>OX328103.1:21006518-23406518 GCA_946811185.2 Hippopus hippopus
GGGAATGAAATGACAGGTTGATAACTATATATGATTTGACACAGGTTAAAATAGACCATAGAAAATGACTTATCATTATTTCCTTGAATTAATTATTAATCATAAAGGCTTATATAAAACTTGTAAAAACGGTGCAAGTCAAACAGCAGTGACATTTAAAAGAGGGGTAATATTGATCTTGAAGACAGGAAAAATAAAAAATGTCCTGCGTCAACCTGCCCTTCAAACGTGTCCCCCTTTGTTCGTCCTAGCTTGTAACAAGCAATAGCTATTTTCAGTCTTTCCAAAATTTGTCACTTTAAATGCCTATTACATCAAAACAGATTTAATGCTAGCGAAAGGTGCATTTTAAAGAAGTTATAATTTGAGAATAGGGGCATATACATTAACAAAGCTTGTTTCTATTGTTTTAACTCAATTTTCAACAGTATTTCAGCCATGTCACACTGATAAGTATCCTTGCCATATCACTTTGATCAATACCCCATGCCATATCACTTTGATCAGTACCCCTTGCCATATCACTTTGATCAGTACCCCTTGCCATATCACTTTGATCAGTACCCCTTGCCATATCACTTTGATCAGTACCCCTTGCCTTATCACTTTGATCAGTACCCCTTGCCATATCACTTTGATCAGTACCCCTTGCCTTATCACTTTGATCAGTACCCCTTGCCTTATCACTTTGATCAGTACCCCTTGCCATATCACTTTGATCAGTACCCCTTGCCTTATCACTTATCAGGCTTAACAGTACCCCTTACCTTGTCGCGCTTAACAGTACCCCTTGCCATGTCACGCTGATCAGTACCCCTTGCCATGTCACGCTGACCAGTACCCTTTGCCATGTCAGGCTGATCAGTACCCCTTGCCATGTCACGCTTAACAGTACCCCTTGCCATGTCACGCTGATCAGCACCCCATGCCATGTCACGCTTAACAGTACCCCTTGCTGTGTCACGCTGATCAGTACCCCTTGCCATGTCACGCTGATCAGTACCCCTTGCTATGTCACGCTGATCAGTACCCCTTGCTATGTCACACTGATCAGTACCCCTTGCTATGTCACGCTGATCAGTACCCCTTGCTATGTCACGCTGATCAGTACCCCTTGCCATGTCACGCTGATCAGTACCCCTTGCTATGTCACACTGATCAGTACCCCTTGCCATGTCACACTGATCAGTACCCCTTGCTATCGTAACGCTACAAGAGTTTTTGCGGACAACATTCTCTTCGGGCTGTTGGCTCATTCCCAAGTGACAAGCCGCGTAGCTCAGTCAGTAATATAACGGGCTCGAAACCCAGGACCTCTGGTTAGATTCCCATCTCGGGCAAATTCTGTCCGAGGATTGATGATAGCCATTGTCATAGCGTTCAGGCGTTACGGCTAAGCATTATTTCGACTATGTTTATGTGGGAAAGTAGCCAGTGGCTTAAAAAGAATGTTGTGCAAAGTAATAGTGTAAGAACTTCAGGAAAGCATGGCCGTCTTAATTTAACTTAAATAATGTTTCAAACAGCGGTAAACACCAAATTTGTCTGTAAGAGCTCGGAAAACATTGCCCCCCCAAAAAAATGCTGGTTACCATCATTTTCTCCTTCTCCCATAACGTTTTCAAAAGCCTTCTCAGTCAAGGTCGTTAAAGATACATCTCGTTTTCAGTCAGTTTTTAACCTATTTTATCTTTATTTTATCAAACTACAATCACTCTTGTATCTTCATGCCAAATGTTAACCCCGAAGGTTGCAAGGTTGCATAGATTACAACCCATAGAAAATGTATTTCATTTTCTGGAGGCCATCAAGGAAATCACTAATGTGACATTTTCGATTTTAAATCGAAAATTTCCATTTATGTATTCATCCCTTACACCTTATATATGGGTAATTTATCTATATTTACTACTAAACTCTGAACCATTCTACAATCCATCAAATTTAGTAGAGTTTTTTCTCTCTGGCTTTAAGGATATATCTTTAAAACTTGTGCGGTAATTAACTGTTATTTGTATCGGCAGCTGGACCAAGGAGCAGGCCGTCGAGTACTTTTTGAACAACACTGCCAACTCAAGGGCTTCATTAGAGAACGAAGTGGATCGATACTCCACGTGGCCAGGCCAGGCCACATCCTATATGATTGGAAAGTTGAAGTTCAACGAAATTAGAGCAAAAGCCATGCGAGAACTGTGTATGTTATTGTTTTTCCGATTCCGGTTCATTTAGACTAAAAGATATTTAAAGATATACATGTATCTGTACTCGTTTTCAGGCAGTTTTCAGACTGTTTTTAATCTCTTTCATTCTTAATTTATCAAACTATAATCATTCTTGTATCTTTATACCAAATGTTGCCTTTGATGACTGCAAGATTGTACATATTACGACGGATAGAAAATGCACTTCATGCTTTGGAGGCCTTCCAAGCTATCGCTGTTGTCGTTTTCGGTTCCGGTTTCGTTGTGTTTTTCTATCCCTCATACTATATATATTGGTAATTTATCTATGTTTACACAGCTGAGCTATTATACACACCTTCAAGTTTTAACAGGGTTTTTCTTTTTTCCCTCTGGCTGTAAGGATGTATCTTTAATTCTTTACCACACAATCCCAGTAGTTTTAACGAGCCTGTAGGGGAAGACTTTTGAAAACATTTTGGGGAAAGGAGAAAATGCTACGCCAGTCGTGAAAATATTTCCGATGATGTTCACTCGATGAAATAAATTTCCAACTTTCACCAAAAAAAAAAACAAGTATCCTCTATATTTGTTACCGACCTAACTTACTGTGCTAGTAGGCTAGTCTCATTTAGAATTTAAATTGAGATGCCAATAATTTAATTCAAAAATAGCTAGTTTACTCACATGCCTCTAGTGCAGATCACGATCATCACAAAGCGTGCTGTCTGATCTTGGATCTACACTGTCTGTTATGCCGAGATACCGTGGCAAAAGACAGCCTCGAAATTGCACCTTTTTGATCTTTAATTCCAGTTTCATTCATATTTGGTTCTTGGTTTTAAAAAGTCACACGAGCAATGATATATTTGGTTGCTATCCAATTTTGTTCCAGTGACAAGTCTGATACAACAAACAAGTGGACTTTACGATTCTTTTCGAGACAAAAATCTTTTGAATAATGTGTTCTTCACCTTACATTGAACATTACTACTTTTTTAGGTTCTTATTTGACATCAAAGAATTCTATTTCTAGGATGCTAGAGAGTGTGGCACAATAGCCAAAGCTCACTGGAAGACATGAGGCTGTGATATCACACACCCCAAGTTTTCCAGTCGATTTCACTTTCTGCATTATCGAATAGCAGGCTGATAGATATATTTTCTACTTTGCAGGCTCTTATTTTGACATCAAAGAATTCCATTCTGTGTTGCTAGAGAACGGTGCGATGCCGCTTAGCATCCTGGAAAATCTTGTCGACGATTGGACAGAACAAGTCAAAGCTGGTTCCGGAAAACAGGACGTATGTCAGACAGCAGGGGCACCAGCGCTGGCTAAACAGTCAGAACTTCCGGTTTTGTATTTCACTGCTGTACTTCTGAAAGTGTTTGTGAATATCATGCTCAACTAACACTTAGGCTGGTAAGCGTAACTCAGCGCGCTTTTGCAGACATTGCAGTCTAAGATCGGACTGCACAGAAGCTGCAGTCTGGTCCTGTGTCTAATCTGTTCGAGACAGTGAATTTTTTTCCTCTCTTTTTTCTTGTGATAAAACTATTCCTTTACAATATTTGGATTTTTACTTCTGGCTATATATAAGCCATGCTCTGTGAAAAGGGGGCTTAATGCATCTGTGAAAAGTCTCGACCCAGGTCAGCCTGCGCAGTCCGCGCAGGCTGACCTGGGCCAAAACTTTTTGCTATTGGTCAATTTTGTGTATGTCCAAGGACCAGTCTACCTCATGATCAAGTCGGTTGTTAAAAAAAGTGGCTTTTATAGATCCATAAGTATGCGATGGCATGCTTGGTATGGTGGATCTCGGAGATGCATTAAGCCCCCTTTTGCCAGAGCATGGTTCATATATATTCTTTAATTCAAATTCCGTCAGAGGTTTAACGGTTGCTAGTTTCTATTCTGCAAAAGTACGTTTAGTGTTTGCAGCTTTCACGATAGATAACGTCCCATACTGAGTTTTTTTTTCTTCTGCGACAATGTTTTCTACAGTTTAGCCATTTACAAAAAAAAAAAAAAACATACACCAATTACTAATCTTGAGGAAGAAATTTTTAAAACATTGTGGGAAAAGGAGAAAATGCTGGTAACATGCACAATGCTTTTTGACGTGATTTATCGCCTGCAAATGCTGTCATTTAGGACTAGTTATTTGGGAAAGAGTTAAACATGTGAACCATTCTCCGTGAAAAGGGGGCGCAATGCATCTGCGAAAGGTATCAACCCAGATCAGCCTGCAAAGTTTGCACAGGCTGACCTGGGTCGACACGTTTTGCTTTTAGTCAAATTTCTGCATGTCAAAAGACCAGTCTACCTCATGATTCAGTTGATAATTCGACAAAATGAATCAAAAAAATAAAAAAATTAAAAATAAAGTTGCATGACTCTAACAGGTGTAATTTTTTAAAAGGGAATGACCGAATCTAATTTGCGAGAACACGAGATCAGATCCTTATGCCCAGTCGCTTATTATAATGCATCCTTTACCCAAAACGAGTTCTACTCTATCAAAGATAAATCCCATTTGGGTCACATCTTTATTTCTCGTCAGCAAATGGTTTAATTAAATAAGAACAAGTCTAGAATTTTATCGTTTGGTAGAGTTAACAATCTGTATTTAACTCTTCACCGATCAACAACATTTCAGACTCGTCCAAATTGAAACCATTTGCAGACGACAAATTTAGCGTGGCTCAAATGATGGGATTTGCCTTTGAAAGGGTCGAAAGGATAGAAAACATTGTGGGAAAAGAAGAAAATGCTGATTACCAGCATTTTCTTCTTTTCCCACAATGTTTTCAAAAGGCTTTTTCATCAGGGTCGATAAAACTCGGGATTATAATTATAGTAGAGGGTTATAAGGACAACTCAGCCCACAAAGCTCTATGGTATTGGTGCACGTATCGATCTCTTATTCACTGAAGTACCCAAAACATAGATTTTAGTAGCACCAATAGATTTGTATACTAGTATTTCCAATGTATTTTCTATCTTTTTTGTTTTTTAACTTCTTTTCCGTCTCTTTTTTTTTTTCCATGTATTACTCTATGTCTGTGTTTTAAAGATACATTTATACTCATTTTCAGCTAGTTTTTAACCCATTTCATCTTTATTTAATCAAACTATAATAATTCTTGTATCATCATGCCAAATGTTGCCCCGGACAGTTTCAAGGTTGCATCGATTACGACCGATAGAAAATGCGTTTTATTTTCTTCGGGCCATCAAAGAAAGCGATGTTGTGACGTTTCCGGTTTAAAATTGAAGATTTCTGAAATATGAAATTAATCTCTACACAATACCGGTAATTAATCTATGTTTACACAGCTGACTAGATTTTGAACCATTCTACTATAGAGGGTTTTTTTCTTCTCTCTCTGGCTGTTACGATGTATCTTAAAACATGTGATTTAGTTGTATATATCTTTACTCATTTATGTCCATGTAGATCTACTTGTAGGGTATTTTAGACATATCAGTATCACTTGCACTGAGGAGGAATATTTGAAGGAATGGACATATACTTTCCAATGACCCTCAAAAAATATTCTGGGAAAAAGAGCGATTGATTGCACTAAGCAGTTGTTTTTCTTCCCACAATATTTTCGAAATTTGTCTGAAGCAGGGGCTTAAAAATCTAGACATGTACATGTAGTTGTGTAGATATAGTACTGTGTCAAACGTGTACTTACTATTCAGTAATGTTTAGCATTATCGATTTTTTCATTTTTTTTTTTTTTATCTCTCTTTTATTTCAAATAAACATACAGTTTTGTAGATCTTTCTAGTTTTCGCCTGGCTTTTGTTTGATGACATCCACAAACGTTGCTCATTCTACTTGTCTCTTAATTTAAAAAGGCCTACACTACAACTCAAAAGTGAAGATAATCTAGATACATGTAACTCGGTTACGGGTTATTTGTTGAATATTTCGGAAAAAATGTTTCCTGTAACCGAGCTTTATTTATTTTTTTTTCTAAAGTAGGATACCGTCTCTCTTTATCGATGTAGATCTAGCAGTAAGGATGTATTTTCAAAAGTCAAGCGATAATTGATAACTTGCTTATAATTATTGAAAGTAGCCTTTCATTGTCATCCAGTAGGCCCTATGCTTGTTTACTTTACTGTTCAACATAAATAATGCCTGCCAGAATACTTTAAGGCAGACATTAGGCAATTACAGTATCTGATTATCTTTAACAGGAGGGTTGTCTTGAAAGTTTTGAGACTGCCTTTATAAAATGAAATCTACACGTCTGACTTTATCCAGAGTTTTTATCTAATAAAAATCACATTTGATGAATATGTTTGGAAGATTACATAAAAATCGGACGAGTCAATTAATCACTACAAGCATATGAACATACAATGGTGACTCAACACCTAGCAGTTTGACGACGTCGATATTGTTAAAATTAAAGTTTCTCAAAGTACTTCCACCGGAATCCACACATTTCTTGGGCCTTGTAGCCCACTGTAAAAGTAAGTCTATAAAACATGTTTTGGGACCTAGGCTCCGATTACTGATCTTACAGCCATCCGAAGTTCTTCTACAGTATTGTAGTGGATTCCTCTCAAATCTTGTTCTAGACAAGGAAACAGAGCAAAATCAAACGACAGTGTTTGTCCATTATACTGTCATCCCCGTTCGTAAATATTCGATGAATCAGCCCCTGGTCAAGATGAAATATGAACAAAACGGCATGGAGTTCAGTTCAACTGTCCTAAAGATTTACCATTTCAATGTGATAGGCGTAAACGGGGGTGGGGGGGGATCTGCGGACGGCATAGATACAAGATCATTCTGCACAAATGTGCAGAATGCCCTTGTACTTACAGAACGCAGCCTACTTGTTTAGTCAATCCATTCAGATAAAAATAATTCCGAATTTCGATGGATTGTATGGATTTTATTAATGGCTTGCAACACTCGAAAAGGGGCATTCGCACAGTTTGCGTAAGGTGTCGTCTCGGATCAGCCTGCGCAGTCCGCGCAGGCTAATCCGAGACGGCACTTTACGACCATATTATTAGTTGTACGGTCAGGTGGCAGGAGACTTGGAAACTGGCGAGGTGGCGACATTATTCACCACAGCCGTGAACAAGTTAAGTCCCCTGCCACCTGACTGTACAGCAAATTTATTATACTGCAAAGTTTTACCATTCCAACGTGTGTTAAGCGAAATTTACCTGTTTTTTTTTTTGTTTCAAAAATTGAGTACGCTGACTAAGTAGAAATTGCCTTCTGAGTGCCCCAATTCAATGAAAACTGACGTCACTGGGAACTGACGTCACTGAAACCTTGGTAAAACGTGCAGTTTGGTGCATAATCTCGATGTCAATCTTGATCGACGCCGCCATTTTGGATGTTGTGTTGAAAGTGTAGTCATGTATACGGGGCTCCCGAAAGGGAAACTGCTTTTACGTTGGTTTTGCCAGTGTACATGATATATATGTTCGGGGCATATTATCCAATCAGATCGCGAGAAATTTCTTTGCAGTACAATAATAGATTTTGAGCTGTAGTAGACTTGCGCAAAACAGAAAATTACATAAAAACGGAAAGTGTCGTTTCGGATTAGCTTGCGCGGACTGCATAGGTTGATCCGAGACGATACTTTACGCAAATGTCCGAATGTCCCTTTTGGCGTGTTGCAGGCCATTTTCAGCAGTCTAAAGAGGTTTGGTTTGTATAATTGGCGCTGAAAGACTTAACTCATTACCAAACGACAATATTTTAGGCTTGTCCAAATCGAAAGCATTTGCAGACGACAAAATAAAAGTGACTGAAAATTTGAAATTTGTTTTGTGAAGGGTAGAAAACATTGTGGGAAAAGGAGAAAATGCTGGTTACCAGCATTTTCTCCTTTTCCCACAATGTTTTCTAAAGGCTTCTTTCTCAGGGTCGTCAAAAGTAGGGATTGTGTGGTAATGGGTTAAAAGGATATGAAGGTCGTGCTTTGAGCTAGACACAAGGATTGAAGACCAAAAACTGACTGCACAGATGCACAGGCTGATCCTAGCCTACATTCATGTTATCTCGGGAATCCTATGACATGGTATAAAACTAAGAACCCTGTCCCACCTTAGTGCAATCAATAGCGCGTTGTTCAAATATTTATCGATAGCGTAGCAACCGTAAAATATTGTTCGATATAATTGGATTTGAAGTGTTTCTATTTCAAATCAAAACGGCATTGACACACAAATCACAGAGATAAAACAACACGTTCATAACTCGTGTCCCTACATAAACCAACTTAAAGGAGAATACTATTTTATAGTTTTCTCGGCTGCGAATGAAATTTTCTTGTTAAAAAAAAACGATATTAATTTTATGACAACTGACCCCATATCGCAACGCCCAGTGCACCTATTCATGCCTTCTTGGAGTTTCTTTTTACCATAAAGTCGCACAATTTTCTTCCTAAGCCACCGGCTGCTTTCCCGCAAAACCACCGTCGATACAACGATAAACAGTGAAAGAGGAATGAAGACTGTAGCGATGACTATCACAAATTCTCCGAATGAAAGTTGCCGAGCTGGGAATTTCTCCCCTAGTTTCAACTTTTATAGGTAATTGATTGAGCAACCGGGCTCGACAAACAGTTAATAAATAGAACAACCTCTTCATACAAAGGTATCATTACGATAATTGGCCTGCAACACGCCAAAAGGGGCATTCGGACATTTGCGTAAAGTGTCGTCTCGGATCAGCCTGCACAGTCCGCGCAGGCTAATCCGAAACAACACTTTCCGTTTTTATGTAATTTTCTGTCTTGTGAAAATCTACTGAAGGACAAAACCTAATGTAGTCGTAAAGTGCCGTCTCGGATTAGCCTGCGTGCACTACGCAAGCTGATCCGAGACGACATTTTACGCAAATGCCAGAATGCCCTTTTTCGCGTGTTGCACGCCAATTATGTAGAGACGTACGAGAAGAACACGTAATACAATTGACCCAGAGTGACCATAGATGTACTCACAACCGTAAGATAGTGGAGAAGAGTCAATAAAGCTTTATACATGTAATCTGTTTTATTGAAATAATCAAGGGATCAAAATTTGTGTCTATTTTCTTTTTAACTAATGTGTGTTTGAAAATTGATAACAGAAGAGTGAATTGTTATGAAGTTTGTTCAGTCTGATCTTGGTCAGTAATATTCCCATAAGATAGCAGAGGAGCGACATACAAGCCATTTGTAAGGCAGGACCAATCTACACATACGTGCAGTCTAATCTTGCTCTGTCCTCTCCGCTGCTCTTTTTGTTGTCGCCATCATATTCAGTGCCATTACAATTGATGAAATCTCTCTTTTTTTTAAATTGTCATCCGTTTGAATTCGGTAGTGGTTGTTTAACTTTGAGAAATGTATAAGTTAGTGTCATTTTTTTAATTAAAAGCGCACTAAGAAAATATGAAAACTAAAAGGTTTGCAAATGATGGCCCCGACCTCCGCATGTCAAACTACATGGATAATAAGGTTATTAAAAAGACAAGATACTACAAAGCCTATACAATTTTACAGGAATCACCTCCAGTATCACGGATTACATTTTGCTACAATCCCTTTGATGTACTGTTTTAAGTGATACCGAAATTCATCATCCATTGCTAAATACACAAGGGGATTAGATACGTTATTTATAGTGTAGGACACTAGGAACACGTAGTACGTACATTGTTCTGGAAAGGTTAGGTCGTCCAGCAAAGCAGACCCGACATTGTTCAGTATAAGTAAAACTAAAACAGGAACGAAACTAATGATAAAACAAAGTGTCAAAAGAAAAGTTATCAAGGTCAGTTTGCGGGACTTTGCACTCCTCAAACTCGATTTCCGAAGCTGCATTTGTTTCACAATATCTAGAATGTCTTTGTTGTTCTGCTCCTTTTGATCTTCATTGTCGACTTCAGGAATTTCATAATCACGAATGCCTGTTTCGAGTTCTGTATCGTTTGCAGGTTTACGTTTATCAGTTTCCATTTCCATTTTATTCTCGTTTTCAAATCCGAGTGTTTTAACTACGTCAGTTTTCTGAATCGTTACTGTAGTAGCAGGAAGTTCAACACTGCTTACACTACCATTATTTGTCAGTGCATTCACCAAGGACGTGCGTCTACAGATTGTTCGGCCAATCAGAGTGTAGAACACAATCAGGCACGTGACTGTTATCACTACAAAAACGGCCAGCATAACTTCGTAGACGAGACGATATGTTGAATGCCCTGAAAAAACAGACGGGCCACATTGGTGTCCAGACATACCCAACACGGTCGTGGACATTTCAACACTGTCGAACAATGCAATTGTTGGGGCAGCAATTATAAAAGCCAGAAGCAATATGAAGATATGTAACAAGATGATGAGTTTGTTCGACAGTTGTCGTGCCAGGGGACAACAAATCCGTCGATATCGATCTGCCCCCATTATTAAGTGTGTCATAGATGAACCAGCAGCCGTTATATGGAGCCCGAAACGGAGAAGCTGGAAAACAAAATAATGAGAGGTTTAGTCAGACCTGACTGCTGAAGGTAGCTACCCGAGGAGACAAACTAAAATAACGAATCACAAGTATCAGAATATAGTAGAGTATTATATAACATTCTATAGACATAATACGGGAGTTGAGAAAGCCCCAGGTTCATGATGCACATACCACTCATAAGTCTGACGATCATTGTAAGTCTTAGGATCTGATAAAGTGCGACTAGTCAAGGTTCGTCCTCTTCAGGTAAAAGAAGACAAAAATTTGTCCAAAAACGGGTGTGCATGAATAGATTCATTATCAGTCAACTACAATCTTTCACGCCTCCTGTTCTTTGTAAGAACTGCAACCAGACGTAGGCAATTGTATTCGAGTTATGAAGCTTAACGTCCGCTGGGTTTCTAAATGCCATTTTGTCTACCAGCTTGAACTTAAATAAAATCGGTCTCTTCCGACTGCTGGGTATACAAGCCACTGAAATTCAAAAAGATCGTTTATGTAACTGGCAAGACTAAACAAGCGAACAGCACGTTCTGTGCAGTTTGATGCCGTCCGCAAAAACCCCTATGACGGTTAACCCTTTACCACACGTTTTGAAGACCCCGAGAAAAAGGGCTTTTGAAAACACTGTGGAAAAAAGAGAAAATGCTGGTAACCAGCATTTTCTCTTTTTCCAACAGTGTTTTATATCTATTCAAGAACAAATACTTTCGTTTTAAAATCATTTGAATTGTCATCTGAAAATTACTTCCTTATGGAGGAGTCTAAAATTTTGTCGTGTCGTAAAGGGTTAAAGGGTTAGATGTACCAACCTTACATCCGGCTGAGCTGTAGAACGTTAAGGGATTCCTAAGGTCAATGATGTTTCCAGGAATTCCACCGGAACACGCCAGCGTATCATAGAAGGCGATACCTAGAACTGTCAACTTATATGTTGAGTGCTTCTTTAATTTAAATCCATATACCAGCCATACGCAGAAATTTCCGCAGATACCTATCAGAAGTAAGACCGATAGAAATATGATGGCGGGAAGTCTGACTTTAATCTCGGCGTTGTTCAAATTTTCCAGCGTGTCAATATTGGGGAGTGATGTGGAAACGTTGTCCATGGTTCTGTTGTCTGAAAATTTTCGAATGCCTGTAGATATAAAAAAAAAAAACCTCTTCGAAGTACATATTCATATTCCTAGTCTTGCTTAGTTCCCCTTAACGTCTCATCGGTTGTTTACTCAATAAATCCGTTTAATTTTGGAAGGAATTGTGGAGAACTTTCGTCATCTAAGACTTTCGCTCAAAGTAACCTAACAAGAAAATATTGGACCAAACACCTTTCCCTGAAAAAATCCAACCGATAAAGGTTTTTTTTTTTAACCCAAACCCCTAAACTGCAAAATAACTTCAACGAGCATTTCCAGCCTATAGTAAGAACTCTTAATGTTTTAGATTTGCAAGTAATTTTTGCTGCAAAAATCTTACAGGATCGGACAGTGTAGAGTCAAGATCAGCTGATAGCTGTTGTTGTATTCTCTAAACAAGTCAGTAGGAACGGAGGATGCGATTGTGGGGGTTCCCCCATTATTTGGGAAAAGTTTGACAGCTTATAGATTTTTAGGCCTTGATAATGGCTAACCTTTTTTTTTTCCTCCCCTATTTGTCAAAATCTCAGAAATAAGGGAATAAAATAAATAAAAAGATGGATAACTAAAAAGAAAAAAAAAAAGATAACTCAATAAATAAATACATAGATGATTAAATAAATAATTTGATAAATAAATAATTTGATAAATGAATAAATAAATAAATAAATAGATAAATGAATAAATAAATCCTAAGCATCCTTTAGAATATGTCTCAATCCCGAGGGAAAGCTTGGGCTTTTATAAAAGATATACGAGATTGATACTAAGCCAAATATTTTTCTCCCCCCCCCTTTATAAAACATATTCGAGATTGATACTGAGCCACATATTTTCTTTAACCCCCCCCCCCCTTTTTATAAAACATATAGGAGATTGATACTAAGCCAAATATTTTTTTTACCCCTCCCTTTATGAAATATATTCGAGATTGATACTAAGCCAAATATTTTCTTTACCCCTTCCCCTTTTATAAAACATATACGAGATTGATACTAAGCCAGATATTTTCTTTACCCCTCCCCCTTTTTTATAAAATATATACGAGATTGATACTAAGCCAAATATTTTCTTTACCCCCCCCCCCCCTTTATGAAACATAAAATTATACGAGATTGATACTGAGCCACATATTTTCTTAACACCCCGCCCTTTTATAAAACATATACGAGATTGATACTGAGCCACATATTTTCTTTATCCCCCTTTTATAAAACATATACGAGATTGATACTGAGCCACATATTTTCTTTAGCCCCCCCCCCCACCCCTTTTATAAAAACATACACGAGATTAATACTGAACCACATATTTTCTTTACACCCCTCTTTTATAAAACATATACAAGATAGATACTGAGCCACATATTTTCTTTAGCCCCCTTTTATAAAACATATACGAGATTGATACTGAGCCACATATTTTCTTTATCCCCCTTTTATAAAACATATACGAGATTGATACTGAGCCACATATTTTCTTTATCCCCCTTTTATAAAACATATACGAGATTGATACTGAGCCACATATTTTCTTAACACCCCGCCCTTTTATAAAACATATACGAGATTGATACTGAGCCACATATTTTCTTTATCCCCCTTTTATAAAACATATACGAGATTGATACTGAGCCACATATTTTCTTTAGCCCCCCCCCCCCCACCCCTTTTATAAAAACATACACGAGATTAATACTGAACCACATATTTTCTTTACACCCCTCTTTTATAAAACATATACAAGATAGATACTGAGCCACATATTTTCTTTAGCCCCCTTTTATAAAACATATACGAGATTGATACTGAGCCACATATTTTCTTTATCCCCCTTTTATAAAACATATACGAGATTGATACTGAGCCACATATTTTCTTTAGCCCCCCCCCCCACCCCTTTTATAAAAACATACACGAGATTAATACTGAACCACATATTTTCTTTACACCCCCCTTTTATAAAACATATACAAGATAGATACTTAGCCACATATTTTCTTTAGCCCCCCCCTTTTATAAAATATATACGAGACTGATACTTAGCCACATATTTTCTTTAGCCCCCCCCCTTTTATAAAATATATACGAGACTGATACTTAGCCACATATTTTCTTTAGCCCCCCCCCCCTTTTATAAAATATATACGAGACTGATACTTAGCCACATATTTTCGTTAGCCCCCCCCCCCTTTATAAAACATATACGAGATTGATGATGAGCCTCAAATTTTCTTTAAACCTCCCCCCTCGTCCCCCCTAGCCGTCACCCCTCCCGCATTTGAAACTGCTTTCTACGCGGCTGCATATCTTACTCTACGCTGCCCGATAAAAGTGCAGTCAGTTACGCAAAGCAGCATTATAGGATTAAAGTTTGCATCAAAATTATAAAAGAGCCATACTCTGAGAAAAGGGGGCTAAATGCATCTGCGAAAAGTATCGATACAGCCGGTCAGCCTGCTCAGTCAGCGCAGGCTGACCTAGGCCGAAACTTTTCGCTATTGGTAAATTTTCTGAATGTCCAAGGACCAGTCTACCTCAAGAATGAGTCGGTTGTTCGAAATAGTTGCTTTTATTGATCCGTTTGTACTTGATGACTTGCTAAGTATCATGCATCACGGAGATGCGTTTAATACCCTTGTGCCAGAGCGCAGCTCAAATGCATGTTTTTTCTTGTCACTATTATTCACATAAACTGGATGATTGTATTTGAGCCATACTCTGTGAAAAGGGGGCTTAATGCATCTGCGAAAAGTATCGACCCAGGTCAGCCTGCGCAATCCACGCAGGCTGACCTGGGCCAAAACTTTTCGCTAACAGTCTATTTTCTGTATTCCCAAGGACCAGTCTATCTCATGATTAAGTTGGGTTATTAAAAAAAGTGGACATAGTGGATCCATAATTATGTGATGGCTTGCTTGGTACTATGGATCACGGAGACGCATTAAGCCCCTTTTTGTAAGAGCATGGCTCATTTGTTTTGTAGAACGGTGCATCAACATTGCTGATTGCATCAGAACTGCTGTCACACTTTTTTTTATCTACCAAATCATGTTCTTTCAGTGAGGTAAATCGAACAAATCCTTACCGAACAACCTCGTGCTGTAGCGACCCTGAAGAGGAAGGCCTTTGAAAACCTTGTAGAAAAAGGAGAAAATGTTGGTAACCTGTCTTTTTTCCTCTGCTCACCCCAATGGTTCAGCCAATCAAAAGTTGCTGAGCCCCAGTAGCTCAGTCGGTAGCCGTATAGGACTAGAGAACAGGGGGTCACTGGTTCGATCTCGGGCTCGGCCAATTTCTTTCAGAGGAATGATATGTCTTTGAGACAGGATTCATTTCTCTCTCACAGCTGACCATTGTTTCGACGATGGTTATGTGGGAACACCATACAATCAATCGATCAACGAATAAAAAAAAGGAGTGACTTTCTAAATCAAGTATAAGACCAATAATTCAATTTATTATGATTAGAATGAATTCTTCACACGGACCTAGTACTAGCGCCTTGATGTGAGTAGTTCCAAAGATTGACCCCACGCACCACAAGTGTAGATCAAAGATCAGAATGCACGTTCTTGATCTTGGCCTGATCTTAAACAACATTGTCCTAAAAGAAAATTTATTGTCTGTAAGTATTAATAATAACAATAATAGTAATAATAATAATAATTTGTGAAAAAGGCTTACCTTAATCTGGTTACGTTTTGTTATCTCGGTCGCATCCCAGATTCTGACAGGTAACACAAAGTGGAAGCACAAGTACTGAAGATGTCTAATTGAAAAGGTGTCATCAATGTTTTTGTTTGAACAGTGCCATCTGGTTTGATAAAGTCCCTATGCTGCTCGTATTTCATACGCCCTTGGGCTGTGCAGTAAGCGCGACTCGCTGACCTTTTGCGGATCGTGAAGATCAAGATCAGACTGCACAGAACGTGCAGTCTGATCTTGGATTAACACTGTCCGATGTGGAGATATTTTTTCTCCAAAAAATAAGTTTGAAACCAGCATTATATACGGATTTATATATATGTACTATCGGTTCGAAAATTTCATTTGACTGAGCCATGCTCTGTGAAAAGGGGGCTTAATGCATCTGCAAAAAGTATCGAAATATGTCAGCCTGCGCGAAATGCGCAGGCTGACATAGGTCGAAACTTTTTGCTTTTGGTAAATTTTCTGCATGTCCGAGGACTCTTCTGCCTCGGAAAAAAACCTGTTGTTAGACAAAAAGGAAGATTTGGTTAGTATAATCAGAGACATAGATTGTGTATTGTATGTCTCTGGTATAATGCCTGATAGAGATGCATTAAGCCCCCTTTTGTCAGACTATGACTCAACTTATTTAGCAGGTTAGGTTTAAATGGCTATAATAATCAGATAACGAACGAGGTGGGGGCTTAGCGTGTGCGTGCGTGTGTTTGTTTATAATATGTGCCATATATCTAGATCTCTAAAAACGCAACTTCAATGCGCCTTGTAACAGCTATCTGACGTCATCAAAAGGCGGGATTAAGCACCTGCCTCAGTGTTTGACCACGCCTACCATGTGCCAGTACCCGACGTTAGACAAACCAAACATTGTCATTTGAAAGAAGAGCATTCACAATTTACCTGAAATAGGTGAGGAGTACTTCGTCTAGGTGGAGTCTAAAGAAATACGCGTACAGCTTTTCATATATGTAATAGAAAGTACACAATAAAAACAAACTAGATTTTTGGCTTTTTTGTTACAGTCACACAGCCGTAACTTTTATTCGTTGTCGTTGAACTCGT
Organism: Hippopus hippopus; assembly: GCA_946811185.2. Classification (NCBI taxonomy): domain Eukaryota; kingdom Metazoa; phylum Mollusca; class Bivalvia; order Cardiida; family Cardiidae; genus Hippopus; species Hippopus hippopus. Next base: position 21,023,107 of record OX328103.1, read on the forward strand.
ACTCGGGAAATGTCACACCTGTCAAACAGCACGACAGGGTCTTTACATATAAATTGCTCTTTGATTTAGGTTGTTAAATCTTTATTTGCCGAAAATCTTTGAACTTTAAGGAAAAGAGATAGACATTATCATGATAAGATGTGATTTAAAGACCGTTTAATTCGTACCGATTTTAACTTAGATATATGCCAAAGACTCATACATTCGTTACGTCCCATACATTCGTTACGTCGTATATTTATGGAATTTTCTCGCATGCCCGACTTCCATTCCATCCGAGTATCGGTAAATCCTTTGCCAAATGATGAAATCTGTATTCACATGGAAGAAAAAAGCTGAAATGCGTAAAAAATAGATGAAGTGTGGTTTTAAAGTCTTGCCTCATGTCAAAATTTCTCTTTTTTATGTAGAAACACGCTATTTTATGATAAAATGGATTATTTGCTAAGATGAAAACATGACGTAGCCATTTTAAGTGCTTTCGTCGTCATTGTTTTGCACACGGGCCTAAGATACTGAAATAAAATATGGTTAAGTTCACCAGTTTTGATCCACCACGCCGCAAATCAATCTGGCGAGTGTACGTCTGATTTGACGTTTCATTTTACCCTATCCTTATATTAAGTATCTTGGATCTGATCGAGCTTGCCTATTTTTCTTACCTACTTCGGAAAAACAGTATAAATAAACGTATGCCAAGATTGCATCTACTTTCTCAGTTGGATTAAGTGGAAGACATTTGATGAACCTAACTGTATATTGAAAGTTTACCCGAGGAATGACGTCAGTTTGATGTTGTAGTCTGACCAATTACAGGGAACGAATGTATGGGTCCTGTGCTCGAGTGATTCAGATCAAAACATACACAAGTAAAAACAAAGTTTAAGTTGTAGTTACATTGTTTTTACCAGATTTTTTAGTGTTTGTGATCTATGAATATGTTTAATGTCTTATTTTTCTAAAGTTTTATCAAATCATCTACCAAGGGGTAACTCGCATGCGCAAAAATATGATGTTAGAGTAACGAATGTATGGGTCCCAGGGCTCGAAATTAACACTAGTAAACTCGCAAAATGCGAGCGGAAAATTGATTTTGCGAGTAGATTTTACGACCACTAGCATTTTTTTGCGAGTACAAATGAAAATTTGTTTGCCGACGGTAATGACCCAACTGTGACTGGTTTGCGTTTTATACCATGCCGACAATCCTAATCTTAGCTCTTACAGCTCCATTCAGCTATGGCATTTTTTGCAAATCGTAAACCAATCTATTTTTAGCAGATGACAACAATGTCTAAGCGGACGATTTCCAGTTTTTTTCAGCCAGTTAGCCAGGCTTCTTCAAGTAAAGCCGAATCTTCCAAATCTCCGGAGAAAAAACGACCCAAGAGTAAGATGCCTTCTGAAAAAACAGTAAAGAAGTGGGAGCATGATCTGCACATATCTCTCCGTTATGAAAGTGACAGCGAGGGAAATGTTACGAAAATCTACTGCACCGATTGTTGTCTATACAATCCAGATCAAACATCATCGGTAATAGTAAAACATTGTTTTAACCATAAATAATGAAAGATCTATAGTGTATTTCGTACAGTTATTAAAAGCTTGAAACAAAATAAGTCTCGAGTAGGAAATAATGATGATTCGTACCAATTACAATTCGTACACGGCCTGTTTTTACATTTTTTCGATCAATATAGCTGGTCAGTTTTCTCGAAAGACAAACCTTATTACCTAACAGTTATAAATAATAATCTGTTGACAGATCTATAATATTTTATTAGCCTGTTTCATTTTTTTTTTTTTTTTGTAAAGTGTTCATATTGAAATACAAATTAATCCTCAAATAAATTGTAATAAAAATTCAAATTTTCATAAGTTTAACAAAGGGTATTTTAAAAAAGAGTAGGATTTTATTTTATTTTTTTCTTTTGTTTATTTTCTATAGATTTTTTTTTTTTTTTTCATTTTTTGGGTAGATAATGATTTTCAAAGTATATATGTGAAAAAAAAAATGAAACAGGATTTTTATATGGACTTTACTAATGTAAGGTGATTTTTTCGGCGTAGCGAGCAATTTCTCCTTTTCCCACAATGTATTCAAAAGCCATCTGTTGTTGATGTGTCAAATTGCGTATGTATCAGGTAAAGGATTAAGATCACGCTGTCTGTCTTTTTTAAAGACATTTCTTGTTTAATGATAATATTAATCCAATAGAGAATACATTATTCATTTTCTGTCTTTTCAGCTTGTAACAGGAAGTATCAATGTCAAAAAGGAGTCTGTCAAGTTTCACAAAGATTCAGCTGGTCATCAGCGGGCCATAGACACGAAAGCAGCTAGAGAAAAGATATCAAATAAGACCCCCACACCAATTGAAAAGGGTTTCATGAAATTAGATGAGTGTCAGCCTGACAAAATGGAAAAATTATTTAGAACTGCATATTACATTGCTGCAAATGCCAAACCATTTACAGGTTTTCCAGACTTGTGTAAATTACAGGTTGAAATAATGTGGTATTAGGTGATAGTTACCGCTCTGATAAAGCTTGTGTACAGTTTATTAAACATATTGCTGGCTGTCATTTTGATGACTTAAAAACAATTCTTGAAAAATCACCTTTCATTAGTATATACTGTGGTGGAACTACTGATAATTCTAACTCGGAAAAAGAAGTCATTCTTATTAGACTTTTGGATAATTATTATCCCAAGATACACTTTATGATATTAAAAGAACCCCCTAATACAAAAAGTGATGGTATAACACAGGTGATCAATGAAGCTTTTATGGAATTTGATATGCCAAATTTCCAACAAAAAACTGTTGGGTTTTGCTCTGACGGGGCTTCAGTAATGATGGGTGACAGGCAGGGTGTTATTAAGAAGATCAAGGATGCAGGACAAGCACCATGGATCCTAGCAATTTGGTGCCTGTCACATAGGCTTGAATTGTCCCTGAAAGACACTTTTAAAGGGGAATACTTAGACACTGTTATTGAGGTCTTAACTAGTATTTATTATTTCTACAAAGGGTCTGCAAAGAGGAACACTGAGGCCCAGGAAATTGCAGATCTTATGGATTCACACTTTACTAAGCCTGAACGTTGCAATGGGACAAGATGGGTTGACCACAAGCTAAGAGCAATTTCTAAACTTATTAAAAATTGGAAAGTCATTGTAGTGCATATGATGAATTACAGTGAAGATAATACCAATGCTGCCCAGTACAGAGCTAAAGCTGAGGGCATACTTAGAAAAATTATGTCATTTAAGTTTATCTGGTTTTTACACTTTATGAAAGATCTGCTAAATGAAATAACTAAAGTTTCTTTACAGTTTCAGAGAGAAGATGTTCATCTCTCAAGTGTGGTGACCAAATTACAAACTGCTAATGAATCTCTCCATTATCTTTCTGACAATGATGGTGATAGTTTACATGATTTCTGGGTCAAAGTGGAAAATGGTAGTAAATATCAGGGTGAAAATCTACAGAATGTTGTAAATAATGATAATTTGTTGGCTGAAAAAAGAAGGCCTGTACAATCTGTCACTGACTGTATACATAGGCGCTTAGAAAACATTGACAGTGAAGCTATATTTCTGAGTTGTCACGCTTTTGATCCAAAAAACTGGCCAGTTGATAATAGACAAGCTCTTTTACAATATGGCAACAATGATCTTGATGTGGTATGTACTCATTTTCAAACGCCATTAGTTATTGCAGGTTGTGACATAGATAAAGCTAAAGATGAGTGGAAAGATTTAAAGTTTTATGTCAGTAGAAATGATCACTTTAGGGGTCAAAATCCCCTTAGTATTTGCAGAGAATTAGTCAGGAGGATCTTGATCGCAGTGATTATCAACATATTATGCTAGTGATTCACTTGAGTAGCTTATATCCTTTAAGCAATGCTGCATGTGAACGTGCTTTTTCCACAGTGAAAAGAATTAAGGATGACTGGAGATGTTCTGTGAGTACAGAAAGGTTGGACCAGTTGCTAAGAATAGATATCATTGATCGAGGTATTCATCATTTTCAAGTGAGGCGGGCTGTAAACAGATGGTGGATTGATGGCCAGAGAGCCAAAAGACCAAATATTCAGCCTTATGGCCCCCGAGTGCAACAAGATAATAATAACTGAACTTTGTTAATCATGGTAAACAATTTATTCATGAAAGAAAAACAGTACAATAATTATGAATTTGTAACAATAAAGTCAATAGAAAAATCAAATGTGATTAAATTTCTTTTTATAAATAACATCAAGAGAACCTGCTCAGTTAACAGTATTACAGAATATTGAATACATCATCATTCCACTGGGCACCAACAAATCTTTCTATCTTTTTGACATTCATTTTAATGAATGTTAAAAATTTAGTAACATTTGCTAGTGAGCGTCAATTTTTGCTAGTAAAAATTTTGTCCACTAGCAAAAATTTGCCAGTGGAAAAAAAAGTTAATTTGGAGCCCTGGGTCCACAGGCTAGAATCAATAATGAGACGCTAAGGTGATATTTCATATTTGGACATTTATTGTGCACCATACCGTCTCAAGTCCATCGTAAATTTTCCGGTAGCAAGGATAGAGCGCTATACTGACTTTCTGTTTCTGTATTGTAGCGAAATGCAACTGACTATTAGTAACAAACATGACCAAAGACAAATTAATAAACCTTCCATTACATAAAGAGCTTGTAGAAGTCGTTCATAACATGTAAATCTCTGGAAAAAACACTGACGAAATTTATCGTGCGTGGCGGCAATAATATTGTTGTCTTTTTTCTGGAATGTAAACAACTCAAGTAACAGATGAAATGCACGGTTTTCTCTATGTTCAGCGTTTAAATTGAAAATAATTTGTATTTCAAACGAAGGGTTATTAAATACGCGAGCAACAGGTATGTTTAAATCCTACTTTTGTGCGCTATTTACGAAATCTTATAGGCCAAACTTGTGCACAAAATCTGTGCAGAGCTTTCAACTGATTTTGTCTTGATCATCTCTGTACCCAGAGGCAACCAGTCAAAAAATAACATCGCCTATGGGGACAGTTATCTGTACTAAACCTAGATACAGTAATGAGGCCAATTAGAAAAATATCTGTTGAGGGTTTCCCGACACTACCTAGAATATGCTGCCAACCCTAAACTTTTTACGCTACAATTGAAAAAAAAATCTATCAGGTGTGATTTCCATACATGGTCCATGAAAAAAGTTTCAGGAAAGAAAGAATCCCTACCTACCTTACCTAAAGCATCTCGGACCGAAACCCCAAACACAGACATTTTTTTGTCAGGCCTAAAAACCCAAAATCATAATGCACATTCAGTGATGTTTTTTTTTTTCCACACTGCCAAGAACAGTAACTTGCGTGACGAGTACAGGGTGTTTCATATTTTCTGTCTTTATTCCAAACATTATTGTCTACCGATTTTTTGCAGACAGAACAAAACTTTATTTGACATATTGTCTGATCATGTGTTTTGACGCTCATAAGTTTTGAAGCCCTTGGCATGGGTGGCTTCTTTCAAAGTCAAAATCTGCACAGCTACACTCGATACACACAACATTTTGTACCATTTGCATAACCATGAGGAAAATTAGAGCCCTTTCAATAAGATTTTCCATCTTTTATCTTTTTTTGTCATTTTTTCATTATTACACTAGTGTAAAGTATTTCAACATTTTCAGAATTTAAGTTTTACATCTGCAACAATGGGGGACAAATTGCTGTAACAAAGCTGTAAACTAATGACTCTGGGATATAAGGCATAAACATTGCTTTATTCCTGTAACATTAGATTGCATACTTAGTATTACACTTATTCTGACAAGTCCATTTCACAACAAGTGTCCCACATAATATTTAATGACCCTGAGGAGGAGGCCTTCAGAAAACATTGTGGGAAAAGGAGAAAATGCTGGTAACCAGCATTTTCTCTTTTTCCCACAATGCATTCTCTCTTTTGAGAGACAAATTTCATCATGAGCCACATTCAGTGTGTTGTCTAAAAAAGCCATCAATTCAAAGTCTAAAATGTTGTTATTTGGTTAAGAATTCAATCAATCATCTATTTATTACAGGTTCCTCTGAAACACATTCAGGCATCATGTTTCAAATTCCCGACATTGCAATTGACCACCTGAAAGATGTCCCTGGATTTAAAGGCTTGCTAAAAGCTGTCATCAAAAGTCAGATTCAACTCTTGGTAAGATTTTTTAATTGAACTCAAGATTGCAAACAAAATGTAACTCACCAATAATGTCGAAAAACATTTTAGTAATAATTCAAAGGTACTCATTGCGAAGTGCCTTGTTACTGAAGGGGTTATACTATACGTATAGTTAACGAAGTAATCCTGTGTGGTCATTAGATTACACATGCTATTGGCATGAAATTTTCAGTAATTTTTCAGTGACTTTATACCACAGTATAACTTTTTACCAAACGACAAAATTTTAGACTTAACTAAATTGAAGGCATTTACAGACGACAAACCACAAGTGGCTAACAGGAAAGTGTTCGCATTTTCTCCGTTTCCTACAATGATTTCAAAAGCCTTCTACTTAGAATGACTCAAATGCAGGACCTAAATGCCAGGCTAGCCTTTTACCTCAGACTCATTAAAACTCAGGATTGTGTTGTAATGGCTAACCCTTTTCCAAACAGTTTCTTTACTCTTCTGTATTGAATTAGCTGCAGATGATAAATTTGAAATTGGTACAAATGAGATAAATTTCTCTGTTAGACCAGAAAACATTGTGAGAAAATGCTGGTTTCAAAAGCTTCTTTTTCGGGGTTCTTAGCACTTGTGTGTTAAAGGATTAAGAGTTAATTCTCTTCCATCTCTTTTTCTCTTTACTGAAAACATGAAATTTATCTTTTGTAGAGTAAAAAAAATTGTGGGAAAACGAGAAAATGCTGGTTACCAGCATTTTCTCCTTTTCCCACAATGTTTTTAAAAGGCATCTTCCTGAGGGTCGTCAAGACTCATCATTGTGAGGTAAAGGGTCAAAGGACTAAGGGTGAATTCTCTACCATCTTTATTTTCAGTTGGAACAATTAGCAAAGCATACCAATGAAGAATCCATTATCATGTCTGCTTGTACAACTGATGGAGCATTCTCCCACATGGCTTCAGAGACGGCCAGAGATTTTCTTTGTGATAGAGAGGAACTAAAATCTCAGTTTCTACGTCACTGTTTAAAAGGTAAACATGTGACCGAGTGGTAAGTAGCTTAGTGATAATCAGTGGAGCTGGTAATCCAGACATTGTCCATTTAATTCCTTATTTGCTGAAATATATTTAATGAAGATGGCATAAATTAAAGTTTTGATTCTTTTCCAAACAACAATATTCTTAACTTGTCCAAATTGAAAGTACTAGCAGACGACATAATAAATGTGACTGGAATTTGGTCTGGGAAGGGTAGAAAATATTATGGGTAAAGGAAAAAATGCTGGTTGCCAGCATTTTGTTCTATCCCTCAATATTTTCAAAAGTTTTCCTTTGTGTTAAAACGTTGGATTGTTTGGTAAAGGGTAAACACAGGAATACAAACACAATAAAGAATAAGTCAAATACACTTAGTTGAAACAATGGTCGGTGGTGAGAGAAGAGTGAATCTGATTGCAATGTCTCATAATTCCTAGAAAAGATGCTAGCTCAGCTGGGATTCAAACTGACAACCCCTCTGTTAACCTTTTATCACATAATCCAATGTTTTAGCGGCACCCAAGAAAGGTTTTCAAAGCATTGTGAAAAAGGAGGACATGCTGATCATTAGCATTTTCTATTTTTCTCTACAATGATTTTTAAGGCAGTTCCTATCATTTGAGCCACTTTGTTGTCTGCAAATATTTTTAAATTGGATAAGCCTGAAATTGTGTCATCTGGTAAAGAGATCATAGATAGCTATGTACAGTTAGTGGCCAAATGTTTTTCATCAAAGTTTAAATCCCCATTGACTTACATGTATTTCCAAACTTGAATTAATTGTGGCTTAAAAACTGAAGCTATAGTCTTGACACTTATATGAAAATGAAGCAACATGAATTTTACTGTGAAATATATAATTTCAAACTCAATACAATGAAATACTTTATAAATAGAACTGTGTAAAAAGTGATCAGTATTTTCGAAAAACTTTTCTCACATTGACATCAATTGTGACATCGCCAAAATTTAACAAAAATAACGCCTATGTTTTAAAGAGCTACAACTTTGATGTCAGGGGATGAATGCTAATAACATATTAGTGTAAATAGGACAGTAACCTTTCTTTCTACCAATATAGTTTTCCTTATAATTGAATGATCAGAGGCAGCATGATTAATTCTCTTACATACTGAAAAATACATTTAAGTCAATGGGAAATTGGAATTAATGAAATATTTATGGCCCCTTACTGTATGCTACTGACTGAGCTACCAGGCTAGGCTTCTGAAAATATACCTATGACTATATGCACATGTTGGGTATAGTTATAAGTACTAATGAGTTAAAACTGATGTGGCTTGTTGGCTTCTCACATCCAAGGTTGCTGATTTGAATTTTTTGATAATTGGGTCAACCTTTGGAATTACCCTGATCAATGCACCAGCAGTGGTTAGGTGTCCAGGGTCTGTATTTACCAACCATTCTTAGTCTTAAACTCTTTATATCTGAGATTTTCTAAATTTGAAATTAACACAAACCATTTGGTTTAGCCAGTCAGAAGTTGTGTTACTTTCAAATTAAGAAAACTCTGGAAAATAAGACTAAGAATGTTAATTCAGACCCTGGATGCAATCATGAAGAATGATTATAAGTTAAAGGGTATTTTGTTTCACAGTGGATGTAGAATAAAATTGTTGAAACTGCTGTACAATTTCAGCCCAACACAAATACAAAACCCAAGTACAAGAGTTGAACAGAAATAGTACAGGTGTGGAGGGTGAAATTTCTCATGGACTCTTTCTTGAAAGAATGAAGACGGCCCTAAATGAGAATGCTTGGGGGAACTTCAAATATGATCCTGTTTCTATGTCAAAACCTGGTAAGTGTTTTGATATCTACACATGCATTTAGTCCACATATGTTAAAATGAAAATTAGCGAAACTACCTTTTGTCGGAATATGGCTTTGTACCAGGTGGGAAAACATAATTTGCCCACTTTTTAAGTTCTTCTTTTATGAAAGACATGAATATGCGATCGGTTGCTTTGATTTGACGGAAAGCTTTTGTTCAAAGCAAAGTAAAACACCATCCAAACAAACAGAACAAAGGTTCTTTATGCTTCATAAAACAAAGTTCGGGTGTATACTGGAATCCAGTAGTCCGTCTACTCTCCTCTTTTATTTTTGAATCCAATTTGGCTGAAGTGTAAATACAAGCCTTCCTACCATGGCTGCTTGTGCACCTCCAATTTTCATTACAATTGGTTTATAATCAAAGGAGCACCGGTAATTCAATGACAGGGTAACTGATTGATTGGAGGTATTTGTCAGTTTTTTTAATAGGTCTTGTAGGTTCAAAATTGTGTACTATGCAATATAATAGTAAGTGTTGTCAACATTGAGAGTGTTTTATGAGGCTATATAAACATCAAGAGATGCATCAAAGTGCTTTGATTATTTCAGATCAACATGTTGGAGCCAGTAAACCTTTCCATGCAACTGAAGTTTCAAGAAGGAAAAGATTGAAAACGACTCCACCTACAAAGTATCATCAGCAATCCCTTTTAAGTGTGCCATCTGCTTACAGTAGTATCAATACTCCTTCAAATTTGAATCTTGGAGAAGGCAACACAACTTCTTTTAGCAACAAAATGGAAAACATTCCTGAAAACGATGGAGACTTGTCAGTATCAAACTTTAACAAAGTGCCTGTGAAAGTTGAAATTGACCTTGAAGAGGATACAAAGGAGATCATGGCTGTCAGTGAAACATTAGTACAAGAAATTAAAGATCCAAAATCAAGAAAACAGAACAGTAAAAGTTTCGATAATTCAAATCACACAAACACTTTACCAGAAGATTTGTCCAGAACAGGGAGTGTGGATAATGATAATGGGGTTGTGGACTTACGAGTTTTAGCAGCAAATAATTCATTCTCAGGATATGATGAATCTCAAAGTTTTTCTGGTAAGGCTGGCACAGTCAGTATTCTGAGCACCAGTTTGGTACAGCAGTGTCTGCACAATTGTTCTGTACAATTTTCCAAATTGTTTTCTCGTTTCAATAAGTTTACACCAGTATTGCTAGATTAGGTTGGCCTCATGTTTGAGTAGGAGCTTCACAGCAAATGGAATTCTTAAAATTTTAATTGATCAGTTTTTGATAATTTATCTGGGCCGTTTCAAAGCAACAGTGAGTGATTGTAATGCCCTATCATCATCTGCATTGTTGTGCTAAAACTTTGATCAGCCTGAAATTAGGTCTTTGACATATTATTTCGGCTACAGTCAACCCACGGCACAAATGATTCAGACTACTTTCCATGGTCCAGAAAACACTTTGAAAGACCAGAGCATTGCATGACATTCTCCTTTTTTTGTTATTTAAAGACATAAGAACACATACATGTAATTACAAGAATGACAAGCTTAGCTGTTTTACATTTGTTGTTGAGCCGATGTTTTTAGAACTGAAAAACAAACAGAACTTTTTTCTCGTCGAAGCCATTGGCTGTGAATATTAAGTTTCCTACCTGTGATCAAGGATGCTTAAGCTTGTACTTGTATGATTATGGGTTAATTTTAGTATTTCACTTTTAACTTTCAGTTTCTCAGAATTTCAAGCAAAGTTGGCCAGTACCAGATGCATCTCAGCGAGCCATCATAGCATCAGCATTCGATGGCAAGATACCAAAGAAGAGAGTGTATCGTAAAGTTGAATGTGAGATATGCCACAAGATGATCTATATCACAAATATTAAAGTGCACAAGTTTAGACATTTACAAACCATGGAAAAAAATGCAGTGCACAGAGCAGGAAAACATCTTAGACCAAAAGAAGTGTAAATCATCATCTCTGGAAATAAAATTGCAGCAGACAACTTTGGAAAAAACACTTGTAAAAAGAAAAAAATCAACCTGAATTTAGGTTAATTACAATAGCTAATTTACAAACATTTTGGCAAAAAGCAATTTCATTTTTTGACATAATGTTTTTAAAAGTGACTGCTCCAAAATTCAGGTCTTTTGCAGGAGGTAATGGTTGAAAATAATCTTTTCAATTTATGTTAACACATCAACAAATGCCAGTGTTTCCTTTAATTCTTTTCCAATTAACAAAAATTTAGACTGGTCCAAATTTAAAGCATTTGCAGACTACAAACTAAATATAATTCTAAGGATGACTTTGGTCTTTAATTCGATAGAAAACACACTGAGAAAAGGAGAAATTGCTGATACCCACTTTTTTCTTCTTTTCCAACAATGATCACAAGAGGCTTTATTTTCAGGGTCGTTAAAACACAGGATTATTTGGTAGAGGGATAACTGGCCAATAAGATTATTTTGTAAGGGTGCCATGGTCTCTGTAACTAGGGTTTACTGCATTTGCAAGAAGTATCGACCCATGTCAGCATACACTGTCCTAGCAGGCTGTTGTAGATGGAGAATTTTTGCTATGGGTCAATTTCTGTCAAAGGACCAATCTACCTCGTGATATGAACAGTAGGTTGTTAGATATTTTTTTTCTTTTAATGGATCCATAATGATGTGATATCTTGCTTGGAATAGGTACAGTGAACCCCCCGATATTTTGGATATATGTTTCTGACAGCTGATAGCCCCTTGGGGCACACATTCACCAAGCATTTAAAAATGAATTCTAATCCTAATTTTCAGGGGTTTTCTAAATTTCAGAAAGATCAATTTTCTGATTGGTGAAACCAAATTGTTCATTGAAACTGAAATTCTGATATACATGTATTTCAAAATTAGAGGTAGCCTAAATTTGCTCTTTGAACAGTTTGGTAAATACAGGATTTTCATGTTCAATTTTCATTGACTCTAACCAGGATGGATGTGTCCTCAGGCAAGTCATTTTTCTTTCCCCAATCATTGATGACTTAGAAGCATGGAGAAGTGTACTGCTACTACTATATGAGTATTTACAATACAGTCAGGTATTTTAATGATCCTGAGGAAGAAGGCTTTTGAAAACAGTGTGGGAAAAGGAGAAAATACTAGTTACAGGTATTTTCTTCTTATTTTCCGACAATGCTTCTGTCATATCAAAGAGAAATACTTTGATTTGAGTCAAACCTCATTTATCATCTGCAATGCGGACAGTATAGATCTGAGATCATACTGCATGTTTGGGGCTCTAAGGGCCTTTAGCACCTAATGAGGTAAAAAGGGGCTCTGCTTTTAATAGCAGATGTTGAGATCAAATTACTCTCGCTGTGAAGAACCATTTTCAGATCAGATTTTATCTGTTTCCTTTGATCTTGATTGACATTTTCCTTTAAAGCAAGTTACGTCTTTACCAAACAACAAAAATATATACTTAGCCAAATTAAAGGCATTTGCAGACAACAAATGTTATTCAAACGTTGGAATTAGTCATTAAAAGGGTAGAAAACATTTTGGGAAAAGGAGAAAATGTTCATATCAGCATTTTCTCCTTTTCCCAAAATGTTTTCAAAAAGCTCTTCCCTCGAGGTCATTGATACTCAGGATTGTGTGGTAAAGAGTTAAAACAAGTTGTTATTGGTGCTGTAAAGGGGGAAAAAAAAACATTTTTTTGTGAAGTTAGTATTAGATCTGTTATGATTGAGTGCAAAGCTTATGCAAGTCGGTTATTGGGCATTAATACTCTGTTGTGATAATAAAGAGTTTATGACAATTAGCAAAATATTCATTCCTATTTTAGTTGATATTATACAATAATTATAATGATAATAGTTCATGCTTTTAACACACTAGCTCCTGAAGACAAAATTTTTCCATCCTGCAGCAGAAACATTGTGATGTAGGAGAAATTACTTGTAATGAGCAGTTTGTCTCATTGTCACATGTATATGAGCCATGCTCTGGCTGAAGGGGGTTTAATGCATCTCCATGACTCATTATACCAAGGCAGTCATCACATACAGCAATTATAGATACAAAACAAGAGGGCCAAGATGGTCTTGGATCGCTCACCTGAATTTTTGAGAGGACCATAGCCAATTTTTTTTGAAGTATTGACATTATTTTGCCATGCAATTTTGAAAAGGTCGCCTGTAAAAATCATTTCAAAATCTGTCACCACCCCTACAATCATCACTACAGCCATGTTTTTGACGAATCAGAATTCTGCACATAAATTTTGGGATAGGTCACCCAAGAACCATTTCTTGAACAAGAGCACATGCCTGATAGTGGCTAAAAATATTTAGTCGAACAAGAGCACCGCATGCGGGTTCCAACGATTGGCTGTTGGGTGCTGGATAGTAAGTTAAAATTCTAAGTCAAAAAAAGGGACATAATTTGGACAAAATGATTTTATAGTTATCTGTCCTTGTTGTATGGGTTGCTCTTACTAGTGAACAATTATTCCAAGTTTCAAGTACATGTGTTGAGTGGAAGCCGAGATATAACAAAATGTCAAAGTTTTTGCACAACGACAATGCAGACAATGACAACAGGGATATGGCAATACCTCAATGTTTTCTTCAAAAACAGCCGAGCTAAAAAAGGGGCATAATATAAGGATCATTTCTGTGAAATCATTTCAAAATCTGACGAGCGGTTTATGAGAAGAAAAGTATTTCAAAGAATTCCTTTAAGTCAATACAGTGCAAAGAGCCCTCCCCCCCCCCACCATGTTTTTCGACGGATGAAAATTTCGCAGACAGCTTTTGAAAAGGGTCACCAAAGGAACATTTCTGTGAAATTATTTCGAAATCTGACCAGTTGTTTCAGAGGAGGAGATTTTTAAAGAATTTCTTAGAAAATTCCATTTGGTTGCCATGGCAACCAGTGTTTTTGATGGAATCAAATTCTGTGAACAGTTCTTAAAGAGGACCTCCCAAGGTACATTCCAGCCAAGTTTGGTCCAAATTGGCCCAGTGGTTTTGGAGGAGAAGATGTTTAAAGAATTGTTGACACCACTGGACGCAAAAGAGCCCCCCCCCACCACGGCCATGTTTTTCGATGTATCAAAATTTCGTGAACAGTTTTTGAAAAGGGTTACCCAAGGAACATATCTGTGAAATTATTTCAAAATCTGACCAGCAGTTTCAGAGGAGATTTTTAAAGAATTTTTTAGAAAATTACATTTGGTTGCCATGGCAACCAGAGTTTTTGATTGAATCAAATTCTATGAACAATTCTTAAAGAGGACCTCCCAAGGAACATTCCAGCCAAGTTTGGTCCAAATTGGCCCAGTGGTTTAGGAGGAGAAGATGTGTAAAGAATTGTTGACACTGCTGGACACAAAGAGCCCCCCCCCCCCACCACCACCACCACCACGGCCATGTTTTTCGACGGATCAAAATTTTGCGAACAGTGTTTGAAAAGGGTCACCCAAGGAACATATCTGTGAAATTATTTCAAAATCTGACCAGCGGTTTCAGAGAAGATTTTTAAAGAATTTCTTAGTAAATTCCATTTGGTTGCCATGGCAAGCAGAGTTTTTGATTGAATCAAATTCTGTGACCAAATTTGAAAGAGGACCTCCCAAGGAACATTCCAGCCAAGTTTGGTCTAAATTGGCCCAGTGGTTTAGGAGGAGAAGATGTTTAAAGAATTGTCGACACCACTGGACGCAAAGAGCCCCCCCCCCCCCACCACGGCCATGTTTTTCGATGTATCAAAATTTCTTGAACAGTTTTTGAAAAGGGTTACCCAAGGAACATATCTGTGAAATTATTTCAAAATCTGACCAGCAGTTTCAGAGGAGATTTTTAAAGAATTTCTTAGAAAATTACATTTGGTTGCCATGGCAACCAGAGTTCCTGATGGAATCAAATTCTATGAACAGTTCTTAAAGAGGACCTCCCAAGGAACATTCCAGCCAAGTTTGGTCCAAATTGGCGCAGTGGTTTAGGAGGAGAATATGTTTAAAGAATTGTTGACACTGTTGGACACAAAGAGGCCCCCCCCCCACCACCACCACCACCACGGCCATGTTTTTCGACGGATCAAAATTTTGCGAACAGTGTTTGAAAAGGGTCACCCAAGGAACATATCTGTGAAATTATTTCAAAATCTGACCAGCGGTTTCAGAGAAGATTTTTAAAGAATTTCTTAGTAAATTCCATTTGGTTGCCATGGCAAGCAGAGTTTTTGATTGAATCAAATTCTGTGACCAAATTTGAAAGAGGACCTCCCAAGGAACATTCCAGCCAAGTTTGGTCTAAATTGGCCCAGTGGTTTAGGAGGAGAAGATGTTTAAAGAATTGTCGACACCACTGGACGCAAAGAGCCCCCCCACCCACCACGGCCATGTTTTTCGATGTATCAAAATTTCGTGAACAGTTTTTGAAAAGGGTTACCCAAGGAACATATCTGTGAAATTATTTCAAAATCTGACCAGCAGTTTCAGAGGAGATTTTTAAAGAATTTCTTATAAAATTACGTGTGGTTGCCATGGCAACCACAGTTCCTGATGGAAGCAAATTTATGACCAATTCTTAAAGTGGACCTCCCAAGGAACATTCCGCCAAGTTTGGTCCAAATTGGCCCAGTGGTTTAGGAGGAGAAGATGTTTAAAGAATTGTTGACACTGCTGGACACAAAGAGCCCACCACCACCACCACCACAGCCATATTTTTCGACGGATCAAAATTTCGCGAACAGTTTTTGAAAAGGGTTACCCAAGGACCATATCTGAAATTATTTCAAAATCTGACCAGCGGTTTCAGAGAAGATTTTTAAAGAATTTCTTAGTAAATTCCATTCGGTTGCCATGGCAACCAGAGTTCTTGATGGAATCAAATTCTGTGACCAAATTTGAAAGAGGACCTCCCAAGGAACATTCCAGCCAAGTTTGGTCTAAATTGGCCCAGTGGTTTAGGAGGAGAAGATGTTTAAAGAATTGTTGACACTGCTGGACGCAAAGAGCCCCCCCCCCCCACCACGGCCATGTTTTTCGATGGATCAAAATTTCGCAAACATTTTCTGAAATGGGTCATCCAAGGAACATATCTGTGAAATTATTTCAAAATCCGACCCGCGGTTTCAGAGGAAAAGATTTTTAAAGAATTTCTTAGAAAATTCCATTTGGTTGCCATGGCAACCAGAGTTCTTGATGGAATCAAATTCTGTGAACAATTCTTAAAGAGGACCTCCCAAAGAACATTCCAGCCAAGTTTGGTCCAAATTGGCCCAGTGGTTTAGGAGGAGAAGATGTTTAAAGAATTGTTGACACTGCTGGACACAAAGTGCCCCCCCCCCACCACCACGGCCATGTTTTTCGACAGATCAAAATTTCGCAAGCAATTTTTGAAAAGGGTCACCCAAGGAACATATCTGTGAAATTATTTCAAAATCTGACCAGCGGTTTCAGAGGAGATTTTTAAAGAATTTTTTAGAAAATTCCATTCGGTTGCCATGGCAACCAGAGTTTTTGATGGAATCAATTCTATGAACAATTCTTAAAGAGGACCTCCCAAAGAACATTCCAGCCAAGTTTGGTCCAAATTGGCCCAATGGTTAAGGAGGAGAAGATGTTTAAAAGATTGTTGACACTGCTGGACGCAAAGAGCCCCCCCCCCCACCACCACCACGGTCATGTTTTTCGACGGATCAAAATTTCTCGAACAGTTTTTGAAAAGGGTCACCCAAGGAACATATCTATGAAATTATTTCAAAATCTGACCAGCGGTTTCAGAGGAGAAGATTTTTAAAGAATTTCTTAGAAAATTCCATTTGGTTGCCATGGCAACCAGAGTTTTTGATGGAATCAAATTCTGTGACCAAATTTGAAAGAGGACCTCCCAAGGAACATTCCAGCCAAGTTTGGTCCAAATTGGCCCAGTGGTTTAGGAGGAGAAGATGTTTAAAGAATTGTTGACACTGCTGGACGCAAAGAGCCCCCCCCCCCCCACCACCACAACCACGTGCTTCGACGGATCAAAATTTTGCAAACAATTTCTGAAAAGGGTCACCCAAGAAACATATCTGTGGAATTATTTCAAAATCTGACCAGCGGTTCCAGAGGAGGAGATTTTAAAAGAATTTCTTAGAAAATTCCATTCGGTTGCCATGGCAACCAGAGTTTTTGATGGAATCAAATTTTGTGAACAAATTCGAAAGAGGATTTTCAAAGGAACATTCCAGCCATGGTTGGTCCAAATTGGCCTAGCGGTTTAGGAGGGGAAGATGTTTAAAGAATTGTTGACACCGCTGGACGCAAAGAGCCCCCCCCCCCCACCATGGCCATGTTTTTCGACGGATCAAATTTAGCAAACAGATTTTGAAAAGGGTTACCCAAGGAACATATCTGTGAAATTATTTAAAAATCTGACCAGCGGTTTCAGAGGAGATTTTTAAAGAATTTTTTAGAAAATTCCATTCGGTTGCCATGGCAACCAGAGTTTTTGATGGAATCAATTCTATGAACAATTCTTAAAGAGGACCTCCCAAAGAACATTCCAGCCAAGTTTGGTCCAAATTGGCCCAATGGTTAAGGAGGAGAAGATGTTTAAAAGATTGTTGACACTGCTGGACGCAAAGACCCCCCCCCCACCACCACCACGGTCATGTTTTTCGACGGATCAAAATTTCTCGAACAGTTTTTGAAAAGGGTCACCCAAGGAACATATCTATGAAATTATTTCAAAATCCAACCAGCGGTTTCAGAGGAGAAGATTTTTAAAGAATTTCTTAGAAAATTCCATTTGGTTGCCATGGCAACCAGAGTTTTTGATGGAATCAAATTCTGTGACCAAATTTGAAAGAGGACCTCCCAAGGAACATTCCAGCCAAGTTTGGTCCAAATTGGCCCAGTGGTTTAGGAGGAGAAGATGTTTAAAGAATTGTTGACACTGCTGGACGCAAAGAGCCCCCCCCCCCACCACCACAACCACGTGTTTCGACGGATCAAAATTTTGCAAACAATTTCTGAAAAGGGTCACCCAAGAAACATATCTGTGGAATTATTTCAAAATCTGACCAGCGGTTTCAGAGGAGAAGATTTTTAAAGAATTTCTTAGAAAATTCCATTTGGTTGCCATGGCAACCAGAGTTCTTGATGGAATCAAATTCTGTGAACAATTCTTAAAGAGGACCTCCTAAAGAACATTCCAGCCAAGTTTGGTCTAAATTGGCCCAGTGGTTTAGGAGGAGAAGATGTTTAAAGAATTGTTGACACTGCTGGATGCAAAGAGCCCCCCCCACTTTCACCACGGCCATGTTTTTCGACAGATCAAAATTTCGCAAATTGTTTTTGAAAGGGTCACCCAAGGAACATATCTGTGAAATTATTTGAAAATCTGACCAGCGGTTTCAGAGGAAAAGATTTTTAAAGAATTTCTTAGAAAATTCCATTTGGTTGCCATGGCAACCAGAGTTTTTGATGGAATCAAATTCTATGACCAAATTTGAAAGAGGACCTCCCAAGGAACATTCCAGCCAAGTTTGGTCTAAATTGGCCCTGTGGTTTAGTAGGAGAAGATGTTTAAAGAATTGTTGACGCTGCTGGACGCAAAGAGCCCCCCCCCCCATCACCACAGCCATGTTTTTTGATGGATCAAAATTTCGCGAACAATTTCTGAAAAGGGTCACCCAAGGAACATATCTGTGAAATTATTTCAAAGAGCCCCCCCCCCCACCACCACAACCACGTGTTTCGACGGATCAAAATTTTGCAAACAATTTCTGAAAAGGGTCACCCAAGAAACATATCTGTGGAATTATTTCAAAATCTGACCAGCGGTTTCAGAGGAGAAGATTTTTAAAGAATTTCTTAGAAAATTCCATTTGGTTGCCATGGCAACCAGAGTTCTTGATGGAATCAAATTCTGTGAACAATTCTTAAAGAGGACCTCCTAAAGAACATTCCAGCCATGTTTGGTCTAAATTGGCCCAGTGGTTTAGGAGGAGAAGATGTTTAAAGAATTGTTGACACTGCTGGACGCAAAGAGCCCCCCACCCACCACCACAGCCATGTTTTTCGATGTATTAAAATTTCGCAAACACTTTTTGAAATGGGTCATCCAAGGAACATATCTGTGAAATTATTTCAAAATCCGACCCGCGGTTTCAGAGGAAAAGATTTTTAAAGAATTTCTTAGAAAATTCCATTTGGTTGCCATGGCAACCAGAGTTCTTGATGGAATCAAATTCTGTGAACAATTCTTAAAGAGGACCTCCCAAAGAACATTCCAGCCATGTTTGGTCCAAATTGACCCAGTGGTTTAGGAGGAGAAGATGTTTAAAGAATTGTTGACACTGCTGGACGCAAAGAGCCCCCCTCCCCCCCAACACCACGGCCATGTTTTTCGATGGATCAAAATTTTGCAAACAAGTTTTGAAAAGGGTTACCCAAGGAACATATCTGTGAAATTATTTCAAAATCTGACCAGCAGTTTCAGAGGAGAAGATTTTTAAAGAATTTCTTGACACTGCTGGACGCAAAGAGCCCCCCACCCACCACCACAGCCATGTTTTTCGATGTATTAAAATTTCGCAAACACTTTTTGAAATGGGTCATCCAAGGAACATATCTGTGAAATTATTTCACGATCTGACCAGCGGTTTCAGAGGAGAAGAATTTCTTAGAAAATTCCATTCGGTTGCCATGGCAACCAGAGTTTTTGATGGAATCAAATTCTGTGAACAAATTCGAAAGAGGATTTTCAAAGGAACATTCCAGCCATGTTTGGTCCAAATTGGCCCAGTGGTTTAGGAGGGGAAGATGTTTAAAGAATTTTTGACACCACTGGATGCAAAGAGCCCCCTCCCCCACCGCCATGTTCTTCGACGGATCAAAATTTCGCGAACAATTTTTGAAAAGGGTCACCCAAGGAACATTTCTGTGAAATTATTTAAAAATCTGACCAGCGGTTTCAGAGAAGAAGATGTTTAAAGAATTGTTTACGACGGACGACGCACGACGGACACAGGGTGATCCTAAAAGCTCCCCTTGAGCACGTTGTGCTCAGGTGAGCTAAAAAACATTTTGTGTCTCAACCAACAGAATCTTTGGTCACTTTAAACTACAGAAAATTTCCAAATAGCAAAAAGGTTTTGACCCATGTCAGCCTGCCTGAACTGCGTAGGCTGACCTGGGTCGATACCTTTTGAAAATGCATAAAACCCCCTTTCTACAATGCATGGCTCACATGTTTCAATTTTTTCAGTGCCACTTATATGGACTCCACCTCTGTTAACAGCTTAATTTACACTTTTGTAAGTATAATTTATTTCAGACATTATTTTACATTTTATTGTGAAACAAGCTCTCACAACTTGTATTAATCACTCTCGACGATTGCCTCACAGAAACCGTCACTGCCACTCGCACCATGATGTGGATAGTTTCAAAAGGTTGACCCTGCTCTTGACTGGATGAAATTTCAGAACGTTTCATGAGAGGCAGACACTCTACCCTTACAGAACCTTGGCCCAGAAGCCCACCTATGGCACTGAAGGTTTAACCCTTTACCAAACAATCCCTTGTTTTAACAATCCTGAAGAAGATGTCTTTTGTAAACATTGTGGGAAAAGAAGAAAATGCTGGTAACCAGCATTTTCTCCTTTTCCCACAATGTTTTTTATCTTATCAGAGAACTTAGGCTCATTTGAATTAAATTTGAATTTGTTGTCTGCAGATGTTTTGAATTTGGAAGTCTGAAATTTGTTGAGTTAAGTCTTTACCTCACAACAAAATTTTGGACCCAACCAAATTGAAAGCATGTAAAGAGGACAAAATAAATGTAGCCCAAATAATGATTTTTGACTTTGATAGGACAAAAAACATTGTGGGAATAGGAGAAAAATGCTGATTACAAGCATTTTCTCCTTTACCCACAATGTTTTCAAAGGCCTTTTTCTTCAGGGTCGTTAAAACTTGCCATTGTGTGGTAACAGCTTAAAACTTTTGTTGTAGTTGATAATCCATGTGAAGTAGTCTGAAGTAGGAAAAGATAAGATACAGAAACAAGCCAGTGTCTGACTGAATATGTAAAAGAAGCATCACTCTTTATCAGACGACAAAACGTTAGTCTTGTCCAAAGTGAAAGAATTCGCAGATTACATAAATTATGGCTTAATTCTTTACCTAACAAAAAAATGTTGGACTTGTCAAAGTTCAAAGCATTTGCAGGCACAAATTAAATGTAGCTCAAAAGGGAAAAAGTTGTCTGAGAAAGGGTAGAAAACATCATGAGAAATGGAGAAAATGCTGGCCATCAGAATTTTCTGCTTTTCCCACTTTTTCAAAAGCCTTCCTCCACAGGGTTGTTAAAACTTGGGATTTGCAGATGACTAATCAGTTGTTGCTGAAATGGTGCAAGCTATGTTTGAAAGGGTAAACAACATTGTGGAAAAGGAGAATACGCTGGTTTCGAGCATTTTCACCTTTTTCAACAATGTTTTCAAATACTTTCTTTTGTGTGGTAAGGGTAAAACGGTTGAATTTGTCATAGATAAAAGATGGAAAACATGAGGAAATGAGAAATGATGATCATCAGCAATTGTCCTTTTCCCAAAATGTTTTCTAGAAACGTATCCAGAAGGGTCATTAAAACACAGGATTGTTTGAAAAATGGTTAAATATTAGCCACATATTTCTTTTCTATTTCATGAATATGAAATGATATCAAGTAAATTAATTGATTTTGTTTTTGTTTGTACTTGAAAAGTGAAAAGTTTTTTATTTTGTAATTGAATTAAAAAAGTGAACAGTTTGTCATTATGTTCTTGAATTGAAAAGTGAAAAGTTTGTTATTTTGTAATTGAATTCAAAAGTGAAAAGTTTGTTATTTTGTACTTGAATTGAAAAATGAAAAGTTGTGTGATTTTGTACTTGAATTGAAAGGTAAAAAGTTATGTTATTTTGTACTTCAATTTAAAAGCAAAAAGTTTTTTTTTTTTTTAATTTCTATCTAAATTTAATGCTTTCACTGCCAATGTCGCCTTGGATAGCTTTTGCGGATGGCGTAGATCAAGATCAGACTGCACAAAAAGTGCAGTCTGATCTTGGATCTAGACTGCCCTCTACCCGATGTTAATCTTTGCCCAAAGTTGCTTAAATCACATCAAAATAATACTTATAGACCTCCAGAAAAGTCAAATCAATTTACTTGGCTGCAAAAGAGTTACTTAAACAGATCTGACAGGTAGCTTTATTTTCTTTTTTAACAAAAAATTTTAGATTTTTCCAAATTAAAAGAATTTGCAAATGAGGAATTAGGTTTTGTTTAACTCTTTACCAATCACAGAAAAGCTTTTGAAACATTGTGGAAAAGGAGTAAATACAGGTTACCAGTATTTACTCCTTTCCTTAAAATGTTTTAGACCCTTTTGTAGACCAACATCATTGATTGAATATCTAATAAGTTGTTGTCTAGAAATGATAACTAGTCGAATAAGATCTAAATTTTGTCACCCAGTAAAGAATTTATAAGTGTAATTTGTCTGTAAGGGTAGAAAACATGGTGGGCAAAGGAGCAAATGCAGGTAAACAGTATTTTCTCCATATGCCACAAAGTTTTTGAAAGTCTTTTATTGCAGGTGCTTAACCCTTTACCACACAGTCCCAAGTATTAAGGAACCTGATGGAGAAAGCTTTTGGAAACGTGGGAAAAGAAGAAAATGCTGGTGACCAGCATTTTCTTCTTTTCCCACAATGTTTTCTACCCTATCAAAGACAGAAATCATCATGTGACTTACATTTATTTTGTCGTCTGCAAATACTTCCAATGTGGTGGAGTCCAAAATTTTGTTATTTGGTAAAGCGTTAAAAAAGTATTGGTACAGCAGATACAGTTACTCTTTTACAGATCCATGACTCAATCGTAACTTTGTTTTATCTGTTTATTTTGTAAGGATCTCATCATTTTTAGCTCCACTGGCCAAAGGCCAGCAGGCTTATGTCATGGCCTGGTGTCTGTTGTGCGTCCGTCCGTCCGTGTGTGTGCTAACATTTATTTTAAACATCTTCTTCTCTGAAACTACCCGTCCAATTTTGATGAAACTTCATAAATTATCCTGCCATGGTCCTCTTCAGAATTTTTTGAAAGAATTTGGTTCCTTCAAAAACTCTGGTTGCCATGACAACAAAACTTAAAAATATTGGAAATCTTTGAAAATCTTGTCTGAAACCTAGGGCTACCAAATTTGGCATATAGCTTTATCTATTAGACCTCTATCAAGTTTCTTCAAATTAAAGCCCTGGGGTCAAATTTGGCCCCGCCCGGGGGGGTCACAAGTTTTACATGGGCTTATATAGAGAAAACTTTAGAAATCTCCCTGTACTCAGTCATAAAGCCTAGGGCTACCAAATTTTGCATGTGGCTTTATCTAGTGGGCCTCTACCAAGAGTGCCCAAATTATCGCCCTAGGGTCAAATTTGATCCCACCCCAGGGGTCAGAAGTTTTATATTGAAAACTTTAGAAATCTTCTTTTTACTAACCATAAGAACCGGGGCTACCAATATTAGTCCTATCTCGGGTCTCATGTTCAAAACCATTTGGCCAAGTAATGAAATGTTTGGCATGTAGGGTTTTTACTTATTAGCCAGTGGAGCGATACAGGGCCGTCATGGCCCTCTTGTTGGTATTCTTTTGTATTTTGTGGTTGTAATTGTGGTGGTTTTGTTGCTATGTACTTTATGAAATGATTGACATACAAAAGAGATAACTTTATCAATAGTTATTTATAAATAAAGAAACAAATAAGAATTTAAAGACTTGCATGAATATTTTCAATGGTCCAAGATGTCTGAGGTCAGTCTTCTTCATTTATTTTAACTCTTTACCAGACAACAACATTTTAGACTTGTCCAGATTCAACGCATTTACATGATTGTTTGACTGATTGTATGGTGTTTGACGTCGTTTTCAACATTATTTCATTTACATTGCAGTGGCCAGTGTACCTATCCATGCTTTCTTGAAGTTTCTTTTACCAATACTCCACACGATATTCTTTTAAAGGCACTGGCCGCTTTCCCACATAACTATTGTCGAAACAATAGTCACCCTTGAGAGAGGAATGAATCCTGTCGCAATGACTATTATCAATCTTTAGATAGAAATTGGCCGTGCCGGGGATCAAACCAGCGACCCCTGATCCCAAGTCCTGTACACTACAAACTGAGCTACCAGTGCTCAGCTTAAAGCATTTACAGACAACGGATTGATTAAGACTCTAAGGTTGAGGTTTGTATTTGAAAAGGTAGAAAATATTTTGGAAAAAAAAAGAGAAAATACTGGTCACTAGCATTTTCTCTTTACCTTTAACACTTAATGTGCCAAATAAATGATCTGGACCTTTTTAAATTTGGAAAACAGACCGAAATAGTGCCATTTCCAGGTTGTTTCCATTAGAATATGTAACATAGTAGCAGACAGTGCAGATCAAAGATCAGACTGCACGTTCTGTGCAGTCTGATTTTGATCTGCACTGTCTGCAAAAACAATTTAAGTTGGTTCCAGGGCTTTAAGGGTTAAGTTTTTCAAGCTGCCTTTGCCTCAGGGTCTTTAAAACATGAGGTTGTGTGTTAACTCTTTACCAAATGACAAAATTTTTGACTATACCAAATTGAAAGCGTTTGCAGGCGACAAATGGAGCTCAAATGATGATATCTGTCTGTGATAGGATAGAAAACATTGTGGGAAAAGGAGAAAATGCTGGTTACCAGCATTTTCTCCTTTTCCCACAATGTTTTTTTTCAAAAGCCACCTTCCACCAGTAATGTGTTGTAACGTGTTAAAGGGTAAATCCTAACAGCTCTATGTAAATTTTTCAGACATTTTCAGTCAAGGATAAAGACCAAAAATTGCAGTTGGCAATTTCAAGTTTGCTTTTGCCCAGGATATGTAAACAAAGCAGACAATGTAGATCAAAGATCAGACTGCATGTTCTGTGCAGTCTGGCCCTGATCTATACTGCCTGCAAAGGCAACTATAAGTTGTGAAAGGATTTCAATGGGTTAACTTTTCGATCCTGCCAGTCACTTCTATGCTTTATAGATGGTGTTATTCAATGATAAAATTACAATAGCTGCCAAAAGTAAACAAAGCAGGTGTTGAAATGTATTTAAAATTAGACCATGCCATTTTAAAGTATTGAAATTTGCGCGAAGATGACAATCTGTTCCCATATATGGTTGGTCCAAGTGTTAGTCGCTGGCAGAGTAATTAATTTAAAAACTAGGTTAAAAGTTTGCCAGGTCACTCTATCTTTTGTTTACTGTTTGTCTGATATTGAAATTCATTTTTCCTGCCAGCAACTAACACTTGGACTGACCACGTAATGACAGATAGTCATTTTCACAATATTTTCCATACTTTTAGATGGTATGATTTAAATGCATTTTAACACCTGCATTGTGCGCTTGGATGCTACTGGGCCTTTAAGACTGCACAGAATGATCTTTTTCCAAATGATTTGTGTAAAAATAATTCTAAAACCAGCTGTATGCTTGATAGATAAATTTTAATAGAATAGGCTAAACCAATCATGTCATGAAAACTACATGTAACTTCATTCATTTAATGATAGTTTCAAGTCTTTTTCATCAGTCGAACAGGGGGGGGTGTTTTTTTTTTCCCCCTTCTTTTAGGGGATTTCTTCTTTGTAAATAGAAAATCCAAAACTATCCTGGATCAGAAGGGTCTGCTCATAAATTATGAAGTGACTGAAGCGTGTGGTGTCTGTGGTTGTGGGGTAGAGGGTCGGCCTCATAACCATAAGGTCCCGGGAGCTGGTGTCAACTTTGGGATTTTTCATTGGCCCACACATTCGGCACGAGTACTGGTAAATTTCCCAGGAAGCAGAATCGAGAGAGATTAGTATAAGTTGTACGAATTTGTTTCTCAATCGATGTAAAATAAATATGTTTAAACTAAGCATGTGAGGGGAGAATTAGGGAATTTTCCTTCCCTCTTATAATTCATTGACTTATCAGACAACAAAAGTTTACACTTAAAGCATTTGCATACAAAAACTAAGTGTCTCTCAAATGATACGCTCTGTCTTTGAAATGACTGAAAACATTGTGGGAAAAGAAGTAAATGCTGGTTACCAGCATTTTCTTCTTTTCCCACAATGTTTTCAAAGGCTTTTTTCTATGGAAACATGGGATTGTTTGGTAAAGGGTTACAGTAATCACATGCCTGTTCAAGACAATTAGTCAACTAAAATTCCATTTTATTCCCACCAAAAGCTCACAGAAAAGCTTGTAGATAATGACTTAACAAAATGCCAGAATGTTGCAGGTATGTAAAGCATTTCTCCACTTTTCAAAATACATTCTGTATAGGTAGCTGATTGAAAATCAGGATACAAGCTGTCATCAACATTTTCAAGATCTACTTGACTCGTATTTTTCAGGATTGTATCACAGTGAGGATAAACTTTTTCTGTCTCTGTCCATGAATATATTCTGATATATTTTTCTCCAATAACTTGACATAGGAAGTTGTCTTTTGGGTCATAATGTAGTGGAGAAACGGTTCCTTTTGGACCAAACCATGCATTTATATCAACATCATCACTTTCACCAATAAAACAATAATCTGGAATAACAATATCATTTTGCAGTTCAGGAATTTGATTAAATAACTGGTGTTGAGCGAGATAGCCAATCCCTTGACTAGTTTTACCAGTTAGCTCTATGTATTCTTCAATAAATTCCTTTATAGTCATCAAACTTTGAGACCAAGACTCATCAGTATACTTGGTTCCCAGCTCTATTGGAACTGTTCGATAACCAGCAATATTTTTAATGTAATCAAGAGTCCATTTTCTATTGCTACATGCTGGCCAGTGCTGCATGCAATTTGTTAAAATCACAGGAATCTTTCTTTCATGGTAAAAACCTTGGAACTTTTGTAAGGAAGGGCACTCACACCTTTCAATTTCTCTAGATTCCAGCATGAAATCAGATATACAGTGACCTACTTTAGCTTTTTTTGAAACTTGTTCGGTAGCTGTTGTATTGGCTGTTTTTGCTCCTCTTCTATGAATTTCTTCGTGTTGTTCTTGATTTGTGTTATAAGATGAAGAATCGTCTCTTGATTTCCAGTCTGCTTGGAGAGCTGAACTTATTCTAGCAAGAATATTGTCTGCTATTGGTGCTCCCATCAGCAAGCCCATGTCACATGACTTGATCACATGACCTAAGTCAAAGCTACATGTTTCTGTATCTTCTATTAGTAGTTCATACTCACATAATGCCTTAATACAAGATAGCAGTGTGTATGCATGTCGCCAACTTACTTTTACATCTTTCCAATGTCCACAGTTTAGTCTCTCCCAAACATAATCTAAAACCATTTTACAAATTAATATGCATGTGGAATAATTTCCATTCTGAAATAGGTCAACAGAATCTGTTATTTTCATGTACACATCATTCCCAACTGCTGAAGGTTCAACATGCTTTGAAAGAAGCTGTCTGAAATCTGTTTGCTTTAAACCTTTCACGTTTTCAAATTCAGTCTTCTCCATTTCTTCAAGAAGTTGAGGACTTCACCAATATTCCATATTCTTTCATCTTGAAAAATTTATAAAATAGTTTTTAAACTACATGTATACGGCATGGATATGGCCATTTTTCCTCAATGAATGCAAGTTGAGCATTAATGATGAATGTAGGAAAATATCATCCATCCTGACAGTTGTTCTCGCCTATTTTTTTTAATAAAATATTTTACATGAGCATAGCAAACAGAGAAAGTCTTGAAAGGAAAGAGGAGGAGATTTGCCAAAAGTGAAAAAAAAAAGTGGGGGAAGACAGGGTTTGCTTACCTATGAAAGTATCAATGAACAGTGATATTCATGCAATTGAATTCATCTTTCATTTTCAAACAGTTCTGAAGGAAACAATAATTGCCATATGATTGATACCCTGTGGCAGAGATAAAAAAACAATCCCATGTTCTAAGTGCCCCCCAAGCCTAGTACAGATAACTGTCCCCGAATGTGATTTTAGTTTTTGATGGGTCGCCAACATGTACAGAGACAATCACAGAAAAAAATAATTGAAATCTCCGTTCAGATTTTGTGAACAGGTTTTTTCATAATTTCACAAACTGACAACAATACTAATTATGCTACAGTAGAATTTGAACATACCTGTAGCTTGCTTATTCAATAATCCTTCGTTTCTAATACAAACATTTTTTTTCAATTTAAACACTATATATACTTGTATGTAAGAAAAAAAAGTTAAATTCATTTTTTACTTGAGATCTTTACATTCCCCAAAATGGCAGTAAAACAGGATAAATTTTGTCAGTTTTTTTTTTTTTTCAAGATTTACAAGTTACAAGCAACCTCTAAAAGCACCATAGGTAATGAAATGTGTAATAATTTGTCTTGGTCATGTGTCTCACTAAATATCAATTGCATTTTGCTCCAATACTGGTTAAACTGATGAAACAGAAAGTCAGTACAGTACAGTAGCTTTGCTAAAAGAAAATACACTATGTATTTGAGTTGGAACAGTTAACAATAAATGTCCAAATATGAAAAGAATATGGTAAATGTCTCATTATTGAGACTACGCCCCAAGGCAGGACAAGTCCTGTAAATATTCCAGGAAAAGGGGAAAATGCTGGTAAGGCCTAACAAAAAAAATCTGTGTTTAGGGTTTCAGTCCGAGATGCTGTAGGTAGGGTAGGTAGGGATTTTTTTTTCCAAAAACTTTTTACATGGACCATGTACCAAATCACACCAGACAAATCTTTTTTTTCCAATCAAAGCATAAAAAGTTTAGGATCAGCAGCATTTTCTAGGTAGGGTAGGGAAACCCTAAACACAGATTTTTTTTTTTTTGGCCTAACTAGAATATTCTCTATTTTCCACTGTGTTTCCTACTCTTGAATACATCACATTATTTGAGCCACCTTTACTTTTTTCTTGGAAAGACTTTAGTACGGAAGAATAGTCTGGCAAACGACTCCGTCTTTAGAAGCGATTCAAATATTTCCCTGCTAAGACCCAAGTTGCGGGTACTCTTCAAATTTGACTCAATGAGACCCAAGTGCCTGTGAAAATATCATAAAGTCTATAAGTAACTGTGCATCTGAATTCTGGATATCATTCGGAATTATAAACAAACTTTTTTACCAGCCTTCGTAGTCTAATAAACCGAGATGGTCCAAGCGTTGTTACAGCCTT
The DNA here is from genome assembly GCA_946811185.2 of Hippopus hippopus. Lineage (NCBI taxonomy): Eukaryota > Metazoa > Mollusca > Bivalvia > Cardiida > Cardiidae > Hippopus > Hippopus hippopus. The sequence goes on from OX328103.1 coordinate 21,052,390, forward strand.
CCAGTTCCAGGACAGAGTTGACTCCTGATAATGGATGTTTTTACGAAGCAAATTATGTACATGTTTCATTGACAACGCACTGTATGCCATCAAAGGTCTACAGCAACGTGGTACATAAAAATTCTGAGAAAGGTATGGTCGATTCACTTATTTAGTGTGTAGCAGTAATGGCGGATATCATAACAAGAGAGATAACTTTTCTAGAATTTCTTACTTGGATAGTTACGTTTTAACGTCAACATCTTAGATTGCTATAAAACGTTTCCTTTCAAGACATGTGGTTCTTTGCATTGCAAAGCCTTTTATCTTTTCGCAGCCTATGGCGGATTAAGAAACTTTGGGGGTCATCGTATATTACAGATCAAACTGCATGGAACATGCAGTCTGGTGTTCGATCTAGATCGTCCGTTACCCGACGATTTATAATGAAAAGGAGAGATCTTCATTTGCAGTAATTTTGAACTTCAAAGAAGTCGACTTTACTTATTCAGATTTGTATAGATCTAGCTATAAATTTATTCAATAAACAAAATTTATCTCCTTGTGAACACTTACTTCAGCGCCGCAGATACTAATCGATTCTAAATTTAGTTTTTCAGTCGAAGACTGTATCACGGTATTATACAGAATCAAATATTAGTACTAGGCATAAGCTAGATCTAGTTAGTTTCCTGCTATCCCACTGAAAAAAATTATATTATACAGACGGAATTCAATATTCTTGCATGGATCATGTTTTTTAAAACCCTTAGAATGCCTTTGACAATTATCTACAACCATGCTTAAAGACGTACACATCTCTACTATAGCCAGGAAAAAAAAACGCAGTTAAAACTTTATAGTGTGTATAATGATTTAGATATTGGTCAGCTGTGTAAACATGGGTAAAAAATCGATAAAGATGGTGTATGGGATACAGAAAATCAAGGGATTTGTCCTTATTTAATACCGGAATCGACAACAGCGATAGCTTGGATGGCCTCCAAGGCATGAAATACATTTTTTATCCGCCGTATATAATATGTGCACCTTGCAGCCGCCAGGGGCAACATTCGGCATGAAGACACAAGATGATTATATTTTCATAAGATAAGGATAAAAATGGGTTAAAAACTGACTGAAAACTGCCTAAAAACGAATACATGTATATGTGTATCTTAACAAGTGCGGCCAATCAATAGCCGTCAAGATCAAACGGTACACAATTTTGTGGTTTAAAATTATCTTTGATCTACAGTCCGCTATGTAGATACACTTTGTCTAATGACGGCGTTAAAACGGAAATTATTTTTGTGTGTGAGTTTTGTTTCCATTGAAAATTTTCATTTCTTTTTTTACTTCTTGAAAGTCAAAAGCAAATAAGCTTATTGCAAGTTTCGTATTGTATAGATAAAATACTACGGGTGCAAAAAGAACTGAACCCCTCCCCCCCAACCCCCCCCCCCCCCACACACACCCTCTGATTAGTAAGGATTTTACTTGAGAACTTGTTTTAATACAAATTGATGTGGGCCTACTTCGTAAAATGAATATGAGCAAAAGGGGCCTTAATACAACTCCATGATGCATGATACCAAGCAAGTAATTTCTTACCATTTCTTATCATCCTAGACATCTATTGTAGGCAATGACTGCCTTTCTTGATGCTTTATGATAGGGTTCTCTTCTTTGTTTACGTATTTGCCGGGAACGTAGCACGACGGTTTGAATTTGATAGGATTATTCTTCCAGAACTTGTTAAGTTGGCTTTTGAAGCTGTTGAGGGAGGGTGCTAAAACAACACTATCAGGTAGATTGGATCTATAGTATTATGGATCCGTAAAATCCATGTTTGCTAACAACCGAATGAACCATGAGATACACTCCAGTCCTTTGACATGCAAAAAAAAAAGACCAATGGCAAAAAGTTTCGGCCCTAGTCAGCCTGCGCGGACTGCGCAGGCTGACCTGGGCCGATACTTTTTGCAGATGCATGAAAGAAAACCCCTTATTATAAAGCATGGCTTATATATATTTATAAAGTACATGCAACCATAAAAGAGATTCAATATTTAGATCAATATGCTAATTCTAGCAACTACTTACAACGTCTACCGTTTTTCAAAGACGTTTCTTGTTTCGCATCTTATCACACTGCAAGTAGATCCTCCTCAACTCTTTACCAAAACATCCCATATGTTTAAAAGATCTTGGGAAGAAGGCTAAGCAAACATTGTTGGAGAAAATGTTGGTAACCAGCATTTTACCCTTTTCCACGATGTTTTGTACCATTTCAAACGCAAATCCCTCCATTTAAGACACATTTCAAATGTTGTCTGCAAATGCTTTCAAGTTAGATAAGCCGAAACTCTTGTCGTGTGGTAAAGGATGAATGGGAGCATTTTAATCCACTTGGAGGCTCACGAGTTCTCAATTGTAAGATTAAAGTACTCAAATTCTAAATCGGTCTTTTTTTTCCAAGTCTTAATTTGAAGGTATTCATTACAAGACTACCCAATCTTCTAAACATTCTTCTCATTTTTTTTTTTTTAACCCTTCGGATGCTAAGCGCGACTCTCTGACCTTTTGCGGACAATGTAGATCAAGATCAGACTGCACAGAACGTGCAGTCTGATCTTTGATCTACACTGTCCGTTATGGAGATATTATACCCCAAAACATAACTTTGAAATAGCAATATTTGGATTTTTACTAACGAATTTAAAATTTCATTTTAGTTATTTAGCTGAATAAGGGTTAAAGTTTTCAAGCTCAATCACTATCCATATAGTAATACGTCGTATAAGTTTATCGTCCTTTGCGCATTTCGTTACTGTATTTGAGTTTTAGGTTTTTAAGAAGTCTAAACTTAAGATTTCCCCAAGCAATTTAATTTTTAATGGAAGCAGTTTAATTCCATTGGAGGCTGTTTCTCAATTTTAAGTTTAATTAAGTGCTCAAATTCTTATCTTTTTTTCAGGTCTTAATTTTCTTAATTTTTAAGTTTCCATTACAAGTCTACCAAGAATTCTAAGTTTTTTTCACAGGTATTCCTTTTTTTTTTTTTTTTTTTTAATTTCAATTCAAACAAATCTTTTAAAGCATCATTTCATCCTATTTTTTTTTTTTTTTTTTGTTAAAAAGCGGTTTAAACTTTAGAATTAATTGCTTTAGTAGCCTGTTCTTTGATCTTGGGTTTTCAGCACGCAGATAAATGGTGATACTTTGACCAAAACAGCCTTGGAATAGCATTAAATATAAGGTACATTCTGGCAAAAGGGGGCTTGGTGCATCTCCGTGATGCATCGTACCAAACAAGTCATCACATAATTCTGGATCCATGAAACTCGCTTCTTCCATAAAAAAAGACTAGATCTGGAGGTAGAATGGTCCTTTGACATGCAGAATATTAACCGATGGCAAAAAGTTTCGACCGATGTCAGCCTGCGCAGGCTGACATGGGCCGGTCCTTTTTACAGATGCATTAAACCCTCCTTTCTTAGAGGATGCCTCGTACACTTCCCACCTTGAATGGAAATAACAATAAGTCAGGGTTAACAAATTTTATTATTAACTCCATCTTTAATGCGCATTAGTCATGGAGTATACGGAGGAGGCAGATCGTGTGTGTAATCAACATGTTCATTGATAAAATATGGCGGCGGTGCTGATGGTTCCGTCTCAAAACTGTCGGATGATGGAGGAGGCGGGGTATTTGGCGGAGGGGGCGGGCTAGGAGGCGGCGGAGGTTGTCCCCGATTTATAATAGGAGGTAAAACATAGTTCGTTCCTTGACCAGAATAACTAGGGTGGCTGGGTCTCACTCTTCTTCTTTTCTTTCTCTTTCTGTGATGTCTGTGTTGGACTGGATGCTGATCATCGCCTTCTCCAAGAGTTGGCGACTGTGCCATTTGATGTTGTTCAAGCGGACTGATTTCGTTTTGAATATTCATCATTCTGGATGACGCAATAATACCTCCACGTGACGATACATGACCAGGAAACACCGGTTCACGATGTGACAACATACGAACACCAACCATGGATCTCTGTTGTTGAGAAATTTGATTTTGTCGCGATTCTGCGTAAGTGTTATCTATTTGAACATGTTGTTGTAAAATCTGATTCTGAGCTTGTAGATTTGTGATAAATGTGTGATCGTTTATAGTACTAGGCCGATATACCGTGGTCTGTTGAGATTCTGTGACACTATTGGCTATGCGACGTTGCCCACGGGCAAACAACTTCACCCCAAGATGATTGGCATGGATACAGATAAGAATAAGACCAACTGCATCAGAAACGAATATGAGAAGAATAATTGTCACTATTGTAACGGCCAGACGAAAGTTTCCTCCAGTGTTCTCCAGGTACGAACATTCAGACACTGTACAGATTCCGGTAAAGGCGACAATCAACACTGCGATGAAACTGAGCAGCCAGTTGAAGGGAAGCGAAATGCAGTAAGTTCTCACCTGAAGTAGGATAAACATAGACACCGCTTTGATAACTGTAATGAGTTGGTTGATAATAATAATGTTTTTGTGGAAGAAGAAGAATGTACTAATCCTTAACCTACTGAATAAATAAATGAAACTTTCAAGCCGATAGTAAATCTCCGAATAATGCTACTTCAAAATCATTTTTAGCGATAAATATTTTCTTATCGGACAGTGTAGATCCAAGATCAGACTGCATGTTTTGTGCAGTCTGATCTTGATCTAAACTGTCTGCAAAAGGTCCGTGAATCGCGCTTAGCAGCCTAAGGGCTAAATGATAAAAATTTAACAACTTTGTAAATCTCCAACAAGTAGTATTCTTTAATCTATTTCCGAAAAATATACGACGAAAAGATCATTGTAACTTTCTACCAAAAGACAAAATTTTAGACTTGTCCAATTTGAAGCACTTACAAACCATAAATAAAATGAGGCTCAAATGACAGAAATTGTCATTGAAAAGGTAGAAAACACTTTTGGAAAAAATGCACAGAACGTGCAGCCTGATCTTGGATCTACACTTTCTGATACGGTAAGATCTTTTCCCCAGCGATATGGACAATGAAATTGCCGTATATATATATTCCGGTTGTAACTTTCGGCTTGAATTTTCCAATTCGCTATCTGGCAGTTTAATGGTTACAAAGAAATTGTGCCTACGTGATAATAAAGTCATTGAAACAGGGTAGTGTAATTTTTCATGAAGAAATTATGATAAACGTACTTGTAAATTTAAGATTACCACAAGTTTGAATCATTAAAAAAGGAAGAGGAAAATATGAGGACCAGATGAATCATGTATAAGTAATTGACAGTGCATACCAAGCAGCCTATTTTCTGTTCCGCGACCGTTTTGTTGAAACATTTCCTGCCTCTAAAATATATTGCAATACCAAGTGTTGCTGTCACAAGAGCCTGCGAAGAGAACATAGTGAGCAAATATTGCAATAGTCATTCTAAACAAGCAGTTTATTGTTTATATTTAAATAATTTTTCCCATCACTGTACAACTACAACCATGTTTTTTTTTGTCCGTGTCATTGACCAGTTGTAGAAAAGATATCGGGAAATAAAAATAAAGAAATATTGTTATTTAACAAGCGATATGATTGCAATGATAAATTCTGAAAATACATCAAGTGGAGTGATGAAAGGATGTTACTGGCGAACGTTTTGCCGACTATGTACAAACCACAGGCTTTCGAAGCTCCATTGGTTTATCCAGGGATCTTATATTATGTGTATATACGATCCCTGGTTTATCACGGAACACTGAAATTTTCATTGGCCAGTCATCGAACACCGTTCCTAAAAATAACACAATGGCGCACTGCCCTACACATATATCGTAAAGAGAAAAGGAGAAAATGGTAGTTCCAGCTTTTTATACTTTCCTACAATGTTTTAATAGCCTTCTTGCAAAGGGACGTGAACTCATGAGATTCGTTTGGTACAAGTTTAATTAAAGTGCAGTATGCTTACACATATCAAAAATCAACACAGTGACTCTACCTACCATAGGACTGACTATAAACACACCCATATAGTACGATGGAATTCCTGACGCCACGTCACCATGGTGATTGATAGCCACGCCTCCAAGTATTAAAAGCAGTGCGACAAGGAAGACCTGCAGAAGGCTGGTGTGTCGGAGTATTTTGAGTGTCTTGGTTTTCTTCACTGACATGAAAGAAAATAATTCCTTTCTGAATTAGGCAAGCGCCAAGGGTAATGCATTTGCTTTAACTCTTTACCACACAATAACACCTTTTAACGACCTCGAGGGAGAAGGCTTTTGAAAACATTGTAGGAAAAGGAGAAAATGCTGGTAAGCAGCATTTTCTCCTTTTCCCACAATGTTTTCTTCCCTATGCTAGACAGATTCCTTATTATGAGTCAAAGTCAATTTGTCGTATGCAAGTACTTTAAATTTTAACAAGTCTATTTTTTTGTGTGGTTAAGGGTAAAAGCCCACCAGCGGCTAAAAGTATACCTAAATAACTCGGAAGTCAAAATGTAAGCAAATTCAATTTTAGTTTTACATTTTTTCTTTGCAAGCGACTGGACTTTTGACAGACTGAACTGTAAAACAATGTCAGATTCCTGGTATTATCCATACTTTAACCCTTGACCTGCTGTATAACTAAAATGAAACTCTCAAGTCGATAGTTAAGTCAAAGTTATTTATTTAGGAAAATATCTCCTTATCAGACAGTGTAGATCCAAGATCAGGCTGCACTTTCTGTGCAGCCTGATCTTGATCTACACTGTCGGTTAAAGATCTTTAAGTCGCGCTTAGCAGCCTAAGGGTTAAGATGGTAAGAATTAAATACTCGTATGCCTACATATAGTGCCTCACACGGTTATTCACTCTTGGTCACTAATGGGGGCCTTAAAGAGGCTACTCAGATTTTTATGACCGTTGTAAAATACGAATTGTTTTGTCACTAAATTCAGTTTGGTAACAGTTTGTAAAAAGTTACATACGCAGAGGCTGATCAAGTTTTTTTTTTTTTCCGCGGGGGGGTGGGGGTGGGGGGGGGGGGGTCCGGAAAATCTCGCTATAACTTGAACAAAAGATTCAGTTGAAATGTTGAAATACATGCATTATCGACTGCGAGAAAAACATACAAAAATGTAGTAGAATTAAGTAAATCGACCACAAGAAAAATATATGTATATTGTTTTCTAGATCTAACCAACTAGATCTTCGACTTTAGGTTAGGATTTAAAGTTGAAGCATTTGTGACATGGCGGATGCAAATGGTTTAATACTTAAAACACTATTTTAAACTGCATTTTAAACAAGCTGTTAGAACTAGTTCTTAGTGGATCTGAATTATGTTTTGGCGCAGATCTAGAATCTACTGCTACATTCATACCTTGTCAAAATTCCAGGCAGACCCCCCCCCCCCTAATTTCCGCGCTAGATCCGCCGATGCATACGTATTACTTTCATTATAGTTTCTTAAAGTATTAGCCCTTATCCTGCCGAATTTAAATTGTTGACAACTTCAGAGATAGATTTCATTTAGAGTATTGGTATTGAATCGGGTTTTAGTTGACCAAAACCACCCAAAAAATTGCGGAGTGTGTAGAGCAAGATCAGACTGCACGTATGTGCAGGCTGATCTTGCTTTACACTCTCCGCAAAAAGAATCTATAGTCGTGAACGGCAAGATAAGGGTTAAACCTGTAGACTCTCAGCGTATTTTTAAATTTGGAGCCAAACTTCGCAAATGCTTGTTGGAATGTCAGTTGATCAATAACACACGTTGATTATGAGAAATCTTAGTCAGATGGGTACATGAAGTTATTATATGGCTTGCAACACGCGAAAAGGGGCATTCGGACATTTGCGTAAAGTGTCGTCTCGGATCAACCTGCTCAGTCCGCGCAGGCTAATCCGAGAGGGCACTTTACGACTACATTAGATTTTGTCCTACAGTAGACTTGCGCAAAACAGAAAATTACATAAAAAAAGAAAGTGTCGTTTCGGATTAGCCTCCGCGGACTGCGCAGGCTGATCCGAGACGACGCTTTATGCAAATGCACGAATGCCCCTTTTCGCGTGTTACAAGCCATATCTGGTGTAATAAGAACAGACAGAGTTCGCAGTTGCAAAACAGCTAGATGTCCCGTTTTTCAAACGTCAAAATTTTACCCTTTTTTAACTGAATGGCAACAACTCACTTTCTTATCGCATGCATATGAAAATGAGACATGCTTTATGAAAATGGGGTTTAATGCATCTGCAAAACGTTTCGACCCAGGTCAGCCTGCGCTGGCCAGGGTCGACATTGTTTGCCTTCGGTCAATTTTCTGCCTGGTTACATCCTCGTTATTTAATTTTGGCCGCTACTGGGCCTTTAAAAGATAGTCAAGAAAAGCGAAAAAAAAAACTTACCGTTGTCCATTGCAAAAACTTCTTTAACACGTGCCCAGGTTTTCCCGGATCGACCAAGCTACCACCGACATATTTCCGATCTCATCTGACATGGTTTGATATCGTTTATAGTTTTAATTAATCAGATCATGGGCAAACATGTGTGTATTAATTTGATAAAACTGTACACAATACACGTGTTTACATGTTAATCCTTTATAAAACAATGTTTATAAAACTGTGTTTTAATGACTTTGAGGAGGAGGTCTTTTGAAAACATCGTGGGAAAAGGAAAACATGCTGGTAACCAGCATGTTTTTCTTTTTCCCACAATGTTTTCTACACTTAATGATTGATAAAAGTACACAATACATGTGTTAACATGTTAATTCTTTTAGAAGAATTCCGTGTTTTAATGATCATGAGAAGGAAGACTTTTGAAAACATTGTGGGAAAAGGAAAACATGCTGGTAACCGGCGTGTTTTCAATTTTCCTACAATGTTTTCTATCCTTGATAATTGATAAAACCACCCAATACCTGTTTAATCTTTACTAAAGAATTCCTTTTTTTCAATGAACATGAGGAGGAAGTCTTTTTAAAACACTGAAGGAAAAGGAAATAAACATGCTGGTAACCAGCATGTTTTCCTTTTCCCTCAGTGTTTCCTACCCTTCCAAAGATACCTTGTATTATTTTAACCATAGATTATTGTCGTCTGCAAATTGGATTTCAAGTAGGACTAGTCAAGAATTTTGTCTTACAGTATAGAGTTATCACTTTACCGAACAATAAAAATTTGGGCTTGGAGACGACCTTGTCTAAATTGAAGGCATTTGCAGACCACAAATTGAATGTAGCTGAAATAATGGTATTTGTCTGTGAAAGTGTAGAAAAACCTTGTGGGATAAGGAGAAAATGCTGGTTACCCAGCATTTTCTCCTTTTCCCACAAGGTTTTGAAAAAAGTTTTTTTTTTCTCAGGGTCGTTAAAACTGAGGATTTTTGGCAAAGTTAATTAAACTGATACTTTATAAAAGTGCAAGACAGATCAAAAAACAAAACACTGCATGTGTTTGCATACTTTAAAATAACAAAACAATACGTTTCATGGTATGTGAAAACATCGAAGGAAAAGAAGCTATTGCTTAAAACGAGCAAATGTTTTCTAAAACGTTTTTTTTTTTCCCTTTTCAGTCATTCACCCACTGAAACAAATTTCAAACAACCTTAGAACTACTTAAGTAACATCCTTGTTTAAAAACGATACTCAACATGATTTGGGTATTATACATAAACACATGAAAACTTTGAGGCAAATGGAGAAATTGCTCGTGGGCTAGCAATTTCTCGTTTTGCCACAATGTTTTCAGAGAGGACTGCTTCAAAACAAATGTAGGAAGTACCGTATAAGCGAGTTGTAAAGTAGATTGTGTGGTTATGTGTAGGCCTCTGGTTGACCATTTTTTCGACGATAGCTATGTGGGAAAGCAGCCAATATTGCTTGAGATGGACATTGCGCGAAATACTGCAAATAGAAACTCCAGGAAAAACATGGATATGTGTACTGGCAGCCGCGATGTAACTGAAATGATGTTGGAAAAAAATGACGTTAAATACCATATCATCGATTAAATAAATGTGTATAGGCCTCTTTCAATGGACTTGAATAGGATCATTGAAATATACCGATAAGGTAGTTAAACATGATCTTAAAGTTTGTTAAGTTCAATTTTTTTAAGTTACTGAAATTAAAAGACTGGTTACTGCTGCAATCAGTTTTTGAGACGGAATGATTGTCCTATACGTAAGACAGACAGACAGACAGACAGACAGATTTGGAAAACATTGTGGGAGAAGAAGAAAACACTGGTAATCAGCATTTTCTCGTTTTCCCCACAATATTCCATACCCTATCAGAGAATTAAGCTCAAATATATCAATTTAGAAATTGTCGTCCTCAGGTGTTTTAATTTTGGAAGAGTCGAAATTTTTTCGTGTAGGAAAGGTTCAATACATGAAACGAGTTTAGACAAGATATCAAAAGCAGTGTTTGTTCATTAAGTGCATTTCCCCCTATCACAATGTCTGAACCCCTTAGGCTGCTAAGCGCGACTCAATGACCTTTTTGCGGACAGTGTTGATCAAGATCAGACTGCACAGAACGTGCAGTCTGATCTTGGATCTACACTGTCCGATAAGGAGATATCTTTTTCCCAATAATACATATATAGCAAAATTTGGATTCTTACTATCAGTATGAAGGTTTCATTTCAATTATTTAGAAGCCTAAGAGTTAATCAAAGCACTAACGCACTAAAGGCAGCGGATTTCTTTTCTGGCTCCGAATACATGCTACTAATTGGTGTGTTGTATGACTTTTTTTTCCCTCGTAAACTAATATAAATCAAAACGGAAAGTTCTCCAGAGAACTCTTACCCTTGAGATTAGGGTACAAGTTCACCAGGGTCCGAAGAAAATGTCAACAGTAGGAGGAAATTCTTTGGCGGACGATAGAATTTTAGACCGTACCAGAACGAGATCATTTGCAGACAGCAAATTAAATGTTGTTCCGATGATAGGGTTTATGTAAAAGAGGGTAGAAAACCCTGTTGGAAAAAGGGGAAGATGTTGGTTTACAACATTTTCACAATGTTTTCCAATCGCCTTCTTCCTCAGAGTCGTTTAAACCAGGGATTGTTTGGTAAAGAGTTATAAATATGAGCCATGCTCCGGTAAATTGGGGCTCCGTGCATCTCCGTGATGTGCTATGCCATGCAAAACGTCACAGGATTATGGATCCATTATGGTCTAACAACCCACTGAATCATGAGGTAGACTGGACCTACAGAAATACAGAAGATTGATAAGTAACGAAAAGTTTCGGTTCAGGTCCGCGCAGGCTGACCTGGATCGATACTTTTTGCTCATGCATTAAGCCCCCTTTTCACAGAGCGTGGCTTATACATGTATATTCAATATATAGTATTTCTTTGTTTTAATGTGTGGGAATTGTGAATTGTTATCTGCAAATACGACCTTTATTAGATTTATATGTTTTGATGTATTGGACACATACATAAAAAGGTAGCGAGTCATGTTGAGTACATAATTCGTATGAATATTGAATTTACCCTTTGTCACACAATCCTGAGTTTTCACGAACTTGTGGAGAAAGGACTTTGAAAACATTTTGGAAAAAGAAGAAATTGCTAGTAAACAACATTTTATCCTTTTCTTACAATGTTTTATAAATATCCTTTTCTACATTTTCAAATACAAGTTCCACCATGTGAGCCAGATTTTATTTTTCGAATGCAAATGCATGGGATTAAGACAAGTCCACAGTTTTGTCGTTTTGCAAAGAGTTAAAAACCTGAAAAGAGAAGAAAAAATGAAGTTTTTTTTTAATTAAATAAATATCAAATGCGCCATACGTCATCTTTAAAGCCTAATTTTAAAAAAGAAATAGAGCGCCGCATGGTAGCGTCACCGCGAGGCAGCAGTTGTTTTTTCGGCGAAAATTCTTTGTCAAAAAAGGGGCATAACTGTTTGATGAAAAACTTTTAGAGATACCTGCCCATTTTGTGTTGGTTCTCCTTTTGAATGTTAACAACTAGCCTAACTGAAATTAATATCTTCAGGTCAATAAACTCTACTAGAGATATTTGAAATTGTCGAAGTTTGCCAGCCGACGCAGACGATTACTGTGCAAGTGTCCTTGGACAAGGTAACACAGAGCCTCAGTCGTGTACTGATGATACCCAGTAAAGACACAAATAAGTTAGCCGTCGCCGTGATACGACTGAAATAATATTGAAAGCGGAGTAAACACCAATCGAAAAATCAAACATAGAGAATTAACAGACATATTTTGAATGCTGCATGTATAAATAAACTAGATTTCACGTAAAGACATATACATGTGTTGTCAATAACGTAACAAAAGACAAATTTTCCATTAAACACGCACGAAAGACAAACAACTGAAGTCGTTTGTCAACTTATTAAGCGAGCTTGCGGCTGATTTCGTCACAAATAAAAGCTAAATGAAGATATTTATGCTAAATAATAGCAACCATGCCATGAATTATGCATACTGTACATAATATTTGATAACTTATGTTACGATTAAAATTACACAATATCAGTTATGCTATCTTTACCAACCATATATACTCTTACATAATTGTTGAGCTTTTACCAAACAATTCGATGTCACAAATATATCGAGGAAAAAGACTTCTAAAACATTGAGGGAACAGCAAAAAGTACTCTTAGATTGCATTTTCTCCATGTCCCTCAATGTTCTAGATCCTTTTACAAACCCCTCTAGTCATTTACATTTATTTTGCCGTCTGCAAATGCTCTAACAATGGTCAAGTCTAATGCGGTAAAGAGATAAAAAGTTTTTTTTCTAAACACGGGGAAAAAGTTTAACTATGCTGGTTACCAACATTTTCTCCTTTATATAAATGTTTTCAATTCTTCACAGAAACTTGCCATCATTTGAGGCACTCTGGATTTGTCGTGTATATTATTAGTTGTACGTCCAGGTGGCAGGGGACTTGGAAACTTGCTCACGGCTGTGGTGAATCATGTTGCCCCGAGCCGAAGGCGAGGTGGCGACATGATTCACCACAGCCGTGAACAAGTTTCCAAGTCCCCGGCCACCTGACCGTACAACGAATTTACTATACTGCAAAGTTTTACCATTCTAATGTGTGTTAAGCGAAATTTTCCTGATTTATGGTCTCAAAAATTGAGTACGGTGACGAAATAAAATTTCCTTTCTGAGTGCCCCAAATCAATGAAAACTGACGTCACTGGGAACTGACGTCACTGAAACCTTGGTAAAACGTGCAGTTTGGTGCATAATCTTGATGATGTCACTACGATAGACATTCGTCGTATTTTTATTTAAACATGGATTTAAACAACTTCAAGGTAAGTAACTATAAATTTTTATGATTTGTTGGCAAAAGTAAACGACCATTAGTTGCCTCAAACGACCATTATGTTATCCTTTAACGTTATGCACAATGTATGAGTTTCGACACTTTACAATTTGCTAACCTGACGAAGGGATGGCTCGTTTAAAAAAAAAAACTCGTGTTGATCTATTTGTTTTAGAATGACATCAAACGATTAGATCTATACATGTAAAGTTCTACATTCATTTATTTTCAAAAATAACCAACTCTTTCCGTTTTAATGACAACTATCAAGGGAAACTAGACTAGTAATATTATCGTGCAGGCTACTCGGTATAGTTGTCTTGTGGGCGGCTCGTATCAATCGATCGACGCAGCCATTTTGGATGTTGTGTTGAAAGTGTAGTCATGTATAAACGGGGCTCCCTAAAGAGAAACTGCTTTTAAGTGGGTTTTGCCAGTTTACATGATATATATGTTCGGGGCATATTATCCAATCAGATCACGAGAAATTTCTTTGCAGTATAATAAAAATGCATGTATCGATTGCAAAGAAGCACTCGAAAAGATTGCATTAAAAAAAAAAAACTGTCGAGGGCGATCTGAATTAACGCGCAACCTTTGAAACAAATTTGAGTTATACGCCTTTGAAAATATCCTTGCAAAATATGTTTTGTTTGTATTGGAGTTTAACGCCGTTTAAACAGCTTAGGTCAGATCACGGTGGTCAGTGCACCTACGCATGTGTTGTTTGGCTTTCTCACACCAGTACTGACACAACCTTCTTTCCAAGTCACTGACTGCTTTTCCCACATGCGTGAGAGGTGAGAAGCGAAAGATCGCCGGAAAGAAGATTTGCCTCAACCGGGTATCGAACCTGCAACCACCAGGTCATGAGCCAGATACGCTAAACACTGAGCTAACCGGCTGGGCATTAAAATACGCAAAATAAATTAAATCAACATTTATCAAAGATAATTCTTTATCAAACGACAAAATTTTAGACTCTCCGATGTTCAAAATATTTGCAGACAATAAATTTAAAATTGATACAAATGAGCTAAGTTCTCTGATAGGATAGAAAACATTGTGGGAAGAGGAGAAAAAGCCGGTTTTCAGCATTTTCTCCTAGTTCAACAATGTTTTAAATTGCCTTCTTTCTCGGGCTTGTTAAACAACATTTCTGACACGACATAATCACACGAGTACCCAACTAAATATCGGAAAGCAGATCAAAGATCACGTTCTATGCAGTCTGATCTAAATTTTAACATAAAAAAGCAGTGTTTTTGGACAATCCCAAAAAAAGACGGCATTAGGAAGCATCGTGGAGAAAAGAGAAAATGCTTGTAAAGAGCAATTATTATTTTTCCAACACAGATCTATATGTCTCGTTAGCTGCGCATGTCATATTCTTCGAAGATAAACCCGTCTGCAATGACGCATCACTATCCAGAACAGGATAGATATTAATACGCGGTTCGTAAAAAAAAAAAAACCCTGTGCTGCTAAAAAAGTAGGAAGCTGAAAATGGCTTTTAACAAACGTCTGTGGAAAAATCAAGCCTATCTATCGCTCCCAATTTTCTCTCTCTCTCTCTCTCTCTCTCTATATATATATATATATATGTGTGTGTGTGTGTGTGTGTGTGTGTGTGTGTGTGTGTGTGTGTGATGATTAAATTACACGGAAAAAATATTTTAAAAGTTTATGTTTGGTGCAAATCTTTGTATAGGCCTTCGGTTTCTTAATATAGACATGGGGAAAAGACCGGGATTTGTGCAACAGACTTAGTCAAAAAACTAACGTCCTAAGCGTACTGGGCTTATACCAGGACTGTTTCTCAAGCTTTTAGGGGTTGTGTTTATAAATGTTTGGAGCCTAGGTTACATACTAGCTAACCATGGCTAGATGAATCGTACCAGGTAGCGTTTTATTGAGTAAACGTTTATTTCAATTTGAAATTCGCTGTAACGGTTGCCGTTTTGAAAAGTAGTACGGTTCTGTACCCAGAATGCCCAAATCAGATAGGTATGTATTTGAAAAATGCCACCTAGCGGAAGATAATGTGATTTGTCTCCGATTATTTAAAGGCAAATCCTGTCTGCTGAGATGCATTTACTTTTTCGTCTGATTCCCGTCTGCTAAGACGCATTTACTTTTTCGTCTGCAAATGTTTCCAGTATGGAAGGTTCTGAAAAATTTCGTCTGGAAAAGAGCTAAGACCCGCACTGTAATTGAAGATACATAAACTTATCCTCTTGCTCCTGTGGGTTCTTAGTCTTATTCACAAGAATTTTCTAAATTTGAAAGTAACAAAACTTCTGATTGGCTAAACCATTTGGTTTAGCCAATCAGAGGTTGTGTTACTTTCAAATTTAGAAAATCTTGAAGCGTAAGACTAAGAATATTCTTCAGAATGATTGGTGGACACGGACCCTGACGGTTAAGTACGAGAGCTTTCCCACGTGACCAATCACATGACAGTGTACACATATGATAAACCAGTCGAACATTTTCACAACGTGAGATCAAAAGAATGTTCTCTGCGGTGATGTAATATCTCCGTGGCTGCATAAAGCGACATTCCAACAACTAAAACACCCATACAGATGTAAATCTTGTACACTGTTTGTATGAATGCGCTGTAACCGAATGCTATAATAAATCCAAGTGACTCCCATAACCGATAATTGGCGAAGGCTGCTTCGGGCTTTTCCGTAAATAACCATCCGTAGAGGGCTGAAAAGAGAAGTGTTCCTAGGATGCAATGTTATATTCGGTTCATCAGTGTCGGTTTTTTTTATGCATAAATAAGCAAGTTTACTTATTCATATAAGCCATGCACTGGCAAATGGGGACTTAATGCATTTCCGTAATGCATTTTACCGAGCAAGTCATCATAAGATTATGGATTTTGTCTGACAACCGACTCAGTCATGAGGTAGAATGGTCCTTTGACATGAAAAAAAAATTGACCGATAGCAAAAAGTTTCGGCCCAGATCAGCCTGCGCGGACTGCGCAGGCTGACATGGGTCGATACTTTTTGCAGATGCATTAAGCCCCCTTTTCACAAAACATGGCTCATATATAATCATGCAAAGCCGAATATTCAGTTACATACCTCTTCCTTGTGTATATTGACATAAATAAGCCAATTTCCAAAAGACAAGTTTTAAATGGAAATAACATTTAAAACACAAACACAATATTATCATGACCTACATGTTTGCTCCAATTTTACTGTAACCTTCTAAAATCCTTTAATATTTGCAACTTTAATATTTTCATAGAAATGTGATGATGAAATATTAAGATAATGTTCTAGATCACGTGCCACAGTTTACATCATGTGACCACATATTTGCACCAATGCTAATTGAGAATTATGATACTTTTGCTTGATGCCTTTAAGATCACATGCCAGCATTAACAAATGGCTACGTGGTGATGATATGAGTATCGGGTCAGTTTTTTTCCCACGCTTGGTTAAAATCGAATATTTTCTGTAGCATTAACTTAAGGATAATATTAAAGTACCAATAGCTGCCAAATGTAGCAGATATATCGAAGTGGGCTGTAGGTTTCTCTATTTTATAATATTCGTATCAGTGAATTACTGGGATTTCACAGTGAATAACACCACTACTGATGATAAATATGGTATCATCACTAGTGACGATATAGTTTAAGAATGTTTTCCGGAACTACTTTTTCCTATACTGCTCATATTGTACCATTCTTGATGATAATTAGAATAAAAAAAGGGTGAATTAGGAATATAATAAATAGGATAATCAACTGGTTGTGTGTGATATTAAAAATCTGTCACTCGAATGGGGTTTGGTGCAGTTTAAAGACTCGTCCTTAGGACTCACTTTTTCAACCGCATCACACCCCACTCTAGTGACAGATTTTTAATATCATACTCAACCGGTTGATATCACTTTACCGTTAATTTGAGTCTGTATCACGGCATCTCCCACACCCCAGAGCGCTGCCAGTATGTAATATACGACCGTCTGGTCAGGATTTGGTGTCCATAGTCGAAACGTTATCAGTGCGGCCATGTGTGCTACAAATGCTGAAATACATGTACATGAAGAATTGAACCATGCTCTGTGAAAAGGGTGCTTAGTGCATCTGCAAAAAGTATCGACCCAGGTCAGTCTGCGCAGTCCGCGCAGGCTGACCTGGGCCGAAACTTTTTGCTTTTTGGAAAATTTTCTGCTTTTCAACGGAACATTCTACCTCCGGATTCAGTCTATTTTTAGACTAAAAGGAATTTATATCTATGGATTCATAATTATTTGATGACTTGCGTGGTATAATGCATCACGGAGATACATTAAGCCCCCTTTTGCCAGAGCATGACTGAGATGTTTATAACATGGCGAAATAACATGTGAATGGTGCTTCATGCCGGTAAGAAACGGTATTCCAGTCACACAGCAGCAGAAGCTTACTTCTTTGTATCTTCTCTACATGTCATCAGCCCTGACAAGGCTGGGGATCTACAGTGGTTTGCCCAAGGACAACCAAACATAAAAAGTGACGACAGCAGATATCAAAGCAGACTTTGTGTGGTGTCCGTGATTGTGAGAAAAGAAACTATGAGGTGTAGCGTCGGCCTCATAATATTAAGGTCCCCAGTTCGGGTGTCGTCTTTGGGACTGTTTGTTGGCACCCACGTTCGGCGCGAGTACTGTTGTAGTTTCCAGGAAGAAGAATCGAGAGAGATTAGGATAAGTTGTAGGAATTTGTTTCTCAATTGATGTTAAGTAAATATGTTTAAATTAAACGAAAGCAGACTTTTTTCTAATTACAAATCAGGAACCCTGGACTACTAAACGACAGATTTCCCAGGTAAATTAGCAAACAATGTTGACAGGTTTAGCCTTTACCACACAATTCCGAGTTTTAACGACAATTCCGGGATTTGGCCTTTGAAAACATTGAGGGGAAAGGAAAAAATGCTGGTAAACAGCATTTTCTCCTTTTTCCCACAATATTTTCTACCTTTTTCTTTTTTTTAACAAACTCCTACATTTAAACCACATTTAATTTTTCATCTGAAAGTGCTTCAAATTTGGATAAGTCTACAATTTTGTCGAATGGTGAAGGGTTAAATTGTACGCTTGCGAGAACATGAGTATTCATCTGATAGAGTTGTGCATATTGGTAAGCGGCCGTCTCACCCATTTCACCTTTTAGAAAGCACATTCTACAGAACAGCTCTAATTTGGTTTCATGCGCATGCATGTCACGGCTATATACAGATACAAACAAATACATCTTAACTGCACAGACGGATAACGTTATTACTTTTGCCTAGGGTCAAACCAAACAATAGATAATAATGGTGTTACAGAAGTACATCATAATTGGCCTGCAACATGCGAAAAGGAGCATTCGGATATTTGCGTAAAGCGTCGTCTCGGATCAGCCTGCGCAGTCCGCGCAGACTGATCCGAGACGACACTTTACGACTCCATTCGATTTTGTCTTACAGTAGACTTGCAGAAAACAGAAAATTACATATGAACGGAAAGTGTCGTCTCGGGTTAGCCTGCGCGGACTGCGCAGGCTGATCCGGGACGACACTTTACGCAAATGTCCGAATGCCCCTTTTCGCTGTTGCAGGCCAAATTATTATAATCCTAATTCGTGTCCAAACGTACGCAAGTCTGCAAGATGAGCGCTGTATGCCAACAAGTTTTCAATTGCATGTGGTTGTAAATGAATCTTGCATTCGATCTGATTTTGGCATGACGTGGCCCTTTACCTCTTAACGACGTATATCACAAATTTTTCTAACAGGCAGATTTTTTTTTTTAAACTTTGCACATACAAAGCTCATCATGTCTCTAGGAGATTACAGTAAAAAAAGATAAAAATGGGTCACTGTTCTCGTTTCTGAGAAATTTGCCTTTGAAAATGGTATACAAAGTTCCGAAATTCAGCTTATATTGGATTTAAAACGCTTTTCTTTAATATTCAGTTAAACAGGAAAATTACCGGAAGAAAATATAAATATATATCTTTTTAATGAAAAATCACTTAATTTTGCCCAAAAACTATATAAAAGTCTGGTTTTGAGCATGGTAAATGTACAAATATGCATGTTATAGATAGACCATTGAGTTAAAAAGGGAGATAATTTAACCAAATTTAGGGTTAATCTTTAATAAATACATACGGACAGATTTTTCTTAAAATTTCCACACTTATAGTATTTATAATTCTAAACAATTAAAAAAAAAATGGCACCTCTCCGTGCTTATTTCGTCAGAAAACAAGGATGAATGTCAATGTGGCAGTAATTTTTTTCAATGAAAATAATAGGAGAAAAGCTCAGCAGACACAGTGGGAAAAGGAGAAGTTGCTCATTAGGAGCGATTTCTCCTTTTCCCACAATAATTTTCGAAGTGGAAACAGCTATACTTCCACAGCTTTCGTGCTTTTGTTTGCTTGTTTGGTGTGTAACGCCGTGTCAACAGTATTTTAATTATTTGACCGTGACAGTTAACAGAATAATTTTTTTCTCTTCACTAATACTACCCTAAGAAAGTGCTACTTGTTTCAGTGCACCAATAATATCACCATGGAAAAATACATGGGTGCACTTTTGATTCACTATCCATGACAAAAAACATGCGCAGTAGGATGCGCGCAAACATTTGTGATATACGTCGTTAACAAAAAAAAAAAGAAAGACGGTAATTAAGAAATAATCAAAGTACTAAACGTGCTAATAGAAGGTGATGCCGTGGAAATTTGCTGGCAGATAGGTTTTAACAGACGACCATTTCAATAAAGGTTCGTTCATCTAGGGGTTGACAGTATTTTTTACTAAGATTGATAACATTATTTCATGACTATTTTCCATAAAATCGAGTATCTAAGCGTTTTGCACGCGGTTTTAGGCGTTAAAAAATTGGTTTGGGCTATAATAACCTCCGTTTGGTGGTGTTTTTCGAGTGGTTTGGCGTGTTTTGGGGTGTTTCTGTTACTCAATAGGTAGACTTTATAAACTAGGTCATGTCAAAGGCTAGTTTCAGACCTAGATTAAATTCTATGACATTTAACTACGAAGTTCATTGTTTGTGTAATTTGCTTGCCCAGTTTTTCAATCCACATGTTATTTTCACACATCAAATGACACAGACACGTCTGTTCATTGATCTATGACGACTTATTTTTCTTTAAACAGAGGAGTGATTCGTCCTTACAGGACTCCAGTTTGACAGTTGACATAAGATGGTGAGACCTAAAAGGTCATCACGTCCTAAAAAAGTAGAGAATGAAGAAAGGGAATCCTTAATTTGTTTCTTTTTAAACATTTATTCCTTAATCACTGGGAACCATTTGTCGAAAACCTATCGAAATGACAAACAACGAAAGTTGATATCAGTCAAAAAGTGTGGTTGTTGGAGTGGCCTTAATGTTTAATGTCCTAATTACGACCGAAAAACAAAAAAAAAAAAAAAAAAAATGAGTGCCTCTCACGTAAAAGAGGGTTTAATGCAGCTCCGTGGTGCACAATGCAAACCAAGTTATCACATAATTATGTATCCGTAAAATCCACTTTGTCTTTCATCCAACTGAATCATGAGGTAGAATGATCATGATCCTTAGACATGCAGAAAATTGACCAATAGCAAAAAGTTTCGGCCCAGGTCAGCCTACGCGGACTGTGCAGGCTGGCCTGGGTCGATACTTTTTACAGATGCATTAAACACCCTTTTCACAGAGCATGGCTCAAATAGTTTCGAGGCTGGTTATTAATGAAAATATCTTCTCAAACCAATGAAGATACAACTCTTAAATAACTCTTGGCTTAGCGAACCAGGTTTTGTTTTTGTATTTCTCGCAATAAGCAGTTTGTTGGTTGCATTTGATTCTATATGACCAAGTCCAACAACGTGTTATAGGAGCTATTTAACAACAGTAAATTACAGCTTTATACAGCATCTGTTGAAGAAGTATTGAACGGTTGCAATAAAAAAAAAACTGCTTTATCTGAGTCGGCTTGCAACTTAGCAAAGTCCATTCTAAATATTTAAAGCAGCCTGCAAATGACGATACTGGATTGTACCCAGGCGACAACAAAACCTAATGTAACTTACCTAAAATAAAAAATGGAATATGTCCAAAGTACTGCACGAGCCTTCCAAACGTCAAAGAACAGAGTGAGTCCACCACGCCATAACAAATCATAATGAAGCCCACATTCCAGATCCCAATGGAACACGTGATAAAAGACTGCAAATATAACATGTTACGTATATGCAAGCTTTACTACACAATTCCGAGTTTCAACGACCGTGAGGAAGAAGGCTTTTGAAAATATGAGGAAAGGAGAAAAGGCTGGTAACTAGGGTTTCATCCTTTTTCCACAATGTTTACTACCTACTGAAAGACAAATCCCATTAATTGAGCCTCATTTAATTTATTGTTAACTGCTTCGGATTTGGACATGTCCAAACTTTTATTGTTTGGTAAGTAGGTAGATGACATAGACTTCAATTCAAGAAAAAGAAACTAGAACTACTGTAAAAGAACACTTTTTATGTGCCAAAATTAATTTGAACTTTTATATCTCGACAGTTGTGAACCGTGACAACCAAAAACGCCAGACAATCATTCTAAATTCAAAGCAATAACAATTTCAAACGCAGTGGTTTTACACAGGGCGTCGATATCCCATTCCAGCATTTTCTCCTCGTTTTCAAATCTTTACGTACAAGCCATATTTTAGCTGTTCTCTCAAATGGCTTTCAATATAGACAAGTGTTATATATTATCGCACCTGGTGAAGAAAGAAGACTGGAGTATTGAAGGAAGTGACTAAAAAATTAACGACCTCGATCATTACCGTATTCTATAACCTCTAGTTCCGTACCGCATGTAACCTTATCCGTATCAAGGAGGTTTCTTTTCCGTCTCAGTTACATGTACAAAACATGGCGACACCAATGAAAAGCACTGATCAAAGAAACAGCAACTCAGAGCTCCAGATAGAGGAAGTGACTTTGATTTCAAAATTGAAAATATTAATTGTTCTCCACTAAACCCTACGTTATGGGTACTCATTAGAATCGTCTCATCGAGACGATTCTAATGAGTACCCACAACATAGGGTTTGGAAGAGAAATAATGGATTTAGAATACCATCACACCCTCTTATCTGGAGCTCTGCAACTACAGCGAAGTTATAAATATCTATCAATCCATCGGTGCAAACTGCCAATGCAAATGCTAAAACCATGCTTGAGAAATGAATTTACAAAATGTGCGTTAACGGAAATATATCTGTAAAGACTTCGATTGAATATTGTTACTTGTGTATTTTTTGTGGTTGAAATCATTTTATTTTGCGTAAGTAAAGCGGTCAATTTCCGGCGAAAAATGTAAGGCTTACGTATCACGAATCGTAAAACAGTCGAGAAATTTGATCGACAGGGCCCGGTTTCACGAAAAAACGTAAGTATCTTATTTTTATTCAAATCCACTAACAGTTTCAGGTTTTAATTCAAGTCGAGACACATTTGACTAAAAGATAAGCAGACTGTAATAACTTCCTCAAATCCTGAGTTAACACAAAGTTTCAGAGCAAAGAAAAACGGACTTAATAGAGTTAAGTCCATCATTTAGATGAGTTGAGTCATAGGCCTCTGAAACTCAATTGGTCTATCAAGGGGTAACGAAATATTCATTATCGGACACTGTTACTACAAATAGCACATTGGAAATTCCCTCTGTAAGTATATAGTATAGTATATAGTAAGACAAGGTGTGCAACGAAATCGAACAAAATTTGAACCCCGTCCCCTTTCAGAGATAATATTTAAACGAAAACGGATAAATGAACCTAGTTACGGTTGCAGATAGGTTCATTGCCATCAAGCAAGAGCTCTCATCTCAAAAAAATTAAAAAGCTTCCATATTTTCCGGATCGCCATGCGCTGACGTCACACGATTTGTAATTCTGCAGCGAATAAGAATTAAATTCTTTTTTTCAAACATAAATCGAAAATTTTTTTGGTGGTGTATTTATGAAATTATTAAATTAACAATTCGTCTGATATAATTTATCTTTTCATCTAATCCAGTTTCACGATTTTTATCTCCCATTTCGCATATTTTCAAACGCGTTTTTACCGTTTATTGTTCAAAGGTTTTGGCGTCTTTTGATAGCAAATTCACGCGAGTTATAATTCACTGCGTCATGACGAATTGTGTGACGTCAGCGCATGGCGATCCGGATAATGTGGAAGCTTTTTATTTTTTTTTTAGATGAGAGCTATCGCTTGATTGCAAGAGCCGTTTGGAACTTTTGAGGGTCAGGGTACAGAAGAAAAATCATTTGTGAACCAATCTGCACCGGTAACTAGGTTTATTTTTCCATTTTCTGTTAAATATTATCTTTGAAAGGGGACGGGGTAAAATTTTCTTCGATTTCGTTGCACACCTTGTCTTACTATATACGATATAGAGGGAGTCACCAGTGTGCTATTTATTGGAGAGGTCATCAGACCTCTCCAACAGTGCTGAGTTAAAAAGGCAGACTGTCTCAGAAATTGCTGTGTAAATCCATTTTCTTTGCGAAATTGTTCTGATACACAGTCTGTTTCGTCATGGTTTTATAAATAAACCGAAATCAAAATACTGAAATAGGAAATAGACGTGGTTTGTTTTTATTTGACGGATTTCAAAAGAGATTTGTTCTATTGATTTGATTGCAAACGTCCTCTGTCCTAATTGTATTTTTTTACTAAGCTGATTAATCTAAGCAAAAGGGAAAAAAAAAAAGAATTTCGTTAAAAAAGAGAAAGAACACCGCGGGAAAAGATCACGCGACTTTGAAACGCGGGAAGAAGGTAACGTGACTGCCATGTACTGCATGAGAGGTTTCCACGTTGCGGTTTTTTTTCCCTCATTCTTTGAATGTCCTACTTGATTGTTTACATGTACCAAATAAATTAAAATTAATAGCCAATAAACTATTTGTAATCATTAATGCTGACCTCTCCTGGCTTCTTTTTTAAAGAAGCCAACTTGTAGAATTTGAATATATATTCCGTGATACACAGGCGATGCACCATGTGCTATAAGTGTTCGATGATCGACCAAGGACAATTTTAATGTTGCGTGATACACCAATAGAGCTTTAAAGGCCTGTGGTTGAGTCTGAGACGTCGAATCAGCGTAGGATTTGAGAACGTTAATGTTAGTAAAAAGCGTCTCAAATAACGAACTCAACTTAAAAAGTCAGAAAATAAGTCCGTTAGCCGATTTGAGTAAAGTAAGAGATTCAATATGATTTCATTAAAACCGAGCCCTGATGTTCGTTATTTTTGGTGTTCCTCGCAAAGAGAATAAACTAGTGCTAGCTTGCGTGTCCGTTAAACCTGATCTTAATCTGTACTATTAAACATCCAATTAACTGTTTAACCCTTTACCAAACTGTTTCCATGTTTTGTAAACTATGAGGTAGAATCTCTGAAAACATCATGGGAAAAAGGAGAAAATGCTGGTTAGCAGCATTTCTCCCTTTACCATTATGATTTCTGCACTTTCGGAGACAACTCTCATCAATTGAGTATATACATGTAGATATGTTTTGATTTGTCGTATGCTTGGGCGAGTCTAAAATAGTGGCTGACTATCTCTCTAATCTCAACTTTCTTTCAACTTTATTTCTATTAAGTATCATTTTTATCTAACATATTTTACTGAATGTTAACAGTTGTATTACAAATTGAAAATAATGTTTGTATGTTATGTAGAAAGTAGAAATAAAGTTGTAAAAAAAAATAGTGTTTTTTTATTTAAAGAACTAGCATTACAACATATACAATAATTATTTTATATCTATATATCGATAAATAATGATTAGGTCAAAAAAGACAACATATGCGACCGAAGTCCCTCGGCGACCGGATATATTGGTGAAGTAGCGACGTGAAAATTACTTCAACGTAAGAATTACGTCAATTCGTTGCCGACGTACATGCCGTTAGGGGAAACATGACTGTACAATAAAACCTCTCATGTACAATAACATAATGAATTATGTATAAGCGGTTTTATAATTTACACCGCAAACAATCTCCCTTACATGTTAACCCTCAGGCAATTAAGCGCGACTCAATGGCCTTTTGCAGACAGTGTAGATCAAGATCAGACTGCACGGAACGTGCAGTCTGATCTTTGATCTATACTGTCCGATAAAAAGATATCCCCCCTCCCTAAAAAAAAGAAATAACCTTGAAATGGCCAAATTCGGAATTTTAACCATCCGCTTGAAAGTCTCTTTCAAGTTAGTTAGCAGGTTCAGGGTTAATACTTATCTATCAGTGTAAGTTTTTGGTCAGTTTGACATGCACCTGTCCTATCTTCACATCGCCGGGTTAAACGTTGCTATTGTGTATCACTGTATTCAGTCCGACATCCTCTCTCCCTCTCTTGTCCTATCTTCCCATCGCCAGGTTAAACGTTGCTATTGTGTATCACTATATTCAGTCTGACTCTCTCTCTCTACTATAATTAACAAGTAGGCTGCTAAGCGCGACTCAAGGACCCTTTGCGGACGGTGAAGATCAAGATCAGACTGCACAGAACGTGCAGTTTGATCTTGGATCTACACTGTCCGATAAGGAGATATTTTTTCCCAAAGTACCTTTGTAATAGCAAAAATTGGGCTTATACTATCAACTTAAAATTTTCTTTTTACTTATTTAGCAGGATAGGAGTTAACTTAAACACAGAGGATTTCAGTTTTTCGTTTCGCTTTTTAGGGTATGTTTTGTGACACATATGTGGAGTTAACTTACCGAAAAGTGCAAATAAATCAGCGTGGTGTGTTCTCTGAACGCCTACCAGATTTAATTAACACCTATGTGGGAGGGGGGATTAGGGGGCCTACTGAGGGGTACTGATATTTATAATTGTACTGGTATAGGTAGGAACTGATGTTGTCATTTGTAAGGCTTGAAATAGTAAGAAGCCTTTTGAAAACATTGTGGGGTAAAGAGAAAAGCATTTTTTCCTTTTTTTCCACAATGTTTTCTAAACCTCCGAATAATGCCATCATTTGAGCAATCATATGTTCAATTAACTCTTTACCACATGAACTTTAGTTTTCTGAAGAAGAAGCCTTTTGAAAACATTGTGGGAAAATGTGAAAAAAACATTTACTCCTTTTTCTACAATGTTTTCTAAACCATTATTGATAATTCCATCATTTGAGCTATAATATGTTTAATTATTCATGATTAGCGTTCCATCCTTTTTCTACAATGTTTTCTAAACCATTATTGATAATTCCATCATTTGAGCTATAATATGTTTAATTATTCATGATTAGCGTTCCATCCAATGGCGCGATGTCTATTAAACTATTTAAAAGACGACATATTAAATGTGGCTCACATGATAGAATTTGTCGCTATTAGGTAGAAAATATCAGTTTGGGAAAATGAGAAAATACAAGCATTTTCTCCTTTTCCCACAGAGTTTTCAAGCGCTTCTTACCCCAGGATTGTTAAATTCTGTTAAAATACCAGCATTTTCTCCTTTTCCCACAGAGTTTTCAAACGCTTCTTACCCAGGTTTGTTAAATTCTGTTAAAATACCAGCATTTTCTCCTTTTCCCACGGAGTTTTCAAACGCTTCTTGCCCCAGGTTTGTTAAATTCTGTTAAAATACCAGCATTTTCTCCTTTTCCCACGGAGTTTTCAAACGCTTCTTGACCCAGGTTTGTTAAATTCGGGATTGTGTTTGTGTGGTAAAGGCTTTAATCACGGAAAGGAATTCGTTATCAATGCACTACCGTTAATAAATACGTGTAAAGTGCATGGCTTTTAACCCTTTACCAAACAACCCCTGGTTTTCACGGCCCTGGGAAAGAAGGCTTTTGAAAACATTGTGGGAAAAGGAGAAAATGCTGGTAACCAGCATTTTCTCCTTTTTCCCACAATGTTTTCTACCCTATTAAAGACCTAAAGCTAATTTGTAGCAATTCTGAAAATTGTTGTCTGCGGATGCTCTCAGTTTGGAAAAATCTAAGATTTCTCGCTTGGGAAAGGGTTAAATAACCAGAAAATAGGGTGATGCCTGCAATAGATGACCAAAAAGTGAGAAAACTATATTTTAGAAAAAATCATATTCGTGTACATTATACTCATGGAGTTGTGAAAGCTAGAAAATATCTATTAAAGCTGAAATGACAAACCCTTATCCTGCCAAATTAAGATTGTTGACGATTATACAAAAATATTTTGCTAAATGTACGGGCATTGGGCTGGGTTTATATGACCCAAACTACCGATAAAGCTGCGGAGGGTGTAGAGCAAGATCAGACTACGCGTATGTGCAGGCTGATCTTGCTCTACACTCTCCTCAAAAATTATCCATGGTCGCTAACGGCAGGATAAGGGTTTATATTTTTTTAAATAGTTAATGGGATTAACATAATCACCTGGGTGAAATCTCCAGAGATAAAAGCTTGTTCTATCCCACTGTACATTGTAAGGGGTATGAGTAGTTTTTGGAACAGCGACTGGTAGACGTGTCTTCCGGTCTCCAAAACGAGGTTGAAGGAAATTCCACGTCGTTTGACCTTTTTATCGTCCTTGTCCTGCACGATCTTGTCCAACAAAAGTGCTACCAGAGCGAATGCCAATAATGCAAATCCGATATAGATACCACAAACAATGTATACCTGGAGTATATACGTCACAATATCAATAAGCCATGCTATGTCAAAAGGGGGGGGGGGGGGCTTAACCCATCTCCGTGATCCTTGTTACCAAGCAAGTCATCACAGTCATCACATATTAATGGATCCATAAAACCAAATCCGTTTTGTCTAACAATGGACTGGATCCGGAGGTTGAAAGGTCCTTTATCATGCAGGAAAATGACCGATACCAAAAAGTTTCGAGTCATGTCAGCCTGCGCGGATTGCGCAGGCTGACATGGTCGGTACTTTTTGCAGACGCATTAATCCCCCCTTTTCAGAGAGCATGGTTCATTTATAATGTACAAAAAAAAGAAGTGTATACATATTATAAACTATAGATAAATGTCTCGAGAACATGTTATATAATTACTCATAGAATACGGCAGTTTAGCTCCCCAAATATATACACTCGGCCGCTTTCTATGGCTAGTTCTGCCATTTTGTCTTTTCCAAGAATGTTTTCAAAAGCTGTCTTCCCCAGGGTCGTTAAAACACGGGATTGTGTCGTAAAGAGTTAATGACTCCGTTTTTCGGCGATTTTGACTACTTGGGGCTGCATTACGTCTAATTTGCATATTTCAATGAATATTGATTCTTCAGCAGATCAGTTACGTGCAGGACGTTTCAAGTGCTGGATCCAGGCACCAATGGTCTTGGAGTTATCTTTTACCACACAATCTCGAGATTTAACAGCCTTGAGAAAGAAGGTTTTTGAAAACATTGTGGGAAAAGGAGGAAATGATGGTTACCAGCATTTTCTCATTTTTCCACAAAGTTTTCTACCCTTTTAAAGACAAAAATAATTACTGGAGCTACATTTGAGTTATTTTCTACTAGTGCTTTCCATTTGGACTAAATTTTTGTCGTTTGGTAAAGAGTTAATCATTCACGCATAAAACTATAAAATTCCATGATGATTTTCATTTCTTGACAAAGAAACGCCGGAAAATAAAGATGGAAAAACGATTAAACGGGAACCCAGGCTGATGACGCAGCGCCTATGACGTTAAAAGACTGCTGTTCGTAAATACAGTCAAATACATGTATGTGTACAGCAGCCACTGAAAGGAAGTACTGATAGTGACTGCTGTTCACAGACTGGTTGTTGACCACAATTTGCACTACTCATATTACATTTTGTTGCAAATATGATGGTTTCAATAGGTAAAGGTTTGTTTGCACTGAACTTTCGACCTTTCTCTATTTAAAACACAAAAATAATACACACAAATAAGATTGCAAAGAGAATGAGGAAAGTTGACTCCTTTTTTTCTTTTTATAGAACTCCGATCTCAATTTAAATCAAAATTCAATGAAAGATGATTCATCACAATGATTTTCCAAGTACATGGTGTGTAAAAGTTGGTCGCCTGTGATAAAGGTGGCCGTTGTGTTCATATCATAAACGTTAAATCATACCAATTAAGGTGACTACTGGCTGCATTTTGCAGATTATTGCTATGCACAAGGTATTTAAAGAAGGTATTTAAAGAAGAAAGGTATTTAAAGAAGAAATATGCACGGGCGGACTTTTGTTGGTTGTTGTTCACAGGTTGGCTGCTGTTTATGTGTGTCTGCTAGCACAGATTTGACTGTATTATGATACTGAAAACTTTCGGACAAAATATAATATTTTTTACTTGACAAAGATGAGAAGAAAAGCGTGAGGTTGGGAATGAGTAAAGATACCTTTGTCATGTCAGGTTTCACATCTTTTGTTGTAGAGTTCGTGTTTTCGTCCTTCACTGTTGGGTCAAAGTTTGCGCCACATTTTTCCAGTTCGTCTGCTGTTTTATTGAGGCCAGATTTATCTATACCTTCACTGAATACCAAGGACGAGATCAAATTACCGATAATGTTACCTGAAGTATGAGCACAGAAAGAGTAAGTGACACCATGCACTGTGAAAAGGGGGCTCAATACATCTGCAAAAAGTATCGACCCAGGTCAGCCTGCGCAGTCCGCGCAGGCTGACCTGGGACGACACTTTTTGCCATTGGTCTATTTTCTTCATGCCAAAGGACGATTCTACCTCATGATTCAGTTGGTTGTTAGACAAAACAGACTTAATGGATCTATGTTTATGTAATGACTTGCTTGGTATAATACATCACGGAGATGCATTAAGCCCCCTTTTGCCAAAGCGTGACGCAAATAGCGGTTGACATCGTAGCATGATATTGGAAAATGATATGTTTTTCTTTTGCATGCATGAATACATCTAAAATAACGAGAGCCAAATAACTCAGGGCATCTCCCATCAAGAAAGAAATTTAAGTTATTTAAACTATTGGACAAATATATTTTGTACGAAACTTCCCCTCGCTCTATTACCCATATATAAAACGGGAAAAATGGAACACAAGTACTCACTTGTATGAAACAACATGAAGAATACTCCGAAGAACCTGTTTATGACGTCATCATCTGTAGTTCCCACCATTCGTGCATACCAAGTGCCCGTCTGTGTCAAGTAGGTGCATTTAGCCGACCATAACGGAGCCGCTCCTAGTCCAAGTATCAAGGCGCTTGGAATTATGGTCCACCATCGAGCATACATATTGGCGGCCATGAACAAAATGTAACACAACATGGAAAAAGCAATCGTCCACTTACATCCGAGAAAATCTATGAGCGGAGAGGGTACAAAAAGACAGGAAATAACAAGTGCCGCGTAAATACAGGACAGTCCCACGGTGCCTAGGCCCTCAATATCGTGTAAACTGCTTTGTAGATTTTGAAGGGAGCTGAAGGAAGTGAACAGGCACAGAAAGGCAAAACTAACGACCAGAAGGTTTTTAATTATTTGTTTTTTTGTCATCCTAAACTCCTCGGTTGACATTTGCATGGATTCAACATTTAGTCCTTTAGTACTTTGCTCCTTATCGGTAGGTATTGGTGAGTTTCCGTTTTCATGTACGTCTATGCCAGGGTTGTCCATTGTGCTGTAAATCAAAGTTTGCTGTTTAAGTTGGGTTTTAAGAGGAATTCTGTCAACGGTAAGTTATGGCTTCTAAATATCCCTGACCAAGTGACCCTTTAAAAAAACAAAAGGACAATTAGCTCAATGTCTATGTCATACTCTCAATTATTTACCACACTCTGAACCTCTTGCTACAAGAATATCTGGTTTTATTTCACACCTATAATTTAACGTCCAGTGAAATCGCACTAATACTACCACGTGAGTACAGAATATCTTAATCCATATTGGACGCTGTAGAGTCCAATATGGATTTTTCAGAACGAGACAAGAGTCCAATATGGATTTTTCAAAACGAGGCTAGAGTCCCGAATATCGATATTCGACCGGAAGAGAAGTCTACCGAAGTCCGTTATCAAAAAAGCAATTTCAGAACCCTCTTTTGATATGTTTTGATATTTTTTTATTATTATTTAAATTGAAATCGCCATATACTTGTCGTTTACTTTAAAGTCAGAACGGAGATGTGAAATAAAGAGGTCATTTAACATCCTTGGGTACAATACTGAATTCTATTGGATTCGTACACTGCAGAACCAGTCTATATTTCGGACTCGGCTGTCGCCTCGTCCAAAATATAGACTGGTTCTGCAGTGTACTCATCCAATAGAATTCAGTATTGTACCCAAGCCTGTTAAATAACCTCATATTATCATATAGCTGAAAATTTTCCGGCTTAAATACATGCATCGCACGCAAATAAAATATCACACACGACAGAAAAAGAAATCCGTATCAACACACTGTGAAAAACGGTTCCAAATATGGTATGATCACACGCGGAATATGTCGTTGTCCTCCGCTAGATGGCATTCTTCAAATACACATCTATCTTATTTGGGCATTCTGGGTACAGAAGCGGACAACGACAACCGTTACTTTGAATTTCAAAATGAAATAAACGTTTACTCAATAAAACGCTACCTGGTGCGATTCATTCAGCTATGATCAGCTTGCATGTAACCTATGCACCGGCCATTTTTTAAAACACCCCCTACAGGCTTGGGTAAAAGCTTCGATATAAGCCCTACTTTTCCCCTGTATATGAGATGGGTGATGTGTCATAGCAGACATGTCGAATCTTCGAAGAATATGACATGCACAGGCAACGCAGAATATGTATGTATTGATTTGCAATATGACTGGTCAAAATTTTACGCTGTAGTATTCATCCGCCATTCAAAAAAAAAAACGAAGTTAACGGCCACTAGATCTACACCATTATTTGTTTTAATTTTTTCAACGTTTCCGAATAAAGTGTCAATATTTTATCATTGAAAGTTGTAGGTATATAATAAAAGGAATATTATGCTGTAGTAACTTTCCTGCCATTAGTATTTGCCTTGACCGCGCAAGAAAATTTTGACATCTCGCTCGATCTTCGATCTTGCGCGTTATCAAATTTTCTCACATTTATAGAATCAAACACAAGCACCAAGAAAGTTACTACATTATAATAATAATAATAATATTATAGGTATTCATAGATTCCTAATGATACATTTCAGTGATAAGTGTACATTCTTTCAAAGTCACTGGCTGGCTGGAGATGATGTATAGAAGTTCAGCTTTGTTCAGTATGATCTTGGTTTTCGCAAAGGCTTTACAGTTGCTAACAGCCTCCTAACGTTTAAGCATATGTAATTCAAAGGATTTGTGTTATATGCACTCACTAAACAAATTAACGGCGCATCTGGGGTGAAAGTTCAGGTACACCCCAACGGTCTGGTGCTCGTCTTCTTGCAGAGATTATGGAAAGAGTTGAGAACCGACGGTGGAAGATCGACTCGTGTGTCTTTAACAAGTGTATGAAACGCCTTTCGTGACGAGTTCTTTCTCTTCTGCGGTTAAACACATTTCATTGCAACCTTTATACAAATCATACATTCTAACATGACACGTGAATTCGGCTCTATAAACACAGTGCAACGAAAGCGTGGTAAAATCTACGTCATTCTATGTAGAGTGAAGTAATTCTATATAGAGTGACGTCATTCTGTATATAGTAAGTAAGTTATTCAATTAAGAAATAATCTTCTTTCTATCGTGGTTTATCGTTCAATAAACCAC
This sequence comes from Hippopus hippopus, assembly GCA_946811185.2. Classification (NCBI taxonomy): domain Eukaryota; kingdom Metazoa; phylum Mollusca; class Bivalvia; order Cardiida; family Cardiidae; genus Hippopus; species Hippopus hippopus. Next base: position 21,085,489 of record OX328103.1, read on the forward strand.
AGTTGTGAGTTATGAGGCACAATAAATAATCCACGAGGGCGATAGCCCGAGTGGGTTATTCATTGCGCCTCATAACTCACAACGTGGCTTATTGAACGATAAACCACGACAGAAAGAAGATTAATTCGATTCTAACATGACCAACTATTAATGAAAGGAAAACAATTCATACTTAGAGTAAAAACGCGGATGCAGATTATAGTCCATTGAATAACTTACTTTATACAGAATGACGTCACTCTACATAGAATGACGTAGATTTTAGCACGCTTTCGTTGCACTGTGTTTACAGAGCAGAATTCACGTGTCATGTTAGAATGGAATATAATCTGCATCCGCGTTTTTACTCTAAGTATGAACTTGTTTTCCTTTGATTAAGAATTGGTCATGTTAGAATCGAAATAATCTTCTTTCTATCGTGGTTCATCTTTCAATAAATCACGTTGTGAGTTATGAGGCGCAATGAATAAACCACTCGGGCTATCGCCCTCGTGGATTATTTATTGTGCCTCATAACTCACAACTGTGGTTTATTGAACGATAAACCACGATAGAAAGACGATTATTTCTTAAATATACGTACATGTACATTACACGAGAAGAAATACATGTCGGACAAAATGGTCTGGCAGCAAGTTCTCGCAACATATATTAAGTCATTCCCTTTGAATAATCTACAATCTATGAGAGTCTTCTAAATTTATTCATTATAACAAATTTATATTTCTGAACTTTCCCCACAAATAAGAAATAATTTTTACCATCTATGAAATAAATTCTTTAAGTGTTCATAATTAAAAATTTATCTGTTACTCTGTCACTCTATGCTCAGTGTTTTCCGTAAAAGAAGAAAAGATCCCGATCTTTTCTGGAAGGTATACCTAGGCATATGTGCGTATGTCAGGACACGCCATAAGATGCTCCTTTTCTACCTGACGGATATATAGCGTGGATAAGTATTAGAAATAAGCATTTTATAAATGAGCCATGCTCTGTTAAAAGGGCGTTTAATTCATCTACAATAAGTATCGACTCAGGTCAGTCTGCGCATAGCCTGGGTCCAGGCGGTAATAATTATAATTACTCCGTATCATACTTTCCTTAGAATCGCAGTCAGCTAGCTATCTGTATATCGCTTTCGTTATTATTACCGCCTTGGGACATTTGAGGGTCTCCCCATGATTATCAATTGTGCCGATAATCTAATTATAGACTTGTTTATCGCGTGTCGTAATAATATTAAGAACGACAGATTCTCGCGTTTTTCGTCCAATTCATTGCGACCTTCAACAACACTTGTAACAGCATCCTTTAAAAGCTTTCAGAGTCAAACAGCCGAAGCGATTAGTAGCTATTGTTAATCTATCCACTAACAGTTACTAAATTCACTGTGAGTAACCCTTTTTTGAAATTTTGTTGTAAATATTTTCAAAAATGGCGCGCAAAAAGGAAGTGATCAAATCGAGGCTATTGGAATTTCGGTACCTATTTTAGGCATGTACATTGGAAAACCGATTGCAGCGACATCTACTTTACCCCACTGAGAGATTGGGTAAAGTAGATGTCGCTGCGATCGGTTTTCGAATGTCCCCAGGGCGTCATTTTTGACAAAGTAACGTCCGAACAATAGAAAAGGAAAAAAAAAAGAACGGGCTGGAACCCAGGCTAGCGTGCGCAATCTGCGCAGGCTGACCTGGATCGAAACCTCTTGCTATTGGTCACTTTTCTTCATGTCAAAGGACCAGGCAGTGTACCTCATGATTCTTTAGGTTGTTAGACAAAATGAAATTTATGGATACATGATACTGTCATGACTTGCTTGGTATCATGCATCGATGAGATGCATTAAGCCCCTTTTTTGTCAGAGCATGGCTCAAATGTACCTATCCGGTTAAAAATAAAATAGAATGGTAGGGCGGCTTCTAAGTTCGCTCACACAGATAATGAAACGAGAATTTATCATTTTTTTTTTCGGGAAAAAAAGACGTAGAAGTACCTGACAAATAGACATTTATGAGCGGACATGGAGATGGAGATGGACAACGGATAACAGGGTTCATTCAGCGGTTTTCTCAAAGTAACTATTGCATGATGTATATAGACCAAAGAAAAGGACACCATCGTTTAAAACACTTTCTATTCAACGCTTCTAATACAGTTCAATGAACAAACCTAAACTAAGCATCATCAGTCTAAAGACTGCTAGTTATGTCTAGCTCTCTCATTATTTTAGGCATCTTCTTACACATGAAATCGTTGTATATCTAATGATTTTCCTTCACGATTTCGGACAGTGACCTTCTTTTCCGACGAGCACAACCGTTTCCTGCCTGTACTGCCGGGGAATCCAGGGGACCGTTTTATTAAAGTACTTACGCAAACCTTGGTGTAGAACTTCGTAAGTTTGAGCGTAAGTCCAAGTTTTGCGGTTTGCTAAAATGTGCGTACCCTAACTAAGTCCGAATTTAAGTTTTTGCGTAACTTTACAATATAATATATATAATTCTAACACTCACAACTGTGGTTTATTTGAGAAATAATCTTTCTATCGTGGTTTATCGTTCAATAAACCACAGTTGTGAGTTATGAGGCACACTAAATAATCCACTAGGGCGATAGCCCGAGTGGTTTATTCATTGCGCCTCATAACTCACAACGTGGTTTATTGAACGATAAACCACGATAGAAAAAAGATTATTTCGATTCTAACACGACCAACTCTTAATGATAGGAAAACAAGTTCATACTTAGAGTAAAAACGCGGGTGCAGATTAAAGTCCATTGAATAACTTATTTACTTACTTTATACAGAATGACGTAACTCTATACAGAATGACGTCACTCTATATAGAATGACGCAGATTTTACCACGCTTTCGTTGCACTCTGTTTGTAGAGCTGAATTCACGTGTCATATTAGAATGAACGATAAACAACGACAGAAAGATTATTTCTTAAATATAGGTCGTAGGTGAGAACATAAGTACCGAGGCATTCCTTCCACCAAGTCGAAGAAAATAATAAAATTTTAGGGAAATGCCAAATTTGATGTTGGACTTGTGAGCACAAGAGATTGTGTAACAATATAAATTTGGCGACAGGGGAAAATTTGCAGTCTACTTTACTTGATAGAGGATGAGATGCGTCAGGCTGTCTGAAGAAGAAGCCACGCTGATAACCAAAGTAAGAGGTAAACGTCAAGTCAGATTTCCTTAACAGAAGTTGTAGATCTAGAGGCCTACACTAATAACTTCCCCTTTCCACCAACCTTCACTTTATTTCTTACATATAAAAACAAGATACAATAATTTCAGATTGTTGGATAGCCGGGTGTACGGATTTAACCAAGCTATATTTAAACAAGGAAGTGACTATTACTGTTTGTTTCCAAACCAAAGTACGTGCGATCCTTACACACCTCCGATTGAAGAGCTACAAAAATACTTACATATGTTTATTCACAAACTTACGCAAGTTTAGTTAAACCCCAGGCTTTTGAAGCTCCATTGGTACATAACGGAACACTAAAAATTTTCCTTCGTCGATCATCGAACATTTATAGCACAATGGTGCATCGCCTGTATATCACGGAATATACTCAAATTTTCATTAACACCGTTACTATAAATAACACATTGGTGACTCCCTCTATATCGTATATAATAAGACAAGGTGTGCAACGAAATCGAAGAAAATTATACCCCTGTCCCCTTTCAGAGGCAGTGTTTAAACGAATATGGAAAAATAAACCTAGTTACCGATGTAGATGGGTTCACGAATGATTTTTCTGATGCGGCTCTTGCTATAAAGCAATAGTTCTCATCTCCAAGAAATTAAAAACATTCCACTTTTTCCGGATCGCCATGCGCTGACGTCACAGAATTCATTATGACGCAGCGAATTATAACTCACGTGAATTTACTATCAAAAGAGGCGCCAAAATTTTTGACCAATGGACGGTAAAAACAAATTCGAAAATATGCGAAGTGAGAGATGAAAATCGTGATACTCGATTAGATGGAAAGATAAATTGTAACAGACGAAATGTTAATTTCATTGTTTCATCAGTACATCAACAAAATAATTTTCGATCTGTGTTTGGAAAAAATTCTTTTATTATTATTCGCTGCAGGATTAAAAATCGTGTGACGTCAGCGCATGGCTATCCGGAAAACGTGGAAGCTTTTGAAATCTTTTTAGATGAGAGCTATAGCTTGATTGCAAGAGCCGTTTGGAACTTTCGAAGGTCAGAGTGTAAAATAAAAATCATTTGTGTACCCATCTGCACCGGTAATTAGGTTTATATTTCTATTTTCGGTTTAATATTATCTCTGAAAAGGGACAGGGCTACAATTTTCTTCGATTTCGTTGCACACCTTGTCTTTCTATATACGATATAGAGGGAGTCACCATTGTGCTATTTATAGTAACAGTGTCTGATAATGAAAATTTCGTTATCCCGTGACCGACCAATGGAGTTTCAGAGGCCTATGGTTAAACGTTTTCGTAAATCTGAACGTAAGCTTAAAGTCACGACAATTACGCGCAAACTTACGAATTGTCAGTAAAACAGTACCTACTGAAAATAAAAAACAGTTTTATACCGGGTATTACGGTGGCACAAAAGTGACATGGAAGATATATTTTATACTACGTGCGCACGCAGTAGCTAATACGTGCGCACGTATTACTTATTACGTGCGCACGTATTAGCTACTGCGTGCGCACGTAATAACTAATACGTGCGCACGTATTAGCTACTGCGTGCGCACGTAGTATAAAATATATCTTCCATGTCACTTTTGTGCCACCGTAGAGTATCGATGTTATCACTGTATTCATACCCAGAACGTCATAGACAATACTGGAATGGATCGATATAGAAACTGGATTTTTGGGTCATCAGAATGACGCCTTACAGTTCATGCTGATGCAGCAAATTGGACAACATTTGCAATTTTCCGCTAACTGCATATCGTCGGGAATATATCCAAATCAATTTCCAGTCATGATATCTTTCTCCAACCCACAGTTGCGTTGGACAGCGTGAGATGTTCATCAATGTGCACGTCGATTGAATAGATATATTTCACGTTACAGGATTCAGGTTGAACATACAGTAGCAAAACTTAAGGTCTACGGCCCCTAACTCTCATATTAAAAGACGGAAGCTGCCGAGATTTGCCGGATAGCCTTTACGAAAACGTCGATGATACACGATATTTACCGATGAGTTAGGGGGGTGGTAGACCTTAAAAGTTCTTTATGCATTGTTTCCCTCTGGCGGCATCGGAGATCATTGCTGTTGCAAACAGTTCGAGTCAAATGCAAAATTAGTTTGTCGCCGGAAAGAAATTGAGCTGATTGTATAAAAAATAAAATGTTTCGAATAAGACTGTTAGCCTGTTTATCATTTTCCTCAGAAAATTTTCAATGTGCCCATCTTGGAACCCCGTATATCAAAGACGTGAAAAAGAGGACAGGTCGATTCTGGTAGATATTCTACAGCCACTATTTGGTAGAATGACCATTTAACATAGAGATAATCTGCCGAAAGGGAAAAGTTTCGACCCTAGTCAGACTTCGCTGTAGCGCTGTCTAACTAGGGTCGATACTTTTCGCAGTTCTCAGATGGTCCCTTTATGCGGGACGGGTCACATATGAATGTGTTGAGACAACCCCCGTGTTTTTCTCTGCTTTCTTTTGTCCATCTCTGTATCCGTGTCCGCTCATAAATGTCTAATACAAAGTAGATAGGCGTAGATTGTTGCGTGTTTGTAGTTTAAACATACATGAGTCATGATCTGTGAAAAGGGGGCTTAATGCATCTCCATGGTGAATTATACGGGGTAAATCGTCACATAAAAATGAATCCATACGATACATTCTGTCCAACAACCGACTGTATCATGTGGTAGTATGGTCCTTGGATATGCATAGAATTAAAAATTATCAAAAAGTTTCGACCCATGTCAGCCTGCGCGGACTGCACAGGCTGACATGAGTCGATACTTTTTGCATATGCATTTAGCCCCCGTTTCACATAGCATGGATCAATTATATTCAACACGCATCTTGCAGAATGTGTTTTGGTGTATGTATCAAAACCGTTTACACCTGTTCGCTTGACCTACTACAAATGCTATTTATTTTCTCTTGAAATATTCATATTTTGTATAACTGATAAACTGTATTTCACTGCAATAGTTGCATCTTAGGCTACTGTGGACCAAAGATCATCCTTCACAAAACATGCAGTCTGATCTTTGATCTACACGAAAAACAACCATGAAATTACAATAATCTGAGTATGATGCTAGCCTGAAAATATTCATCGGGTTTATGCAGCGCCTTATGAGTTAAAGGGGCTCACTGTTGTTTTTTTTTTACGCTGGTCATGCTCTGGTAAAAAGGGGACTTAATGCATCTCCGTGATGCATGATACAAAGCAAGTCATCACAATATTACACATCCCTAATATCTGTTTTGTATCACAACCTACGGAATCATGAGGTCGTACACTGGTCGTTCGACATGCAGAAAATTTACCAAAAGCAAAAAGTTTCGGTCCAGGTCAGCCTGCATGGATTGCGCAGGCTGACCTGAACCGATACTTTTTGCAAGGGCATTAAGCCCCCTTTACACATAGCATGGCTCAAAAGGAGCCGAGTTTCTCGATTAAAAAGTAAATGAAAACATCAGCATACATACCAAGAAGCAAATAAATTCGTTCTTAACGTGAAAAACACTAAATCGTAGGAAATACGTACATCAGTCAGTCACCGTCTTCCTTCTACTATCCTCTATATGATGAATCTAGCCAATCATTTAAAGTTCGTTTTTGTTTTTTCACCGAAAATATTTCATAAAACTCATCAGTCAGTATGATATTAAATCAGTGACGTGTTGACGGCAAAAAAAAAAAAACAATGATGAAGATTTCATTTATTGTCACCCTTCAAACTGCTAAATAAATTAAAACTAAAGATTCCAAACCAATAGTGAAAAAAAACCCATAATTTACGATTAAGCAATTTTGCTCGTCGGAGAAATCTAACCGTATCGGACAGTGTAGATCCAAGTACAGACTGCACGTTCTGTGCAGTCTGATCTTGATCTACACTGTACGCAAAAGCCCACAAACTCGCGCTAAACAGCCTAAGTGTTAACTTTTAAAGTTTGAACGGTTTTGCGTTTTGGGATATACGTGCTTTACCTTTTCTTACTGTACAGTAATGTATTTAACGACCCTAAAAGAAGAAGTCCATATCAAACACTGTGGAGGAGAGAAAATAATGGTGGTAACCTTTCGACCGGTGTTTTCTTACCCATTCTACAATAAAGTCCATCATTTCTGCCGTTATAAGTTTGTTGTCTGCAAATGCTTTCAATATGAAAAGGTCTAAAATTTTGTTGTTTGGTAAAGAGTTAACTCTTACCGTACATTCCCGACCCTCCAAAAGAAGGCTGCTGAAAACATTGTGGGTAAAGGAGAAAATGCTGGTAACCAGCATTTTCTCCTTTTCCCACAATGTTTTCTATCCTTTCCAGGACAGAAATCATCATTTGAGCAAAATTTAGATTGTCGTCTGCACATGCTTTCAATTTGGTCTCGTACAAAATTTTTGTCGTTTGGTAGAGAGTTGTAGGTATGTCGTCAGAGTGCATCAACACCCGAGGCTACAAGATTCGTATATAATTGACCTAGCATCGTACGAATGAGATATTTTACTTCACAGCAAGTGACAACTATGGACCATAATGTGGGAGAAAGAGTAAATTCTTGTATCAAGCGATTGTTCCTCTTCCCGCAATTTTTTTCAGTCTGTTGGAAAACAATATATAATCCAGGCTATAAGATTCGTATATACTTGACTTAGCATTGTTCTAATAGGACGCCTTACTTCACAGCAGGTGACAACTATGGACCACAATGGGGGAGAAAGAGTAAATTCTTGCATCGAGCATTTGGTCCTCCTTTTTCCGCGATGTTTTTCAGTCTGTTGGAAACCAGTATATGAGCCAGGCTATGAGATTCGTATATACACGATGTAATTGACTCAGCATTGTACAAACACAGCTTTTAAATTTACAATAGGTGACATCTATGGACCACATTATGGTAGAAAGAGTAAATTCTTTTATCAAGCATCAGACGTGAGAGGCGGAAAATCGCCGGAAAGAAACTTTGCCTCAACGACCGGATCACGAGTTGTTCTTCATGTATACATGTAGTGGCCACCAGAGGCAGTCTGATCTTGATCTATGTTGTCTGCTACAGACAATATGATCTTGATTTTAAATGTCCGCTGGAGACAGTCTGATCTAGATCTATAGTGTCAAATTTAAGCATTCTGTTCTCGATGATACCTACCTCTAGAGGCAGTCTGATGTAGATCGTTAGTGTCCGCTACAGGGAGTCTAATCTTGATATGTGATGTGTGTTAGAGACAGTCTGATCTTGATCTATAGTGTCTACCAAAATTGTAACACTTGTTGTTTTCAATGCTTTGAGGTTTTGATTTTTTCACTTACCCCTTTCTCTCATGGTTCGGTGTAATTTATAATTCTATTTTGAAAGTTAACGAAAAGGCCTACGGCGCAAACGTTAACTTTCCCCGTTTTAATCAAAATGAATTAAACAATGCAAAAGACATCAGAAGGAAAGGAAAACATTTTTTTTTAAACAGAATTAGAATACAGCGGAAAAAGGAGTATTTGTTTGTTAAATGTCATAGTTCCTTTTTCTACATTTTTTTTTTTTCAAAAGCATCCCAGCTACAGGGACATTATTTGGCTTGCAACACGCGAAAAGTGGCATTCGGACATTTGCGTAAATTGTCGTCTTGGATCAGCCTGCGCAGTCCGCACAGGCTAATCCGAGACGGCACATTACGATTATATTAGATTTTGTGCTACAGTAGACTTGTGCAAAACAGAAAATTACATAAAAACGGAAAGTGTCGTCTCGGATTAGCCTGCGCGGACTGCGCAGGCTGATCCGAGACGACACTTTACGCAAATGTCCGAATGCCCCTTTTCGCGTGTTGCAGGCCATTTGTAAAGTGTAGGGTTTATCCTTGGAAAGCACAACACATTTGAGTGAAACACCTACTTTCCACCTGACATAATTGACACAGATTTTTTCAGGAATAAGATTTGGTTTGGCTTGTCAGAATGTCGAGGCCACCCGAGCTGGAAAACGTTTTTCGTACATAAAAAAAAAAAAAATATTTGCCAGTACATTGAACGTTGATATACAGACTAATGTTGTCCGTACTTAAAAATGTCTTCCGTACACACATACGCTACCCTTACATTTTTTTCTGTGCTTAAAACGTTGTCCGCACATTCAAAACGTTTTCGTAAAAAAAACTTGCCCGTAAAAAATCGTACATAAAACGTCGTTGTCCGTACACAACATTGTCCGTGATACTTACGCTGTCGGCATATAATAGCATTGTTGGTAAGAATAACGTTTTCGGTACATAGAAACGTTGTCCCTACATGTATAAAAATACGTTTTCCGTACATAAAAGCGTTGACTGAACACCCATATTCTCTTTACACCCTAACGTTGTCCCTACACTGGCATTGCACGTACACACTAACATTTTCCGTTCACACTAACATTGCCCATACATAAAAACGTTTTATTATATTCCTATCAGTGAAATACTGGGATTTCTCAGTGTATTATTTTTTCAGTTTTTCACAGTGAATAACATCACTAGTGATGATATGGTATCAACACTAGTGATGATATAGTTTTAGAATGTTTGCTGGAGCTACTTTTTTTCCTAAAATGCTCACAGTCTAATGTTTCTGTCTCTGCTTCAAACATCTTTAGTAAACAATAGCGCAGTGAAAAGACTTTCGGTACAGTCTTTTCAAACAATCCTGAGTTAACGACATTGTGGGAGAAATCTTTTGAAAACATTTCGAGAAAATAAGATGGCTTTTTGTGGGAGAGAGCTCTTGGAATCTATTGTGGAAAAACGAGAAAATACTTCCAACCAGCATTTTCTCCTTTTCCATAATGTTTTCTATCCTATCAGAAAACCTAAGGTCTTTCGTGCCATCTTAGTATTTGTCATCTGGAAATGTTTTTGATTTGGGTATAGGCCACTGAAACTTCACGAAATAACGAAATTTTCATTATCGGACACCGTTACTGTAAATAGCATACTGGCGACTGCCTCTATATCGTATATATAGTAATACAATATGTGTAACGAAATCGAAGAAAATTTTACCCCTGTCCACTTTCAGAGATAGAACTTAACCGAAAACGGAAAAAAAAAAAATCTAGTTACCGGTGCAGATGGGTTCAGAAATGATTTTTCCCAACGTCAGGGTACACAAGAAAAATCATTTCTGAACCCATCTGCACCGGTAACTAGGTTTATTTTTCCGTTTTTGGTTAAATATGATCTCTGAAAGGGGCAGTGGTAAAAAATTCTTCGATTTCGTTGCACGCCTTGTCTTATTATATACAACACAGAGGCAGTCGCCAATGTGCTATTTATAGTAACAGTGTTAATGAAAATTTGAGTATTCCGTGATATACAGGCTATGCACCAATATGATGTGTTCGATGATCGACCAAGGAAAATTTTGGTGTTCCTAAATTGACCAATGGAGTTTCAAAGGCCTGTGATTTGGGAGAGCCTTAAACTTGTCATGTGGGAAAGGGTTAACTGTTTCTTCTTCTAATTTTATATCGCTGGATTTAAATTGTAAAGGCGCAAAATGATGCATGCCTTCAAATGCAGAGATAGATAACGTAATTTACGCGCGAACCCTCGAGCGTTATGTCATCTGTTGCGTCAGCTGCTTCTGCCAAAAATGGATCATGTGTTTGTAAAGAAAAGTCCTATTTATACCAACCGTTCTTGATAATTATTAGCAAACAATGGGAGAATTAGGAATAAGATAAATAGAATAATCAACTGGTGGTGTGTGATATTAAAAATCTGTCACTCGAATGGAGTTTGATACGGTTAAAAAACTCGTCCTTCGGATTCGTTTTTCAACTGCATCACCACGGGCAGGAAACTTCATATTCAGAGCCAATGGCTCCGACGAGAAAATGTTGTGTTGGTCTTCCGTTTCTGAAGATGTCGGCTGAAAAACAACAAAAAAACGGGTAAGCTTGTCATTATTTGTAATCATGTGTTCTTATATCTTTGAATGTCCAAAAAAGGAGAATGTCATGCAATGCTCTGGTCTTTCAACGTGTTTTCTACACTACGGAAAGTTGTAACAAGTGTACGATGTTGTCTGAATCATTTGTGGCGTGGGTTGACCTTAGCTAAAATAATACGTCACGGACCTAAATTCAGTCTATTATTGCCATATAATTGGCAATTAAAAGAGAGTTTTGCTGTCCCAAAAGCGTGAATTAATGTCTTGAAATGTTACATTCACTCCTGGTAAAGAATTGAAAAGAAATACATGTAGCACAAAAATGATAAAAATAAAGAAGGGCTCCGATTATGTGAGCCGGCTCTGAATTGTAAGTAGGCACCGATTGATGAGGGCTTCATTTCAAAACTTTAGTTTTTTTAAAAAAATACTTAGGAAGTAGGCTTTGTTTTTCCGTTAACACCTTTCAGTCCAAAATATAGCACTATTGTTGGATAGAACATGAACGAATTTATGAACATACAAAGGACTGGTATTGTCACGATTGAAAAAACCCTATGGAACATTAGTCTATCTAAATTTTGAAAATACTTTTATGTAGCTTTTGATTAACAGAATGGTTTATACAAGTATATAGTATTTGTCATGCTTTCGTCGTAAGTGCAGCCCACACGTAAGCAAAAATAATGAGAAAAATATTTGGCATCTTTGGAAGGCTCTTTGGTCTTAAAACGGTCATAAAAAGCTAGATGGAAAATGTACCGACCGTAGCAGAGATGATGAATAGAAGAAAAAAAAATTACAAAACGTGAGAAATACAATTGATCTATTCGCAATACACGCCTCAGGCTATATGTGTGAACACTCTTAACTCTTTTTTAATACTAACACTACACAACAGTATGTTAGGTGGGTGGGGTATATACAAGTCTTTAACAACGAAAAAGAATCTATTTCACAAGCACGTCAAGACCAAAAATGTTCATAGATCCCTGATTCTGATAATACTTACTCAGATCTTTCAATCTTCAATTAACCAGATGCATATTAGATCAGAAAATGTCACATATCAGTTATCTTTAAGCCGATGATAAACAAATATTCATCCAAACAAACAAACGATCACGTTTTGTACAGTCTAATATTGATCTATACTGGCTGCAGAACCAACTTAAGTTGTGACAGGCACTTTAAGGGTTCATAATGAATAGCTTTGAGTTATTTATTTTTCTTTTTCCGTCCTACATATTTATTGTCATTGTCGTTTGCACTTGTTTCAGAAATCTCACACCAACCCCTCTTCATTTCTAATGTAATCATTAGAAATCATTCACTTTACGCTGTAATTAGATTGAGATTGCAGCTCCAATATCATGATTTACTGATGGTGTATGCAATTAGCTGTTTTGAGTCATTATTTAGGATAAAAAGGCTTAGAAAATAACTAATATATGACATATTCTGCATTGAAAGATCTGAGTGAGTACAATAAAAATCAGGGATCTATGAACATTTTTGGTCTTGGCGTGCTTGTGAAATTGAGGTTTTTTTTTTGTTTAAGACTTGTATATACCCCACCCACCCGGCATACTGTTGTGTTGTGTTAGGTGTTGAGAAGAGTTAAGGGTGGTCACACATATAACCTAAGCGTGTAATGCGAATAGGTCAATTGTATTTCTCACGCTTTGTAAAAGTTTTTTTCTATTCATCATCTCTGCTACGGTCGGTACATTTTCCATCTAGCTTTTTAATGACTGTTTCAAGACCAGATAGTCTTCCGAAGATGCCAAATATTTTTCTTTTTTTTTTTGCTTACACGTGGGCTGCACTTACGACGAAAGCATGACAAATGCTATATACATGTATAGACCATTCTGTTGATCAAAAGCTACATAAAAGTATTTTCAAAATTTAGATAGACGAATGTTCGACAGCATTTTTCAATCGTGACAATAACAGTCCTTTGTATGTTCATAAATTCGGTCATGTTCCATCCAACGAAAGTAATATATTTTGGACTAAAAGGTATTAACAGAAAAACAAAGCCTACTTCCTGAGTAAATTTTTACAGAAAACTAAATTTCTGAAATGAAGCCCTCATCAATCGGTGCCTACTTACAATTCAGAGCCGGCTCACATAATCGGAGCCCTTCTTTATTTTCATCATTTTTGTGCTATTTCTTTTCAATTCTTTACCAGCAGTGAATGTAACATTTCAAGACATTAATTCACGCTTTTGGGACAGCAAAACTCTCTTTTAATTGCCAATTATATGGCAATAATAGACTGAATTTAACTCCGTGACGTATTATTTTAGCTAAAGTCAACCCACGCCACAAATGATTCAGACAACATCGTACACTTGTTACAACTTTCCGTAGTGTAGAAAACACGTTGAAAGACCAGAGCATTGCATGACATTCTCCTTTTTTGGAATTTCAGAAGTATAAGAACACATGATTACAAATAATGACAAGCTTACCTGTTTTTTGGTTGTTTTTCAGCCGACATCTTCAGAAACAGAAGACCAACACAACATTTTCTCGTCGGAGCCATTGGCTCTGAATATGAAGTTTCCTACCCGTGATCACACCCCATTCTAATGACAGATTTTTAATATCACACACCACCAGTTAATTATCCTCTATTTATCACATAACCTGCCTTATTTTCGGTGTAATATACCCATTACGAATTTTCCTATCTTATACACATTAGATATCACTATTGTGTGACATCATTTTTGACGTCATTTTGAACGTATTTTATAAAAATGAATTGGTTTTATGAATATTCCCGCGGTTGCATCTTTAGATGGTTTTGCATCTTTTGATCTATAATTTGCTAAATATAGTTATGAGATAAAAAGAATCTGACATTCTTTGGCGTTTGAGAAAAAAAAATTAAACTCTTCAAGAAAAAATAATATTCAGCTCGCCAAAGGCTCGCTTAACAACATTTTCCCTAGACTCGTTTAACAAAATGTTTTATCGCATAACCTCCCTTGTTTTCAGTGTAATATACCCATTACGAATTTTCTTATCTTATATACGCTTGATATCATATTTGTGTGACGTCATTTTTGACGTCATTTTGTACGTATTTCATCGAAGTGAATGGGTTTTATGGATATTATCGCGGGTGCATAGATCTATAGATGGTTTTGCATCATCTGACCTATATTTCGTGAAACATCGTTATGTGATAAAAAGAATCTGACATTCGTTGGCGTTTGAGATAAAATTTTATCAAACTTGTCAAGAAAAATGTTATTAAGCTCGCCAAATGCTCGCTTAATAACATTTCCCTAGACTCGTTTAATAAAATTCTATCTCAAAAGCCAACTCATGTCAGATCCTATATATCTCAAACGCCGACTCATGTCAGATCCTATATGTCCACACACTCTTATGCTGTCCATTCACGAGTACGTTGTCTGCACTCACAGCGATTTTGTGATCGTTGTTTAACTCTACCAAACGACAAAGTTTTAGACTAGTCCAAATTGAAAGTATTTGCAGACGACAAATTAAAGATGGTTCAAAGATAAAATTTGTCTTTGATAGGGTAGAAAACATTGTTGGAAAAGGAGAAAATGCTGGTTTTCAGCTTCATTGCCATCAGTTTTCATCTATCAATGGACAAAAATGGAATTTCATTATATTATCCAATTTCAATTTTGTTTTAGCGTGGATTTCTCACAGAATATCTGAAAGGGTAGAGCCAAGATCAGAATGCAAGCTCTGTATGATCTGATCTTAATCTGCTTTGCGTGCAAAAGCGGATTTTTAGATATCAATACCATTACCTGTGTTGTGCATTGTGCGAGATACAAGTACACGTAAGTGAAAGAACAACATTTTATCCCTATGGTTGGTTGGTTGTGTTGGGGTTTAACGCCACTTTAACAGCTAAGGTCATATCATGGCGGTCGGTGACGCACATGTGTTTCCTGGCTTTCTCACACCAGTACTAACACAACTTTCTTTCCAAAGCCACCGACTACTTTTCTCACATGCTTCAGCAGAGGTGAGAGGCGAAAATACGCCGGAAAGAAAGTTCGCCTCAACCGGGTATCGAACTCACAACCACCAGGTCATGAGTCCGACATGCTCACCACTGAGCCACCCGGGCGGGGCATTTTATCCCTAACCAAACGACAAAACTTCAGACTTGTCTTAAGGTCTACGGCACCTAACTCTCATATTAAAAGACGGAAGCTGCCGAGATAGGCCGAATAGCCTTTACGAAAACGTCGGTGTTACACGATATTTACCGATGAGTTAGTGAGTCTGCAGCCCCTAAGTCTTCTATTGAAAGACGGAAGCTGCCGAGATTGGCCGAATAGCCTTTACGAAAACGTCGATATTACACGATATTTACCGATGAGTTAGGGGTCGTAGTCCTTAACTGAAAGTTGTTGCAGACGACAAAATAATTATGCCTAAAACCTAGAAAACCATCTTTGGGAGAGTAAAAAACATTGTGGGAAAGGGAGAAAATGCTGGTAACCAGCATTTTCTCCTATTCACACAATGTTTTCAAAAAGGTTTTTTCTGTAAGGCGTTAAAACTCGGGATTATGCGGAAAAGGGTTAAAGATCGATGAAGAGGAATGAGATACAACTCACTTTTCGAGCAGTTTCTTTATTTGTCAAACTGTTTTCAAACATTTTCACGATATATGTCCATCAAACTAACTTTGTTTACAAAAGAAACAAAGTTTTAAAGTTACAATGGTTTGCCTAACCCAACTTATCCATTATTTGTGGTCAAATAGATCTACGTCAGAGTGACCAGTTTCAGTAAGGTTTCAGCCATTCTCTGTGAAAAGCGGGCTTAATGCATCTGCAAAAAGTATCGATCCATGTCAGCCTGCGCAGGCTGACCCGGATCGAAACTTTTTGCTATCTGTAAATTTTCTGCATGTCCAAGGACCATTCTAACTCGGGATTCAGTATTTTGTTGGACAAAATAGATTTCATGGATCCATAATCATGAGATGTCTGGCTTCGTATAAAGCATCCTTAATTAAATCCCCTTTTACCAGAACACGGCTTGTTTGTTTTAACTCATTCATACGTATGTCTAATAAACTGAAAGCATTTGCTTACGAAAAAGAAAGTGCGGTCCAAAAGATAGGATTCTATAGGGTAAAAAATACTGTTGGACAAAGAGAAACTACTGGTTACCAGCTCTTTTTCGTAAAATGAACTCAATGCAAAATATGAGTGTTGTAAAGTATTTCTACATTCTACAAATCCTTCACGCAATCTGGGTAATCGAATCGAATTAATTTCTCCTACAAGTTTGTAAAGGTATTTCTAGCCTGGGTTCCAGTCCGTTCATATTTTCCTTTTCTATCATTCGGACATTACTTGGTAGCTGTCAAAGACCAATAGCAGACCGCGATTAGGAGAGCGTGATACGGTGTAGTTTAGAAATTCTTACCGCCGGTATTTCTGATGCAAATAACGTAACGTTACAATATCTTATATTCATGCTAGCTGGAAATACTTAAAAAAAAAAAAGGCTAAAGTTTTGAAGGCATTAAACATAGACTTGCTTTTAAACAACACAAAAAATACCCTAAAGTTTAAGAGCTTTGAAAAGTAGACGTGCTCTTAAAAACACTGTCAATTTTAAACAAAATTTGTAGACCATTCAATCGACATTGACAGTAGAAAAAAAGGACGTCAGAATAACGCGTATATGAGCTACAGTCTGAAATAAAGGGGACTTAATTCATCAGCAAAAAGTATCGAACCAGGTCAGCCTGCGCTGTTTGCGCAGGCTGACCTGGTTCGAAACTTTTTGCTATAGGTCAATTTTCTGCAGCTCATAGGACCAGTTTACCCCATAATTGGGATTTTATGGGTCCATAATTATGTGATAAATCACTTGGTATAATGCATCACGGAGGTGTGTTAAACCCAATTTTGCCAAAACGGCTGATTTGTTTTCATTTTTAACCCTTTACCACACATTCCAATTTTTTCCATGACCCGTAGGAAGAGAACCTTTACAAAATTATTCTAGGAAAAGAAAGGAGATACTTGTAACTAGCATTTTCTCCTTACCCCACAATGCCTTCTATCTCTTTTCCAGGAAAAAACTCATAATTTAAGCCACTTTTGATTTGTCGTCTGCAAAAAGCATCCAATTTGGACAAGTAAACCGTTTACTACAAGGCAAAATTTTAGACTCGTCCATATTGGAGGTATTTACAGATAGCAATTCAAATGTTGTCGCCTTTTTTTTTTTAATGACAGTATTGGTCCTTGAATAGGTAGAAAACATTGTGGGAAAAAGGAGAAAATGCTGGTTACCAGCATTTTCTCCTTTTCCCACAATGTTTTCTAAAGGCTTGTTCCTTATGGTCTTCAAAACTCGGTGTTATGTGGTATAGAGTTAAGCATTTTTGTCGTCTTGGAAAAAAAAGTAAAACGAAAAACATTTTTTTTTTGCGTATAAATCCATTCATAATGTTTAAAGTATTTTTTACACTAGAAAAGGTTGCCTTGAACGATGGGTTTTTCTTTTTTATGCTTACTTCTCAAACTAAGCAACGTAAACAAATGATAGCAATAATAATAAAAATCTTAATTTAAACCTGTAAAGAATGCAAATCCATTATAAATAGTCTCATCTGTATCCATGAAAACATGAACAAACAGATACTGGATCAAAGTAAAGTCAGTGAAATGTCGCATAAATTTAGCGCATATATCCTTTTCCAACTTAATCCCTCAGTTTTAACGATCTTTAGAAATAAGAGGCTTTTTGAAAACACTGTGGGAAAAGGAGTAAATGCTGGTAACCAGCATTTTCTCCTTTTCCCACAATGTTTTCTTCCCACTCGAAAACAAATCAATCATTTGAGCACAATTGCAATTTGTCGTCTGCAATTGCTTTCGATTTGGACTATTCTGAACTTTTATCGTGTGGGTAGGAGTTAACCCCTATGGCTTGCAACACGCGAAAAGGGGCATTCGGACATTTGCGTAAAGTGTCGTCTCGGATCAGCCTGCGCAGTCCGCGCAGGCTAATCCGAGACGGCACTTTACGACCACATTAGATTTTGCCCTACAGTACACTTGCGTGAAACAGAAAATTACATAAAAACGGAAAGTGTTGTCTCGGATTAGCCTGAGCGGACTGCGCAGGCTGATCTGAGACGTCACTTTACGCAAATGTCCGAATACCCCTTTTCACGTGTTGCAGGGCAATTATAGCATATTACCACACGACAAAATTTTAGCCTCGTCCAAACTCTAAACCTTTTAAACACTTAATCACGCGTTCCCGAATTTTAACCAAACCGATTGAAAGGGCTTTTGAAAACATTGTGGAAAAAAAAGGAGAAAATGCCGGCAACCCAGTATTTTCTCATTTTTTTTCCACAAAGTGTTTTCTACCTTTTCACAAAAATAAAATCTTTCATTTGAGTTATATTTTATTTGTCGTCTGCATATGCTCTAAATATAGACAAGTCTAAAATTTTGCTGTTAAAGAAAAACCGAGGCGAGTTTAAAGAGCACAAAGCAAGTTGCCCATCTGTAAGCGATTAATAGATCTCAGGCGACAGTACAATCGCATACACGTGATTGTGCAAATTTCTTTCTCAAAGTGCCATTTTAGATGAAGGATAATAAATAGTATTCAGTTTTGTTACCAAACCTTGACATGTTTTCACAAAAATATGAAAAAAAAAAAGATGTTTATAGATGTTTTCCTTTGAGAAAACAGGTTTTAACGTTGTGTAATCGAATAAAAACGGGATTGTTTTGGGACAAAATCATTTATTATACTGCAAAGAAATTTCTCGTGATCTGATTGGATAATATGTCCCGAACATATATATCATGTACACTGGCAAAACCAACGTAAAAGCAGTTTCCCTTTCGGGAGCCCCGTATACATGACTACACTTTCAACAAAACATCCAAAATGGCGGCGTCGATCAAGATTAACATCAAGATTATGCACCAAACTGCACGTTTTTCCAAGGTTTCAGTGACGTCATTTTTCATTGAATTGGGGCACTCAGAAGGGAAATTCTACTTCGTCAGCGTACTCAATTTTTAAAAAAAAAAAAAACCAGGTAAATTTCGCTTAACACATGTTGGAATGGTAAAACTTTGCAGTATAATAAATTCATTGTACGGTCAGGTGGCAGGGGACTTGGAAACTTGTTCACGGCTGTGGAAAATAATGTCGCCACCTCGCCTTCGGCTCGTACAACTAATACTGTATTTTTAGCACGGTCCAAGACATCTCGATTGCTCTAAGGAAGGTTCACAGAGCGCATAAGTGATAATGACTATACATGACAAACAAATAATCGGATATGAACTTTTTTCATAGTAACTATCAAAATAAATGAAAAAGCACCAGCTTGACTTACCCTGTCAACACTGTTTTTGACAACAAAGGGACAGACCGTCGCTGTACAGAATCCCAAGTCACATACAATCCCAAACACTGTACACTTCCGTTCCTACACTGTATATAAGCAATTGGACTTTGATACATACTGACAATATTTTTGAAAAATTTCCGACGGTAAAAACAAGATCCGAAAGCAACGCCTTATCTTTAAACTACATGTATTATAAAGTAGACCCCAAATATCAGTGGTAAAGGTATTTAGACAACCAGCCAGCACCCCCTTTTTTTTAACGATTCAGAGAGAGAGAGAGAGAGAGAGAGAGAGAGAGAGAGAGATTTTGACATAGATTGGAAAGGGAGGAGGGGAGGAGGAAAGGTTACTACAACGTAAACAATTTGTACCAGGTAATATGCAATTGTAACAATGCTTTGATATTTCTGTGAAGGTTATAAGTTTATTTACAAATACCACTGAATGACATCAACATTTTTTTCCCAAAAACTGTAATAAATAACTGTAATTAAACAGTTTATTAGGTACCATAAGCAATCAGTGATATGTTTTATTTATAAACTTGTTTACAATTTACTTATAAGACAGAATAAAAAAAATTTAAAACAAAGTTACATTGCTTATACTGGTATAAAATCGTTCGAAGGAATTGCTATACAGCGAAGAAAAAACAGCAAATCTAAAGCAAGGTAACAAACGACAAGTACATCGTTTGCAGTCTTGAAAGGCGCATGTTCATGATTGGTGCACGAATTTTTTCATCTTTTATCCCATGTATAACATGTATATGAAAATTATTTTGGAAATTGCGTTGAGACTACGGTCTTATGTATGATTACGTAACGTCATCACAGTTTTCGATAAAGAGAAAATTGTGTAATGAACTTGTATATATTTGAACTACGCTCCGTGAAAAGGGCAGTTAATGTATCTTCAAAAAGTATCGACTCATGTCAGCCTGCGCAGCCCGTGCAGGCTGACGAGAGTCGAAACTTTTTGCTATTTGTTAATTTTGTGCATTTCAAAGGACCGTTGTACCTTCGATTTATCTATTTACTAGACGAAATGGATTTCATAGGTGCATAACTATTTGCTGACTTGCTTGGTATAATACATCACGGAGATGCATTTAACCCCCCTTTGCCAGAGCATGGCTCACTATGTGCTCAATTACCATTACGGTATTATTATTAACAACAATGGTTTGTTCTTGATTCCTATCGGAATTTCAGGGTTCCTGAGTTACTCAGTGACGAGGATGTAGAACCTGAAACCTGAAGGCCCCGGGTACAATCCTCACTCGAAGTGCTGTCTTTTGTGTGTGTGTGTGGGGGGGGGGGGTGTCCTTGGACAAGACACTTCTTGGCCCTAGCTTAATTCTGGTGTACCCCAAGACATACTTGAATAAATGCGCTGTCACTGCCGTGATTGACTGAAGTAGTGTTGAAAGTGGCGTAAAGCGCACTATGCCAATCATTAAAAACAGCTACCAATTAAACAGTGAATGAATGAATGAATGAATGAATGAATGAATCAATCAATCAATTCAGCAATCCAGCAATCAATCAATCAACTAACCAACTATTCACTCACTCACTCACTCACTCACTCACTCACTCAATCATATTAATGATATATTATATAAATTGTAGTATAGTATACTGTTTCGCGGCGCATTATGATTATTTTGCTGTGTGCCGGCGGATGATTGAGTGTAACGTCATTCTTTTCAATTAACTGTATAATTAGTACGGTGAACTTGGCGTCAAAATAAAGTATTCCGGACGCACTACACAAAAGTTGATAAAAATACTAACATGGCGTGGGGAGAGGTCTCTTGGAAAAGTTAAAATAAACAGCAACATGTGTTGTTTTTTTTTCCCTAGATGTTTATTTATAGCTTATATTGTGTCATACAATGTAAAAAACAAGTGAGATATATGTATTCATCTTTCTTCTGTTGGACTTCATAAAGTTCAAATACTTTTTTAAAACTCTACTGAAACTCGTTACCACACAGTCCCGAGTTTTAATGACCTTGAGCAAGAAGCCTTTTGAAAACATAATGGAAAAAGGAGAAAATGATGGAAACCACCATTTCCTCCTCTTTCCAAAATGTTTTCTATCCTATCAAAGACAAATTCCATTATTTGAGCTACATTTAATTTGTCGTCTACAAATGAACCGTGCTCTGTGAAAAGGGGGCTTAATGTATCTGCGAAAAGTATCGATCCAAATCGCTATTGGTCAATTTTCTGTATGTCAAAGGACCAGTGTACCTCATTATTAAGTCGGTTGTTTAAAAAAAAGTGGATATAATGTATCCATAATAATGTGATGACTTGCCTGGTATCATGTATCACGGAGATGCATTAAGCTCCATTTTGCCAGAGCATGGCTCATTAATGCTTTCAATTTGGACAATCCTACATTTTTCTCGCGTGGTAAAGGGCTAAGGACCATGGATTTCTCAATTACCGTAAAATCTCGATACATCGGGATCCCAGGGACCGCTTCCGCCAAGAACTGTCACTGAGCCATGCTCTGTGAAAAGGGAGCTCAATGCATCTACAAAAAGTATCGACTCATGCCAGCCTGCGCTGTCCGCGCAGGCTGGCATGAGTCGACACTTTTTGCTATTTGTAAATTTCTGCATGGCAAAGGATCATACTACCTTCATATCCAGTCGATTGTTAGACTGAATAAATTTCATGGATCCATAATTTTGTAATGACTTGCTTGGTATGACACATTACACATATGCATTAAACCCCATATTGCCAGAGCATGATTTGATTTGGAATTTCAAAACTAGCCCGCGACAAAACGTCTCAGACAATCAAATGGCCAGTTTTGGAAGTAAGGATGAGAATAAAATCTAGAATGTTGATGTTGTACATAATTATTAATATTTCAGAAGTCTATGGCTTACTCCTCTATCAAAGTATGAACTTGGCAAAATTTATCGCATCTCCGCATTCCCTTTTCATATGCATAATGAACATGAAGACCATCAATACTTAAATTGCTGAATCAATCAAATGGTAATTTAAAAAAAAAAATAGTCAAAACCCAAAATGTTCATACCTCAAACTTGTTTTCGCTGGGAAGAAACCTCACTGTGTCGCACAGTAGATCTATAGACCCAAAAATAGGAGTGCACGTTTAGTGCAGTCTGATCATAGATTTACAATGTTTACAACGATAAAAGCGCATGAGTTTAGTCGCACTCAACAGTCCAAATGTTTTTTTTTTTCCAAAATATTTTTTGTTTAGATCTATTTAATTTAACCCTTAAAACTGCTACATAAATGAAGCGAAAATTTCCACTAAATAGTAAAAACCTAAATATTGCGATTTCTAAGTTGATTACGCCGGAAAGGAAATACGGTATCGGACGTTGTAGATCAAAGATCAGACTGCACGTCCTGTGCAGTCTGATCTTGATCTACACTGTCCACAAAAGCGCCCGAAGTTGCGCTAAGCTGCCTTAGGGTTAAGTTAGCAAGTCAGTGTTGCCTGTGTATTTTTTCCCATAATTTCTCTGCCGTTCGCTGAAGAGCTGATTGACCAATAAAATCTAAGTTCACATGTATTCCCGCAACGTCGTTATCATATTGACGTCATTCAGGCGTTTAATGCCGTGTGAATACGTGCAGGCGTTCTTTGGGCGTTACTAAATTTAGAAAGGGGATTTGTTTTTTTTTTTGTCTTGCGGTCTCATGTAGACGAAAAACCCTTTCTGTAAAAGAAAGTTTATCTGAAACTGACGCTCTTCTGGAAAACGGAAAAAAATCTGTTCTTCCCTTAAATTATGGTAGAGCGCTCTATAAAATATTAAAATTATTTGAATAAAGAAGTCGGTAAAAAAAAAAACATTCTTGTTTCACCGGTTATTAAACTGAAAATGAAAGCTGTGAGTTCTATTATTTCAGCATAACTTGTTTACTCTGTTTATAAGAGAAATAACTTCAGACTCTATGGGTCATCGACCTTAAAGATACATAGATACTCGTTTTCAGACAGTTTTCAGGCAGTTTGTAACACATTTCATCCTTATTTTATGAAACTATAATCATTCTTGTACCTTCATACCAAATGTTGCCCCTGATGGCTGCAAGATTTCATAGATTACGATGGATAGAAAAAAGAATTTCATGTTTTGGAGGCATTCAAAGCAGTCGCTGTTGTCATTTCCGCTTTTAAATGAGGACAAACCCCTTGTGTTTTTCTATCCCTTAAACCATACATATTGGTAATTTATTTTTTTTTACACAGCTGAAGCAATCTACACACGTTAAAGTTTTAACAGTGTTTTAACAGCTGTAAGGATGTATTTTTAAGCACTGACTATGGTTCCAAACTTGTATGTATAGTCCTTAGCTTGCTAGATAAATGAGCTATGCTCTATGATAAGGGGGCTTAATGCATCTACATAAACTATTGACCAGGTCAGCCTGCGCAGTCCGCGCAGGCTGACCTGGGCCAAAACGTTTTACCATAGGTCAATTTTCTACATGTCAAAGGACCATTCTACCACATAATACAGATGGTTGTTAGACAAAAATGAATTTTATGGGTCCATAGCTATTTGATGACTTGCTTGGTATAATTCATTACGTCGATGAATTCAGTCCCTTTTTGCCAGAGCAAGGCTCAAATGAAAGAAAAATTGTAAAAAGTTCATTCAATCAACGGAAGAGGCTCAAGCACAGCAAACTTTAACCTTAGTGCGTTAAAATCATGAACAGAACAGAGCATCGTTTATTTGACAAAAAAACTTTATCAAGTTTATAGTTATACATATTGTATAAAATTTCTAATATTCAAAAATGCATACGTCACGCGGTTTCTTTCAATTCTCTATTTGCTATTCCTAAAGATCCCCTATTTGAAGGGTGGTCCAGCAGAATATGTAACAAAGCAGTATGGAACCAAGACCAGACTGCATGTTCTGTGCTGTCTGATCTTGATCTACACTGTCTGCAATAGCACTGTAAGATGTGCTTAAAGATACATCTTTGCTCGTTTTTATCAAGTATTTTTTTAAAACCAGTTTCATCTTTATTTTATGAAATTATAATCATTCTTGTATCTTCATGCCAAATGTTGCTCCTGACGGTTGCAAGATTACACAGATTACGACGGATAGAAAAATGCATTTCATTCCGTGGAGGCTATCAAAGATGTCACAACCACAGTTTCCGGTTTTTAATGGAAGACAAATACCTTGAGTTTCTCTATCAAATAGAACTTATATATTGATTATTTTTCTGTTTACACAACTGACCAGATTCTACACACTATCAAGTTTTAACAGCGTTTGTTTACTCTCTGGATGTAAAGATATATCTTTAACTTTTGACCAAAGGACAAAATTTTAACCCTTAACCTGCTACATAAGTTAGATGAAACTTTCAAACCGATAGTAAAAACTCGAAAATTGCCATTTCAAAGTTACTTTTGGGGTAAAAATATCTCCTTATCGGACAGCGTAGATCCAAGATCAGACTGCACGTTCTGTGCAGTCTGATCTTGATCTACACTGTCCGCAAAAGGTCCTTGAGTCGACCAAAATGGAGCATTTGATGTTCTAAGAAGAATTACTATATTATAAAGCAGGGGACAGTGTAGATTCACGATCCCACTGCACGTTCCAGCCTGTCTGATCATGATCTACACTTTCAATTAAGGCAATATAAGTTGTGCCTAGTGCTTTATAGGTGAAAGATGTCTTACCTCGAAATCTCGTAAACTATCGGGCAATGTAAATTCAGATCAGCTTGTGTGCAGTCTGGTCTTCACTTAACCCTCATCACAAAACCCTGAGATTTATCGACCCTGAAGGAGAAGGCTTTTAAAATGATTGTGGGAAAAGGAGAAAAATCTGGTCAAGAGCATTTTGACATTTTTCCATAATCATTCTACACCATGGGTCAAAGAACTTCGGGTTTGTTTGTTTTTTCAGTCATTTCCGAATTTGTCGTCTGCAGAAGCCTTCGATTTGAAAGAGTGAAGAATGTTTCGTTTGGTAAAGGGTTAAAATGCCAACAAATTTCCCTAATATTTTCTAAAATATACATGTACTACGATTACTCATAAAAAGCCGTATAATTTACCTTCAAATTAGCACGTCTCTCGACAAATCTCTCCGTGAAATGTAAGTGTCGAGGTGCAAGGTGAACCACAAGATTACATAGGGGTTTTTCTTTTGTTTAAAATCTTTCGTAATAACACAGGATTAATGCGAATCCGGTATCTATCCTAAATGTTTTCCGTCTAGGCCCTGTTCCGCCACGATATGAAGCAAAAACTTCTGAAAACTGCGTTGAATACCATTAATTAAAATCTTGACCTACTGGGCGAAGAGCGATGATAACCTCACAATGCTCAGAAAGAAGGTTTAAACCTTGCACCACATCACACATCAGATCATCAAGTAATAATACCATTGCGTACGTGTGCATCCGGCAGGGTACAGAACTGCGTCTGTTAACGTCAACGAAAGCTACAATATTTGTGTCAACATGATCAACAAAAATCACCACAATCAATCGATCGATCAATCAATCAGCCAGCCACTCAACTAACCAATCAGTCAATGCGTAAATGAATGGATGAATCAATCAATCGATTAATAGATGAATCGGTCAGTAATTCATTTTTATCTGACAAATTTATTCCGGACTGGTGCCCCGAATCACATTATTTTTTCTATAACGCTCTTATTATTTACAGGTGCATGAATTCGTCAATTACGTATTTCAAAGGATTATTTTTCCCACCACATTTCATACGAGTACATGTACACATCGTATGGACAAACGCCCATGTACAAAACTCCCAAGTAATAAAGTAATCAACATGCGCCGATCAACCAAAGGCATTGCACCTGTCTTTATTTCTTAGAAACCCTTTACCAAACAATCTCGTTAACGGTCCTGAGGAAGAAGGCTTCTGTAAAGATTTGTTATCAGCATTTTCTCCTTTTACCGTCCTGTTTTCTACCCATCCAAAGACAAATTCAACCATTAGAGTCAGATTTAATATGTCATTGGGAAAATTCCTCTAACATGGGCAAGTGTAAAATTTATTTGTATGGTAAACGGTTGACTTCTGAACTCTCTCTCTCTCTCTCTCTCTCTCTGTCGCTCTTTTTGCAAAAATTATCTCTTGACGGATAAGTGGTATGCGCCAAGGAGATCCAATTGGCCCGATATTATTACGTACAATAATGACTTTGAACGATCAATCATGGGAAACCTTTTCGTCACAACGTCGTTTTACCTGTCATCTTAGCGTAAAGCAGACGACGTATTTACAGTAAGTTAAATGTCAGCTCTATCGAACCGTTGAGCAATTTCATTGGAAGAGACTTTTACGTTCCTGTACGTGAGACCTTAATAAAATGCACGTTCGGACTATGGGGACGTAACAGTCTTAAGGATACTTGAAAATAGTTAACTTCATTAAACTTCATTTTCTACTACTTCATATATTCACTTCAGTTTTTACTTACGAATTGTAATATTACTATCTTTTGCAATAAGATAGTCAGTTAATACTCAATTGGAATTAACAAGGCAAGAAAGAGACATATCGCAGTTTTACGTATCCAGTTCTTACTTTGTGGAATTATTCGTTTTTAAGAAATCAGTGTTCTAAATGTACTAAACTCGAGAGACAGACATCAACAGGTAAGGTTTAACTGTTATATTAAATATTTCGTTTTCGGATAGTGTAGATCCAAGATAAGACTGCACATTCTATGCAATCCGATCTTGATCTACACTGTCCGCAAAAGGTCCTTGGGTCCTGCCTAGCAACAATAGCTTATTCACTAAACTACTCACTCGTTGCATCCTGAAAATATCGTCGCAAAAGGACGACATGCTCGTCATGAGCAATATGTCCTTTTATTTCAATATTTTCAGTGTACGATCGAAATATTTTTCATCTCGTGAAACGTAAAGGGCATACTTTCACTCGTGGCTTCACCACTCGTGAAGATATAGCCCTCGTTTTTTACTCGATGACAGAAATTTTGATGTCTCACCGAAACAGACAATTATCCTCTATTTATCACTGATTCAAGCATGACAATAGCTGGCAAACCATCCATGAATATGAGAGAAATGTACGAAAAAGAATAGATGGTATTACCTTACTTGGATTAGTAGTATCTTAAAGTAACAAAAGCTGCTAAAAGTAAACGGTGTTAAATTGTATTTTATTTTTTAAGCCATTCCATTTAAAGGTATTGAAATTATTGCGAAGATGGCAATCTGTAATTGAACGGTTGGTCCAAGTGTTAGTCGCTGGCAGAGAAATTAATTTCAAAACTAGGTTAAAACCTGCCAGGTCACTCTATCTTTCATATACTTTTTGCCTGATTTTAAAATTCATTTTTCTGCCAGCGACTAGATCAAACACTTCAAATGACCACACAATAACAATTTGTCATCTTTAATTTAACAATATTTTCCGTACTTTTAAACGGTATGATTTATCTTCAAATGCATTTCAACACCTGCATTGATTATTTTTGGCCGCTATTGAGCCTTTAAGATTTTATTTATTTTTTTTTTTAAAGATTTCATTTTGATAAATCAAACCACAATTTGCATGACAAATTTTATATTCAAATCTATTCAAAACAACAATATTTTAGAACATGTCCAAATTGAAAGCTGTGGCAGTAGACAAATCAAATCTATCTCGAATTGTGATAGATCTCTGTCTTCAAAAAGGTAGTAAACGTTGTGGGAAAAGGAGAAAATGCTGGTTACCAGCATTTTCTTCTTTTCTCACAATGTTTTAAATAGCCTTTTTGGATAAGGGCCGTTAAAACCAGCGATTTTCGAGTTAAGGGAAAAAATGACTAATGTCTATTATCTGTTTAATTCCAGAGATGCAGTCCCTAGTCCTGGGTGCCGGGTGCGTTCTGCTTCTCTTCATATACGAAGCATCGGCTATAGTATCGAATGTCGACGACTCTAACGTTCCAAGATCTTTGGCAAAATGCTTTGGCTATTATAGGAAAAAAATGGGCGGGAGGCTTATTGGCCAAGCTGGGGGCGCCGTAGGATGTATGTGTGATAACATGTATATGTGGCACAACGCTAAACACCTCAATGTTAACCGACGGGCAAGTGAGCAAACGCAGTAAGGACTGATTTATTGATTTCTTGATTAATTGATTTCTTGATGGATGGATGGATGGATGGATGGATGCATGGATATTGTACACCGCTTTCAACATTATTTCAGTCACATCAGGGTGAAAGCTTACTTAATCATGAGTGTTCTGGGCTTCAGTAGACGTTGACAAATTCTCTAAAGTGTCCTGCCAAAAGACGTGTCCGCAAAAAGCGCAACGCCTCGGGTGATGATCGAACCCAGGACTTTCAGGATACGAACCCTGAGCTACTGGATACGAACCCCCTTCACTACTGAGCCACTGGCTACGAACCCATCACCACTGAGCCACTGGATACGAACCCTGCAGCACTGGGCCACACAGAGGAAAGTAATCTCAGCCCATGTGCACCAAGCTTATAGTTAACAAGCCTTGAATTCTTTATCATTCCACAAACTTCTAGACTTGTCCAAATTGAAAGTATTTGACGATGAGAAATCATATGTGAAATAAATCTAAAACTGAAATTTGTCGGGTGGGGGGGGGGGGAAAGGTTGTAAAAAGAAAAATGCTGTTCACCACTATTTTAGAGATTGTGTAGATTGGCTCAGCTAGATTGGCTCAGCTGTGTAATCAGAGATAAATTACCAATATAGATGATGAAAGAAGAAAAATAAATCAAGAACTTTATCCTCATTTAAAACCGGAAACGAGAACAGCGATTGTATTGAAGGTCTCCAAAACATGAAATGCATTTTCTATCCGTCGTAATCTGTGCAACCTTGCTGACGTCAGTGGCAACATTTGGCATGAAGATACAAGGATGATTATAGTTTCATAAAATAAAGATGAAATGAGTTAAAAACCGAGTGAAAACTGACTGAAAATGAGTAAAGATAAAGCTTTAAAGATTATTCGATTTCTTATTGCCATGAAGCGAGCCGGTTCGGAACAGACAGGACGATAAACTTTACACTGAAAACTGAAATCTTTTACGGACGAAAAAATTAATATAGCACGTATTGAGCACTGTAATTCGTCTTTGACAGGGCAGAAAACACTGAAGAAAAAACAATGAAAATCTTGACTACCAGCATGTTCCCTTTTCTTAAAATGGTTTCAAAAGCAAAGTTTTTGCAGATGCATTAATTTGGCCCACAACACGACAAAGGAGGCATTTGGACATTTGCGTAAAGTGTCGTCTCGGATCAGCCTGCGCACTCCGTGCATGCTAATCCGAAACGACATTCTCCGTTTTTATGTAATTTTCTGTTTTGCGTAAGTCTACTCTGAGACAAAATCAAATATAGTCGTAAAGTGCCGTCTCGGATTAGCCTGCGCGGACTACGCAGGCTGATCCGAACGACACTTTACGCAAATGTCCGAATGCCCCTTTTCGCGTGTTGCAGGCCATTTAGCTCCCTTTTCACAGAGCATTGCTCAAATGTTTCAAGAACGGGCATGTCTACAGTACTGTTATTTAGTAGCTTAGATTTAATCAAAAGTCTCCCATCTTTACACAGGGCATACATCGATTATATATTTCGTAACACAAAAGAGGAAATCGAGCATTACAAAACTCGTCGTGTCAAGAGGCAGACGCTTCATCAAGGACAGAGACCCGCCTACAAACGTGTGAGAAAGGAGATCAGAATGATGACTGATAAAGAATGGAAAACCTATATTGCTGCCGTAAACAGCGCCAAGAGAAACACGGTATGATTACATGAAAATTAATTAGCCTTGCTTTGGCAAAACGGGGGCGGGCTTTACTAGTTAAACATTTGAAATGAAGCGATCGCTTGTACACAACTTCTGATTGGTTAAACCAAATGCCAATCAAAGGTAGTGTTACTTTCAAATCTATACAATTCTTCGGATAAAGACTAGATCTAAGAATGTTCTAAAGAACGGTTGATTATGTAGATCCTGGTATCGTTTAAAAGTAAAACTTATCAAATAGCTACATCCTGACGGCTACAAAAAAAACCCACCGTTAAAGCTTAAATTGTAAAGAACGGCTCTGCTGTGTAAACATAAATTACAAAAACAAGAGTGCAAAGAATAGAAAAACACAAGGGATTTGTCCTCACTCTAAACCGGAAACGACAGCAGCGATTGCTTTGAGGACCTCCAAAACATGAAATGCATTTTCTATCCGTAGTAATCTGTGCAGTCTTGCAATCATAACGGGCAACATATGCCTTGAAGATACAAGAATTATTATAATTCCATAAAATAAGGATGAAATGGTTAAAAACTAGTTGAAAACTGGCTGAAAACGAGTATAGATGTATCTGTAGAATAAATTGAAATCAGTCATAATACATACTATATAATGTCCGCCATCATAATCCGGTATGTGATTTTTTTTTCAGAGTATTACACCGAATAAATATGATGCACTAGCAGAGTACCACACTGGGATGACGTCAGTCTCGGCTCACGGTGGCTGTAATTTCCACGGCTGGCATAGAATGTATATCTTGATGTAAGTTTTCCGTTGCATTATTTCCTCGGGGCTTGACTCTTTACCAGATCGCAAGATTTCGTCAATTCTGACAGTAATTGCAGACTTCATGAGGCTCTTTAGGTAGCAGGTGGTGTAGATTGATGATCAAAGTGAATGTTTGGTCTGACCTTGATCGTTAGCGTCCACAAAATCCGCAATGGGCATTGATAATTATATGTAAATTTAACATTTGAAACATTCATACTCGCTGAATTTACGAAATGTTTTGGCTCGTTACCGCACGGTACAAATGTATTGCAGATAACTATAAATAATCTTGCCAAAAAGAAGCATGATCTACATAAATTACGTCCCAATACACAAATACATGCTAAAACATTGTGGCAAAAGGGAAAATTGGGAAAAATTGATTACTGCAAACGATTACTTGTTATATCTAAATAATCAAATAAACCGAGTCTTTTTTTTTTCGAAATAGGTTTGAAAACGCGCTGAGAGAAGAAGGACCCGAGTTTGCTGACGTCACAGTACCGTACTGGGATTCAAGACCGGAAAGCAGGATGAAAGACCCTTCACAGTCGAGTATATTTTCTGAGCGTCTGCTAGGGACCTGTCAGGGCGAGGCTAAAGGCGGAATCATGATGGACGGATGGGATTCCTCGACAGGTCGGATAATGAGGACGTGTGGGACGGACGGACCGCTGTTCACAGACGCGATGGTGTTTAACGTCACGCGACGTTGGAGGTTAGGACAGATCTGTGGGGAAGACTCGGAAATCGATGACGACCTGGAGTTCCACCACAATGGCGCTCATAGATATATAGACGGTCAGATGGCAATGTTACAGTCCGCTGTCTACGATCCCATTTTCTGGGCACATCACACGTTTGTTGATCTTGTATGGGAAGTATTTAGGAAAAATCAGGAAAAACATGGAGTAGACGTGGAAACAGATTACCCGCCAAACCCAACAACAATGGGCGCCCATGAGCTCCACCTTCCCACTGCTAAACTTGGATTTGGGAATTTAAATGTAAGTGACGGATTGAGTCGTATTTTCACGGATGAGTGGTATGAATATGCCCCGCCTCCAACCTGTACCGTAAGGAGACCGAACTGCAGATCCAAATATCTGAAATGTGTCGTCGATACGCCGCCGGGGACTAATAAAAAAAGAGCTCGTTGTGTGGCCAGGACTTTGGCTGAAGTTATTGCATGGGAGGAGGAACAAAGCAAGCCCAAACCGCCAATCTGTAAGAATGATACTAAAGGACCGGTGCTCGGAAAACCAACTCCCATTCTAATTACAAAGCCTGTGCAAAATACATTCTGTATGAATGGCAAGAGCGATATCAGGCAGTGGGTGTATATCCCTGTAAAAGTGATCATTAGTCGTCCTCCAGAAATGAGAGATTTCGGAACTTATCCGGTAGAGAGAGGGCGAGTCAATAAACAAAACGGAGACATTTATTCGCCGGGTGCGTATCAGAAGATAAGAAGTGGGCAAGCGGCACCGGCTAAGTATGAGACGTGTCTTGAGCCTGAAGAACCAACCAACACTATCTTTGTACGTTCTGTTGGTCTCGACTACGAAGGTGTTTACAAAGAATACGCAATCGTAGATCGTCGTTTAGCCGTGACAGTAGCCACGGCTTATTTAGCCGTTCGTAGACCTATGTCGACCACCGATGTATCTACAGCCATTCTGCATGCCCAAGACAGATGTGGACGTGTTTGCAGACCAATTTGTAAAGACAAGTCAAACATCTTCCGTCCTTGCTCAGGTGTTATAAGATTGACTGGTACCCAACCCTTGCAGTATGGGAATTCGTTCGGAGAAGCTTTGCAAAAAGTTTGGGATCTAGATACCAACACAGATTGTCCACAATTAAAGCCGGAAAACATCATAGTGAGTTTTTACTGTGACTACAAAACGGACTGGATATGGCCGTCAGTTGACCCTGGTGTACGCCCACCACCCACCCCAGCTCCGTTTGAAAAAACAACGATTACTCCAGGTAACTGTCTCAAGTTTACCATCTTTTACGCTTTCTTTACCCCCTCTCTTACGATCACGTTCATCTGAGCCATGCTTTTTGAAAAAAGGGGGCTTAATGCATTTATGCAAAAAGTATCGACTCAGGTCAGCCTGCGCAGTCCGCGCAGGCTGGCCTGGGTCGAAACTTTTTGCAATAGGTCAATTTTCTGGAGCTGAATGGACCAGTTTACCTCATGATACAGTCGGTTGTTACACAAAATGGGTCCATAATTATATGATAGCTTGCTTAGTATAATGCATCACGGAAATCCATTTAACCAATGTCGTTTATAAGCCCTTTAAAGATACATCCTTACAACCAGAGAAGAAAAAAAGCTGTTAAAACTTGAAAGTATATAGAATGGCTCAGAATTTAGTTAGCTGTGTAAACATAGATAAATTAGCATTATTATGACGTAAGGGATAAAGAAACTCAAGGGATATGTCCTCACTTAAAAATCCGGAAACGACAACAGTGATTTCTCTGAGGGCCTCCAAAAATGAAATGCTTTTTTTATCCGTTGTAATCTGTGCAACCTTGCAGTGCAAGTGGCAACATTTGGCATGAAAATACACGAATGATTATAGTTCCATAAAATAAAGATGGGTTGTAAACTGGCTGAAAACAAATATAGAGTGCAGATGTAGTTTTAACGAACGTTTCAACGTCTTGATAAACAACGTTTTTGAAAATATAGTGGAAAAAGGAGAAATGTTTGTAACCGGCTTTTTCTTCTCTTTCCCCACATTGTTTTCTAT
This sequence comes from Hippopus hippopus, assembly GCA_946811185.2. Classification (NCBI taxonomy): domain Eukaryota; kingdom Metazoa; phylum Mollusca; class Bivalvia; order Cardiida; family Cardiidae; genus Hippopus; species Hippopus hippopus. Next base: position 21,119,449 of record OX328103.1, read on the forward strand.
AATTTCAAAGACAAGTCCCAATCACTTTATTTTGTCGTCAACAACTGCTTTCAAACTTGGACAGATCTTAAATTTTATTATCTGTTAACTATTTACCAAACGTCAGAGTTTTAGACTTGTACAAATCGAAAAACAGGCAACAAATAAAACATGCCTTAAAGAAGGGGATCTGTCTTTGAAAGGGTAGAAAACATTGCAGGAAAAGGAGATGACGGCGAAATATGCGTAAATGTGAAAAGAAAATTGTCCTTTGTCTTTTGAATGTCCGATACTTCATTCATTCATTCATTCATTTATTCATCCATCCATCCATCCATCCATCCATCCATCCATCCATCTATCTATCCATCCATCCATCCATTCATTCTTTCATTCTTTCATTCATTCATCCATTCATTCATCCATCCATCCATCCATCCATCCATTCATTCATTCATTCATTCATTCATTCATTCATTCGTTTTATATTTCAGGTTGTTCTCTGGGATACGGCTGTGTGATCAGTGATAGTTGTAATGCCATTTCACCATGTGTACATGGAGAAAGACTCAGTTGTTATCAGTCCTGTCACAAATTTGCTCGATGTTTCAATGGACAGTTTTATATCCACACCTGTAGGCGAGGCGAGAAATATGACCCTAGGAGTAGGACAGGGTGTTCTAGGGGTAAATGTGATTATAAAACATCTGGGGTGAGGAACTGGCGAGGCGCCCAACAGCGAGGGAAACGAAGACGCGGTGGTACAAGAGGTTAAACAATTCAAGTTTTCAATAACATACAGTCTGATCTTGGACCAAACGTGCAGTCTGATCTTTGATCTACAGTGTTCTCCGCTTAATAAAAAATCTGTGACCAAAAATGCACTTTCTGTGCGTTGATATGTATTTTTAATCTTTATCGTGCTGAATAAGTTAACTCTTGACCAAACGACAAAATTTTAGACTAGTCCAAATTGAAAGCATTTGCAGACGAAAAATAAATGTGACTCAAAAATTGAAATTTGATTTGGAAAGGATAGAAAACATTGTGGGAAAAGGAGAAAATGCTGGTTACCAGCATTGTCTCCTTTTCCTACAATGTTTTCAAAAGCTTTCTTTCTCAGGGTCCTTAAAAGTCGGGATTGTGTGGAAAAGAGTTAAATGAAACGTTCAAGCTTATAGTAAAAATTGGAACGTTGCTATTTCAAACTTGTTTCTTGGAGAAAAATATTTCCTTATCGGACAGCGTAGATCAAAGATCAGACTGCACGTTCTGTGCAGTCTGATCTTGATCTATACTGTCCCTCAAAAGGTCAGTGAGTCACGCTTAGCAGCCTAAGGGTTAACATTTGGAAAATTATTTCTTTGGCGCCGCAAGAGCTAAGATAACACCCGGGTAAATGGGGGGGGGGTCGCTTTCTCTGTCTGTCTGTCTGTCCGTCTAGCTGTGTTATGTTCTTAGAGTAATTTATAAGCGATATCGATCTATAGACACAAAGCATTGAAAAACAGTCTCCTTGCAAGTCTGTATATATATATATACAAAGTAAGCATGGTCTATTTATCAATTCATACTGTTACCCTTCACCAACGACTATTTAAGAGGAGACTTATGAAATATTGTGGAAATGGATAATATGCTGGTATTCAGCAGTTTCTCCTTTTCCAACAGTGTTTTGTACCCTTTCTGAGACAAATTTCATTACTTGCACAACATTGGATTTTGTTATCTGTGAATGGTCTCAACTTTCAAAGTAAATTTCTGGCTAAACCAAACATTTGGTTTAGCCAGTCAGGAGTTGTATTACTTTCATATTTACAAAATCTCAAAGAATGTTCTCAAGAATGGTTGGTGAATACGGATTATTATTTAATTGTTCTTTCTGCTAAAACAATAATGTTGCATTCGGCGTTACAAAAGCTAAAATCTGAAATTTTGCTTAGAAGAGAAAAGTAATGTTTCTTTTTTCAATGATTCTACTGGTATTTACACCTAATTTAGGATTTCCTCCATTACAAGTGTTTGTTGTGATATCATTAGTTTCACACCGTTTATTGAACTCATGTCTATTTACTACTATCGTTATTAATGTCATTATTATCATTATTGTCATTATTATTATTATTATATCCTGCTGCATTATTACATTTAGTTTCGGTCTCGACGATTCAAGTGCCCATCAGAATCTGGCACCATTTCAAATACAATCGGAGCGAGGGCGTACATTCATATCATTTGTACAGCGCGTCTTCAAGTTATGCTAGTGACTACTTCGGACTATAATTACCTCGACACCGCAAATCATAAACAGGGTGTGCCATCTCCGGCGAACAAGTCAAGTTTTCATGTAGTATCTAATTCAGTTAGTTGACATGACTCCACACCAGTTCTTACTATACAATGTTGTTTTACACATTCTAGTCGTGCATGCCAAAGTCGATCACAGAATGAAAATGAATGTGACTGATAGATAAAGATTTATATAGCTTTTTGAATGCTTTATGACAGCATGACCGAACCCAACCTTTTATGACCTCTCGATGTAAACGACAAAGCATAATATGCGTTTTGTGTATATATCCATTGATATCTGTATTGTTCTGTCTCTCTGTGTTTTAGTCGAACCTTTATGTGTTACAAAAATGCAGATGTGTAAACTGTCGCGTGTATATTTTGAAGATACATCCTTACAGCTAGAGAGAAAAAACGCTGTTAAAACTTGAAAGTGTGTATAATAGCTAAGCTTTGCAAATATAAATAAATTACCAATATATATCGTGTAAGAGATAGAAAAAAACTCAAGGGATTTGTCCTCACTTAAAACCGGAAACGACAACAGCGATTGCTTTGAAGGCCTTCAAAAATGAAATGCATTTTCTATCCGTCGTAATCTGTGCAACCTTGCAGTCATCAGGGACAATATTTGGCATGAAGATCTATAGAAGAATGATTATAATTTCATGAAATAAGGATGAAATGATTTAAAACTGGCTGAAAACTGCATAAAAACGAGTATAGAGGTATCTTTAAGCTTGAATGACAAGTAAGTATAGTTTAACCGCGGTAATGTGTCACCTGGTTAGGGTTCAATCGTTTAGATTTTACGTAAAGCAAGTATAAAACAAAACTTAATTAAATCTTACAAAGATAATTATATGAGCTGCGCTCTGGCAAAAGGGGGCTTAATGCATCTTCGTGATGCTTTATACAAAGCAAACCATCACATAATTACTGATCCAAAATAGCCACTTTTCTTTAACAACCGACTTAATCATGATGTAGGCTAGTCTTTTGACATACAGAAAAATTGACCAATGGCGAAAAGTTCGGACCAGTTCAGCCTGCGCCGACTGCGCAGGCTGACCTGGGTCGATACTTTTCGCAGATGCATTAAGCTCCCTTTTCACGGAGCATGACTCATATAATTACACGCAGAATTATTCATATATACATTTACAAATATACCAGAATATGTAATACCCATTTTTCCTGTTATTGTAAAAGGAGGATTGTGTACAGTTAGGTGACAAGATCTCGTCGTTGACCTATATCTATACGTGTTTCATGTCTTATACATACAAATTTATAGATATATGTGTAAATATATGTGAGTGTGTGTGTGTGTGTTGGTATTAATGGTGTGTACTTAAGGGGTCCTAAACCTGTCTTTATACTTAATATATGTCAATCAGAATATCACAGAAGCAAGATTTTCTTATCCTTTGCAAACAAGCCATGCTTTGGCTTTTGTATTCTGTATAACAGTCAACTGAATCATGAGGTACACTTGCCCCTTGACATGCGGAAAAAATACCATAAGTAAAAAGTTTCGAACCAAGCTGACCTGGTTCGATACTTTTTGCAGATACATTAAGCCCCTTTTCACAGAACAAGGCTCAATTTCATTTTTACAGTTCCGAATCACCACCGTGTAAATATTTCGATGCTCGCTTGCTCGATTACATTCAGTAAGTTCAATAACAAAGTTTACGCAACTAACGTTAATTTGGCTCGGACAACTGTGAAAATATCCTTCTAAAATATGACTTATCAACAGGAATTATGACATTTTCTTTTCATTGTGATAAAACCCGTCCGATACAAGACAAAATGGTTTGTCCATAGGAGGAAATAAGTTCATTGTTTACCAAATGGTCCCTTCTTTTAACGGCCCTGCTGGGATGAGGCTTTTGAAAAAATATTAGAAAAACAAGAAACTGCTGTAGAACCAGATTTTTCTCTCTTTTCTTACAATATTTTCTAGCCTCTAAAATTCAAAATACATCATGGAGTCAAATAATTATATTTCTCGTCTGTAAATATTTTTAATATGGTCAAGTCTAAAGCTTTAGCCTCTGGTAATAAGTTTAACAATGCTTATTGTTCATGTATATGTTGGGACCCAAAGCTTACTGGATCGTACTGTCTATAAATTGTTTTGCATACATGTTTTGTTTGTGGTTTATATTTAACATGAGTCATGCTCTGGCAAAAAGGGGCTTAATGCATTTCCGTGATTCATTAAACCAAGCAAACAATCACATACTTATGGACCCATAATATCAATTTTTTTAAAGCCACCGACTCAATCTTTAAGTAGACTGGTCCTTGAAGATACAGAAAACTGACCAATAGCGAAAAGTTTCGGCCCAGGTCAGCCTGCGCGGACTGCGCAGGCTGACCTGGGTCGATACTTTACGCAGATGCATTAAGCCCCCCTTTCACAGAGCATGTCTCATTTATAAATTGTTTTGCACGCATGTTTTGTTTGTGGTTTGTATTTAAAATGTTTTTTTTTTTATTGGCGTGCCTGTTTATCTAGTTAGGTTTTCCTGTGTGCAATATTCGAAAATGACATCGACTTCTTACTCATATCAATACAGGCAATTTTAGTAATGCCACGAGCATCTTGATAGTTAGTTCCTTTTTAAAACTTAGTTCAAAGGAAAGCGAATAGTGAATTGATGCAAGAAATGCTTATCTTCAGTAAACAACTAGAAAGTGATGACAATTATTGATTTTTTTTTTTATGTACTTTATGCCGTTTAATATTATGTTAATTTCAATTTAACCTGTACCAAACGAATTCGTTTAATTTAACCCTTTAGGCGCCATAGGTGTAAACATGGGTTTTTTTCGGACCGCATAGATCAAGATCAGACTGCACAGAACGTGCAGTCTGATCTTTGATCTATACCGTCCTCTTGTTTAGTCTAGCCAATCAGGTGAAAATCTGTCTCAGTGTAACTGGGTTATTTTTTCAGGTGTCAAAAGTGGTCGAGTTTAAATATTTGGCGCTGAAAGAGGTAAACGCCTCTGGGAAAGAAGGCTTTTGAAAAATCGTGGCAAAGGATAGCATTGTAATAATACGTGTTTTCTCTTTTTATGTCCCACAATGTTTACCACCGCACCAAAGACAGTGTCTATCATTTGCGCAGCATTTAATTTCCGTCTGCCAATGCTTTCAGAATGGATGGTCTATATTTTTTTTTTCGTCTGGTAAAGACTTAGATAATTTAATTCATTATTTTTATTATGCAAAGGCTGTTTTTCGTGCCATAAATGTAGGTCTGTATATATTTATATAAGAAATGGAAGATAATTTATTTTCTATTTTACATTTTTTGTTTTATTGTTTTTTATACTGAAACAATAAAATGATGATAAAAAGCCAATAGCTTTAAGCGTTATGACTGTTACATCTACATCCTTCTTCTTCTTCTCCCTTTTCTTCTTCTTCTTCTTTCTTCTTCTTCTTCTTCTCTTTCTTCTTCTTCTCCTTCTCCTCCTCTTTCTTCTTCTTCTTTTTTTCCTTCTTCTTCTTCTCCTCCTCCTCTTTCTTCTTCTTGTTCTTTTTTTTCTCCTTCTTCTTCTTCTTCTTCACTTAACTCTTCCTACTTCAACTGTTGCAATTGTCACAAAATGTTTAGATCTTCTTCAATTTTATCATCAGTATATCGAAGAAAAAAAGTTGCAAGGTGAACCCTTGAAATACCGGCTTGGAAAGATGATGTAACCTTATAAGGGGCAGCCAGCATAATAAATGAGCCTTGCTCTGGCAAAAGAGGAGCTTAATTCATCTCTGTGATGTTTTATACCAAGCATACCATCACACAGGTTTGGATCCATAAACTGGATCTGAAGGTAGAATGGTCCTTTGACATGCAGAAAATTGACTAATGGCAAAAAGTATCGACCCATGTCAGCGTGCGCAGATTGCGCACGCTGACATGGGTCGATACTTTTTTTTTGCAGAAGCCTTAATTCCCCTTTTCACAGAGCGTGGCTCAAACGTAAAACATTGAAAGAGACAACGCTTTTGTTCATTCTCACGTGACTTTGAACACGTGTGTTTAGGTCAGTAGCAAAGAAAATATCCGGTTCAGAAGTTTGCATGCATACGGTACATGAAATATTGTTGACAAATTTCTATTTTTTCCTTTCCGTAATTTCAAAATGCAGGAGGCGGTCAGACGTTTAAGAATATTTAACCAGTTTTAAACCTTATATACGAGTACACTTTCAGTTCCTGTGTAAATTAGCTAATATGCTTTCTAAATTGTGGAGCACGTGGTATCTTGAAAATAACGAGGGGAAGCGACGCTATAAAATGTCTGACCATCTAATCTATCACCGTCGTTACAAACGACACTTTGATTTCGTTACACTCCACTTCTTCACCCTCAAATATTTTGCTGAGAGAAATCTCATTCTCATGAACAAGTAATGAAGCATTTTCATTGGTTCATTTATAACTTTTTGAGGAACTTTTGACCAATGAATTGATACGTGACAAATCATTATGTATGAAAGGATTTTTCCTGGTCTAAATTTAGTAACAACATTCATTTTTTACACAAATCATTCGTACGAAACAACTTTTTCTGGTCTAGGTAAGGTAAAAAAAAAACCAAATGAGTTTTGTGACTAAATTAAGACTAAAGAATTTTTTCCTACAAGTTAATTGTAACGTGTCAATTTATTGGCCAAACGTTCGCTAAATGTCACTGCTGAACCAATTCATCGTCAGAAGAGACGCCATGGTAATAAGGTTTCAATTGAAACAAGAGGTCTGATTGGTTGAACGATCTCTTAAAATTGTACGAGTTTAAATGTTTATGAAAACCAGATTTCTGCTGTCAAATCGCTCATAGCTAGAACTCCCTGCACAGAAGTGCATAGATCTATATTTGGTACAAAGGCAAGATCTTTTATTTACATTAAAGAAATACAAGATCTAGTTCGAGAATTCTAATGTGGTACGGAAGTTGTATAATCATGAAGCTAGAAGTCTTAGATTTCTGGGTCGTTTCCATGGTTTAATGCCGATGTCGCGAAACAGTAAAGAGAAGTAACAACTACTGAAAATCCCATTCGATTCGTAAGGAGACAAAGACTGACTTTTAATGATAAGCGAAAAATTTTAAGGCTTATGAAAAAATCAAAGTAAGATCTCTGGAAGAACCATCTTTTCACAGGGTGCCATTTATAGTCTTTTTCGCTTTTAACTAAACAAATTCGACTTTTCTTTTCGACGTCTGATGGTATAGTCCCCTTGACAATGGTGAGATATTACAGGCATACTTTAAAGGCAGTTCACGATCGATATAGGTTTAAGGTCAAATTGCAAGCCTAATCTTAATCTGCAATATCCGCAAGAGTCATACATGTAGCCAATTGCAATGAAAGTCAAACTTTGCATGTAGATGCACATGATTTTATTTCATGCTTTTCGGTAATTTATCGGGAAATAATGGTGGATTATATGTTTGATAATTCATGGTTACGACCAGTGAAATTCAACGCAAATATTTCCGTAATTCTTCAGTTGAAGGCGGAAACAGTAGTTCCCGCGTACTACTTACTTGGGTAAACAGTGCGTGCCATTCAACTAGACGGAAACATGACGTAATTTACGTGCATTTACCCTACATTCTCGCACTTTGCGTGATGGTTTAATGCGTTTTGATGTGGGGGAGGTCCCCACGGGGAATTACCGAAAACAATCGTACTATGATTTGATTAGTTTAGTTAGTTTAGTTTAAACATATTTTATTGCCATATACATGTACATGTTAACAAAAGCAATACACAAACAAAATTTCTAGTACATGGAATGACACATGTACATTGCAAAAGAGTCTGGCCAGAAGTTCTCACAACTTAGGTTCGGCCATTCCCCTTCTCCAATTACATGTTTAAGAAATAACAGTTTTAATGGCAGCTGAAAAAATTTCAAACATTTCAGTAGTTAAGGAATAACAGAGAAAAACAGATAATGAAATATCTGAACACCAAAGATTAAAGTACTAGATAACATAAGAGTGGTAAAGATAAAAAGATACTCGTAGATTATCAGCCGGGATTCGAGATTGGACGAGTCTGATCAAATGGCGACTCATATAGGATGGGCTTAAGGTCCGTATAACATCGGTCATTCAAATCTTCCTGAATTTTTAATAAATCCTTGGATAGAATAAACTATTTCAATGTTATCATTAGGCTTAAGTTATCAGATCCAAACAATAATAAATTTAAACTTAAAGGGTGGTACTTGCGAAGTTTACGAAATAATATCAATCTCTGATTGTTATATGACGGGCAATGAAAAAAATAATGTTCCGCATCTTCAACATAATTGCCACATTGGCACAAATTACTTTCCGAAATGTGGTTTTTATGTAAGTCAAATTTCAGGTCGCTGCAATTATTTCTTAATCTTGCATGAAAGACTGAGAATTTGCGATCTCCTACACTGTAGTATTTTGGGACTACGGACACTGGAAATTGACGGAGGATTGTTCACTTAAACATGTAAAGTGATTGTAGTGATTGTGTTTCAATCGGCAAGTTGTTCCATAGAGATGTTGCTGACGGAATAAACGATTTTGCATAGATTTCGGTACGGCGGGCTAATGTTTCAATATCCTGAGAATTTCGAAGGGAATATATTGTACTGTTTCCAACAGTTGATGGAAACAGTTGACATAAAAAGTCTGGAACTTGCCCATGGATTATTTTAAAAGTTAGAATAAGCTTGTATTTACGTCTGTCGCACAAGCTCAGCCAACCGATCTCGGTATACAAATTTTTAAGAGAAGTAGATCTCGTAAGTACTGTGACTATTCTTGCAGCTTCATGTTGAATTTTTTTCAAGAGAGTCTCTTTCAGTACAAGTACAATTCTATTTCACCAATATATCGGTTCGTAGATAAAATGAGATGTAGCTCGCGCATGCGCAGTCAGTAGCGAGTGTAATGGCGGTGATTTAATCACGAAGAAGACGCAGTCATCGAATTTAGTGGATTTTTATGTTTATTCTCGAGTGATCGAGGTGTCCACTGTGGCCATCGATCTCAGACTCATTCGGTGTCAATTTCAGACCCGAGGTCTTACGAGTTACGGGTTGATACGCCCAGGGAATTAAATCTATTATCGGACATGTGCTTTCATCATGGGCGAAACGAGCGGTAATTCGAATCAGAAGGACTCGTCGGCCGTCCCAGCTCAATCTGACAAGAGATCGGCTTCGAAAAAGGTTTCTTCTAAGCCTGCACCAGTTAAGCCGACGAAAGATAACACCGATTCTTCTTCTCCTGACATAATGGAGAAGATTTTGTCAGGGTTGTCGGACATTAAACAATAACAACAAACTACCGACAAAAATTTTTCCCACCTTGTCGAGCGTATTTCTACGATCGAAGAATGGCTCGGTGGAGATTATTGTGAAGAAGAAGAGCAGGTTGCTCAGGAAGAGGGGGAAATCGCCGAGGATTCACCCTCCGCCCCTAAACGTCGGAAAATAGAACCGGAATCGAGATTTTCACTTATGACAAAAAGACTGAAGGTTACGATATTACCGGTCCACCGATAGAGGAGACATTAGCATCAAATATTAACGATGTGTTTATAAATGGATTAAAAGAAGACGAATAAAATAATATGATTAAGGAAGAGACACTTCCTAGGCCTGAGAACTGTACTGCTCTGCAAACTGTCAGATGCAATAAGATGGTGTGGGATTTCTTGTCTACAAATGGCAAATACTTGGATAGAAAGTTACAGAACACTGAAACTTCTCTTGTTAAGGCAGCTACATTGGTGGCTCAAGCTATAGATTCCATAGCCAAGGCTGAAATTTAAATAAAAGAAGTTGGAATTGACATTAGTTCACCCTTAGATGGATGTCAAGATGCTTTATCGTTGCTTGGACATGCCAATAAACAACTCAACATGGCACGACGTGAGGCATTACGTCCTGAAATGCGGAGACCATATTCACATTTGTGTTCTTCGTCACAGCCATTTAATGAATGGTTATTTGGTGATATTGAAAAGGCTGCTAAAGAAATAGAGGATACAGCCAAGATTGGTAGTAGGATTCAATACGACAACAACAATAAACCAATCAGAGGCCGACCAGTGTTTAGGGGTCGATTTATGCGTGGTCATGGTAATTATAGATTTCCTGGTTATGGTAGGGGAGCCCCACAAGATTCAAAAAACGGGCAACAGAGGGTTCGCCCTGCATTCAGGAAACAGTAAAAACTCCGGTGAGTGAAGCTACTTCTTTTATTGGGGGTCAACTGAAATATTTTTCTTCAAAATGGAAAGAAATTACTCAAGTTCCGAAAATACTTGATATGGTACAGCATTGCCATTTTAATTTCTCCGATACCCCACCAGTTCAAGAGAATTTCTCGCAGCAAAAGTTCAATCAGAGAGAAACCGAATTCATTAACAGGGAAATTAAAAAACTTATGGATCAAAAAGTTATAATTGAAGTACAGCCTCATCCATTACAATATTTGTCTCCTATCTTTCCTAGACCAAAGAAAACGACTGGTGAATTTAGAATGATTTTAAATTTGTAGAAGTTAAATGACTGTTTTCCATATGAACATTTTAAAATGGAAAATTTTGAGAATGCTCTTGAACTGGTGTCTCAAGACATGTACTTTGGATCTATTGACATTAAAAATGCATATTATAGTATTCCAATAGCTGAAGAACAACAAATATACTTCAGATTTCTGTGGAAAGGTAAAACTCATCAATTCACATGTATGCCAAACGGTGTTTCACCGGGACCGAGATATTACACAAAACTTATGAAACCTGTCTATGCTTGATTACGATCAGAGGGACACATTAGTACTGGTTTTATTGATGACAGTCTGCTTGGAGGCAATACTAGTGAGAAATGCTCAGAAAATATTTTGGCTACCTCTGACTTAATGACCTCCCTAGGATTTCTTTTGAATCTTGATAAAAGTATTCTAGTTCCCACTGAAATTATTACTTATCTTGGGTATGTTATAGACTCACGCAAAATGATTGTATATTTGCCAACTGAAAAGAAAGAGAAAATAGACAGTGCATGTAGGGAAATGTTTCATTGTAAAAAAGCTACCATACGTGCCGTTGCTCACGTCATTGGGTTAACAGTTTGCAGTTTCTCTGCTGTCGAATTAGGAAAATTACATTATAGAGAACTTGAAAAGGGGAAAGCTTTGGCACTGAAAGAACAAAAAGGAAACTTTGATGCACATATGCGCATCTCATTGTTAATGAAAGCTGATTTAAAATGGTGGGCAGATAATATACATTCTCAATATAGAAAAATAAGACGTGGGAATCCATCATGAGTGTTGATAGCAGTCGTTTAGAATGGGGAGCTAAATTTGGTGATAAAATAATAGGAGGTCATTGGAGAAGAGAGGAACAAGAATTTCACATTGATGTTTTGGAAATGCTTGCTGTGTTATTTGCATTACAAGCGTACAAGAACTATATTAAAGGACAATATGTAAAAATATTGTCTGACTCTTCAACTGCTGTAAGTTACGTTAATAATTTTGGTGGCGTCAAATCGTCTCCATGTAAAGAAATCAGTAAGAAGATATGGAATTTTTGCATCAACATGAATTGCTGGCTTCTTTGTGCACATATACCAGGTAGAGAAAACATCGAAGCAGACCATGCTTCTCGGAACTTCAATGACAACATCGAATGGTCTTTGGATGTTGATATTTTCAATGCTATCTGTTTGCAATATGGACATCCTTCAATAGACTTGTTTGCATCAAGACTCAATTATAAAGTTGATCAGTTCTGCTCTTGGAAGCCAGATCCATGTTGTACTTTTGTTGATGCATTTAGCATACCATGGGGCACATTTGAATTGTGCTATTTGTTTTGTCCTTTCAGCCTTGTAGGACGCTGCATTCAAAAGATCAAAACAGACCAAGCAGATTGTTGGGCAATTCTGCCTCTGTGGCCAACACAACATTGGTGGCCAATCATGTTAGAAACTCTGGTACAAATTCCACTTATTCTTCCCAGAAAAACAGGATTACTCAAACTAATGCATGCAGACAGTCGTCATCCTCTCGAGAATCACCTTGTTATAGTGGCATGCAAACTATCAGGAAAACCTTTGAAAATCGAGGCCTTTCAAAAGCAGCTACCTGTGTGCTCATGGCCTCATGGAGAAAATCAACGAAACGTGAATATGAAGTCTATATTCGAAGATGGGTTTCATTCTGTGATAAACAAAAAATTGATAAGGTTTCAGTTTCTATAAATAATGTTATAGAATTTCTCACAGAAGAATACAAACGTGGGAATGGCTATTCCGCAATTAATACGGCTCGAAGTGCGTTATCATCCATGGGTATATTCATAGACAAATTTGCAGCTGGAAGCCATCCTTTGGTGGTGAGATTTCTGAGAGGAGTTTTTCATTTAAGAAGACCCAGTGTTAGATATATCCATATTTGGAATGTGGACTTAGTGCTAAAATTCTTACAAAAGCTATCTCCAGTTAAATATCTAAGTTTGAAGGATTTAACTTTTAAGCTAGTCATGTTAATTGCTCTAGTGAATGCAGCTCGTGTACATACGATACAATTGTTAGTAGATGTAAAGAGGGAGACCTGGGACAAGTCACGAAATTCAACCATTAAGCCCCAACCCCATTTCTACCACAAATTCAACCATCCTAAAAATCTCTTTTTCCCTGGCCGGGCCATCCACCCAATTAATGCTAAGACTAAAGGTCAAATCCAACCATCCAAAATTTTTATCAAAATCTTATGATTAAGGTCAGATCATACCATAATCATAAGGTTAAATTCTATGGTCAAATCAATTTCTAAATTTTTTATAAAATTTTTTTTATGAAAATTTTTTTTTATGAAATTTTTAAATTTTTTTTTATAAATTTTTTTTAAATTTTTTTTACTCATATAGCTATATGAACAAAATCTCATACCTCATCAAAACATCGATGCCTTCATTTCAATTTTTTACACTCATATACCTATATGAACAAAATCACATAAGTCACCAAAACATCGATGCCTTCATTTCAATTTTTTTTTATGAAATTTTTTTATGAATTTTTTTTTATGTCAGTCTACTTCTTCTTCATTAGGTAAATATCGCGGTTTGTTGGCTCCGCAATATGGACATATTATCGTTTTTTCTTGAAAATTTTTTTTTTCGTATATTGGATGAATAAGTGTGTATTTTCTACATTTTACGCAATACCTTCGTATCATTTTAAAAAGATATTTTTTTTTCTTAAGTTAGATAAACATTTTTCATGAAACAGACTGCTTCTTTATAAATTTTTTTTTACTCATATTACTATATGAGCAAAATCTCATTGGACATTTCATTTTTTTCCCTCATATAGCTATATGAACAAAATCTAATTTAGGTCTTTATGCCCCCAAGCTAACGTATCAATCTTATTCTCCAAAATATAACGTTTATCATCATTACCACTCAATGCGATTTTATTTATTTCCTCAGTATACAACTCATGCTTATGATTCCTAATAACTACCATTTTCCTTAATTGCGTCTTATTTTCGAACAAACACTCTTTATAATCATCATGTTTAATAAATGCTTTTACTACTTGCTTTTTAATTCCCTTACATTTCTTACTCTCTTCATCACACATTTTATAAGAGTATAGCTTAGATCTAAGACCTACAAACTCCTCAATAATCTTACCGCTTGTCTCATCTTTAAACATGCCAACAACTTTCTTATTTAATCCTGTGGGAATACCTGAAGGATGATCAGGTGGGTATTCGCTCGTATCAAACCAATCTTTAACATCATCACTAATATCCTTATAAAAATCTTCCGTTTCTATTTCGTACATTAAACTATCTGTATCAGTGAAAAGGAGTTTAACTTTTTCTAGATATTTATTTTTAATATAGTTATAATGGAAGTTATACATCAATGTCTTACTTAAATCTAAAATACACATTCCCACGTAAATAGGCTTATTAAAATATAATCGTTGTTTTTTCATTTGAATTATACATAAATTTTCATCAAGGATAGATATATTGTAATAGTTTGGTTTAGCTGCTAATTTTTCCGCTTTTTCCATGGTACTAACTAATTTTATATCTACTCTATTCCTAATATTTTCCATAGTCTTACCAAATACAGCATTATTCATAAGTTTAAAGAAATCCTTTTCGAACGCGGTTTTAGCATTCGCTCTTAGGTTAGTATTTTTATCGATATAAGGTTTTAACCAATCACTCTCATCAAAAGTTAACCCTCTGTGAATCTTTTTAAGCTTTAGACCCAAACTTAAATATAACTTTAAATTTTCACGATGTAATATATATTTAGTTTCGTCGTATAAATTAGGTATAAGTTTTTCAACTTCGTCAATCTTTAATCTTTCGGGTGCTAATGGGAAATCATTGTGTAAATCATGTAATTCTTTAGGATATTCTAAATCAACCTCTAATATACAGGGTTGATCCCTCCAATTGTCTAAATCATCCATCCACTTAAAATTACCAGTAGGAAGTTTTTGACACATTGCCCAACCATAAAGATTATTCGCATCCAAATAGCTAATAAATTTAGATGGTTCACTAGGGTTATATTTTTCATTCATATATACATTATTCGCTTTCGCATATCTTTTAAAAATAGTTGAGATACCTCCTCTTATACCATTTTCGATAAATAAAATCATGTCAGGGTCTGATAATAATTCTAATTTTACCTTAGTAGTTTTTAACATCGCCTCCCAAGCCAACCCTGGCGCTGTATAAAACCAAGACGGGTCTAACCCATAATTATCGAAGCAAACGTTCCTGAAATTTTCGAAGACATCCGCCAACAATAAAACATCGGTCTTATTATATAAGTCGTGATAATCTTTAAAAGTTTTCATCTCGAATGTTTTCCATACATTTTTAGCATGTTGATAATCCTCCTTACTAATTCCACTACATTTAAGCTTCGAATAAAATTTTCTTCGCTCAGGTAACTTTGTTTCATCTAATTTATTAAGGTTATCAAACCATTCATATGGGAATATACCCTTTTGTGAGACCAATTCGAGCTTTTTCCCCTCGAAATATTTCGTGAGATTAGTCTTTTCTTCCTTAGCTAGGGTGCCGGCTAATTCATCTAAACTTTTACCTAGAAATTTTAAACTATCCAGGAATATAACCTCATGCTTTTTAGTTTTCTTTATATAATAGTCTCCTGTTACTGGATCTAATACATTGTATTCTATTAACATATTTTTAGACACACTTATATATGTTTCCTTGTTTGTTGGTATACAACTTATTTCACCAGGTGTAGTCATTAAATCTTTTATAAATAAATGACAATCATACTTACTAAAATTATGAAATAATACGGGTGTAAAAGTAGGTCTTCTATATTTTAAATTACATAAATTGTGTGCGGCTCCCCTAAACTTTCCAGAATAATGACAATGGTCTCTTACTTTTTCATCTTTTTTCGTGAATGACTTACCACATATCCAACATTTTACAGCTTTATCAAACTTTATCTTATCACAAAGTGTATAAACCATTTTCTTCATTGGTAGCCTATCTATTTCTCCTATAACATTTTCTAATTCCTCTACAAATTTCTTAGATGCATTTTCACCAGAATATTGGAAAACCCTTGAAGGCTAAACATTTTCGTGAAGCGATTTAACGTAAAAACAATATCCCGAAATGTTATGCGCATTAATTACCATCGTGGTGTTACCTTTATTTTCGTTTTTCTTTTCTAATATAGACTCCATATCCGCATAAATCACAAAAGGATGTCTCTGTTGTTTATAAAAATTCTGGAAAGATATTGTGGTACCATTTTCAGGTAAGTCTATTCTACAAGCATCTTTTTTATTACAATATTCTAAATGTTTTTTTAAAGTTTCTTCTTTTTGGAAATGATTTAAACATCTTTCACAAATATAGATTTTACCATTATGATTGGATATTTGTTTAGATAACAATTTACTCATGTCTTTGATTAAACAATAATGTTTTGTACCATCCTTCTCGAGAAGCAAAAGATTAATATGATGCTCTCTTTTATAAGCTTCCTTACTTACACTAAGCGGATAAACAACAATATTATATCCATAAATTGATACCGATATTGAAGGATTTTGTTTCTCAAATTTAATTCTATCGGAAAGGGAAACAGGGTAATCGATCCCCTCCATATTTATAGCGCTTAATAATGGTTTTAGTCTTTCGGTTCTTTCAGGGTGTTTAAGCGTTGGGTTTAAAGCTATAAGAATGCAATACGCGAAACACATATCATCATTTTCATTTTTCGGGTTAATAACGCTTTTTGTATTCGCTATCTTAGGAGGAGTTGGTATCCAAGAACTACCTCTTATTGGGTTATATGCTACTGTATGTAATCTTAAATCGATTACATAAATGACTTTCCAATAATCTTTTTCCATTTCCTTCTCCGCTATATCGATTAATATCTCTTCCCCCATTTCATCATATATTTCACCCACGTCATCCCCATCTAAATTAACAATTGGGTAATCAGAATCGAAATTCATCTCTTTTACTTCTTGAGTAATAGATTGTTTCATCATACACTTCATAACGAGTTTAACTTTTGTTTGACGATTATTTCTCATAATATTGGTTACTTTATCTTTCGCTAAATAAAGGAAATTAGCCGGTGTATAACCTTCTTTACCTTTTATAAAATATTCTCTGGTAAATCCTCTTAGTGCTGATGACCCCGCTATAATCCTTATTTCATCTTTATCTTTATATATCTTATCTATTTTTTCTTTTAAAGCTTTTATTCTAGGTGATATATTTCTCGGAATTTCTTTAATACTATCTAAATACTTCTCCAACTCATCAATTGCGGTTATAGATGGAGTTAGTGTCTGAGGTGGTGGTGTGTAAGGTGTTGGTTGTAATATCGGCGCTCCGTCATTATCGATATTATAGTCTAATATCGGTTCTTCCTGATTAATGGAGCGGTTAAGTATGCGGTTAATTAATTCGGCTCTTCTAAGCGTAGAGTATCCCCTGATTCCTCTAGACTTAGCTTCTCGTTTTAAGTCTTTTACTGTGAATCTTCGGAATTGATTAGTAGGACCGGGAGGTGGGGAACTACTTATAAGATTAATTAATTCGGCTTTTCTAAGCGTAGAGTATCCCCGTAATCCTCTAGACCTAGCTATATTTTTTAAATCTTTTAAGGTATATATATTATAATTTTCCATTTTTTATATAGAAATTAATTCTTTAACTTAAAATTAATTTTTATTTAATTTTATTATGAATTCATAATAAAATTACTGAATGTTAATCTTATATTTATTATTCCAAATTCCCCCATTATAGTTCTTAACAATTTGTGGGCAGCGATCTATAAATTTACTCGCCTTATAAATCGATGGAAAGGTTTTTATTTCACCAGTTTCAACATCCTCTATACTAACTTTTTTAGGATTATGTATAGAAGTTTTTAATTCATCATACTTAGGGTCTTTGCTTTTTTCTTTTTTAGGTAGCTTAGACGACTCCTATGGTAACAAACCATGTTCTTTTACCAACTCCTCCAACCGCTTTTTATTCCAATAACCGTAAAAATTTATATTATTTTGTCTAAGAATTTTTTTTAAATCTATAATCTTTATCATTTTTTTATATATAAGATTAAATATCTTAACTTAAAACACTACGCTCATTTTATTTCCATCAGACTGAAAGTTAATTAACCTATCGCTAATAATAATGGCATATGCCTCTGTGTTTGCAGGTACATTTGCAGTAAAATTTGCCTTAATTTGAATATCGGTGACTGAGTATTTTAATCTCTCACTCTGTTTGGAAACGTCAAACAAAAACAAAGGATAAAGGGTTTTATAATCTGAGGGAGTAATGTTAGGGTTTGACACCAATTCAGCCATGCTATAAAACTTAGATCTAAATAAAGCAGCATCACCATACACTCTACTAAATTGGTTTGCAGTGAATGAAAGATTATAATCAACAGCGGGATACCTAGTAGAATTTAGCGTAACATAAATATTTTTAACGTTTTCATGATCAAATATGGCTGGATTTTGTTCTTGGTCACCACTTTTACCAGTCTGAAAGCCAACAATGATAAAACGTGGCACTTCAGGCGATGATTTGACAGAAAGCCTCCAGGTAAATGATGTTGACTGAGGAACCGCGATCGAATCACTCTGCCTCATTCTATATCCAACCGGTATTTTTTCTTTTTTCTCGATAATTTTATAAAGTTCCATCTTCTCTCCATCTGCAGGTAGCACGTGTGGCATAAACCAAGATATTCTAAGTAAATTAATTCTACCATCAACAGGAGCAGCAACACCACCAACAGCACCAGTTTTAAAGATTGCATCATTATCACCATTTCTTGTTAATGTGAGGGTTTGCTTCATTCCATACAATATCTTATCATAATCATCGCAAAAACCAAATATATGTTTTAATGGACCTCTAAAACTAAAGGTACCTCTTGGATTAGGATCATTAATAATATAATTTCTTCTTACAATAAAACCATTGTTTCCAACAGCTGCTGCGGCTGATGTATCTTTATACCAACATTGATTTAACCCTTGTGATTTAGAAAAATCATCCGGATATTTTAACAAACCAAACATCGTAGTAGCATGGCCAGGATTCAATACGGATTCAATCTCCATACCCGAAAGTTGATACTTAATATTTTTAAAAAGATACATGAGACCATTGTTTGTTAAAGAAATATCAGTGTTAGCATCGTAAATTGCTCCATTATCACTTCTTACTAATTCACCTACAATAAGTAAATAACTTTCGCTAGGATGAGTAAAAATATCTTGGGTCTCGATGTTAATCCTAATATCACCCCCTGAGTTGTTGAGGTGTGTACCTGTGATTGGTTCATACTCTTGGTATTCATACTCAACAATACTATCATCTTTTAAAATTGGTTCAGTGATTTTTAAAATGTCCATTTTATAATAGCAATTATAATTTTAAATAAATTATAATTGTTCTAACCAAAGCTTAGGGAAAGACTTATTTTCATTATTAACAAACACACCTTCGAGTTTAATGTTTCTCGCGGTATCCATTTTAGTTTTAGGATAAACTTTATTACCATATACAATCGTTATTTCAGGTATACCACACTTTCGTAAAAATTCATTCACCTTTTCCTCAATCTCTTTCATCTTGATTACTTTTTCGGGGGATAAATTCACAACAGTTTTTTTATAACCGTATTTCGTTTTATTAATTTCAAGGATTTCACAATCTTTTAGGGATAAAGATGCGCCTACTATAGTAATACAACTACTATTGTATTTTTTATAATCTACACGATCAAATTTTAACATTTTTATAAGTAATATAATTATTTTATACCATTTTAATGCCCGCTCCGTTGTTTAATCTTTTAACTAAGTCTTGAATAGCAATGGCACTTCCATCTATTAATGTACTAATGTTTTGCGTTTTAGTAGGAGTATCAGGGGGCGCGCTATATTTTTGTAAAATTTGCTTCGATTTTGGTGTCAAAGCTTTCGTAACTAATTTCTTCCCCGCTTCTACAGCCGCGCTTTTTCCAACCTCTAAAGCTTTCTTTGCACCTTCCTTAGCTACACTCTTTCCTACATCAAGGGCAGAAGACGCAATTTGTTTAGCAGCGCTACTTGTGAAAAGCCTCGCTAAAAAGTTAGCAATGCTATCAAAGATTCCGGCACCACCGTATGAATACCCTTTTTTAAATCCGTGTTTTTTAACGATGATCATCTTTTTTATAGTATAGACATTAAATTTTTATAAGCGTTTGAGTTTAAAACACCTTGTCTTTTTAATTCGTCACAAATGCTCACTACCTCATTTCTTACACCAGTGTTGCCTGCTTTTTTACTTGCCAATAACAGGTCTAGTCTTTCTAGTAATGCGTTAGGATCAGATGGGATAACAACGATGCCCTTTCCTTCGTATAATCTTTTATTATCCCAAATAGTTCTAAGTATAACAGCCCATTTTTTACCTTTAGAAGATTTAGGATATTTACTTTTTGGGTCGTTGTCGCGATAAATAGAGTTGGTTTTTATCATCAACTTCGTGTAATTAACGTAATCCGCATCCGTGTAAATACTATCATCCGGATCTTTAGAAACGATTAACTCCCATAGACCGGGGGTACCGGGGTATTCCTCATTTTCCACAATAATATCGTTGTCTCGAATAACAACTGGTTTTTCACCGATATAAAACGTACCCTTTTTGTCATATATTCCGTACGTTCTATCAGCTTCAGACTTAGTAGTAAACTTTCTTAAATAACCTTCCGCTATTTCGCCAATAAATATCGGATCTTCTTCTGTCGGTTTATCATAAGCTGTGATAGAAGGAAAGGCTGGAAACTTAATAGCTTGTGGCAACTGTTCGATACCCTCTTTAATAGGTCTAAGTTCTTCCGTAATCTCCTTCGCTGTAGCTTTCTGTGCTTCTGTTATAGGTTTAAAAAACTTTGACAGATCGGTTTGAAGTTGTTGTTCACCCGTTTTCTCTGCTAGTAGATTATCCCGAATATTTTTTCTCGTTTCGAGATACTCTTTTACGATTAAGTCCCTTTTTTCTGGATCAGCGATTTTTAGAAAAGACATTTTTTAATTAGTAAAATAATTTTTTAACGTAGTTTTTAACGTAGTTTTTATATTGTTCTTATAATGGTAGTGGGTGCCCTACATACTGGGCATTTATTAAAATTAGGATGTAAACAATCTTTACATATACATAAATGACCACAATCGCAAAATAAGGTATTAGATTCGTGTTTTAAACATATAACACATAAAGATTCTTTAAAAGTCTTAGTATCGTTTGTCGGTTTATTATCGAGTTCTTCAGTAATTCCAAAGTCTTCTATTTCTACTCTAGACCATTTATCATCTCTTTCTCGACGTATTTCTATATATGGTATAAACCAAACATAGTCGTCGCTATCATAATTAATATTCATTACATCGCTGTTCGTTATGACAATGTTTTTAATTAACGCTTCTAGTTCTAAAGCAACGTGTAAGTCAAAGTTATGTAATACAGAAAAAGGTTCTTCAGAAATAAGGTTAAAAACAGGTATACAGTATTGCCCGTTTATAACAACACCTATAACTAAAGAAAAATCTTCGTTATATAGCGATAAACATTCTGAAAACGCTCGATACGTAAAAGATTTTATCTCTTTAAGAGCGTAAACATGGTTAGTATCTACTAGATCAGGGAAATATATCGTATTATTCTCTATTTTTATATAAGGAATTTTAATCATGTCTCTTTTTAATTGGGGAGTAAAATTTTTAATATATAAGAGTTCTCTTATATATTACATGTCTGAGGTATCACCTATTTCACAAATACACTTACAACGGATTTCAGGGAGGCCTAATCTAGGTCTATTCTTGATTAATCCCCTAATGGGTGGTATGATTCTTTTCAACGAGCTTCCGAAAGGACTCACGCGCTTCTTGCCTTCCTCTTTCGATCAGGCTTTCTTCGTTTTCAGTAGATATCTTCTTCTTGATCTTGGTACGTATTTCCTCCTTCATGCTTTTATATTTATCTAATTCTTCCATGATTAGTTTGAATTCATCATCAGAGATATAATTGTCAGTTAAAGCTTTGGATATATGCGTTGAAACGGTATCTAACTTAGCATCAGCTAACATTCTAATCTTTTGAT
Organism: Hippopus hippopus; assembly: GCA_946811185.2. Taxonomy (NCBI): domain Eukaryota; kingdom Metazoa; phylum Mollusca; class Bivalvia; order Cardiida; family Cardiidae; genus Hippopus; species Hippopus hippopus. The sequence goes on from OX328103.1 coordinate 21,141,490, forward strand.
GTTTTTCTCCTTTGCTTCTACTATTTCTAACAACGTACTTACCTACCGATGAAAGAAGACCGGTTCCCAAAGCTGTTGCTTCTAATGCTACTACAGCCGGAATAGCTACAACGGTAGAAAGCAAACCTATACCACCAGCACCGGCAGCCATTGTTACAGTTACCAGGACGGTATCAACGTTGTCTACTATTCTAGAGGCACGAAAATACTTTTTGGCTAAGGCTTCTCTTTCTCGAATTTCATTTTCGAGAAACTTTTGTACTTCGGATATTTTTTGTAAACGGTAGGAATGACCTTCGTCATGCATTTCTATAGGTGGGGCGTTTGGGATACTCCGTTCTTTGGGTAACGGGGGATATATTTTATTAGGGTGTTTTTGATCTGTATCTTCCATTTTATTAATATAATAATTTTTTTATACCAAATATTTTAGATAACAGAATAACTCTCCCTCGGGTATTTCGATCGGTTTTCGCGAGAAATTATAAATGTAGACTAAGATATCATCAGCCTCGTTATCAAGATGTGTCCCATTAAGAATGGTTAAACTATCTTTCCATTTATTACTAACAGATATCATTACATCTCCTCGTGTAGTTATATAACCGAGTCCTAGCGAAACCCTCATGCCATCATGAGTGGGAATTTTGATAGTTACTTGTGAGTATATTTTCCATTTTAGAGGATTTTGCTTTAAGGGAGGATATCTTACTCCTTGTAAATGAGGTTTCCAAAATATAGTTTTATGTTGAGTAGTAATATCACGTTTTATACCAAATTTATGTATATCCATTTTATTTTATTTTGAGGAAAATAATATTTATAATATAGCTCCTAAGATAGGGATATTAGCGAATGGACTATTAGGTCCAAGTAAAAGCCCTCTTCCATCATACAATTTTCCTCCTTGCTTTAAATACAACCCATTACCAACGGAAGCTAATCCTTTACCTTTGTATGGCTTTAAGTATAATCCACATCCATCAGTTTCAACTTGACAAACACAACCTCCTTTTTTAAGATAGAGACCCGATCCCATCGCTTTTTGCACACCTGTTTGAGCTAATCCAGAAAGAGCACCAACACCTAAAGCTGGTAGAACGGTTTTTGCGAGCATCGGCAAAGCTCTAGCAGCTAACCCTGCCAACATTCCGAGAAAACCTCCTTCTATTTTCGTGTTATGTTTAAGTTGTTTCGCGGACATTCTAATTGTAATACCTTTACCATCCTCATAGGCTTTAGCTATTTTCTTAGCTTGTGAATCGGTAATTGCTAAAACATCATTACCTCGTAAATCTTCATGACCTAAACGGATACTTGTTGCTGTGCAACCGGCTTTAACAGCGTGTTGAAGCTTTTCCTTTTGCCCTTCCGATATATTTACTTTAACATTAGTGTAACTCGTCATTTTATATATAATTATTTTTTTATTTATCTCGCTTCTCTAATATGAAACCTAATTGTTAAATTTTCGCCTCTAAGATTTAGTAAATTACCATCTTGATCCGTAATATTTACCTCTAGATTATGTATTTCATCTAACGTTATTGGTAAGTATACTAAATTAACTGGTGACTCAATTATCTTATATCCCGGTGCAACATCCGGGAAAAAAGAGTAAATAGTATTTTTTGTTGAACCATTAACGTAACTTCCCGAAATAATATCTATGTTAACGAGCAAACTATTTATGCTAAGAATGTTCACTACATTCTCTGACTCGTGAAATCTTTGCGTATATTTAGCTCGAGTAAATCCTAATACTTTAGCGATGGATCCTGGTTGATTAAAATCTACTTGATAACCATCGTCTATAGTAAGAACAGACTTTAGGGTATTAGTGTTTGCAGAAAAGTTAATATAATACTCTTCATTAACTCTATCGTAATGACCATTTTTTCTCATTTCCTGACGAATCGTATCATTAATGTCAACGAGGTCATAACTTCCTACAGGTATTTTTATTTTAATCCATGTGGTACCATTGTCTGGAGAATAAACGAGTGTGTTGTTCGTTTCATCAATGTTTGGAAAAGAGTAATAAGTTTCGAGATTTACTAAAGCTATTTCATATACTTTGTCCTTTTCCAGTTGAATTGGAAGATTAAACCTTGTTCTAAAACGCGTTTTGTTATCGCTTACAATGATTTGAAACGATGTTTTGTGTTCCGTATTTTTTACAATCTTTTCCAAAAGGTATTCCATTTTATAAGTATGATTATAATATTTAACAGATCCATTAATTCCATTTTATAAGTATGATTATAATATTTAACAGATTTATTTCCATTTTATAATATTTTTTATACCGACTTAGGCACGTAAAAATTGTCAAAACCGTTTCTATACTTTCCATCATGCTTTTTACTGGTTAAATCAATGATAGCAAAACCATGTGGTCTTTCCCATGCCTTTTGACAAAATTTTCTAAACTCGTCCTTAGGCATATCTTCACCTACATGATCGTTATAAATATGATTAATGTTTTTTAGGTCTTGCGGGAAAAGGCAAATAAAATTAGCGTTTTCTCTAATAGTTTGTCTCGGTAGTCTAAAATAATTTTGTGAGAGGTAAAAGCAGTCAACATTACTATGTCTTCCTCGAATGTAGTAACACTCGCATTTATTTTGCCTTTCTAAAAGTAAATCATCGAAAATCATTAAATTTTTATTTTCTGAGTTTAACTCTCTCGGATCAGGTACATCATTAGCATTTTCAAAGAAGTTGCAATTTATATCCGATTTGTTTTTAATCGTCTTAATCCATTCTTCGACTAAAGCTGTTGGTACAATGTTTAGTTCTTGTATCTCATCACGCATGTTAAACAATCTTAAGATACATTCTTTTGGTAGTTTTTCTTCAAAAGCCTTTTTTAGTATTCGGTATTCCGGTTGAAAAAGACTTTTACCGAAAACACTCAAATCATTGTAATCAAGCCAACCTGGTCTGAGTAAAAGGTTTAACAATAAAGTAGTTTTACCACAACCTGATTTGCCTATAATTAAACCCCTAATACTTCTTGGTAAAAGGGAGTGATTAAATCTCTTTGATACTACATCATTCCATGATAAGTTTATAATATCCATTTTATTTAAATATTTTATTTTTTATATATAAAATGTATTGCGTTAAATGTAAAAAACATACTGACACGAGTGATATAAAATATACCGTTTCGAAAAATGGAAGAAATATGATGCAGGGGAAATGCGTTATTTGCGGAATAAATAAAACACAATTTATAAAAAAAAAACTACCGGGAGTAGCATCTTAAACTCGTTTATAAACAACTTACCCTTTGAAATGCATCTACCAGGACACAACTTTACGGGGCCAGGTACTAAATTAAAGAAAAGACTCAATCCTGATTTAACACCGAAAGATTGGAGTAAACCAATAAATAGAGTAGATCAAGCCGCTTATAATCATGATGTTTGCTATCTTAAGCATGATGATACTGCTACAAGAAACGCGGTGTGTGATAAAAATATGTTAACGGAGTTAGAAGGTATTTACAATCCTACTATTAGAGAAAAAATGGAAAGGGGTTTGGTAAGTAAACTCATTGGAACGAAGGTGAAATTTGGAATGGGAATAAAAAAAAAAAAACGAGATGATGAAATTAGCGGAAGAATTACATAAACCCGTAAGAAGAAAATTTAAGAAAAGGAAAGTTAGAGTAAACGGTATAGATAAGATATGGGCCGCGGATTTAGTAGATATGCAAGCATTTTCTAAGTTTAATCGCAACGTTAATTACCTTCTCGCTGTCATTGACATCTTTTCTAAATATGGATATCTAGTGCCATTAAAAGATAAAACGGGGAAATCTGTCGCTATAGCACTAAAAAGTATTTTTAAGGAGAGAAAACCCGAAAAAATGTGGGTGGATAAGGGTAAAGAGTTTTATAACAAAGATGTTAAAGACTTAGTTGAATTATATTCTACCGAAAATGAGGAAAAATCCAGCGTTGTTGAGAGATGGATTAGAACAATGAAAGAAAAAATGTGGAAGTATTTTTCCGCTAACTCCACAAACGTTTACATTAATGTGCTACCGGATCTCGTTAAAAAATATAATAACACGAGACATTCATCTATTAAGATGACTCCGGTAGACGCGAGTAAAAAAGAAAATGAAACCAAAGTTTGGATAAATCTTTACCCCGATCATTTAGAAATAAAAGAAGATCCTAAGTTTTCCGTTGGAGATAGAGTAAGAATAAGTAAAAAGAAAAAGACTTTTGAAAAAGGTTATACAACGAGATGGACTGAGGAGGTTTTTACAGTTTCTGAAGTAAAACCTACATCACCAGTAACGTATAAAATTAAGGATCTTAATGGAGAAGAAATACAAGGTACCTTTTATGAACCTGAACTGCAGAAAACCAGTCAAGAGACGTATAGAATAGAAAAGGTTATTAAAAAAGGAAAAAATAAATCTTTCGTAAAGTGGAAAGGTTATTCTGATGAATTTAATTCGTGGGTTGACAATAAAGACATTAGAAATATTTAACTATTAAAAAATGGAAAATATTTCGATCGAAAACGTAATTTTACCGAATAAACCGTTAAACAATTTCGAATTGGAAGATGCCGCGAAAAGATTAAAGATTCCTTATTTTAAAGGGTTTTTTTTACTAGATACATTACCGAGAAAACCGAGTGAAAAAGAATGTGGTATAGTAAACTTTGATAAAAGCAGTGGACCTGGTACACATTGGGTCGCTTGGTATAAAAATGGTAAAACTAAAATTTATTTTGACAGTTATGGCATACAACCACCTGTTGAAATTCGAGATTATTTAAAAAGCCCAATACAGTATAATACTGATCAATTACAACGAGCTGGGCAAGTATTTTGCGGTCATTTATGTTTGTACATTCTAAAAGAGTTGGGTTTGGGTAACGGGTTTCAAAATGTTTTAAATAAACTTTTTTAGTAATATAAAAAATGCCTGTTAACAAATTTGGAAGAATGGAAGATGTTGAAACAAGCGGTGATGGTGTGTCACTCGCTTACATAAATAATAATTTTTTACGTAAAGATGGAACAACTGTTGTTACTGGTTCTATAAACATGAATGGTAATACATTAACGAGGGTTAGTAATCCAGTAAATTCTCATGATGTTGCAACTAAGGCTTATGTTGACGCCAACACAGGGTTGTTAGGTGAAAACGGTGGATTCCACGTTACCGGATATTTAAATATGGGTTTTAATCCGATACGAAATGTTAAGGACCCAACAGAACCAGGTGAAGCTGCTACTAAAAATTATGTGGATAATGTTGATCGAGCCTTCGTTTATAAAGATGGAAGATGGTATGAGGCAGAAGATGCAATCTCAATGGGAGGACAAGTAATTAACAATCTTGGAATCCCTACAAGGCATGACCAAGCCTCTAATAAGTTTTACGTAGATACCACCATTGAGGCAGCTACTGCGGGTGAAAAAGCTTTAACGAGAAAACAAGATGGATCCTATTCAATAGATGGTGGAATAGATATGAATGATAACTCGATTACTGGTTTACCTAATCCAATATCCCGTGATGCTGCAGTCAATAAAAATTATGTCGATAACGGTGGAGCTATTATAAAAAACCCAAATGGAAGTTTCACGGCGGTGGCTGACATAAATCTTCAAGGTTTTTCTTTTAAAAACGCTGCGACTCCGGTAGAAGAAAGAGATTTAGCGACAAAATCCTACGTGGATAGAAAAGTATCCCTTCCTTCTCTCATAGGTCCTAAACCTATTATAACCGTGTGGGCTGAAGAAAACGGACCATTAGGATCCGGTAATTACGAGTTTTCATTCGGTAATGGTAATTCAGGTAGAAAGCATGGTTTAGGGGGTTATTGTATGAGTGCTCCGGGTAGAATCATAAGGGGAAGTTTAACGGTTGTTAAAGATAATCCTAATGCACGGGGAGAAGAAATAGATGTTGGTATAGTGATAAACGGAGCGGAGCCGCTTGATCAATCTATTATTAAAAAAAAAGCGGATGAAACTTGTAGCTGTACAGTTTTTCCGAAGGCGTTGGAGGTAAAACAATGCGACATCATAAACTTTATCTCGAGAACAGACACTCGTAATATAACACACGCTTACGTATCTATTTTGATAGAATTAGACTTGTAAAAATATAACTTTACGGTTTTAAATAATCTTTTAGCGAAAAATTACTAACTTCTATCGCTTTTATATCATTCTTAACACGCTTTGCTAAATCTAGAAACCATTCTATAAGAGGCGTTTGATATTTTTCATGAACACCGGAAAACAGTACTCTTCCCGCTTGAAATATAGATATACTAATATATTTCTTTGGGGCTTCTTGAGTTTTAAACTCGCTATAAGTTATATTAGGCTCTTCTATTAATATCTCGTCTTCTATTCTAATTTTATAAACAGGCATATCGTCTATAGAATTTATCGATGCTAAAAAACGCATACCCACAAATCCTCCTATAACCGGGGATACGTTCGGATTTTCGATTATGTATCGGCTTAATTTTTCGGTATCGATTGGGAATCCTAAATTAATATTAACGTTTCTCATTACTGAAACTATATGTGCTTGATTTAGCTTAGAATAAGATTTACGAAATAAAAGTAGACCCGTTTTACAATCATCGAGGTTTTTACATCCGGTCAATTACATTACTCCGTTTCTAAAAAGCTTAATGTTAACCTTATTGGAAAAAGTAAACGATATACAGTTTAAAAAATGTTTCGTGGTTGATTTAGTCTTTTTCCTTTTCTTAAAACCTTTTTCTCTATTTTTATATAACATGTGAATCAGAGAAGATGTTATATCAATCTCATCGAACATCGTGTGGAGATTAAGATCTTTTATGTTTGTGTATGCCATGAAAGTGTGAGTGGATATGAAAAAGTCTGACATTTTTTTAATATAAGATTTATTCGTTTATAAAATGTCCATATAGGTATATGAGATTTTGTTCATATAGGTATATGAGTGTGAAAAATTGAAATGAAGGCATGTCGTTCTATGCTTGTGTGATCGATCTATGAATAGATGTGAAGCCATCCTTGACGAATGAGATTTTGTTCATATAGGTATATGATGGAAAAAATGAAATGTCCAATGAGATTTTGTTCATATAGCTATATGAGTAAAAAAAATTTAAAAAAATTTTATAAAAAAAAAATTTAAAAATTTCATAAAAAAAAATTTCATTAAAAAAAAATTTATAAAAAATTTAGAAATTGATTTGACCATAGAATTTAACCTTATGATTATGGTATGATCTGACCTTAATCATAAGATTTTGATAAAAATTTTGGATGGTTGGATTTGACCTTTAGTCTTAGCATTAATTGGGTGGATGGCCCGGCCAGGGAAAAAGTGATTTTTAGGATGGTTGAATTTGTGGTAGAAATGGGGTTGGGGCTTAATGGTTGAATTTCGTGACTTGTCCCAGGTCTCCCTGTTTCTATCTACTATTGTTAACTGTTAAAGGTTACAGGAAGTTACCTTCAGAGTTCATTTTTCTTTGAGCTGGAATAGATGTTAATAAATTTACGGCACATAGTGTCCGGGCTGCTGTTACCTCTAAGGCCAAACAAACAATACCGGTCGAAAAAATAATGGAAAAATCTGGATGGTCTAATAAAAGTACTTTTGCTAAATACTACTATAAAACCATTCAGATTGGGAATGACCTGCCAGAGGCAGTGCTTCACCTACAAAAATGATTATACAGATTATTTCGCTTTCCATGCTGGAATTATGTATCTTGGTATGTAAACATGCTTTGAAGTCTCATTTTATCTACGAACCGATATATTGGTGAAATAGAATTTAAAAATTAAACGAATCTTACCTGTAAGAGGATGTTTGATTGTAATTCTATGAGACAATAAGGAGGGAGGAGATAAAATGCCTCCCTCCCACCCTACAAAAAAAAAAAAAAACTCTATAATGTTATATCGTTCCCACACCAAGATGCTCTTTGAAGACTGACTGCGCATGCGCGAGCTACATCTCATTTTATCTCCTCCCTCCTTATTGTCTCATAGAATTACAATCAAACATCATCTTACAGGTAAGATTCGTTTAATTTTTAAATTATCCCAGACAATTGAAGCATACTGAAGAATAGGACGCAAAAATGATGTGTACAGTTGGTTTAAAGAATTTCGGCTTATTTTAAATTTTAACGTCCTCTTCATTCCAAGGATTTTAGAAGCCGACTCCGTCAATTGTCTTATATGTTCACGCCATTTTCCGTTCGCAGAAAGGGTTAAACCTAATTGTTTATGATGTTCAACAAAATTTATTTGAAAATAGCCGAAGACCAAATTAGAGCTGGGAACGGTTTTACTAGAGAAGATCATTGCTACAGTTTTTTGGGGATTAAATGTAACCAGCCACTGCTTTGCCCAGTAAGAAATAATTAGTAAGTCATGACTAAGTATACCCTGAATATCTTGAACTACTGCAGCTGAGCATGCTAATGATGTGTCATCAGCAAATAAACGTCAAATGCTAAGTAGGTTTTCAGAAATATCATTAACATAAATTAGAAATAGAAGAGGGCCGACAACTGAGCATTGTGGAAGGCCCACCTTAACATTCATTGGTTTTGACTTTGGAGTGCCAGCAATTACTGCTTGTTGTCTGTTTGAAAGATAGCATTTAATCCAGTTTAGCAAACAGCCGTTAATTCCATTTTGTTGCAATTTGAAGAGAAGATCCTTATGCCATACTCTATCAGAAGCTTTCAAAATAGCACAGAAAACCATACAAGTATACTGTTTAGAGTCTAAAGAAGAGACAGCTCGATGATAGATATCAATCAGCTCATGAACAGTAGAATGACCTTTTAGAAAACCAGACTGCTTTTCGTATATTAAGTCATTTGAAACAAAGAAATTGTACATGTACCTGTAGACACACCGTTCCATTAGTTTTCGAACACAACTTAGTAAAGATATGGGACGGTAGCTGCTAACGCAAGATTTATCTCCTTTTTTGAACAGGGGCATGACAATAGACTGTATCCAACTTTGAGGAAAAGTTTCTTGATCAAGAGATTTATTACACAAACGCTTTGAAATACTATGTTTTGTAGCCATAAGTAGTTTGTGACTTACTTGATCAGGACCAATTGCTTTATTAATGTCTAATGTTCCAATAATACTTTCAACATCTTCAACAGAAATATGAATGGTTGAAATAATATTTTTTGTTTTACGAACAAAGTTTGGTAAATTGGCATTTGAGTCATCTAATGTTGAAATGGAAGTAAAATACTCGTTGAGACAGTTAGCTTTATCTTCGTCCGTATAATGGAACGCTTCTAAGTCATTATCCAATGTTTTCAAAACTGGAATCGAACTGGTGCAGGAATTGTTATTGAACAAACTGCGAAGATACTTCCAGCACTGCTTTGGATTTGCAAAACGTGATGAGGACAAACGTTCAGCAAGATTGCAGTAATAACGTTGTTTAGCGTATTTCTTCAGATTATTTACTTTATTGCGCGTTTTCTTGTATTTGGTCCAATCGTTTAAACGTTCAGATTTCGTAGCTATAGTCTAGAATTCGATGAAAGTCCTAACAAAAAAGTATTAGAAGCATAACTAAACAGAATATTTTTCTTTTCGGAGAAAGATCGAAATTTATTTTACCGAGTGAACATCATCGGTAATATTTTCAAAAGTGGCGCACCAAATGAAAAAACAACAACAACAAATGTCCTCTACATACGTATTCCTCCGCGCAACAGTCAATTACAAAACAAGAGAACCCATCGAATGCGAATGCAAACGCTTTTTTGCATCAGCTCTATCAGTGAAAATTCTAAATCGAAAAAAGGGGCATAACTTTGTCCAAATATTTTGATTGTTACCTGCATCTTTTAATTATTTAAATAGTTAATATCCAGCCCCACTTTAAAGTAAATACTTAGTAATGGCAGAGACATAAAAAAACGTCATTTTTTCCCACGACAGCGACGCAGATTCTAACGGCGATAGGGCTGTGACAATACCTCGACTTTTTTTTTTCGAAAATTGCCGAGCCTTAAAATAAGCTATAGAATCACGTGCTATTCGAGAAACAGTTCTAGATTGCTGAATTAAAATACTTAAGCTCCTCATATTTGGTATTTATATTCACGTGTAAATCCGTACAATTATTCACGACCCAATCTAAAAGTAATGCAAATTCTGATTTGAACAGCAAGACATTTCGACCCAGGTCAGACTGAGAGGACTGCACAGGCTGACTTGGATTGATACTCTTTGCTGATGTATAAAACCCTCTTCTCACAGAGCATGGCTCATTTTGGTTTAGCCAATAAGAAAGTGTGTTGGAAATTGTGAAAATTCTCGAGACTTAGACTAAAAAATGTTATTGAGAATGCTGCAAATAAAAATTGCATGAAAAATTATTATTATCGATAAATTCAACTAGATATATATTTTCTTTGCAATCGTATGAACCTCAGGGTAACATGCAATAAATAACTGAGTGCTATTTGGGGGATTTGAATAGAGGGATTGTCGTTTTACAATGGGTGGCTCCGTCTATTTTTACATCAGATATGACGTCACCATACTGATTTGCATACGAATCCCCGTAATCGACGTGTGTTATTGATTAAGTGACATTCCAAGAAGTCTTTGCAAAAAGTAAGCGTTATGAGCCAAGGTTTGCCATCTTTTGATGACCCTAAGAAAGATGCTCTTTGAAAACATCGTTATCTACCCTTTCCAAGACAGAAGTCACCGTTCGGGCTACACTTGATTTGACGACTGCAAATACTTTCAACTTGGACAAGTCAACAATTTTGTCGTTCGGTAAAGAGAATATCCTGTAACATTACACATGTATACAGTGTTAACTCTATTTTCGTGCATTTATTATTATTATTATTATTATTATTATCATCATCATCATCAAACATCATGTTTCACCTTTAACTAATAAAAACTGAAAACAGAGTGCCACGGCTATATGTCACCTCTAGATTAAAAGCAAAGTCATCCCTCTTTTGGCAATCTATCTTCAACCAATTTGTCAACATAATGCGTTTTATTGCAATTAAAGTGTAAAAAAAAAATGTAAATATTAACAATTTTAAATAACAGCAACAATCCATTGTATTGTTACGTTTTTGTAACCTATTCTTTGTGCCTTTTTTTTAACAAATAACATTCGATAAAATAATTCAGGATTCTCTACGAATTATTTTCTTATATTTACCGTTCGGTCTTATACATGATTTTAATTGTTTGTAGATGATTGTTCACCTCATTTATTGTTTCACCTAACGCATGTATAGATCTACTCAGAAAGGCGTTCTGAGGATGACATATTTAATATTTCGAAGTAACAAAAACTAATATGCAATAATGAAGCTTTCATTTTTACCTTAGCCCTTCAACCATTAATGAATTGACTCTTTGTCAAAACGACACAATTTTAGGCTTACCTAATATTGAAAACATTTAATGACGACAAATTGGATTTGAGTAAAACATTTAAGTTTGTCTATGGGAAATAGAAAACATTGTTGGAAAAGAAGAGAATGCTGGTTACCAGCATTCTCTCCTTTTCCCACAATGTTTTCAGAATCTTTCCTTCTCAGGGACTTTGAAACTCAGGATTGTTAAGTTAAAGGTTATATGCGATACTAAGCTTAGAATTTGAGCTAAGGTAAGGGCTTACTTAAAGACAGTTAGAAAGGTTACGACACATACATGTAATATATTCATTGTTACACGACAAAATTTTGGACAAGTACAAAGTGAAACCATTTGCAGACGACAAAATAAATATGACCTCAATGATCGGATTTGTCTGTTATAGAGTATGAAACATTGTGGGAGATGGGAGAAAAAAAATGCTGGGTTTTAGCATTTTTCCTGTTCCCACTATGTTTAAAAAATAAGTCCTTTCTCAAGGACGTTAAAAGTAGGAATTGTTTTGGTAAATGATTAGCCTTAACAGAATGTCAGAGTAACCCTTGTTTTGCTAAAATAAACGAATTAAACATGCCCAAATTGAGTACAAAAGATACTGCTCTGGAAAAATGAAAGAAGATGTGACCAGCACACGTGAAAAAATATCGTTCAAAATCCAAAATCAGACAACGCCTTCGCTACTGTCTGCCTTCGGTCTGCACACACGAGTATAAGTAATTGAAATTGCATCCATCTTGCTAAGAATTAAAGATAAGAGCGCAAGGTCAACACACTAAAGTCATGTTATCTTAATGTCACGCGTAGAAATACATTATGGTTAGCAAAAAAATATATCCTGGTACACGTAACGTGTTTACCTCCTTTTGGTTGACAATTGAAATGGAATATTGCAAACCCAAAGTTTTTTGGCTTACTTTCATTCACGATATCGGATTATGAAGCTCTAAGATCAAACTTATCGTTTCATGTAGACTGACCTTGATCTTTATTGCCTGCAAAAGCCTCATACGATTTCCGTAGTGTGCAAGGAGTCAAGGGAAGCAAGGGCGGTTTTTCGACGTCGCCGGATGTAATGAACAACTGAACGTCATTTTGGTTCATTTGCATAAGTTTGACGTAATTTGTATTAATAAATTGCTGTCAATTTTACGGTAGGTTGGCGTTTTATCCTTTACCACATCATTCCGTATTTAAACGTCCCTGACTGAGAGGTTTTTTAGAAACATTGTGCTAAAAGGAGAAAATGCTGGTAACCAGCATTTTCTCCTTTTCCCACAATCTTTTCTATCCTAGACAATTCGCGTGCCATATTTAGTTTGTCGTCTGGTTATCCTTTCAATTTCGACAATTTTGTCAGAAAGGTTAAGCATTAACCCTTAGGCTGCTAAGCCCGACTCACTGATCTTTTGCGGACAGTGTAGATCAAGATCAGACTGCACAGAACGTGCAGTCTGATCTTGGATCTACACTGTCCGTTAAGGGGTTATCTTTCCTCCAAAAATACCATTCAAAGCAGCAATATTTGGTTTTTTACTATCGGTTTGAAAGTGTCATTTCTTTTATTTAGCAGGATAAAGTTTAAACGCTGTGATCGAGTGTGTACATGTGCGACGTAGGAATGTGACGTGCAGTAACAATACTTTAGGCTAACTAAGGTCTACATGTATTTTTCTTTTCTCACCTTTTTTTTTTCTTGTCAGTTTTATACAGGATAATTTTAGACAAAAACCACAGTTTAGCGCAAGTGACAGCAAGGAAGAAGAATAAAAATACTGTATTGTAAATACCTCTAAGAGCTCATTTTTTTCAAAAGGCGTTCCTCCACCGTGATCTGCTTCGACGACGGTTATATGGGAAAGCAGCCAGTGGCTTGTTAAGAAAACTGTGCGGAGTATTGGTAATAGAAACCCAAGGAAAGCATGGATAGGCAACTGGCCGCTGCGATATTACTCAAATAATGTTGAAAAACGGCGTTAAACACCATTCAATTAATCAATCAATCAATCAGTCAACCGACGTTACACTTTACTGTAAAGCAAGCACATGTTTTCACAAATTATCCATTATAAACTTCCCCTGACAATGTTTGCCTACATTATTTTGGGTAAATTATTTACCGATGAAGCTGATACAGTACCATTCCCAATTTGTTCAAATCTGAAGACTTTCTGAATTTGAAGGAAACAAAATTTCTGATTGGCTGAACCTTTTGATTAAGCCAATCAGAAACTGTGTTACTTTCTAAATTTAGAAACAGACTGAGACTGCAGTATAGAATGGTTGGTGAATACAGGCGGACGGGGCACTGGTTCGGATCCTAAGAGGCAATCATCGAAGGTGACCAATTTAAGCTTTAGAATTTGAGTCATACTTTGGCAAAAGGGGGTTTAATGCAACTCTGTGATGCATTATACAAAGCAAGTCATCACATAATTATAGATCCATGATATCCATTTAATCTAATAACCAACTAAACGATGATGTTAACTGGTACTTTGAGATGCAGAAAAATTGGCCAATATCGAAATGTTTCGGCACAGGTCAGCCTTCGCGGACTGCGCAGGCTAACCTGAGTCGATATGTTATGCAGATGTATTAAATCCCCTTTTCATAGAGCACAGCTCAATTGGCTTGCAACACGCGAAAAGGGGCATTCGGACATTTGCGTAAAGTCTCGTCTCGGATCAGCCTGCGCAGTCTGCGCAGGCTAATCCGAAACGACACTTCCCGTTTTTATGTAATTTTCTGTTTTGCGCAAGTCTACTGTACGACAAAATCTAATGTAGTCGTAAAGTGCTGTCTCGGATTAGCCTGCGCGGACTGCGCGGGCTGATCCGAGACGACACTTTACGCAAATGTCCGAATGCCCCTTTTTGCGTGTTGCAAGCCAATTGATATTCACAACCAATGTGAAATGAATATCGGTACACTCTATAAACGACAACTGCGTGTTATAATTGTGTGCATTCTTCGACGAAAGGTTGATATCTACTAGTTGTAATGTACAATTACAGATTGCTTTTTTCCATAGAGTGGGCCAAAATCACCCATTCAAGTGAAAGGCACAACTTAACTTGATTTAGCTAACACGGGAGTCTTCGAATTACTCGTTGTAAGCATGTGATTCTCTTGTTACAATTCATACAACAACCACCCTCTTCTGCTCTTCTGTAAAATCGCCGAAATTCATTTTCATTGTGTGAATTAGGGTAAGGGAGACAAGTCCTGTAATTAAAGTTATCTCCCTTTGCATATTCCTGCCCGGCGTAGAACTTTCGAACGCTTTTGATTGATTGATTGATTGATTGATTGATTGTGACTGATTGATTGTGACTAATTGATTTTAACAGCTAAATTCATATCACGGCGGTCCGTGCACCAATGCATGTGTTTCCTGGCTTTCACACACCAGTACTGACACAACTTTCTTTCCAAGTCACACATGCATCGGAGGTGAGAGGCGAAAAATCTCCGGAAAGAAAGTTTGCCTTAACCGGGTATCGAACTCACAACCACCAGGTCTTGAGTCCGATACGCTAACCACTGAGATATAGCCTGGCGGGCTCTAAGGCTTTTGAATAACGGGGTAACAAGGCTGTTTCATAGAGTTATTCATGTTTTCTATATCTAAATTCTGCTTGTATAGGAGTCATTTTCTGGGAAAAGCGGGTTTTATGCATCTTCTAAATGCATGGTACCAAGCAATTTATCACTTAGTAATTACGGATCAATTTTGTCTAAAAACCGACTGAATCATGAGATAGAACGGTGCTTCGACATGAAGAAAATTTACATGTGGCAAAAAGTTTCGATCCAGGTCAGCCTGCGCGGAATGCGCAGGCTGACCTGGGTCGATACTTTTTACAGATGCACTTAAGCACTTAACTATCTTTTCACATAGTATGGCTCGTATATTGGAGTCAGTATTTAACATGAGCCCTGCACTATAGAACGGTCCTCGGCTGCATTTCACTAAACTGCGTACGCACGAAATTTGCATACCCAGTATTGGTAAGCAAGCATCAAGTCATAAAACAAGAAAATATTGATGCATAACATCAATGGCGCCGCAAATCAGTTGTTTCTGAAATAAGGCACATTACAGCGGGTTAATTTTTTACGCCAAGGGCATCACTTGAACAAACTTCGTAGAGGTCCACGTGGTGATACTACATGACAAATATTTAAACTCTGGGATACGATCTGATTTTTATCGATATGGCAATGAAAGAACGGTATTTTACATGTTACAAAAAAAAAATCAGTCCAAATAGAAAAACAAAGTTGGTACGGGCTCGATCTGGTAATGAAAGTACCGTATTTTTACATGTATGTTAAAAAAAAAAACACTGAACCAGTCCATATAGTAAACAATATGGCTACCTCCACAGGCACTTTCCAAAAGCGAATAAAAATATAGTGCCGCCGCTCATGCGGCGCTACAACAAGGTTCCATAAATTTGCATATTATTTTACGATTCGAGTAAATATTTGCATAAAGTTACGACAGCTTATACCTTTTGGATAAAGTAAGGATCGTATGTGTGTACGAGTATATTATACCATACCAAATAATTTACGTAGATATAAACAGTTTAGTGAAAAGCAGCCCTGAGGAAGATGTTAGAAGTAAGTCGTTAACTCTACCGTCTGCTTCATCAAATTGGAAGCAGACGCCTTTTGGATGATTGATTGTATGGCGTTAAAAGCCGTTATCAACATTATTTTAGTTATATCGCGGCGGCCAGTGCATCTATCCATGCTTTCCTGGAGTTTCCTTTACCAGTACTCCTCACAATATTCCTTCCAAGCCGCTGCCTGCTTTCCAAAATAACCATCGTCGAAACAATTGGTCAGCGGTGAGAGAGGAATAAATCCAGGCGGAATGACTATCATCAATCGTCGGAAAGAAATAGGCCGAGCCGGGATCGAACCAGCAACCTCCTGTTCTCAATTCCTGTACGCTACCGACTGAGCTACCGGGGCTCGGCAGACACCCTTTGAAATTCTCTTTGTCAAATAGAGATAGTCAAAATCCGGTAAGGTTCAATCCTCTAACAAACCTTTCCGTGCTTAACGACCCTGATAAATAAGTTTTTTGAAAACGTTGTGAAAAAAGGAAAAATACTGAGGGGTGTAAGGGCATTATTGTACCTTATTACAACCCCAGTTATTAAACTGTCACCTCAGACTGGAAGGAAATACGACGAGAAATAAACTGTGATGAAGACCTAAATAAGTCAAGTCTCCCAGGGTAAAAACATGGTCCAGTGACACATGGATAACGAATTGGGTACGTATTTACCAACCATTCTTAAAAACATTGTCAATCTTATTCTCCAGGATTTTCTAAATTTGATAGTAACACAACTTCTGATTGGCTAAACCATTCGGTTTAGCCAATCAAAAGTAGTGTTACTTTCAAATTTTGAAAATCTTGAAAATCTTGGATCCGAGTTTGGAGAAATTGTAGAAGTTACAGATTAACCACAGAAAGTACATATCGATACCTCATTTTGACGAAATCGGTCACGTGACGTAAATCTGCATTAACAACAGCTGTCGGAATTACCGTGTAAATACGGGCAATTGATTTTTATAACACAATATTCCACGAAAGCTGAGAAAACAACATTTATATGGAACAGATGTCGACTGGTAACAAAAAGCTTGTCTACCGATGAAAACAAGATTGAACCAGTCAAAGGACAGAATCAAAGCACTGAAAGTGCAGAAATCGAAGCTTTTTCTATTACTATTACTTCTTTCCAGATTACCAGCATTTTCTCCCTTACCCACAACGTTTTTAAAGCCTTTTTTCATCGAGGTAATTTTGCATACAGAATTGTTTGGAAAATAGTGAAACTGTTAATTTAAAAAACTTTCAGCCGACAGTAGAGCCCCAAAGATGGCAATTTCAAAGTTCCTTTCGCCGAGAAAAACTTACATCCTACATGGTCTGTAACATGCGAAAAGGTGCTTTCGGACATTTGCGTAAAGTGTCGTCTCGGATCAGACTGCGCAGTCCGGGCAGGCTAATCCGAGACGGCACTTTACGTCAACATTAGATTTTGTTCAATAGTAGACTTGTGCGAAACAGAAAGTCACACATGATCGGAAAGTGTCGTCTCGGATCAGCCTGCGCGGACTGCGCAGGCTAATCCGGGACTACACTTTACGAAAATGTCCGAATGCCTTTTTTCGCATGTTGCAGGCCATATGACAGTGTGGATCCAAGATCAAACTGCAAATCGGTCCTGGGTCCGTATTTACCAACCATTCTTAAGAACGTTCTCAATCTCGTTCTCAATAATTTTCTAAATTTGAAAGTAATACAACTTCCGATTGGCTAAACCAAAAGGTTTAGCCAATCAGAAGTTGGGTTACTTTCAAATAATGAAAATCTTGGAGATTAAAACAAAGAATGTTCTTGAGAATGGTTAGTGAATACAAACCAAGATCTACACGGTCTGCAGAAGCACAATGGCTCACACTTGGCAGCCTATGTGGTACAAAAAACAGGGTGTTAGTAATGACAGAAATCGCTGGATTTTAGAATAAATCAATTTCTGTGATAATAAACTATAAATAATGTATTAATTGACAATTACGTAATGGATTTACTTTTAGCGCGGCAATAAGTCTGTTGACGGTAATTCGCCATGCATTTCCGTTCGAAAACTGAAGCAATAGCACGTTAAAACCCCTTTAGATATTTTTTAACCTCCTAAAAGTAAGAAAATATCGCCAGTAACAATTTTTATCATATTCTTATCAGTGAATTACTGGGATTTCACAGTGAATAACACCGCTAGTGGTGATAAATATGGTATCATCACTAGTGAAGATATGGTTTTAGAATGTTTGCCTAAACTACTTTTTTTTCCTACATTGCTCATATTGTACAATTCTCGACAATTATTACAATTAAAAAAAAAAGGTGAATTAGGAATATAATGAATAGAAAATCAACTGGTTGTGTGTGATATTAAAAAATCTGTCACTCGAAAGGGGTTTGATGCGGTTAAAAAAGTCGTACTTCGGACTCGTTTTTTCAACCGCATCACATCCCATTCTAATGACAGATCACACACAACCAGTTGATTATCCTTTATATCCTTCACCATACAATCCTGAGTTCTAGCAATCTAAAGGTAGAAGGCTTTTGAAAGCACAATGGAAAACGGAGATGCCATGTTCTGATCCCTGGTAGCAATCATCCACTTATTGCCACTTTTTTCCTTCGATTATTTACGGACAAATACTAATCGGACGTCACGTGTTGTGATCTAGATGTGCAGTGTTTGCAATTTTTGTTACTTTTTATTTTTAGAGAACAGGCATTAATATTTATTTCTTAAACAGAAGACCAAATGTTTGGCTCGTCCATATCGGAGGTATTTGATTGATTGTTTGGTGTTTAACGCCATTTTCAACATTATTTCAGTTATGTCGCGGCGGCCAGTGCACCTATCCATGCTTTCCTGGAGTTTCTTTGTAACCAATACTCCGCACAATATTCTTTTCAAGCCACTAGCTGCTTTCCCACCGTCTTTGAGGCATTTGAAAACGACGACAAAGTAAATACAGCTGAATGGATGGGACTTGTTTCTGAGAGGGTAGAAACATTAAACATTGTGGGTAACGGGAGAAAATAGTGGTTATCAAAAGCTTTTCAGTTTCTAAGCGTCGCAAAAACTTGGGATTATTTGGACAAAAAAGATAATAAACTGCTTATTTCAGTGAAAAGACCAGTTCAGCTGGTAATTAGAGAATATCATATGAGTCACGCTCTGTGTAAAGGCTATTTAGTGCAGCTGCAGGGAGTATTGATTCATATCAGCTTGCTCAGTTCGCTATTTGCTATTTGTAAATTTTCTGCATGTCAAAGGACCATTCCACCTCATGATTCCGTCGGTAATGAGACAAAATGGATTTCATGAACCATGTTTATTTAATAACTTGCTTGGTGTAAGGCCTGCATCACGCGAAAAGGGGCATTCGAACATTTGGGTAAAGTGTCGTCTCGGATCAGCCTGCGCAGTCCGCGCAGGCTAATCCGAGACGGCACTTTACGGCTACATTAGATTCCGTCCTACAGTAGACTTGCGCAAAACAGAAAATAACCTAAAAACGGAAAGTGTCTTCTCGGATCAGCCTGCATGGACTGTGTAGGCTGATCCGGGATGACTCTTTACGCAAATGTCCGAATGCCCCTTTTCGCGTGTTGCAAGCCATAATACATCACGAAGATGCATTCAACCCCCTTTTCCCAGGGCGCTGCTAATATATCTCACTTTCAAAGATCTCTTTGTGTAGAGAGTTTCATCGTATCGGAAAATGTAGATAAAAGATATCGTATAGGAAAGTGTAGATACAAGGTATCGTATCGGAAAGTGTAGATACAAGATATCGTATCGGAAAGTTTAGATACAAGATATCGTATCGGAAAGTGTTGGTACAAGATATCGTATCGGAAAATGTAGATAAAAGATATCGTGTCGGAAAGTGTGGGTACAAGATATCGTGTCGGAAAGTGTGGGTACAAGATATCGTATCGGAAAGTGTAGATACAAGATATCGTGCCGGAAAGTGTAGATACACAATATCGTGCCGGAAAGTGTAGATACAAGATATCGTATCGGAAAGTGTAGATACAAGATATCGTGTCGGAAAGTGTAGATACAAGATATCGTGCCGGAAAGTGTAGATACAAGATATCGTGCCGGAAAGTGTAGATACAAGATACATTCTGTTCGGTCTGATCTTAAGTCTTATCCAGCTAAAAAACTAGAATTACATTTTCAGTTTGATAGTAAAATCTCAAATATTGCTATTTCTATCTTATGTTTTGTGGAATAATATCTCCTTATAGGAAAGTGTAGACCCAAGATCAGACTGCACGTTCTGTGCAGTCTGATCTTGATCTGCACTGTCCGCAAAAGGTCAGTGATTCGCGCTTTGCAGCATAAGACTTAATCTACACGGACCACAAAAGCGTCGTGAGTCCTGCTTTGCATCCAAAGGGTGGATGGATAAAATTTGTCTGTTTCGCTTAATTATCAAGTCTACCATACTGCTGCCGACGTATCCTTTGAATAAAGGTCATCTCAAACAGTTCATAAAGCTTGCAGTCACTTCGATTTACTATAAACTCTTCATTCCAAATGGAAGCTTCAATTACCAGCTCTCCTGAAGCCCCAGTTTTGCAAAATTTTCCAACAATATCGTTTATATCTTGAAAATGTTTTACTTCTTCCTGGAAATTATTTCCTTCTGTGGCAACAGCAGCCTCGAATCGTTTCATTGCAAAGTCGTAAACTGCATAATCGAGGTATAAAAAGTCTCGGAGCTGAATTGCTTCCTGTTCACTAAATTTCCTGCGTTCCTTCTTTGCCCCCAGCAATGGTAAATACAGGATGTCTTTTAGTTGCCATCGTAACAAACGTTTCATATAAACAAGTGATTCGTCCATCCGTTCGTTAATAATTATGAAATCAAATTCTTTGTTCAAATGGTCAATATGCAAAGCTATTTGCTTTGTTACGTTATCGAAACTACTTGATTTAGTAGAAGCTGATGGAAAGCAATCTTTTGTAAATCCAAACTCAAAACCCATTCTGTTGTTTATCATAGACGGAAAAGCTTTTGAGTATTTTAATGGTTTAGAAGCAAACTCAGAAAACGACACATTCTGTAACAAGTTGAAATAACCTATTGACGATTCGAGTCTCTTGACTGGCTCACGGACTATACCTATATAGACCGCATCCAAAGGTAAATATTTTCGGAACTGTTCCCGGTTATAAATCACGTGACAACATATAAGATCATAATGGCGACCCTCTGGTGGTGGCACTATGTTATCCTCGGTCAGACTTTGTCTATAACTAATCACGTTCACGTACTTTGTTTCTGACTTGTTTTTATTATCATGTGCCAGAACAAATGTAAGATTCCGTAAGTATCCGAATCGCAAAAATATGTTTTGTACAGTAGAGCTCCCACATTTATGCACTTTCAGAAAAACAACGTGGCGTATCTCTGATTTTGTGTTTGACATTCCCTCACTCTGCGTCTTTGATTGCTCTTGTGAAAGTTTATTTGTGGTAATTGTGCTAATTAAATTCGGTTCAGTTCTCAAAGAGTTTCCTGAATTGCCCACTTTCAGAGAAGATAAGGAAGTTGAAATAGATGCGTCGACGAATGTTTCACTTTGTGCAGCTTGAATAATTGCAAAATTCTCCTTGTCAGATTCTACAGAGACCTTGGGATTCGTCATGGATTTCGTAGGCACATCTTTATATTGAGTCTGTGATTCTGTTCCGTCAGATGGTGGTTTTGTAGATTTGATTTTTATCACACCCACATCTCCTATGCTCTCTTTATAAGTGCTCACCACCACGATGCTCGTTGTAGTCTCCATGTGAGTCATAGGAACTCTCTGTAATGACGTCATTTCCTGTCGTCTTGCTTCCTGATTTTTCTCATGGTGGATGAGTCTATCTTTTACAAGCGTTTCAATCTGACCTGTGGGACTTAAATTTCTGTTTTTATTTGCAATCTCACTTATTCCTCTCCAGAGGTAGAGCGACAACCAAACAACAACAATCGTCAAAAACGCATATCTGGAAAGAAATCAAAATAAGTGTCAGGTAAAGGCTTTATTTTATCCAATACTATGAACATGGCTTTTACATTTCGTCATTCTAAAGGAAGCACATGATACATTGGGTATCAGAAAAAACTGCCCCCTGGAAAACTGCGCCCAAAAACTGCGCCATTGAAATCTGCCCCCTAGGAAAACTGCCCCCTGCGGAAATTGCCTCCCTGGAAATTTTTTACTTTGTGATACTGATACTGATGTCGTTGATTATTGTCTGTACATATTTCATGTTCATTGATTGAATTTATTCCACATGAATGCTTTGTTAATAACACATTTCTCGAGACATTAAGAATCCCTTTGAAAGGTTTTAACCCCGTCAAGGAAAAGTGATTCCTTTGAAAGGTTTTATCCTATTAAAGTCAATTGATTGTTTTAAAGTATTTACTGTAAAGAATTTTGTGCTTCAAACTGTCCCGTGAACATTTAAAAATGCACTGTAAGTAT
Organism: Hippopus hippopus; assembly: GCA_946811185.2. NCBI lineage: Eukaryota > Metazoa > Mollusca > Bivalvia > Cardiida > Cardiidae > Hippopus > Hippopus hippopus. The sequence goes on from OX328103.1 coordinate 21,164,067, forward strand.
AATATTTTATAAAGATGATAGTACTAAAATGGGGGTGGGGGGATTTGTCCAATTAAAAGATCCGCTGAATTAGAGATAAACGTAAAAAAAGAGTAAATGCACCATATCATTCCTGAAAAGTACTTATGTTTCTTTGTGTATGCATGTTCCATTTGTTCCATTTAAATAATGTTAAAGAACTAAAACAATAAAATGAGATAATAAAAGAAATATATAATAGGGATATCTATGGCAATTTGTGTCTTTTTGATAGAACTTGCCATCACCGCCTGATGAGGCTTGAAGATGAGCCGAACTAGTTTTTTTTTAAAACACATAAAAGTATGGGCGGGGGCGGTTTTCCTGGTTTCCTGTGGACCAAAAGTTTGCGGGGGGGGGGGGGGGCGCGGATTACCTCGGGGCAGTTTTCCGGGGAAGTGGGGTGCAGGAGGCAGTTTTCCTAGAACCGATATATTGACATAACTGCATTGTTGTTGTTACTTTGATAGTACTTTACAGTGTGGAAAACAAATATGGTTTAATGAGGAGTATTTCTACTTTTGCTGACTCCAAAAGAATAAAATAATTGAGCCATTGTCTGAGAAAGGGAGGTTTCATGCATCTCCGTGATACACGATACCAAGCAAGACATCACATGACCTGCAACACGCGAAAAGGGGCATTCGGACGTTTGCGTAAAGTGTCGCACCTGATGAGTCTGTGCAGTCCGCGCAGACTCATCCGAGATGACACTTTTAGTTTTTATGTTATTTTCTGTTTTGTGCAAGTCTACTGTGGGATAAAATCCAATATCGTCGTAAAGTGCCGTCTCGGATCAGCCTGCGCGGACTGCGCAGGCTGATCCGAGACGACATTTTACGTAAATGTCCGAATGCCTTTTTTCACGTGTTAAAGGCCACAAAATCATGGACTCCTAAAATCCAGTTCGTTTAACAAACCAACCGAATCATGAGGTAGACTTATCGACTGAGATGCAGAAACTTTAAGGATAGCATAAATCCTGGGCGAACTGTGCGGGCTGACATGGGTCGATATTGTTTTGCAAATGCATTAAGCTCCCTTTTCACAGAGCGTGGCTCAATTATGTTAAATTGCATATTTCCCTTTCTTAACTCCTTATCATACGACAAAATTCGGGATTCGTTAAAATTGACGCACGAATAAAACAGTGTAGCTCAACTAACGAAAATGGCGCATGCAGTGAAAAAACATCGCGGAAAGAGGAGGAAATGCTGACCATCAGCATTTTCTCTTTTACTGACGATTCTTTTAAAAGCCTTTGTCTTCAGGGTCAGTTTGAGCAAGTGACTGTTTGGTGGAAGATTAACCCTGTAAGGGCCACAGGTGTACACGTCGGCTTTAGCGTGCGGCATAGATCAAGATCAAATTGTTCTGAACGTGCAGTCTGATCTTCGATCTGCACCGTCCGCTTGTGTAGTCAAGCCTATAAACCAAAATCTGTCTAAGTTTCAGTCGGTTGCATTTTCAGTTGTAAAAATGATCGAAATTATATGAATTTCGCTGAGAGAATTAAAGAAAAATGACAAAAGATGGAGATTAACGACTCTTGTTAAAAATAAGGACATTCGTGACATAAGTCTTACTGTTGGACACATCAGAGAGGAAAACGGAGGGGGTGGTGGGGGGGGGGGGGGTGTAGGGAATTGAAGCAAATAGGCTACTTCGAACGAATCCGTTTACTCCGATTTTCAAATTAGACGGCTTGAAGTTTCGTCATTTACTTTGAATTTCTTTGTTCTGTGTACATTGTTTCACTTGGAAATACTGTCAACGTATGTACTTGATCAATCACATATGAATTGGCATAAGGAATGCATTACTTCCCGAAAAACTTCTAACTGAATAAAAGTTACAAAAAAGAACGACGTAAAACGACAGTATATGACAATTTTGCAGCGGTAGTACTATAAACTGAACTGTTTGTTCCTTGAATGAAACAACAATTAAAACAAAGTACATATAATCCTATGTTGGTCATCCGTAATGTTACAGATGGGATGACCAAGGAAAGTGACTTACCAGTGTATATTCTAAACTTTTACGACTCAAAGACCTTTAGCGGACAGTGTAGATCAAAATCGGACTGCAGTCTGACGTGCAATCTGATCTTGGATCTAGACTGTCCGATAAGGATATATGTTTCCCCGAAAATTGAGCCAAAAATTGGACTATAGACAATTTGAAATTATTTCTTCTTAGTCCGTATTCACCAACCTTTCTTAAGAACAATCTTTCTCTAATTCTGCAGAATTTTCTAAATTTGAAAGCTACACAACTTCTGATTGGCTAAACCTTTTGGTTTAGCCAATCAGAGGTTGTGTTACTTTCAAATTTAGAAAATCTTGGAGGATAAAACAAGGAACGTTCTTAAGAATGGTTGGTGGATATGAACCCTGGTCCATGTTCATCAACTACCGGTATACTATACTGCATTCTTAATCTTGTTCTATATCTAGAAAGTAATGTTCACAATTTCTGATAGGCGAAACAGTCGTTTGTTTGGGAGCCGAAATAGCAGATAACAAGGGTGCACGTCGGGTAAAATAAATGCGATGGCCTGAATGGTTAAATATCGATTTCCACGGATCCATGTATACCAGCCGGTCAGAAAACGAGTCATAAATGTAGAAACGAACAAAGTGATGAAATAACTCGTGTGGAAAGTCACTTGCTTGTAAATTGTTCAATTACATGAACTTCCTGTATTCTATGGTAGAAATTGATTTTTTTATGGTAGAAGTGGACTTTTTTCTATGGTAGAAATAGGCTTTTATCTATGGTGGAAATTAACTTTTTAAGGAGAGGGCACCCTAACGGGATTCGTGGAATATCGTCTTTCATCGTGTGGATTCGGCTAAGACTCGGGTAATCCGTAATCGATGCGGAGAACCAGCATCTACCGGCCGATCGATTACGGATTACCCGAGTCTTAGCCGAATCCGTACGTTTTTCGGCGATGAAAGGCGATGTTACATTTGGGTGCCCTATCCTTAAATGTTTCTACTCACCTGAGGACCGCTAGCACCTTCATCTAGAGATAGAAATAGAAAAAAAGAAAAATAACAAAAGCATTACTAACACCAATATGCCATTTTCTTTTATCTTCGTGAACCTAACCGTCACTTTCATGTCATCAGAGAGACTACGTCATAGTTTTAATTTAGGCATATTAATAGACAGGGAAAGAGTCAGAATTCAATTTTGTACAAGAAAAAGTACATTCAAGTGAACGTATCTTAAAAATGTTTTTCATAGTGAACGTATCTTAAAAATACATTTGATTACCACATGGAATCGTTTGGACACTTTTCCATAACTTCATGAATCGGTAGGAAAAAACCAGTCAATCTAAATGTTGTCAAATGACATCATACAGGAGGGAGGTATTCCTAAAGGTCAAAGACCAAATTATATCACAGAACATTTTCCTGTGTTGTATTTTGAATTCATTGGAACTAACTGTAAATAAATGTTGCGTTGAAAAGAAAACTGATGAATTATGGAGGAAATATATTGTTTCTGATAAAATTTGACTTTTTAAATTGTAATTCTGTGTTTGTATCATTTCTTCGGCCTAGATAGCTTCTCTGGAATGTTTACGTCTGTAAACGTCTGACAGGATGCACAAAAACAACGTGTGCAACAAAATATTACTATACACTAAACAAAACTTCTAAACGGCCACCTATAAGTTGGAATTCCTCGTAGACCTTTTCTGGCATCCGCTGTCCAGAGAAGAGACAGTTCACTTCGTTTGATTTTTTGGAGAATAATTGACAAGTGTAAAAGCATACCTCAGCCTAAGTCCGAAAAGAGGTTCTTTTAAAAGGAACTAAACTAAAATTCATTTACTTAACATTGGAAATGAAAAAAAAATATTTGTTTGAAAACTTCATGCTCCTTCTTTCGGTTTTCATTTTTGTGCAGAAAGTAGTTTTCATGTTTTTTCTTATTGCTGAAATATATGTCAGTAATTTATGCTTCACTTTTATCCTATTTTGGGTAATAGACACCATGCATACGCAAACCATGTGTTTTCACTTTTTTAGAAAAAGAGATGCTTTCTGTTGGCAAAATCGAGAATCCTTTCATTACAATACCATGGCTAACGTCAGTATATATGTTATAATTGGTTTTTGTGGTATTTGTCGAAGACAACACCACTATGAGTTCAATATTGAATTTTGAAGACCATGTATCGTCAGAGCTCCAGATAAGAGGGAGTGATGGTATTCTAAATCCATTATTTCTCTTTGAAACCCTATGTTGTGGGTACTCATTAGAATTGTCTCGATGAGACAGTTCTAATGAATACCCACAACAAAGGGTTTAGTGGAGAATTATTAACAATTTCAATTTTGAAATCAAAATCACTCCCTCTATCTGGAGCTCTGGATCGTATTTTGTGCAAAGCCGGAGGAAATAAACCCAATTAAACTCAATTTTTCTCGGACAAATGAGTTTTTCGGTAGCACTCAGATATGTAATTGGAAATGGCATGTTAAAATACACTGGGAGAGGCCATCGATCATGAAAATATTAATTCTTTATTGAAAATAGCTTCACTAGCCCATATCTTTCTATTGGTGCAATGATATATACAAAATTTGTCTACTGATAGCTTGGTCCTGGGCTTTTTCGTTCCAAAACCAATTCGTCCCATGGCTTTTTCGTCCCATGATTGTGCGCTATTCCATTTGATTGGGCATGAATATTTATATATCGAAATAATTGATTTTAATGTTGGGAATTAAATGTTAACGGCCAAATATATTTCAAAATCATAGTTTTCAGTTACAAACTTAATTTTATTTGATACATTCACATGGTTTCTCTCCCTATCCATCATGTATCCTATTGTCAAGGGACGTTACTCCTGACTCGTCCTAATGATCGATGGGAGACCACCAATACACAAATAATCCTAACTTTGTCGTGAGTACTCTCCCTTCAACGAAAAAAGTATTTATTTGCTTCGTAGGTTGACTTTCAAGCCAACATTTGAATAATATTTCTCCTTTTCTTTCAAATTATTAATTCCACACAATGGTTTCCTTGACAAATACCACTTCAGTGTTCTCAACGCTTTGATTATTTACCTATCTATTACATGGTCAAATTTACAGTAGAAATAAAAGTGGTCGGTTAGAAGTTTTGCTGTGTGTATAGCAAACATAGATTCACGAAGATATGAGAATCCATGAAGTAATGGTAATCGACTATACTTTTTTTTTTTCAAATACGCCCACCATCTTGCAAAGACGATCTATAATGGGAAAGAGGGTGTCGAAAAATAATAAATGGTATTTCCGTAAAGGTATTTCCATAACTTTTTATTGAACCATCTCGACCCTGAGGGTAAGGGATCTTGACAACATTGTAGCAAAAATTGAAATTGATTGTAAGAAGCAATTTCTCCTCTTTCGACTAGGTTCTTTAACTATTTAAAGACAAATTTTTAACCTTCGATGCACGTTTAATATGTCGTCTACATATGCTTTGAATTTGAAAGAGTCTAAAATTTTGTCGTTTAGTAAAATGTTAACTCTTTATAAATCACACGAAAAAATTTTGGACTAATTGAAATCCAAAACATTTTGCAAACGACAAATTAAACGTGACTCAAATGATATCTATTTTTTTTTTGTTGTTGTTGTTTGAAAAGGAGGAAAACAATGTGGGAGAAGGAGAAAATGCTGGTTTCATTTTCTCACCTCAATACAAACAAATAAACAAACAAACAAACAAACAACACAATTGTTGTCCAGACAGATAAAAAGACATCCTTTACACAACAAAAACATACAAAAAACCCAACTTCAACTCCTGTTATTTTTTACAATGGGTGTTTACCTTCAAGTACATACGCATTCCTATTCTCCGAGAGATAAAAAACTTCATGTCGAATTTTGAAGTAACTTATATAGCGAGCAAGGTCGATCTTGTTATGTTCGACGCAATATGTTACTGACTGGATTATATACCTATTATGTGTGCAACATCTGCTCTTGTATGTCAATCAAAGGATTTTTATTTCTTCATTAAACTTACCTCAAGTTCATCTTTGGATTTAGCATTATTTCTCTGCGCTTTACGAATACAAATGGTCAATGCCTTGTGAAAAGGGAATGAATGAATGAATCAATCAATCAATCAATGAATCAATCAATCAATGAATTTATTGACTTATACATGCTGTACATAGTCAGCTACAACCAAAATAATTTCAACGTGTCCCACGTGATACAACTCTCTCTCTCTCTCTCTCTCTCTCTCTTTCTCTCTCTCTCATTTTCTGTCACCGCTCTTTCGCTGTCAAAATTACATGTTTGTCTATTTGATCAATTTACGCATATAAAATTATAAAAAGTACTCTCTCTCTCTCTCTCTCTCTCTCTCTCGGAAAAATATATTTATATTCAACTCTTTGCCAAACGACAGAGTTTTATACTGAATGACAGAATGTATGGTGTTTTACCGGGCATCGACATCTAGGGTCATTTAGAACGCAAAAAAAAACAGGGTAATGAAAGGAAAGAATAGCATGTAGGAATGTGAGTCATGTGTATATGATGAAAGATGTGTTATGAAATGATTCTATGATGGAAATAAAATAAAACAAATATTCAGTGAGATAAGAATAAAATACTCTTAATAGGAATAAAAGGTTTTAAAAACAATATCACAGGTTTGTACAGGTCCAATCTCCTTGAGAAAAGCAATGTCCCTGATTAGATCGATAACCTTTCTGGTATGCCTTGATCCGTCATTGGCGACAGTTTTGCTGGAATTTATCTTTATTTTATAAAACTGACCCATATAAATGTTTGATACTCTATAGTATCCAGATGAAAATTTTCAAACAGAATGATCTTGTGAAAAGGGGGTTTAATGCATCTGCAAGAGGTATTTATCCATGTCAGTCTGCGCAGTACGCCTAGGATGACATGGGTCGAAGCCATTTGCTATTATATAATTTTCTGCATATCAAAGGACCACTCCTACTCATGATTCAGTCGATTTTCAAACAAAATGGAGACTCATCTCATGCATGACTTCGTTTGATGCACCGAGAAGATGCGTTTAATCTCCTTCTGCGAGAGAGCCATCAAAATTTTATTTTACGCTGTAATTGTTTTGGTGATTGATACTTCTACAGGTTTAAAATTGAAAGGAGAAGAATATCAATAGATCAAAAAGCAAGGATAAGACAGTTCATTAAAGTAACTTCAATACAGATGTTGATGAAGAATGCACTTCTGTGGCCTTTCCATTCCTATAACACTTCGGCTGCTCAGCGCGACTCACTGACCTTTTGCGGACAGTGTAGATCAAGATCAGACTGCACAGAACGTGCAGTCTGATCTTGAATCTACACTTTCCGATAAAGAGATATTTTTCCAAAAAAAAAAAAAAAACTGAAATAACATTCTTCGAGTTTTCACTATAGGTTTGAAAGTTTCAATTCACTTATTGAGAAGGATAAGGGCTTTCACTCTTAGTGTGATATTGTGCACTGTAACTTTGTAATCCTGAGCCTGCTAGCGCCACTTAAGGTCCTTTTGCGGACAGTGTAGATCAAGATCAGACTGCATAGAACATGCAGTCTGATCTTGGATCTACACTGTCCGACAAGGAGATATCCCCCGCCCCCCCCAAAATAACTCTTAGTGTGACCTTGTGCACTGTAACTTTGTAATCCTGAGCCTGCTAAGCGCGACTTAAGGTCCTTTTTCGGACAGTGTAGATCAAGATCAGACTGCAGAGAACATGCAGTCTGATCTTGGATCTACACTGTCCGACAAGGAGATATCCCCCGCCCCCCCCCCCAAAAAAAAAATACTCTTAGTGTGACCTTGTGCACTGTAACTTTGTAATCCTGAGCCTGCTAAGCGCGACTTAAGGTCCTTTTTCGGACAGTGTAGACCAAGATCAGACTGCATAGAACATGCAGTCTGATCTTGGATCTACACTGTCCGACAAGGAGATATCCCCCGCCCCCCCCCCCAAAAAAAAAAAAAACATATCTCGGGTTTTCACTATGCGCTTGAAAGTTTCATGTCCCTTATTTGGTTGAATAAAGGTTAAAACTTCCGGTGTGACCTTGTGCGCTGTAACTTTTCAATCCTGAGGCTGTTAAGCACGACTCGCTGACCTTTAGCGGACAGTGTAGATCAAGATCAAGAACGTCTGATCTTGCATCTACAATGTCCGACAAGGAGACATTTTCCTTCATTACCCCCCCCCCCCCACCAAAAATAAATAATTAAACTGAAATAAAATTATTTTGGTTTTTACAATTGGCTTGAAAGTTTTATTTCACTTATATAGCACGATAAAGAATAAGGGTTAACGCATTCCGATGTGACCTTGTGCACTCTAAATCTGCACTTGATGACAAGACTTAAGATTTGTTTTGTCACACTGAATGCATTCACAGATGGCAAATTCAATGAGGCATAAACGATGGGATTAGTCATTGAAAGGATTGAAGGATTGAAATTACTGAGGAAAAATGAGAAAAGGTTGGCTACCAGGAGTGTCTCTTTTTCTTTCATTTATCCCCAAAAAAGTTCTTCCCTTGAACTGGATTATATAGTTAATCAATAGCACAAGATGTAATTGTGTAGTAAACTGTTTAACTCTTTACAAAACGAAAAATTTTCACTCGTCCAAACTCAAAGCTGTTCCAGACTATAAGGGTAAATGTGGCTCAACTTCTGAAACCTGATTCTAACAGGGCAGATAGCAATGTGGGAAAAGGAGAAAATGCTGGTTGCCAGTATTTTCTCCTTTTTCCCGCAATGTTTTCACAGGGCATCTTCGCCAATTTCGTTAAAACTTGTGATTGCGTGGTAAAGTGTTAATATACAAGACAAAAAATAAGAGTTTAACATATCATTTTCTCCGTACACAATGATCTAAACAAGCATTCTGATAGTATTCAATAGCAATACCTAGTCCCCTACCGGACGTATATATCGCTGGCATCGTTTAGAAAGAAAAAACAGGGTAACCGTTTTTTCAGTGAAATTTTCTAAGTCCAAGACCCGTAATTTCGTCAAAAATCAGTGGACCGGAAAAAAACTCGAACTTGATCTGTAACTCATGGTGGTTGACTTACACACCAAAAAATCAGCTCAATAGCTGATAGCGTTTAGAAAAAAAGTCCGGAAAACTGTTTTTATTGTGAAAATTTCTAAGTCCAAGGCCCGCAATTTCGTCAAAAATCAGCGGACCGGAACGAAACTCAAACGTGATCTGTAACTCATGGTGGTTGACTTGCACACCAAAAATCAGCTCAATAGCTGCCAGCGTTTAGAAAAAAGTCCCGAAAACTGTTTTTACTGTGAAAATTTCTAAGTCCAAGGCCCGTAATTTCGTCAAAAATCAGTGGATCGGAACGAAACTCAAACTTGATCTGTAACTCATGGTGGTTGACTTGCACACCAAAAATCAGCTCAATATCTGCCAGCGTTTAGAAAAAAAGTCCGGAAAACTTATTTGCCGGACTGACGGACAGACGGACGGACGGAGTGCCAACCTAAAGTCCCCTTCGGCTTCGCCGGTAGGGGACTAATAATGAATGACTGAAGGAATGACAAGGGTTCCCTGTCCAGTGAGGGTTAAAGTTGCTGGGATTTGCTACAAGTTACCTAGGTGTATCTATTTTTAGATTCATTGATAATGTTACTGTGTTGTAGGAATACATGACCGAATGAATGAATGAATTTATTGACTTATACATCCTGTACATAGTCAGTTACAATCAAAATAATTTTCATGTATGTGTATGAGCCTGATTTGCATAGGTCACTTAATTTACATATAAGCAAACATCTTGTACCTTATCAATGCCATATTGTTCAGTCTATTACTTTTTAAGTAGACATGTTCAAATCGGGATGGTAGAGATTTTGTGGTTTTTGTCAAAATTGTCATATATAACAGAATTAAGATTGCTAATAGAAAGAATTATTTTTCTGTGAGGCAGTTTTTGGCAACTGTGGGGTTTACATTGCAAGTGAGTCAATCTGGATGCCTATTGACTAGCTTCGCTAGTCTAAAAACCTGGTTCCTTTATATGGTCATAGACACCGAATATTTGCCGGGTTTTTTTTTAATTGTCGGCTTCAAACAGATCAATGTGGTTAATATGTATACCAAGTAGTCTGTCAGTGACCACTGTAAGGGAGGTAACTACGTACGATGTGATACAACTTTTAGACATCGTTTGTCTAAATCTTAAGCGTCAATTTACAAATACATGAAACGAGTAAGAAACAAACAATATCTTTGAAAAGATAGATGGCGTAAGAGGAACCAGAACATGAATATTTAGGTTTTTTTTCCCTCTCAATATGGAGAAAATAGTAAAAAATACCTTCCAAAGCAAGTGCCTCTTTTTCCTCATTGTTTTTCAATGTGTTTTCATTGTGTTGAAAAGTGGATTTTTTTTTATTCGATATGTATTTTAAAATTAAGAATATATATATATATATTATCCCAATAATCGTTGAAGGGGGGGGGAAACGTAGTTGTAGATCTACACTTCCGCACCGCCTAAGGCTTTGGTCACCCATCCTACCTCATCGGAGAGCCGCACATCCCGCCGTTCAGTTGTGCTTCTTGATCATTTCCCGGGTTTGAAGTGTTTATTCATGAGCTATACTCTCGAAAAAGGGAATTTAATGCATCTCTGTGATGCATTACACTAAGTGGATTCCAACACGCGAAAAGGGGCATTCGAACATTTGCGTAAAGTGTCGTCTCGGATCAGCCTGCGCAGTCCGCGCAGGCTAATTCGAGACGGCACTTTACGACTACATTAGATTTTGTTCTTCAGTAGACTTGCGCAAAACAGAAAATTACACAAAAACGGAAAGTGTCGTTTCGGATTAGCCTGCGCGGACTGCGCAGGCTGATCCGAGACGACGCTTTACGCAAATGTCCGAATGCCCCTTTTCGCGTGTTGCAGGCCAAGTTGGTCATAACGTTATTATGGATCCATAAAATTCTTTTTTAACAACCGGCCGAATCCTGCGGAAGTATCGTCCTTTGACAGGCAGAGAGTTTACAAAAAGCGAAAAGTTTCGACACATGTCAGCCTGCGCGGACTGCGCAGGCTGACCTGAGTCGGTACTTTTCGCAGATGTATTAAGCCCCCGTTTTCACAAAGCATGACTCAAAGCGCTCTCGATGACGCATACGTGGCCATTTACGAAATCTAGCGAGGTTGGTCGAATTACACTCGCACAGATAGTATTGCGCAATTGGGTAACCCTTTGAAAATAATAAATTACCAAATAGTACAAGAAAAGGATCATTCCTTGTCATATTAGTTTACTATGTTGTGAAAAAATGCCCTATGGTATCGACGGTACCCAACGGTTAGATATTAGTGTCTTAAATGTGCCTGTGAATAGGCCAACAGGGTCCCGCCGAATAAACATGCGCGCACATTTTTCACCAAATTACCATTTATTAATTCGATTTCATTACACTAAAAATTAGATCAAAAGCCAGATCGTTCAGCTACGCTGAACAAAAAATTGCAACTTCAATGAAGTTTATTGCTAGAATATCTATGCTGACTGACTTTAGAAACGCATGACTTACATAAAATCTTTAATACGTACACTTTGGTATGAAATTCAGTCTTAATACGTTATAAGAACAAATTTCAAGTGTCTTTTAACGTTATATGGGTACTCATATCAAAATCGATTTTTCATTGACTTTGTTAGAGCTAGTTATCTAATACTGTGATCTGCTTAAAGAGACATCTTTACAGCCAGAGTGTAAACAAACGCTGCTAAAACTTGAAGGTGTTATAATCTAGTCAGCTGTGTAAACGTAGATTAAAAAATCAATATTAGGTGTATGGGATAAAGAAACTGTAGGGATTTGTCTTCGATTTAAACCGGAAACTGTGGTTGTTATGTATATGGCTAGCCGCAATAGAATGAAATGCATTTTCTATCTGCCGTAATCTGTGCAACCTTGCAACCATCAGGGGCAATATTTGGCATGAAGATACAAGAGTGATTATAGTTTCATAAAATAAAGAAAAGAAAAAAAAAAACGGTTAAAAAACTTGATGGAAACGAGTGAAGATGTATGTTTAATACTTAAAATTAGAGGAAAATACTTGAAGAATAAAGTGATGTGCTTCTAAAGTCAGCCAGCATATAAGTATTTAACAGTGTAAATCAAAGAATGGTTGATTGGTTGATTGATTGATTGATTGATTGATTGATCGATTGGTTTTTAAGGCCCTTTTCAACATTATTTCAATCATATTACAGGGAAAGCTCGCTTAATCATGTATGTCGACGTATGTCCTGGGTTTTACCAGTGCTAGGCTATGGCTCTGAGGTGTCTTGCTCAAAGACACTTCTACAAAAGACCCAGTGCTTCTAGTGAGGCTCGAGCCCGGGGCCTCAAGGTTACGGGTCTTACACTTTACCACTGAGCCACGCCGGACCCCGTTAATTTTTGGGCTGCTAAGCGGGGCTCACTGACCTTTTGCGGACAGTGTAGATCAAGATCAGACTGAATGGAACGTGCAGTCTGATCGTGGATCTTGGATCTTGGATCTACACTATCCGATAAGAAGATATTTTCCTCCAAAAAATAAGTTTGAAATAACATTATTTGGGTATCTACTATCGGCTTGAAAGTGTCATTTAACTAATGAAGCAGAATAAAAGTTAAAATCAAAAGCAGTTCTCGAATCTTTAGTGTTTGTTCGATTGTGAAGGGTTAAGACACTTCAGATGCCTATCCTAGTACTTGGGGAAACCCACTATATATGACCCATGCTCTGGTGGCTTAATGCATTTGCGAAAAGTATCGACCCAGGTCAGCCTGCGCAATCCGCGCAGGCTGACCTGGGCCGAAACTTTTCGCTATTGGTCAATTTTCTGTATGTCTAATGACCAGTGTACCTCATGATTCAGTAGTTTGTTATATAAGACGAATTTTAGGGATGTATTATACTGTGATGACTTGCTTGGCATCATGCATCACGGAGATGTATTAAGCCCCGTTTGCCAGAGCATGGCTCATATATATACTCAGTTCCATAAATAAGTGTGCACTTAATTTTCTTTTATTTCTCGTCGCATGTTTTACTGAAGACCAACAAATTTGGTATCATACTTTAGTTCAGAGTCTGTAGAAAATGCCAGGCTAATCAGATTTTGACTAACAGAAAGTTTAAGTTAGGTTTTTGCAGTTTAAATGAAGGTGGTACTAAAACCAAAGTTTCAAAAGTACTCAAAGACTAAGGTAACATTAAAGTTAGGTTTTTCTTAAAGTTCTTTTAATTTTTCAATCAATATCTTGTATGGCCACCTCTGCTGTCGATACAGGCAATTATTCGACGTCGCACAGACCTTATATAAAGTAAAATCATTGCATCAGGAATGTTATTCCATTCCTGAACGAGAGCGGTGGCCAAAACCTAACTTTAATGTTACCTTAGTCTTTGAGTACTTTTGCAACTTTGATTTTAGTACCACCTTCATTTCAACTGCAAAAACCCAACTTAAACTTTCTGTTAGTCATGTGGATCATAAGGTTTGGTAATTCATGGTTACAACCAGTAAAATTAACCAATTCCATAGCAACCAGTAAGGAACTACACTACGGAACTTTCTTTAGGAAAACAGTCCCCTGGGGAAACCGTTTTACTAACAATTAGTAAGTTTTTGCTTGAGAATTTTCGTAACTTTACGCCTACGTTCAGATTTACGAAATTCGTAAATCTATTTTACTGAACTTTCGTAACTTTTTGAAGTAAATATTTCCGTATCTCTTCAATTGAAGGCGTAAAGAGTTCCGGTAGTTCCCGCGCCATTATCTTCCGCTAGGTGGCATTTTTCAAATAAATATCTTTCTGATTTGGGCATTCTTGGAACAGAACCGAACTACCTTTCAAAACGGCAACCGTTACTTCGAATTTCAAAAAAAAAAAAGTTAACTCAACAAAACGTTTCCTGGTACGGTTCATCTAGCCATGGTTAGCTTAGCATGTAACTTAGACACCAGTAACAAGTCGTTTATAAACACAGCCCCTATTGCTTGAGAAATAGCCACGGTATCAGCTTAGCATTTTAGAGACGCTATTTTTGTTTTCAAAGTCGGTTGCACAAATCCCGGTTTTCCCTATGCATATATTTCAAAACTGTATGCAAGGATTTGCAGTAAACAATGGTATTATTTTGATTTAGGTTTTCCCGTGTAAAAACATCATATTTCTAGGATGAATAGACTTGACTTTCCTACATACTTATTATTAATAACCATTTTCCGCTTGCTACTTTTTTAGCGGCAGATTCTTTTATTACGCACTGCGTATTAATATTTATCCTACACAGGATAGTGATGCGTCATAGCAGACAGGTCTAATCTTTGAAGAATATGATATGCACGAACAACGGTTCCCGCGCACTAGTTACCTAGGTAAACAGCGCGTGCTATTTAATCAGATGGAAATATGACGGTAATTTACGCGCATTTACCCTACATTTCTCGCGCTTTACGTAATACTGCAGTGCTTTCTTATGGGGGGGGGGGGGGGGGAAACAAGGGGGCGAGCTACGCCACGAGGAATTACCGAAAACAACTCTACTGGGTTTTGATGAAATTCCCAACAAAAAAGGGGTAACCGTTCGAAGCATGAAATATATAGAATATTTTTGTTTGGTGAAAGATCGAAATTAGTTTCATTTCGTGAACATCATCGGCTGCAATCACTCGTGAAATTATTACCGATGATGTTCACTCGATGAAAAAAAATTCGATCTTCCACCGAAAAACCAAATATCCTCTGCATAGACCATTTGCTTTCCGTTTTGATCAAATAGAATACCCCTTTCAATAGTTCTTTGATGCAATGTTAATTACTTACAAAAAGCATGCAGAAATCGAATTGTTCACATTTTAATCATCAGTTTCATGCTTTTTACTTGAAAACTCTGTAATAATATTCCAACCACAGAGGAATGACGTAAAGTTGGAGAACAGCCATAAACAATGACAAAACATAGTAAAACCATGTGTTTTGTAGTAATTCCATTCATAATTACATTCAATAGTGACTTTTAGTATAGTGAAGCCGCTGTAATTTGCCACCTAATGAATATTCCATATTTTGACGTAAACTTTCTATAGATCTCCAATAAATTTACGATTTTATGGGACGTTTACTTCCGGACCATGTGTACACGTACGGGGTGTCCGGAAAGTAAGGTAACACTTTTGTACATTTATAATATGGCTTTTAATTTCGGATAAGGATATAAAAATCTGTATACATGTACATGCATATAAAACGTGCAAGTTTTTTGTGTGATAATTTCACTCAATTTTCATTACATTACGCACTTTTACACAGATTTTAAATCAGGAGTACCTTATTGTCATTGGCGTCATTTAAATAATAAATGACGTTTTCAATGTTACAGCCTTTTTATGCTGTTTCCATGCCGAACATCCACGATAATCACTCTAGCACACATTCCAATATCAATCTTCTTGATTTCACGTTTAATTTTCTTTAAAAACATGTGCGAACTGTCTGGCATGGGACTGTAGACCTTGGACTTCAACTAACCCCAAAGAAAGAAGTCGCACAGGTTGAGGTCAGGACTGTGGGCAGGCCAAGATATGCTGCGATATTTTATCTCCGGATATCATCGTGATATTACCCTATCCTCGAACGTATCATTTAAAAAGTCTATCACAACATGAGATGTGTCTGCCATAGCACCATCCTGCATAAAACACGTCTTGCAGTATAAAAGACTCCTTTTCAAGCGTGGAAATAAAATTGTTTTTCAAAAGCGATAGGTAGTGCTTGGAATCAATCGTGTCGTTAAAGACATATAGTCCAGTAACACCGTGACATGACATTGCACACCATACAATTTCTTTTTCACTGTGCAGTGGTCTCTCTGTACAACAGTGTGGTTATCAATTTCCGAAAACTGCATATCTTGTTTACATACACGAAACAAAGAACAGGAAGTGAGAGAACGTTATTAACTATTAAAATGACGCCAATGACAGAAATGTACTTTTGATTTGAAATCTATGTAAAAGTTCGTAATGTTATGAAAATTAAATGAAATTTTCACACAAGAAACTTACATATTTTATATACACGTATATGTATTTTTATCGCTTCATCTGAAATTCAAAGCCATATTATAAATGTACAAAAGTGTAATCTTACTTTCCGGACACCCTGTATTTTACCTCCACACTGAGGACACGGTGACAAGATCAGTTTAAACATTTGAAGTCGGTTTAGAACGAGGCAAATATCGGAAAACCGAACACGGTCACGGAAATAAAGAAGTGACAAGTTCAAGCGCTTTCACAATACACATTTAGCAAACAAACATGTTAATTTCATTGCTCACAAAGCTCACCTTTAAGGCCATAGAATTTGAACTCATTTGAGTGTGTAAGACATAGGAATTCATTACCCTTTAACAGATAGGAATTTTATCAATCTTCCTAGCAGATATAATGCAAATTAATGATTTCTTAGAGAATTGGCGGTACTATTCCCGAGAGAAAACAAAGAAGATGTACATGTACCTGTTAAGATCAACTTCTGTGTTTCTGGGATTGTTTTTTGACAGTAGCTGTATACAAACAATTCACATACCAACCAAATTGACAATAATCGCACCATGATGTACGTAGCATCTTCCTTTCGGCCAGCGAAGCTAACAACCGGAATCCGTGTTCACCAACCATATTAGAATATTCTTAGTTTTATGATCAAGAATTTTCTAGATTTAAAAGTTTTCAACTTCTGATTGGCTAAACTAGATGGTTTAGCCAATCAGAAGTTGTGCTACTTTCTACATCTTAAATTAGCATTAGACTAAGAATGAAATTACGTCATCAAAACAACTTTTAAAAAACGTTCCGTTTAAAATCATTTATTTGAGAATTATACTAATATTCTCAACCGATTATTTCAAAAAATTACTCCATTAAGTTCGGCTTTAAAAATGGAACATTTTCATACATTTTTCACTGAATTTACTTGAAAATTGTGCTTGAAATTGTGAAATAACCGATCTTGGAAAAATACTCAAAACATGGATGGCCAGGAAAATATGGTTCTGATAAAGGAAAAGGTGTCGTCTGGTACAACATAGAAAAGTGTTAATACGGAAACAGCTGAAGTTAGAAAATTTGACTTAAACGAAGCCAGGGCACTGCTAAAAAAGATGAGAAATACGGATAAAGATGATATAACTTTTGTGCCGACATCAGGAGGTTTGAAATTACTATTCCACACTGGTATGTACGAATTGTTTAAACATTGTGCTGATACTCATTACTCATCGGATAAACTTGAAATCGGATGTCAAAAAATCCCAGTTTATGATAAAAAAGGAAATTTTGTGGAAACAAAATATAAATTGAGTTCATCAGGCAAAGGTGTTTACACGTTAAACTTATATCATACCAAATGTGCCTGTCTGGTCAATGGAAAACAAGAGTATTTATTCCTTAATTCCCACTTTGAAAAGATTTTGAAGTTAGCAGAGTGTAAACTTCAAGACCAGCACTGGTCCATTGGAGATCTAAACTGTCAGATTAAACAGGCGATTCAGTCATGTGTTTTGTCACGAAAACATCCAGAAGGTACCAGTGCACACAAAACACGGAGAAAAACAAATGAATCTATAATAGTAAGTACTACAATTGATAACAACAACAAAAACAAAAATGAGTCCATTAAAGGCCAATCCAGCAGACTTGTTGATCACATAAATACCACAGTCAGTGAGGAGGAAAGCAAAATTGTACATGATACCGGAGATGAGACCAGTGACTGTAAAAATAATGAAGACAGTAATGATTGCAAAATTGAAACTGGCCACTCGAAAACAACAATCGGAGAGTAAATAACCCACCCGGGAGCACAAGGGAAATTGGTGAACGTATAAGTGTAGCGGAGCAGATAAACGATAATACCTCTACAATTGAGGTAGAGAACACCCGTGCAACTGCAGATATAGTCAAAACTTTACATAATTTAGGTAAGGAGGTGGAAGATCCGCGAAACGACTTGAAAATGCACGTTTCTTCAACAAACAAAAAATTACAACAAATATCGGATGACTTGAGTTCTATGGGCACCAAAACAGAGGTCATATCTAATGATAAAGTCTGTAAATTGTCTGCCATGACTAAGGAAAAAGATTATATAAAAGAACAGTTGGGTGCCATGAGTGAGAATCTGCAAAAGAAACTAGACTTGATGACAGAAATATTAACCATAAATGTACCCGGTAAAAAAGATTATGATTTCAAATCTTGTAACAGTGTCCTACAAAACCAAATACAGAAAACAACCAAAGAGCATAAAGTAAGTGAAACGCCCAAAAGTCGTACTAAGCATTCACCCGTGATAAATACAACTCGTTTTTCCAGTGAAGACACATTTGAAAGAGCCACAGTCTGCCGATAAAAGTCCAAATACTACCATTAAAAAAAAGGTCCTTCTTATTGGGGATTCAATACTAAAAGTGATCCATATACGCGGACTTAAAAGTCATGTGCGGGTTATGACATGTCGAGGAAGCAAATATTGGATATTTCGAACAGACTGTACTCTATGAACTTGGATTGCTATGACAGTATTATAGTGTATGCAGGAGGTAACGATGCTGCTAACAGAACACCCCTTGAGTCAATTTACGAGGAACTTAAGCGTTTGATAGATACACTATCAAATAAGTGCAAGATTTTCCTCTGTACAACATGCCCACGAAAGGATGCTGAGGTAACAATTTTAAACGACATAATCAAGCAGGTATGTGAACAGTCAGCTACCTCATTAATAGATTGCTATACCTCATTCGAAAATGGGACTGGAAAAATGGTTGACGCGCTGTATCACCGAGACTCTATACATTTATTACCTGCAGGAACAAGAACACTGTTAAAAGTTTTGGATAAAAGCACTCCTATCATCAAGACACACTTAGCCAAATGAATACTGGTACCGTTGATGCTAAACGTGAGTCACAATACGGACAAAGGAAACGTGAAAACACCAACAGTGAAAGATTACGAGGCGGAAATAATGTTAAAGGCGGCAAACGGTGTTGGAACTGTGGAAGATCCAACCATAACTCAAATGAGTGCTGGAACCTAGCTTGGTAGGATATGTCGGACATACATAACACCTTAAATTGTAGCAACAAATTTACTGTTCTTGCTGACACATGTACAGTTTGCAATATTTCTTACATTAATTGCCAGTGTAGGGACGCTAGTACTGTAGATAATGATAATTTTCCTGTAATCAATGATGAAAAGAAACACAACAAAGTTACAATGTCACTGCAATCTATTTCAAATCCTTATACTGAATCATATATGAAGAATAATAGTACTACATCTTTTTATTGTTTATATTGAAAATAATACACAAAATAGAAATAATGATAAGCTAAAGCAAACTTTTGGTTTTAAACGAAAGGGTTTACATGTAGCATATTTGAATATACAGCATCTACTTCCGAAAATGGATGAAATTAAACTAATACTTAACGCATCAAAATCGCTGGACATATTTTGCCTATCCGAAACATTTTTGACGGATAATACTGAGGATGCTAACATCAAAATTAATGGCTTTGCAATTGAAAGAAAAGACAGAATAGGTAAGCTTGGTGGGGGATTACTCATATATATTGCAGATCAAATAAGTTATCAGAGAAGAGTTGATTTAGAACTAGGTGATCTTGAAAGTATTTGGCTCGAGATAAAATTTCCGTGTAACAAACCTTTATTACTAAATTTCTCTTATAGGCCACCTAATAGCAGCCAGCAGTGGATTGACAAATATGAAGACCAATTAACTCACGCAGACACTAGTAATTTTGATTACATTCTACTAGGAGACTATAACATAAATTATTCATTGTCCTCTACATATAGTAATTCAAAATGGTCTAAATTAATACAAGACTTTGGGCTTTATCAGCATATCAAAACACCTACCAGAGTTACGACAAATTCCGTGAGCATAATAGATCATATTTATAGTACATGTCCTCAATCTATCTATGAAACGTTAATTCCTGAAATAAAAATAAGTGATCATTACCCGATTGCGCTTACATACAAGTGCAACAAAGCATCGCACAAACGAAGATCATACCAAACAATAACCTACCGTTCTTTTTCAAGGCTGAACACGGAAAATTTTTTAACAGATTTGTCATGTATAAACTTTAATGTTGTTGAATGTATCTCAAATCCGAATGACGCTTTGGAATATTTTTACAATTGTTTAAATACCCTTCTTATGAAACATGTTCCAATTAAAGAAAAACGCGTAAAAAGGCTTAAACAACCAGATTGGTACAATGATGAAATTAAAATTGCAATTTCCACAAGGGATAAATTTAAACGTACTCGCAACTGGCAAATGTACAAAATTTGGCGAAACAAAGTAACCGAAATAATAAGAAAAAGCAAAAAAGATTTTTTCAATAAGGCCGTACAGAATCAATCTAACTCAAAAATATTATGGCAAAATCTGAGAACAATTACGGCGAATGATGTGCCTGTTAGCCATATACCTTCTAAATTATACATTAATAACACAGTGGTAGAGGGAACTGACAATGTGCTCAATGCACTCAATAAACACTTCGCAAATATATCGAACATTGTAAACAGGATTCCTTTGGATACTGAAACATTTAAAAACTTAGAATTTCATTTTAGTAATAAATTATCAGGTAAACATTTTGACATAAAATTCATAACAGCACTAGAGGTAAAAAACATCATTGAACATTTAGACCTTAAAAAGTCGTCAGGACATGATAGAATTGGAGCAAAGATATTAAAATTATGTAAAGATTTTATTTCAACAGCAATTTCGTGCATTTTCAATAACTGTATTTCAAGGGGCATTATCCCGACAAAATTCAAAATAGCAAATGTCACGCCTATTTTCAAAGGAGGTGACAAAAGTGATCCAAACAATTATAGACCCATTTCAATTTTACCAACTTTATCAAAAATATTTGAAAGACATATAGCCAGCCAGCTTAAACATTTCTTAAAGAAAACTGATGTCTTATATTCACATCAGTCTGGCTTTAGAGAAAACCACTCTTGCCAAACAGCACTTATTCATTTGATAGATACATGGTTAACAGATATTGATAAAGGAAATGCAATTGGGTCTGTATTCCTCGATTTCAGAAAAGCTTTTGATCTCGTTGATCATGACATACTTCTACACAAGTTAAAATTGTATCATTTTTCGGAAATTGCATGCAAATTGTTTGGGTCGTATTTAAATGGCAGACTTCAGATGGTTAAAAATGGAACCTCGTTGTCTGACATGAAACCCGTTTTATCAGGAGTTCCACAGGGCTCTATTCTTGGACCCATTTTATTTTTACTGTATGTCAATGATTTGCCTTTAAATCTTTCTTCAAGCCTTGACATGTATGCTGATGATGCAACTCTGCATAATTCTAGTTCGTCTATAAGACAAATTGATATGACCTTACAAGATGATCTAGTCAAAGTGAAGAAATGGTGCGAAGATAATAATATGGTTTTAAATCCTAATAAGACTACTTGTATGCTGATAGGAACTATGATTAGACTCAAACAGACACATAATCTTAATTTAAAAGCACTTGGCAATAGAATAGAAAGTGTAAGTTCACAGAAACTTTTGGGATTACATATTGACAGTACACTGTCCTGGAAGAATCATATAGACAAAACATGTGCAAAATTATCTACAAAATTACATCTGCTGAAACGAATTAACTGCTTTCTGATTCCAGAAATGCGTCAAATCTTTTATAATTCATATATAACCCCATATTTCGATTATGGGTGTATCACATGGAGTCACTGCAAATCTGCATTTATAAGTAGAATAACAAAAATTCAAAAAAGAGCTGCAAGGATAATTCTAAACAGACCCAGGAGATCCTGTTCTAAGGAAAATTTTGCCTCATTAAATTGGCTATCATTTAAAACTCGCTGCATATACTTCACTATTTTGATGGTTTATAAAACAATAAATGGCTTAACTCCTCCTTACATGTCAAGTCTTTTAAATTTAAGTAGCAATCAGTTTTACAAACTTAGATCAGAAACTAATAATAAAATTTCACAACAATGCATCCCCAAAACTGAGTATATGAAAAAATCTTTCTCTATGCGCAGTATGAAATATTGGAATTCAATTCCATTGCATATCAAGTCAATCAGTAACATCGAATCCTTCAAAAGAAATCTAAAAAGTTATTTGATGTCTGTAAATGATTTTTCGTGATGTTGCTACACGTGCTTGTTGAAACTATCATTTTTCTGAGTCTGTAATCAAAATGTATGTCCATGTGTATGTGTGTGGGGGTGGGGTGTATTTGTAGGCGAGAATTTTGCGTGCGTGTGTCTTTTACCGAAGGCCCTATTGTAAATAAGTATTTCATTATGCTGTTGTTTTTCGGTGTAATGATGTCTTAATAAGCTACCTTCGTTAAATAAAGATATTATTATTATTATTATTGTTATTATTATAAATTAAGAATAGTTCAGAGCTCCAGATAAGAGGGAGTAATGGTATTCTAAATCCATTATTCTTTTCAAAACCCTGTGTTGTGGGTACTCATTAGAATCGTCTCGATGACAAGATTCTAATGAGTACCCATAATATATGGTTTGGTGGAGAATAATTAATATTCTGAATTTTGAAATCAAAATCACTCCCTCTATCTGGAGCTCTGATAGTTGGTGAAGATGGATCCTAATCTCAGCTTGGGTTTTGCGTATATCTAAACAGGTTAAGACTCCTCCAAATGGATTCCTGAATTCTGCCAATCTTTTGTTAGTACATTATAGTTTATGATTCTAATTCGTAAGTCGGGCAATGGGAGACAAAAGACGGTTACTTCCCTTGATAGCTCTCCACTACTAACTAGGTGCTGAACAAGGTATTACTTGGTTTTTATCCTTGATATTGTTTGCACTATTTAGGAATGTTCAGCTTTAAATATCTCCTTCAAAATTTATCAAACCACAAAATTGATCTATTTGTTGCATTTCAATGATAATAGTGTGTGAAATTCGATTTGAAAACTGTATATTGACCTTACATACACATCATAAGTTAAATTACAATAATCGCAACATCTCTTAGAAAAGCAAGGGTAAAAACAAAGGAAACCAAATAAAAGGACCTAGTTGCAATTTGGTTACCTTGGTTTTTATCTAACAAGGGAGATAATTTGAAATGCAGTTTTTTTCTCCCATTCCATTAATTCACTGATCCGAGCGCTTAACTAAACAGAGAGTTTCGATATCAAGCTGTTACGTCCACAAGAAAAGATATCTTTTTATCGTAGGATAGGATAACACTATCACTTTTTATATTGTTTTAGGCTCTTTGGTGTTGTCAATAATTTTAAAGTATTGCGCATGCGCAGCTGTCTGCTTTGGCAGCTCTTCCTTTTGGATACTGAGCCTTCAACACTTCAGCGAGAACCACGAACGGACCATAGAAATTGACTACCAGCCACACTTTCTTTACCACCATTATTTTGAAGACCCTTCTGACAGCTCCTTGTACTTTTATACCTTCTGCAGAAACACTTATAGCTTGAGAAATGGCGTTTCTTTCCAAAATGAGGAACGAAGAGTTGGCTTTATCACAGATGTCATCGTTCACAATAAGACAGCCCCCAAACAGGTCTTCCGGTCGTAGAATGATTGCCAAGTTAAGAAGAGCGCTGAGTGTCGGTCCGGCAATGTCGATATAGGCGTTGTACATTTGTAACCTGTCCACTAATGGGCTGATTCCCTGTAAATCCAACAATCTTCCCATACAGTTGATATAATACATCAGCCTCGCTCTTGGATCATCTGGTACCATCACTAGATTTGCATGTTGCTGTGCATTTTGCCGACCGGCTTGTATCAACGCCATTTTGTACGGGTATTTCCAATTTTTACGATATTTTCGTGCTGTATCTGTCAGTTACAAATAAGTATTGATGATCTACAGGAAGTATATATTTTAAATTTCTTATCTCACGAGTGCGATGTTTACATTTTGTAAATATTTCCTTCATGTAGTAACCTCTAGATGTTTTCACACGAGCAATCGTTTCCGAAAACATTTTGGACAAAAGATTTTTTAAAAACTTTATTATATGCTGTTGTGTGATTCTGTCAGCTTTTAAACCATATACGGTTCAACCTGTATTAACTCATTACAAAACGGCAAAATTCTGGATAAGTCCAAATTGAAAGCATTGGCAGATGACTAAATAAATGTTCCGCAAATTATGAGACTTGTCTCTGAAAGGTTAGAAAACATTGTTGGAAAAGGAGAAAATGCTTGTAACCAGCATTTTCTCTTTTTCTCACGATGTTTTCAAAACCTTATTTTCTCAGGGTTGTTAAAACTCATAATTGTGTGGTAAAGGGTTGAGCAAGCGCTTACGAGAGGCCATTCAAAATGTGCTTGCTTTAGACATGCGTTTGCTCACTACAGGTACGTTTCAACAGGGTTGCCTTCCCTAAGAGTTTTAACGACCTTGAGAAAGACGGCTTTTGAAAACATTTTGGGGACAAGGAAAAAATTGCTGGTAACAAGCATTTTCTCCTTTTCCCAAAATGTTTTCTTCCCCTTCTATGACCACTTCCGTCATTTGAGCCACACTGAGTTTGTCGTCTGCAAATGCTTTCAACTTGGATAGGTCTAAGATTTTGTCGTTTGACAAAGAGTTAAGAGAGGTTGCATATTTAATAAAGATGGTCACAAAGACAGGTTTCACTATATGTTAATATTTAGCATTCTTTTATGTAGAGGCCTTTAACTCTTTACCAAACGACAATTTTTCTTTTTAGACTTTTCCAAATTCAAAGCAGTTGCAGACGACAAATTTTGTGTCTCAACTGTTACAATTTGTCTTTGAAAGGGTAGAAAACTCTGCGTGAAAAAAGTGGAAAAAAGCTTCCCAGTATGTTTTCAAAAGCTTTCCGATTCAGGGTCGATACAATCCAGGATTTTAATTTTACAAAAAAAAAAAGGTAAAGTTATAGAAGATAAACCTCTGCTACAAAGTCCTGGGTTTTAAAGACCCTGTGAAATTACACTTTTGAAAACATTTTGGGAAAAGGAGAAAATGCTGGTAACCAGCATTTTCTCGTTTTCCAACAATGATTTCTATCCTGTCAAAAACGAATCCAAACACTTAAGCAACAAAAAAAAAAAAAAAAAATTGTCCGCAAATGCTTTCAATTGGAATCTGTGTAAAATACTGTCGTTTACGACAGAGATAACGGGTCAAAATATAAGACAAGATTTCTTCCTGGTCTATAGCCATTTAAGTGTCTTCGTTAATATACATGTATAACCTTTATACACGTAATCAGCTATTGTGGCCGGCATACACCGCAGTCAGACTGCACAGAACATGCAATCTGTGCACGTATTCACCAACCAGTTTTAGATTCATACTTAGTCTTATTCTAGATTTAGAAAGTAATACGACTTTTGATTAGCTAAACAGTTTGGTTTAGCTAATCAAAAGTTGTGTTACTTTCAAGTTTAAAAATTCTAGAGAATAAAACTTAGACTGTTCTTGAGCACGGTTGGTGAATTAGAACCCTGATCGGGAGCCTATCCAGTCCGTTTCTCGAATCAAAACTACATTTATAACCGAACAGTCACAAAACCCACACCGCTATAACCGAACGGTCATAAAACCTACACCGCTATAACCGAACGGTCAAAAGTTCTACACCGCTATAACCGAATGGTCATAAATCCTACACAGCTATAACCGAACGGTCAGAAAAACTGCACCGCTATGATCGATTTATCAGCTGCCTTCGTTGACTAATATGTATAAATTTGATGGTCGCCAATGCTCGTTAAGGCTCGCGTCATACAATTTTGTCAATTCGTTTGATAAAAATGATAATAAATAACCCCTCATGTAAGATCTTCTGTATCCAAAAACCAGTTCCAAATTGTATTTAGAATTGTAACATGGATTTCATTCTGGAAAAAAAATCATTATTATCATCTTATGGTCAATATTACGGGCGAGGAGGAGGGGCTACGACAGACTTTACTGTTACACTGATAGATAAATGAACTTGGTGTTTTCTATTGGTCAGATATTATAAGACAAAGTTGGACGTGCCCTCGGTGCATATTCAGTTCATATTCGGTTATCTCCGTACGCTGTCGTCGAGTTAAGCCGATGACTATTACGAAAGTTATGGAGGGCAAGTTAAATTTGTTTACTTATACGAAAAAAAAAGAAAAATTCAATGTTGTAATGACACGAATGCGTATGTAGGGAATATATTGTTGGTGTTTTGATTTGGGAGATTTTATCGGGAATGGGATATTCTATAACAAACTTGACTCTTACCCTTATAGATAAATGATTTAGACCTTTCCTGTCGTAGAGATACAAGTATGTGAGTCATGCTCTGTGAAATTGGGCCTTAATGCATCTACAAAAAGTTTCGACCCAGGTCATCCTGCGAAATCTACGACCTATTATTTCATGCTTTCCGGTAAAAATACCGATTTTTATATTCTGACTCTTCAATTGAAGGCGGAAACAGTTGTTCCCGCGCACTAGTTACCCAAGTAAAATGCGCGTACCTCACAACCAGATGGAAATATGACGTAATTTACCTTACATTTCTCGCGCTTGACGTAATATTGTAATGCGTTGCTATGCGGAGGGGGTACGCCACGGGGAAAACCGAAAAGAACTGTACAGGATTTTGATTAAGTTCCCCCCAGAAAGGGTTAAAAGCATGAAATAAATAGAATATTTGTTTTTTTTACGGTGAAAGATCGAAATTTATTTTATTGAGTGAACACCATCGGTAATATTTTCACGAGTGGCTGCGCCACTCGTGAAAATATTACCGATGATGTTCACTCAATGAAATAAATTTCGATCTTTCACCGTAAAAAACAAATATCCACTATGTCATTTTTTCCTTGTCCAAGTACCATTCATCCTGCAGATTCAGTGGGTTGTTAGAGAAAATGGATTGTGTGGATCCATAATTAAATGATGACTTGCTCAGTACGAGGCATGACGTGCATGTATTAAATCCCCATTTTCCCAGGGCATAGCTCATATTGTAAATCAAAGCTGTTTTGGCATAAATAAAAAAATTATCAAACAGCGTAAGAACCAATACCGTACTCTTTCGCAGATGTGTCTAGATCTACGACTACGGCAAAATAGACGAGGAGACATTTCAAATGTCGGCAAGCCAAATCGATTATTTTTTTATCTGCTTATTCTACTGATAAGATGCCACCACTCACTTCATAGATAATATAACTGTTGTATAAATTTACAACACTGAAATCATAAAACATTGATTACAATAGAAAGAATGTACCTGGTCTACTTTATACATGCACACAACATTCAGTAGACTCTAGAGATGCCATACTGTTTATACTCGTGTGCTGTTGATTTTATAGGAAACGAAATATCCGTGTATTTTATCAGTTTGACAGGAACAATTGAGCCACCAATAGCCCCCCCCCCCACCCCCCGGGGGAATTTTCGGCACTATTATTTTCTGAAACCCCAAGGTCTCCTGAGCACTTTGTCAAAGTCTGCCACCTGGCGAGCGGGGCTTTTGCGAGTTATAGAGGTCAAAGGTCATCAAGTGCACTGTTACATACAAGATATCAATGAATAGCACTTCAGGTTAAATTTTCTTTTCATTTTTTACATTAAATATGTCAGAAACATGTTCATATGGGTTTATACACTCATATCTTTAGTCAAAACAGCTGTTTCACACAAATAGAAGCAATTTTGTTTGAATCAAAGTACTGACAGAACTGTTCTTGGCCATGTTTGTGGGCGTAAACTGGCTGGTACCCAAAAACTTATCCATAGCATACAAAATCATCAATTATGATCTTAGTGATACAGAATAGGTTCCATGACAAACATTGTGCCTTACCATTATAATTTATCCTATCTATAAGCTGTGTCAGCGAAGGAAATCAGAGTATTAATAGTGACAAATGTTAAGCTTTTTTAAAATTCTTACGATATTTGCTGGAATTAAAGATATTTCTTGCTATTGACCAATAAGAACTCATTGACGTCAGGATTTTATTTATCACTTCTATAATCAACAGTAATTTGCCACATCAATTGGTATTGTATTAAACCCAGTGAACAAAGCTGTTTAGATCTTTTTCTTAATGGTGGCCCTTCATAGAGTTCGAGACTAATATAAAGTTGCCTTTCATAGAAATGATAATGATTTTTAAAACAGATCATTCCATGCTATATTAAAGTCTATCCACTATCACCCATGGACCACATTCATGAAGTCAACATTGTTATCATCTTTCTCATTGCTTGGTTAGAATATATTTCAATATGTTAACTAAATCATTACTATGATTTATACCCTGTATAATTTAAACACGTATTGCATGTCTATTACATGGGGAAGTAAACAGTAAACATTGTAAAAATTCAATAAAGATTCTGTTCTGTTTACAATATGACATTTTTACCACAATTGAAAAACATCAAAATGTGCGCAAAGAGGGCATGCATAAAACCGTTTTTGTAACAGTCTGGGTTTGTAATTCTATAAATGATTCCAAGGTAGCACTTTGCAAAACAGGATTTACTTTTGTCGAACTACAGAGACTTCCCTTCACAGCATAGACTTTGGGAATGAGAAATCAGGTCAGAAAAGAAGAAAATATCTCTTCATTAGATCACTCAGATCATTTCTTCCTACAGATGGGTAATTATTGGTGCATCACCTATATGGAATAGCACAGTAAAATGAAACCTTTTTTTGTAATATGGGAAACAAAATCCTGGAAATAACAATAAGCCCATGATCGTGATACCAAATGCAAAAAAAGAAATGTTCATCTGTTCATGCACAATAATACAATTATGCTGATATTGGATGAGGTGGAGCTAAGCACAGTATAAGTATATGGCAGAAGGCATTTTCTTTTTGACATACGACAGGTACCTTTATATACATGTTTGATAGAAAGAGAGAAAAACAAAACTCATGCACAGGCCTTTTGCCCATAGCAGAAATAAGGAGAGTCACTAAGATTATTTCGATTCTAACATGACCAACTCTTAATCAAAGGAAAACAAGTTCATACTTAGAGTAAAAACGCGGATGCAGATTATATTCCATTGAATAACTTACTTACTTACTTTATACAGAATGATGTCACTCCATATAGAATGACGTCACTCTACATAGAATAACGTAGATTTTACCACGCTTTCGTTGCACTGTGTTTATAGAGCCGAATTCACGTATCATGTTAGAATATTCTATATATCTTGAGCTAAGACTTTCATGACAAAGATTTTTCTGACTGCGATCAATTTATCAAACTCGCTAAAGAATTTAATCTTTATCGATAAGGTCTATCTCTGTGCATGAATAAAATCACAACTTAAATTTCCAAGTCTTGCGTTATCTCATGAAATCTCGAACCGGGAAGAAACCCGACTTGTATATAAGCATTGGGTGTTAGCTGCTGTTGATACGAAGATCGATAACAGCCTATCAATCTATAAACTAATATATTCGTATTACTACGATACCGTCCCATTATAGTTTACAAAGGATCGTAGGAATCGTTCTCATCGAGTAATCTTCCACCCCTCAAAGTAGTGTATGAGCAGGATAAATTTCTCATGTTCAGCAATTAACACCCCTGCCCCGCCCCCATAAAAAAAAAAGAAAAAAAACCTTAGTGAAAAACTGAGACATTGATAGATTAGAATGCATCATTATCAAATATATAAACCTTGCACTTAGAAAAGTGAGCTTGGTGCATCTGCAAAAAGTATCGACCAGGTCAGCCTGCGCAGTCCGCGCAGGCTGACCTGAGTCGAAACTTTTTGCTATTGGTGAATTTTTAGCATGACAAAGGACCGGTGTAGGCTACCTCCTGATTCAGTCAGTTGTTAGACAAAATGGATTTTATGGATCTACAATTATGTGATGACTTGCTTGGTATAATGCATCATGGAGATATATTATTAGTTGTACGGTCAGGTGGCAGGGGACTTCGGCTCGGGGCGACATGATTCACCACAGCCGTGAACAAGTTTCCAAGTCCCCTGCCACCTGACCGTACAACGAATTTATTATACAACAAAGTTTTACCATTCCAACGTGTGTTAAACGGAGTTTACTTGGTTTTTTTTCTTTCAAAAATTGAGTACGCAGACGAAGTAGAATTTCCCTTCTGAGTGCCTCAATTCAATGAAAACTGACGTCACTGGGAAATGACGTCACTGAAACCTTGGTAAAACGTGCAGTTTGGTGCATAATCTTGATGTTAATCTTGATCAATGCCGCTATTTTGGATGTTGTGTTGAAAGTGCAGTCATGTATACGGGGGCTCCCGAAAGGGAAACTGCTTTTACGTTGGTTTTGCCAGTGTACATGATATATATGTTCTGGCATATTATCCAATCAGATCACGAGAAATTTCTTTGCAGTATAATAATAAACCTCATTTTTGCCGGAACATGGCACATATGTATATAAGTGGAACTAATTAGAAGAGTTATATAATGGAGAGGGCTAATCTGTCTACGTCTTTCCTGCAACTTTGCTACGGCTTTGCAATGTACAGTGCCTCGTACAAAAACGTTCACACGTGACCGCAGCTGCCAGTAGGGATCGAGCTGGGAGTTCTTGATTTAAAAAAACCGAGACAGACTGCCTGATGTTATACTAAATATTCTAGGTAGACATGCCTTACAGCTTCTGTATACGGGACCTAGGTTACTGAGTGAAATATCAGTTGTAATTATCTAGCAGTCTACGGTAACACGTTACATTCAAATGCCCAAAGTATCACAAGTCTTTTCACCTAATGAATATGCTACCAAAATTTAATAATTGTGATCAAAACGAGAAACAGAAATGGGAGCAGGAAAAAGAAAATGCCCGGTTTGATTTGTACGGGAGCCATCGGGCAAAAAGTGGCTTTTGCTTGCGGTTAAAGATAGACAGCAATTATTATTCATCTCCACTGATGACTGTCCTAAATCTATCAGTAAACTGCCACATACTTCGAAACAATAGAGTAAAAATGCAGTTTAATATCTTATTAATTCATTCATTCATTAACTCACTCACTCACTCACTCACTATCACTCTTTCTCACTCACTCACTCACTCACTCACTATCACTCTCTCTCACTCTCACTCACTCACTCCCTCCCTCACTCACTCACTCACACACTCACTCACTCACTCACTCACTCACTCACTCACTCACTCACTCACTCATTCATTCAGTTTAAAAGATGTAAAAAGAAACAGAAGAAAAAAGATAAAGCAATCTCTAACACTAAATAATGCACTCTTGAAAAAGAAACTTAACAAAACTTCGTCTCTGTCCATATTTTTAACATTCTTGTAGCTTATCTTTGTTCCCTCAGATGTCCGCCATCACCGGAAATAAATTTCAGCCAATCAGTGGCGAAGTTGTTCGGATCTTGGCCATATCCGCTGTTGTACGGAACGCTTCCGTTCTGTACCTTACCGTTAGCTGCTCGGTACTTGTCGTTGGCATGCATGCTAGACGGTTTCCTGTTCACTCTGTTCACGCTACTGTTGCGTCGAGCATCTGGGGTAAAATAAAGGAAAATCAAAGCAAAAAAAAAAATATGAACTATGCTATGTGAAAAGGGGGCTTAATGTGTCTGAAAAAAAATATCGACCCAGGTCAGCCTGCACATTCCGCGCAGGCTGACCTGGGTCGAAATTTTTTGCTTTCTGTAAATTTCCTGCATGTCCAAGGACCATTCTACTTCATGATTCAGTCGGTTGTTACAAAAAGTGGATTTTAGATACAGATCATGTCTTGCTAGGTGAAATGCATCACAGAGGTGCATTAAGCCCCCTTTTCACAGAGCATATACTTTAACTATACAAATAAACAGTCTGAGCATGATCAATTTCGAAAATAAGATTGACAACAATTTTCGATTTCTTAATTCTAGGACCAGCCTTCTGACTAGCTTAGATCTTCTCAACGTATGAAGGCCGGTATTTATCAATAATTCTTATTGGTATTCTTCGTTAAATTCTGGATTTAGGAAGTAAAAAATTTGCAGTTGGTTAAACCAACTAGTTTAGCCATACAGAAATTAGTCTACGCAATTTTTCAAATTAAGGTAGTGGACCCGTAATAGAAAACAGCTATTTTCACTATAATATTATCCTACAAAATTTGCTATGATTAAAAATGAGTATTATTGTACTATTTTAACCGATCCACTTTTTCCTCTTTTTCCTTCCTAGAATTATCATTTATAAATCTAAAACCACTATATTCTCATTACAAAGGGAGATAATAATTACCTCACTTTTCCGGAAACTAACAAAAAGTATCAACAAATAATTTCAAGATAGACATCAAAGGAATTTCTGGTCGGTTAAAAATGTGCAAAAGTATTATATCGGTATAAATCCTTATTTATCAACTGTCAAGAAATTTTATTGCATGTTGCACTAGAAGTGTTAGGGGTCTACTACCTAAAGAAAATTCTTGAGCATTAACTCAAGGAATGATTGGTATGTATGGAGCCTGGCAGATGGATATTCTTTGAAATTAGAGTAGAATTATTGATGAATGATTGGTGAATACAGGCGCCGCAGTTTGTTCTTAGAATCATCAAGAGCTCCCCGTACGGGTGTCAAAGCTTGGTCGTGGGTGCCTTTCAAGTGAAAAACTAAATCGAAAAGGGGGCATAACTGTGTTAAAAATATTCTGAGAATTACCTACCCTTCTGTTATGGATTCCCTGTTAATAGTTAACAACCAGCCATAGTCTGTAGTAAATATCTTCAGCAGAGAGATATAAGATATAAGTTTTTGCATGACGACGACGACCCAGATGACGCAGGTTTACAGGACTGTCACAAGACCTCGACGTTTTCTTCGAAAACAGCCCAGCTGATAAAGCAATGACTGCAAGTTTTGGCAATGCGATTATTAAAAGACTTGCGCCATCGATCATTTTTCATGGTGAAGAGAGCCTCATTCGTTTGACTTTTTTAGTGATGCCTCATCCACTTGAGCAATACTAACAAAATCAACATGTATGCAAAATACGTCGCACCTTCTTATTGTATTCGAGATATTTAGCTCAAAATATGTATTACACGGGTTTTCCATAGTCATCTGAACCCTTAGCCTACTAAATAAATGAAATGAAACTTTCAAGCCGAAAGTAAATACCAGAATTTTGCTATTTCAAATTTATTTTTGGATGAAAAATATCTCCTTACCGGACAGTGCAGATCCAAGATTAGAATGCACATTCTGTAC
The DNA here is from genome assembly GCA_946811185.2 of Hippopus hippopus. NCBI lineage: Eukaryota > Metazoa > Mollusca > Bivalvia > Cardiida > Cardiidae > Hippopus > Hippopus hippopus. Next base: position 21,197,538 of record OX328103.1, read on the forward strand.
AGTTTGATCTTGATCTACACTGTCAAAAAAAAAACCCTTAAGTCGCGCTTTGCAGCCTAAGGGTTAATTAAAGTTTTAACGAAGAAATTTAAATATCATCATGGTATCTCGTTTGAAACTATTTATGACTTTCTCCTTCTGTGCCAAGGAAAATCACCGAAAAGTGGATGTGGCTTTAACCTTATCAGTTGAGTCCTGTTCTGGCTAAATGGGGCTTAACGCATCTCCGTGATGCATTATACCAAACAAGTCATTAAATAATTATATGGATCTATAAAATCCATTTGTCGAAGAACCGACTAAACCATGGTTCTTTGACATGCAGGAAATTGACCAATAGCAAAAAGTTTCAACCCAGGTCAGCCTGCGCGGACTGCGCAGGCTGACCTGGGTCGATATTTTTAGCAGATGCATTAAGCCCACTTTCCGCAGGGGCACGACTCAATTCATTATTTCGAGAACGTGATTGATAGTATCAGAAAGTTTGTACCACTGGATGGTTTCCTCCCAGGCTGACCAGCTTTTGGACCGGGGATGATGTTCGCTCCGATCACAAAGCCCTCGTTGTACACACCGCCCGGTCCGAGTCTGCGATGCACTGAAAATAAAACCGACTCGTTAAGACAGCCATGCGTGCAACAAGTATTGTAATTTAAACCTGTAACCCTGTACCACACAATCCTGAGTTTTAAGGACCCTGGCAGACAAGGCTTCTGAAAAAAAAAAAGTGTTTGAAAAGGGTAAAATGCTGGTAACCAGCATTTTATCCTTTTCCCACATTTTATTTCTTTTCCTTCATAGACATATTCTATTATTTAAGTCATATTAACATTGTCATCTGCAATTGCTTTAAATTTGGACAAGTCTAACTTGTTTTATGTTTGGTAAAGGGTTAAAAAAAACAATTCAATATTTAAGATATACTGACGAAAAGGGCTTTAACAAACATTGTTGAAAAAAAATGCTGGTCACTACAGTTTTCTTCTTTCCCTACAAAGTTTTTCTACTCTTTCAGAAAAAAAAAATCCATCCTTTTAGCCACATTTGATCTTATCTTGGATCTACATTGTCCGCCGTCATATTACACATGTAACTAACAACTCCATACAAACAAAGAAAAAGTCTCTCGTCACTTACTGTCAGCATCGTCTTGTTCCTCGGCGGCACAACACTGGCTGCACCTAGTGGGTCCCCTAAAGCAGATACAGTGTTTTGTCCTGCAGCACATGGTGTTTCGAAGCCGTGCACACCGCCATATAAACCATCCGGGCCTCCAACAACACCAACACAGAGCTAGTACACCCAGGGCGGCCAGGGCTGAGGCAACAACGATAGCCCAGGGGAAAGGAGGGGGTGGGGGAGGAGGTGTGGTGACAGGGATTGTGGTCGTTGTTTCTTTTCCTGCAAACAATAAAACAATTTAATCTTTTACCCAGCGTATACGACTGCGGGCGATTGTTTTCGAAATCATTTCGGGAAAAGGAGCGATTGCTAGGAAAACATTTCAGCATTTTTCAACAGGCACTTAATTTTGGAGAACCTTGCTATCTTTAACCGGATTCATAATACAATACTTTATACGTTAGGTTATATATTGAGAAAAATTGGTGAAAAAAAAAAACTTTCGCTTTTTTCCCTTCAAAATTCATTTTCTTTCCTTGAAACAAGACTACCATGTCTACGATAATCTGCATGGTAATAACTAAATATCATTAATCATGGGCGGTGTGGATCCAATATCAGATTGCATATTTCGCGCCGTCTGATCTTAATCTGTACCGTCCGTAAAAGCTCCTCTTTTCACTTATACAACAACGGTTAGTTCAACGGTTAAAGGAATTAAAGATCTTTCTAGCTTTTGCCGTTATAAGCGAAACAAGTATAATTGAGCCATGCTCTGTGAAAAGGGGGGTTTAATGCATCTGCAAAAAGGATCGACCCAGGTCAGCCTGCGCCGATCGCGCAGGCTGACATGGGCCGAAACTTTTCGCTTTTGATAAATTCTGTGCGTGCCAAAGGACCATCGTACCTCATGATTCAGTCGGTTGTTTGACAAAATTGGTTTTATGGATCAACAATTATGTGATGACTTGTTTGGTATCATGTGTCACGGACATGTTACAACCCCCCCTTTGCAAAAGCATGACTTACATAATTGGTCTGCAATACACGAAAAGGGGCATTCGGACATTTGCGTAAAGTGTCGTCTCGGATCAGCCTGCGAAGTCCGCACCGGCTAATCCGAAACGACACTTTCCGTATTTATGTAATTTTATGTTTTGCGCAAGTCTACTGTAGCACAAAATCTAATGTAGTCGTAAAGTGCCGTCTCGGATCAGCCTGCGCGGACTGCGCAGGCTTATCCGAGACGACACTTTACGCAAATGTCCGAATGCCTCTTTTCGCGTGTTGCAAGCCATATTATAGAGTTAGAAGTGTTAATTCAATGGTATATATATAGGATATGACATGAGTTGGTTTTTGAGATAAAATTTTATTAAATGAGTCTACAAAAAAATGTTATTAAGCGAGCCTTTGGCGAGCTTAATAACATTCTTTGTGGACGAGTTTAATAAAATTTTACCTCAAAAGCCAACGAGTGTCAGATTCTTTTTATCACATAACTGTATAACAAGAATTCCAGTCCATAATGTGCTAAAACAGATGTATACATGTACAATGTGTAGTGAAATTTACATGAAGCCTATGCGCTTCTTTGAGAGGTACATTACGAACAAAAAATAGTTCCGAAGAAACTTGCACATATTGATTTTGTTTTGAATCTAAAAGTGATTAAATTAGTAACTTTATCATGATTAAGAATTTTGACCATTAATTCCTTCAGGAACCTAGGTCAGCAATGTTTTAGAAATGAAGCGTATAATTACAGAGTGTTGACCAAATACAGCACTATTTTCTTATCTCACACGTGTGTGAGACAAGAAAATTCGTAATGGCTGTATTACATTGAAAACAAGGGGAGTTATGTGATAAATTGGAATCTGAAGGTCTTTCCCTCTTTTGTCGTTATAAGCAAAATATGTATATACGTACTCTTATGTAGCTTTTATTGACATCGTAGATCGAGATCAGACTGCACCGTACATGCAGTCTGATCCTTGTTCTACATCGTCCGCTACTCAATTCTTTTCTTTTTTGATAAATCTTCATTTCAGTCATCGAAAAAGTGATAAATTTTGGAAAATGTATTTATTTATTTTATAGAAAGCAAGGTAAGACTAGTCCAAGAAAGCTTTCAATATAATGCTATTGTTGAGAACAGGGAATTCAATGCGATGCGTTTAACCTATTTCTAATTGATTGAATTGGAGTTTAACGCCGTTTAAACAGCTTAGGTCATATCACGGCGGTCAGTGCACCTATACATGTGTTTCCTAGTTTTCTCACACCAGTACTGACACGAATTTCTTTCCAAGTCACTGACTATTTTCTCACATGCACCGGAGGTGAGAGGCGAAAAAAAATCGCCGAATAGAAAGTTTGCTTCAACCGGCTATCGAACTCACAACCACCAGGTCACGAGTCCGATACGCTAACCACTGAGCTACCCGGGCGGGCACCTATTTCTAAACAATCCCTGAGGAAGAGGCCTTTAGGAACAATGTGGGAAAAGGAGAAAATGCTGGTAACATTTCTTCCTTTTCCCACAATGTTTCTACCCTATCAAAACGCTAAAATTCAATCGTACCACTTTCCAATTTCTTGTCTGCAGATGCTTTCAATTTGGACCCGGTCTAAAATTTGTCGTTTGTGAAAGACTTAATTAAACAATCTCAAAAACAGTTACATGTATCAGTTTAAGACCAGACTGCCATCTGAAGAAAATTCCTTTCGTCTTGCAGACCTCTTGTGAAAACATTGTGGCAAAAAAAGAGACATTGCTCGTAACGTGTTTTTTACTTGTTTTTATGAATCAAAATTTAGTAAGAAGTGAATGTTCTCACAAATGATCATTTTCAGTTTCAGCTCAGTTTGAATGATCGATTACCTAGATTTTTATTAATCACAGTTCCAAAAAATTGATAGGGAATCGGAGGGTTCACCTATAAGGTGCTCTATTATATTTCAGATTATGTAGTTCTAAAATAATCAGACTGCACTTTCTTTGCAGACTGATCTTGATCTATATTGTCTTCGAAAGTCATCACTGACACCTAAAAAGTCAACACTAAAACAACTGAGCGACGCTATGGCAAAAGAGGGCTTAATGCTCTCCGTAATCCATGATTCCAAGCAAGTCATCACATAATAATGGATCTATAAAATCCATTTTTGTCTACTTACTTACCAAATCATGAGATACACTGGTCCTTTGACATGCAGAAAATTTACCAAGAGCAAAAGGTTTCGGCCCAGGTCAGCCTGTGCGGACTGTGCAGGCTGATCCGCGTCGATACTTTTTGCAGATGCATTAAGCCCCCTTTTTTACAAAGCATGGCCCAACCATAATTAAGCCATGCTCTGTGAAAAGGGGGCTCAATGCAAAAAGTTTCGGTCTATGTCAACCTGTGCAGTCCACGCAAGCTGACATGAACCGAAACTTTTTGCTATCTTTAAGTTTTCTGCATATCAAGGGACGATTCTCCCTCACGATTTAGTTTGTCGTTGGTGAAAATAGATTTTATGGATCCATAATTATATAATGACTTGCATGGGTATAACACAACAGGGAGATGCATTAAGCCCCCTTTTGTCAGTTCACGGCTCAGTCTAATGTAGATGCTTACGGAAGCAGTAAGACGGAGCGTCTCGAGTCTGGTCACTTTTGTCTTCCTGAAAGTCGGAATTTTTACAGTTCTGAGAAAAATAGAAGTCGCAGACAAGACTCTGGTCCAGGCATCTCCCGCTGTCGTTGCATTTCAGGATCTTGTCTGGAATTGTTTCGTTGCAGGCTGAAACAAAGTAGAAATAGATATGAGTCATGCTCTGGCAAAAGGGGGCTTAATGCATCTCCATGATCCATGGTACCAAGCAAGACATAAAATACTTATGGATCCGTTATAGCCACTTCTTTTAACAACCAACTTAATCATGAAGTAGACTGGTCCTGGTACATACAGAATATTGACTAATAGTGAAAAGTTTTGGCCTAGGTCAGCCTGCGCGAACTGCGCAGGCTGACCTGGGTCGATACTTTTCGCACATGCATTAAGCCCCCTTTTCGCAGAGCATGGCTCATAGAGTCTTACAAACAGGTTGGTATAATGAATGCACATCTCATAAATCTAGTTTTACAAACAGGTTGATTCAGTGAATACATACCTCATAAATGAAACTAATCTTTTAACCCTTAGTGACTCAAAAGGATCTCTTTGCGGACAGTGTAGATATAGATCAGACTGCACAGAACATGCAGTCTGATCTTGGATCAACACTGTCCGATAAGAAGATTATATTTTCGCAAAAAATTAACTTTGAAATAGCAGAATTATGGGTTTTTTCACTATCGGCTTTAAAGCTTCATTTCACTAAGGCTTATTTAAGCAGGTTGCGGGTTAAATACGGCGGAATTGCCTGGTAATTTGTCACTGAAACCAGGAAACAGGAAACATACCGGCTGTTCATGAAATCTTTACCCAGAAACTGTTGGACGATAAATTACAGAAAAAGTACCCGCCAATGGTGAAAAACCCAAAGATCGCAAATTCAAAGTTATTTTCGCCGGAAAAAAAAGGCACATTTTCGGATAGTATAGAGTAATAGACCCAAGATCAGCAAGTGAGTGCTGTGCTTGGTGTAGGCCTACACTATCCGCAAATACGCACTGAGTCGCGCTTAGAAATCTAAAAGTTCACTCTTTACAAAACGACCCCTATGCCAAATGCTTTTCTCCTATCCAACAATACTTTCTACGCTTTAATTTGTACACATTCCATCTTTTGTAGCAGGCACTTGCTTTCCAATGTGAACAAGTCTAAAACTTCCAAAAACTATTGGCACAGTCCACCGGTTGAAGAAATTCGGATAGATCTATTATACCTACTATAATAAGCGGAGGTAACAACGTAATAGATTGATTGATTGAATGGTGTTTTACGCCGCTTTAAACATTATTTCGGTCATATCACGACCAACCATTGCAAACATAATGCTTCGAACAGCAAATCAGATTGCTAGCAGTCCTTGACTTGAGAATTAGAAAAGTAAATTTTAGAGTAGTTGATATATAAATACGAACTCTGGTTAGTGACTACACATAATCGAATGACGCAAAACCAATCCGGAATTATACATCCGTGAACAGTCACGGAGATCGACACGATCTACTTTTGTTATACTCATTTGACTGTAATACGCCGTTCCTTTCGGTTGAGGCTGAGGAAGGTCAAAGTACTACTGAAGAGGCACGTTTCCTCTCATAATATCCTCGAAATATCTGAACCTTGACTACTGTATCATTTAAGGGATAATGTGTTCAACGAAAAAATATCACGTAATTAATGAGATGATCAAAAATATCAAGGTTACATACCGTAATCAAATGACGTCACATCTACACGGAAGTACACTTCCGGGTAAGGATACAGATCTGGTGGAGTTGTCGTTCTTACTCTCCGCCTGGGAGTGGTACATATTGGTAAACTCGTTGTTCCTGTAAAACATGGGTACCACTCGTCACAACTCGGCCGATTCCGTACCTACATCTAACCTCGTCCGTATCAAGGAGATTTCCATTTTGAAATGAGAATCACGTGATTCTATATATAGCGCACCACTGTCAGTCGTTTAGCAACGACATAAACAACCTCGATGAAGTTATTCACATCTGTTTATCTGTCGGCGAAAACTTCAATCAGAATTGATAAACCATGTTAGATAATGAATGTACGAACTGTTTGTCAACTCAACTGAAACATAGTTAGAAAGATTTCGATAGAAAATTGAAACTCAAGTTTTCTTTTTTAAGAGGAGCCTTACAATTTTCAGAACGGTAAACCGGCGTATTTCCGGGTATGTAGCGATCTGGTGCATATCAATCCACCAGATACAGCCGAGGCTCCCATCACCCGAGGTATGCCGAATGACATGGGTACATATGCTAACAGTATTTAACCTTTTCACCACCAGAAGCGATATGGGCCTGGGCGGATTTTCGGACAGCTTGGACTTAAGCTCAGATTTGTGTAGTTTAGACGCGGGCAACTTGCTATAAAAAAACAATTTCTCTTCTAGCTACAATGTTTTCAAATGCTTTCGAAATGAACAATTAGAATCTACCGTATTTAAAGCATCGTTTATCGTCTGGTAAAAAGATAAGATTTGCATTCTTGAGACAAGTCATTGTATACCGTACTTTACAGATAGTGTAGAGCAAGATCTGACTGTGAAGAACGCGCAATCTTGTCTCCGCCTGGATCTCAATCGTCTGCTGACTAGTAACAATATCTGGATCCTCATTCTCCAATCATGCTTAGGAACGTTCTTAGTCTGTTTTCCAGAATTTTCTAAATTTGAAAGTATCAGGACTCCTGTTGGCTAAACCATTTGTTTTAGCCACTGATAAGTTGTATTACTTTCAAATTTAGAAAATGGAGAGTAAAGCTAAGAAAGTTCTAAAGAACGGACCCGAATCAGACAACTCGAGAACTGTAACATTCGTTACAGCACATCCACTGAAAGAGTAGAGCCATTTCATTTACTTAGTAGTACAACAACTTTTAGACTTGTCCAAATTTAAAGCATTTACAGGACGACAAAATAAATATGGCTCAAATGATCGGACTCGTCTCTCGAAGGATAGGAAACATTGTTGGAAAAATGGTAAAATGCTGGTTACATGACGAGCAAGTGATAGAGGTCTACATTGTTTCGAGCAGATTTGCAAATAAAACAAAAAAAAAAAAAAAAAATGGGTTATAGATTGGCCGAGGGGGGTGGGGGCACAATTGAAATCCTGGGTTTTTTAATAACATTGTATGAAAAAAGAAAATTGCTGGAAACCAGCATTTTCTCCTTTTCCTACCATGTTTTCTACTCTTTCAAAGACAAATTCTATCATCAGTCTGCATATGCTGCCAATTTGGATTAAATCAAGTCTAAAATTATGTCCTCTGGTAATGGATTAAAGTTAATTACATGTTCTAACATGACACGTGAATTCGGCTCTATAAACACAGTGCAACGAAAGCGTGGTAAAATCTACGTTATTCTATGTAGAGTGACGTCATTCTATATAGAGTGACGTCATTCTGTATAAAGTAAGTAAGTTATTCAATGGAATACAATCTACATCCGCGTTTTTACTCTAAGTATGAACTTGTTTTCCTTTGATTAAGAGTTGGTCATGTTAGAATCGCCCTTGTGGATTATTCATTGTGCCTCATAACTCACAACTGTGGTTTATTGAACGATAAACCACGATAGAAAGAAGATTATTTCTTAAACAAATTGCGTTTATCATACGTGCGTAGATCGTGTTTACCTGCATTTGCCGCTTCTTCCTCTGTCACACAAGTTTTCACTGTTGTTGGGGGTGGTAGGGTCGTGTAGGAGGGGTCACGCCGGAAGTCGACATTGAACTCCAAGGTCACATAGTCCCCCTTCCACTCAAAGAAAGTCCTCGTTGTATCTTTGCCACAAACAGTCCATTTTTCAGACGCACTCGTATTCGATCCTAGATGAATGTTTAAACTTATTACATAGACTTAAAGCCCCAATAACGACCAAAGTAAACAATGCAAGAGTTAAAATGCATTTTAAATGAAGTCATACCTTTTGAAAGCATGGAAATTTTTGTGTAGATGACAATTTGTTATCGTACGGTCGGTCCAAGTGTAAATCGCTGGCAGAGACATCAATTTCAAAACTAGGTCAAAGGTGGCCAGGTCGTTATATTCTTTGTTTACTTCTCTTCTTTGAGCAATTTTCATTTAATCTTGACTTTTTCGACCAGATGTGCTGTAACTTCATGGAATAAGATCTAAATCGCTGTACATAACGAAGGTTTAAATTAAGTCTTATTGATAGTGAAAGTCAGGAGGCTTACATGTGGTACAGGTGTTTACGTAATTATGGAATTTGAATTAGTTACAAACACAGAAGATAACTTCCAACGAAAAGAATATGATTTTGTGGTGAAAAAAAATAAGCCGTGCAAAAGTATGTCCACTGTACTGAATGTCTATCAGTGAATATCTCAAATCAAGACTTAAATATCATGTGTCACATACTATGAAAATAAAACGAAGACTCCGATATATCAGTAATTTTTTAAATTGTGGAGCAATGAAGGTATCCAAGTTTACCTTTGGACCAGACTAAGTTATGGACGATTTAAAGTCGCCTTTCTTGTGAACTATCATCACTGCAAATTTTGCTTTTCTAGATGCCTTACACATTGGTTACTTGCCAATTTCATCCTGTCAATTCAACAAATTTCGTGTTTAGGAAACCAGTAATCAGTATCAAAAATAGATAATGAAGGTTTTGTGTTTTTGTCAAATTTCAGCGATAGCAAGACATTGCTTCAGCACTACATTTTCATAGACATTGGAGTATCTTCCTACATTAATTTGCACACAACAATATCAAATCTCGTCTTTACTGTGAGTGGTTCCCATAAGAAATTATCTATTTGTCAAATGTATAATCTAGGTACTGCTCAATGTTAAGCTCTCACTTTTGTGGCAGTAATCTCATCCCCAAGTTTAAAGATGAATACTCAACTCAAATTTTCTAAGTAAAATATTTTCCAGGATAACAAAAAAAGTGATTATTTCTCGAACACCTGATGTACATCAATTGTTTTGTACTCAAACATACATTCTTATTTGCATTTGAAGTAAAATGTCTAAAAGGAAACACGAAATGGACCTTCTTATCAAAAATGAGTGATTAGCCTATTGATCCATAAATTTTATACATGTCATCTTATTAATGACTTGCTCGGTATAATGCATCACAGAGATAGATCTAGATTAAACCCCATTTTGCCAGAGCATGGGTCAAGTAATTGTGTCACCTTTGTAAATCGTAACGTAAGCCTTCCCACAACTTTCTACGCTTTGCTCCACCGTATTTATATCCGGGTCCCGAATATGGAAGCTCCGCCATTCTAGTCCGATAGATTTCCTCGTGTTAGCAGACGGCATTCCTCGCACAACTATAATACATTGCCAAAGGGTGTTTCTGAAATATGTAATAAAGTCAATCTATCGATCAAAATACTGAAAGTAAAGTCACAAGATCTTATTTTTACATGGCACAAAAAATAAGGGCACAATCTAGAATTATTCCTTGCCAAATGATCCCTCATAATATTCTTACGACCCTGACAAGGACGGCTTACGAAACCACTGTGGGGAAACAAGAAAAAATTCTGGTTACCGGCTTTTATCCTTTTCAGAAAATGTTTTTACCCGTTCAAAGACACACCCCATCATTTAAGCCGCATTATACCTAAGTTTGTCGGCTACAACTGCAAATGGTATATGCATTTTTTTTTTCTGGTAGAGTAACAAATATCGTTAACGACATTATTTTAGTCTTGCCAATTTCGAAATCAGTCGCAGACAACAACTTCAGTATTGTCCAAATAATATGATTTGTCTTTGAAACGGTAGACAACACTGAGGAAAATTTTGAAAATGTTGATTTTCACCATTTTATCCTTACAACAACGGTTTCGTCTGCGTAGCTATTGATGTATTTGCGCTAACAAAGTGCAACTGGTGAGTGTATATATATTCTGCTCTTCGGAGGGCTTACTGTTGATGTATTAAAACTCGGTATCGGTGGTTATGACGCTGCTAATGATGATAACGAAGGAGATGATAATGACTACGACGATGATGATGATGATGATTCCGAAAGTTGTATTGTTCTGTTAATAAGTCCCCTACCTCAGTGCGAAAGGTGGAAGTAGATTCTGCTCTGTCGACGGTTTATTTTTGATGTAGTCTACATCCTTGTCAAACTCGATCACGGTCAGGTGATCTGGGCCATGTACGTGTCCGCATGAGTCCGTGGCATAATCTGATAGATAAAGGGAGGTAATCAGAAAATACCGTATCACTGTATGACAAAGGTTGTGCATTACGTCCCATTAACCCTTATCCTGTTGACTAAGTTAAATGATACCTTGAAGAAGATAGTAATAACCTAAATGTTGATATTTCAGTTATTTTTCGGGGAAAAACATCTCCTTGTCGGACAATGTAGATCCAAGATCAGACTGCACGTTCTGTGCAGTCTGATCTTGATCTACACTGTCCGCAAAAGGTCCGTGAGTCGCGCTTAGCATCCTAGGGGTTAAATAAAGCAAAATCAATTTGCATATTCTTTTATTTTTTAATCCTAGGTTGTCAAAAATGTAAATAGACAGAATCAGTCCGTAATGATGACAAAGATATAATTAGCCCTCTATTGTTCAATATTTAGCTACAGCTTTATCAAGATTTTGTTAAGGATTTCTAACTAACCCTAACTCATCGGTAAATATCGTGTAACATCGACGTTTTCGTAAAGGCTAATCGGCCAATCTCGGCAGCTTCCGTCTTCTATTATAAGAGTTAGGGGCCGTGGACTCACTAACTCATCGGTAAATATCGTGTAACATCGATGTTTTCGTCAAGGCTATTCGGCCAATCTCGGCAGCTTCCGTCTTTTAATATGAGAGTTAGGGGTCGTAGACCTTAAGGTGGAGCGGTGGCGCAGTGGTAAAACGCTGGACTATCAATCCTGAGACCCGGGGCTCGATACGCGGCCTGACCAGGACCTTTCTGAGACACCTCGTGTTTCCCATCCAACCAGAAGTGAACTGGTTTGAAACCCGGAGGTAGCCTCGTGTGTATTGGTGCTTTACGCCGGGCACGGTAAAGAAGCAAGGAGGTCTATTCGAAGAAGAACTAGGGGTTTGTACCCGGATCTCCTTGTATCCGATTCTTTCTCTAAAATAGTCCATACCATATGTGCCGAGAACACGGAGGGACCTTAATCCTATAAAGTCATCATCATCAAGAGTTTCGAAATTCTTGAAAAAGGCAAATGCCGAAATATTGAACAGTAGAATGGTTTTATTTCAAAATGTTTTATTCATTCTTTCAATGCGTTTTTGAAAAAAGAAGAGGATCCAAGATCAGATTGCATGTTCTGTAGGCTACAATCTGTCTAAATCTAACCGAGCTATCAAATTGAGGATCCAAAGCTACCCTAAGCATCTTAAAAAAGAAAAACGGTATAAATATTGAAAATGATAAATAAGGTTATAGAAATATGAAGAAATAATTTTTAAATGCTTACCTTAAACAGTAGTTGGGGAAATGATATCAAGGCTAAGAAACAGAATTATCTCCTTCTTCTTCTTCTTCTTCTTTTTCTTCTTCTTCCTCTTCTATGATTAGAAGACTGACCTTTTCCTTACTTCTATGTTCACAGATAACAAAAACATACTTTTATACAATTTTCTTGAAATCTATTTTGAGCTGACTATTGAATACTAATGTGAAATACATGCGCAGTAATCTGGTAAAAGAAGATTTAATGCATCTTCGTTATGCATTATATCAAGAGAGTAGTCGAGAGCATAATATGAATCTGTTTGTTCAAGAACCTACTGGATTATGAGCCAGAATTGCCTTTTTGACATTCAGAAATTTCCCGATGGCAACACGTTCCGGCCAGGTCATACTGCGCGGAATTCGCAGGCTGACATGGGTCGATTTCTTGTTACTTTTTTGAAGATTCATCAAACCTCCTTTTCACATAGCATAACCCACATGTATTGTGTGCGTTTTCTGTACTTACATCTTTTAACGGCTACTCCAAAATGTAAATTTATTCCCAAAAATGCAACTATCACACAACCAAGCCGCATTATTTCTACAAGTAATATCAGGCTGGTACTCAAAAAATCAAAACAATGCTTGATTCCGATCGCAATGTTTCTCGTATCTCCTGGTTAGGTGTTTGTGTAGGATTGACGTTAAATCTTTCTAATCATTGTTTGTGGCATTTTTCCAGCTTAGCAACAGAGAATGAATGAGAAAGAATGATGGTCATTAAAAGTTTAAATCGATCAGTACCGAAGTTTTAGCCCCGCTGGGCCGAGTATAGAGTTGCTTTAGGCAAGGATATAGAACAAAAATATAAGTCAGTGTTCATCAAAGAGTAAAGGAGTATGCAGCAAGAAATGCAGGGAGTGAAGAAAACAGACAGACAATCAGACAGATAGATAGAGAGACACAGAGAGAGACATAGATAGATAGATAGATAGATAGATAGATAGATAGATAGATTGAAAGAGAGAGAGAGAGAGAGAGAGAGACAGAGACAGACAGACATACATACAGACAGACAGAGAGCGGTCATTTTAGTTTACCCTTTACAAAACAGTCCCGAGTTTTAACGACCTTGAAGAAGTAGCTTTTGAAAACATTGTGGGAAAAGGAGAAAATGCTAATAACCAGCATTTTCTCCTTTTCCCTCAATGTTTTCTACCCGTACAAAGAAAATATCTAAATTTTTGCAACATTTAGTAAGGTCGTCTGCAACTGCTTTCAATTTGGGCCAGCCTAAAATTCAAATGTCGTTTGGTAAAGATTTAAGTGAACTGTGGTCGTGATTCTGTTCTGATATCACTGAGGCAGTGAGGTTGAAATCTTTGCAAAATAACAAACAGTAATTTGTTCGTCATCTCTTCCTTAATATAAGTAAATATTTTCAATATAATCCCTTGAGGAGGACGACATTTAAAAGCATTGTGGGAAAAGGAGAAAATGTTGGGTAACCAGCATTTTCTCCATTTTCCACAAGGTTTTCTATCCTTTCAAACCAAAATCCTGTCATTTGAGTCACATTTAATTTGTCGTCTGCAAATGCTTTCAATTTCGACAAGTCTAAAATTTTGTCGTCTGGTAAAGAATTAGCCGTACGTAGCATAGGAGATAATCCGACAACAGAGAGGAATGTTTATTGTACCACAACATGAGGTTTCTATACACAAAAATAACGTTTCGTGCTCACAGTAAATAGCTTTCTTTGTTACTGTGTTTGTTTGTGTTGTGTTTAACGCCGCTTTGAACAACAACCTGTCAGTCATATCACAACGGCAACTGCACCCATCCACGCGTACATGGGTTTCTTTAACAACGTATGTCACAAATGTTCGCGCGCATCCTACTGCACATGTGTTATTGTCATGGATAGTGAATCAAAAGTGCACCTATGTAATTTTTCGCACATATGTTAATACTATTGGTGCACTAAATTAAGTAACACTTTCTTCGGGTAGTGTTAATAAAGAGAAAATAATGGATCTGTGAACTATCATCGTGAAATGATTAAAATACTGTTGACACGGCGCCACACACCATACAAGCAAACAAAAGCAGGAAATTTAAAGCAGTGGAAATATAGCTGTTGTCATTTTGAAAATTACTGAGGGAAAATAAGAAATCGCTCCTAATGAGCAATTTCACCTTTTCCCACTATGTCTGCTGAGCTTTTTTCCTATTTTTTTCGTTGAAAAAGTCAACTTCCACAGTGACCTTCATCCCTGTTTTGTGACGAAATAAGCACGGATAGGTGCCATTTTTATTTTTTTCTTATTGTTTAGAATTATACTGAATACAAAGTGTGGAAATTTTAAGAAAAATCTGTCCATTAGAAAGCATCTATTTATTAAAGATTGATCCTTAATTTGGTAAAATTATCTCCCTTTTTTAACTCAACGGTCTATATATAACATGCATATTTGTACATTTACGATGCTCAAAACCAGGCTTTTATATGATTTTTGTGCAAACCTAAATGAATTGTCCTGGAACCGTGACACTGACTCTTTGCTTAACCATAGTATACTGGACTTGTCCACATCCGAAGGATTTGCAGACGACAATTCAAATGTGGCTCAACACGAGGAAAATGTTTTTAAGAAGCTAGGAAACACTGATGGAAAAGAAGCAAACGCTGGCTACCAACATCTTTCCCTTACCCACAAAGTTTCAAATTTTCCTTAAGGTCTATAAAACCCGGCGTGGTAAAGGGTCAACAGTTTCCCAAACATTCGCTTGTGGGAAAACCTGTCCTTATCCGGAAGTGAAGATCAAAGATCAGACTGCACTTTCTGTGTAGTCTGATCTTGATCTACACAGTCCGCAAAGGGTCAGTGAGTTTGCATCGAAAACTTTAGACTGGTATGAGTCCATTGAATAGAGTATTTTTTTAACCCTTATCCAGCTAATTAAATGAAGTGAAACTGAAAAGCCGATAGTAAAAACCAAAATTTTGCTATTTCAAAGGTATTTTTTGTTGGAAAACTTGTCTTTATCGGGCAGTGTAGATCAAAGATCAGACTGCACGTTCTGTGTAGTCTGATCTTGATCTACACTGTCCGCAAAAGGTCAGTGAGTCGCGCTAGGCCTAAGGTTTAACATAAAACATAAAATGAAACCGCAAACAAGTTACACTCTGATACATGTATAATGTCCTCAATGTGTGGTTTAATGTCTGCATTTTAGATAAAGGGGAAATAACCACACATGTTTCTGTAGGTTTACTATAGTTGCGTACCTTGTTTATTAGAACGACTAAAATGCAGGGCCTGATTGCCAGGCTACGAAAACTTTTGAAAGTAACCTGGTAGCACGGAAAACGAGAAAATGCCAGTAACTCACTGGAACTGGGAGAAAAAAAAAGACGATAATGTTCAGTGCAACGACAATGGCTGAATTTTTATTTATCAGTCCTATTACGAAACCCTTTGTTTTGGCTGGTCTTCTTGAACTTTTTTCATGAAACAACGCCGTATCAATAGGGATCCTGTGAAAGAAGGCTCCAACCCTTTTCCCGATTACAAAATTTCAAGATTTATCCAAATTCAAAACATCTACAGACGACAAATAGGGCATATAATGAGGCTCGAATGATATTTCTCTTTGAAGGAAAAAAAATGTAGGAAAATGAGAAAATGCTGATTACCAGCATTTTCTCCATTTCCCCACAATGTTTTCACAAGGCTTCCTCCTTGGGTCGTTTAAACTCTGGGTTGTGTGGTAGAGAGTTAAAACATCGTAGGAGAGAAAAACTGTTGATAACCAACGGTATCTTTTGGATCTACATGTACATGTATTCCCATTTTCAAGTTTTCTACCCTTTCAATGATAAACCCCTTCATTTCAGTCAATTTTACTGGGTCGTCTGCAAATACTTTAAATATGAGCCAGTCTAAAATTTTGTCGTCTGGTTAAGAGTTCGTTCCAATGAGATATTGTACGTATGTAGTTTGTGACCAGGATTTCAAAACAAGATGGGAAGCCAAAAACTCTAGATTTTCTCTAGATCATCATCATATACATGTACATATCTGGAGTACCTACATGTATATACAAACCTTTGTTCTAATCTGATTTTCGATCTTTGGAATGTTTCGTCGTGCCATAGAACGTAATATTTATGCCAATTAAAGGTATGTGAGTCATGCTCTGGCAAAAGGGTGGCTTAATGCATTTCCGTGAATGATGCATGATACCAAGCAATCCATCACAGCATTATGGATCCATAAACTTCGTTTTGTATATGACAACCAACTTTGAGGTACACTGGTCCCTTGAGCTGCTGAAAATTGACCAATAGCAAAAAGTTTCGACCCAGGTCAGCCTGCGCTGACAGTGCAGGCTGACCTGAGTCGATACTTTTTGCACATGCATTAAGCTCGCTTTTCACAGAGACTGACTCATATACAATGCAGGAGAGGTTCGAAAAAATCAAAGCCTAAGATTTACTACAGATTACTGATTGCTGGGAGGATTTGCCGTCTCTTTTAAAATGGGTTTCTTCCCCCGCATCCCCCAACCCCCCCCCCCCCCCACCCCTAACAACGGAAAACCTAGAGCTACACGTGTACGCTTGTATGTATACACGTATGGTATACATAACGTACATGTAGGCCTATAACGTTATTTAAAACGTTCAGGGCTGAGGAGTAAGTACTCCCGATTCGGGGTCTAGCTCCTATGTTATTTTTGTGATTGTTTCTCTGCTGAGAAACAATCACAAAAATAACATCGGAGCTAGACCCCAAATCGGGAGTAAGGAGTAAGCCCCTTTGATAAATGAACAGTGAGTAAGATTTTCAGATGTTGGTGACAGTTTACAGTTTACTTCGACAGAATTCAAATTTTTCTATAACCGCTTAAAGGCGCACTGACGGACAAAAGTAAACAATTCGAGTTAAAATTGCAGCCACACTTAATTCAAATCATTAAAAAGTATGGATAATAGGTCTATATCTATTACTGTACTGTAACACATTATCTGAAACACAATAAAATTCAAACTTAAATGGTATTTATCAAATATCTCTGCATTTTGACCCCCCGTATTAGTTGTACATTTCAATGGCAGATAGTGGACCTTTAATGTGCTAAATGCTTTCAACTTTAATGTGATGTGCTATGTTTACAAACATAATTGGGGGATAGAAAGACGCTAATGCTGAACAAGTGATTCTACCGGTTAAAGAACCCCAAGAAACTAGAGGATAGGTGTACAGACAACAGTGAAGCTTTAAAAGCATGGTTTGTAAAACACAGCGTAAACTCAAAACAAACATATGGCATGACAGAAAAATCAGTAACGACCTTACTCGAATTCTTTCCAAAAGAAGAAGAAGAGGACGATGAAATGGGAAATTGTTCTTTGGGTGGGTTATTACAGGAAAGGACTTGTAAAACCCGTATGATTAAAAGATTAAATATTATTTCTACGAATACAAATCTGAATCTTGCAAACACAATTATCGGAAATGCACTTTCGATAGTAAAAGTCATTTCCGTTACACTAGTCCTTTCCGGTAATTGGTAAACACGGAAAGATGGCAGCTTCCTCTATGAAAGTCTAACTCACCGAAAGAACTTCCGTGATCATGTCTCAAATTGAACGAGAATTTAAAGAATTTGACGAAAAACGGTCGTGGCCAGTGATTTATCAGGTAAGGTATAGCTCAAATTTGGGAAATTTTATTGTTTGTATTCTTGTAAAGTAATCACTTTCTTTGAAATTTTTTAACCTTTTTGAAGTTTTTCGTTTTCGATATGAAGTCGGCAACAAACAACAAATCAGGAAGTCATGAATGATCAAAAGATCCCTTAATTTTACTGCAATTATGTAGCTTGTGAATGAAATGTGGATAAAATCTACAATTCGTGATATTTTTTGTCAAAGGGAAGTATTCCGATAGGTCTAAATGAAATTACGTCCCCTTGGCGTTCGAACCATACCAATACGGTAAAAAGTGTGGCAAAATTCACTTCTGATTAACTTGTCTGTATTACTGTGTACTCTATAAGCTTGCGATCATTTTATCACTTCTGCCTTTTCACATACATACCATGTGTTGGCTTATTTGTTATGTCAAAAATCAGATTTGAAAGGTGGAAAGTGACCAGGATGCTTTTAACTCTTTACCATAATTTGGAGTCTCAACGACCCCTTTACCGCTCAATGCCAACTTTTAACGACCCTGGAAAAGAAGCCATTTGAAAACATTGTGGAAAAAGGAGAAAATGCTGGTAACCGGCATTTTCTCCTTTTTCCACGTTTTCTACCCTATGAAAGATAAATTGCACAGTTTGAGCTACATTGAAATTGTTGTCTGCAAATTCTTTCAGTTTGGACAAGGCTTAAATTTTGTTGTCTGGTAAAGGGTTAAACAGCAGTGTTTTCTACCCATTCCATCTATTAATGAGTTATTGTTTTCTGCAAATGTTTTCAATACATATTATCAAGTTCTGTAAATTCAAGCTACATTTTGCTTTAGGTAATCAATTTTTTTGTCATAACAGTAACAAACATCCATGTCCTCCCCTGGCTTGTATGACATCTTTTTTGTTTAGTGTAAATAGCTTGACCAAGGCATCACTCTTCCTATCCCACCCTTAATTTTGAAAAACAATTTTTGAATGGAAAGAAAATATTACAGAAGTGAAAACGATGTTCTCAGCACTTACTTGCTTAACACCATTTACCCCAACATTTACCCCACCTTCTAAAATCCTATGTTATACACAGTTTTGTCAACAGACATGATGACTTATTTAGATCATGCGGTAGATCATATGGCAATATTTTCAAATCATGGGACTACAAAATTGTGGTAACTGTATAAAGTTACTATGATTTTCACTAGTTCAAATCCCAAGCAGGGCAAATTTCTTTCCAAGATTGCGACAGAATTCATTCCTGTATGACTGCTGATCATTATTTTGACAACGGTAATATTGGAAAGTAGCCAGTAGCTTGGGAGGAATATTGTGCAAAGTACTGGTATTAAACAGAAACTTCAGGGCAGCATCAATAGGTGCACTGGTTGCCACAGTATAACTGAAATAATGTTGAAAACGGCCTTAAAGACCATACAATCAGTTCTTACGAACAAAGTCCGTAACAAAGAAACAAATGAACAAATGCATGGCAGTACAAACCGCATCTGGCCGGATTCGAACCCATGGCAGACAAGATCCTTGTTTTTCGAGGTTTGAAAGACCAATACCTTAACCACTGAGCTAAAGAGATATCTCCCTAACGCAGTTGTTAGGTATTGTATTTAAATTGGGACGAAGCCATGCATGAAGGAGTGGTCTCCCGTAACACAGTGTAGATGAATTGGGAGTATTGAACCTGTAATTAACTATTGGCACTATTGAGTATTGACAGGCAGACTTGACTCTCAAAAAATAGATTTATGATGAAATCCTTCAGGGGTATACACTTCTAGATTTGTTCAATATTTGCTTTCAGCAATTGAAGAATGAAGCTGCTATTGCATCCATTGAAAAAGAATACTCAGTAGGTGAAGCAAGAAAACCCGAAAACAGGGGAAAAAACAGATACAGAGATGTTAGCCCATGTGAGTATTGAGTAACTGATATCCTAATTTTAACTCTAAGGCTGCTTAATGCGACTTAAGGACCTTTTGCTGACAGTTTAGATCAAGATCAGACTGCACAGAATGTGCAGTCTGATCTTGGATTTACCCTGACAGATAAGGAAATATTTTCTCTGAAAAAATACCTTTGAAATAACAAAATGTGGGTTTATACTACCAGATTTTAAATTTTATTTAACTCTTTACCAAACGATATACTTTTAGACTAGTCCCAATTGGAAGCATTTGCAGACAACAAAATTAATGTGACTCAAAAATTGAAATTTGTTTTGAGAAGGGAAGAAAACATTGTTGGAAAAGGAGAAAATGCTGGTTACCAGCATTTTCTCCTTTTCCCACAATGTTTTCAGAAGGCTTCTTTCTCAGGGTTATGAAAACCAGGGATTGTTTGGGAAAGGGTTAACTTATTTAGCAGGATAAGGCTTAACTCTTTACCAAAGGACAATTTTTGGACTGGACCAAATTCAAAGCATCTGCATACAACAAATTAAATCTTGTTAATATGATGATTTCTGACTTTGATAGGGTAGAAAATATTGTGGGAAAAGGAGAAAATGCTGGTTACCAGCATTTTCTCCTTTTCCCACAATGTTTTCAATAGGCTTCTTTCTCAGGGTCGTTAAAAGTAGGGATTGTGTGGTAAAGAGTTAATATTGTAAGTAATATCCTAAAGTTGTGATATCCTAATATTGTGATTTTGGAGTCTGTATCTTGACAAAAAAATAGTAATTAGTATTACCCTTCCCCAAATGACACAATTTTGGAGTCTTCCAAATTAAAAGCATCTGTAAACGGCAAGTACAAATGAGTCTAAATACTTACAGAGTAGAAATCTCTATGAGAAAAAAGGAAAATGCTGGTCTCTGACATGTTCTCTTTTTTCCACAATGTTTTCAAATGCTGTCTACCTCTACCTAATTGAAATACAAGATAATTTGGTAAGGGGATATCATATATCGTATGGAACTTTTTCGAAGGGTGTTCAAAAAGTGTTTGGAAACATTACTTCTTAAAATTTATTTTTCTGTAAAAATTCCATTTAAAATAGATTTATGTGCTTTCAATGTTGTACTTAGTCTAATATTGGCTACTTGATTATATAAGAGAACATATCAAGATATCATTTGTTGATGTTACAAGAAAATTTATTTTATTGAGAAAGTTAAGACGCTTTTCTGGACTCTTTTTTAACAGTTTTCAAAAACCCCTTATTTTCTCAGTAGACAGTTTTCATGTGAACTGATTGTTACAATAGCCTCTTACAAATGACAAAATTTTAGATTTTTTGAAATTTGAAGCATTTACAAATAACAAACAAAATGTAGCTCAAATGATGAGATTTGTCTGTTTGAAGGTAGAAAGTTAAGTATTGTGGGAAAAAAAGAAAATGTTTGTTACAAGCGTTTTCTCATTTGCTCTTTACGTTTTTAGTAGCCGTCTTCTCCAGGAGGCCTGAAAATGTAGGATTGTTGTAAGTTTACTCTTTATCACACGACAAAATGTAGACCTGTCCAAATAAAAAAATTATGCAGACGAAAATTTAAAGTTGGCCAAAATGAAGGAAATTGTCTTTGATACTAGGGTAGAAAACCTTGTGGGAAAAGGAGAAAATGCTGGTTACCAGCATTTTCTCCTTTTTCTCACAATGTTTTCAAAAGGCTTCTTCTGCAAGGTCGTTAGAAATCAGAATTGTGTGGTAAAGGGTTAAGAATATGATATTTTATGTAACAGATGACCACAGTAGAGTGATACTTCAAAAAGGAACATCGGACTATATCAACGCTAGTCGGATTGATGTACCTGAGTCAAACAGACGATATATCCTTTCTCAGGTAGGTTGGTTGAAACATTTGCATCATTTACCATATATAGGTCCTTTTACCAGTCTTTGTACACCCATCACAACCTCTGATCTTGACTGGCCACGAAAGTACATCAGTCTGTTCATCCATCCAACCATCCATCCATTCATTCATTCATTCATCTATCCATATGTCCATCCATCCATACAACACGCCATTCATCCTTCAGATCTCCAGATAGAGGGAGTGATTTTGATTTCAAAATTGAAAATATAAATTATTCTGCACTAAACCCTATGTTATGGGTACTCATTAGAATTGTCTCATCAAGGGTTTGGAAGAGAAATAATGGATTTAGAATACCATTACTCCCTCTTATCTGGAGCTCTGCATCCATCCATCCATCCATCCATCCATCCATCCATCCTTCCATTCCAGAATACTTAAAAAAGTTTTAGAAAGAGATATACTCACCCATCACATATATACACAGTCTTGATCTTCACTCTGAGCAAAAGTTACTAAGTTTCAAAGACAAATTGTTAACAGATTTTTGTGCTATGTAACATCAAGATAACCCTTTGCACTCAAGTATAGGATATAATCATGACACTCACCTATCATTCAGTTCCTTTATGGATGTTGAAGAAACTGTTTTTCAATCACTGTTTACCCTTTACCACACAATCCTCAGTTTTAATGACTCAGAAGAAGAAGGCTCTTGAAATATTGTTGGAAAAGGAGAAAGTGCTGGTAACCAGCATTTCCTCCTTTTCCCACAATATTTTTTACCATCTCAAAGACAAATTTTAGTTTTTGAGTCAAATTTGATTTTTTATCTGCAAATACTTTCAATTTGGACTAGTCTTATACTTTGTTGTTCGGTAAAGTATTACAGAAATACCACACAATCCTGACTGTTAACGACCCTGGCATATAAAACTTTTAAAAACATTGTGGAAAAAGGAGAAAATGCTGGAAACCAGCATTTTCTCCTTTTCCTGCGATGTTTTTTTTTTTTTTTTCACCCTGTCAACAAGAGAAATTGTCATTTTAGCAACAGGTGATTTGTGGTCTGCAAATACTTTCAATTTGTTCCAGTCCAAAATTTTGTTGTTAGCTTAACCCTTCACCAAACAGTCCCATGTTTTCATGACCCTGTAGAAGAAGGCTTTTGGAAACATTGTGGAAAAAAGAGAAAATACTGGTCACCAGCATTTTCTCCTTTATCCACCACGTTTTCTACCCTTCCACAGAAAAATATGATAATTATACACACATTTAAATTGTCCTCTGCAAATGCTTTCAACTTGGACAAGTCCAATTCTTGTCATGTGGAAAAGGGTTAAAGATCAGCTTTATAAAAGACTAACTGATTGACTTACTATATATTGATAGGGTCCCCTAGAACACACATCAGCCCATTTCTGGCAGATGATATGGGAACAGAACACAAAAGCAGTGATCATGTTAAACAAAGTTATGGAGAAAGGGACTGTAAGTTTGAGATTTTCATCCATGAATGTTCAAAACTTTCCCGTCTCTGATTTTAGCAGCATTGATATTTCACAAATAGGACTTTTTGTACTCTAGTGGTAGATAGCTTTTGGAAACATTTTAGCAAAAGGAGTGATTGCTTGTTAAAAGTATTTACTCCTTTTCCAACAGTTGTCCAAACATTGATATATACCATATATTGAAAAATGAATACTGAATGAAGGAAACACTCTGTCAAATGTATAAAATGGTACTTGTGGAGTCAAAGAACTCTGTCCATTGTCTTAAGTCTTCACCACACTATCCCGACCTTTGATGACCAGAGGAAGATGGCTTTTGAAAACAGTGTGGGAAAAGGAGAAAATGCTGTAAATGCTCTCAGTTTGGACCAGTCTAAAATTTTGTCGTTTGGTAAGGAGCTAAATGTTTCATCTGTTGCCTCATGTAGATCTGTTAAAAGTTGTCTGTATTTGGAAAATACTCTATTGGCTACCAAAGAATTAGAAAAATCCCGTCTTCTAAGAAGAGAGGCCATTCAAGACAGTGTTGGAAAAGGTTCAATTCCTTACTTTGTTTCCCATTCATAAAATTATGTTGTATTATTTCATGCTTTCCGGTAGATTATCGAGAAATATCGGTGAGATATTTTTCGATATTTCTCGGTTACAACCAGTGAAAAACCGATTTTTATATTCTGACTCTTCAATTGAAGGCTGTTCCCGCATTCAAGTTACACCGGTTCCCGAATGGTCGCAAAGCAAACATTGCAAAAACGGGTACCATGGTAATTTAAACATACCGTTCACTTTAACTTTATAAATATTGCAAAGTAAATGCTTTATAATTTGGTATGAATAACACACAGCTAAAATAAATTAAGTTTATTTAAAAGTCCGAAATAACCGTGGTACCCGTATTGTAGATCTTCGCTATGCAACGATTTGGGAACCGGTGTAATATTAACGAACTTCCGTTGCTTTAAAACATGGCTGCTGCGAAACCTTCTAGTATTTTTAATATACAGAAATAAATGTAAGTTGTGAAATTTAAAGTCATGGAAACCAAGTGCCTATGATCTGAACAAGCTTTTGGGTTGTTCTGGAATTAGTCTAGTATTAACTTTGTACCAAACAACAAATTCCTGACTAAAATGAATTGAAAGCATCTGCAGAAGACAAAAGGGAAGGTGGGACAAATGAACCAAAGTTCTTTGACAAGGTAGAAAACATTGTTGGAAAAGGAGAAAATGCTGGTACCAGGATTTTCCCCTTTTACAACAATATTTTCAAAAAAAATAAATTTCTTTTTAGGGTTGTTGAAGGATTAATGGACAAATTTCATTATACCTGTATAAGTCTCCTTTTACACTGTCATATGACTGAAATAATGTTGAAAGGGTTGTAACACCATTCAAACCAGTCAAGTAAGGTTCAATTCATGTTTTTATTTTTCCCCCAGTTGAAATGTCACCCCTACTGGCCATCTGGGAGAGAGAACGAGGATGAGCTTATTTTTGAAGATGTCAAACTGAAGGTGACTTTGGTCGAGGAGGAAGATTTCGGCTATTACAGTGTCAGAGAACTAAATCTTGAAAACATAGAGGTGAGTAAACTTCTTGAACAGTAACAGCTTTGTTCTGTTTGCTTTTTAGTTCACCTTAGCATGAATTGTTTGAGGTGAGCTTTTGTGTGTCTTCTTCAAGTTCTTGTTGTGCAGGCACCAACACTTTCCTTGTGTGCACTCTAGAGGCCTCATTTTTTGTCCAGTATTCATGGAAATTGGTCAACATGGTTGTCTTGATAATATCTTAGATGAATACATGGATCCGTGGTGATAAGATAAACCAACTTCCTTGGTTACTGTTGCCAAGGGCTCCCAGACAAACACAGTAAATACATATACAGTATAGCAGATAACCTACTTAGATCGTGATGTCATGACTGTATCTCTCAATAAAATTCCAGAAAAAATATTTATATGATATGTATCTGCCGATGATAAATTCTCGGTAAGTAATTTAAAGATGCTTGAACTAATTTACACAAGGATATGTACAAAAAGGGCGAATTACGGGGGCTACGGACAATGTAACAGATCTACTTGTTTTAGAAAAGTTTTGAACTTCAATGAGAAAGAATAAAACACATCAACAAAACTCCGTTTTGCCACAGAATAATAGAATTAAAGATACTTATTGTTTTCGTAAGGCTAGTAAAATCATCTCAACATCATACCCAATTAAATAACACTGAGTTACAAGCATTTCAAAAAATTTATAGATTGTCTGGTTCTACAGAGAGGTGTTAGTTTATGAAAAATTTCAATATCAGGTAAAGGGAAAAGGGTTGTCTGATGATTTTAAAATGCGTTAAGTGTGCTGTCATTTAAGAAACTTGTTAATATCATTGACGGTAGTTTGTTTTATCTTATGATATACTAAAGACAACGGGTGGTCAAGTTGATTAGAGCGGCAAATTGGTTTGCAGTCAAGCACACTTCCTATCAATTAACAGATTACCAACACACCCTTTGACATGGCAGATGTGCTAATCCACTTAAACTCTTCACCAAATGACAAAATTTTAGAACAATACATACTCAAACATTTGCAGACAACATAATAATTGACTCAACAATTGAAAATTGTTTTTGAAAGAGCACAAAACACTGTGAGAAAATGAATGTTACTAGCATTTTCTCCTTTTTCCGCAATTCATTCAAAAGCTGTCTTTCTCGGGGTCGTTGAAACTCGGGCTTATGTGGTAAAGGGTTAAAACGGCTAAGTCAAAAGAAAAATTTACAAGTTGCCTATTGAGCTGAACTTCCACCAGTACAGAAGTTAGACCTTTTTACGATCAAAATCTACTCTTAATGAAGAAGACAGTAAGAACTACACGTCAAAGTGCTTATTGTAAATAGCAGATAGTTTAAGTCCAAGACTAAACTTCATGTAATTTGCAATCTGATCTATATCTACACATTCAGCATATTCTTCATGCACCATGGGTTAAGATTAATGTCAAACTGAAACATTGGTGACAAGTGCCACTTTTTGGATGTGCATAGGTTATTGAACAAGGTTAGATATTCAAGTTAACTTACTTTCTTTTTATTAGTATTTCATATAGGTCTATTTTTACCTTTGTTTTCCATTTTAAAACATTTTTGTCTTGTTTAGAATCTTTTAGAGGGAAAAAAACTATAGAATTAATCCATTGTGTAATGTAGCGCTGATCAGAACTCTTTACAAATGTCTAAATTTTCAGTCATTATCATAATTCAAACCTGTCTCAGCCTCTGCGTGATCTCACGTCAGTGGTACATGTTCGCAAAGCACATATTTTAAACTTTTTCTTAAATTCAAATGTTTAAAACACAAAATAAATAAAAACTATCGCATCACTCCAACGTTAACAGTCATTTATTTGGGAGCCGAAATAACAGAAAACAAGACTGCACATCGGGTAAAATAAATGCGATGACCTGATTGGTCAAATATCGATTCCCACGGATCCATGTATTTGAAATTGGGTCATATTGGTTGAAAGAGTAGGTCACTAGGAGAAATCTTAGAGGAACTTTGTGGGCACCCTTGAGGTCACATTTTCTGTCCAGTACCCATGAAAATTGGCCAGAATATTTGTTTTGATGATATCTCTGACAGATTTAAGATTAGGTCATGTCAGTTGAAAAGTAGGGCACTTTAACAAATTTTAGAAAAACCTTGTGTTCTCTTGGCCATAATTTCTTGTCTGATACTCTTGAGAATTGGTCAGAATGGTTGTCTTAATGGTATCTCAAACAAGTTTGAAATTGGGTCATGTAGAGTGGTAGGTCACTGGAACAAATCCTAGAAAAACTTGCTTGTGCTCTAGAGGCCACATTTTCAGTCAAATTCACATGAAAATTGGTCAGAATCTTTGTGTTGATGATATCTCAGACAAGTTTAAAGTTATGTCACATTTGGTCAAGAAGAAGGTCACTGGGAGAAATCTCTGAAAAACCTTATTTGTACATATAGGCCACTTTTTCAGTCAAATTCTCAAGAAAGCTTCTGAATTCTGTCACAATTTTTGTCATTTGCTACAAATGAACAACTATGTCATTCTGCTCGGGATGAGGCCTCTGTATCGAATTTTTAACTCCGAGTGGAAGTTATTAAACACTTAGACCTCCAAAACCCATTTATTACAAAATCATGGTAAATTTGACCAAATGTCAAGACAGTGTAGATCATTGTTTAGACTGCTTATTCTTATAGTGTGATCTTTATCAACAGTGTTTGGAATAGCACTTTATTTCATGCTTTCCGGTAGGCTATCGAGAAATATCGGTGAAATATTTTTCGATATTTCATGGTTGCGACCAGCGAAAATACCAATTTTTATACGCCTGTCGAAGACAGGACGTATTATGGGATCACCCATGGCGTCTGGGCGGGCGGGCGGCGTCCAGTTCTTTGTCCGGAGCATAACTTTGTCATCTCCAGTCTGATTGACTTGAAACTTGGCATTTGTGTTTGTTGCAATAATACGGAGTGCAGTGTGAAAGAACCATAACTCTACCTCGTGCTGTCTTTGAGTTATTTCCCTTTGATCGTCATTTTTACAGCATTTTCTGCTTGTCCGGAATATAACTTTGTCATCTCCAGTCTGAACATCTTCAAATTTGGTATGCATGATTGTTGAAAAATTACGGAGTGCAGTGCACAAGAACCATAACTCTTCCTAGCACGAATTTTGAGTTATTCCCCCTTTGATCTTCATTTTTATAGCATTTCTTGCTTGTCCGGATTATAACTTTGTCATCTTAAGTAGGAATGACTTGAAATACGGAATGCTTATTTGTTGCAATATTTGGAAGTGCAGTGCGCAAGAATTGTAACTCTACCTCGTGCTGTCTTTGAGTTATTTCCCTTTGATCATCATTTTTACAGCATTTAGTGCTTGTCCGGAATATAACTTTGTCATCTCAAGTCAGAACGACTTCAAACTTGGTATGCATGTTTGTTGCAATATTACGGAGTACAGTGTGCAAGAACAATAACTCTACCTAGCACGTATTTTGAGTAATTCCACTTTGATCTTCATTTTTACAGCATTTCTTGCTTGTCCGGAACGGAACTGTGAAGTCTCAAGTCAAATTGACCTGAGACTTGGTAAACATGTTTGTTGCAGTTACGAAAAGTGCAATGCACTGGAGCCGTAACCTTACCTAATGCCCTTTTGGAATTATTCCCTATTCATTATTTTTTTTTACAGCTTTTCATGCTTCTCTACAACATAACTTTGTCTTTTCATGTTGGAATGACCTGAAACTTTATTATGCATGTTTATTGCAATTATAGTGCGCAGGAACTGCAATCACTTACATGATTTCTCCTGCACTACTATTTTCCTCTACCTGCCCTTTACGATTATTATCCCCCCTCGACAACTGGCGGTGGGACGGGCATATCTTGCGACAATTTTCCGCTCTTGTTATATTCTAACTCTTCAATTGAAGGCGGAAACAGTTGTTCCTGCGCACTAGTTACCTCTAGGTAAAATGCACGTGCCTGACAACCAGATGGAAATATGACGTAATTTACCTTACATTTCTCACGCTTGACATAATGTTGCAATGCGTTGCTATGCGGAGGTGTTACGCCACGGTGAATAACCGAAAAGAACTGTACTGGATTTAGATTAAGTTCTTCCCAGAAAGGATTAAAAAGCATGAAATGAATGGAATATTTGTTTTTCCGGTGAAAGATCGAAATTTATTTCATCTTGTGAACATCATTGGTAATATTTTCACTCATGGCTGCGCCACTTGTGAAAATTTTACCGATGATGTTCACGTGATGAAATAAATTTTGATGTTTCACTGTAAAAAACAAATCTCCTCTATTTATTTCATGCTTTCTGGTAGTTTATCGAGAAATAATGCAATATTTTTCGATATTTCATGGTTACAACCAGTGAAAAATACCAATTTTATTTTCTAATTCTTCATTTGAAGGCAGAAACAGTAGTTACCGTGCACTAGTTACCTAGGTAAACAGGGCATGCCATTCAACCAGATGGAAATATGACTTAATTTACACCACATTTCTCGTGCTTTACATAATATTGTAATGCATTGTTATGCGAAGGAGGTACACCACGGGGAATTACAGAAAACAACTATACTGGATTTGGATGTAAGCCTCCCCCCCCCATAAGGGTTAGAAGCATGAAATAAAGAGATTTTTTTTTTTTTTTTTTTTTTCAGTGAAAGATCGAAATTTATTTCATCTCGTGAACACCATTGGTAATATTTTCGCTGATGTTCACTTGATGAGATAAATTTTGATCAGTCATTGAAAAAAGCAAATATCTGTCATATAATTGTGTTACACTTATCTTGTTTGGAGCTACTTGTAAACAGTGAAGTCTTAATGGTACTATTTCAGACTAAAGAGAGTCGAGAAGTATTACACTTCCATTACACACATTGGCCAGATTTCGGTGTTCCTTCCTCACCAAATGCATTTCTTGATTTTCTGGAAGTTGTTCGGGGACAAGGGGTGCTAGAAAACGATGTTGGTCCTGCAGTGATTCACTGTAGCGCTGGTATAGGTCGTAGCGGAACTTTTTGTTTGGTTGACACAGCTTTGATTTTGGTAAGTGGTTCCAGCGTTTAGAGCATAATGATAGGATGCAAAAACTTTTGGTGCTTATGATTGTTTGCTCTGAATATATTGTGGGAAAAGGAGAAAATGCGGGAAACCAGCTATTTCTCCTTTTTCTATAGTGTTTTCTACCCTTTTATAAATAGATTCTATCATTTGAGCCACATTGTTTTTTTAATCACCTGCAAATGCTTTTAATATTGACAGGTTTAAAAATTTGTCATTTGGCACAGAGTTAACACCATTTTCAACATTGTTTCTGTAATATCACAGTGGCCATTTCTCCTATCTATGTGTCCCTTGAATTTCTTTTATCACTGCTCACACACCACTCTTTTCCAGCCACTGGCAGCATTTCCACATAAACCTTGTTGAAACAATGCTTCAGCAATAGGAGAGGAATGAATCACTATCATCAGATCCTCAAAAAGATGTTAGCAGAGCTAGGATTTGATCTTACAACCCTTGAACTACAAGCCCTGTACATTACCCACCGAACTTCTGGAC
Organism: Hippopus hippopus; assembly: GCA_946811185.2. Classification (NCBI taxonomy): domain Eukaryota; kingdom Metazoa; phylum Mollusca; class Bivalvia; order Cardiida; family Cardiidae; genus Hippopus; species Hippopus hippopus. The sequence continues at coordinate 21,227,905 of OX328103.1, forward strand.
TTGCCTGCTGCTTTAACCCTTTACTACACAGTCCCTAGTTTAAACGACCCTGAGAAATAAGACTTATGAAAACATCGTGGGAAAAGGAGAAAATGTTGGTAACCAGCATTTTCTCCTTTTCCAACAAAGTTTTCTAACCATTCAAGAACAAACCTAATCATTTGGGGAATATACTAATATAATTTGTTGTCTGCAAACGTTTTCAATTTGGACTTGCCTAAAATTCTGTTGTGTGGTAAAGAGTTAATGGACTGTTTAGGGCAAGCTATGACTGCACAGAGAATTACGACGTGTAACTAGTCTTTGCTGTAGGATGTTTTGTAAGTTTCAGAACAATGTCTCAAGAGATTCTGTGACTGAAACAAGATGTTTCAAAATGTGGGTGATTTTGATAGAGAGTAAAATGTATGTATTGCAATTTTTAAACAGATGATTGACTGTACTTCTAATTAAATCATTGTGACTTTATTCCCTGTTGCTGGTGGCAGAGGTCTCCGCAAGTTGGGCCAACAGATTCTAAAAGTTTTACTTCTTCCCATATACCTATTTTGTAGATACAGGTTACAATTGTAAAAAGAAAATTAAAGAAGTTGAGAGGTATGTTGGGTTGATTGATTGATTGTATGGTGTTGATGCCGTTTTCAATATCGTTTCAGTTATAAAGCGGCAGCCAGTACACCTATCCATACTTTCCTGGAGTTTCTTTAACAGTTTACCACACGATCCCGACTTTTAACAACCCTGAGAAAGAAGGCTTTTGAAAATATTGTGGGAAAAGGAGAAAATGCTGGTAACCAGCATTTTCTCCTTTTCCCACAATGTTTTCTACCCTTCCCAAAACAAATTTCAATTTTTCAGTCACTTTTATTTTGTCGTCTGCTAATCTTTCAATTTAGATTGGTCTAAAATTTTGTCATTTGGCAAAGAGTTAATCAGTACTCCGCACAATAATCTTTCCAAGCCACTGGCTGCTTTCCCACATAATCACCGTCAGTGGCAAGAGAGGAATGAGTCCTGTCGCAATGACTGTCATTTATTCTTTATAAAGAAATTGGCTGAGCCGGGGATCAAACCAATGACATCCTGTTCTCAAGTCCTGTATGCTACTGACTGAGCAAGTGGGGCTCGGCAAGAGGTATATTTGGAAATTAAAAATATTCCTCTTATGTGTAACTGTGTGAGGAAATGTTGAGAGCTGAAGCATATCTTGTTCATTTTGGTAGAGAGTTTTGTAACTTTTGGTTGATATTTTACTGTTTGTAGGTCGAGAAAAATAAGTCGCTAGAGGAGATAGATGTACGTTCACTCTTGTTATCAATGAGATCATATCGAATGGGCCTCATTCAGACCCCAGAGCAGCTCAGATTTTCTTATCTTGCCATAATCGAAGGGGGCAGAAGATTGGTGCTTACAGACCGTCCACCAAATGTCAATGACGTCTTGGAGGAATACATGGATATGACGGTCAGTGTTCATTGTAGTAGCCCTGTAAACAAAGTGGTTATCTCTTTTATTAGATCATCTGGAGTGGGATTCATAGGGACAAATTTATTGACTATTTTAAATCATTTGGTGGAATTCAGCGTTTTAAATTTGATTCTATTTCTATATTCCAGTCTTAGCATCTGATTGGCTGAGACAGTACGTCTCAGCCAATCAGATGACAAGCCTTGGAATATAGAATTATAACCATTTTAGAGAACAGATTTATATGAGGTACAATACTGAATTCTGTTGAATGAGTACACTACAGAACCAATCTGTATTTTGGACGAGGTGACAGTAAAGTCCAAAATAGAGACAGGTTTGGCAGTTTATGAATCCATTTGAATTTAGTATTGTTCCAAAGCATGTTAAATGACCTCTTAACCCTTTCCCACATGCCAAAGCTCTGGACTCAATCAAATTGAAAGTATGTGCAGACGACAAAGTAAATGTAACTCATATGATTATTTCTGTTTTTGATAGGGTAGAAAACATTGTGGAAAAAGGAGAAAATGCTGATTACCAGCATTTTCTTCTTTTCCCACAATGTTTTCAAAAGCTGTCTTTCAACAGGGTTGTTAAAACTCGGGATTGTTTTGTAAAGGGTTGATTCACACTTACATATTGACTTTGAAATAAACTTAGCATTTATTACCAGACTTTTGCAGAAGGTATCAGGCAAAGTAGATTCACATCAGATACTGTAAATGGTACAAGTATAGTTTACACACAAATTTCTTTATGCAATATGATGCCAAACCATGATTTTTGGCTTTTATGACAGTAGAGATCAAGATCAGACTCTTCAGGAAGTACAGTCCAATTTGGGATCTACTTGGATAGCTTATGTGATGTACTGACAAAGTTATTAAAATTGAAAGCTAGGTCTTCCTAAATGTAAGTCTTAAAACTTTAAAAGAAGTCTTATTGTTTTTACATGTCCAAATTGAAAGCATTTGCAGATGACAAATCAAATTGTGGTTCAATTGGGAAAATTGTCAGAAAGAGGCTAGAAAACATTGCAGAAAATGGAGAAAATGCTGGTTACCAGCATTTTCTCCTTTTCAGACAATATTTTCAGAAGTGTCCTGGGTCAGGGTCCTTGAAATTCTAGACTGTGTTGCAAAGGGTTAACATGTAGATTTTGATTCAGAGATTTGATTAGAGATATGTCTTGTTTACTATACAGATGAAATTTAACTCTATACCAGGCTGAAATAACTGAAGTATTTAAGACAACAGATAAATTGTGTTACAACTTACAATACTAGTCTTTGAAAGGGTTGAAAACATTGTAGGAAAAGGAGAAAATACTGATCACTTGTATTACCTAAGGACCTAACAATGTTTTCAACAGTCTTCCTCATCAGTGTCATAAAAAAGATGGGACTGTTGGAACAAAGGTTGAAATAAAAATATTTACTCTGCAGGGTGGACGCAAAGATGACGAGCCTCCTCCTCGACCCCACGGTACTTCAAGATTGTCCCCCACAAAAAGGCAGCAACCCCCACCCGCTCCACAAAGAAAACCCTATCCTTTGGGAACAGAGCAAAATGAACCTCCAAACAAAAAAAATAAAATGGACAATGAACCTAACAGAGTGTCCCCTGTTAAGCCCCCTAGAGTTGGCTTAACTGAGGTCAACAAAGGGGTCAACGAACAACTTCCGACAGATAATGCCAAGACAGTACTCGAGAACAACAACCCTGTACATGACCAGCCAGATACCAACCAGTCAGAAACAGCTTTTACTCAGGAATCTAACACTCCCTCTCATCCGGAATCAACTCAAGGGTAAACTTGCTTCTTGTCTCTGCTAGTGTATCTTTTTAAATAAGCCATTCATATTTCTTCTCTGTTCAAATTAGTACATTGAACACATTTCTACATAAATGCATCAGCAACTTTTGACACTTCTGCCCTTAAGCTGCTAAGCGTGACTCACTCACCATTTGCAGACAGTATAGATCAAGATCAGACTGCACAGAACGTGCAGTCTGAACTTGAATCTACACTGCCAGATAAAGAGTTATTTTTCTCTAAAAAATGATTTGGAAATAGCATTATTTGGGGTTTTACTATTGCCTCGAAAGTTTTATTAAACTTATTTAGTAGAGTTAACAGGTAAAAAGAGTAATTGCTGGTAGCAAGCAAATTGCCTTTTTCGTCATGATGGTTGAAAACCAATGTTGTGAATTTTGTTTACAAATGGCCAAACAATAATACTGTGCAACTGACTTTACTGATCAGATTTTGTTGTTATTTTGCTGAATTTATCATTTTGCTAATTGTTTTATATAACCCTTTATTGGAGAATCCCAAGTTTAAATTACCCTAAGGAAAGGATCTAATGAAAACATTGTGGGAAAAGAATGAAATACTACTAACCAGCATTTTTAGCTTGGCTCTTCTCAAAGAAATCATAGATGTATTGTTGTAGCTAAGGCATGAGCATCTGCAGTGTCACCGATCAAAAACTTCTACATTTTTTAATATCTCTGTTATTACTGAAGATATTTACTTCAATTTTGGACATGTTGTTAACTATAAGAAGGGGAACCACCCATACAACGGGGGGCATCAAAGTATTTTTGACACAGTTATTCCCCTTCTTTGACTTTGAATTTTCACTGAAAATCAAGCAACTGTAGCCAAGCATTGACACCCACATGCGATGCTCTTGTATCTTTTTCCTACAATGTTTCCTACCATGTCAAATAAATACTGTTCATTTGTAAACTTTTGGATTTGTATTCTTTGGATGCTTTCACATTGGAAAATTCTGAAATTTGGTATAAGGATAATCAGAGAAAAATCTTATTATTACTCAGGCTTCTGATAATACATTACCAGTACATCTATACCTGTATCATGACATTACATATGAGTTTATAGGTCATGCTAACGATTTGTAATTGATCCATTCATTTCTCACAGTGTTCAGACAACTACTACACAGTATAATTTTGATTATGTCCTAATGGTAAAAAGGTAGATTGCTATTAACAGTTCACCACATGGCAAAATTTTAGACTTGTACATATTTAAAAAATATACAGACAAAAATTCAAGTGTTTTTCAAATGAAAGTATTTGTTCTGGTTGTACAAACTATTCTGGCAAAGCAGAAAATGATGTTAACTAGCATTTTCTCCTTTTCCCACAATTTTTCCCACCCATTCAAAGACAAATCTAACCTTTGTGCCACATTTGATTTCTTGTCTGCAAAGTCTTCAGATTTGAACAATTGTGAAATTTTGTCATCTGGTAAAGAATGAATCTAGCTTTGGATATTTTTTGGCGTAGCTGAATGTGCTGGCTTTCGACCTACTTTGTTGTATTGATAACAAATGAATAAATAAAAATTTGTGATTGGTCAAAAATGTAGACATGTTCATGTTAAGGGCCCCTGCCTAATTGCTGGCAAATTTACGCTATCTTTCTTTAAAAAAGATTTTTCTTGTTATAGGTCAGAGACAGAACTTAGAAAAAGGAGGAGGGAAGAGAGGAAGCAGAAAACTCAAGAAATGATTGAAAGAATGAAGGAAAAACAGCGCCACAGTGAAACCTGGAAGAAACGGAAGTCGTACATGAAACCGTTAGCTATAGGTCTGACTTTACTTCTAGGTGGTCTTTTACTGTACAAAATATACTTCTGATGATATTGTTAAGTTTTTTTTTTCTTTCCGTAACCCTTCTTCTTTTAACCAAAAAGTAAATATACATAATGAATATACAGTAGTAATGACTTGAAGATGGTAGATTCGTTTTTTAATTTATATTAACTCTTTACCAAATGACAAAATTTTAGACTGGTCCAAATTGAAAGGATTTGCAGACAACAAATTGAGCGCTGCTCAAATGATGGAATTTGTGTCTGAAAGAGTAGAAAACGTTGTGGGAAAAGGAGAAAATGCTGGTTACCAGCATTTTCTCCTTTTCCCCACAATGTTTTCTAAAGGTTTATTCTTCAGGGTCGTTGAAACTCAGGATTGTATGATAAAGAGTTAATAAAAGTAGGATGCAGTTTTTTTGCATTCATTGTAAGATATCAAAGGTATGGTAACAATGCATTCTATGAATTGATTGTCATAGCCCATATACGAGGGTTGTTCGATATGTAATGTGTATTGTACGATATCTCAAAAGCATTCGACTCAAATAGTGAAATGAACATTACATACCTTCAAAGTATTGTCCGCGGTTTGAAATACATAATTTCAATCTCTGAATCCATTTCTGAAATGCGTCATGGTACGCTGATTTAGGTAGATCTCTGAGGCACTGACTGATGGCTGAGCCAAGGGCTTGTCAGGACTTGTAACGACGACCAGATAAGAACTTTTTAAGTTTTGGAAAAAGGGAAAAGTCGCATGGGGCTGGATCTGGAGAGTATGGTGGGTGTGGCAAGATGGTAACCTTCTCCGACTTCAAAAATTGCTTCACAAGCTCAGATGTATGTGATGGAGCATTATCATGAAGTAGACGAACATGCCTAAATCCTGACACAGGGCGTCGTTTAAGATAATATTTCTTGACCTTTTTTAGTAAAACATTTTGGTAATACCGACCTGTAACACTTTTGCCCTTCGGCACCGGAATTTGTACGGCTATACCATCACATGAGAAGAATATGCACTAAAGAACCTTCTGTGTGCTTATGCTTCTTTTGGCAACTACAGGCCTTCTACTGTGTTTAGTTAGCCATATTTTGTTTCCAATTTTTCTTACTGGTTCGAAATAGTGAACCTATGTTTTCGTCACCAGTAACAATGTTTGCAAATTGTCTTTGATTGAATTTGGGAAACATTTTGAGCAATTGCTTAGCGGTTTGTACTCGTACCCATTTTTGGTCATCTGTCAATATATGCGGTATCCATCTGGCAGAAATCTTTCGTACTTTCAAAATACGCTTCAAAATGAAATGCACCCGCGATAGCGATATGCCAACAGCGTTGGCAATATCACGAATCGTGTATCTGCCATCACTTTCAATTATTTCCCTGACTTTTGAGACATTTACCTTGCCTGTTACAGTCACAGATTGGCCAGATTTTGCTGCATCTTTGACGGACTCTGTGCCAGTCAGAAATTTCTTTCTCCACCTACGAACTGTCTCATAAGATACCTTATCAGACCCATAAACTTCCCCCAATTCAGTAAAAATCTGCATTACCGAATGACCGAGTTTTGTGCGAACTTTTTTATAAGCTCTAATTTCTTTAATATTCTTAATCCGTTTCCCAACCATTTTTACAACAGTGGTCAATGACTAGCTCTATTGAAATGACTATAAGTTTCAAACTATGTGGAGCTGAAGGCTCGTGTTTATACCGTTGGAAAGGTATTGAATAGAGCTATTCAAGCGTATCATCATCCATGAAATCATGCAAAGTATTATTGCGCTGTGGTACAATACACATTACATATCGAACAGCTCTCATATACTATGCGCAATTTTGGTTGTTTTTCCAGATGATATAATCAAAATCAGACTGCACAGAATGTACAGTCTGATTTTGGATCTGCCACTGCCTGCTTGTTTGTTAAATATTGTTGTAAAAACTATCTTAAGTATATATGTTAACTGATTGCTAGACTGCAAGATTTCTCCATATTAAAAGCATTTGTCAGTAACAAATCAGATGTTGCTCAAATGCTGGGATTTGGTCTTTGAAAGGAAACAAAACATTGTGGAACAAGGTCAAAGTACTTGTTCTCTTACTAGTTTCAAAATCCTTTCATTGAGGGCCATGCAAACATGTCTGATCTTGATCTACTCTAAACCGTGTCTGCCAAAATCAACCAAAAATGTGCATAATACTGTACATTTTAAATGCTTATTTTTAGACATTCATAAATGTTAAATCTACACAAATCTGGTTAGTTCAATATGAACTGGGCATATATATTGATATTAACAAAATTAACAAGAAGTTTACTTAACTCTTTACTAGATGTAAAATTTTAAACTGGTCCAAATAGAAATGGTATGCAGCCTAGAAATAAGATATGGCTTAAAAGATACGGATTGTTTTTTGAATAGAAAAAAAATATTTTTGGAGAAGGCAAAATTGCTGGTTACCAGCATTTTCTCCTTTTCCCAATATATATTCAAAAGCCTCCCCCATCAGGGTTGTTAAAACATGTGATTGTGTGGTAAAGGGTTAACTCTTTTCTCAATGACTGGATCTATACTTGCACATATTGAAAGCATAATTAATCCTTAAAGCATCAAATTCATGATTTGGACCTCTTAAATTGGGAAAAATAGCCCAAAATTTTGGTATTTCAATGTTATTTCCGTCAGAATATGTATATAATAGCAGATAGAGTAGATCAAAGATCAGACTGCATGTTCTATGCAGTCTGATCTTGATCTACACTGTCTGCAAAACAATTTAAGTCGGTTCCAGGGCTTTAACGGTTAAGCAGAGATTAATTAAATGTGGCACAAATGATAAGGCTTGCCTTTGGAAGGGGTAAAGGAGGATATGCTGGTTATCGGCATTTTCTCCTTTTCTCACATTTTTTTTTAAAAATTCTTTTCCTGATTGGGTGAGACAGTTTTCAGTTATTTGGAAGAGAAATGATGTGTTCTAGTCTTGTTTGGTGAAAAGGACACATAATTCATAAATTGTATTTCATGCTTTTCGGCAATTTATTGCAAAATAATGGTGCATTATATTATAAGGTTTGTTAGTTCATGGTGACAAACAGTGAAATTAACAGGAAATATTTCTGTAACTCTTCTATTGAAGGCAGTAACAGTAGTTTCCGCGCACTAGTTACCTAGGTAAAAAGCGTGTGCCATTCAACCAAACTGAAATATGACATAATTTACGAGCATTTACCCTACATTTCCCACACTTTATGTAATATTGTAATGCATTCTTTGGTGTGGGGGAGGTGTGCCACAGGGAATTACCGAAAACAACTGTACTGGATTTACTGAAAGTCCCATCAGAAAAGGGGGTTAGAAGCATGAAATAAATAGAACATTTTTTTTTTCAGTGATAGATCAAAATTTATTTCATCTCGTGAACATCATTGGTAATATTTTCACACGCGGCTGCACCACTCATGAAAATATTACCAAAGATGTTCACCCGATGAAATAAATTTCGATCTTTCATTGAAAAAAAAAATATCCTATATGTATCTTGATACAATGATTGACAGGAAAACTTGGATGTAAACAAAAAAATGGTGTATTTACAAAAGATTTTTTTATGCGGTGTTATTTTTTCAGTCATCAACTCTGTTTTTTTTTAACCCTGTACCGCACAGCCCTGAGTTTTAATGATTGAAGCCACATTTATTTTATTGTTTTCAAATGCTTCCAATGTGGAGACGTCTTAAACTTCGGACATCTGGTGAAGGGTTAACCCTTTACCACACAATCCCGACTTTTAACGACCCTGTGAAAAAAACCTTTTGAAAACATTGTGGGAAAAAGAGAAAATGCTGGTAACCAGCATTTTCTTCTTTTCCCACAATGTTTTCTACTGTTCCCAAAACAAATTTCAATTCTTCAGTCACCTTTGTTTTGTCATCTGCAAATGCTTTCAGTTTGGACCAGTCTATAATTTTGTCGTTTGGTAAAGAGTTAAAATGTCCGAGCTATGCTTTGACAAAAGGGGGCTTAATGCATCTCTATAATGCACTACACCAAGCAAGTGATCACATAAAAAAATTCCATTTTTTGTGACAACCGGCTGGATCTTGGGTTAGACTGGTTCTTTGATAAGCAAAAAATTGATCTATAGTGAAAAGTTTTGACCCAGGTAAGCCTGCGCTGTCTGCACAGGCTGACCTGAGTCGATAATGTTCGCAAATGCATTAAGCCGCCTTTTGCCAGATCATGGCTCATATGTCTTTGAGATACAGGGCTTCTAATATTTGATAAATATTAACTGTTTGCTAAACAATTCTCAGCGTTTGTAAGACTGAGGTTACGGATTAAGGCTATAGAAAACAGTGATGGAAATGGATGAATGCTGTTTTTTGTCTATTTAAAGACAATTTCCAACATTTTAGCCACATTTTATAAGTTGTCTTTGAATTTTTTCCAGTAAAGATCAGAAGAAATTTATCATCTCTGTAGAGTGGGAAACTTTCTAGCTCTTTTCTGTACATAAGTTGTTACCAGCATTTTCTCCTTTTCCCATAATGTTTTCAAAAGCTTTCTCTCTCAGGGTCGTAAAAAGTTGACATTGTGTGTGTGGTAAAGGGTTAAAAGGAATTTGTCCATTTACCAAGATGTTTTCAAAAGTTGTCTGGACAAGACAATAATTTATGTTGGGAAAAAAAATGTTTTTTTTCTTTTTAAACATTTTACATCATAATTTTGTTTTAACTCTGCCAGACGACAAAATTTTATACTTGTGCATATTGAAAGCACATACAGATGACAAATTGAATATGGCTGAAAAGTGGGATTTGTCCCACGAATAAAGTGGAACTCTTCACCAAACGACAAAAATTTTAGACTGGTCCAAATTGAAAGCATTTACAGATGACAAAATAGATGTGACTTGAAAATTGAAATTTATTTTGAGAAGGGTAGAAAATATTGTGGGAAAAGAAGAAAATGCTGGTTAACAGCATTTTCTTCTTTTTCCACCATGTTTTGCAAAGCTTTTTTTCTCATGGTCGTTAAAAGTCGGGATTATGTGGTAAAGGGTTAAAAATACTGTGTGGAAAAAGAAAGTGTTGGTGTTTAGCATTTCTCCCTTTCCATGATGTTTTCAAAAGCACTCTTCTTCGGAGTTGTCAAAACAAGGTCAGGGTACTGTTTGTAAGAGGGAAATGAGAAACTCAGAATGAAAAAACAAACAGATAAGAGTTGCTTGAATATCAAAGGAATTATAGAATATCAAATTAACTTGTTGAGCATTTCAGTGAGAGATGTAGAAAATGTATTACTTGTATTTTTTTATCCAAATAAAAAAGGCATTTGCTTGTATATAAAGTCTGTAAAAGTTCAGAAAATCATGTTATATCAAATTTTGTAGTGAATATTTGTTTCTCGTTATCTAGTGTACATCTTTTAGTAATAAAAAAGCATTGTAGTTAAGCTATAATAAAGGAAAATAACTATTTTAACAGTGGTTCTTCTTTTATTGAAGTGTCATGTATGTTTAACCCTCTACCACGCAATCTTGAGTTTGAACACCTCCCTCCCCCCTCCCAGAAACAAGGACTTTTGAAAACTTTGTCTGGTAACCAGCATTTTCTCCTTTCCCTACAATGTTTACTACCCTTTATAACACAAATTTCATAATTTGTGCAACATTTACTTTGTGGCCTGCAAATGCTTTCAATTAACCCTTTACCACACAATCCCGACTTTTAACGACACTGATGGAGAAGGCCTTTGAAAACATTATGGGAAAAGGAGAAAATGCTGTTAACCAGCATTTTCTCCCTTTCCCACAATGTTTTCTTCTTGATCAAAAATCAACACTAGAGTTACATTTATTTTGTCACCTGCACATGCTTTGAATTTGGTGGAGTCCAAAATTTTGTTGTGCAGTAAAGGGTTAAGACAAGTCTAAAATTTTGTCATTTGGTAAAAAGGCAAGTCCATTGGACGTCCATAGCACTTGAAGGAGGTCATCGTATCACCTGGCTAGGTGATAAAACAGTGTATTGGGAATGGAACTCTGTAATTGCTCTGATTTCAAGTACTGGAGAATACAGACCCTGATGTTTACCTACTTTCATGCCTCTGAAGCTGAAATCATGCCAACCTACTGCACTTTCTGTAAAGGCTATCTTTGACCTACCCAAACTTTTACCAGTTACACAAAAGACAAACATTTGTAGAAAAGGAAAATATTTGATTTTGTCATGATGTGGCAAATATGGTTGAAAAAGAAGCTTGGTATCAGCAATGGCTCCCTACTCCACAATGTTTTCAGAAGTTGTCAACTGGTAGGCAGATATGAGTTTGAAACCCAGTTTGACAGAAATTCTATATGAAATTTGATTGAGGCAGAGCAACAGGAATCATATTTTTCTCACACCAGAATACTAGTTCAACTCTAGCTTGCATGGACAAAGTCCAAAGGATCTATTGCACTACCTCTGGTGTTGATGTTGGTTTTGGCACCCAAATTAACATTTAGGTTTTCTGCTCATGTTTTCTAAACAGTCTAATTGATTTGGTTCATATTTGGCATGCTGATAGATATAGGTTCAAAATTTCTTTCAACAATACCCCCACCCATGATCCAGTGGTCAAGGTCATAGACTTTGATATTTTAGTTCAAAGGCAGACGTTAAGGTTTTTTTAAAAGCTCTTATTTTCCAAACTATAATAACTATGTGACTAGGGAAAAAGTGTTTATACACAGGACTGGCTAAAGAAGTCCAAGGAAACTATTAACAGCTGAAATGGTGACCAACATTTCTCCTTTTCCCACAATGTATTGTACACATTTAAAAACAAATTTTATAGTTTGTGCTACACTTGAATTGTTGACTGCAAGTGGTTTCAATTTGGACATGTCTGAAGTTGGTCGTTTGGGAAAGTGTTAAACCTTTTGTCAAAGGATCAGGGCCTGGTTTCACGAAAACACTTAAGTCTTTTATTTTGCTCAAGTCTGGTGACGAACCTCATTTCCGACTTAGGTTGAGTTTGTTACTTGAGACCCATTTTAATAATATTAACAGACTTAAGAAACATTCTCAAATACTAAGTTGACACAACATTTCACACTCAACTCAGCAAAATAATGGACTTAAGTCTGTTGAAATGAATTAAGTCCATTATTTTACTGAGTCGAGTCTGAAACGATGCATCAATTTAGGATTTCAGAATGTTTCTAAAGTCTGTTTATGCTAGTAAAATGCATCTTAACTAACAAACTTAACTTAAGCATGAAGATTAGTCTCTTAGCAGACTTGAACAAAATAAGAGACATAAGTTTTTTCGTGAAACCGGGGCCAGATTCTCATAGATACATCTGAGCGTGTTTTCAGGCAATTTTCAGCAATTTACTGCAAGTTTTTAACCCATTTTATCCTTATTTCATAAAACTTTAATCATTCTTGTATCTTCATGCCAAATGTTGCCCTTGATGGCTGCAAGATTGCACAGATTAATACAGATAGAAGATGCATTTCATGTTTTGGAGGCCTCTAAAGCAAATACTGTTGTCTTGTGCAGTTTTAAATGATGACGAATCCCTTGTGTTTTTCTATCCCTGACATCATAATATATTGGTAACTTACCTATGTTTACACAGCTGAGCCATTTTACACACTTTCAAGTATTAATAGCGATTTTGTCTCTGTAGCTGTTAGGATGTATCTTTAAATGACAGAATGAGAAATAATAGCCTTTGAAATAAACAAAAAATGTTTAGAAAAGAGCAGATACTGGTAGAAAAATTTGTGGAAAAAGAAAATACCAGTAAACAGAATTTCTCTCTTTTTACACAATATTCCCTACCATTTTAGAGACATATCTCATCATTTGAGGCAAATTTGTCATCTACATATGCTTTCTATGTGGAAGTGTCTGACATTCATCAAGAGTTAGGCCTTTTCCAAACAATCCAGTTTTAACACACTTCGCTGTCTTCTACTTTTTTTTCTATTATAAATATGTTTGAAATTTTGTTTTGTGGTAAAGAGATTTATGTATCTGTAAGCATACCAAGACCAACATAAAGTATTTTGAAGAAATTGTAGATCAAGATGAAATTGCATGGACGTTATAGTCTGATCTTGACTCTGAAACCATTGGATGTTTTGTGAGATCTTTATAATCTGGCCAAAATGTACATAAACTTGCCATATTTGGGTCCTTCCTACCATTTGAAACTGATTAGTCAGTCATAAATAAATTTGTAACTAAATAGCTCATATAACAGCCTCAACAATTTACTAAATCATTCTGTATGTTTAAGACCACGGGAAGATGGCTTTGAAATATTGTGGTAAGTGGCAAAAATGGTGGTACAATGTCCGGTAACTGGTCAACTCGTACCTAAGTCAACTTGTACTTAAGTCAACTTGTCATTCTCTTGCACTACAGATTGATTGAATTTGCGTTTATTTATCGTCGCCACCGGTTGCCCATATGGGCGACGCCCCCTGAAGGCTGTTAGTATTGTTACGGGTGATAGTGCAGATACAGGACGAAACCCATCTTAAGTTACGCCTGGTTCTTTTACGTGCTCGGTGTATAGCACCGTCACACGGGACCTCGGTTTAACGTCTCATCCGAAAGACTATTAGTAATTTTAGATGGCCAACCGTGGGGATCGAACCCACACCCTCAAGTAACTCGAAACATCACGTTCACGAGTCCTACGCTCTACCTATTGAGCTATGCGGGCTTGCACTACGGATCATTCCCACTCACCTCTGTAGTTGGCTCAGAAAGTAGTCCGTCATCACGCGATATTTTCGTCACATGACCACAACTCAAAATGGTGACACAAACGCCGGTGAAAGAAAGACCAATATTCGATTGTTTTGTGTGCTTTTCAAACAGCATACGGCCAATCAGACTTAGTGGTAGGAAATGTGAAAAAGAGGGATTTTCTGAAAAGCTTAAATGTCTTTTAAAGGACGATAATTTGATTTTTAATCTTACAAACTTAGCTCCATCGGTGTGTCGAAACTGTTGTCATCATTCATGGGCGCAGCCATTTTTTTTACAATTGGCGTAAGATTCTAATCAGTAAAGAAGCTTGAAAAAATAGTTCCATTGTATACAGTTAAATTCATCAGATTGAATGCACCTATAATGTACCCAGAATCATATTTCCTTTGTCTACTTTATTATGTTACACATGAAACAGTAACAAAACACGTTTTCCTCGGTTTGACATTGCAGAGATGTATGGTGAGAGTAACGAATGACAACTCTGCTCGGAGATTGTCAACTTGTACCTATTTTGGTCAACTCGTAGCCGAGTCAACTCGTACCTAACTATTTTTATATCTTTTATTTTGCGATTTTTATCAGTATCAGTATATTAAAACATTTAAGTTTTGTGTTCTTGTTTATCTTTCAGATATTTTGTTAAAATATAATTAAGGGATATACCCAATAAGCTGCACATTATTTAAAGGGAAACAGCCAACTTAATAATACAGTTATCTATCCGTCCGTCCGTACATACGTCCGTGCATCGGTCCGTCCGCCCACCCATCCATCTATCTATCTATCTATCTTTTTGACAAAGGGTACGAGCTAACCAAAATAGGTACGAGTTGACTTGGGTAGGTACGAGTTGACCAAAATAGGTACGGTCGAGTTGACTAAGGTACGAGTTGACTTAGGTACGAGTTGACCACAAAGTGAAATTTTCCGATGAGTGATCAATGTTTGATTCTTGTTTTAGATTACATGTATTTATTTTCTCAAGATATCTTATTCTGATTTAAGAACGCTATGATGGTAACCAGCATTTCCTCCTTTTGTCAAAATGTTTTCTACCCTTTCAAAGACAAATATCATAATTTGAACCACATTCAATATGTCATCTGCAAAAGCTTGGAATCCATTGAGACAAATGTAAAATATTTTCGTGTGGTAAATTGATACTTAAAATAAGTCCCCGTGAACAGGTAAGGTCGTGTATTGGGACATCAGTCAAAAACAAATAAGGGTAAAATCATTCTGGGTAATACGCAAAATTACTTTCTGTAGGTAACTTGTCTCTTTACCCCAGTGTTTTTTGGTCGTGTATCTTTCAGTTCCATATATAAGCAGAAAGAACAAAACGACCTCGCTCGACGCCTGAGAAAACAAACATCAGAACGAGAGAAAAGTATATATAGCCTACTGGCGACCCTGTTTAGGTGATTGTGGCGCCACATGAGCGGCGGCACTATATTTTTATTCGCTTTTGAAGTGTCTGAGGTAGCCATTATCTCCCGCTAGATGGTATCTACAAATACACGTCTATCTAATTTGGGCATTCTGGGTACAGAACTGGACTACTTTTCAAAACAACAACCGTTACTTTGAATTTCAAAATGAAATAAACGTTTACTCAATAAAACGCTACCTGGTTTCATTCAGCTATGATCGGCTAGCATGTAACCTATGCATCGGCCATTTATTAAAACAGCCCCTACATGCTAAGGTAATAGGCTAATAGCTTCGGTGTAAGCCCTACTTTTCCCAGGTATACGGGGATGGGTGATGCGTCATAGCAGACGGGTCGAATCTTCGAAGAATATGACATGCGCAGACAACGTGGAGGTAGCCATATTGTTCACTATATGGACTGGTTCAGTTTTTTTTTTTTTTAATGTACATGTAAAAATACGGTACTTTCATTACCAGATCGAGCCCGTACCAACTTTGTTTTTCTATTTGGACTGATTTTTTGTTTTTTAACATGTAAAATACCGCACTTTCATTACCAGATCGATAAAAACAAGCTCGTATCCCAGATGGCCCAGAGTTTAAATATTTGTCATGTAGTATCACCACGTGGACCTCTACGAAGTTTGTACAAGTGATGCCCTTTGCGTAAAAAATTAACCCGCTGTTAGAGCGGACTCAAACACATGTTTCAGGCTGATCAAATTGAACTTTTTTCCCCTCGTTATAGGCCTATATGCTTTTGAATCTACACTTAACGATATTTTAAAGCATAAACAGTCTCGTAATTCAGGACTCTCTTCTTTTTCTCTGACTGGAACTTCCAGACGTTTATATCGTTTCAGTCGGAGTAAAAGCCCAATAGCGGCCAAACCCCACCCCCCAAAATAATACAGGTGTTGAAATGCATTTAATATTGAGCCATGCTCCGGCAAAAGGGGGCTAAATACATCTCCGTGATTCATTATACCAAGCAAGCAATCACATACTTATGGATCCATAATAGCCACATTTTTAACAAACGATTTAATCATGAGGTAGACTGGGGCTTGGACATACAGAAAATTGTCCAATAGCGAAAAGTTTCGGCACATCTTCTAGTCGTCTGCTGTCCATATTATTCGGCAAACTTCGAGTGATCCGTTGATCGGGTTATACATTGTTACGGGATCGGCCGAGTTTTGACGAGTGCTGTTCGTATATATATAGCGGGTGTTGAATAATCTTTAATCTGATATTCCTTGATTCTCTCAAGATTGTTTCATTCATAAGTTGTTATCAGGGTTAAAAGTTCAATGTAATAAGGTCACAACAGCTAGTATTAGTATTATAAGACAGTAAGTATAAGCTGTCACGAGTTGCAGTTAGATCAGTTTGCCCTCAGCAGACGGGTTTTCGAAATTTGTGGTCTCTCTAATCGTCTGGCTCACGCCGACCGATTAAAAACTATGTGAAATGTAGGCCTATTATTATCGGATGGGAAAAGTTAGCGGCCTCCCCATGATAGCCTTGAAGATAATCTGCAGACTCAATGTCTCCAGGCCCGAATTAAATCTCTGTCTCTCTCTGTCTCTCTCTCTTTGACGGCAAGGACAATTTTTTCCCAAGGATGATGAATGTAGGTCGTTGAGTCCGTTCACTTCTCCATCCTTGGAAATAGAACTTTACGCACAAGTCCATAGACGGAAGATAGTTGTGAGAATGATCAAATGTAGGCGAAGAAAATACAGAAATAAACTCTGATTGGTGTTTTTGGAACCGTGGCATGAATGTTCACTCTTGAAAAAGGAAGGATGGTGAATGGATGGAATTTATTTGAAAACATTTGCTGGTGACGACTCGAAGAAGAAAGACCACCAGCTCTTTGATTTTCACCGTGCTAGAGCAGCAATATTCGTTAGTCTTCCATGGTCATGCACTGTACGTACTCGTAGTAACTCTATTTGGAAACCTAATGTTCGCCCAGGCAAAGGAAAAAAAATCTAAACTGTATGAAAATTTACGACGTCCTGTAACCCTACGGTAAACAATTTACACATTCGTACAATGGGACCATAAGTACATTGCCAGGGTCACGCATTCCCGGGGCGAATCTATGTAAAAACACGTGATTAAATTTTACTCGGGGAACCTTCAAAAAGATAGATGGAACTGCTAGAGGTCTGCTTATGAATGCGTTGGAACATTCTCCGGCATAATACCGTAAAACACTTGCAATTTTGTTGACACATATTTTGATTTTCATGAGTTTTCCCGATTTATGGCGGGGCGTTTTCCGGTATTATGCCCATTCTCCAGCTCAGGTAATTTTGCAAGCGTTTATAATCGTGAGCATAAAAAGTAAAATTTTCAGGCTACCGTAGATATATATCTTTACTTTCAATTTATCCATAATAATAGAATCATGTGTTGCACGAGTCATCGGTGTTGAACATGTCGAACTGGTGTCGTCTGATATCGGTAGATCTAGATCTAGATCCGTTACAAAAAGTTCGAAACCCTCTTAGTGCTGGAACATTATCATAGGTATTGCAATTTTTTGGCCTAACATGCATTGAACTTGAGCGTTCTTTTCTAATTTGGTCAAAATTAAAACCAGTTTGTAACTTTTGAACACGTATGTATTCAGCATTAATTTGCGCAATTGTTCAGGACTTCAAAGTTGAGCCGAGATCTAGACCATGAAAAACTTTACAAGTAAATCTGTTAACCTTTTACCAGACAACAAAATCTTTGACTCGTCCAAACTGAAAGCATTTGCAGATGACAAATTTATTGTGGCTCAAACAACAGATTTAAAAATTGTGCTAGGGTGGGGAAAAAACTTAACTCTTTACCACATGACAAAATTTTAGACCGGTCTAACTTGAAAGCATTTGCAGACGAAAAAATAAACTAGAGTGAAAAGAGAAATTTGTTTTGGTAGGGTAGAAAACAATGTGGAAAAAGGAGAAACCAGCATTTTCTCATTTCCCCCAATGTTTTCAAAACGCTTCTTTCACAGGGTCGTTCAGAGTTAGGATTGTGTGGTAAAGGGGTTAAGGAAAAAGAAGAAAATGCTGTTTACCAGCATTTTCTCCATTTCCCAAAATGCTTTTTCCTTAGGGTTGTGAAAAGAGCCAAAGAGGGTAATAAGTTAAAGACGTAGCAAAATGAAATTAGGTCTAGATCTCTTATCTAGGAATTGGCTCAGTTTGAGAGTTTACCATGAAAATAAAAAAAATAATCTTTTAATATCATTCCAGAAGCCTGCAGAAAGTTCCGGGTCAAAATGTATCTGTAGCCGCCCAACCCAAGGCATTTTGTGTCAGGCATGCGAGTTTGCATTTACAGGGCGAGTAAGGAAAACTTGCTTGTTGCACCCATGTGCCATACATTTGATGGACTGTACAAACTGTCCAAAGTGTAAAAGGATACTGCTACAAGAGTTCTGTCCAAGTAGCACATGGCTGAACAGAATCTTGGTTGAAACAGAGAGCCATGACATCAAAGAAACCAGCAGGCAGAAATCATCCCCCTCCTTTCCAACAAGCTCTAGTAAAATACAACCATCATTCAGAACATCTGAGAGGAGTTTTTCAGACTCTCATATTAAAGCAGGTGTGGTATCAGATATAGAAGTGGGAAAGTTCAGGCAAGAAGCCTTGTTTCATAACATTGCTACAGGTTTCACCAAACAGGAAGAAAATTGGGATGAGATGGATTGGGAATGAGTGAAAGAAGATAAGGATGTTCAAGTTTTAACTCTTTACCAAACGACAAAATTTTTAGACTGGTCCAAATTGAATGCACTTGCAGAGGACAAATTAAATGTGACTCAAAAATTGAAGTTTGTTTCCAGCAGTAGAAACATTGTGGGAAAAGGAGAAAATGCTGGTTACCAGCAATTTCTCCTTTTCCCACAATGTTTCAAAAGGCTTCTTGCATAGGGTCGTTAAAAGTCGGGATTGTGTGGTAAAGGGTTAAGAATATCTAGTGCATGTGTCATGTGTTCTCATCTGTTGCAAAGAAGTGTAATTTGTTTTATTTTCTGGTTGATTTGAGTTTTGAAACAAAACTATGTTTTACATAATGGGTAACGATGGATAATGGGTAGTAAGATTCTGACAAGTGTTGTTGAAGTCATTACCCCCGAAACAAATTTGTTGTGGACAGAGAACTTTGAAATCATCTCTCTACAACTTGAAATCATCCTCATACAATATTGATAAACAAATAAATATTTCTTTACAACACAATACAACTTTTAACAACCCTGAGACAGAAAGCTTTTGAAAACATTGTGGAAAAAGGAGAAAATGTCGGTAACCAGCGTTTTCTCCTTCTCCCACAATATTTTCTACCCTTCCCAAGACAAGCTTTAACTTCTAAGTCGAAGTTAACTTCATCTGCAAATGCTTTCAAATTGGACAAGTCTACATAGTTGATGTTTGATAAAGAGTGAAGCATAAATACATGAATGTATGTGAAAACAAAGTTGCAATCATAGTAATTGCTCATGACCGGTAACTTTTCCTTTTACTATATTGTTTACAATACATGTAACTGGTCTGTTGAAATAAGAATAAAAGTGAATTGTGGACGTTAACCAATAAAGCGCTTTGAAATAAAGGAAATCATTGGTGTTCAGTTAGCTGAAAAACCTTAGATAATCAAGGTACTGAAAGTAGTCAGACTTGCAAATTTGAAATAAGTGGCTATGGTAAATGTAAATCTTGGTTGGTTTTTACAAGAATGAAGAAAAATTGTCAAATATGGTTACTGAGTCCGTACCAGTTGCATCGGTTCTTTCTGGTTATTAAGTCCAATCTGGTCTAATTCAGATCCAGTTCAATCCATTGACTTTACCTGACGCTCTTGACTATTTACTTCTTAAAACAAGAAATATCATGAAAAACTTCAGTTTGTTAACTTTCAATTTAAAACAGGTTATTTCATTGA
The DNA here is from genome assembly GCA_946811185.2 of Hippopus hippopus. NCBI lineage: Eukaryota > Metazoa > Mollusca > Bivalvia > Cardiida > Cardiidae > Hippopus > Hippopus hippopus. Next base: position 21,248,189 of record OX328103.1, read on the forward strand.
AATGAAATCTCCCGCCTAAAAAGACCTCTTTAGATAGAAACATATAAGAGGTATTGTGTTTTGCATGTACACATGGCCTTTTTGTTATTGGTCCATAATGAAATTGTCCATTAAGCCCCCTTTTTCCTTAGCATAGCATTTCATTAGATACAAACAAATAATGATTGTCTGTGGCTAAACAAGATGAATATGAAGTTTCACAAAATTTTGTCCAATAGTTAAAGAGATATCAGTCCATAATGGAAATATACATCAAGCCCCCTTCTGGGATGACACGGCATCAAATAAAAAAAAGAAAAAAAACTGTATCGGCAGACTATCGTAAGGAATACATGTATGAAGTTTCATCAATTTTCATCAAGGATTTTAAAAGATGTCTGTCTGGACGGTGGATGGATGTTTTGGCCATGGACGTTTGGCTAGAACGTTTTGGTTGAAAAAAATCCAACAAACAGTATGGGAAAAGTAGCCATTTCAAGTTGAAAATTTCCATTTCTTGTTTACGCGATAAAGTCTGCATTTATGATCAGATTTTCATGAAACATACACAGTTTGTTTATCTCATCAATAGCTTCAACCCTATTGATTTTGAAAAAAAATCCAACAAACAGTATGGGAAAAGTAGCCATTTAAAGTTAAAAATCTCCATTTCTTGTTTACGCGATAAAGTCTGCATTTATAATCAGATTTTCGTGAAACTTGCACAGTTTGTCTATCTCATCAATAGCTTCAACCCTATTGATTTTGAAAAAACCAACAAACAGTATGGGAAAAGTAGTCATTTCACGTTGAAAATTTCCATATCCTGTTTACACAATAAAGTCTGCATTTGCAGTCAGGTTTCTGTGAAACTTGCACAGTGTGTTTATCTTATCAATAGCTTCAAGCCTATTGATTTTGGAAGAAATCCAACAAACAGTATGGGAAAAGTAGCCATTTCAGGTTGAAAATTTCCATTTCTTGTTTACATGATAAAGTCTGCATTTGTAATCAGATTTTTGTGAAACTTTCACAGTTTGTATATCTTATCAAAAGCTTTAATCCTATTGATTTTGAAAAAAATCCAACAAACAGTTTGGAAAAAGTAGCCATTTAAAGTTAAAAATCTCCATTTCTTGTTCACGTGATGAAGTCAGCATTAATTTTGTGGTTGGATTTTCATGAAACTTGCACAGTTTCTTAGTATTATAAACAGCTTGAACCCTATTGATTTTGAAAAAAATCTGACAATCAGTATGGGAAAAGTAGCCATTCAAAGTTGAAAGTTTCCATTTCTTGTTTAGGCAATGAAGTCCACAGTGTTGATCCAAATCTTGTGAAAATTGCAAAGATTATTTGATTCATCAAGGGATTGAACTCTATTCAAAGTGAAGAAAATCTAGTAAACTGTTTAGGAAAAGCAGCTATTTGATGACTTAATATCGTTTACTCAATAAAGTCCACATTATTAGTCACATTTCTTTGAAAGTTGCTAGGATTGTTTAATACAGGTGTTCTGATAGCCTATCAAATTTGGCTGGATTCCAAACAATTAGTTTGAGAAATTGCACTTCATTTTTTTTTCACTGTTTGTTCAATTCACCATGCCAACTTATGCTGTCTTAGTGGGTACAAGCCCAGTTGCAAGAACACATTTTTGTGTTTTTTTTTCTATTTGCATCATGAACTCACAATGTATGCTAGCAAAAAAGCAAAATCGCTGCCAGTAGAGCGATTTCAGGCCCTCCAGGGCCTCTAGTTTTTTTTTATGACCCTGAGGAAGAAGGCTTTAAAACATTAGAAGAAAATGATGGTAACCAGCATTTTCTCCTTTTTCCACAATATTTTCTATCCTTACCAAGACAAATTCTGCCATTTGAGCCACCTTAAATTTATTGTCAGCAAATGTTTTGAATTTGGAAAAATTTTTGTTAAAAAGGGGCATACAATTAAAACAGCAGTCTCAAAATACAAATGGTGTTAACTTAAGACAGGTAAGACTGTACTAAGGAAAAAAATACTGATGAATAGTGGCCGAGCCTCGGTAGCTCAGTCGGTATCGTGCAGGACTTGAGAACATGGGGTCCAGGGTTCCTTCCCTAGCTCGGCCAAAATCTTTCCGAGGATTGATGATAGTCACTGCAACAGGATTCATTCCTCTCTCACCGCTGACCATTGTTCTGACGATGATTATGTGGGAAAGCAGCCAGTGGCTTGGAAAGAAAATTGTGCGAAGTACTGGTAAAAGAGACGCCAGGAACGCATGGATAGGTGCACTGGCCGCCACGATATAACTGAAATAATGTTGAAAACAGCGTTAAACACCATACAATCAATCAATCAATCAATGAATAGTGACAAGTTTTGTGCCGAGTTGTTAACCTTTTACCAAACAATCCTTGTGTTAGCAATCCAGAGGTAGCAGGCTTTTGAAGAGATTGTGGAGAAAATGCTGGTTACCAGCATTTTCTCCTTTTCTAATATGATTTCTATCCTTTTTGGGTCAAATTTCATCCTTTGAGCCATGTTATTCAAGTTTTTAACATCAAGCTCTACTGGCCAAAGGCCAGCCAGCATATGTCATGGCCCAGGGTCTGTTGTGCGTCTGTATGTTAACTTTTATTTCAAACATCTCTGAAACTAACAATAAAATTTTGACCACACTTTACAGAAATGATCCTGCCATGGTCATCTTTAGAATTTCTTAAAAGAATTTGAGTTTGCTAAGAACTGTGGTTGCCATGGTAACAAAACTGAAAAGTATTTGAAATCTTTGAAAATCTTCTTGTCCAAAACCATAACCTAATGGACCTCTACTGAATTATTTTAAATTATAGCCTTGGGGTCAAAATTGGCCCCGCTGCAGGTGTCACAAGTTTTACATAGACTTATATATTGAAAACTGTCAAAAATCTTCTGGTTCTGAACCATATGGCCTAGGGCTACCAAAATTGGTATGTATCTGATGGACCTCTACTAAGATTCTTCAAATTATAGCCCTGGGGTCAAAATTGGTCCCATCCCAGAGGTCACAAGATTTACACGGATTTTATTGTTATAACTTTAAAAATCTTCTTTCTAAACATAATGCTACTAAATTTGGCACATACCGGTAGCTTCATTCAGTGGATGTCTTCTGAATTTGTTCAAAATTTGACCCTTGAATGTAAATAAGCCCAGCCTTTCATGTTTGATTGAGAAAACTTTGAAAATCTTGTTTTATGATCATAGGCCTCGATCTGTATTATTTGGTATGTGGCTGTATCTTGTTTACCTCTAATAGAATTCAAGTAATTATAGCTCATAATTACAGGTCAAAATCATAATTACAGGTCTAAAATGGACTCACCCTGGCATCTAAAGTTTCACAAGGGCTTTTATTGCCAAAAATTATGTCTCCCCCCACAGGGTCAGGAGACATATTGTTTTTCCCCCGTGTGTCCGTCTGTCTGTCCGTCCATCACAAATCATGTCCGCTCTATAACTTGAAAACCTTTTAAGGTATTTTGAGAAAACTTCACACATTTGTAAAGCACTATGAGACGAAGTTTCATGCACAAGATCCATAACTCTGACTTGTATATTTTTGGAGTTATTTCCCTTCGATTATTTTCCTTACTCATTTTACGTAGAATTTCGCGTCCGCTCTATAACTCAAAAACCATTAGAGATATCTTGATAAAGCTTCAAAATTTGTAAAGCACAATGAGATGATGTTACATGCACAAGAACCATAACTCTGGCTTGTATATTTTTTGAGTTATTTTCCTTTAATCATTTCCATACGATTAAGTGCCCGCTCTATAACTTATGGCTGTATCTTGTTTACCTCTAACAAAATTCAAGTAATTATAGCTCATAATTACAGGTCAAAATCATAATTACAGGTCTAAAATGGACTCACCCTGGCATCTAAAGTTTCACAAGGGCTTTTATTGCCAAAAATTATGTCTCCCCCCACAGGGTCAGGAGACATATTGTTTTTCCCCCCGTGTGTCCGTCTGTCTGTCTGTCTGTCACAAATCATGTCCGCTCTATAACTTGAAAACCTTTTAAGGTATTTTGAGAAAACTTCACACATTTGTAAAGCACTATGAGACGAAGTTTCATGCACAAGATCCATAACTCTGACTTGTATATTTTTGGAGTTATTTCCCTTCGATTATTTTCCTTATTCATTTTACATAGAATTTCGCGTCCGCTCTATAACTCAAAAACCATTAGAGATATCTTGATAAAGCTTCAAAATTTGTAAAGCACAATGAGATGATGTTACATGCACAAGAACCATAACTCTGGCTTGTATATTTTTTGAGTTATTTTCCTTTAATCATTTCCATACGATTAAGTGGCCGCTCTATAACTTGAAAACCGTTTGAGATATTTTGATGAAACTTCATACATTTCTGAACCACAATGAGACGATGTGTCATGCACAAGAAACATAGCTCTGGTTTGTATATTTTTTTAATTTATTTCCCTTGAGTATTTTCCTTATTCATTTTACGTACAATTTCGTGTCCGCTCTATAACTCAAAAACTGTTAGAGATATCTTGATAAAGCTTCATACATTTGTAAAGCACAATGAGATGATGCGTCATGCACAAGAACCATAATTCTGGCTTGTATTTTTTTTTAGTTATTTCCCTTTGATCATTTTCTATACAATTAAGTGGCCACTCTATAATTTGAAAACCGTTTGAGATATTTGATGAAACTTCATACATTTCTGAACCACAATGAGACGATGTGTCATGCACAAGAAACATAGCTCTGGTTTGTATATTTTTGAGTTATTTCCCTTTGATCGTTTTCCATTCAATTTCGTGTTCGCTTTATAACTTAAAAACCATTAGAGATATTTCGATTAAACTTCATGCATTTCTGAACCACAATGAGACAATGTGTCATGCACAAGAAACATAACTCTGGTTTGTATATTATTTCAGTTATTTCCCTTCGATTATTTTACTTCAAATCAGATACTCATTTAGTTCGACTGACTAACTAACATTACCTTTCACCGTGTGTTTTCATGGGCTCCTCACAAAACCTTGAAATCTGAACCACTGAAACTTGTATGCACTCGCTTATCTAGGGTCACTCGGTCATGCAAGTGTGAATTCCATTGGTAATGGCCATCAGAATTGCTTACGTAATGTAAAAGGAACAGTGCATTCAGTGGAGATTTAGGTGTAACAAAAAAAAAAACCTGAGCTCTTGCCAGCTAAGGTGACGGTTCAAGGTCTGTTCTTAGCTAAGAATCCACGACTACTAATAACATAAGAAACATGTGGTCATATTACTGCTTTATATCTTTAACATACGGAGAACAGTACGTTTCCGTAAATCCAGGAAATTAAAGATTGATTAAGCCGATGTGCGATATGCAACACTGTTTTAAGCCAGCGGGAGGAAAACATTCCGATTATGGCCATATCTTAGCATTTCTAGACAGTCAATTGATCGTACCTCCTGTCCTAGAGTACAATCTGAATGTTGATTTTATAACGAAGGTAGCAGTTACAAGAAAGTAATGCTTAATCCAGCACATACTACAATTACAATCCATAACGCTACTGCACTTACTGGTAAGTGTATGGGACATGTGATTAAATAATACTGGAAACAAGGTGATTTTGATCTAAGGAACATCAAAATTCAAAAGAATGAATATAAGAGGAGATTTTGAGATCTATGATCACGCCTTCAATAGGAACATGACATAATTTAACATACATGTACGACTACATACGAATGATACAACAAGTTGTTTATGAATGAATAATCATGGTGGGAAGAGACACTATGATTCGGTGAATTGAACTGCATATACACATACCGGAATATCGAATTTAAAGTCAAAGTGAGAAATGAACAGGCAGAAAAACTCTGTAGGAGTGGAAATAATGTTCTAGAAGGTCCATTAGATGCAAATGTTTTCATGCATCACAAAAGTAATTACAGCCAGGTATGCACAGAATTGGCTGCATCACGTTTGAATCCCAAACTTCTCTTATATGGTTCTAGATATTCTAAACCAGAAGCAGTGCTCAGCCTGTGATGCATTTCTATTCACATGGTATAGTAGAAGCGTATTATATATTCACTACATTCAATTCATTTCCACTGATTCAATTGGAAATTGAGGAGGAACATCTGAAAATCTTTACACTAATTCCGCAAATAGAAATATGGGAGAAAATGTTATTAACTTTATCATGGATTATTAATCCTTCTGACACCAAAAAGGGGGGGAGACATCATAATGGATTATTAATCCTTCTGACACCAAAAAGGGGGGAGACATCTGTTTTTTTGTAGAAAAACAAGTTCTAGTTTATTTTTAAGTCTTCTGTTCAAAACCATTTGGCCTAGAATTGTAATGTTTGGCGTGTATTGTTTGTACTTATTAGCCAGTGGAGTGATAGAGGGCCATCATAGCCCTTTTATTTCATTTGATAAAGAGTGAAGAATCACATGGTAGAATTAAAAGGTCATAGTAATGTACATCAGTTTTTGGATTCAAAAAACCTTCCAAGGGATACTAGTCTTTTCCTTGATATTTGACATGTGAATAAAGCATCAAAATACCAATGCTCTTACAGAGTAGTTTGAGTGGGAAAAAAATTTATGAGTATGATCTATGTCATCTTGACCATAACTATTTTCTGAAATATTTTCTTGGATTTCCAAGACAAGTTGCATTGTTTAAGGCATGTTTCTATTTGTGATCTGCAAATGCTTTTAATAACTATGAATGAGTCTAAAATTTGCGGTCGTGTTAACAGTTAACCCTTTACAACACAATCCTCAGTTTTAATGAGCCTGAAAAATGGTGCTTTGGAAAACATTTTGGGAAAAGGAGAAAATACTGATAAGCAGCATTTTCTCCAATTCCAATGTTTCTGCCATGTCAGTGTCAAATCTCATCACATGAACAACTTCGAATTTGTTGTCTGCACATGCTTTCAATGTGGACCAGTGAAAAGTGTTTCGGTCTGGTAAAGAGTTGTAAAAACATTGCCATACAAGCTGCATTAGACATACTGTGCTTCTTACTAGTGCTTGTGACAACAAGAAAAAAAATTGAGAGAGAGGAAAATGTGATGTGTTTGTAAGGATATGGCCACGATATTTTTCAGAAGCTGCCTATTGCTAGGAAATACAAGTTGCATTTGTATGTTGATGGCTTATGAGAATGTAGTTTTTTATGCAACTGTCATTTTTATTTTGTACATTTTATTTTTCTTTCTAACCTTCTCTGCTTGGCACAGAAATAGAGATATTGTAAGTGAAATTTGTGATTACATCAAGTTAACCAATTTGATAGATAGACAATGTCATCGGATTTGATAAATTTCTCCATTTTTAGCTCCACTGGCCAAAGGCCAGCGGGCTTATGTCATGGCCTGTTGTCCGTCCGTCCGTGCGTCCGTGCGTCCGTCCATCCGTCCGTCCGTGCGTTAACTTTTTTTTAAAACGTCTTCTTCTCTGAAACTACCCATCCAATTTTGATGAAACTTCACAGAAATGATCCTGCCATGGTCCTCTTCAGAATTTCTTGAAAGAATTTAATTCCTTCAAAAACTCTGGTTGCCATGGCAACAAAACTGAAAAATTTTGAAAATCTTTGAAAATCTTCTTGTCTGAAACCGTAAGGCCAAGGGCTACCAAATTTGGCATGTAGCTTTATCTAGTGGACCTCTACCAAGTTTCTTCAATTTATAGCCCTGGGGTCAAAATTGGCCCCGCCCCGGGGGTTACAAGTTATACATGGGCTTATTTAGGGAGAACTTTAAAATTCCTCTTCTACCTAGCCATAGGGCCTAGAGCTACCAAATTTGGCATGTAGCTTTATCTAGTGGACCTCTGCCAAGATTGTTCAAATTATAGCCCTGGGGTCAAATTAGGCCCTGCCCGGGGGTAACAAGTTTTACATGGGCTTATATAACAAGTTTTACATGGGCTTATATAGGGAGAACTTTAAAATTCTTCTTTGACTTAGCCATGGGGCCTAGGGCGACCAAATTTGGCATGTAGCTTTATCTAGTGGACCTGTACCAAGGGTGTCCAAATTATAGCCGAGGGTCAAATTTGACTTCGCTCCGGGGGGTAACATGTTTTACATGGGCGGGCTTATATAGGAAAATCTTTCGCATCTAGCTATAAGGGCTAGGGCTATCAAATTTTGCATTTAGCTTTATCTAGGGTGTCTCTATCAAGGGTGCCCAAATTATAGCCCAGGAGGTCAAATGTAGCCCCACCCCAGGAGGTCACAAGTTCTACATGGTCTTATATAAGGAAACTTTAATAATCTACTTGTACATAGCCATGTTTAGGCCTAGGGCTACCAAATTTTGCATGTAACTTTATATAATGGGCCTCTACCAAGAGGGCCCAAATTTTAACTTTGGGGGTCAAGTTTGACTTCACACCAGGGATCACAACTTTTACATTGGCTTTTATAGTGAAAACTTGATAAACCTGTGTCATGGATCACATATTTTACAGGGCCTTTTATTCAGCAAACTTGTTTTACATGACTTTTTATTGGGCAAGATTAAAAAATCTTTTTGTTTATAACCACACATTCTAGTTTCATATTGTAGGTCTGGGGTCAAAATTGCCTTCATTCCAGGGATCGCAAGTTTAACATGGGCTTCAAAATATTGTCACTTCAATTTAAACACTAATCAAGGGAAATAACTCTTTTTATGAAAGATAAAGTTCGTTACTATTTACCTCCCTTGATTATCAAGCTGCAGTGATACATGATTGGTGCTAGACAAGTTTTTTAGCTCCACTGGCCGAAGGCCAGCAGGCTTATGTTATGGCCCGTTGTCCGTTGTGCGTCCATCCATATGTTAACTTTTTAGCTCATTTGAGCACAACGTGCTCAAGGGGAGCTTTTAGCATTTGTTTCAACTCAATAAAAGAATTTTCAATCATACACCAAAACAAAAAATTATCCTCCACATATCTGACTGTGTTTACAAACTATGAAGTGTTCATATTAATACACCATGTCTACTGTTTAATGATGACTAGCTTAGAAAAAGTATTAATAAAGTAAGTTTGAAAAAAAATCTTAGTGATTTATTATGACAATTGTTAGCACACATGTAACTCATTACCAAACGATAATATTTTAGGCTTGTGTAAATCGAAAGCACTTGCAGACGACAAAATAAAAGTGATTGAAAATTTGAAATTTGTTTTGTGAACAGTAGAAAACATTGTAAGAAAAGGAGAAAATGCTTTTCTAAAGCCTTCTTTCTCAGGGTCATCAAAAGTAGGGATTGTCTGGTAATAGGTTAAAAAGATATATTTCAAACTGAGATTGATGTATATACTTGTTTTTTACTGGCACTGAAGGTCCGTCCGTCCATCTGTCCGTGCGTGCATTAACTTTTATTTCAAACATCTCTGAAACTACTTATCCAATTTTGATGAAACTTCAAAGAAATGATCCTGCCATGGTCTTCTTCAGAATCCCATGACAGAATTTTATTCCTTCAAAAACTCTGGTTGCCATGGCAACAAAACTGAAAAATATAGAAAATTTTCAAAAATCTTCTTCTCTGAAACTGTAAGGCCTAGGGCTACCAAATTTGGCATGTAGCTGTATCTAGTGGGCCTCTACCAAGTTCCTTCAAACAATAGCCATGGGGTCTACCAAATTTTGCATGTAGCTTTATCTAGTGGGCCTCTACAAGGAGGGCCCAAATTATAGTCCTTGACCCAAGTTTGTCCCCACACCACGGAACACAAGGTCACCAGTTTTACATGGGCTTTTGTAATGAAAACTATCTTAAGTCATCATGTTACTAACCATTATAAAGACTAAGGCTATTAGATTTAGCCCTGTCTCATGGGTTTCATGTTTTACAGGGCTTTTCATTGAGAAAAATTTGAAAATCTTCTTGTTTATAACATTCAAGAACTGAATTATTTGGTATGGAGCTTTATATTGTGGACCTCCACCAGGATTCAAATAATTATAGCTTTGCGATCAAAATTGGCTTTGCCCATGGATCACAACTTTCTCGTAGGATTAGATAGAAAAATGTTTGCATGTCCTCGTGTTTGAAATCAATTTGCTGAATATTGTAATGTTTGGCTTGTAGTGTTTTTACTTAATAGCCAGTGGAGCGATACAGGGCCATCATGGCCCTCTTGTTTTTTTTAATACCGTTCAAGGAATGCATCTACATGAGAGAAGAGGTCGAGAAAAGTTTACGCTTTTGCTGTGCAGACTGTTTTAGATCTACTGTCAGTTGCTCTAAATCCTACATGGGAGCAGCACGTGAATACAGAGAAAGTCTAATGTTGATGACACTGAAAAACGTGATGGAGTAAGGAGGCATTACTTGTAAAAGCAATTGCACCTGTTCCTAGAACGGTATCAAAAACTGTTTCTGAAAGGGTATAGAGAGTTATTCTTGTACAGTTTAGGACTCTAATAGTTTGAAAGCTTACTTCCATTTGTCTTTCGTAAATGTTATGAAAATGTGCTGCTTGATTTAAAATGTTTGTTCTTTAAGTGTTTTGTTTGCTGTGATCAGGGATCTTATATACGATCCCTGCTGTGATATACATACTTGTTGTAACTGCACTTATGAAAAATCTTGACATAATATTAGCTTTTTAGCTCACCTAAGCACGAAGTGCTCAAGGTGAGCTTTTGTGATCGCCCAATGTCTGTCGTCCGTCGTGCGTCGTGCGTCGTCCGTCGTCCACAATTTCTTTAAACATCTTCTCCTCCTAAACCACTGGGCCAATCTTGATGAAACTTGGCAGGGATGTTTCTTGGGTGAAGCTCTACCAAAGCTGTTCAAAAGATTGAATTCCACCCATAACTCTGGTTGCCATGGCAACCAAAAGGAAAAAAATAGCAAAATCTTTGAAAATCTTCTTCTCTGAAACTAGAAGGCGTAGAGCTTTGATATTTGGTATGTAGCATCTCCTAGTGCACCTCTACCAAGTTTGTTCATATTATGCCCCTGGGGTCAAAACTGGCCCCGCCCTGGGGGTCACAAGTTCGAACATAGGAACAAAGAAGGAAAACTTTAAAATTCTTCTTCTCTGAAACTGGAAGGCATAGAACTTTGATATTTGGTATGTAGCATCTCCTAGTGGACCTCTACCAAGTTTGTTCATATGATGCCCCTGGGGTCAAAACTGGCCCCGCCCCGGGGGTCACAAGTTCGAACATAGGAACAAAGAAGGAAAACTTTGAAATTCTTCTTCTCTGAAACTGAAAGGCATAGAGCTTTGATATTTGGTATGTAACATCTTCTAGTGGACCTCTACCAAGTTTGTTCATACGATGCCCCTGGGGTCAAAAATGGCCCCGCCCCGGGGGTCACAAGTTTAAACATTGGAACAAAGAAGGAAAACTTTAAAATTCTTCTTCTCTGAAACTGGTAGGCATAGAGATTTGATATTTGGTATGTAGCATCTCTTAGTGGACCTCTACCAAGTTTGTTCATACTCTGCCCCTGGGGTCAAAACTGGCCCCGCCCCGGGGTCACAAGTTACAACAAAGGAACAAAGAAGGAAAATTTTAAAATTCTTCTTCTGTGAAACTGAAAGGTGTAGAGCTTTGATATTTGGTATGTAGCACCTCCCAGTGGACCTCTACCAAGTTTGTTCATATGATGCCCCTTGGGTCAAAACTGGCCCGGCCCCAGGGGTCACAAGTTTGAACATAAGAACAAAAAAGGAAAAACTTTAAGATTCTTCTTCTGTGAAACTGGAGGGCTTGGAGCTTTAATATTTGGTATGTAGTGAACCTGTTCTAAATTTGTTAGCCCACCTGAGAACAACATGATCAGTGAGTTCAAAATTGGGTCACCTGGGGTCATAAACTAGGTAACTAGGTCAAATTAAAGAAATACCTTGTGGGCACTCTAGAGGCCACATTTATTGCTCAAATGACCTGAAATTTGGTCAGAATGTTTGTCTTGATGAAATCTCAGATGAGTTTGGATTTGGGTCACCTTGGATCATAAACTAGGTCACTAGGTCAAATTAAAGAAATACCTTTAGGGCACTCCAGAGGCCACATTTTTTGCTCAATTGACTTCAAAATTGGTCAGAATGTTTGTCTTGATCAAATGTCACATGAGTCTGAATTTGGATCAACTCGGGTCATACACTAGGTCAATAGGTCAAATTAAAGAAATACCTTTAGAGCACTCTAGAGGCCACATTTATTGCTCAATTTACTTGAAAATTGGTCAGAATGTTTGTCTTGATGAAATCTCGGATGAGTTTGGATTTGGGTCATCTAGGATCATAAACTAGGTCACTAGGTCAAATTAAAGAAATACCTTTAGGGCACTCTAGAGGCCACATTTATTGCTCAATTGACCTCAAAATTGGTCAGAATGTTTGTCTTGATCAAATGTCACATGAGTCTGAATATGGATCAACTGCGATCATAAACTAGGTCACTAGGTCAAATTGAAGAAATACCTTTAGGGCACTCTAGAGGCCACATTTATTGTTCAGTTGATTTGAAAATTGGTTAAAATGTTTCTCTTGATGAAATCCAAGATGAGTTCAAAATTGGGTCACCTGGGGTCATAATCTAGGTCACTAGGTCAAATTAAAGAAATACCTCTAGGGCACTCTAGAGGCCACATTTCTTGTCCAATTGACTTTAAAATTGGTCAGAATGTTTGTCTTGATGGAATCTCGGATGAGTGTGGATTTGGGTCACCTGGAATCATAAACTAGGCCACTAGGTCAAATTAAAGAAATACATTTAGAGCACTCTAGAGTCCACATTTTAAGCTCTATTGACTTGAAAATTGGTCGGAATATTTGTCTTGATAAAATCTCACACGATTCTGAGTTTGGGTCAACTCGGGTCATAAACTAGGTCACTAGGTCAAATTAAAGAAATACCTTTAGGGCACTCCAGAGGCCACATTTTTAGCTCAATTAACTTCAAAATTGGTCAGAATGTTTGTCTTGATCAAATCTCACATGAGTCTGTATTTGGATCAACTGGGATCATAAACTAGGTCACTAGGTCAAATTGAAGAAATACCTCTAGGGCATTTTAGAGGCCACATTTATCGTTCAATTGATTTGAAAATTGGTTAAAATGTTTCTCTTGATGAAATCTAAGATGAGTTCAAACTTGGGTCACCTGGGGTCATAATCTAGGTCACTAGGTCAAATTAAAGAAATACCTTAAGGGCACTCTAGAGGCCACATTTCTTGCCCAATTGACTTTAAAATTGGTCAGAATGTTTGTCTTGATGGAATCTCGGATGAGTGTGGATTTGGGTCACCTGGGATCATAAACTAGGTCACTAGGTCAAATTAAAGAAATACCTTTAGGGCACTCCAGAGTCCACATTTTAAGCTCAATTTACTTAAAAATTGGTCAGAATGTTTGTCTTGATAAAATCTCACATGAATCTGAGTCTGGGTCCACTCGGGTCATAAACTAGGTCATTAGGTCAAATTAAAGAAATACCTTGTGGGCACTCTAGAGGCCACATTTATTGTTCAATTGATTTGAAAATTGGTTAAAATGTCTCTCTTGATGAAATCTAAGATGAGTTCAAAACTGGGTCACCTGGGGTCATAATCTAGGTCACTAGGTCAAATTAAAGAAATACCTTTAGGGCACTCTAGAGGCCACATTTTTTGCTCAATTGACTTGAAAATTGGTCAGAATGTGTATCTTGATAAAATCTCACATGAATCAGAATTTGGGTCAACTTGGGTCATAAACTAGGTCACCAGGTCAAATTAAAGAAATACCTTTAAGGCACTCTAGAGTGCACATTTATTGCTCAATTGACTTGAAAATTAATCAGAATATTTGTCTTGATTTAATCTCACATAAGTCTGAATTTGGGTCAACTGGGCTCATAAACTAGGTCACTAGGTCAAATTAAAGAAATACCTTTAGGGCACTGTAGAGGCCACATGTTTGGCTCAGTTCACTTGAAAATTGGTCAGAATATTTGTCTTGATAAAGTCTTACATAAGTTTGAATTTGGGTCACCTGGGGTCATAATCTAGGTCACTAGGTCAAATTAAAGAAATACCTTAAGGGCACTCTAGAGGCCACATTTCTTGCCCAATTGACTTTAAAATTGGTCAGAATGTTTGTCTTGATGGAATCTCGGATGAGTGTGGATTTGGGTCACCTGGGATCATAAACTAGGTCACTAGGTCAAATTAAAGAAATACCTTTAGGGCACTCCAGAGTCCACATTTTAAGCTCAATTTACTTGAAAATTGGTCAGAATGTTTGTCTTGATAAAATCTCACATGAATCTGAGTCTGGGTCCACTCGGGTCATAAACTAGGTCATTAGGTCAAATTAAAGAAATACCTTGTGGGCACTCTAGAGGCCACATTTATTGTTCAATTGATTTGAAAATTGGTTAAAATGTCTCTCTTGATGAAATCTAAGATGAGTTCAAAACTGGGTCACCTGGGGTCATAATCTAGGTCACTAGGTCAAATTAAAGAAATACCTTTAGGGCACTCTAGAGGCCACATTTTTTGCTCAATTGACTTGAAAATTGGTCAGAATGTGTATCTTGATAAAATCTCACATGAATCTGAATTTGGGTCAACTTGGGTCATAAACTAGGTCACCAGGTCAAATTAAAGAAATACCTTTAAGGCACTCTAGAGTGCACATTTATTGCTCAATTGACTTGAAAATTAATCAGAATATTTGTCTTGATTTAATCTCACATAAGTCTGAATTTGGGTCAACTGGGTCATAAACTAGGTCACTTGGTCAAATTAAAGAAATACCTTTAGGGCACTATAGAGGCCACATTTATTGCTCAATTGACTTGAAAATTGGTCAGAATGTTTGTCTTGATGAAATCTCGGATGAATTTGGATTTGGGTCATCTAGGATCATAAACTAGGTCACTAGGTCAAATTAAAGAAATACCTTTAGGGCACTCTAGAGGCCACATTTATTGCTCAATTGACTTGAAAATTGGTTAGAATGTGTGTCTTGATGAAATGTCACATGAATCTGAATTTGGGTCAACTGGGCTCATAAACTAGGTCACTAGGTCAAATTGAAGAAATACCTTTAGGGCACTCTAGAGGCCACATTTATTGTTCAATTGATTTGAAAATTGATTAAAATGTCTCTCTTGATGAAATCTAAGATGAGTTCAAAATTGGGTCACCTGGGGTCATAATCTAGGTCACTAGGTCAAATTAAAGAAGTACCTTTAGGGCACTCTAGAGGCCACATTTATTGCTCAATTGACTTGAAAATTGGTCAGAATGTTTGTCTTGATAAAATCTCGGATGAGTTTGGATTTGGGTCATCTGGCATCATAAACTAGGTCACTAGGTCAAATTAAAGAAATACTTTTAGGACAATCTAGAGGCCACATTTTTTGCTCAGTTGACTTAAAAAAAATTGGTCAGAATGTTTGTCTTGATCAAATGTCACATGAGTCTGAATTTGGGTCAACTGGGCTCATAAACTAGGTCACTAGGTCAAATTGAAGAAATACCTTTAGGGCACTCTAGAGGCCACATTTATTGTTCAGTTGATTTGAAAATTGGTTAAAATGTCTCTCTTGATGAAATCTAAGATGAGTTCAAAATTGGGTCACCTGGGGTCATAATCTAGGTCACTAGGTCAAAGTAAAGAAATACCTTTAGGGCACTCTAGAAGCCACATTTCTTGCTCAATTGACTTTAAAATTGGTCGGAATGTTTGTCTTTATGAAATATTGGATGAGTTTAAAATTGGGTCACCTGGGATCATAAACTAGGTCACTAGGTCAAATTAAAGAAATACCTTTAGGGCACTCTAGAGGCCACATTTATTTCTCAATTAACTTGAAAACTGTTCAGAATGTTTGTCTTGATAAATATTTTGATGAGTTCTAAATATGGTAACGTATGGTGATAAAGTAGGTCACTAGGTCAACTTACGGAAATTTCTTGTGGATGCTCTAGATGCCACATTTTAAGCTCAATTGACCTGACAATTGGTCAGAAATTGAATTTTGCACATGGAGTGAAATTTCGCCTATTGACTCAGGTGAGCGATCCAGGGCCATCATGGTCCTCTTGTTTTTTGTTGGAAGAAAATGAGGCCTACTTAATCCTTTACCAAACAATCCTGATTTTTAACGACCCTAAGGAAGAAGGCGTTTGAAAACATTGTGGGAAAAGGAAAAAATCCTGGTAACCATTATTTTCTCCTCTCCCAACAATGTTTGAAATCCTATCAAGGAATTATTTTGTCATTTGAGCCACCTTTGGTTTGTCATCTGCAGATGCTTTCAATTTCGGACAAGTCCAGGATTTTGTTGTTTGGTAAGGGTCAAAGGTAATCTGAACCAATTTCAAAGTATATTGTGTGAAATTTCAATCCAATCAGAAATGGACCAAGAAACTGCCATAAAAAATAAACATATTTAGAAATAGTGCAAAAATCACCAGAAACTAATAAGAGAGCCATACTGTGGAAGAAAGAAAAAAAAGGCTTTAATCTTTAATGCATTTCCATTATGCACTGTACCTTGCAAGTCATCACATAATTATGGATCCATAAATCTATTTTGTCATAGAACTGACTTGCTCATGAGATAGACTGGTCTGGAGATGCGGAACATTAACAAATGTCAAAAAGTTCTGATCCATGTCAGCCTACCCTTTCCACACAGGCTGACATGAATCGATACTTTTTCAATTTCACAGAGCATGGTATTTCATCAAAGAATATGTATAAAGATAATTACTTTTATGGCAAATGATAAAGGTTAAGGTTTTGAAAACAGTGAAGCACCAGTTATCTATTCTCATGAGAGCAAACAGACCCTCTGCTTCATCTTTTTGTTTTTTCCTCCAAAGACATTAACTTTCAAGCATCTACTATAAATTAAGAGATACAGATTCATTTTGTCATGTTACAAAACAAAAAGTTAAGCATAAAAAATGTGTATGTGTGATTTTTTGTTATATCTCATTGTCAGAGTTTATAAATAAAGTTTACAGTTCTGATATCAAGCTACATTTCATTTTTTAAGGAACTTAACGACATATTTCACAAATTTTTCTAACGGACAGATTTCTTTAAAACTTTGCACATACAACAGCTCCAAAGTTTAGCTTATATTGACATTAACACACCTTTCTTTAATAGTCAAACAGAAAATTACCAGAAGAATATACAAATATACATCATTTTAATGAAAATTTATTTAGTTTTTCACAAAAAATATATAAAAGCCTGGTTTTGAGCATGGTAAATGTACAAATGTGCATGTTATATATGGACCATTAAGTTTAAAAGGGAGATAATTTAACTGAATTATGTCTCCCCCCGTCAAGGTCGGGAGACATACATGTATTGTTTTTCCCCGTGCGTCTGTCTCTGTCTGTCTGTTGGTCACAAATCGTGTATCTTCTATAACTCAAAAACCTTTTAAGATATTTTGATAAAACTTTACACATTTGTAAAGCACCATGAGACAAAGTGTCATGCACAAGAACCATAACTCTGGCTTGTATATTTTTGTGTTATTTCCCTTTGATTTTTTTCCTTACTCATTTTCGTACAAGTTCGTGTCTGCTCTATAACTTGAAAACCTTTTAAGATATTTTAATAGAACTTCACACATTTGTAAAACATCATGAGACGAAGTGTCATGCACAAGAACCATAACTCTGGCTTGTATATTTTGTCGAGTTATTTCCCTTTATTTTCCATACTCATTTTACATACAATTTCGTGTCTGCTCTATAACTCGAAAACCTTTTAAGATATTTTATTAAAACTTCACACTTTTGTAAAGCACCATGAGACAAAGTGTCATGCACAAGAACCATAACTCTGCCTTGTATATTTTTGGAGTTATTTCCCTTTGATTATTTTCCTTACTCATTTTACGTACAATTTCGTTTCTTGCTCTATAACTCGAAAACGTTCAGAGAAAAATGACCATTATTTCAGTTAGAAATTGCCTTGGTGACATATCAATCCTTCTGACACCAAAAAGAGGGGAGACATCTGTTTTTTTTTTTGTAGAAAAACAAGTTCTAGTTAAGGGTTAATCTTAATGAATACATACTTTCTAATGGACAGATTTTTTTTAAGTTTCCACACTTATAGATCTAGTATTTATTATTCTAAACAATAGGAAAAACAAAAATAGCACCTATCAGCGCTTATTTTATCAGCAGCAATTCAATTCATTTTAGGTCACCTGAGCATGAAGTGCTCAAAGTGAGCTTTTGTGATCGGCTGTGTCCGTCGTCCGTAGTCCGTTGTCAAGGCGTCAACATTTACATTGTGTGAACTCTAGAGGCCACATTTTCAGTCAGTTATGCATGAAACTTTGTCAGAATATTTCTCTTGATGATGTCTTGGACATGTTTGAAATTGGGTCATGTTTGGTCAAAGAGAAGGTCACTTGGCCAAATCTGGAAAAAAAAATTGTTTGCACTCTATAGGCCACATTTTCAGCCTGATACTTAAAAAACTCAGTCAGAAAGTTTATCTTTTTGAAATCTCAGACAAGTTTGAAATTGGGTCACAACAGATCAAAAAGTAGGACAATGTGCCAAATTTTAGAAAAACCTTGTGTGCAGTCTAGAGACACATTTTTCAGTCTGGCACTCATGAAACATTATCAGAATGTTTGTCTGGATGATATCTCTGATATGTTCAAAAGTAGGTCAGTTGGTCAAAAAGTAGGTCACTTACACGCATGCGTTTTACATCATTAAAACCAGGATCTCTTCAGCTTTATCAACCATAGATGACTTGACTCAGGTGAGCGCTTTAGGGCCAATGGCCCTCTTGCCTTCGAAAGCCGATGTTCAACTGCTGCTCCATAGAAACGTTCCAAAATCTCAACAGATGCGCAGTAGAAGCATCTTGGAAGCGCCGTAGAAGCGCAAAAACGGCGAGAGAGGATCGTGACCAGCGCAGCGAGATCGTAATTGAAGCGTTCGATAAGCATACTGGAAATGCACGAGTCCCATGATGTTGCACGTGTCGGCGCTTCTTCGGCGATTCGGAAGATTTTTGAGAAGCGCCATTAGCGCAGTTGGATCGCCGACCAGTGGAATGGGGGCTTTACTAATACTACGTGAAGAAAGTGCTACTTGTTTCAGTGCACCAATAGTATAACCATTGTGCAAAAAATACACAAGTGCACTTTTGATGCACTATCCATGACAAAAACATACACTCGGTAGGATGCACGCGAACATTTGTGATATACGTCGTTAATTCTGTGTGTGACACTGCTGCCATTTTAAAGAACATGTCACTGCAGATTGTGTACCTAACCCTTAATCAAACAAGATTTTAGACTGGTCTTAAATAAAGCATTTGCAGACCAAAGATTAAATGTGGCTCAAATGATAGTGTCTGAAGGAGTCGAAAACATTCTGGGAAAAGGAGAAAATGCTAGTTGTCAGCATTTTCTCCTTTTCCCACAATATTTTCAAAAGATGTCTTTGTCAGGATTGTTAAAACTCATGATTGTATGGTAAAGGATTAACAATGCAGTTCAGGGGCCATATTCACCAACTATTCTGAGTACCTTTTCCAGGCAATAAAATTTTACACATATTCAAATTAAAAGCATTTCTAAACAACACATTAAATATAGCTCAAATGGTTAGTTTTATGAAAGGATAGAAAACATGGGAAAAGAAGAAAATGTTGATACCCAGCATTTTCTCTTTTTCCCATTGTTTTCAAAAGCCTTCTTTCTCAGGGTGGTTAAGACTCGAGATTGGTTGGTAAAGGCTGAACTGACAAATGTATGTTCAGCCACAACAGGAGAATGGGTTACATAATGTTAACCTCAACAAACATCTGAAAAAATAATGGCCATACATAAAATTCAAACTCCTTAACAAGCACTATCCATCCCAAAGAAACTTTGATAGCATGGCCTTGATTATCAAGTTTTTATCCATTTCAAAATATATTTTGTTTGTAAATGAATTTATTTGTAAATGAATTACATCTTGAATACTAGAAAATGGAATTTTAGTTGCTTGCCTTTGTCTTCAAAAACAGAAAATTATCTTTCAATGTACAAATAGATGCCTTTTGCAGGGACATAAAAGTGCATGTTCTCAAGTTTCTTTGGAACATTTTGTCTGAGTGTTTGATGGTTTAATTTTGTTAACCCTTTACCAAACAACTCCCAAGTTTTAATGACCAATGAGAGAGAAGGCTTTTAAATATATTGCAGGAAAAGGAGAAAACGCTGGTTATCAGCGTTTTCTCCTTTCCTCAGTGCTTTTTAGCTTTTTTCACAAATACCATCGTCAAAACCGCATCTAATGTATCGTCTGCAAACATTTCCGAAAGGAACAGGTCTAAAATTTTCTCGTCTGGCAGTGGGGTAACCCATTTACTTTGTATAAGATTTTGATAAATAAGAAATTTCAAATTATTACGTCAAGTTGAAAATGTTTTGCAAAAGTGCTTTCTAACTGTATATAAGGGTCTCAATCTCGTGTCCTTTAAATGAGCACAAAGGATGAATTTGTGTTGGAAAATGTAGAACTGTTCTACTGCCATACATTGTATTCTTTAACTCTTTACCACACAGCCCTTGCCTTGTATCTTCTTATAAAAAGAGACTTAAAAGGCTGAAAACTTAACAGATGGGAATATTGGAATTTGAGAAAAAAAGTGGAAAAGAAGCAGTTCCTGGCTGTAGGTCGTTGCACCTTATATCTTAAATATATTCAACTGCAAAACAGAAAAAAAGGCCTATTTATGCATTTCTTGGTTAACTTTCATTCCTATGAACAACACATTTTGAAGGGGGGTGGGGGCAAGAAAAGGCCTGGACAAATAACGAAGGATATGGCAAATATAACTTTGTATTCAAACATACATACAAATCTTAGTATACTATATTGCACAGATATGGTCCCACTCAACATACAAGTGAACTTTACAGTACCACGAGTCAGATTTTTTCACAAGACAATAAACAGTGCCAAAGTTCCACCTTCTGGTTACGAGGCTACCACCCTACCTAAAAACAATGGACACCATACAAAGAGATAAGTATTCTAATCAGTACCAAAAACATAGCTTCTATTGACAAACCTAATGAACCAGCATTTTCTCCTTTTCTCACAATGTTTTCAAAAGTCCAATGTTTTCTCCTTTTTCTAAAATGTTTTCAAGATTCTTCTTTCACAGGGTTGTTACAAGTCGGGAATGTGTTGTAAAGAGTTAAGCATATAGAAATAGGCAATTTTCATATCAAATCAACTTGGTCAATATTTTTATTACATCAGTTATCAATGTTATAAGTGAGTGCATCCTGAAATTATAAAAAAAATCCATAGATCCTATGTAAAAAATAAAACCAATCGCTCATATAGTGGGTTCAAATATTCCTTATCTTTTCGTTTAAAATGGTTTGTTGAGAAAAAAAGTTTGTTCAGTGATTTGTAAGTAGTTAATAGATCTCAGGTGACTGTAAAACCGAAAATTTCTTAACGTGCCATTTTAGACGGAGGATAATGAAGATTGTAGACGACTTTATTACCCATCCTTGACATGTTTTCCCAAAAATATGTATAAAGAAATTGTTTATACATTTTCCGTTGTGAAAACAGGTTTTTGATGTTGAATAATCAAATAAAAACGGCATAGTTTTGGGCAGGGGTCGTATATACGATCCCTGTTTTGGGACAAAATCATCTTTATTTGTAGCACGGTAAACTGATCAAGGCATCCCTATTGCTCTGAGGAAGGTTCACAGCGCACATAAGTGTTCCTGATATGGTCTATACGTAACAAACAAAAATTAAACTGAATATGAAACGGATTTTTAAAAATGTATTTTTTTTTTAATTTACACTTCCTTTTGCACCACTGGAATTTCCTTTGTCATTACACTCAAACCAGATTGTTATATGACCACCCAATCTCATATTGTGCATTCATGTAACAGAGAGAAAATAAAGTGTATTGTATTCTATTGTATCATTATAACAATATATCATACACGAAAACTTACAAAAAAGAGTTACTAAAACACGGGATAAAGGCCCTCGGCCTATGTGCTTTAAACTTGATCCATGAGCAAGTGCGATGCATTCCAAGTAAGTATTTTTTTTTTTTATTTTAGTAACATGTTTTTTACAATGACATGAGAGCTCAACAAATATGAAGTATAAAATTTCAACACGCGGCCCCTAAACGTACCTGTGGTTCTTAACAGGGGTTTACACGATCTGTCTTTCCACGTGAGGTCACGTGAACAGCAGGTGCGTGTAAACCGTGGCTCTACTCTCCCTCATCACCCGTATCCCCTTCAAAAAGCTTGTCACGTAATTCATTTATCGGAAGTCATATATTTCTACTTTTTTAATTATTTTGTATATTGCGCTTATTATTGTATCTTACGGTTTAAATAAAGTTCTGTTCTGTTCTGTTCTTCATGGCGCCATCCAAGGGGGGAAAAAAAATCTTTTGGAGCTCTATGAGTTCATCAAACGCGTCTCCATCCATTCTTGAATAGTTTTTTAAGTCCTCTGGCTCATTGTCCTGTAGTTCTTTTAATACATGGTTTGGCCAAATTTAGTCCTCTGCTGGAACCAATTTTTTGCCCATTTTCGTTTCTTCTTTGGCGTTTTCGTCTTCAAAGCTAGAGCCAGTGCCAGTGCAGTTAATCCGTCCATCTTGACAGTTAGGCACGAACTAAATGTTGCACAATATATATTAAGCGTGTAGGGCAAACGTCTAATTGTCAATAACACTGTGACCAGTATAAATGATGGAAAAATTTGAGCATGTATGGGCCGCTTTAGAATAGGCCTGCAATATCTGAATGGCGAAACCAAATATCCGAACTTGCGTACTTTGGCTTGCAACACGCGAAAAGGGGCATTCGGACATTTGCGTAAAATGTCGTCTCGGATCAGCCTGCGCAGTCCACGCAGAACGGGTATTTATGGGCCCCTGAATATGACCCATATCTGCGCCCTAAATCTAACCTCTATATACGTCCATTGAACCAGTGCAACATAATTTCCCAAGAAGCATAGTGTTGTATACATGTTTCAAACAATTCTTTGGCTTGTCCATGGTGAGTCAACTTCAAAGACAGTGTGTTTCATGGTATCTGATACACAAATCATTAAAAAAAGAAGATATTTTGGAAACAGATTATATAGGCTACACGCTTCATTGGGCACGAGAGATAAACCATTTGCTGTCGACTTTAAATACATGCATTTTTAATAACGTTAGTCATTGACTTTTGATTATGATTATATTTTGGAACATCACCAGAAAGGAATGGTGTAGACCAAGATCAGACTGCACAGGCTGAACTTGGTAAACACTTCTGTCGAATACACATGGAAACCTGTACAATTACATATATACCGAACCAAAAAAGAAACTTCCCCTGTGTTTAAGTGCAGATATACACAAATATGAAAATCAGGATTAAACTAAATTTATATGCATTGAAAGAGTATTTTATTGCGACTTTGTGTGAAAAAATTATTGCTGAGGGTTTATCCAAAAATAGTGAAATGGTAGTTAAAATGCGGAAGGGGTCGCTCACCAAAATCACAAATTAATACCGGATATGACCACCTTCAGCATGAAGGACTGCCTGGCATCGTTGGCGCATAGAACGGATAAGTGTATTGATTTCGGCTTGTGGAATGTTGTTCCATTCCTGAATTAAGGCTTGTCTTAGCTGAATGACGTTTAACTGTGGAATAGGGCGACGTCTAACACGCTGGTCCAAATCATCCCAAAGGTGTTCAATGGGATTCAGATCAGGGCTTTTGGCAGGCCAGTCATTAATAAATGCAATGTTATTCGCCCTGAGGAAATTCACATTGTCCTTAGCTGTATAGCTTGTGGCATTATCATGCTGAAAAAGAGTGATATTGTCATTATTTTGAAACAGTGGGATAACGTGCCTCGCAAGAATTTCATCTCGGTAGCGTTGGGCATTCAAATTCCCTTCGATAACGACGAGATTAGTGCGAAAGCCATGTGCAATGCCCGCCCAGACCAAGACAGAACCCCCCCCCCCAAAAACGATCTCGTTCAAGTACGCAACAGTCGGCATAACGTTCATTTCTCCTACTGTATACTCGAACCCTGCCATCACCTCGATGAATGAAAAACCTCGACTCGTCAGAGAAAAGAACGCTATTCCATTGTTGTCTAAGCCAGCGTTGGTGTGTACGTGCCCAATTAACACGATTTACGCGGTGACGTCGCGTCAAAACACAACCAACGTATGGACGACGTGCACGTAGCCCACCCTCGCGCAAGCGATTGCGCACAGTTTGGGCAGATATACGATTGTTATGTGTACTAGTGGTGTTAGCAGCAGTGGCTGTGGCAGTTTGGAAGCGATTGCGCAGGTGGGTATTCCGAATATAGCGGTCTTGGCCGCGCGTCGTGACGCGAGGACGTCCACTACGTGATCGATCTTCCGTATGCCCTGTTGCTTGAAAACGTTGCCTAACGTGTCGAATAGCACGAGTAGAACATCCAATATTCATAGCAACAGCATTCATCGTCATACCACCATTAAGCATGCCAATGGCACGTTCGCGTAAATTTTGCGGAATTCTAGGCATATCAAAAATAAAGAAAACTAAAAAGAATTTAATTTTTTTCAACGTCTTTTTCTTATTGACATGAAAGTCTATAAAATTAGACTGAAAGGTTTCAAAAAATATACACGAATTATACTGGTCCGTGCATGCACGTGAAAATCGCTTTCAGCGGGTTTCTTCTGCAAAATGCTTTCAATCGAGTTAAAATCTGTTTTATCGGACACATAATCGTTCGCCCGAATATATGTATAGGTAATCTGATATTTTGATTTTTTTTAATAACATTGCATTTGCACTTAAACACAGGGGAAGTTTCTTTTTTGGTTCAGTATAGTATCCACAGTTAAACATGACCC
The DNA here is from genome assembly GCA_946811185.2 of Hippopus hippopus. Taxonomy (NCBI): domain Eukaryota; kingdom Metazoa; phylum Mollusca; class Bivalvia; order Cardiida; family Cardiidae; genus Hippopus; species Hippopus hippopus. Next base: position 21,273,140 of record OX328103.1, read on the forward strand.
CACCCCCACCCGTCACCACAACCACCAAGTTTCCAGACTTTGCACGTGAATTTGGACACTTTTTATATTCACTGTTTAGTGTGATAAGTCACTCGTGAAAAATGTTGTTTATGAGACACCGATTTTTTTCTTTAAATTTGATGGATTATTTAATCAATAGATAAATTCTGGGAAATAACAAACATCGAGGTGGGTGAATTTATTGCTATGTTTTTGTTTTTTTTCTCTTGTGAAATGTTATTTTGGCGTGTGTGTGTGAAATTATCATCATTCTCACGATCGTCTTCTTGGCCAATTGCTTTCATCCTTGTCCTATTTATAAGCCCCTTCGTACGTTTTTTTTTTTTTGATTTTGACATTCATCGTGTACGCAGGGAAGTTACATGCAAAAGAACAATACGTATTGTTCTTTTGCATGTAACTTCCCTGCGTACACGACGTAATTTGTATGTCCGATAGATAAATTTTTAAAGATAAATAACATACATTTAAATATTTGGACTAGTTATCATCCCACCCCAACCTCAACGAGTCTTTAAATAATGGTCGTTGTGAATGGATCAGTCGGTAATTTTGTATGGGACTCGAAATTTAATTGTGGGTTCGATACCGAGCCTGGGGCTTGAAAATTAGGGGTTGTGGGTACTATGACCACTTACGGGAGGTCAGTTGGTGACAACAGGGCTTATTTAAAAATCAGGGCTTGTTGGTTCTACGGCAGAGCCCTATGGCTCAGTTTGTGACAACAGAGCTTGAAAATGAAGGTTGTGGGTTCGATGCCGAACCCGGTGGCTCAGTTGGGGACAACAGGGCTTAAAACGTGGGGGTTTTGGGTTCTATGGCCGAGCAAGGGAGGTCAGATTGTGACAACATGGTTTGAAAATTAGGGGTTGAGGGGCAGTCTATGGCCGAGCCCGGTGCCTCAGTTGGTGACAACTGTGCTTGAAAATTAGGGGTTGTGGGTTCTATGGTCGAGTCCTGTGGCTCAGTTGGTGACAACATGGCTTGAAAATTAGGGGTTGTGGGTCAGTCTATGGCCGAGCCAGGTGCCCCAGTTGGTGACAACTGTGCTTGAAAATTAGGGGTTGTGGGTTCTATGGCCGAGCCCGGTTGGTCAGTTGCTGGCAACATGGCTTGAAAATTAGGGGTTGTGGGTCAGTCTGTGGCCGAGCCCGGTGCCCCAGTTGGTGACAACTGTGTTTGAAAATTAGGGGTTGTGGGTTCTGTAGCCGAGCCCGGTTGGTCAGATGCTGACAACATGGCTTGAAAATTAGGGGTTCGTGGGTTCTGTGGCCGAGCCTGGTAGGTCAGTTGGTGACAATAGGACTTAGAAATTAGGGTTTGTGGGTTCAATGGCCGGGCCTGGTGGCTCAGTCGTGAAACATGTGAGTTCGATTTCTGGCTCGGTCAAAGTATTTTTCTTACTTAAATGTAGCGATACTTAGCGATAGTTTCTGGTACAGGACTTCAGTCCCTTTCCACAGAATCCTTTTCCGCGTTCCATATGATGTTTCATCTTCTATTCTTACCTCGGCTTTATATAGTTGTTGCATAACAGTTCCAGATCACTTCAGTATTTGTCCAGTCTATTTTTTAACCTTTCATGACCATATTTGCCGTCGTGGCCAATATAGATGAAGATCAGGCTGCAAATAAAACTTGTTCGCTGTGCTAAAAAACACATAGGACTTTAGCCCTATACCATATAATAAACAGCTAGACTTGTACATTTTGAAAGCATCTGCAGACAACAAAATAAATATTGCTACAATAATCATTAGAACTGTCTTTGATATGGTAGGACACATTGTGGGAAAAGGAGAAAATGCTGGTTACCAATATTTTTCTCTTTTTCCAACAAAGTTTTCTAAAGGTTTCACCCTCTGGTCGTTAAAAGTTTGGATTGTGTGGTAGGGGGATTGACAGAAGCTAGTTGGGTTGTATTTCTAGGATGAAAAATTCTTGTTCAGTTTAATCGGCGCTCTAAGGGTTTTCCCTTTACCAGACAACAAATTTTAGCCTTAACCAAATTGAAAGCATTTGCAGACGACAATTTCAGTGTGGCTGAAATTGTGCAAGTTTTCTTTGGTAGGGTAGAAAACATTGTGGGAAAAGGAAAAAATGCTGGTTATTAGCATTTTCTCCCTTTCCCACAATTTTTTCAAAAGGCTTCTTTCCCAGGGTCGTTAAAAGTCGACATTGTGTGGTAAAGGGGTAAAAGGTTTTTGGATGGAGCTGGCTCTATTTCTTCTAGTAGATTATGCCGAGCCCCGGTAGCTCAGTCGGTACCTAGCGTAAGTAGATAGTAAAATGGGCATTCTAGTGCATAATTAAAAAAAGAAAATAAAAAAAAAAGCGAAAAATTTATCGAAATTCGATAATTTCAAAAATTTTTAACGCCCCAACAGTCGACTAAAAAAGCTGAAGTTGTGCAATGTGTTAGCTGTTTAGGCGCTCGAAACCGGGTCAGTCTGGGTGAATAAAATTTCTAAAAATTTTTTTCTAAAAAAAAAAAAAAACTTCTAAAAAAATTTTTGAAAAAGAAAAAAATTTTAAGTAAACATAGAAACATATGGAACCGTTAAAAGAGTTTTTAAAAGAATTAAACTTAGACAAAGACGAGGGTTCAATGAAGGCTATAGATAACATGAAAGAGAATTTGCTAAACGTAGATATAGCTAAAGATAAATTCAAAAAGTTAATTTACGAACAAATGACAGCTAACTCTAAAGAGGCTTCTGCAAGATTCGCGGTGCTTCTAGCTACGTATACAAACTTTATTTTAGATTCTATCAGTCCTGAAATTAGACAAAATTTAGCTGTAAAGGCGGCATTTTGGAAACAAATTTACGAATATGGAAACCAATCTAAGAAAAATGTAATACTTAAGATTAAAAAAGCTGTAGGGTTGAAAAAAGCGAAAGGGCTAACGAGAAACGAAATATCGTATAAAACGAAAGCAAAGTTTTTAGATCGTTCAGTGTATATTAAAAATAAAAGAAAAATGCAGGGAGGACAAAATTACAAATTTTTTAAATATGACGGACAAAGTAGCTAAAAAGGTTGGGATTTAAAAAATATAATTTTGTTTGTAAATAAAGTTATATTTTATATTTTATTTTATTTTACGATGTCCCCAAGCTAATGTGTCAATCTTGTTTTCCAAAACAAACCTTTTATCATCACTTGATCCTAACGCTTTTTTGTTTAACTCTTCAGTATACATATTATGACCCGTACTTCTTAAAACAGTCATCTTTCTATACTGGTCCTTTTCTGTAAGCAAACACTCTTTGTAATTATTAAAATTTATCTCTTTCTTGATAATCGCTTTTTTAACACCTTTACACCTTTTGTCTTCATTACCATCTAAGGTTTTATAAGCATACATTTTTGCTCCTAAACCAACAAACTCAGTCATAATCTTACCACCTAACTCATCTTTAAACTTTCCAACTACTCCAGCATTACAATTATTTTTTAAGAAATGATCTTTAGGATAATTGCTTGTATCAAACATTTCAAACACATCTTTTTCCATATCCTTATACAAATTTTTAGTTTCTATTTCAAGGATAAAACTATCTGTATCAGTATAACACATTCTAACCTTTTCACCATACTTAGCTTTAAGGTAGTTATAATAAGTTTTTTGCATATGCGTTTTACTAATGTCTAAGATGCTTAATCCTGAGTAAATAGGTTTATTATATTTTAAAATAGTGTTTTTCATGTGTACCGCTACTAGATTTTCATCGAATATTGTTGTGTGGTTATAGTTTGGTTTTGCTACCAATTTCCTATAACGCTCCTTACTAGAAACCAAGTGTATCGTTACTCTATTTCTCAGGTTTTCCATAGTCTTGCCAAAGACTGAATTGTTCATCAACTTAAAAAAATCTTTCTCATAATTATTTTTAGCTGCTTTTCTTAGATTAATATTTCTATCAATGTATGGTTTCAGCCATGGGCTTTCCTCAAACTTAATTCCTCGATGTATTTTAGTAATCTTTAAACCTAAATCAACACATGTTTTTAAAGCTTCATGATGAATAATATAATTCTTTTTATTATTTAAGTTTGGAATAAGTTTTTCTACTTTTTCTATTTTTAAACGTTCAGGCGCTAAAGGAAAGTTATTGTGTAAATCATGCAACTCTTTAGGATATTCTAAATCTACTTCTAATATACACGGTATTTTTTGCCAAATTTCTAATTCTTCATTTGTCATCCATTTAAAACCATGTGTAGGAAGAGGGCAACTCATTGCCCAAGGGTAAAGACTGTTTGCATCTATATATAATAAATATTTTGACGGTTTACTAGAATCGTATAATTCACCCATATCCTCATTATTTGCTTTTGCGTGTCTTTTACTACACATGCTAACACCTCCTCTGATACCCTTTTCAACCATTTAAAGCATATCAACATCAGATAAAAGCTCCAGGTTTACTCCCGTTATTTTTAATGCTGCATCCCAAGCTAAACCAGGAGTAGTATAATACCAACTAGGATCTAAGTCATAGTTTTCACGACAAATATCTCTAAAGTTCTCAAAAACATCCGCTAAAAGCAATACATCTATTCTATTGTAAAGTTCTAAGTAATCCTTCAACGTTTTCATATTAAAAGTTTCCCAAACCTTTTGCGCATGAGCATAGTCTTCATCACTAATATGTTCTTTATTCAAACTCGAGTAAAATGCTTCTTTGGGTGGTAATTTCTCTTCTTTAAGTTTATCAAATGAATCTAGGTACTCATAAGGAAAGACTCCTTTTCTCCTAACTAGCGGTAGCAGATTCTTAGTGAAATATCTCGATAAAATTTTTAATTGGCTTTCCTCTAAGTTGCTTGAAAGTTTATCTAAACTAGAACTCATAAACTTAAAACTATCAAGAAATCTAATTTTATGGTTTATATTTTCTCCAATCCAAATGTCTTTACTAAAACTAATATATTTCTCTTCATTGTTTGGAATACAATCAATCTTCCCATCAGATTTGCCAAGACATTTAATAAAAAGATGTGCATCATATCCACTAAGATTATGAAGGTATACAGGTGTGAAGTTAGGATTTCTAGCTTTTAGATTGCATTTACTGTGTGCGGCACCTCTATATTTACCCGTAAAATGACAATGATCTCTTACTCTAATATTATCTTTGGTAAACTTATTACCACAAATCCAACAGTGTGTTTGTTGTTTATGTTTCATTTCTTCCTCTCTCGTAATTTTAATAGGCTTTGGGTTTTGGTAATATTGTTGATGAATTTCTTGTATATCATCTTTTAACTGGTTTATAAAGACTTCCTCAGCATTTTCTCCAACATAACTTCTTTTTATAGGAGCACACACAACATCGTCAAAACATTTTATAATATAGAAAAAGCTGCAAGGTACATGCTTTTGACTTTGTATGGTATAACTTTTTTCCGGGTTTGGTTGGCATGTGTGTATTGGTTCCAAAACACTTTCAAAATCAGCGTATACAACAAAGGGAACCCCAAGTTTTCTAACATAGTTTTCAAAAGCTGACATGGTATCTGATTCCGGCATCTCTAAAGTAATAGGCTTGTGTTCATTACAGCATTGTTCATGTTTTTCCAAAAGTTTTTTACTACCAAAATGATTTAAACATCGTCTGCAATATTCTATATTTCCATTATGAGTATTTGTTATTTGTTTTTTTCACTAATCTATTAAAGTTTTTTATGAGGGCATAGTGCATATTTTCCTCATCTGTAATAAGAAGAAGATCAACATGTTTACTTTTTTTATCTTTTGTAATTCTTAAAGTATAAAATTTACAATCATTGGTATGCCCATACACGTTCACACTAATTTCAGGATTTTGTTTTTCAAACTTACTGATACCTTTAAACGAAACAGGATACTCTATTCCACCCATGTTTAAGCTACTTTCCTTTGCTTGTAAAGCTTTGTCAACTCTTTCTGCATTATGCTCTTTAGAGTTTAATGCTCTTAAAACACACCATAAAAAGCATTTGTTATCTTTTTCATATTGATAACTGCTTTTTTGTTAGCAATCCATTTTGGCAAAGGTAACCAACCATTAGCTCTTAAAGGATCATAACCAGCTGTATGTAGTTCTACTAGCACTATACTTTCAAATGTCCAACCACTACCTTCTCTTTGAAAATTAGCTAATGTTTCCATAATTTCATCTATCATTTTATTCAACAAATCCTCTATTTCTCCCCCGTTTAAATTTAAATGTTGTCTACTATGAAAGGCAACTTCCACAGGAGCTCGATTAAGATCTGTCACTAGCCTTAAGGTACACCTAAGTACAAGTTTTACCTTTGTTCGTAAATTATTTTGAAGAATATTTATAAGAGGCATCCATGTGTCTGCAAAAAATCTTTGTGTGGTATAATTTTCTCTACCCTCTATAACATGTTGTCTAGAATACTCTCTAAATGCGGATGGACCCTCTATAATCTCAAAGGGTCTAGGGGGCGGAGGCGTTCTTTCTCTAACTTGGGTATTAACTTCATCCAAAACTTGCGGTATTTGTTCTGGAGGCACATTACCAGTTAGCCAGTTACTAAAATCAGTTACTCTTCTTTGTATAGATTCCGGAACGACAGCTGCGGCTAGTCGTCTTGCTCCAGAGTAAACATTAGACGCAGCTCGTCTAGCTGCACTCGTAAATCTATTTAGGAAACTCATTTTTTAATATATATATAATAAAAACTTAAGTTAAATTTTTTTTTGGTTCAAAAAATTTTATTACGACTTCGTCATTGTCATAATAAAATTACTGAATGTTAATCTTATATTTATTATTCCAAGTTCTCCCATTCCAATTCTCAATCGTTTGTGGGCAGCGATCTATAAATTTACCTGCTTTATAAATAGATGGAAAGGTTTTTATTTCACCAGTTTCAACATCCTCTAAACTAACTTTCTTAGGATTATGCATAATAGTCTTTAATCTATCAAACTTAGGGTCTTTACTTCTTTCTTTTTTAGGTGCTACAGTTGACTCCTCTGGTAACAACCCATGTTCTTTCACCAACTCAACTAACCGCTTTTTATCCCAGTATGAGCAGAAATTTATATTATTTTCTTTAAGAATTTTTTTTAAATCTGTAATCTTTATCATTTTTTTATATAGGAAAAATACCTTAATACACTACACTCATTTTATTTCCATCAGACTGGAAGTTAATTAACCTATCACTAATAATAACAGCATATACCTCTGTGCCTGCAGGTACATTTCCACCGAAATTTGCCTTAATTTGGATATCAGTAACAGAATATTTTAACTTTTCACTCTGCTTAGAAACATCAAACAAAAACAAAGGATAAAGGGTTTTGTACTCTGAAGGGGTGAAGTTAGGGTTTGACACCAACTCATTCATGTTATAAAACTTAGATCTAAATAATGCGGTGTCACCATACGCTCTACTAAATTGCTGTTTAGCAAATGAAAGATTGTAGTCAACCGCAGGGTATCGAGTGGAATTTAACATAACATAAATATTTTTAACGTCTACGTTGTCAAATATGGCTGGATTTTGTTCTTGATCACCAATTTTATCAGTCTGAAAGCCTACAATGATAAAAAGTGGCACCTCGGGAGATGATTTAACAGAAAGTCTCCAGGTAAATGATGTTGTCTGAGGAACTGAAGCGGAGTCACACTGTAGCATTCTATATCCAACTGGAAATTTTTCTTTTTTCTCGATAAGTCTATAAAGTTCCATCTTCTCCTTATCCGCGGGTAGCACGTGAGGCATAAACCATGATATTTTATCCAATGTAATTTTACCAGCATCAACACCATTAGCTCTAAAAATCGCATCTCCATCATCATTTCTTGTCAAGGTGATAGTTTACTTCATCCCATACAATATTTTATTATAATCTTCACAAAAACCAAATATATGTTTTAATGGAACTCTAAAGCTAAATGTTCCCTTTGGATCGGAATTATTAACGATGTATAGTTTTCTTATATTCCAACCTGTGTTTTGAGCAGCTGCATTAGCTGTTGTATCCTTATACCAACATTGGTTTAGCCCTTGTGATTTAGAAAAATCATCCGGATATTTTAACAACCCAACCATCGTAGTAGCCTGACCAGGATGTAATATGGATTCAATCTCCATACCCGAAAGTTGATACTTAATATTTTTAAACAGGTACATCATGGCGTTGTTTGTTAGAGAAGCATTGTCAGCATTTGCGTAAGCTGTATTATTAGCTTTTGTAAAACGACCTTCAATAAGTAAATAACTCTCACTAGGATGAGTAAAAATATCTTGGGTTTCAATGCTAATCCTAATATCTCCTCCTGAGTTGTTGAGATTAGCACCTGTGATCGGTTCATACTCATGGTGTTCATATTCATCAATACTATCATCTTTTAAAATTGGTTCGGTAATTTTTAAAATGTCCATTTTATAATAACAATTATAATTTTAAATAAAATAAAAATTATAATTGTGTTACTTAAATCTCTAACCAAAGCTGGGGAAAAGACTTATTTTCATCATTAACAAACACACCTTCAAGTTTAATGCTTTTTGCGGTATCCATTTTAGTTTTAGGATAAACTCTATTACCATATACAAGTGTTATTGCAGTTATACCCCACTTTTGTAAACGTTCATTCACCTTTTCCTCAATCTCTTTCATCTTGATTACTTTTTCAGGAGATAACTTCACAGCAGCTTTTTTATAACCATATTTCGTGTTATTAATTTCTAGGATTTCACAATCTTTTAGGTTTAAAAACGCACCTACTATAGTAATACAACTAGTATTGTATTTTTTATAATCTACACGATTAAATTTTAATTCTGGCATTATCTTTTTTATAAGTAATATAATTTCTTAACTTAATTTTATCTTTTTCTTCATACTGTTTTAATACCTGCTCCACTGTTTAATCTTTTAACTAAGTCTTGAATAGCAATGGCGCTTCCATCTATTAAGGTATTAATGTCTTGCGTTTTGGCTTGCCCTGACTTGCCTTGCTGTGTCAAGGATGTCTCGTCAGGGATAGGAGTCGTTGGCGTCGCGTTATATTTTTGTAAAATTTGCTTTGATTTTGGTGTCAAAGCTTTCGTAACTATTTTTTTTCCTACATCTACAGCCGCACTTTTTCCAACCTCTAAAGCTTTCTTTGCACCTTCCTTAGCTACACTTTTTCCTACATCAAGGGCAGAAGACGCAATTTGTTTAGCTGCGCTACTAGTAAAAAGCCTCGCTAAAAAGTTAGCAACGCTATCAAAGATTCCGGCACCACCGTATGAAAATCCGTGTTTTTTAGTGATGATCATTTTTTATAGTATAGACATTAAATTTTTATAAGCGTTTGAGTTTAAAACACCTTGTCTTTTTAATTCATCACAAATGCTCACTAACTCGTTTCTTACACCTGTGTTACCTGCTTCTTTACTTGCCAACAACAGGTCTAGTCTTTCTATTAATGCGTTAGGGTCAGATGGGATAACGATACCCTCTCCTTCATACTTTTTATACTTTTCTACACCACCATGCCAAACAGGTCCAAGAATGTTTTTCCATTTATAGCTTCTAGAAGATTTAGGATATGGATTATCCGGATCGTTATTTCGATGAAGGGAGCTGGTTTTCTTCATTAAATGTATATAATCCGCAAGATCTGAATCTGTATATATATTTTTTTGGTTCTTTAGCAACAATTAACTCCCATAAACCAGGTGTTCCTATATACGTATCTGTACCAAGAACAATATCATCCTCCTCAATTATGACCATTTTGCGACCAATATAAAATTTACCACCTTCATCACGTAATCCATATGTTCTATCAACATCATCTTTACCAAGAAATTTTTGTTAGATACTCCCTTGCACGTGGCCCAATGAAAAATGTACCTTGATATTCATCCAATTTCCTTTCCTCAATAGTTGGTTTTTCTTCAGAGGGATAAGCTTCTATTGTTGGAAAAGCTGGTAGATTAATAGCTTGTGGTAACTGTTCGATAGCTTCTTTAATAGGTCTAAGCCCCTCAGTAATCTCCTTTGCTGTAGCTTTTTGCGTTTCAGTAATAGGTTTAAAAAACTTTGAAAGATCGGTTTGTAATTCTTGTTTACCCGTTCTCTCTGCTAATAGATTATCCCGAATCTTCTTTCTCGTTTCAAGATACTCTTTTACAATTAAGTCCCTTTTTGTAGGATCAACGATTTTTAAAAAAGACATTTTTTTTAATTACTAAAATAATTTTTTAACACTCCTTTTAACATAGTTTTTATCATAGTTTTTATCATAGTTTTTGGGATAATATATAAGAGCATTATATATTCTCTTATATATTACATGTCCGAGGTATCGCCTATTTCACAAATACACTTACACCTTATCTCAGGGAGATTACATCATGGCCGAAGAATTCTTTTCAACAAGCCTCCGAAAGGACTCACGCGCTTCTTGCCTCCCCTTTTTGATCAAGCTTTCTTTGTTTTCGGTAGATATCTTTTTCTTGATCTTGGTACGTATCTCATCCTTCATGCTTTTATATTTCTCTAATTCTTCTATGATTAGTTTGAATTCATCATCAGAGATATAATTGTCAGTTAAAGCTTTGGATATATGTGTTGAAACGGTATCTAACTTAGCATCAGCTAACATTCTAATCTTTTGATGCTTTTCTCCTTTGCTTCTACTATTTCTAACAACATATTTACCTACCAATGAAAGAAGACCGGTTCCCAAAGCTGCTGCTTCTAATGCTACTACAGCTGGAATAGCTACAACAGTAGAAAGCAAACCTATACCACCAGCACCGGCAGCCATTGTTACAGTTACCAGGACAGTATCAACGTTGTCTACTATTCTAGAGGCACGAAAATACTTTTTGGCTAGAGCTTCTCTTTCTCGAATTTCATTTTCGAGAAACTTTTGTACTTCAGATATTTTTTGTAAACGGTAGGAATGACCTTTGTCATCCCTCTCGATAGGTGCGGCGCTTGCATTATTTCTTTCTCGGGGTAACGGAGGATATATTTTTTTATAGGGATGTTCTTGATCTGTATCTGCCATTTTATTAAAATAATAATTTTTTTATCTCACCATCGTAAATATTTTAGATAACAGAATAACTCTCCCTCAGATATTTCGATCGGTTTTTGTGAGAAATTATAAATGTAGACTAAGATATCATCAGCCTCGTTATCAAGATGTGCTCCATTAAGAATGGTTAAACTATCTTTCCATTTATTACTAACAGATATCACTACAACTTCTCGTATAGTTATATAACCAAATCCTAGCGAAACTCGTGCCATCACGAGGAGGAATCTTGATAGTTACTTGCGAGTATATTTTCCATTTTAGAGGATCTTGCTTTAAGGGAGGATATCTTACTCCATGTAAATGAGGTTTCCAAAATATAGTTTTATGTTGAGTAGTAATATTAGGTTTTATACCAAATTTATGTATATCCATTTTTTATTTTGTTGTAAATAATATTTAAATATTATTATATTCATGATCATAATCATATCTTACAGGATAACAACCATGATCATATACAACAAGAAATAATTGTACACCATTTGAGATAAAAATATTTCCATCAGAAGTATTTTTTATAAATGTTATTATATCATCTTTTTTATAATTATACTCATAATCAAACTTGTTTCTTATACCCATTAAGATTAAACTTTCATCAAGTTGAATTTTAACACCACCCACACGTGGCATAATAAACCCAAGACCGAGTTGAATTTTTACACTTTCTCCAGGTTCTAGTGCTATATCATCTTGTAAATATACTTGGCATACATTACTCGTAATATGTTTAGGTGGATGTCTTAAATTTTTAAAAGGAAACCATATTACTTTTTTCATATTTTCATTTTCTTTTATGATGTTTCTATTGCATAACATTTTAATTATGTATTATTTTTTTTATATCAAAATTTTTTTATAATATAGCTCCTAGGATAGGGATATTAGCGAATGGACTATTAGGTCCTAGTAAAAGTCCTCTTCCATCATACATTTTTCCTCCTTGCTTTAAATACAAACCATCACCAACGTGAGCTAATCCGTTACCTTTGTATGGTTTTAGGTATAATCCACACCCATCAGTTTCAACTTGGCAAACACATCCTCCTTTTTTAAGATAAAGACCCGATCCCATCGCTTTTTGTACACCTGTTGAGGCTAAACCAGAAAGAGCACCAACACCTAAAGCTGGTAAAACGGTTTTTGCAAGCATCGGCAAAGCTCTAGCAGCTAACCCAGCTAACATTCCGAGAAAACCTACCTCTATTTTCGTGTTATATTTAAGTTGTTTCGCAGTCATTCTAATTGTGATACCCTTACCATCCTCATAGGCTTTAGCTATTTTCCTCGCTTGTGAATCGGTAATTGCTAAAACATCATTACCACGTAAATCTTCATGACCTAAACGAATACTTGTTGCTGAGCAACCAGCTTTAACAGCATGTTGAAGCTTTTCCTTTTGTCCTTCCGATATATTTACTTTAACATTAGTGTAACTCGTCATTTTATATATAACTATTTTTTTATTTATCTCGCTTCTCTAATATGAAACCTAATTGTTAAATTTTCGCCTCTAAGATTTAGTAAATTACCATCTTGATCCGTAATATTTACCTCTAGGTTATGTATTTCATCTAATGTTATTGGTAAGTATACTAAATTAAGTGGTGACTCAATTATCTTATATCCAGGTGCAACATCTGGGAAAAAAGAGTAAATAGTGTTTTTTGTTGAACCATTAACATAACTTCCTGAAATAATATCTATGTTAACGAGCAAACTATTTATACTAAGAATGTTCACTACATTCTCCGACTCGTAAAATCCTTGCGTATATTTAGCGCGAGTAAATCCTAATACTTTGGCAAGGGATCCTGGTTGATTAAAATCTACTTGATAACCATCACCTAGAGTAAGAACAGACTTTAGGGTATTAGTGTTTGCAGAAAAGTTAATAGGATACTCTTCATTAACTCTATCATAATGACCATTTTTTCTCATTTCCTGGTGAATGGTATCATTAATGTCAACAAGGTCATAACTTCCTTCAGGTATTTTTAATTTAATCCATGAGGTACCATTGTCTGGAGAATAAACGAATGTGTTGTTCGTTTCATCAATGTTTGGAAAAGAGTAGTAAGTTTCGAGGTTTACTAAAGCTATTTCGTATACTTTATCCTTTTCGAGTTGAATCGGAGGATTAAACCTCGTTCTAAAACGCGTTTTGTTGTCGCTTACAATGATTTGAAATGATGTTTTGTGTTCTGTATTTTTTACAATCTTTTCTAAAAGATCTTCCATTTTATAATATTTAAATATTTTTTTATATTTAAATATTTTTACGAGGAAAAAAAATTGGAATAATATTTTCTAACCTACCATTAACATTCTCTAATTTATTTTTACCTGTTTTCGAGCAAATCTCTGTTATCATAGCAAACACTTTTTTTAAACTTTCGATATCCCTAACATCATCATCATCAACTCTCCATGCATTATTCATGGCGCCCGCAATATCATACATTAAATTAAACAGCTCTTGTCGATGATATAATAACATCCTAACAAAAAATTCAGAATTAGGATCTTTCGAGATTTTATGATAATCTTTTACTATATTATCAAATATATCCATAGCTTTATTCATCTTATCTATTAAATAATCAATTGCTTCCATTTTTTAACAATATATATATATAATTTTTATACCGACTTAGGTATATAAAAATTGTCAAAACCATTTCTATATTTTCCATCATGCTTTTTACTGGTTAGATCGATAATAGCAAAACCATGAGGTTTTTCCCATGCCTTTTGACAAAACTTTCTAAACTCATCCTTAGGCATATCTTCACCTACGTGATCGTTATAAATATGATTAATATTTTTTAGGTCTTGTGGGAAAAGGCAAATAAAATTAGCATTTTCTCTAATAGTTTGTCTCGGTAGTCTAAAATAATTCTGTGAGAGGTAAAAGCAGTCAACATTTCTATGCCTTCCTCGAATGTAGTAACACTCACATTTATTTTGCCTTTCTAAAAGTAAATCAACAAAAATCATTAAATTTTTATTTTCTGAGTTTAACTCTCTCGGATCAGGCACATCACTAGCATTTTCAAAGAAGTTACAATTTATATCCGATTTGTTTTTAATCGTTTTAATCCATTCTTCAACTAAAGCTGTTGGTACAATGTTTAGTTCTTGTATCTCATCACGCATGTTAAACAACCTTAAGATACATTCTTTTGGTAGTTTTTCTTCAAAAGCCTTTTTTAGTATTCGGTATTCCGGTTGAAAAAGGCTTTTTCCGAAAACACTCAAATCGTTGTAGTCAAGCCAACCTGGTCTGAGTAAAAGGTTTAACAATAAAGTAGTTTTACTGCATCCTGATTTGCCTATAATTAAACCTCTAATACTTTTTGGTAAAAGGGAGTGATTAAATCTCTTTGATACTACTTCATTCCATGATAAGTTTATAATATCCATTTTATATAACTTTTTTATTTTTATATATAAAATGTATTGCGTTAAATGTAAAAAACATACTAATACGAGTAATATAGAATATACTGTTTCTAAAAATGGAAGAAATATGATGAAGGGTAAATGTGTGGTTTGTGGAATAACTAAAACACAATTTATAAAAGGAGAAAAAAAAAAAAAAAAAAAAAAAAAAAAAAAAAAAAAAAACTGGTAGTAGCATCTTAAACAAATTTATAAACATGATGCCTTTTGAAATGCATCTACCAGGGCACAATTTTACAGGACCAGGTACCAAGCTAGATGAGAGGTTAAATCCTGATCTAACCCCAAAGGAATGGAGTAAACCTATAAATAGAGTAGATCAAGCTGCTTATAATCATGATGTTTGCTATCTTAAGCATGATGATACAAAAACTAGGAATGAAATATGTGATAAAGATATGTTAACAGAGTTAGAAGGTATTTACAATCCTACTATTAGAGAAAAAATGGAAAAGGGTTTGGTAAGTAGACTCGTTGGAACGAAGATGAAATTTGGAATGGGAGTCGGAAAAAAAACTCGATAAAAATTTTAGCGGAAGAATTACATAAACCCGTAAAAAGAAATTTTAAGAAAAGGAGAGTTAGAGTAAACGGTATAGATAGGATATGGGCTGTGGATTTAGTAGACATGCAAGCATTTTCTAAGTTTAATCGTGGTGTTAAATACCTTCTCGCTGCTATTGACATCTTTTCTAAATACGGATATCTGGTGCCATTAAAAGACAAAACAGGGAAATCTGTTGCTATAGCACTAAAAAGTATTTTTAAGGAGAGAAAACCTGAAAAAATGTGGGTGGATAAGGGTAAAGAGTTTTATAACAAAG
This sequence comes from Hippopus hippopus, assembly GCA_946811185.2. Taxonomy (NCBI): domain Eukaryota; kingdom Metazoa; phylum Mollusca; class Bivalvia; order Cardiida; family Cardiidae; genus Hippopus; species Hippopus hippopus. The sequence continues at coordinate 21,288,528 of OX328103.1, forward strand.
ATGTTAAAGACTCGGTTGAATTGTATTCTACCGAAAATGGGGAAAAATCTAGTGTGGTTGAGAGATGGATTAGAACAATGAAAGAAAAAATGTGGAAGTATTTTTCCGCTAACTCCACAAACGTTTACATCAATGTGCTACCGGATCTCGTTAAAAAATATAATAACACGAGACATTCAACTATTAAGATGACTCCGGTAGACGCTAGTAAAAAAGAAAATAAAACGAAAGTTTGGAGAAATCTTTACCCCGATCATCTCGAAATAAAAGATATAAATCCTAAGTTTTCCGTTGGAGACAAAGTAAGGATAACTAAAAAGAAAAAGACTTTTGAGAAAGGTTATACAACAAGATGGACTGAGGAGGTTTTTACAGTTTCTGAGGTAAAACTTACATCACCTTAACATATAAAATTAAAGATCTTAATGGAGAAGAAATACAAGGTACTTTTTATGAACCTGAACTGCTGAAAACCAGTCAAGAGCTGTATAGGATAGAAAAGGTTATTACAAAAGGAAAAAAGAAATCTCTTGTAAAGTGGAAAGGTTATCCCAACGAATTTAATTCATGGGTTGACAATAAAGACATTAGAAATATTTAACTATAAAAAATGTCAAATATTTCGATTGAAAACGTAATTTTACCGAATAAACCGTTGAACAATTTCGAATTAGAGGGTGCCGCTAAAAGATTAAAGATTCCTTATTTTAGAGGAGTTTTTTTACTAGATACATTACCGAGAAAACCGAGTAAAAAAGAATGTGGCATAGTAAACTTTGATAAAAGTGGTGGACCTGGTACACATTGGGTTGCTTGGTATAAAAACGGTAAAACTAAAATTTATTTTGACAGTTATGGCATACAACACCTATTGAAATTCGAGAGTATTTAAAAAGCCCAATACAGTACAATACTTATCAATTACAACGAGCGGGGCAAGTATTTTGTGGTCATTTATGTTTGTACATTCTAAAAGAGTTATCCACGGGTAACGGGTTTCAAAATGTTTTAAATAAACTTTTTTAGCATTATAAAAAATGCCTGTTAACAAATTTGGAAGAATGAAAGATGATGAAACAAGCGATGATGGTGTGTCACTCGCTTACATAAATAATAATTTTTTACGTAAAGATGGAACAACTGTTGTTACTGGGTCTATAAACATGAATGGTAATACATTAACGCGGGTTAGTAATCCAGCAAATCCTCATGATGTGGCAACTAAGGAATATGTTGACACCAACTCAGGGTTGTTGGATGAAAACGGAGGATACCACGTTAAAAATGGTTATTTAAACATGGGTTTTAATCCGATAAAAAACGTTAAGGAACCAACAGAACCGGGTGAAGCTGCTACTAAAAATTATGTGGATAGGAGTGGTAAAGCAATAGTTGAGGAACCGGATGGCACCTTTTCCGCTGTTGCAAATATAGATATGAAAGGATATCAGTTAACAAATCTTATAAATCCCACACATCCACAAGACGCTGCAACTAAAACATACGTAGATGGCGCTAATCGAGCTTTTGTTTTCACATTTGACGGGTATCTAGCAGTTACTGACATTTCTATGGGTGGGCGAAGAATTACCAACGTTGGAACGCCTTTAGAACACCATCAAGCTGCAAATAAGTTTTACGTAGATACCACCATTGAAGCGGCTATCACGGGTGAAAAAGCTTTGACCAAAAAAACAAGATGGATCTTTTTTAATGGCTGGCGAAATAGATATGAATGATCACTCGATTATTGGATTACCAAATCCTGTATCCCGTTACTCCGCTGCCAATAAAAATTATGTTGATAATGGTGGAGCTATTGTAAAAAATCCGGATGGAAGCTTCATGGTAGCTGCTAACGTAAATCTCCAAGGTTTTTCTTTAAAAAATGCGGCAACCCCAGTAGAAGAGAGAGATTTAGCAACACAATCCTACGTGGATAAAAAAGTCTCCCTCCCTATTATAACCGTGTGGGCCGAAGAAAACGGACCAATTGGAAACGGTAATTTCGAATTTTCGTTTGGTAATGGCAATTCGGGTAGAAAGCATGGTTTAGGGGGTTACTGTATGAGTGCACCGGGTAAAATTATAAGAGGAAGTTTAACGATCGTTAAAGATGCTCCTAATCTACCGGGAGAAGAGATAAAAATTAATATAGTGGTAAACGGAACAGAGCAGGTTGCTTACTCTATTATTAAAAAGAAAGATGAGACTTGTAGCTGCGTAGTTTTTCCTAAACCACTCGAAATTAAACAATGTGACATCATAAACTTTATCTCGAGAACAGACAGTCGTAATGTAACACACGCTTACATATCTATTTTGATAGAATTAGACTTGTAAAGTGTTAAATATGTAAAAATATAACTTTATTTATAAACAAGTTATATTTTTTTATTTATGATTTAAAAATAAAATGGTTGTTGCGCTACTGCTTGCTGGCCTGATAATGAGGTAAAAGCCTGTGGAGTATTGTTGAGCAGCATGGATCCTAAATTTGGAGTTGGTGATATAGGTTGTTGTGCTATTGGTTGTTGCGCAATTGGTTGGTGTGTAATTATTGGTTGATAAACTGGTTGTGGACGTAAATTATATTTTAATTCCATATGAAATTTCTTCTCTAATAATTCTTCTATCTCGCCTATTAATTCTTCATATTCATATAATACTTCCGCGTTATATAAAGGAATAGATTCTCCATTTGTGTTTTCATTCATTGTAAAATATTACAAATGTTTTTTTAAAATTTTTTTAAAATTTCAAAAAATATTTTAGAAATTTTTTTTTTTTTAGAGAAAATTTTTTTAGAAATTTTATTCACCCAGACTGACCCGGTTTCGAGCGCCTAAACAGCTAACACATTGCACAACTTCAGCTTTTTAGTCGACTGTTGGGGCGTTAAAAATTTTTGAAATTATCGAATTTCGATAAATTTTTCGCTTTTTTTTTATTTTTTTTTTAATTATGCACTAGAATGCCCATTTTACTATCTACTAGCGTACAGGACTGGAGAACAGGGGGTCTCTGGTTCGAATTCTGGCTCGGCCGATTTCTTTCCGGGAATTGATGATAGTCATTGTGACAGGATTCACTCCTGTCACTGTTGACCATTGTTTCGACGATTTTTATGTAGGAAATTAGCCAGTGGCTTGGAAAGAATATTGTGCGGAGTACTGGTAAAAAGAAACTCGAGGAAAGTATAGATGGGTGTACTGGCCGCCGCAATATAACTGAAATAGTGTTAAAAACGGCATTAAACACCAAACAATCAACCAATCTCGTAGTTTTTGGATATCCTTGCTGTCCGTAGAGTGAAATAATTCCTCCGTACTTTTGAATAGCTATATAGTGAGGGTATATTTTCTATGAGTTCCCCCTTTTTGATTGCCGTTCTATTTCAATTTTCCAAACAGTTATATTACTTGATTTGGGTTTTAGTGTTCAGGGATTATTTTGTATGAGCCCAACTCTGTGAAATGGGGGCTTAATGCGTCTGGGAAAAACAAAAAGTATCGACTGAGGTCAGCCTGCGCGGACTGCCTGCTCGGTCCGCTCAGGCAGACCCAGGCCGAAACCTTTTGCTTTTTGTCATTTATCTGCTTGTCAAAGGACCAGTTTACACGACGATTCAGATGGTTAGACAAAATGGACTTTATGGGTCCATGATCATATAATAACTTGCTTGATATCGAGCATCACGGCGATGCATTAAGTCCTCTTTTGCCAGAGCATGGTTCATATTATATTTCTTACATGTTCCCTCTTCTTCTTCTATAAGTATTGTTAGTTCAAAATTTCGGAGTCTCTCTGGGTAACTTAATTCCTTAAGACATCCTTTTTTTTCATAGGAGTGTCCCTTGGCAAGACACTTCAGATTCCTTGCCTGGTACTGTAGAAACCCAGGAAATGCATGAATATGTGGGCTGTCGCCGTGATATGACTGAAATGATTTTGAAATAGGCGTAAAACATCATTCAATCAATCACCTGCTAGGCGAAATGATTGCCATTGTGTCCGATTTAAATCGTTTCTCCTAAAACTTACATTTAGACACGGGAAAGCAGCCGATACTTTTATCATCATAGATATCATTTTAAACTCTAGCAGACGACAAAATTGTAGAAATGTCCAACTTAAATACGTTTGCAGACAATAAGTTATTATTATTTTTATATAACTGTGTAATAGAGAATGGAAAATGTGATGGTTACCAGTTTACCAATGTCTCTCTTGCTTTTCACCAGCTCTAGACTTGGGCTTTACACTGCTTTGCCCTGGGATATTTTGAACATCTCTGCAAGCCGGCATCGTTCAAGAACTTGATTACTACAAATTCAACAACGTAACCCTTTACCAAACAATTGAATATGCGAACGACCACGAGAAAGAAAGCGTTGGAAAATATTGTGCTGTTTTTCCCCACAGTGTTTTCAAATCTTCCATGAAATCGTACTTGTTGCTTACATTGTAAGCTATAAACGCTCTGTGCAGTCTGATCTTGATCTGTACCGTAAGAGCGCCACGAGTCGCGCTTTGCAGACTATGGGTTAAAGAAATTGTAGGTGCCGGGACCGAGATCGAACTGCTCCTTTTGTCACAATCTTTTCATGTGCATTCATGTTTGGTAACATCATCATCAGAATTTTACAAGGATATGTTGAAAGTTATCTGCTGCATCGTCTATATTTTTGATTGTGGAGGTGCCTAGTTTTGTATTTACAGTTGAAGCGTACGCGTAAACCAGACGACAAAATTAAGAACGGCCCATAAAAACAGCCGCCGCAAATGAAATGTGGGTCGAATAAAGGATTTTTCTTTGAAAAAGAAGAAAACACTGTGGGAGTAGAGGAAATGGATACTGTCATTTTCTCCTTTTTCCTTAGTGCTTTCAAATGCCTGGTCTCTGATTTTTAAAACACGGGCCCGTTGGTAAAGTTTTGATTGAAGGACTTTACTCACCTGGCGTGTTTATAGTGAGTCTTCCGGTAGACTTCTTTTTTTTTTTAAATGTTTTTACAAGACATTGTATTCAAATAAAAACTACAACCTTAATCTAATAGGCTCCAAAGTGGCGCAGTGGTCAGGGGACTCGACTCGGAAGGCGACGAACCGAGATCGAGACGCGCCCACCCCAGGAAAAAAAAAACCCAGACCGACCGGGGGAAAAAAGAGAAAGACAGCTGGATAGAGAAACAAACGGCCGGATAGAGAACGGGCAAGAAAGACACTTGGGTAGGCGATGGTGGGACACAGGGAAATTACCTTTTACTACTCTGTGTATTGGAAATTATCAATTTTAATACAGAGGTGTTTTATAAAAGATCAATATTTATTCCAGTTTTTTTTTAAGTTTACAGAACTTGTTTTCTCTATGCAGAGATTAAGTTTAAGCAACAAGAACGAAGAAAGTATAAAGAGAAAATGTTTTAATACTCGAAATGAACTATTAATGTATACAACAGAAACATATTACCCCAAAATCAAATTCAACAATCACAGTTTAATAAAAAAGGCTTTAGAAAACATTGTGGGAAAAGAAGAAAATGCTATTTACCAACATTTTCCACCTTTCTCACAATGTTTTCAACCCTTTCTCGTGCAATTATCATTATTTGAATCATATTCAATTTGTCGACAGCAAATGCTTGCAATACAGATTAATCCTTCAACACACAATACCAAGTTTTAATGACCAAGAAGAGGAAGGCCTTTGAAAACATTGTGGGAAAAAGAGAAAATGCTGGTAACCAGCATTTTCTCTTTTTTTCCACAATATTTTCTACCCTATCAGAGAGAGAAATCATTATTTGAGCCACTTTAAAATTTGTCGTCTACAACTGCTTTCAATTTGGTCCAGTCCAAAATTTTGTAGTTTGGTAAAGAGTTAATTTAAAATTTTGTCCTCTGGAAGAAGGTCAATACACAAATACAAAAGACTTTAAAAAATAAATAAAATCATTAAAAAAAAAAGCAGAAACGGGTTCATTATCTCTCTATTCCACATCAAAATTTAAGACTTGTCCAAGTAGAAAGTCTATACCACAAATTGACGCTGTGACGATGAAAATGGTCTTTTTAGTGGTAGAAAACATTGTGGAAATTAGAAAATGGTTGTTACAAGCACATGCACCATTTCCCATAATGTTTTCAAGAACCTTATACATTTTGTTGTTTAAAATCAATAGCTGGTTTGAGAAAACATTAAAATCAAGACAATAACCTCATCAGAATATTATAACAAAAAAAAAGTCTTTACCCAATGATGAATATTTTTACTTGACCATATTGAAAGTATTTGCAGATGAAAAATTACCTGTGGTTGAAATAATACCATTTACCTATGGAAGGATAACAGTCATGGAGGAAAAGGAGAAAATGCTGCTAACCAGCAGTTTCATCCTTTTCCCCAAATGTTTTCAAGAGCCTATTTAATCATAGTTTTTATACAATGGCTGGTTTGATAAAGGGTTAAAATTAAGACAAACTCATCACAAAAAAAAGCATGTTCTGTGCAGTCTGATCTTGATCTTCACTGTCTGCAACAGCAACGGAGGCTGATTTCAGGGCTTTAACCCTTTACAACACAATCACAAACTCAAATGACCCTGACTGGAAAGGCTTTTGAAAACATTGTGGAAAAAAAGAGAAAATGCCAGTTACCAGCATTTTCTCTTTTTTCCACAATATTCTCTACCCTATCAAAGAGAGAAATCATTATTTGAGCCACTTTAAAATTTGTCATCTGCAACTGCTTTCAATTTGGTCTTGGCCAAATTTTTGTTGTTTGGTAAAGAGTTAACCCTTTAACAAACAATCCCAGGTTTTCACAACCCTGACAAGGAAGCCTTCTGAAAACATTGTGGGAAATGGAGAAAATGCTGGTAACCAGCATTTTCTCCTTTTCCCACAATGTTTTTCACCCTTCCCAAATCAAATTTCAATTTTTGAGTCACATTAATTCTGTCGTCTGCAAACGCTTCCAATTTGGACTAGTCTAACATTATGTCGTTTGGTAAAGAGTTAATTTAAAATTTTATCCCCCGGAAGGTCAATACACAAATACAACAGTCTTCAAAAAATAAACACATAAAAAAAAAAAACAGAATCAAGATCCTTGTCTCTCCACCCAACCACAAAATTTAAGACTTGTCCAAGTAGAATGTCTAGACCACAAATTGAATGACGAGGTGACGATGAGATTGGTCTTTCAAGGGGTAGAAAACATTTTGGAAATGAGAAAATCCTACTTAAAAGCACATTCACTGTTTTCCATAATGTTTTCAAGAACCGTATACATTTTGTTGTTTAAAAAACAATGGCTGGTCTGAGAAAAAGGTTGAAATCAAGACACCAATCTCATCATCATTAAGAATATTATAAAAAAAGTCTTTACCAAATGATGAATTTTTGGACTCATCCATATTGAAATTATTTGCAGATGAAAAATTAGATATGGTTGAAATGATATCATTTATCTATAAAAGGGTAGCAATCATGGAGGAAACGGAGTAACTGCTGCTTACCATCAGTTTCATCATTTTCCACCATGTTTTTAAGAGCCTTTTTAATCAAGGTTTTTATACAATGGCTGGTTTCACGAAGGGTTAAAATTAAGACAAACTCATCACAAAAAAAGCATTTTCTGTGCAGTCTGATCTTGATTTATTCTGTCTGCAACAGCAACGGAGGCTGATTTACCAAGCAATGACAAATTCAAACTACCCTGTCTGGAAAGACTTTTGAAAACATTGTCGGAAAAGGAGAATATGCTGGTAACCAGCATTTTCTCCTTTTCCCACAATGTTTTTTTTACCCTATCAAAGACAGAAATCATCATTTGACTACTTTCAATTTGTCGTCTGCAAATGCTTTCAATTTGGTCGAGTTCAAAATTTGGCTAAGGTACAGAGTTAATTTAAAATTTTGTGCTTTGGAAGAAGGTCAATACACAAATACAAAAGACTTTTAAAAATAAAATCACTGAAACAAAAAGCAGAAACCAATTCATTATCTCTCTACTCAACAACAGAATTTAAGACTTATCCAAGAAGAAAGTCTAGACCACAAACTGAATGATGGTGTGACGATGAAATTGGTCTTTCTAGGGGTAGAAAACATTGTGGAAATTAGAAAATGGTTGTTACACGCACATTCACCATTTCCCATAATGTTTTCAAGAACCTTATACATTTTGTTGTTTAAAAAAACAATGGCAGGTTTTAGAAAAGGTTCAAATCAAAACAATAACCTCCTCATAATTAAGAATATAATTATAAAACAAGAGGGCCATAATGAGGCCCTGTATAGCTCCACTGGCTTTTAACCCTTTACCACACAATTCTGAGATTTAATGACCTTGAAAGAGGCTTTTGAGAAAACTGGGGGAAAAGGAGAAAATTTTGTCAACCAGCATTTTCCCCTTTTCCACCCAAATAAAGACAGAAATAATCATTTAAGCTACATTCAATTTGTTGTCTGCAATAGCTTTTAATATCGGTCTAGTCAAATAAACTGTTGTTTCAAAAGAGTAAAATAAATGTATCATGAGACACACAGTATAAAAGTGTGTGTGTCTTAACTTATATAGAAAAAAAATATCCCCCCCCCCAAAAAAAAAAGTCATACCTTTTTCAAATGTAAAATTAATGTCAGTGGATACATACCGGCTTTTTTAACCCTTTACCACACGACCAGTTTTAGACCTGTCCGAATTGAAAGCATTTGCAGAGGACAGTTTCAATGTGGATCATATGAAATGATTTTTCTTTGATAGGGTAGAAAACATTGTGGGAAAAGGAGAAAATGCTGGTTACCAGCATTTTCTCCTTTTCCCACAATGTTTTTAAAAGCCTTCTCTATCAGGGGTGTCAAAAGTCGTCATTGTGTGGTAAAGGGTTAAATGGCATGAACGGCAAAGTTCTGGAACAACAAGCTGAATGATAGAAACCTAACTTTATGTTAAATATTAAACAAATCTGAGGAAAACTATAAGCATCAAAATAAATCACTGTCCATGAAAACTGAATGTTTTCTATCCAAATATCCCAAATACCCAACATCAATCATGAAATAGTGCAGTTTGATAATCAAGGGAGATAAATAATAACAAACTACCTATCTCTTATAAGAGGAGTTGTTTCCCTTAATCACTATGTAAATTTAAGGCACTATATAAGCCCATGTTAAACTTGTGACCCCCAGGGCAGGGCCAATTTTGACCCCCGGGCTATAATATTTAGAAATTTGGCAGAGGTCTATTTGATAAAGCTACATGCCAAATTTGGCAGCCCTGGGCTTTACGGTTTCAGACAAGACGATTTTCAAAGAATTTCATTATTTTTCAGTTGTGTTGCCATGGCAACCAGAGTGTTTGAAGGAATCGAATTCTTTCAGAAATTCTGAAGAGGACTATGGCAGGATCATTTCTGTGAAGTTAAATAAAAATTGGATGGGTAGTTTCAGAGAAGATATTTGAAATAAAAGTTAATGCATGGACAGACAGACAGACAAACTGACGCACGCACAATGGATATCGGGCTATGACATAAGCCTGCTGGCCTTCGGCCAGTGGAGCTAAAAAAAAACTCTTTACCAAATGATTAACTTTGGGCTTGTCCATAATAAATTTTTTTGCAGATGACAAATAAGATGTGACTAAAATGATGTCATTTATCTATATGAAAGGGTAGCAATTATGGAGGAAAAGGAACAAATGCTGCTAACCAGCTGTATCATCAAAATCCCAAATGTTTTTAAGAGCCAATATAATCATGGTTTTTATACGATGGCTGGTTTGATAAGGGTTAAAATTAAGACAAACTCATCAGAAAAAAGCATGTTCTGTGCAGTCTGATCTTGATCTTCACTGTCTGCAACAGCAACTGAGGCATTTTCTCCTTTTCCCTCAATGTTTTCTTCCATATCAAAGAGAGAAATCATCACTTGAGCTACTTTCAATTTTTTGTCTGCAACTGCTTTGAATTTGGTAAAGCCCAAAAATTGGTTGTTTGGTATAGAGTTGATTTAAAATTTTGTCCACAAGAAGAAGGTTAATACACAATTCTAACATGACACGTGAATTCAGCTCTATAAACACAGTGCAACTAAAGCGTGGTAAAATCTACGTTATTCTATGTAGAGTGACGTCATTCTGTTTAAAGTAAGTTAGTCAATGGAATATAATCTGCATCCCCGTTTTTACTCTAAGTATGAACTTGTTTTCCTTTCGTTAAGAGTTGGTCATGTTAGAATCGAAATAATCTTCTTTTTATCGTGGTTTATCGTTCAATAAACCACGTTGTGAGTTATGAGGCGTAATGAATAATCCACTTGGGCTATCGCCCTCGTGGATTATTTATTGTGCCTCATAACTCACAACTGTGGTTTATTGAACAATAAACCATGATAGAAAGATTATTTCTTAAATACAAAAGACTTTGAAAAAAAAAATCATTAAAAGAAAAAGCAGAAACAAGTTCATTATCTATCCACCTAACAACAAAATTTACGACTTGTCTAAATTTAAAGATCACAAAATGAATGACTCTATGATGATGAAATTGGTTTTTCAAGGGGTAGAAAACATTGTGGAAATTAGAAAATACATTCCCCATTTTCCATCATGTTTTCAAGATCCTTGTACATTTTGTTGTTTAAAAACAATGATGCCCTCTCTTACAATGTTTTCTGCCATTACGAAGGCAGGTTCCAGCATTTAACCCTTTACCAAACAATTCAGAGTTACAAGAATCCTATGGAACACTACTTTTGAAACCATTCTAGGGAAAAAGGAGAAAATGATAGTAACCTGCATTTTCTCCTTTTCCAACAATGTTTTCTACCCTTTCAAAGAAATATTGCACCATATGAGTCACATTTAATTTGTCATCAGAAAGTGCTTTTAATTTAGCCTAGTCTAAAATTTTGTTACTTTGTAAACAGATAACCATAGGTATGTTTTAACAAACATTTTAATGCTTTACCCCACAATTCCGAGTTTTTTAACAATCTAGGGAAAGATTGTTAAATGGTGGTTTACGCCACTTTCAACATTATTTTAGTCGTATCATGACGACAATTCGTATATTCATCTATTTCCTAGGTTTTACCAGTAATAGGCTGCCTAGGGAAAGAAGTCTTTTGCAAATATTGTGGGAAAAGGAGAAAATGCTGGTAACCAGCATTTTCTCCTTTTCCCACAATGTTTTTTACCCTTTTAGAGTCAGGTTTCATCTACTGAGCCACATTAAATTTGTCATGTGCAACAGCTTTAAATATGGACCAGTGTAAAATTTGTTGTTCATTAAGGTAGTACCCTCCTAATGGGAAACAGCTATTTCCACTATAATATTATCCTACAAAATTTGCTATGATTAAAAATGAGTATTATTGTACTACTTTAACCGAGCCACTTTTTCCTCTTTTTCCTTCTTAGAATTATCATTTATAAATCTAAAACCACTATATTCTCATTACAAAGGGAGATAATAATTACCTCCCTTTCCACAAAACTAACAAAAGTATCAACAAATAATTTCAAGAAAGACATCAAAGGAATTTCTGGTCAGTTTAAAATGTGCAAAAATATTATATCAGTGTAAATCCTTATTTATCAACTAATAAGAAATTTTATCCCATGTTGTTCTAGAAGCGTTAGGATGGTAATACCTTGAAGAAGAGTTAATGCATTTAAGTTTAAGGCTGTAGTTCCCTTATATCTTTACCACACAACAATATTTTAGACTGGTCCAAATTGAAAGCATTTGCAAATGACAAATAGTATGTGGCTCAAGTAACTGGATTTGTTTTTGCAAGGTAAGAAAACATTGTGGGGAAAGGAGAAAATGCTGGTGACCAGAATCTTTTCCTTTTCAAAGTGTTTTCAACAGTCTAGTTTCCCAGGGTCATTAATGTTCGGGGTTGTATGGTAATGGATTAAATCTTTACCATGACAAAGTTTTGGACTTGTCGAAGTTGAAGGCATTTCCAGTTTACAAATGTGGCTCAAATCTAGGTTTTGTCTTTGACAAGGTAGGAAACATTGTGGCAAAGAGAGAAAATGCTGGTTGCCATTTACTCCTTTTCATATGTTATTTACAAAAGCATACTCTAAAAATTTTAGAGTCATCAAAATTAGGGATTGTGTCATAAAGGGTTAACTCTTTAACTCTTTACCACATAATCCCAACTTTTAAGGATTCTGAGAAAGGAAGCTTTTGAAAAATTATGGGAAAAGGAGAAAAACATTTTCTCCTTTTCCCACAATGTTTCTAACTTTCCCTAAACAAATTTGACTTTTTGAGTCACATTTATTTTGTCCTCTACAAATGCTTTCAATTTGGAAAAATCCAAGATTTTATCCTTTGGGAAAGATTTAACCCTTTACCACACAATGACGACTTTTAACACCCCTGATAGAGAAGGCTTTTGAAAACATTGTGGGAAAAGGAGAAACTGCTGGTTACCAGCATTTTCTCCTTTTCCCACAATGTTTTCTACCCTATCAAAGAAAAATCATTTCATATGAGCCACATTGAAACTATCATCTGCAAATGCTTTCAATTCGGATAGGTCTAAAATTCGTCTGTGGTAAAGGGTTAACTGTTTACCATACAATCCCGACTTTCAACGACACTGAGAAGAAAGCCTTTGAAAACATTGTGGTAACCACATTTTCTCACAATGTTTTCTACCCTTCCAATAAAACAAGTTTCAGTTTCTGAGTCACATTTATTCTGTTGTCTGCAAATGCTTTCAATTTGGACAAATCTAAAGTTTTGTTGTTTGATAAAGAGTTAATTGCTAAATAGACCAAACACACATTTACAGTCTAGAGCAAAAACTTTAAAAATGCCTTATCAAGGATGTTTTTATCCAAAACGTCTCTTGATAAAATCTTGGTAAAAGTCCAAAAGAATCTACATTTTTTCCCCCCAAAGTTTATAGGCCAAGGCCCTATTTTTTAAGACAAGATAAATTCTTGAAGGTATTTTTAAATTTCTCCATGGGTCAAACAGTCTGGCAATTACAATTCTTTTTTCCAGGCAGGCACAGGCTAAATCTTTACTCCAAGCTGGAATGATTCAGTCAGATACCTGTCTCTACATCACATTGTCTTCCTGAAAATAGAAAGCAAAATTCACATTGATTTCAACTCTTCTTTAAATTCCTTCAAGTGCCTTTCACAACTACAGTTGCCTTTGGGGCCAGTGAAAATCCAAGATCAGGCTGCATGTTTAATTACAACTGGCATGGGATCTACGCCAACCATCATGTTCTGTCTAAAGGCAGTTTCACAACTATACATGTAGTTGCCTTTGCAGTCAGTGAGGGTCAAAGATCTGACTGCATGTTTACTGCAGACTGACCTTGGTCTGTATTCACAAACCATTCGTAAAAACATTCTTAGTCTTCTCCGAAATTTTGTAAATTTGAAAGTAACACCTCTGACTGACTAAACCAGTTGGACCACTATGCAGAGACATTCCGTCCAAAGGCAGTTTTGATATGGCAGTAAGCTGCCTTTCTTTCCACTGACTGAATAGATCAATTTTGTGTCCTTTGCACTTTCAGGGCAAATGCATTACTAATGTTTACAATGTAAATGTACATGTAAGCACATAAATATCAGCAGAGTAGCAAATGATTAAGGTGAAATTGATAGGTTTATAGTTGGAATAGAGTTTTATATACCGGTCTCATCATTACCTCAAGCATATCACAGTAACAGCTCATTCAAGTTTGTCCTGGGTGTCAACAGTACTAGTTTAGGGCTCAAAAGTGTCTTGCTCAAGGACCCTCCCATGCAAACCCTACCCTACATCAAATGGGACTTATATTTTATGACCATATTTCTGTGTTTAAAATACCAAAATCCAATACAATTATATTTCAGGAGATTATAAACAGAAACATGTACTGTACCCAAAAAGAGCACCCCATGCCAGTGCCATTGCTTGGCTGCAGTGGCTTTTCAGTGAAAATTTTAAGTTGAAAAAGCGGCATTACCATGTAAAAAATATTTTGATGGGTACCTGCTCCTGTTGTATAGGTTTTCCTTTTGGTAGTTAAAAACTAGTCGAGTTTTGGAGTTAATATCTTCAGTAATGATAGAGATATTATACAATGTCAAAATTTTTGCATGATGATGACCCAGACACATGGTTGGCAAAAAGCCGGTCATTAAGAGTATTGACCAGGCCAGCGGTTTTAACAGGTTATAACTGTTCAATACTGGTCAAAGTGGTTAATTGGTGGTCGATTGAAGTGGTTGATTGGGTCGATTAAATCACTGGCTTAGATACCTGTACTGCTTCTAAATTAGTCTTAAAAGCTCTTTTCCTACATCCTGTACATGAAGGTATATAAAACAGTATCATCAGTATTATAGTTTTTATCAATAAGGTCCTTTTTTATTTAACCCCTTACCACACAATCCCGACTTTTAACGACCCTGAGAAAGAAGCCTTTTGAAAATATTGTGGGAAAAGGAGAAAATGCTGGTAACCAGCATTTTCTCCTTTTCCCACAATGTTTTCTACCCTTTCCTAAACAAATTTCATTTTTTCAGTCACTTTTATTTTGTTGTCTGCTAATGCTTTCAATTTCCACTAGTGTAAAATTTCCTCGTTTGGTAAAGAGTTAATCATAATTCAAGACACATAATTGCTGGTCAACTGAAGAGGTTCATTAGGCTGACTTTCCTATTTGAACTAGCATACAGTTTGGTTCTTTTCAACCAAACAATTTTCTATCTATGATCATCTTTTATAGGTTAGATAATTGTTTATAGTTCTTCATCTCTCTATCTTTTTTTTTTCTCTCTTCCCCTCCCCCACACACACTTATGTTTTAAAAATATAGATTATTTAAAATACGTCTTTGATCATAAAAGCTCAAAGGTACCATCAAAAACATATAATTTTCATGTAAAATTGCAGAAAAAAGTGTCACCTGTAAGCCAACATGTGGAATACAACTGCCATTAATCTTTAGGAATATTGAGGTACACATGAAGACGGCTGTAACTGATTAACCAAACAGTGGTTAAGGATACATTAATGTCTTTGGAGTATATATTTCAGTGTCTTCCTACACTTTAACCCTTTCCCAAACAATCCCTGGTTTTCACGACCCTGAGAAAGAAGCCTTTTAAAAACATGGTGGGAAAAGGAGAAAATGCTGGTAACCAGCATTTTCTCCTTTTCCCACAATGTTTTCTACTCTTCCAAAGTCAAGTTTCCATTTTTGAGTCACATTTATTTTGTCATCTGCAAATGCTTTCAATTTGGACCAGACTAAGATTTTGTCATTTGGTAAAGAGTTAAATTGCTGTTAAAACACATTAAAAGGTGTAAAAGTTGCCCCTTTCTACCCCAGTGGGTGTGGCTATTAAATTTAATTACCAAAGTGACCAATCATGTGTCCCTATTTGGGGTGTTATACTTGACTGCAGGCTTTATTCCTAAAGTGTGAAATATTGACTTATATGTAATCTAGATAATATCTTACCATCAAGCAATTAGGTGTCAAAAATGAAACCTAAATACCTCATTATGAATTTCTACAATTATGGAATACTGGCAAAAGCCAGCTGATGAGTACCCTTGGCAGGGATAAAACTGTTTTTTTGCTTAAGTCAACTCTTACATATTGATGAATTCAACAAAATTGAGAACAAAAAAAAAAAAATGCCACAATAGATCATCCACTAAATAGTATAGCTGTCCATTTAAAAGTCATCTGACCATGGAAATTTCCAAATGACCACTACAAATATTCAATCGACCACTACTGACCAGTATTGACCACTTCTGGAGTATTGATTGGGCGGTTTTTACTGGTTAAAACCGCCCCTGGTTTCGACCGCCCAACCTTGCCCAAACGACGATAGGGCTATGACAATGCCTTGAGTTTTTCTTCAAAAACGGCCAAGCTAGAAATGGTCATAACTCACTTAATAATTAGTGGATTTTATCATAAATAAAATCTGTTCTGGCTTCCTGATCTACAGCCTATAATTTGTCAACATTTACCTGTGTTTAAAATGTCAATCCCATTCAAAATGTATTCAAGGATGGCAAACACAAACCATTTTCCTTACTGCTGACACAATCTGGACTTTTAATGACCTTAAGAAAGAAACCTTTTGAAAACAATGTCTTATGTTTTTACACTTTCACTGAATAATTCTACGATTAAAGCCACAGTTAATTTGTTGCTTGCAGTTTCTTTCAATTTGGACTTGTCTATAAATTTTATTGTATGGTAAAGAATTAAATGGATTTCAATGAAATACCTACGGACAGCAGGGATACTATATGTCACCTACATGTAAAGTGGTAGAGGCATCAAAAACACTTTGATTATTTATAAAGTTTGTACATGTACCTCTGTCCAATGTTCATCTCCAACCAATCACAGATTTGACTCCATCTGGTGTTTTACACCACTTTCAGTTCAGCAGTATACCAGTAACACCATGGCAACAGCTAACTTGTTCATCTGTTTGCTGGAAGCTTAGACTAAGAATCTGCAGTGTCATCCCCCTGGATACACCCATGAATACCAATGCTGCAAGTGAGGAATGAACCCAGAACCTCTAAATAACAAATTTGGAAATGTGCTCACCATGTCACCTGTAAGTAAGTAAGATGTGCAACAGTAAATAAACTCTACCAGACAACAATTATTATTGTTACTGTTGTTATGATTGTTTTAATTGAAAGAATTTGTCAAAAACACATGCTGCTCAAATATGGAATTGTTTCTAAAAAGAGTAAAAAAAAAAAATAGTAGGAAAAGGAGAAAATTTTTGTTATAATCATCATTGTCTTTTTCCACAATATGTTATCAAACAGCCAAGGGTCTCAAAACACAGTACCATGTAATAAATGGTATTATATTTTCCACTAGATTTGTACTAGCACAACTTTTGGCAGCATACCCTAACAAAACATTCTGGAGAAATTTATGGTCTTCTTTCTGCTACTCAATGAGTATATGCAACAAAACTTTGTATGATTCAACCTCCAGCTAATAAGTCCATGCTTTTCAAATGACTTCTGAACACATTAAAGGTAAAAAAAAAAACTGACTTGAATTTTCTCCTTTCCCATAATGTGTTAAACCCTTTCAAAGACAAAGTCCATCATTTAAATAATTTTTTGTCACAAAATACTTACAATATTGAAAAGTTTATGATTTAAATTCACTGGAAGAGCAATGATTTCCACCATCTATAGGTCTCTGCCTACATGATGAGGATGTGTTCAGTTGGGGACTGTTTTGGCAGTATACATATAGCTTTCATTTATTTGCATTTCAAAAGTGCATCAATTCATATGGGGTAAATTGGCCCAACTTCAAAATACTGAAATATTGCCATTTAGTCAGACAGGTTTAAAGAACTAACATGCTGGATTGAAAGGGAACAGGCTTTACTGTCCCTGGGTTTTTTTGTCTGGGCTTGTTCGTCTAAACTGAACCTGCTATAGACAGATATTCCCTCAAAACTAGGTTTGTCAAACTTCGAAACTACTGCACAAATATTATAGAGAACTATAGTGGAAAAAGTGAAAATGTTTGTAGAACTATCTTTTTAGTACAATATTGAGTTAGTAGTTGACTATCAGTGGGTATATATCTGTATCTTCCAATCAAAGATATGTATTAATGATAAATTGCTCATTGCTGATTTCGAGAGGTCTGAGAATGTGTTAACAGCAGAAAAGATTCCAAACAATGTAATCAGCTAGAATTCTTAGTTATGGAAATAATTTTCTTTGTTCATATTTAATGAGCCAGTTTTGATTTTAAACTGAATGTTACCATTCCAAATATATAAATAAAATATACAGATATATAACGAGATGCTATGGTGATTTTTTTCATATTTGGACATTTATTGCACACCGTACCATCTCAAGTCCATCGTAAATTTTCTGGTAGCAAAGATAGAGTGCTATACTGACTTCCTGTTTTGTCGGTTTAATCTGTATTGCAGCAAAATGCCATTAACTTTCAGAAACAACCATGACCAAAGACAAATTATTAAACCCTTCATTATCTTATGTTCAACGTTTAAATTGAAAATATTTGTATTTCAAACGAAGGGTTATTAAATACGCAAGCAACAGGTATGTTTAAATCCTAGTTTTGTGCTCTGTTTGCAAAATTATGAGAAGACAAACTTGCACACAGAATCTGTGCGGAGCTTTCAACTGATTTGTCTCGTCTCTGTACCCTGAGGTGACCTGTCAAAAAGTAACATCACCTTTGAGGACAGTTATCTGTATTAAGGTTAAATCAGGTTTGAAATGAACATCATTTTCACAACATGATTTGCAGTGTTCGCTAAATGCATGCGTTCCAACTGTGGTAAGACAGTGTCGAGCAAACAAGCCCATGGACGAGCAAGCCTAGGGACGAACTGGTTTTGGGATGAACAAGTCCGGCACCGAATATAAATAAAGGCGTGTTACGGAGGACGCTTGGTCTTTTTTGTTTAAAATTTCCCTTGTTGTTTGTCTACTATCGATTCATTAAAAGGATTTGCATACCTTTCGGACTGTCTCTATTAGATTGTTTAGGTTTACTTGACTTTAGAAACGAGAAGATTTGTTCTATGTTGTATTCTGCACGTGCAGCCAAGACCATTTCCGCCAGCCTGGTTACCATTTCAGCTGTTCGGAACGGACGTTTTCGTCCGTAGACTTGCTCGCACCTACTTGTTCGTGCTAACCTTCCTGTACAGAGTTTGAACAAAATACTTTTTTTTTTGTTAGCCTTCTACGGTGTCGTCGAGCTTTATCATGAATATTGAAAACTTTAAATGGATATTTATGGTAAGTTTTAAATCCTTCTATGTTTCGCCCGTGTCTACTTATGAATTAAATAAAACAACTATTATCGGAATCAAGATTTTCAACGTTTTGAGTTCTTTCGTGTCTCGTCGTCATGCAAAATATGACATTTTCTAATATCGTTGTCAGATCTGACGGTATTTACATAAATATATATATTTGTTTTGTTGTTTTTAACTATCAACAGGGAAATTCATATAAATAAAGCAAAGAAACCTCTAAATGAGCAGTACTCTGAAAAAGGTGATTTATAGTCATTTGACTCGCAATCATAAGATTTCTCGTCGTTTTTCATTGAGAGTAAGCCAGATCCAAAAACAAACAAACAAACAAACAAACTCAGTCACCAAATACTGCCCCACTTATAATAATCCTTTCTTTTTAAGAAATCATATTTCTACTAGAGATGACAATATCAACATGAACCATACAAAATCACTACAGTCCAATTCAAATGCAAAATTATCCAATTGATATACTTCATAATATGCT
Source organism: Hippopus hippopus (assembly GCA_946811185.2). NCBI lineage: Eukaryota > Metazoa > Mollusca > Bivalvia > Cardiida > Cardiidae > Hippopus > Hippopus hippopus. Next base: position 21,307,883 of record OX328103.1, read on the forward strand.
CTTTGCAGTTGAAGATCAACATGCAGAATGTTTTCATTGTGTTCCCTATTATGACAAGAGGACCATGATGGTCCTATATTGCTCACCTGAGTACTAAGCAGTAAAGGTCTACAATGAAGATAAATACCAAATATAAAGGTTCAAGGCCAAATGGTAATGAAGCAAGAGCAGCAAATTGTCGCAAGATACGCCCGCCTCACCGCCAGTTGTCGAGGAGGTATAATAATCGCAAAGGGCAGGTAATGCAACAAACATCTTTACCAAGTCTCAAGTCAATTTGACTTGAGGTGACAAAGTTTCATTCTGGACAAGCAAGAAATACTGTAAAAATGAAGATCGAAGTGGAATTACTCAAAATCTGCGCTAGGTAGTGTTATTGTTCTTGCACAATGTACTCTGTAATATTGCAGCAAACATGCATACCAAGTTTGAAGTCGTCCTGACTAGAGATGAAAAAGTTATATTCTGGACAAGCACTAAATGCTGTAAAAGTGACGATCAAAGGGAGAAAACTCAAAGACAATACGAGGTAGAGTTACAATTCTTGCGCACTGCACTTCCAAATATTGCAACAAATAAGCATAACATATTTCAAGTCATTCCTACTTAAGATCAAAGTTTTGCTCCGGACAAGCACAAAAGGCTATAAAAATGAAGATCAAAGGGGGAATAACTCAAAATTCGTGCTCTGAAGAGTTATGTTTCTTGTGTACTGCACTCTGTAATTTTTCAACAATCATGCCTACCAAATTTGAACATGTTCTGACTAGACATGACAAAGTTATATTCCGGACAAGCAGAAAATGCTGTAAAAATGACAATCAAAGGGAAATAACTCATAGACAGTACAAGGTAGAATTATGGTTCTTTCGCACTGCACTCCATATTATTGCAACAAACACAAGTGCCAAGTTTCAAGTCAATCGGACTGTAGATGAAAAAGTTATGCTCCGGACAAAGAACTATTCTAAAGAACTTTCTAATTCAAGGGCAAAGAACTCCAGTTGTTCAGGTCCGATTAGGCCCATAATCAAATTTATCCTAGATCTTATGGTCATATATATTTTGACCAAGTTTGGTGCTGATTGTATAAAAATTGTAGATGCTAGAGTGTAAACAAATTCAAATTTAGCAATTTTTCTAATTCAAGGGCAAATAACTCCAGTTGTTCTGTCCTGATAAGGCCCATAATCAAACTTATCCGAGATCTTATAGTCATATATATTTTGACCAAGTTTGGTAATGATTGGTTAAAAATTGTAGATGCTAGAGTGTAAACAAAGTCAAATATGGCAATTTTTCTAATTCAAGGGCAATTAACTCCAGTTGTTCTGGTCCGCTTAAACCCACTATCAAACTCATCTGAGATCTTATGGTCATATATATTTTGACAAAGGTTGGTGCTGATTGGTTAAAAATTGTAGATGCTAGAGAGTAAACAAAGTCAAATATAGCAATTTTTCTAATTCAAAGGCCATAAACTCCAGTCATTCTGGTCCAATTAGACCCATAATTGAACTCATCTGAGATCTTATGGTCAAATATATTTTGACCAAGTTTGGTGCTGATTGGTTGATATTTGTTGATGCTAGTGTGTAAACAAAGTCAAATATAGCAATTTTTCTAATTCAAGGGCAAGGAACTCCAGTTGTTCTGGTCCGATTAGGCCCATAATCGAACTTATCCGAGACCTTATGGTCAAATATATATTGACCAAGATTGGTGCTGATTGGTTTAAAATTGTAGATGCTAGAGTATAAACAAAAAAATGTGAATGGACAGACGGACGGATGGACGCACAGACAATGACAGACGGTGAGTGATCACAATAGCTCATCCTGAGCACTTTGTGCTCAGATGAGCTAAAAATATAATTAGGTTTGGTGAAAAAGTAAAGGAACTTAAGTGTAAACACAGCAAATTTAAGCGATTTTTCAAATTCAAGGGGAAATAATTCTGAACGTACAGGAAAATCAAGGATCCCACAACGTAGGGCAAACTTCCATGAAAGCTCTAGCCCTTATGGTTTGGGACAAGAAGATTTTTAAAGTTTTTTCTTTCGGTTGCCATGGCAACCAGAGTTCTTCATGGAGTTCAAATCTTTGAAGTATTCTGAAAGTGCATCACCTAAGGATCATTTCTGTGAAGTTTCATTGAAATCTGTTTGCCGGTTTCAGAGGAGAAGATTTTTTTATGAGAGCTCTAGCCCTTAAGGTTCGGGACAAGAAGATTTTTAAAGATTTCCTTCTTTATCTCTATGTAAAATCTTTGACCCCACAACAAAGGGCCAATTTCCGCACAAGGGCCATCATTTGAAGTATTTCAGTAGAGGTCCACTAGATGATGCTACATGCCAAATATGAAAGCTGTAACCCTTAGGATTTAGGACAAGAAGATTTTTACAGATTTCCTTCCTAATCTCTATGTGAAATCCAAGACCCCACAGCATAGGGCAAATTTCCACACCAGGGCCATAATTTGAAGTATTTTGGTAGAGGGTCACTAAATGATGCTACATGCCATATATGAAAGCTCTAGCCCTTACGGTTTGGGACAAGAAGATTTTTAAAGTTTTTTCTTTCGGTTGCCATGGCAACCAGAGTTCTTCATGGAATTCAAATCTTTGAAGTATTCTGAAAGTACATCACCTATGGATCATTTCTGTGAAGTTTCATTGAAATCTGTTTGCCGGTTTCAGAAGAGAAGATTTTTTAAGTAATTGTTCACGGACGGACGGACGGACGTACAGACGGACGGATGTCGGACAGTGACCGATCACAATAGCTCACCCTGAGCACTATGTGCTCAGGTGAGCTAATAAGTAAATGGCTATGAGCGGTGGGTAAAGTCACCAGATCAAACTGGATCAGACCTAAAAACAAAATTGGACTGATCCGAACCAGATCAGACTTAATAACTGAATTGGACCAGATCTGACTTAATTACCGGACTGTAACATTTTTCCTAAATCTTGTATGGATCCACCAAGTATTTTTTTTACAAAAGGCCACTTACTTCACATTCAGTAATACTAGTCACTAGTACTTTAATTCCACAATTTTTTTCAATATTTACCTATTGTTGGAGCACATAAAGTTGTATTTGAGTGATCTAATATCAATTGATTGACTGATTGTATGGTGTTTAATGCCCTTTTCAACATAATTTCAGTTATATCATGGTGGCCAGTGCACTTATTCATGCTTTCCTTGAGTCTCTTTTCATCATTACTTCGCACAAGATTCTTCCCAAGCCACTGGCTGCTTTCTCCCATAAACAGCGCTGAAACAATGATCAGCAGTGAGTGAATCCTGTTGCAATGATTTTCATCTATCATCAGTCTTTGCAAAGAAATTGGCCAAGCTGTGGATTCAAATCAGCAACAGCCTGGTCTTAAGTCCTGCACGCTACCAACTGCACTATCAGGGCCTGGTGTGGTACTAGATAAATGTGCTGCTAACTTTTTAACAGATGACAAAATTTTATGCTTTTCTGAATTAAATGCAATTGCAGACAACAAATTAAATCTGACACACTATGGGAGTTTAACTTTAAACGAGCAGAACACATTGTGGAAAAAGGAGAAAATGCTGGTCACCAGCATTTTCTCCTTTTCCCACAATGTTTCAAAAGCCGTGTCCCTCAGGATTTTTTTAAAGCACAAGATTATTAGCTATAAGAGTAACACATTACTTCCTGAAAATATTTCCCCATTTATTTAAATCAATTCTATCAAAGTGGCAAGTAAACCAAAAACAGACATAATTGAGCCATGCTCTGTAAAAAGACAGTTTAACTCTTTACCACACAACAAAATTATGGAACAGACCAGATTGAGCATGATTTCAGACAATAAATTAAATATTGCTACAATGATGAGTTCTGTCTGAGATAGGCTGGAAAACATTGTGGGTAAAGGAGAAAATGCTGGTTACCAGCATTTTCTCCTTTACCCACAATGTTTTCAAAAGCCTTCTGTTTCAGGGTCATTAAAACTCGGGATTGTGTGGTAAAGGGTTAATGCATTTGCAGAAAGTATCCGCTCAGGTAAACGTGTAGTCAGTGAAGGCTTACCTGGATGGAAACTTTTGCTGTTGGTCAATTTCCTGCATGTCTAAGAACCATTTTACCTTATAATTCAGTCAGTTGTTGCACACAATGGATTACATGGATCCATATTTATGTGAGTGGTGTCCATGGTCGTGAGGTAGAGCGTTGGCCTCGTAACCAAAAGGTCCTGAGTTTGATTCCCGGGAGCCGGTGTCAACTTTGGGATTCTTCATTGGCCCACACATTCGGCGCGAGTACTGTTGTAGTTCCCAGGAAGCAGAATCGAGAGAGATTAGTATAAGTTGTCAGAACTTGTTTCTCAATCGATGTAAAATAAATATGTTTAAACTAAAACATATTTATGTGACTTGCTTGGTATAATGCATCACAGAGATGCATTAAACCTCCTTTTTTGCCAGAGTGCTGATCATATAGATTTTTATTACAAATTAACTATAGCCACCTTTTCAAACATCATATGACAATTTGCATGTGGGGCTCCTACGTAGGACAGTTCCTAGTCTCTGTGCTCTTATAGAGAGTTTACACATTCCATATTTTGAACATATCACATACAATTCCATTCCTTTTTTGTTTAAGCCTTTGCCATGCAATGCCAACTTTTAATGACCCTGGGAAAGAAGCCTTCTGAAAAAATTGTGGGAAAAGAAGAAAATGCTGGTAACCAGCATTTTCTCCTTTTCCCACAATTTTTTCCACACTATCAAAGGAAACTTGCATCATTTAAGCAACACTAAAATTGTTGTATGAATATACTTTCAATTTGGACATGGCTAAAATTTTGTCGTCTGGTAAAGGGTTACAGTCATTACCTAAAAATTTTTAGGCATAGGTCTGAGTTAGGCAGGTTGAACATATGTGTTACAAGGTCTGTGTACTCTTTCATGATGGTGTTTAGAGCTTCCAAACTTTGAGCAAAGTCAATTATCCTGTTCCATCTGATGTAATCATGTGACAAGTTGTAGGCATGGCTCTGGAGGAAGTCAGGTTCAACATTTGTGTTTCAAGGTCTACATACTCTTCACTGGTGGAGTTTAGAGATTCTAAACTTTGAGCAAATGTAACTTCATTCCCTATCATCTCTATTGTCATCATGTGACAATTTGTAGGCGTGGCTGAGGATAAGGCGGATTCAACATTTGTTTTTCAAGGTCTGTGTACTCTTTAATGATGCAGCTTAGAGATTCCAAACTTTGAGCAAAATCTGATAATTCCATGCCATCTATGTGTGTATAGTGATGTATATGAGCCTGAAAAAAAAACAACAAATATAAAAACAAAACCACCTTTAAACAACTCTCAACATTTTCAAGCAACCAATCTTTAAGTCTTTATCTTTCAACTACATGAATATCCATGCATTTACACCTATGTGATATCTTTCTTTTATTAATATATCATAGATATTTATAGAACATGAATGAAATTTCTGCGGGTAAACATCATGTTTTATGATTTTGTGAAAATCATTCATGACATCATTATTACAACTAGTCCATATCATCAGCAATTAATGCAAAATTTTTGTTTTTCATTGTCAGAAATAATAAACACCAACAAATTAGACACTGAAAAATAGACATAATAAGTACATAGTATTGTCGTATGCAAAAAATATCTAACTGGCCAAGGCTCGACAATTATCAATTCTCCCAACCTTGTTAGATATTTTTGAGATACATACTATATATTTACCAAACAACAAAATTTTAGCCTGGTTGAAACTGAAAGCATTTGCAGAGAACATATCAAATCTAACTTAAAACAGGAAATTTGTCTATCAACAGGTAGAAAAGATTGTGGGAAAAGGAGAAAATGCTGGTTACCAGCTTTTTCTCATTTTTCCCACAATGTTTTCAAAAGCATTTTTGTTTTTTATTTTTTTTAGTCTGGATTGTATGGTAAAGGGTTAAAAGAACTGTGGGTAAAGGGGAATGAGCACTTTGTGCTAAGATAAGCTTATAGTTTATTTGCTTGTTTGGAGTTAAATTCTGTTTCTAACATTATTTCATTTATATCTCTGTGGCCAATGCACCTATCTATAATATTTCCATAACATTTCTCCCATGATAGAGACAAATCCTGTCTTTTGAACCACATCTAATTAGTCATCTGCAAATGCTTTTGAAATAGAAAAGTCTAAAATTTGTTGTTTGTAAAGACTTAATAAGAAATATCTTTTAAACATGATAGAGGCACTGGAATATAAAAGTTTAAACTCTTGTGTGATTCAGTATGAAGAGAAATGAAAAGTAAGTTCCATGTCAGCACTTGCCCTAAAATAGGCCTGAAGGAGTCTGCAGTATTGACATGTCCACATTTTTTACTAATAAAAAAATACGACTTATTCATTCGATTATATCATACCCATAAGTAGGTCAAGAGCCAGTGCATCAGCTAAGCCAAAAAAACAGCAACAGCACAGTATGCCAGTGCCAACACTCGGCTGCAGTTGCTCAATAAAAATAGACTGATTTTCAGTGAAAATTGTAAGTCAAAAAAGGGGCGTAACTGTGTATAAAATATTTTGATAGTTAACTGCCCCTTTTATATGGGTTCCCCCTTTAATAGGTAATTACTAGTCCAAGTTTAAAGTAAATATTTTCAGTAATGAGAGAGATATTATAAATGTCAAAGCTTTTGCCGAATGATGACACAGACGACTACAGGACAATGACAATAACTCGAGCCAAGTTAAAAACAGACTCACTTTTCTTTTATAAAGTTTGACATGTCTGTCTTTGAGATCTGTAAAATTATGATGAATACATGTATTGTTTGCCAGTGTCAGCAGCGAGTATGACTGCCCTACAGGAGGTACAGCGCATAAACCTGTCTTCCAGCCTTCTTGATTCCAGTGGATAAACTTCAAATTAGGTTTCAGTCTGAAAGAAAATAGGATTTGACCCATTACCATACTAATATGAACTTTTTATGCCCTAGAATAAGACCCATTTTAAAAAAGAAAGAGAGTTATCTCTAGACCAGATTACCAAATGTTAGACTTGTCCCTTTTGAAAGCATGGATAGCCAATAAAGTGAATGTACCTCAAAAATTGGATTTGTGTTTATAAGGACAGAAAACTATGTAAGGAATTGAGAATATACTGGTCTCCTTTCCCTACAATGTTTTCAGAAGACATTTTCCTCAGGAGTTCTTGAAACACGGGATTATAAGGTAAAGAATTTAGGCGCAATCCTTATACATTTCAACCCATAACATTTTGCTATAAAGCAGGAGCTCTTACTAAATAGCAACCAAAAGCAGTATAAAACTGTAAAGTGTTCCTGGCCGACAAAGTCCCTCCCCCTCCCCCTTTCGGCCCATATTGCCTCTGGAGTAGGAAAGGGAAAGAATTCAAAGGGCCATAACTCTCATATTAGCCGACCTATGTAAATGAAATAAACTGATGCTCAAGAACAAGAAGTTCAAATGGTATGGAAAACATCCATTAAATTTCACACATATAGTTGAAAATTGTAGGAGGAGAGGAAACAAAGAGAAGTCTTTTGAAAACACCGTGGGAAAAGGAAAAAATGCTCGTAACCAGCATTTTCCCCTTTTCCGACAATATTTCATACCTTTTGACAGACAAATTTCATCATTCCAGTTGCATTTGATTTGTCATGTGCAAATGCTTTCAATTTGAATGAGTCTAAAAATTTTGTTGTTTGGTAAAGAGTTAACTTTGTTGTGAGATATAGTAATACAAATAAAAAGGAAGTTCTTACTTTTCTATATTTCTTCTTACATCAGCAATCTCGACATTTCCTCTTACCATCAGTGCGCATGCTAGGTTTTGGATCACTTTTTAATAACTGATAATCTCTAGAAAATGCATCAGAAAACATTTGGTCCAGTCTGAAATTAAACAAGAGGGCCATAATGGCCCTGTATCGCTCCACTGGCTAATACATAAAATCCCTACATGCCAAACATTACAATACTTTGCCAATTGGTTTTGAACATAAGACCCCTGAGACAGGACTAAAATTGGTAGCCCTAGTTCTTATGGTTAGTAACAATAAGATTTTTAAAGATTTCACTATATAAGCTCATGTAAAACTTCTGACCCCTGGAGATGAATCAAATTCTACCCTAGGGCTATAATTTATGCACTCTTGGTGAAGGCCCACTAGATAAAGCTACAGGCGAAATTTGGTAGCCCTAGGCTTTATGACTAAGTACAAGGAGATTTCTTAAGTTTTCTCTCTATAAGCCCTTGTAAAACTTGTGACCCCTGGGGCAGGGCCAATTTTGACCCCAGGGCTGTAATTTGGGCACTCTTGGTAGAGGCCCACTAAATAAAGCCACATGCAAAATTTGGTAGCCCGAGGCCTTATGGCTAGGTACAGGGAGATTTCTACAGTTTTCCCTATCTAAGCCCATGTAAAACTTGTGACCCCCGGCGTGGGGTCAAATTTAACCCCAGGGCTATAATTTGAAGAAACTTGATAGAGGCCCACTAGATAAAGCTACATGCCAAATTTGGTAGCCCTAGACCTTATGGTTTCAGACAAGAAGATTTTCAAAGATTTCCAATATTTTTAAGTTTTGTTGCCATAGCAACCAGAGTTTTTGAAGGAATCAAATTCTTTCAAAAAATTCTGAAGAGGACCATGGCAGGATCATTTCTGTGAAGTTTCATCAAAATTGGATGGGTAGTTTCAGAGAAGAAGAAGTTTAAAACAAGAGGGCCATGATGGCCCTGGATCGCTCACCTGAGTCAATAGGCGAAATTCACTCCACATGCATAATTCAATTTCTGACAAATTGTCAGGTCAACTGAGCTTAAAATGTGGCCTCTAGAGGCGTCCACAAGGGATTTCAGTAAGTTGACCTAGTGACCTAATTTATCACCCAACGTGACCCAATTTAGAACTCATCAAAAAATTTATCAAGACAATCATTCTGAATAATTCTCAAATCATTTGAGCAATAAATGTGGCCTCTAGAGTGCCCACAAGGTATTTCTTTAATTTGACCAAGTGACCTAGTTTATGACCCCAGGTGACCCAATTTCAAACTCATCCAATATTTCATCAAGACAAACATTCTGACCATTTTTCAAGTCAATTGAGCAAGAAATGTGACCTCTAGAGTGCCCACAAGTTATTTCTTTAATTTGACTTAGTGACCTAGATTATGACCCCAGGTGACCTAATTTTGAACTCATCCTAGATTTCATCAAGACAAACATTTTAAACAATTTTCAAATCAATTGAACAATAAATGTGGCCTCTAGAGTGCCCAAAAGGTATTTCTTTAATTTGACTTAGTGACCTAGTTTATGACTTTACATGACCTAATTTAGTACTCATCTGAAAATTTATCAAAACAAACACTGACCAATTTTCAAGTCAATTAAGCAAAAAATGTGGCCTCTAGAGTGCCCTAAAGGTATTTCTTTAATTTGACTTAGTGACCTTGTTTATGACCCCAGTTTACCCCATTTAGAACTTATCTGAAAGTTTATCAAGACAAACATTCTGAATAATTCTCAAATCATTTGAGCAATAAATGTGGCCTCTAGAGTGCCCACAAGATTTTTCTTGAATTTGACCAAGTGACCTAGTTTATGACCCCAGGTGACCCAATTTCAAATGCATCCGATATTTCATCAAGACAAACATTCTGACCATTTATCAAGTCAATTGAGCAAGAAATGTGACCTCTATAGTGCCCTAAAGGTATTTCTTTAGTTTGACCTTGTGACCTAGATTATGACCCCAGGTGACTAAATTCTGTACTCATCCTAGATTTCATCAAGACAAACATTCTGACCAATTTTCAAATCAATTGAACAATAAATGTGGCCTCTAGAGTGCCCACAAGGTATTTCTTTAGTTTCACCTAGTGACCTAATTTAAGACCCCACATGACCCAAATTAGACTCATGTGTGATTTTATCAAGACAAACATTCTGACCATTTTTCAAGTCAATTGAGCAATAAATGTGGCCCCTAGAGTGCCCACAAGGTATTTCTTTAATTTGACCAAGTGACCTACATGTAGTTTATGACCCCAGGTGACCCATTTTCAAACTCATCCGATATTTCATCAAGACAAACGTTCTGACCAATTTTCAAGTCACTTGAGCAAGAAATGTGACCTCTACAGTGCCCTAAAGGAGTTTCTTTTATTTGATCTAGTGACCTAGATTATGACCCCACGTGACCCAATTTTAAACTCATCCTAGATTTCATCAAGACAAACATTTTAAGCAATTTTCAATTCAATTGAACAATAAATGTGACCTCTAGAGTGCCCACAAGGTATTTCTTTAATTTGACCTAGTGACCTAGTTAATGACCCCACGTGACCCAATTTTAAACTCATCCGAGATTTTATCAAGACAAACATTCTGACCAATTTTCAAGTCAATTGGGCAAGAAATGTGGCCTCTAGAGTGCCCTAAAGGTATTTCTTTAATTTGACCTCGTGACCTAGATTATGACCCCAGGTGACCCAATTTCAAACTCATCTGAGACTTTATCAAGACAAACATTCTGACCAATGTTCAAGTCAATTGAGCAAGAAATGTGGCCTCTAGAGTGCCCACAAGATTTTTCTTGAATTTGACCTAGTGACCTACATTATGACCCCACGTGATCCAATTTTAAACTCATCCTAGATTTCATCAAGACAAACATTTTAACAAATTTTCAAATTAATTGAACAATAAATGTGGCCTCTAGAGTGCCCTAAAGGTGTTTCTTTTATTCGACCTAGTGACCTAGATTATGACCCCAGGTGACCCAATTTTGAACTCATCTTAGATTTCATCAAGACAAACATTTTAAGCAATTTTCAAATTAATTGAACAATAAATGTAGCCTCTAGAGTGCCCACAACGTATTTCTTTTATTTGACCTAGTGAGCTTATTTAAGACCCAACATGACCCAAATTCAGACTCATGTGAGATTTTATCAAGACAAACATCCTGACCAATTTGCAAGTCAATTGAGCAAAAAATGTGGCCTCTAGAGTGCCCACAAGCTATTACTTTAATTTGACCTAGTGACCTAGTTTATGATCCCTGGTGACCCAAATCCAAACTCATGTGAGATTTTATCAAGACAAACATTCTGACCAAATTTCAGGTCATTTGAGCTATAAACGTGGCCTCTGGAGTGCCCACAAGGTATTACTTAAATTTGACCTAGTGACCTAGTTTATGACCCCAGGTGACCCAATTTTGAACTGACTGAACACGTTGTGCTCAGGTGGGCTAACAAAATTAGAACAGGTTCACTACATACCAAATAACAAAGCTCTATGTCTTCCAATTTTAGTAAAGAAGAATTTTAAAGTTTTCCTTCTTTGTTCCTATGTTCGAACTTGTGACCCCCGGGGCTGGGCCAGTTTTGACCCCAGCGGCATCATTTGAACAAACTTGGTAGAGGTCCACTAGGAGATGCTGCATACCAAATATCAAAGCTCTACGCCTTCCAGTTTTAGAGAAGAAGAATATCAAAGTTTTCCTTCTTTGTTCCTATGTTCAATCTTGTGACCCCCGGGGCGGGACCAGTTTTGACCCCAAGGGCATTGTATGAACAAACTTGGAAGAGGTCCACTAGGAGATGCTACATACCAAATATCAAAGCTGTATGCCTTCCATTTTCTGAGAAGAAGAATATTAAAGTTTTCCTTCTTTGTTTTCTATGTTCGAACTTGTGACCCCCGGGGCGGGGCCAATTTTGACCCCAGCGGCATCATATGAACATACTTAGTAGAAGTCCACTAGGAGATGCTAGATGCCAAATATCAAAGCTCTATGCCTTCAAGTTTCAGAGAAGAAGAATTTTAAAGTTTTCCTTTTTTGTTCCCATGTTCGAACTTGTGACCCCCGGGGCTGGGCCAGTTTTGACCCCAGGGGCATCGTATGAACAAACTTGGAAGAGGTCCACTAGGAGATGGTAGATGCCAAATATCAAAGCTCCACGCCCTCCAGTTTCAGAGAAGAAGAATTTTAAAGTTTTCCTTCTTTGTTCCTATGTTCAAACTTGTGACCCCCGGGGAGGGGCCAGTTTTGACCCCAGGGGCATCATGTGAACAAACTTGGTAGAAGTCCACTAGGAGATGCTACATACCAAATATCAAAGCTGCATGCCTTCCAGTTTCAGAGAAGAAGAATTTTAAAGTTTTCCTTCTTTGTTCCTATGTTCGAACTTGTGATCCCCAGGGCGGGGCCAGTTTTGACCCCAGGGACATCATATGAACATACTCAGTAGAGGTCCACTAGGAGATGCTACATACCAAATATCAAAGCTGCATGCCTTCCAGTTTCAGAGAAGAAGAATTTTAAAGTTTTCCTTCTTTGTTCCTATGTTCAAACTTGTGACCCCCGGGGCGGGGCCAGTTTTGACCCCAGGGGCATCATATGAACAAATTTGGTAGAGGTCCACTAGGAGATGCTACATACCAAATATCAAAGCTGTATGCCTTCCAGTTTCAGAGAAGAAGAATTTTAAAATTTTCCTTCTTGTTCCTATGTTGAAACTTGTGACCCCCGGGGCGGGGCCAGTTTTGACCCCAGGGGCATCATATGAACAAATTTGGTAGAGGTCCACTAGGAGATGCTACATACCAAATATCAAAACTCTACGCCTACTAGTTTCAGAGAAGAAGATTTTCAATGATGTTGCTATTTTTCCCTTTTTGTTGCTATGGCAACCAGAGTTATGGGTGGAATTCAATCTCTTTAACAACTTTGGTAGAGCTTCACCCAAGGAACATCCCTGCCAAGTTTCTTCAAGATTGGCCAAGCGGTTTAGGAGGAGAAGATGTTTAAAGGAATTGTGGACAGACAGACAGACGGACAGATGGACGCCAGACAACGACCGGTCACAATACCTCACCTTAGCGCTTCGTGCTCAGGTGAGCTAATAAAAGTTAACGCACGGACGCACGGAGGGACGGACGGACGGACGCATGACGGACAACGGGCCATGACATAAGCCCGCTGGCCTTCGGCCAGTGGAGCTAAAAAACAAAAAATGAACATTTTTTTTTTATACCCATGAATTTTATTAGTATTTAACCTTAAAAAGTTAAATAAATTTATCCAATTGAAATTTTGACTCCACAAAATTAGACTCAAATAATAGCAGTTTCAAAGTTGCTTTTGTCTAGGACTTTCGCCAAAGCAAACTTTGTAGATCAAAGACCTGACTATACCTTTTGTGCATTCTTATCTTGATGTACACTGTTTGCAAAGGTAACTATAGCTGTAAAAGGCACATTAAGAGTAAACATATTTATAACTCTTTACCAAACGACAAACTTTTGTACTTGACCAAGTTGAAAGCATTTCCAGATGCCAACTTGAATGTAGCTCAGATGATGATTCCTGTCTTTGATAGGGTAGAAAACAATGTGGGAAAAGGAGAAAATGCTGGTTACCAGCATTTTCTTCTTTTCCCACAATTTTTTCAAAATTTGTCTGCAGGGTCGCCAGAACTAAGGATTGTGTGGTAAAGAGTTAATCAGAGGACAAAATTTTTGACTTGTTCATATTAAAAGTCACTGCGAACAAAATTACTGTTGTAAAAAATTTACCAATGTTCAGTGCATTATGCACAAAAATGTCTATGTACTGCACAATGAAATTGAAAAATTGAAAGGTAATTGAAAATGTCACGATCATCTTTTAGGCTACAATAAATATGAGGTCTGCAAATGCATGCAGTTTAGTCCGGTCTAAAAATTTTGTCATTTGGCAAAGAGTCAACTCACTACCTCACTATACAATACTGCAACAGATTACCTTAAAAGCATCCTTTTTAGCTCACCCGAGCACAACGTGCTCAAGGGGAGTTTTTAGGATCACCCGGTGTCCGTCGTGCGTCGTCCGTCGTGCTTCGTGCGTTGTCAACAATTTTTTAAACTGAAAACTACTCCTAAACCGCTGGGCCAACTTGGACCAAACTTCGCTGGAATGTTCCTTTGGAGGTCCCTTTTTAAAAATTGTCCACAGAATTTGATTCCATCAAAAACTGTGGTTGCCATGGCAACAAAATGGAATTTTCTAAGAAATTCTTTAAAAATCTTCTCCGCTGAAACCGCTGGTCAGATTTTGAAATAATTTCACAGAGATGTTCCTTGCGTGACCCTTTTCAAAAACTGTTCACGAAATTTTGATCCGTCAAGAAACATGGCTCTGGTGAATGGGGGCTACTTGCACTATACAGAAATGAAGAAATTCTTAAAAATTCTTCTTCTCTGAAACCGCTGGTCAAATTTTGAAATAATTTCACAGAGATGTTCCTTGGGTGACCCTTTTCAAAAATTGTTCGCGAAATTTTGATCCGTCAAGAAACATGGCTCTGATGGCTGTGGGCTATTTACACTATACGGACATGAAGAAATTCTTAAAAATTCTTCTTCTCCGAAACCGCTGGTCAGATTTTGAAATAATTTCACAGCAATGTTCCTTGGGTGACTTTTTTCAAAAATAGGTCAAAATTGTGATCTGTCGATAAACATGGCTCTGATGGTGGGGGCTATTTGCACTACAGGGACATGAAGAGGAATTTCTTAATTCTTCTTCTCTGGAACGGTTGGTCAGATTTTGAAATAATTTCACAGAAATGTTCCTAAGGTGACCCTTTTCAAAATTTGTTAGGGAAATTTTTATCCGTCAAAAAACAACAGCCAATTGTTGGCACCTGCATGTGGTGCTCTTGTTCAACTTATGTTTTTAGTCACTATCGAGCATGTGCTCTTCTTCAAGAAATTGTCTTTGGCTGATCTATCCAAAAATTTATTTGCAGAATTCTGATTCATCAAATTCATTGCTGTTGTGATGATTGTAGGGGTGGTGACAGAGTTTGAAATGACATTTACAGGTGACCTTTTCAAAATTACTTGGCAAAATAATGATTTTGTTTCGAAAGTTTCAATACCTCAAAAAAAATTGGCTATGGTCCTCTCAAAAATTCAGGTGAGCGATCCAGGGCCATCTTGGCCCTCTTGTTCAATATGAATTGACCAGCCCTAATAGCTCTATAGAGTATGAGATTTGTCAATGTCAAATCTCTGATCACTTGAGGGTATGGGTTTGATTTTTACAGCTGGCCACTTGATATTACTAATAAGTCTTTTGGGCGAGATGTTACACCTACATCATAGATCCGCTGTGACCGTGCTATACACTAAGCGTGTTCAAGAACCAGACTTAATTAAGAATTGGTTTCTTCGTGTATCCTGCACAATCCCCATAACAAAGTTACAAGCCATCTGGGGGAGTCGCCCATATGGAGGCTTTGGAAAACATGGTAGGATAAGGAGAAAATGCTGGTACACTATCAAAGACAAATCATCATTTTAGCAGCAAAAGAGTTGTCCTCTGCAAGATGCTTTCTGTTTTGTTGAGTCCAACATTTTGATGTTTGCTACAGAGTAAAGGGTATAGCGAATAATATTCACCTTCTTGGGGGAAGATTAATGTCTGCTGAGGTATAGAGTGGAGACTGACTTGATACGAGGTAGTGTAACTTTGGATAGGGCACCCGATTCATTGTAATTTCATTCAGATCTACATTTAAAGATCCTTCAAACCTTGCAGAGCTGTAAATGAAAAAAATAATTTACTGGTATGTTTCTAAACTATGTTTGATAGGCAATGTCAGAAACGGGTGGAATGTTCAAAATTATTCACAATTAAGCAAAACATTTTAATCAACCTAACTAGGAACATTCTAAATTTCATATTCTGAAATAAGTTTAAAAGTCTATTAAAGATTAGAAAGTACCCATGGTTATACTCAAAGGAGCTGCTGCATCATTGATTCTTCCACCGCCAGCAAAAAAAAAAAAAAAAAAAAAAACAAGAGGGCCAAGATGGCCCTGGATTGCTCACCTGAATTTTTGAGAGGACCATAGCCAATTTTTTTTGAGGTATTGAAACTTTCGAAACAAAATCATTATTTTGCCAAGCAATTTTGAAAAGGTCACCTGTAAAAGTAATTTCAAAATCTGTCACCACCTCTACAATCGTCACCACAGCAATAATTTTGATGAATCAGAATTCTGCAAATAAATTTTTGGATAGATCACCCAAGAACAATTTCTTGAAGAAGAGCACATTCTCGATAGTGACTAAAAACATAAGTTGAACAAGAGCACCACATGCAGGTGCCAACAATTCGCTGTTGTTTTTCGACGGATAAAGTTTCCCTAACAATTTTTGAAAAGGGTCACCCAAGGAACATTTCTGTGAAATTATTTCAAAATCTGACCAGCGGTTTCAAAGAAGAATAATTTTTAAGACTTTCTTCATGTCTGTATAGTGTAAAAAGCCCACAGCCATCAGAGCCATGTTTCTTGATGGATCAAAATTTCTCTAACACTTTTTGAAAAGGGTCACCCAAGAAACATTTCTTTGAAATTATTTCAAAATCTGACCAGCTGTTTCAGGGAAGAAGAATTTTTAAGAATTTCTTAATGTCCATATAGTGCAAGTGGGTCCCCCCCCCCCCATCAGAGCCATGTTTCTTGACGAATCAGCATTTTGCGAACTATTTTTGAAAAGGGTCACCAAAGGAACATTTCTGTGAAATTATTTCAAAATCTGACCAGCCGTTCCAGAGAAGAAGAACTTTTAAGAATTTCTTCATGGCCATATTGTGCGAGTAGCCCCCATTTACCAGAGCCGTGTTTCTTGACGGATCAAAATTTCGCGAGCAATTTTTGAAAAGGGTCACTAAAGTAACATCTCTGTGAAATTATTTCAAAATCTGACCAGCGGTTTCAGAGAAGAAGAATTTTTAATAATTTCTTCATTTCCGTATAGTGCAAGTAGCCCCCATTCACCAGAGCCATGTTTCTTGACGGATCAAAATTTCGTGAACACTTTTTGAAAAGGGTCACCAAAGGAACATCTCTGTGAAATTATTTCAAAATCTGACCAGCGGTTTCAGAGAAGAAGAATTTTTAAGAATTTCTTCATTTCTGTATAGTGCAAGAAGCCCCCATTCACCAGAGCCATGTTTCTTGACGGATCAAAATTTCGCGAACACTTTTTGAAAAGGGTCACCCAAGGAACATCTCTGTGAAATTATTTCAAAATCTGATCAGCGGTTTCAGAGAAGAAGAATCTTTAAGAATTTCTTCATTTCTGTATAGTGCAAGAAGCCCCCATTCACCAGAGCCATGTTTCTTGATGGATCAAAATTTCACGAACAATTTTTGAAAAGGGTCACCAAAGGAACATTTCTGTGAAATTATTTCAAAATCTGACCAGCCGTTCCAGAGAAGAAGAACTTTTAAGAATTTCTTCATGGCCATATTGTGCGAGTAGCCCCCATTTACCAGAGCCGTGTTTCTTGACGGATCAAAATTTCGCGAACAATTTTTGAAAAGGGTCACTAAAGTAACATCTCTGTGAAATTATTTCAAAATCTGACCAGCGGTTTCAGAGAAGAAGAATTTTTAATAATTTCTTCATTTCCGTATAGTGCAAGTAGCCCCCATTCACCAGAGCCATGTTTCTTGACGGATCAAAATTTCGTGAACAGTTTTTGAAAAGGGTCACCCAAGGAACATCTCTGTGAAATTATTTCAAAATCTGACCAGCGGTTTCAGAGAAGAAGAATTTTTAAGAATTTCTTCATTTCCGTGTAGTGCAAGTAGCTCTCATTCACCAGAGCCAGGTTTCTTGACGGATAAAAATTTCGCGAACAGTTTTTGAAAAGGGTCACCAAAGGAACATCTCTGTGAAATTATTTCAAAATCTGACCAGCGGTTTCAGAGAAGAAGAATTTTTAAGAATTTCTTCATTTCTGTATAGTGCAAGAAGCCCCCATTCACCAGAGCCGTGTTTCTTGACGGATAAAAATTTCGCGAACACTTTTTGAAAAGGGTCACCAAAGGAACATCTCTGTGAAATTATTTCAAAATCTGACCAGCGGTTTCAGAGAAGAAGAATTTTTAAGAATTTCTTCATTTCTGTATAGTGCAAGAAGCCCCCATTCACCAGAGCCATGTTTCTTGATGGATCAAAATTTCACGAACAATTTTTGAAAAGGGTCACCAAAGGAACATCTCCGTGAAATTATTTCAAAATCTGACCAGCGGTTTCAGAGGAGAAGATTTTTAAAGAATTTCTTAGAAAATTCCATTTGGTTGCCATGGCAACCACAGTTTTTGATGGAATCAAATTCTGTGAACAATTTTTAAAGAGGACCTCCCAAGGAACATTCCAGCCAAGTTTGGTCCAAATTGGCCCAGTGGTTTAGCAGGAGTTGATGTTTAAAGAATTGTTGACGACGCATGATGGACGACGGACACCGGGTGATCCTAAAAGCTCCCCTTGAGCATGTTGTGCTCAGGTGAGCTAAAAAAAATAGCCGAGGGTTAAAACTAAATGCGTCATGCTTTTAGAAAAAGGGGCTTTATGCATTTGCAAAAAGCATTGACTCAGGTCAGCCTGCACAGTCCACACAGGCTTACCTTGGTCTAAACTTTATGCAATCTGTGTATCTTCTGCATATTCAAAGACCACTTTTCCTTCAGATTAAGTCAATTGTTAGAATAAATGGATTTCATGTATACCCAATTATGTGATGATGAATTGCTTGATAAAATGCATCACAGAGATGCATTTAGCCCCTTTGCCAGACCATGGCTCCAATGTGTTTAAAATAAAAAATGTCTTTATAATATTGAGGAATTTCTTCATTTGTTACAATGTTTTCAAAACCTTTTTTAAGCAATGGTGTAAAAAGGCTTTTTCATCATAGCAAAAAAGGGATAAGACTACCCCACGCGGCTTTTAACACTCTGCTTCAGTTGCTTTTCTAAGTTAACAAAGGGGCATCACTCAGTCAAATCATTTTGAGGGTTACCTTCCCTTCTGGTTTGGGTTCTCCTTTTGATATTTAAAAAGTGGCCACAGTTTGAATTAGGTATCTTCAGAAATGACAAAGAAGAAAGAAAATGTCAAAGTTTTTGTATGACAGCGACACTGACTGCAGAGCTATGATGTGGTGTCCATGGTTGTGAGGTAGAGGCTCATCCTCATAACCATATGGCCCCCAGTTCGATACCCTGGAGCGGATGTCAACTTTTGGACTATTCATTGGCCCACACATTTGGCATGATTACTGGTGTAGTTGCCTGGAACCAGAATTGAGACAGATTAGCATAAGCTGCAAGAACTTGTTTCTCAATCGCTGTAAAATAAATGTGTGTAACCTAACCAGGGCTATGACCTCATTGTTTTAAACTTAACAAACAGCCAAACTAAAAATCTTTGGTAGCCAAAGTGGTATCAGCATTACCTCGTTAAATTAAGTAACAAATTAGCAACAATATTATTCATTGTATCGAATGGTTTCTCATCAGAGGCCTTAGTGATTCCTCCTTCACTATTTGTAATGGCACTTCCTGGTTTTATATCACCCCCAACACTTGTATATTCTCTTTCCTGTCTTTGAAGGTGGGAGAGACTGGTTGATCTTATTGACCAACAAGTTGGCTTCTTTACAAAAGAAGCCAGGAGAGGTCAGCATCAATGTTTTCAAATAGTTTATTGGCTTTTAATTTCAATATATTTTGGTACATGTACACAAACAAGTAAAAAAGCTGTCGCATAGAAACCTCATATGCTTTACATGACGGTCATTTGACCTTCTTGTTGCGTTTTCAAGTCGCATGATCTTGTCCGGCAGTCTTCTTTCTCTTTTTAAACGAAATTCTTCTTATTTTTTCATCTGCTTAGATTTACTTGCTTAATGAAAAATTACAATTATTTGTGATGCCATTTGCAGCCATGGCAAATTAATATAAAAAATATTTTCTGAAATTCGTCATATAAAAATAAACCATGTCTATTTCCTGTTTCGGTTTTTTGATTTCGCTTTATTTACAAAACCATGACGAAACAGACTGTGTATCAGAACAATTTCGCAAGAAAAATAGATTTACACAGCAAATTCTGTGGCAGTCTGCCTTTTAAACTCACCACTGTTGGAGAGGTCTGATGACCTCTCCAATGAAACAAGTTGGCTTCTTTACAAAAGAAGCCAGGAGAGGTCAGCATCAATGTTTTCAAATAGTTTATTAGCTTTTAATTTCAATATATTTTGGTACATGTAAACAAACAAGTAAAAAAGCCGCCGCGTAGAAACTTCATATGCTTTACATGACGGTCATTTGACCTTCTTGCCGCGTTTTCAAGTCGCATGATCTTGTCCAGTGGTCTTCTTTCTCTTTTTTAACGAAATTCTTCTTATTTTTCTCTCTGCTTAGATTTATTTGCTTAATGAAAAATTACAATTATTTGAGAGGTCATTTGCAACTATGGCAAATCAATATAACAAATCTTTTCTGAAATTCGTCATATAAAAATAAACCACGTCTATTTCCTGTTTCGGTTTTTTTTATTTCGCTTTATTTACAAAACCATGACGAAACAGACTGTGTATCAGAACAATTTTGCAAGAAAAATGGATTTAGACAGCAAATTCTGTGGCAATCTGCCTTTTAAACTCATCACTGTTGGAGAGGTCTGATGACCTCTTCAACAAGAGCCTAAAAAATCAAAACACCAAAAGTACTGAAAGTGAAATGTAAAATAACTTTAACCCTTGTCTACTTGTCACTGTGATATGACTGAAACCATGCTAAAAATCTTACTGAACTCATATATATCTCTGCGGTATGAGAAGAATTTCACTGAAATACATATAAAAAAATTTAACCTCATTACCTCCATAGGCAAATCTTCTGCAGATAGCCTCGATAGCATCCTTGCGTTCCCTCCATCAACATGTTTTAACCCTTAAAGTGCCTTTCACAACTAAACTGTAGTTGCCTTTGTGGCCAGTGTAGATCAGTTCAGACTGCACCAAACGTGCAGTCTCCTCTTTGATCTACGCTGTCTGCTTTGCTGCGACATTCTGGACAAAGAATAATTTTTCAGCTACACTTATGTAGGTCTTATTTCCAGTGTGAAACTGTCTGTTGAGTTTATTTAGTTCCCTAAGGGTTAAAAAGCAGTCTGCATAGTATTGCCAATATTTTCTTTTAATGCTTTTAAATGCCTTGTTTGACAGGGTCATATAAAACACTGGACAACATGGTAATGGGTTAATGTGAAGAATTGGTTACCTGGTTTTCTATTGGAAGCACACAGTCTGCCTTTTCTGTCAGCTCTCTCATAGCTAAGACACTATTATAAGGGGAGGTAATAACATCATCATCCACTGAGGGATACACAGCCGTAACAAATCTGAAATACATATGTGACCCGTCACGCAAAAAGGGACCTTCTGGGAACTGCGAAAAGTATCAACCCTGGTCAGACTGCGCGAATTGCACAGTCTGACCAGGGTTGATACTTTTCGCTTTTCTGATATTTTCTGTATGAGAAGTTGTCATTCTACCTTGTTATTCAATTATTTTTGAATTATCAACTTCAAATTGACCTGCACTATCGTTGATCTGTTTTCATCTAATTGATGTACGGAATTCCCAGATGGTCCCTTTTTGCGTGACGGGTCACATATACATGTACGGTGAATTTGGAAAGTCCTTTATGCTATATTTTAGTTATATCACAGGGACAGCTGACTTTTTTTTTATGTATTTCCTTGGTTTCACTATTTCACTACCAGCTATTACTTAAGTAGCATTGGCTGATGGTGTGGATCAAGATCAGACTGCACACAACATGCAATCTGATCTTGGATCTACATTATCCACAACCCGATGCCAGATCTATGACCCGATTCATCTTCAATAGCTGTGGATATCTTTGTTTAGACCCTGAAAAAAAAATGAATTTCTTGAGTTGGTAGTGAAAGAGTTAAACAAGATGTCTGTTTGTAAAACAGTCTTGCCCCCCTACTGCCACATTGATACAGGAAGTGGCACAATTCATAAAGTGATATCAAAAGAATTGATTGGGAAATATCGATGTCATCTTTTTGATTTATAGCCCACTTCAATTGTTAAACGTGATAATCTGTCAACAGTTCGCATAATTATACACACTGCCATGCGTATACATACAAGATTGTAAACAGTCGCCGATACACAGACTGGGTTATCAATTTTCTTTTCGGCACGCGCGTTCGACTTCCGCTTTTTCCCAGTCGACTTCGATGCTTACTACGTCCCCGATAATACGCGAATAAAATGTTGGAGCCACAAGTTGAGCCACATATAATGATTTTTGAGACACTTTAATTTTTTTTTAGCAAATGGCTCAAGTGGCGAATGGCAGCACGGGCCCTGAATCATCTGGTGGTCACTGTGACCTTGACCTTTCACGGATTAACCTTAAAATCGATAGGGATCATTTACACTCCAAGATGAATATCTGTACAGAATTTAAAGGACCTAGGTCAATTCTGTGTCTAGTTATCATCTGGACAAGGTTTGGTCTATATATCATTAGGTTGAAGGCCACTGTGACCTTGACATTTGATGGATTAATCTCAAAATCGATAGGGATCATTTACACTCAGAGATGAATATCTGTACAGAATTTGAAGAACCTATGTCAATTCTGTGTCTAGTTATCATCCAGACAAGGTTTGGTCTATATATCATTAAGTTGAAGGCCACTGTGACCTTGACCTTTGGTGGATTAATCTCAAAGTCAATAGGGATTATCTGCACTCCAAGAGAAATGTCTGTGCCAAATTTGAAGAATCTAGGTCAATTCTGTGTCTAGTTATCATCCGGACAAGGTTTGGTCTATATATCAACATGTTGACAGTCACTGTGGTCTTGACCTTTAATGGATTTATCTCAAAATTGATAGAGATCATCTGCACTCCAAGACAAATGTCTGTGCCAAATTTGACGAATCTAGGTCAATTCTGTGTCTAGTTATCATCCGGACAAGGTTTGGTCTATATATCAACATGTTGATGGTCACTGTGACCTTGACATTTGACCAATTGGCCTCAGAATCAATAGGGATCATCTACACTCCGAGACGCATGTCTGTGCCAAATTTGACGAACATAGGTCAATTCTGTGTCTAGTTACCATCCGGACAAGGTTTGGTCTATATATCAACATGTTGACGGTCACTGTGACCTTGACATTTGACCGATTGACCTCAAAATCAATAGGGATCATCTACACTCCGAGACGTATGTCTGTGCCAAATTTGACGAACCTAGGTCAATTCTGTGTCTAGTTATTATCCGGACAAGGTTTGGTCTATATATCAACATGTTAACGATCACTGTGACCTTGACATTTGACCGATTGACCTTAAAATCAATAGGGATCATCTACACTCCGAGATGCATGTCTGTGCCAAATTTGAAGAATCTAGGTCAATTCTGTGTCTAGTTATCATCCGGACAAGGTTTGGTCTATATATCAACATGTTGACAGTCACTGTGACCTTGACCTTTAATGGATTTATCTCAAAATTGATAGAGATCATCTGCACTCCAAGACAAATGTCTGTGCCAAATTTGACGAATCTAGGTCAATTCTGTGTCTAGTTATCATCCGGACAAGTTTTAGTCTATATATCAACATGTTGATGGTCACTGTGACCTTGACATTTGTTCGATTGACCTCAAAATCAATTGGGATCATCTGCACTCCAAGACAAATGTCTGTGCCAAATTTGACGAATCTAGGTTAATTCTGTGTCTAGTTATCATCCAGACAAGGTTTGGTCTACATATCAACATGTTGACGGTCACTGTGACCTTAAAATTTGACCGATTGACCTCAAAATCAATAGGGATCATCTACACTCCAAGACGCATGTCTGTGCCAAATTTGACGAACCTAGGTCTATTCTGTGTCTAGTTATCATCCGGACAAGGTTTGGTCTATATATCAACATGTTGACGGTCACTGTGACCTTGACATTTGACCGACTCACCTGAAAATCAATAGGGATCATCTACACTCCGAGACGCATATCTGTGCCAAATTTGACGAACCTAAGTCAATTCTGTGTCTACTTATCATCCGGACAAGGCAAGGTCTACAGACCGACCGACCGACCGACGGATAGACGAACTGACCGACGGACCGACCGACATTAGCAAAGCAATATACCCCCACTTTGTTGAAGGGGGGCATAACAATACAAGGCTGGGGTTCTGCAATGCTTTGCAAATGAAAACCTCCATGAAGAGAGCAACAACACCCACAGGGATCAAACCCAGAGCCTCTTGATTATGAATGCCCAGCAATAACCCTTTACAGCACAATCCCCTGTTTTAAAGACCCTAGAGAAGAGGACTTGAAAAAATTGTGAGAAAAGGAGAAAATGCCTGTTGCCAGCATTTTCTCCTTTTCTCACAATGTTTTCAAAAACCTATATCCCAAAGGGCATTAAAACGTAGAATTGTTTGGAACAAGATGAATAGTTTTTGTACATACTTTCTATCCCTAATTAATAGGTAGCTCAGTGGTTAGCGTATTGGACTCATGACCTGGTGGTCAAGTTCAATACCCGGTCGAAGCAAACTTTCTTTCTGCTGATTTTGATGCATGTGAGAAAGGAGCCGGTGACTCGGAAAGAAAGTTGTATCTGTACTGGTGTGAGAAAGTTAGAAAACACATGGGTAGGTACAGTGGCTGCTGTGATATGACCTAAGCTGTTAAAATGGTGTTAAACTCCAATTCAATCAATCAACCTACATGTAATTAATAGGGATGTAAGTCAAGTACAATTTATTTGAAAAGAAAATGGTCCCAAGTTTTATCTTCCCTGGCATAAATGGTTTCTGAAATCCTAGTAGGAAAACGAGAAATTGCTGGTAACCAGCATTTTCTCCCTTTCACACAATGTTCTCTACTCTTCCAGACAAATTTCCATATCTGAGACATGTTTGTTTTCTACAAACACTCTCAAATTGGACAAGCATTAAATTTTGTTGCCTTATGAAAATTTAAATAAATTTGTAATAAACCTTTGAACACCAGCGAGACATTTCTTTTTTTGAAGTATGTAGATTCAGATCAGATGGCACAGATCTTTAATCTACAATGCAATATTCCCAGTAGGCAGATATCTATTAATGTTTCTTTTTTCAAAATAAAAATGCCGATTTGATTTCATTCTGTCAAAAAAGAATTGGAGACAATCAAATGCTGCTGCAAAAAGTAATATTTGAAGGCAGGTGCCGGAGGTCTTTAGACTTTAGCCCTTTAGCCCACATGACAAACTTTTGGATGACATATCAAAATGAAATGTGGCGAAGTGAAGGGTACTGTCTTTGGTAGGGCAAAAAAAAACATTGTGGAAAGTAGAGACAGTGCTGGTAACCTGCATTTTCTCACAAGGTTTTCAAAAAGCCTCTTTTTCAGGGTCAATGGCGATTTATTTCTTTTTTTAACTTAACTCCAGTGAAGTGAAGGGTAACTGGTCAACTCATACCTAAGTCGACTTGTACCTAAGTCAACTCGTACCTATTTTGGTCAACTTGTACCCGAGTCAACTTGTACCTAAGTATTTGTATATCTTTTATTTTGAGACTTTTATCAGTATCAGTATATTAAAACAATTAAGTTTTGTGTTCTTGTTTATCTTTTTGTCTGTTTCTTATATATCGGCAAAGTGTATTCCCCAGCCCTACCTGTCAAAATGAGTCATAATTCCCGGTCCTTACGGCCCCCCATGCTAAATCTTTTATTTTTCGTTGTATTATGCTCAGAATAGTATTAAATTGAAGCCTAGCTTTCATATGGTATGAAATACAATATGGTCATTTCAACACTTTTTGAAATATTGTCAATCAAAAGTGGGTAAGATTTTCGTATTTTCTTCCAGGTATTTCATGCGTTACACAAACCCGGCCCCTATGCTAAATCTTTTATTTTTCGTTGTATTATGCTCAAAATAGTATTAAATTGAAGCCTAGGTTTCAGGCTTTCATATTGTATGAAATACAATATGTTGACTGAAACGCTTTTTGAAATATTGTCAATTAAAAGTGGGTAAGATTTTCTTTTTTTCTTCCAGGTATTTCATGAGTTACACAAATCTGGCCCCTATGCTAAAACTTTCATTTCGTGTTAAATATCGTTAAATTATATCTGAATGAAAGTGTATGCTTTATCTTTGCAGCAGTGTGAAAATTTCAAAATCCCGATTGTTTTTAAAGAGAAAATAGACCTTTTAAATGTTTGACCTAATGTGTAAATGTAATGAAATTCGTCTTAAATCCGGCCCCTACGCTAAATCCTTTATGTTATCGAAAATTGCACAGAATTTATTTTTATTTTTTATTTTTAAATGAATATGTACGTCTTTGCCTTTCTAACGGTGTAAAAATGAGTAAATTTCCATAGAAAGTGATGGAATAAAAGGTCTTTGAAATGATCTTTGAACCAAACTGATATCCATTTGCTCTCTATCATTATTACCTCAACTTAGATGTAAGGGCAGACAGCAGTATTTATTTTCATGTATTTTATGATAATAACTAAAAGTGTGACGCTATTCTGATGTATAAAATTAAGAGTGGAGTTTTCTGCCTGATCTCAATCCATGTTTGCCCAGTCAACATCAGAGATACTAAGAGAGACACTGCTTAAAATGTTATTATACATTTACATATTTTCGTATAGGTATAGACGCTTCTTTGATTTTTGATAAAATTTCTATAGCTATATCACGATTTTGCCAAAAACTACACTTAACATGTAATATATCTTCAAAATACAACGGAAGAAATAACTCGAAAGTAATGCAAAGTTGGACAAAGGGCTGGTGTAATCGAGCACACGACTTCACAGTAGCACAATAGCAAATTCTTAACGGCATAGATTGCGTCATACGTAATTAACGCATTGATCATCGGACCTAATAAGATTATGACGGCACGTGTTTGACCCATACCAAACAATCCAGCCTTTTAACGACCAAAAAAGCTTTTGGAAACATTGTGGGAGAAGGACAATGTGCTTGTAAGCAAATTTTTCATTTTTTTTTCCACGATGTTTTCTGTCTTATCACAGACAATCTCTTACCATTTGCTTAATATTTAGTTATGACCAGTGAATATTTTTGTCTAAGAGTTATGTTAATTGAACGGCAAGCAACACATTGATCTCTTTTTACAGAAAAATTCAGATAGCAAGAAATTTAGGTAGATCAGTATAAGATTAGATCTACACTGTCCGCCACGTGATACCGACGTTTGTGCAAAAATAGCTCCAATTGCTACGAAAACAACATGGATAAAGGATTAATTAATGTATCATCAAATCTGCCACAATATGAGCTTTTTTTCTCTCTCTTAAATCAATCCTTTACTATGATATAATGTTGCTTTTTGAAACATCGCGGGAAAAGGAAAACATGCTGATAACTAGCATTTTTTACTTTTTCCGGAATGTTTTCACGTAACTTTGAAACAGAAACCATATAAACCTTGTTCTATGCTTTCAATAGGCCCAGGCCGCAAATTTTTCGTCATTTTTTAAATTTGTTACCTGGATATACGCACTTTGAGCCATGCACTGGCAAAAGGAGATTTAAAGCATCTCTGTGGTGCATCATATCAAGTAAGTCACCTTATAATCATGGATCCATGTGTCTAACAACCGACTGACTGGTCCCTTAACATTCCGAGAACTGACCATTAGCAAAAAGTTTCGACTCAAGACAGCCTGTGTGGGCTGGATAGGCTGACCTGGGTCGATAATTTTTGCAGTTGCATAAAGCCCATTTGCACCAGGGATCTTATATACATGTGTATATACGATCCCTGTTTGCACAGAGCATGGCTCATTTGCATCTAGTCATGTACGGTGTTCATTATACACAAAATTCTTACGCTCACTCTCACACAATATAGTTTCTTTCAATACTGTTTTGATCTAAGACTTCTTTTAAAAGATAAAATACTGTTTAGAAATTGAAATAATTGCAATAAATATATATAAAATACATCTTGTTTTCGTCTTCAATTATCATAATTCGATAAGACCTGAATGAATTTGTACTTTCCTCATAACATTTGAAAACGAAATTCAAGGTTCTCTAAATCAATTGAAAGCATATTTGGTGACCCTTGAATCTCTATATATCTACGACTAAAAACACCATAAATTTTGCAACTCAGGTGCAAACAAAAGAAAAAAAAAAAAAAACCTTTATTGCCGCCTTAATTCTCACATGTTCTGAATTTCCGATTTTCACACAGAAATGATAAAAAGGAGACACTTATAACTAAAAAACACCAGAGTCAATCCTGTATTACTTTTTGCCATTAAAAAGCTTGTATTAGAAGCTAAAATACTTCGTTACATTTAATGTCAAAGGTAGGGGCCAGATATCTTGTAAACTTGTTCGATGCAATCCAAATGTTTCTGAATTGAAACGCTAATAACACAAATAATCATGTATTCGTCACAAGTTTCTGAACATAATTCAAAAGCTTATATTATCCTTTTTTTTTTTTTTTTTTTTTTTTCTCAAATTCAAGAAATGGATATTAGATACATAACTAAGTCTAAAACACAGCCCTGAGCTGGATATGATAAAAAAAATGCCGTGATTTAATGTACGTGTATATCTTTCTAAATAATGGTACATTTTGAACGTTTATAGCACAAAAATCCATGAACCAAATTACCATTTCTATATACCATGAAAAAGCTTATTAAATGAACTTTGAAATTATATCATAATTTTTTTATATTGTTGGAAAAGTTTAATTTTTAATATAGGGGCCGGACAGGTTGCTGGATTCACACCTAGAAATATTCCCTTCTAAAAATTTATAAAATTAAAAATCTAATAACCCAATAACGCATGCATCAATTTTCATTTTCTTAGTATCATTCAAAAGCTTAAGTTAAGGACTTTATAACGATATCATTTTTCTCTATATAAAGGGAAAAATAAAGTTTTAAATATAAGGGCCGGATTTTTATCTCTAAAAAATTACGACACATTTTAGTAAAAAAAAAATGACAAATTTCAAACGCTTTTATCACAACTACACATGCATGAAAAGTCAAGGTTCTATATACCATTAGAAAGGTTATTACCTAACCTTTAATTTGGTGCTAATTTTATTAGATTTGACCAACAAATGAAATATTTAGCTAGGGGGGGGGGCCGTTGGGGGCGGGAATTATAGCCTATTTTTTCGATTGGGGCCGGGGAATACACATACCCTTATATATCTGACATCATCACAACCTTATTCTCAATGCCGTACCATGTATCGTGTGTCCCACCGCCTCTCCGCTTTAAGTTTTCAGATATTTTGTCAAGACATAATTAAGGCATATACCCAATAAGCTGCACATTATTTAAAGAGAAACAGCCAACTTAATAATACAGTTATCTATCCGTCCGTCCGTACATACATCCGTCCGTCCGTCCGCCCGCCCATCAATCTATCTATCTATCTATCTACCTACCTACCTATCTATCTATCTATCTATCTATCTATCTATCTTTTTGACAAAGGGTACGAGTTAACCAAAACAGGTACGAGTTGACCAATATATGAGTGTCCTCTGTAAAGAAGAAGTAGAAACAAGAGAGCAATTTATAGCTAAATGTCCAGCGAACGAAGACAACAACAATAGGTACGAGTTGACTTGAGTAGGTACGAGTTAACCAAAAAACAGGTACGAGTTGACCAAAATAGGTACGAGTTGACTTAGGTACGAGTTGACCAGAAAGCCGATGTCCTCTGAGCAACGTTTAAATTTAATTATTATTTTATTTTTATGAAATGACAATTCACTGAATGAAAATTATCTTTGCTTTTGGATAAAAAGGGGATAAAGGCTTAATAAATTGTATTTATGGTGGGGCGGGTGTGAAAAGGTTTTGTTCGATTAGTACCAACTGAAGGTCAAACGTACAGACCGTTAAACTGTTTGCGCATGTGCAGTATTAACAAAAGTTGAGTGGACATTCTTTTCTGAGGGATGACTATGTATACCGCAGTGGAATATGGAGTTAATAGTGTACCAGCTTTCTTAACGAAAGTATGGACTCTGGTAGAGGATCCAGAGACGGACGAATTGATTTCATGGGATCCGGTAAGATGACACTTTCATGTAGACAATATACTAGACTCCGATATGCTGAAAAAAGAAAAGTGCTCGGATGGCATGGTGTTCGGATGGCCGATTTTGACCAATGTTTGTTGTTATTGGAATTATTCACAAGCAGTTGTACCCAATTCAGTAATTCCACAGATGATTATCTGGATAGGAAAATTTGATTTCTGTTAATTTTTCAGAAACATATTCAGAACTCCAGATAGATGGAGTGATTTGATTTAAAAATTGAACATATCAGTTGTTCTGCTTAAAACCCTATTTTGTGGGTACTCATTAGAATCGTCTCATTGTTTCATTGCACTCAAAATCTGTTCAGAGTTTTCAACTGCTTTTTCATTTATCGTCTCTGTACCCAGAGGCGATCAGCCAAAAAGTAACATCGTCCTTGGGGACAGTTATCTGTGCTATTATTTTGGGGTCCCATGTGGCTCAGTGGTAAAGTGTCGGACTTGTAACCTGGAGGCTAGGGGTTCGAGCCGCACTGGATCCACTGGGTTTTTTTGTGCGAGTGTCCTTGGGCAGGACGCCTCAGGGCCCTAGCGTGGTACTGGTAAAATCCAGGATATACATGAATATGTGAGCTATTACCGTGATATGATTGAAATAATGTTGAAAGCAGCTTAAAACACCATTCAATCAATCATTTATTTATTTCAATTGTTTATGTTTGAAACCTACCTTGATCTATCATCACATTCTATGTCTGCTGTGGAGATACGGTCTGGTCGTGCCTCTGATAAAAGATGTCATGCACATTTTGCTTATAGGCCAAATTAATTTTAATTGATGTATAGATTAATAGTTGTTATGTACACTTAGGAATGGCACTGTACAAGATACTTGCTGATTTAAACCAAAATGAGTCTGGAATTCTTTCTTCAATTGAAATGTGTGCCATAGTTGAAAATTCCCTACAGCACGGCTGAAAATGTATCAGAGATCCTCTTTGTAAAACACATGATACGGTTGCTTTGGCCCAACTGTCAAAAATATGGGTAGGATTATCTGAAAATAGAAACATTAACAAAATGCCATGAGAAAATACTGGCATGTTTAAAAAAAAAATGTTCTGGGTGTTTTTATTACAATAAAATGAGCTATACATCTGCAAAAATTCTTGACCAGGTCAGCCTGTACAGTCTGCTGAGGCTGACATGGGTGAAAACTTTCTACTATCGGTCAGTTTCCTGCATGTCAAAAGATAGGTCTACCTCATGATTCAACTGGCTATTTAACAAAATGATTTGATGGATCTATAATTTTATGATGACTTGATTGGTATAATACATCATAGAGATGCTTCAAAACTCCTTTTGCCAGAGCACTGTTCAATGTATTTGATGACTGGGAACAAGTAAAATGTATAAATTTTGGATACTTCTTTGGTTAGCCTTATATGTACTTTTTTAAAACACCATTTTGACTCAATTTCAGTATCTAGCTTAGAACTACAAATTAATCAAAAGCTAGCAACCTACCTTATGAAGTCGTCTTCTTACGGGATTCATTGGTATTGTGTAAAATGCTTGAGGGCACAATCCAAAGACAGGAACAAGCAAAGGACAGTAGACAGTATTTGAAAACAAAATTTTGTGGATTGTAGTTGGATTGCAGTTTTTCTCATTTTCTTTCCTAATTACCTTTTGATAAGTTAACCCTTACCAAAAAAAAACCCTTTGAATGACCCAAGGAAAACTGCTATTAAAATAATACTGAGGAAAAAGGAGAAACTATATACCCATGAGAAGGATGCGACAAATGCCTGAGAGGGGTATTCAACATATTAAAGAGTGGGTCAGTTTCATTAGTTCACTTGAGCACAAAGTGTTCAAGCTGAGCTTTTGTGATCGTGCTGTGTCTGTCGTGTGTTGTTCGTTGTCCGTCGTCCAATGTCAACTTTTACCTTGCGTACACTGCAGAGGCCACATTTTCAGTCTGATACTCATCAAACTTGGTCAAGGTGATTGTCTTGATGAAATCTCGGACGAGTTGGAAAATGGGTAATGTCGGCTCAAAAACTAGGTCACTAGGTCAGATCTTAGAAAACCTTGTGTACACTCAAGAGGCCACATTTTCAGTCCAATACTCATGAAATATGGTCAGGATCTTTGTCTTGATGATATCTCGGACAAGTTTGAAATGGGTCATATTGGGTCAAAAACTAGGTCACTAGGTCAAATCTTAGAAAAACCTTGTGTACATTCTAGAGGCCACATTTTCAGTCTGATACTCATGAAACTTGGTCAGGGTGATTGTCTTGATATCTCAGACGATTTGGAAAATGGGTCATGTCAGGTCAAAAACTAGTTCACTAGGTCAAATCTTAGAAAAACCTTATGTACACTCTAAAGGCCACATTTACAGTCCAATACTCTTGAAACTTATCAGGAAGTTTGTTTTGATAATATCTTGGAGGAGTTCGAAAATGGGTCATGTCAGGTTAAAAACTAGGTCACTTGGTCAAATAATTAAAAAACCTTGTGTATACTCTAGAGGCCACATTTTCAGTCCAGTACTAATGAAAATTGGTCATAATGTTTGTCTTGATGATATCTTGAAAAGTTTGAAAATGTGTCACATCAGGTCAAGAACAAGGTCACTAGGTCAAATCATTAAAAAACCTTGTGTATACTCTAGAGGCCACATTTTCAGTCCAATACTCTTGAAAGTTGGTCAGATTATTTGTCCTGATGATGGCTTTGACGAGATTGAAAGTGGGTCACATTGGGTCAAAAACTAAGTCACTAGGTCAAATCTTCAAAAAACCTTCACTCTATGCTGCATTTTCAGTCATATAATCTTGAAACTTGGTCAGCATGTTTATCTTGATGATATCTTGGATGAGTTTGAAAATGAGTCACATCGGGTAAAAAAAACTATGTCACTTAGAAAAACCTTGTGTACATTCTAGAGGGCATATTTTATGTCCAATACTAATGGAAGTTTGTCAGAATGTTTGTCATCATAAATTATCATGGAAGAGGTTATGGTCATGTATGGTCAAAAGGCTCAGGTGAGCGACTTCAGGGCCATCATGGCCCTCTTGTTTTATGATTTAGCAGGGTACCATAGAAATGTTACTGATGAAACTTGGATAATTTGTTGATTAACCAGCATTTTTTCCTTTTCCCAAGTGTTTTTTTTTTTGCTATCAAAGACAGAAATCATCAATTGAATTACATTTTTTTTTGTCATCTTCTAGTACTTTCAATTTGGACCAGTCTAAAATTCTGTTGTTTTGTCCAGGATTAAAGATCAATTCTTACACTGATATAAATTATTCTACAGAGCATTTAACTATGTATAAATCAAAGACCCAAAAAGTTCACCTGCTTCTTTTTTGACTGTGTATATGATACAGTATGGGTTAACTATCTGTAACCAGCAGACATTAATCTGGAATTCTTGTCTTTCAGTCTGGACTCAGTTTCCATGTTCATGATCAAGGTCGATTTGCTAAAGAGATTTTACCACACTACTTCAAGCATAGAAATATGGCAAGTTTTGTCAGACAGCTGAATATGTGTAAGTACAATACATTATATGGGTGATATAGAGCTTTGAATAAATAGAGTATTTGGGGATTTACCACACTATTTTCACATGTAAATTTTGGATCTGTCAGAAATTGTGATATTTATGTAAGATGATTTGACACCACTGTCTCTCAGGAGTTTTATCCCACTTTTTTCACATATAAATTTTGAACCTGTCAGAAATTGGGATATGTATGATGTCTGACACCACTATCTCTTGAGAAAGTTGTGTAGTGGTAGAGCTTTGCCTCTTACACTAAAGGCATTGGGTTCGAATCCTGTGACAAGCAGGTCAACCCTTGGAAGTACATCACAGCATGAGTACATGGTTTCCAGGAAGCAATTGTCAAGAGTGATTACTATAAGTTGCAAGACCCTGTTTCACAATTGATGTAAAATAAATAAATTATTTCAAGCTACTGCTTCTTCCATGTGTTTCCACATCTATCTACTGTTCCCACAATGTTTTATAAAGCCTTCTCTTTCAGGCTTGTTAAAACCCAGGATTATGTGGTAAAGGGTTAATAAAAAATTACTTATGTTGTAATCATGATGGACAAGTAAGGGTCCTACCTTGTACTGTGATGTGTGGCCAAGTGAGTAATTAACCCTCTTCCTCACAATCCCGAGTTTTAACGACCATGTGGAAGGAGCCTTTTGAAAACCTTGTGGGAAAAGGAGAAAATGCTGGTAACCAGCATTTTCTCCTTTTTCCACAAGGTTTTCTACCCTTTCCGAATCAAAATTCACTTTTCAAGTCAAGTTATTTTGCTATAAATGCTTTCAGTTTAGACAAAGACCAAAATTTTTTTCATTTGGTTAAGAGTTAACCGTATGCCTTCAAAGGGAGACCGAGAAGTTAATTACCCTTTCTTTTCCTTATCTCTCTTTTGATATATCTGTATGTGTTAGAAACACA
Source organism: Hippopus hippopus (assembly GCA_946811185.2). Classification (NCBI taxonomy): domain Eukaryota; kingdom Metazoa; phylum Mollusca; class Bivalvia; order Cardiida; family Cardiidae; genus Hippopus; species Hippopus hippopus. The sequence goes on from OX328103.1 coordinate 21,342,442, forward strand.
AGTTACTTAGCCATTGACATACTCTGTAAATGAGCCATGCTCTGTGATAAGGGGGTTCAGTGCATCTTCGTGATGCATGATACCAAGCATGTCAGCACATAATTTAGGACCCATGACACCCATTTTGTACAACAACCAAATGGTCAAACACATTTTCTTCTTTTCCCTTTATGTTTTCTAACCTTTAGAAGAAAAATACCAAATGCTTGAGCCACGTGTATATTGTTGTCTTCAAATGCATTCAATTTTGACAATTCTAAAACTTTGTGGTGTAGCAACTCATGATTCTAATGGATTTCTATTTTTATTTGACATCCTTTCTTTAACTTACTTGAACTTGCATAAAAAAGACTTTTTGCTAGATGAGACAACTTTCCTGACTTCCCCAAGGTGGTCAATCAGTACAGGCTGCTTTCCCACTATGTTTTCTACTCTTTGAAAGACATTTTTCATGCTAGTATAATAATTAAATTGTCACTGCAAATGCTGTCAATTTAGACAAGGTTATTTTTTTCATCTTGTAAAGAGTTAAACAACTAAACAAATGAAATAAACATGTTCAGTTTCAAGGGAAAGACCTCAATATGATGCAAAGCTTTTAGCCAGGTTATCTCACAAGATAATGTACAGTGTAGAACCAAGATCAGACTGCATCATGTGCTCTGATCCTTACCCAACAAAGAACATAAGTTAAAGGTTGCCTTGAGTGTGCTAAAAGTTACAGTCGCACATTATCATCATACATCAACGTCAGAATGCCTTAAAGCCACAACACTTTCAACATGTCGTCAGCTGTCTGCATTATAAATCTCCCTAGTCTGTACATATTTGAAAACATTGTGTCCTCAAGAGGAACAACTTTGGACCCACAAATTCTGTTTTTACCACATCTTTTTTGGTAATAAATTCATGCTCTGAATGTTAACCCTCAAAGTGCCGAATAAACCCAAGACATTTTAAGTCTAGGATAAGACCTTGACAACTGCAATTTTTTTGCATTTTTTTTTTTTTGGTAGGGTTTCAGCAAAGCGGACAGTGTAGATCAAAGATCAGACTGCACATTTTGTGCAGTCTGATCTTGATCTATACTGGCCGCAAAGGCACTTTAGGTGTTAATATAATGAAATATCCATATTTCACTAGGATGTTTTCAGCTGTCTGCTATGAATGAAAATTTGAAAGGAGTTTGTAAAGTTAGTGTAGTTGACAGAACAACATGCTTCTCTTCAAGTAAGTGACCAAGACAGGGTCTTATTAATCAATCTTAGTCTCACTTAAATAGAATAGCCAAGTTACTGCTGTAGGATTGGGTGTGTCCATAGAAGGTTCATGATCCTGAGTTTTAATGACCCTGAAAAATAAAGCTTTTGAAAACATTGTGAAATGCTAGTTACCACCATTTTCTCCTTTTCCTAGAATGTTTTCTACTCTTCCTAAAACAAATCCAATAATTTGAAACACATTTGATTTGTCGTCTGCAAATGCATTGGACTTAGATATGTCAAAAATTTCGTTGTTTGATAAAGAGTCAGATCTTTACCAAATGACAGAATTTTAGACTTTTCCAAACTGAAAGCAATTGCAGACCACAAAATAAATGTGACTCAAAAATTGAAATCTGTTTTTGGAAAGGTATAAAACATTGTGGAAAAAGGAGACGGGGCTGGTTACCAGGGTTTTCTCTTTTTCCTACAATATTTTCAAGAGGCTTCCTCTTCAGGGTCGTTAAAACTCTGAATTATGTGGTAAAGGGTAATACAATCAAAAGAAAAATGGTGATTGGGCATGAAAGCCAGAGCTCCAGATAGAGTGATCTTGATTTCAAAATTGAAAATATTAATAATTCTCCACTAAACCCTATGTTGTGGGTACACATTAGAATCGTCTCATCGAGACGATTCTAATGAGTACCCACAACATAGGGTTTCAAAGAGAAATAATGGATTTAGAATACCATCACTCCTTCTTATCTGGAGCTCTGAAAGCTGTACTTGTTTATTTCAGATGGATTCAGAAAAGTGGTACACATAGATTCTGCGGCCATAAAAAGTCAGTCAGATGATGTGGAGTTTCATCACCCATATTTTATACGAGGGCAAGAGAACCTTTTAGAACACATCAAACGGAAAACCAGTCAAGTGGTATGAAAAGTAGAGTTTATCTGAACCCTTTACCACACGATCCTGAGTTTTAACGACCCTGAGAAAAAAGCCTTTTGAAAACATTGTTGGAAAAGGAGAAAATGCTGGTAACCAGCATTTTCTCCTTTTCCGACTATGTTTTCTACCCTATTGAAGACTGAAATCAAAATTTGAACTACATTAACATTTTCGCCTGCAACTGCTTTCAATTTGACCCAGTCTAAAATTTTCTTGTTTGGCAAAGATTTAACCACTTCCCAAATGTCAGATTTGAGACTCTTTGAATTTCAAAACATCTGCAGACGGGCAACTTCAAAGTTAGTACAAATCATGAGCTAAAGCTCTCTGATCGGATAGAAAACAATGTGTGAAATGGAGAAAATGCTGGTTATCAGCATTTCTCCTTTTCTCATAATGTTTTCAAAAGCTCTTTTTCCCCAAGGTCATGAAATTGCAGGATTGTTTGGTAAAGGGTTAAATCCTTACCAGGTGATAAACTTTTGGACCTATCCATATTGAAAGCATTTGCAGAGTAGGTATTACAAGTATCTCCTTGTTGGAATTAGTCTTTGATAGGGGAGAAAACATTGTTACCGGCAGGTTACCAGCATTTTCTCCTTTACCACAGTGTTTTAAAAGCTTCATTTCTTGGGGTCTTTTAAACATGGGATCGTTTGATACAAGCATTTTTGTTGTGTGCAAAATTAATGCTTTCAATTTGGACAAGTCAAAAATACTTCATGTGAATAACCAAAATAATCTTTAACTCTGTACCAAATGACAAAATTTTAGACCAGTCCAAATTGAAAGCAGTAAGTGTGATTTAAATATTGAAATTTGTTTTTTTGGAAGAGGGAAAAAACACTGTTGGAAAAGGTGAAAATGCTGGTTACCAGCATTTTCTCTTTTTCCCACCATGTTTTCAAAGGCTTCTTTCTCATGGTTGTTAAAAGTAAGGATTGTATGGTAAAATGTTAAAAAGAAATATTTGATATCATAGTCTGAAGGTAAGGTTATCAGTAGACCACTGTGTGGAAGTGTTTAGAAATGATAGTTTCTTAAAACACTTCACAACAGGTACTTGTTACTCGGGTTAATGCAATATTATGTATTGAAACCTTATGGAAAAAGGAGTGCCCAAGCCTGTTTCTTTCCAAAAACTGTTGATGGTCACTGAGATGGGATTACTCCTCTTTTACTCTCTTACTCGACGATGTTTATGTGGGAGAGCAGCCAGTGTCTTGGAAAGAATAATTTGGGAGTACTGGTTTAAGAAATTCAAGGAAAGCATGAAAAGGTGCCCTAGCTCCAGTGATATAACAGTGATTTGAAAGATTATTACATGTTGTGGAATTTCTGAGTGCAGACACATTTTTCATTTGTAAGTGCAGTAAAGTTGTATATTGTCAATTACCCTTTACCAAACAATCCCTGGTTTTTAGGACCCAGAGGAAGAAGCCTTCTGAAAACATGGTGGGAAAAGGAGAAAATGCTGATAACCAGCATTTTCTCCTTTTCCAACAATGTTTTCTACTCTTCTAAAGTCAATTTTCAATTTTTGAGTCACGTTTATTTTGTCGTCCGCAATTGCTTTCAATTTGGACAAGTCTAAAATTTTGTTGTTTGGTAAAGAGTTAAAGCATCTGATAATTGTATTTCATAGGCTGAGCATTTTCATATTTTAGTTAACATGGAGAAGAAACAGAGGTCATGAATGAGACCCAAAGTTCTATACTGGTTACCATGGGTAGCTATGAGTGGTGTCTATGGGTACTAATAAATATGTGTACATGTATTGAAACTGAATCATTGTTCTTCTCTTGTTTCACCCAGACTGGCACAACCAACACAATGAAGACAGAGGCAGGGCTAAAATTCAGCCATGATGATGTCACACGTGTTCTCAAAGAGGTTCAGCAGATGAAAGGAAAACAAGAGGCCTTTACCATGAAAATGGACAAAATGAAAAAGTAAGATAAAGATTTCTATAATAGCAACCTGAGTAGGACTAGATCAGGCTACAAAGATAAGTCTGTACCAAACAATCATGTATTTTAATTATACCAAAAACGAAGGCTTTTAAAAACATCATGGGGATAGAGAAATTGCTACCGTCATTTTTTCCTTTTTTCACAATGTTTTCTGCCTTTTCAAAGACATTCCATCATTTGAGATGTATTCATTTTGTTTTTTTTTTCGTCAAAATGCTTTCAGTTTAGACAAATCTAAAATTTTGTCCTCTGTTAAGGATTGGCCCTTAAAGCACTGAATTAATGATTTGAACATTTTTGATAAGGAAAAACAGTCTTAAATGTATTGCTGTTTCAAGGTTGTTTCCGCTAGAATTTGTAACACAGTAGCAGACAGTGTTGATCTGAGATCAGACTGCATGCTCAGTGCAGTCCGATATTGATCTACATAGTCTGCAAAAAGAACCTAAGTTGGTTCCAGGGCTTACCTAAGCTAGTCCCAGAAATCTTAAAAACTAAATTAAACCCTTTACCACACAATCCCAAGTTTTAACGACCTTGAAAGAGAAGGCTTTTGAAAACATTTTGGGAAAAGGAGAAAATGCTGGTAACCAGCATTTTCTCCTTTTCCCGTAATGTTTCTATCCTATCAAACTCCGAAATCACCATGTAAGCTACATTTAATTTGTACTCTGCAAATGCTTTTAACTTGGTCCATTCCAAAATTTTGTTGTTTTGTAAAGAGTTAACCCTGTGAATGAATTCCAAAGCAAGAGAAACCATGATATAAAAATATAAAAATACCTTAGAAGTACATGTAAGTCTTTACCAAACAGTTCTGGGTTTAAGCAACCTTGAAGATGAAAGCTATGAAAAAAATTGAAGGGAAAACGGGAAACCTTGGTAACCAGCATTTTTAGCTCACCTGAGCACAAAGTGCTCAAGGTGAGCTTTTGTGATCCGGTGTCCGTCATGCGTTGTCAACTTTTACTTTGTGTACGCTGTAGAGGCTACATTTTCAGTCTGATACTCGTGAAACTTGGTTAGAATGTTTGTCTTGATAATATCTCGGACGAGTTCGAAAATGGGTCATGTCGGGTCAAAAACTAGGTCACTAGGTCAAATCTTAGAAAAACCTTGTGTACGCTCTAGGGGCCACATTTTCCAAAACTCCTGAACGTTTGTCAGAATGTTAGTCTTGATGATTTCTCGAATGAGTTTGAATATGGGTCATGCCCGGTCAAAAACTAGGTCACTAGGTCAAATCTTAGAAAAATCTTGTGTACGCTCTAGAAGCCACATTTTCTGTCCAAAACTCTTGAAAGTTGGTCAGAATGTTTGTCTTGATGATACCTCAGACGAGTTTGCAAAAGGGTCTGATCGGATCAAAAACTAGGTCAAATCTTAGAAAAACTTTGTGTACGCTCTAGAGGCCACATTTTCAGTCAAAAAACCTTGAAAATTGGTCAAAATGTTTGTCTTGATGATACCTTGCATGAATGTGAAAGTGGGTCATGTCGGGTCAAAATCTAGGTCACTAGGTCAAATCTTAGAAAAACCTTGTGTACACTCTAGAGGCCACATTTTCTGTCCAAAATTCTTGAAAGTTGGTCTGAATGTTTGCCTTGATGATATCTCAAACGAGTTCAAAAACGGGTCATATTAGGTCGAAAACTAGGTCACTAGGTCATATCTTAGAAAAACCTTGTGTAGGCTCTAGAGGCCATATTTTCAGCCCAAAACTCTTGAAAGTTGGTCAGAATATTTGTCTTGATTACATCTTGGATGAGTTTGAAAATGGGTCATGTCGGGTCAAAATCTAGGTCACTAGGTCAGATCTTAGAAAAACCTTGTGTATGCTCTAGAGGCCACATTTTCAATCCTATACTCATGGAACTTGGTCAGAATGTTTGTCTTGATGATTTCTTGGACCAGTTTGCAAGTGGATCATTTCGAGTGAATAACTAGGTCACTGAGTCAAATCTTCAAAAAACCTTTTTCAGTCAAATACTCATGAAAATCGTGGTAGAATGTTTGTCATGATATCTCAAAAGAGATTGAAAATGGGTCATGTTTGGTCAAAAGACTCAGGTGAGCGATTTCAGGGCCATCATGGCCCTCTTGTCTCCTTTTCCCACACTGTTTTGAACCCTTTCAAGGACATATCCCACCATTCAAGATTTAATTTGTCAACCTCAGTGGTTTTCAAATTGAAAAGTCACAAATTCTGACATCTGATAAAGAGTTTTAAAGGTTTTGATTACATGTATAAACATTTTGATATTTCTGTTGCCATGTAAGTAAAAGAATAAAGCAGGTTTTGATGATTGATTAATGAAACATTTGATATTTGTGTTGCCATTTAGGGAAAATTTGGCAGGTCTTTATTATAAATGTACAGAACATTTGATATTTCTGTTGCCATTTATGAAAAAATGAACCAGGTTTTGATATAAATGTGCTGAATATTTGATATTCTGTTGGCATTTAGGGAAAAAATGAAGCAGGTTTTGATATAAATGTGCTGAACATTTGATATTTCTGTTGCCATTTAGGTAAAAGAGGAAATAAAGAATATAAATATACTGTAAAAAATAAACATGAAAATAAATATAAATTTTTATTTCTATTTTTTGTATTTTTCTATAAATATAAATTTAATTATAATAATGTACACGAGCTTTCGGCGGTACAACCGCCTTCTTCTAGTGTGATCCTGTGATCACAGGATCACACTAGAAGAAGGCGGTTGTACCGCCGAAAGCTCGTGTACATTATTAATCACAGGATCACACTAGAAGAAGGCGGTTGTACCGCCGAAAGCTCGTGTACATTATTATAATTAAAATTTACATTTCTCAAGAAGAGGATATCATGTAATATAAATTTATGTAAAACATTTGATATTTTTGTGTCCATTTAGGTAAAATAAAGCAGGTTTTAATTTAACCCTTTACCAGACGACAAAATATTAGCCTTGTCCAAATTGAAAGCATTTGCAGATGACAATTTCAATGTGGCTCAAATGGTGCAATTTTTCTTTGGCAGGGTAGAAAACATTGTGGGAAAAGGAGAAAATGCTGGTTACCAGCATTTTCTCCTTTTCCAACAATGTTTTCAAAAGGTTTCTTCCCCAGGGTCGTTAAAAGTCGGCATTGTGTATTAAAGAGTTAAATATGTGGAAAATTTGATATTTCTGTTGCCATTTAGGGGAAAAATGAAGCAGGGTTGATATTAAGTATTCAAAACATTTGATGTTTCTGTTGCAATGTAGGTAAAATGAAGCAGGTTTTGATATATGGAATATTTTATATTTCTGTCGCCATGTAGGGAAAAAATGAAGCAGTTCAGATTTTAAATATGTAAAACATTTGATATTTCTGTGTCCATTTAGGTAAAGTGAAGCAGGTTTTGATTATAAATACATGTATGTAAAACATTTGATACATGTTTATCTGTTTCCATTTAGGGAATATTAAAAAGGTTTTATTTATAGATGTGTAGAACATTTGATATTTCTGTTTCCACTCAGGGAAAATGTAGCAGCTTTCGATATAGATTTATGAAACGTTTGATATTTGTGTTGCCATCTACCAGTAGGTAAAATGAAGCAGGTTTTGATTATGGATATGAGAAAGATTTGATATACATGTATGTTTCCATTTAGGGAAATTGAAACAGGTTTTGATATAATTATATGAAACATTTGATATTTCTGTTTCCATTTAGGGAAATTGAAGGAGGTTTTGATATGAATATGTGAATTATTTGATATTTTTGTTGCCACATAGTGAAAATGAAGCAGGCTTTGGTTATAAATGTGTGAAACATTTGACATTTCTGTTACCATTTAGGGGAAATGAAGCAGGTTTTGGTTAAAAATATGTGAAACATTTGATATTTTTGTTGCCATTCAGGGAAAATGAAGCATTGTGGAGGGAGGTAGCATCTCTGAGACAGAAACATGTCAAACAGCAACAAATTGTTAACAAGGTACGGAGACTTTAGAATCAGTTAAGCTTTATACAATGTGTCTTTATGGCTCCCTGGTAACACAGCAGTAAAAGTGAAGGGCTAGAAACCCAGAGGTTATGAGTTTGGACTTGGTTTGCAGCCAAAATTGTAGAACAATCCAGACTTGAAATGTTACAGACAGAGAAAGCATTTGAAAACATTGTTGGAAAGGGAAAGAATGTTGGTGACCAACATTTTGTCCTTTTCCAGTAGCGTTTCATGTCCTTTCAAAGAAAAATCTCATTGTTTTGGAAACATTTTAAAGTAACAATAGCTGTCAAAAGCTGCCTTTAGGACATTTATATCTCAAGGTCACCATAACCTTCTTGTTTTATCATCAATACTGTAAGGCTTATGCAAATAAAGATATGTGATTAATGAAATGAAATGGTTTAATTTTGTTCACCACAATATCTGAATGTCATAAAGTTGAAACCTTTTGCATTTATATTTGACCGACATTTTGAATTCTTTTACAGCTGATACAGTTTATGATCCACCTGGTCGGTGGCAATAGAAACCCGTTGTCTGGATCTGCAGTGCCGAAGCGAAAGATGCCATTGATGATAAGTGATTCCAGTCAAGTTTCGCCAGCTAAAAGACCAAGGTTTGCCAAACAGCTTTCCATAGAGGAGATGACAGAACCAGATTATAACTATATCATTACATCGGTAACTTGTTTGCATGTTTTACAGTCTGTAGCCAGGCCCGCTGGCTTATTCTGTGACAAACATGGCTCGAAATCAAGGGGCTGCTCATTTGATTCGTTCCGTTTAGCTCTGCCAAATATACTCCGAGGATTGATGATAGCCATTGTGAGTGTAAAAGTTTCCTATCTCACAGCCGAACATTATTTTGGCAGTGTTTATATAGGAAAGCAGCCTGTAGCTCTGAAAAAATACTGTGTCTAGTACTGTTTTTAAAAAAAAAAAAAGACAGAAACTATCAGGAACAATGAATTTGTGCTCTGGTTGCTGCTCTATATAACTGATATAACACTGAAAATGGCATTCAACAACAAACCACCAAATTGTCTATACCATTAGTAGATTATTAATGGTGCAACACAACTGCCAATCTTTAATCTAACTACAGTAAACATTACATAGGACCTATGGCTTACAGTGCAATTGATCAGCATTTTAATGATATAGAAATTTAGACTTCCGTCTTTCTTTATGACATCAAATATGATGTGTAGAATGTGCAGTCTGATCTTGGGTCTATACTGTCCTATAATGAGCACTTTTTCACCCAAAATAACTTTGAAATAGCAAACTTTTGGTGTTTATTATCAGCTTGAAATTTTGAAGGTTTACCAGTCCACAGTGGAAAAATTGCTGGGGGTTAGGTAGAAAATGAAAAACACTTTAATCGATCGGGATCAAAGGAAAGTTTGCAAAAAGCATTTAAACTGAAATCAGTTGTTACGGGAGACCACTCCTTCATGCATGGCTTTGTCCCGATTTAAATACAATACCTAACAGCTGCGTTGGGGAGATGTCTCTTTAGCTCAGTGGTTATGATATTGGCCTTTCGTCCGGGCGTTCTAGGGTTCGAATCCTGCCCGGTCCCTTTATTTCTGCCATGTATTTGTTCATTTGTTTCTTTGTTACAGACTTTGTTCGTAAGACAGTGCATCACAAAAATGCACATGTTGCAAAGTTTAGCGTCATCATCGATTTCTTTACACCTCTGATGGAGGATGCTCAGGTGAATGAAACACTGGTTTCAATGTAGACAAGTCAAAACTTTGTTATCTGGTAGAGAGTGAACTCTTTACCACGCAGCAAAATTTTAAACTGGTCCAATTTGAAGGTGTTTGCAGACCACAAGTTAAATGTGGCTTAAATAATGGATTTTTCATTGAAATGGTAGAATACATTGTGGGAGGAGGAGAAAATTCTGGTTACCAGTATTTCTTCTTTTCCCTCAATGTTTGTTAAAGCCTGTCTTCACAAGGTCGTTAACCCTGTACCAAACAATCCCCAGTTTCCCGACCCTGAGGAAGAAGCTTTTTGAAAACATTGTGGGAAAAGGAGAAAATGCTGGTAACCAGCATTTTCTCCTTTTCCCACAATGTTTTCTACCCTTCCCAAAACAAATTTCAAGTTTCGAGTCACATTAATTTTGTCTTCTGCAAATCCTTTTCAGTTTGGACTAGTCTAAAATTATGTTGTTTGATAAAGAGTTAAATTTTGGGATTGTGTGATGAAGAGCTACAGGTAAATGATTGATTACTTTACTATGTTCACAGCCTGGCAGTCACGGAGATGACTCGACTGACAAAGTGTCCTATACAAAAGGTCCTATTATTCACGAGGTTACAGACTCAGCACCTTCACCCCCAGTCCAGTCTACCTCCAAAACTCAAAGTGTGCCGCCACCGGTAAAGAAAATAGCTGATATCAAAACCCCGTCGTCAACTACAGCGAGTGAACTCCTACTACCAGCAGATACGGTAAATATGGTGATGTCTGCATGAACTACAGTACCATTTTCTAGTAATTCAGCTGAAACTTGAATAATGTCAAGCCTTTACTAAATGATAAAACTTTAGACATCCGAAAAATTGAGATAATTAAATACATTGACGAAATTGCATCATTTCTGTTACATTTGATTTATAGACTGTAAGTTTTGCAGTCTACTCATCAAATGTGACATAAGTGATGAGATTTTTCTTTCATGGTGGGGGAAAAAGGGAAATGCCAGAAACCAGTATTTTCTCCTTTTCCTACAACATTTTCAAGGGTCCTATCTTCTGTAGGATTGTTCATACATGGTATCGTTCGGAAAAGAATTACTACAATAGATACGAGCTATGCTCTTTGGTCTTAACTCTTTACCAAACAACAAAATTTAAGACTTGTCCCAATTGAAAGCATTTGCAGACAACAAAATAAACGTGACTCAAAAGTTGAAACTTGAGTTTAGAAGGGTAGAAAACATTGTGGGAAAAGGAGAAAATGCTGGTTACCAGCATTTTCTCCTTTTCCCACAATGTTTTCAGAAGGCTTCTTCCTCTGGGTCATAAAAAGCAGGGATTGTTTGGTAACGGGTTAATGACTTTAAAAAAGGATTGACTCATGTCAGCTTGCGCAGTCCACACAGGCTGACCTGAGCCAAATCTTTTTGCTATGTTATAACTTGGTGTTATGCAACACAGAAATGCATTAAACCCCCTTTTGCCAGAGCATGACTCATGTAATGAATAGTTTTCTAGTGTTCTGCTTAGGAGCACTGTAAACCAGGAAAAGTTCACGTCAAAAAATGTTCACGTTTTCATACACCCGAGCATTTACGCGGTGTTTTAGTTTCGCGGACTTGAGGAGGCCGCGAAACAAAACATGCCTTGAAGGAAATGCATACTTGCTCAGTATGTTGAACATTTTTAAACTCACATAATTACACAATTGTCATTTTGCAAAGTTTATACGATTTATACTAGTAAAGTAGAAGAAATAAACTTCACTGACACCCTATTTCAAAAAAGTTGTTTCCCTTGTACGGTAGAAAATGGGTAAATGGATACACATCTTTTAGTAAGTTTTCTAAAGACAAACTTCTCCTAGCGACTAAAGTTCGCGTTTTTATGGCAAGTGAGTGATTCTCGGCATATTACTTTCGCGGATCAAACCCTGCCGTGAAAGACGCTAAATTAAAATGCGCGAAACCATTTCCTGGTTTACAGTATTCTAAGAGAAGACTATGCCCCCACATGCCTGAAAGAAAATAAGGGACAATTTCAAAGTCAGTGAAACAAAGTGGGTCCCAAACTTTAACCCTTTAACAAACAACAGAGATTTAGACTTGTCCAAATTGAAAGTATTTGCAGACAACAAATTAATTGCGTCTCAAATAATGGAATGTGACTCTGAAAGGTCAGAAAACATTATTGGAAAAGGAGAAAATGCTGGTTACCAGCATTTTCTCCCTTTTCCCATAATGTTTTCAAAACTTTTTTCTTTCTAGGTTGTTTAAACTTGAAATGGTGTGGTAAAGCGTTAAAGTAAAAGATGTAGCAAAAGTAAAAAACACTTCAGTTTTTTTCTTCTTGTTTTTCTACTATTTGTTTTGTTCTAAAGGAAAAAATAATGAATGCACTTACATGTAACTCTTTGCCACACAATCCCAAAGTTTATGAACCTTTTGTAAAGAAAGCTTTTGAAATAGTATGGGAAAAAGCAAAACTGCTGATAACAAGTAATTTTTCTTTTTTCCCACAATGCTTTCTGTCATTTCAAAGACAAATCCTACATCCTACATTTTCAGCCACATTTACTTTTAAAATCTGCAAATGCTTTCAATTTGGATAAGTCCAAAATTTTATTATGTGGAAAAAGGATAAGAGCAGCTATTAATAACTTACTCATAATTCCTTTTAACTCTTTACCACACAACAAAATTTTAGAATGCTCTAAATTCAAAGCATTTTGCAGATGACAAATAAAATGATACCCAAGGTAGAACACATTGTGGGAAATGGAGAGAATGCTAGTTACCAGTATTTTCTCATAATCCTTCAAAGTTTTCAAAAAGGCTTCCTCGTCAGGGTCATTGAAACAGGGGATTGTTTGGTAATGGGTGAAGTATTTACATTTTAGAATAATTCCTTGAAACATATATGTAACAAGAAATCTGTGCCATTTGCATTGTTTTATAGAGTGAAATTGAGAACAAACATTGATAAATTAATAAAAGATGGATTGTTTGCATTGGGTTTGACTAGAGGTACTGGGTTTTTTAGGGAGTGTCCTTGAGCAAGGCACTTCAGATCCTAGCCCTATACTGATAAAACCCAGGACACATTTGAATATGTGAGCTATTGTTATGTTTTGACTGAAATACTATTGTAAACAGTCCAAACCACCATTCTATCAATAGAGTAAGCTTTGGAAGAAACTTGATATATTTTGGTTTCAGGACTTAACCATTGATTTAAACACTGATCTAAATAGCAGCATTAGTAGCACAGATCTGACCGACCTGGTGGAGAATATTAATAAATCTTTACTTGGTCTACCAAACAGTGATGGAACAAGTACAAACAACACAGGAGATGGCACTGTTGGTGTTCTTGATAAGTAAGAAGTTTTCTTCTTCAGTTTAAAATGTTGAACTGTTGAATGCCAAAATCCAGCTGAGCTGTTTATTTTGTCACATTGCAGATTAAGATCAGGCAGTATTGAATCTGTGCAGTTGGATAGGCAGTATTGTATCTAGGCCATAAGGTTGCATGATTCAATCAAGTTACAGCAAATTGTTCACATTTTTAGCTCCACTGGCCGAAGACCAGCGAGCTATTGTCATGGCGTTGTGTCCGTCGTGCATGCGTGCGTGCGTGCGTCCGTCCGTTCGTTCGTCCGTTCGTCCGTGCGTGCGTCCGTAAACTTTTTCTTTAAAAAACTTCTCCTCAGAAACTATTGACTGGATTTTTACCAAATTTCACAGGAATGTTCCTTTGGTGGTCCTCTTTCAAATTCCTTCAAATAATTGTGTTCCATGAAGAATTCTGGTTGCCATGGCAACCAAAGTAAAAAACCTTTAAAAAATCTTCTCCTCCCAAACCGCTATTTGGATAGCATTATTATTTTGCAGGAATGTTCCTTAGATACAGGTTTACAGAATTCCTTAAAAAAAAAAAGATCTGTCAAAAAACATGGCTTTTATGGGAGACTCATTTTCCTTTTATGGTATAAAGTAAAATCTTTGAAAAATTTCTTCTCTAAAACTATTCATTGGATTTCATTGTTGTTTTGCAGGTAAGTTCCTATGGTGGTTGTCTACCAAATTGTTTCTTCAGTGAGCTAAAATGCAGGATTGAATGATAATTGTTAAAAACTTCCTTTCGCCATTATAGAAATATCAGGCCTGTGGAGCGATACAGGCGCTCAAGCGCCTCTAGTTATTAGCTTAACTGTTTGCTAAGAAATGTTGAGGTATTGTCGTAGCCATAGTGTCGTCTGAGTCATTTGTGGAAACTTTGACATTTTCTGATATCTCTCTTATTACTGAAGATATTTTTTTCATTCTTCAAACTTGGACAATGACCTCAATAAAGGAGACTTTATGAAAACATTGTGAGAAAAGAAAAAAATGATGGTAACAAGCATTTTCTCCTTTTCAAACAATGTTTTCTATTCTATCACAGACAACTTCCACTATTTCGGCAACATTTAAATTGATGTCTGTCTGTGCTTTGGGTTTTGGATGTGTCTAAATTTGTGTCATGCACTAAAGGATTAAATCCCCATCATGATAAAAGATTTTATGTAATTTTCATCATTAATGTTTTCATGTTTGTACAAATGAACTAAAATTGAAAGAAATATAAAAAACATTGTTTTCTGTGTCTGATACTTGAACGGAATAAAGGGGGATAAATGATGGTAAAAAGGAAAGTAGCGAAAAAGTAGAAAGAAATGGCTCATAAATTAAGAAAAGTGGCGAAAGAAATGGCTATTAAATTAGGAAAAGTGGCGAAAAAAATTGCTCATAAATAAAAAAAGGTGGCGAAAAGTTTTTTAAATTGGCGAAAATAGTAGCGAAAGAAAAACAAAAGCCAGAGCAGGCCCTGCAAGTTGTTAACTATCAAAAAGGAACCAGTGGGACAAAGGTAGGTAACCATCAAAGTATTACCCCCCCCCCTTTTTTTACCTAGAATTTCCACTGAAAAATCAAGCAACAGCAGCAAAGCGTTGGCACTCGCATGCACTGCTCTTGTTCGTCTTTGCCTGCAATATGAGGACTGTTAGTTACTCAACTACAGCCTTTCTGTTAACCCTTTATCACACAGTCTGGAGTTTCAATGACCCGGAGAAGGAAAGCTCTTGAAAACATTGTCAGAAAAGAAGAAAATGCTGGTAACCAGCATTTTCTACGTTTCCTACAATGTTTTCTAATTCATTAAAGGTAAGTTAAAACATTTTAGCTACCTTTGATTTGTCGTCTGTATATGCTTTGAATTTGGAAAAATCTAAAATTCTGTCATGAGGTAAAGGGTTGTATGGTTATTAACCAATGACAAAACACTTAAAATTTCAATACCCAGGGTTTTCACTGACACATTATTATGTTTTTATTTCATGCTTTCCAGTAGGTTATCGAGAAATATCGGTGAAATATTTTTCGATATTTCGTGGTTACGACCAGTGAAAATACTAATTTTTATATTCTAACTCTTCAGTTGAAGGCGGAAACAGTTGTTCCCGCGTTACCTAGTTACCTAGGTAAAATGCGCGTGCCTCACAACCAGATGGATTTATGACGTAATTTACCTTACATTTCTCGCGCTTGACGTAATATTGTAATGTGTTGCTATGCGGAGGGGGTACGCCACAGGGAATAACCAAAAAGAACTGTACTTGATTTTGATTAAGTTCCCCCCAGAAAGGATTAAAAGCATGAAATAAATAGAATATTTGTTTTTTGCAGTGAAAGATGGAAATTTATTTCATCGAGTGAACATCATCGGTAATATTTTCACGAGTGGCGATCTTTCACAGTAAAAAAACAAATATATTTATTTCAAACAATCTGCAAACTCATTCTCTTAAAAGGTTCTGTAGATGATGAAAAACTTTGAACTTTAAGGTATTAAGTCAAGAGGAAATCAAATCAAGGAAACATGTGAGAAATAAGAAATTTACTTCTGTAGCTAAGTTCTTTATGTTGTCAGCTGCAACAAATATGATAATTTCATTTCAGAAATCAGCTGAGTAATCAGCTGGACACCTTACAGTTTGAAATTGACAGTTTAAAAGATATGATGACAGGGGAGCAGTTTAACTTTGACCCTACCGCAGTTCTTCCTGTAAGCGTTTTAAATATTATCTTTAGATGCAGTAGTATCAGAGTTTTTTTTTTTTTTAAATCAAATGGACTTAACTGGTCAAAAAAGGGTCTAAACTTTGCAATTTCATGGTTATTTTTGTGTCAGACAATATATCAACGAATGTTGTGGTTAAAAAATTATATGTGAGTTGCCTACAAATACTACTAATGCTATGCTTGGCAACCCACTGGTTAACGCAGGTAAGTTAGAGGATTATTAACACATAGGCTGCTAAGCGCAACTTTGTGAGCTTTTGCAGACAGTGTAGATCCAAGATCAGACTGCACAAAACATGCAGTCTGATCTTATATATACACTGTCCAATACTGTGTGATTTCTCCCAAAGAGAAAAATTTTTAAACAATAAACTGTGAGTTTTCACTGTTGGCTGGAAATCTTTAGTTTAATTGATTTTTCAGCTTAAAGGTTAACATGTTATGTTTTACCCTGTACCAAACAATCTTTACTTTGAATGACACAGAGGAAGAAGGTTAATGGGAACATTGTGAACAAAGAAAATGCTAGTAAGCCACATTTTCCCCTTTTCTCACAATGTTTTTCTACCTTCTCTAAGGGTAGCATTTATGTTGTCATCTGCAAATGCATTTGGTTTGGCAAGTTTAAATTTTGTAGTTTAATAATTGGTGAACTCTTTACCACACAATCCCAAATTTTAATGACCTGGTGGAAGCAGCCTTTTGCAAACATCGTGGGAAAAGGAGAAAATGCTGGCAACCAGCATTTTCTCCTTTTACCACAATGTTTTCTACCCTGTCAAAGACAAATTCCATCATTTGAGCCACATTTAAATTGTCTTCTGCAAATGCTTTCAATTTGGACAAGTCTACTTTTTTGTTGTGTGGTAAGGGGTTAAGGTAAAAATGAATTAAAAAATTATTTGAGTATTCACAGAGACTGGCTTTTTCATTTACATAGAATATATAATTTAGAATTAGAAAATAGTTTGAGACAGGAGGACTGCAAGTTCAGTACATACTGACAAAAAGTAAATGCAGTTACATTTAATTCTATGGTTAGTTCATTTTGATAAAATAGTGTTTTTGAATCAGAAAAAGAAATAAGATCAGGAAACAAAGTTACTGTGTGTAGTTAAGAGGTTAATCCATGGTCTTTTAACTGTTTTTTAACAGCTTTTCAATGTGGACAGTACAGTACCTGTCTCAATTGAGAACGTAAGTAATACACAGAAGACAACCATGTATTTTCTGTTACATCATCACTGAAAAAAGGTTAAGATACGTCATTTAAAACATCTGCAAAAAGTATCGACCCATGTCAGCCTGTGCAGAGTCAAGACTTTTTAATATCTGGAAATTTTCTGCATGTCAAAGGACCATTCTACCTCCAGATTCAGTTAAGAGTTAATTTGATTAACAATTATTTCCCCAGCAGGGTAGCTCAGTGGTTAGTGTATCCAACTCGTGACCTGATGGTTGTGAGTTCGATACCAGGTTAAGGCAAACTTTCTTTCAGGCAACTTTTCGCCTCTCACCTCTGATGCATGTGAAAATAGTAGTCAGTGACTTGGAATGAAAGTTACATGGGTACTGATGTGAGAAAACCAGGAAACAGATGGATAGGTTCACTGACCACCTTGATTAGACCTAAGCTGTTGAAACAGCGGTAAACTCCAGTGCAATTATCTATTAATTTTGATGATGTTTCCAAAGCTAGCAGCAGCAAATTCATTTCAGAAGGTAGAATGATAGATGCCAAGAAAAAGGGTAGAAATAACGCAACTCGTGATTAGCTAAAGGTTTAGTCTATATTAACCAGCCATTTTAATTCAATTCAAATTTTAAATTAAGGGACCAGCAACCTCATTAGCTAACACAAAACTTATTAGCCAATCACTCAGTCTTTTAGGTGAACTGAATATAGAATGATTTGTGAATCTGCTATTTGGTTTCTATTGCAGTTACTTGGTGAATTGGACACCCAGTCCCTTCAGTCTACTCCCTCCATGCCCCCAGCAAACACCGGCAGTATTGTTGGTATGTATTCATGGTAATGTCAAGCCTGGTAGCCGGTAACATAGTCAGGATCCCGATTCACTATCTATTCTTAATATTCTAATTTAAGATTCTGAAAGTAACACAACTTTTGATTGGCTAAACCAGATGGTTTAGCCAATCAAAAGTTGTGTTACTTTCAAATTTAGAAAATTTTTGAGAGAATGTTCTTCAGAATGGCTGGTGAAAACTGAACCTGGTAACATACAGTTACTGTGCTTAAAACCAAGGGGTATTGGTTCGATTAGCTGGCTAATTTCTGTCTTTCATTCCTCTCTCACAAATGAATATTTTTTCAACAATTTTAAGACTGGAGAGCAGTCATAGCCTGAAAATTATGTTGTACAGAGTACTGGTATTTTACTATAAAAAGATTTCAGGTAAAATATGGGCCAAGAAAATTCCCAAATAGAGAAATTTTTTAGACACAAAATCTAGAAATAGTACCAAGTCTTGCTATTTAAGTTAAGAGTACTACTGGTATATGCTGACTTGAGAATCAGTTTGAATTTCTCAATATACATTTGTAAGAAGCATTGTGAAAATCTGAGGTTCTTGTGGGGATTGGCACAAAAACTGAGAAAATCTATGCTTGCAAAGTCAAACAAATATGAAAACTACTAATTGAATACAAAAAAAAAAAATCCTTCTTAAAATGAACTTGGTTGTCTCATTTTGTTTGAAAACATGGAAAGGGTAAACAACTTTCAATCCACATGGTTGACTAAAGCAACTGTAGATACCTTTGTTTTTTAAGTATTGATTTTACATTTGGCTTTTTATCAGTTTAAACGTATTTATTTTACATAGATTGAAAAAAAAGGTTCTCAAAACTTATACTAATCTCTCTTGATTCTGCTTCCTGGGTACTACACCAGTACTCACACAGATTGTGTGGGCAAATGAACAGTCCCCCACAGTCAGCGTGAGTACTGGTGTAGTACCCAGTGCTTTTTTTCGCTAGTATTAATTTTACTTTTGACTTTTTACGTATACTTTCAGGTAATGAATTAGTTCAGTTTCAGTCCCCTGCAGATACTGGGATCCCTGATCTATCGGACCTTGTGAACCTAGACACGCCCATTGCCCCTACAGAGGAGCATGAGGAAGAGGAGGAGCCCATAGACCCAATGTCTTTTATTAACACATTGCCAGTGTCTACAGCAGATGATTTGCTGTAATCTTTACCAAACTATACTGTGTCTTATCACCTGGAGGGGAAAAGGCTTTTGAAAACATTCCAGGAAAAGGAGAAAATGCTGGTGCCCTGCATTTTCTCCCTTTCCTGGAATGTTTTTCTACCATTCTATTAACACATCCTATTGTGAGCGGCATTTGTCGCCAGCAAATGAATTAAATATGTTCAAGTCAAGTTTTGTTTGTGTTGTAAAGATTGAAAAACATACAAAGCCCTAATTTGACTAACGCATAAGAAGAATGTCTGAACAAAAGAAAAACATTACTTATTAATGATATGGTAAGCATTATAGGAAAAGGAACAGGTCGTCTGTTTCACTCAATGTTTTCCAAAGCTCCCAGAGTTGTATAGTTACAGGCTGAAAATGTACAAAAATCAAGTTAAAAGTGATATGAGAGAGAGACTATTGAAAGAAAGATGATTCACACAGGTTTAGAACAATTCTTGAATTTGATGATTGTCTTGAAAAACCTTTTAAAATGACATACAACAATACAAACCCCTTGAAGAATAAAGGAGTCCTTAAAAAAACTTTATATTGTTTAACATACAGAGAATACTTTTTATTTTTATGAAAGATCGAAATTTATATAAGTGAACATCATTGGTAATATTTTAAGAGTTGCTGTGCCACTGTGAAAATTTTAAAGATGGTATTCAGTCAATGAAATAAATTTTGATCTTTTACTGAAAAAAAAAAAATTCTGTTTATTTCATGCTTCTAACCCCATTTTTGATGGGACTTAATTAAAATCTGGTATAGTTGTTTTCGGTAATTCCCTGTGGCGTACCTTCCCCCCACATAAGAACACAATACAATATTACATAAAGTGCGAGAATTATAGGGTAAATTTGTGCAAATTATGACATATATCCTTGTGGTTGAATGGCACACACTGTTCACCTAGGTAGTTAACGTGTGGGAACTACTGTTTCCACCTTCATTTGAAGAGTTAGGGAAATACCTATGGTTAATTTCACTGGCCATAACCATGAATTATCAAACCTTCTAATCCGCCATTCATTTCCCTATAAATTACCATGTATCTAGCATGAAATAGATACACATTATACATCTATTGTGTGTCTTATAACTCTTCACCCAAAAATTCAGGTTTTAACTACCCTGAGGAAGATGACTTAGGAAAACACCAGTATTTGCTCCTTTTCCCACCATGTTTTCTACCCTTTTTATCTGTTGTCTGAAAATGCTTTCAGTATTAGGACAAGATTCAAATTTTGCTGTTTGTTGAAGAGTTTTCACTTAGTTTCATTACTTAAAACACTGATATGCAAATCGTTAAGTTGGCAGTGTGCATGTTTATTAGGTAAAGGGTTTTAGACAAAGTGGTTTCAGTTTCATCAAATTATCCGGACATTGCCATTGTTATTTTATACAGTTGATAAAAACCAAGATTAATATTTGTGAATGTCTGTTGCACTATGTGAGGGTGGTCCTTTAACTTTTTACTAAACGACAAAACTTTGGTGTCGTCCAGATTGAGAGCACTTGTAGATGACTATTTAAATGTTGCTAGGATTGTGAGATTTGGCTGTGAAAGAGTAGAAAAGATTGTGGGAAAAGAAAAAAATGTTGGATATCAGCATTTTCTCCTTTTCCCACAATATTATCAAAAGGCTTTTTTCTCAGGGTCGTTAAAAGTCGGGATTGTGCGGTAAAGGGTTAACCTGAGATTTGGACTTTAACTGTTTTACCAGACAATAAAACGTTAGACCCATCTATGATTTGACTTGTCTGTGAAAAGGTAAAAAATATCCTTAGAAAAGGAGAAAGTGCTAGTTAGCTGGTTACCAGCATTTCATCCTTTTCCCAAAATGTTTTTTTCCAAAAACCTCATGGTTAGGGTCATTAAAACTTGGGATTGTTTGGTAAAGGGTTAAAAATCCTTAAAATTATCCATTGTAATTTTGTACTACACATTGAAAAAATGTCTCAGTGAACTTCAGCTCATTTTTTAACCAATTTTGAATTTGTCTTCTGCATATACATAAGAGCCATGCTCTGTTGAAAGGGGGCTTAATGCATCTGCAAAATTTATCAACCCAGGTCAGCCTGTGCAGTCCGTGCAAGCTGATCTGGGCCGAAACTTTTTGCTTTTGATCAATTTTCTGCATGTCAATGGACCAGTGTATCTCATGATTCAATATTTTGTTGTACAAAATGGGATTTTAGTGATGTTTAACACTGATGACTTGCTTTGTATCATGCAACACAGAGATGCATTAAGCCCCCTTTTCTCAGAGCATGGCTTATATGTAGTTTCTTTTTTGAAGAGTTTGAAATTTGTCTTTAAGGAAAGGGTTAAGTGAAGTGGAATTGCTACAAGGGTGATTTACTTTATTTTGTGGTGAAAGACTTCTGTAGATATATGTAAATAAAAAGAAAGAATATACAAAGGTTAGTCAAAAATAACTGAGCCCTACCTCATAACTTTTTATATAAGTTTAACAGACCTCATATTTGTTTATCATCCCTCAAAGTAATCTCCCTTGGACTGAATGACTGAATTCCATCTTCTCGGCAACGCCTGGATACCTGTTGCTAGGCAACTTAAGTTAATTCATCGGACCTCCCCATTCCCGGCACACTCTAACTCGTCTAAAATATCAAAACAGATTCCTCGTAGGGGTTCTTTCAACTTTGGGAACAGATCAAAGTCGGGGGAGAAAGATCTGGAGAATACTGGGGGTGATCAAGCACTTCCCAGCCATGTCCCTCCAACAGCTCCTTGACAAGGTTACTTTTGTGGGGTGACGCATTGTCTTGCAAAATGAGCAGCGTGCAGTCAATCAGTTCTGGGCGCTTTCAGCGTAATGCTGGACGAAGTATTGTCCTAAGATACATCTTGTAGTACTCTTTGTTGACTGTTTCACCTGTCGGCGCCCTATGTGAGGTCAGTACGCCACAGTAATCATATGCAAATATCATCATCAGTTCTGACTTCGCCGGAATTTTACCGGTCTCGGCGAGTTTTTGGTGTGCCATTCGCTACTCTGTCGCTTCAATTCAGGTTCAAATGATCGCATCCAAGTTTCATCAATAGCAACGATTCTTTGCAGCATTTCATCACCTTCTGCATTGTACCTTTGTAGGAGTGATCGGGCAATATTCACACGTTGGTGTTTTTCCGTTTCCGAGAGAATGTGGGGTACCCATCTAGCGGCAATCTTCCTCATTTGCAAACGTTCAGTCAAAATGTTATATGCCAACCCGTGACTTATGTCCAACTCATATGCTATCTCATCACGTGTATCTTCTATCAGTCTCAAGTAGTTTTGCTACATTCGTCGCTGACAGAGTCCTTCCGCATAGGTGCTTGTCTTTAACGACAGTTTGTCCATTATTAAATTCTCGCACCCATCGCTTGATAGTACTGTACCCAAGTATAGACTCTGAAGCAACTTCCTCAAGAGCTTCTAGAATTTCAGATGCGCTTTTTCCCCGTCTGGCTTCAATCTTAATGTACGCAATCTGGTCTTCACGCATCAGCGTGAACGCACCGTCCTCCATGATGTTACCATAAATGACGTCGCATTTATATGACGTCATGAAACGTTAGTTTTTCCCGCACAAACAACGCACGAGATACTGGTCAACAATTGTGCCAAATATAATTACCATGTGTTAAATAATGAAAAAGTTATAAGGTAGGGCTCAGTTATTTTTTACTAATCCTCATATGATCAAATAAAATTGTGATGTAGACTAAGAGAATGGTAAAATATTGTGGCAAAGAGAGTTATTGCTCATAATCAGCAATCTCTTCTTTTGTTCAATACTTTGAAAAAGTTACTGTATGAAGATGTTTACAAATGCATATTTATTTGGGTGAAAGACTATCAAATAGAATGAGAGTTGGAGGTATAGATCAAGTATTTAATTTTAACAGAAAATAAGATATTTGATTTCAGGAACAGACTTTTTGGAATGTTTATTCAGTTTGCCCAGTGTTTAACTTGGATGTTCAGATTTGAAAAATGTACTTCAATCCATAATCGGCCAAGGATAACTGTGAACATGGGTGTAACATGGAATGTTACGTAATTTGGTGGTTGTTGTAATGCATTGAAATTATCCTGCTAGAAATTATCATTTTATGACAAGGCTACCACATGTAAACGACTGCTTTTGCCTTGCTGACCACTCTTTGAAAATAATTGTGGCCAAAATGAGAAAATGCTTATGACAAGCAATTTATCTTTTTTGCCACATGTTTTCAAGCATTAACACTTAACCAAACAATCCAGTGTTTTAACAATCCCCAAAGAAAAGGGTTTAGGGCAAGATGAGGATGAGAACCTCTTTCATGTAGTTAAGCATGTTAGCTTGGATATGATCATAACGTCTTGAAACCCTGGGTTCACTGGTTTGATCCCCAGCTCAGCCAATTCTTTCTGAGGATTGATGCTATTATTTGCAACAGGATTAATTATGTTCTCTCAGCAGAACCGTGTTCTGATAATGTTTATATGGAAAAGCAGCCAGAGGCAGGAGGGAATGTTGAATGTGAAATACTAGAGAAAGAATTTTGAGGAAAGCATGGATAGGTAAATTGGCTGTAGAGATAAAACTGAATGTTAAATGCACTGTTGCATACCAAACATTAGCTCAATGCTGTCATAGCCTGGTCGTCATCTGCATCGTAAACGTAGTGCAAAACTTTGATATTTTTTAATGTCTGTATCATTTCTGAAGATATTTACTTAAAACTCTGAATAGTTGTCAACTATCAAAAGGGGAACCCATACCAGAGGCATAGGTAACCATCAAAAATATTTTTGGCATAGTTATACCCCTTTAAATTAAACTTAAAATTTTCACTGAAAATCTATTTCTGATAGTAACTGCAGCCAGGTGTTGGCATCCACATGGGTTGCTCTCGTGTAATGCTCTAGCATGCTACTAATACAGAACAAATAAACAGTCATTGAATGTAGCCTCATTTAAGTTTGTAGTAGATAGTTGAGACATAGATATTTCATCCCCATTGCCTTTATTTCTCTTGGTTTGTGTTTAAATTCAAGTAATTTTTTTTACCCATTAACTAACAAATACTGCTTTTAACGGCCCTACATTGTACAGATATTGAAAATATTGTTGAAAAATCCAGTGCTGTAAGGTTTTTGGATGTTGTGAGCTTGTCACCTCCAGAACTCTATACCACACAATCCTGAGTTTTAACGACCACAAGGAAGAAATTTGTTGAAAACATTGTGGGAAAAGGAGAAAATGCTGGTAACCAGCATTTTCTCCTTTTCCCACAATGTTTTCTAGCACCCCAAAGAAAATTTTCATTTAGTTATTCTTAATTTGTCGTCTGCAAATGCTTTCAATTTCATCACATCTACAATTTTGTATTGTGGTAAAGAAATTTACTTTAGCCATCTTTGACAACATGGCTGTTAGATATGGATTATCAACACAAATTAAAGATTAACCCCTTACCAAACAACAAAGTTGTAGACCAATCCAAACTGAAAGCATTTACAGACAACAAAATAAATGTGACTCGGGGGGAAATCTGTTTTGGGAAGAGTAGTAAACATTGTGGGAAAAGGAGAAAATGCTGGTTTCCAGTATTTTCTCCTTTTCCAACAATGTTTTCAATAGCTTTTTTTTTGTACGCAAAATGCCCTAAATCAGTAATTCGCAAAATCTTCGACAGGCATATATATCCACCTACACAGTAATACATTAGCACACATGAAATAAAAAAAGAAAAAAATTGGAAGGTAGAGAAATTGCTTACCATGAGCAGAGCAACTCTCTACTTGACTATTCTTTTCAAAGTGAACTGGTGCAAAACGAACAAAAAAAAATCAACAGTTTGTAATTTTTTAGCTCCACTGGCCGAAGGCCAGCGAGCTATTGTCATGGCGTTGTGTCCGTCGTGCGTCCGTCCGTCCGTTCGTTCGTGCATGCGTCCGTAAACTTTTTCTTTAAAAAACTTCTCCTCAGAAACTATTGACTGGATTTTTACCAAATTTCACAGGAATGTTCCTTTGGTGGTCCTCTTTCAAATTCCTTCAAATAATTGTGTTCCATGAAGAATTCTGGTTGTCATGGCAACCAAAGTAAAAAACCTTTAAAAATCTTCTCCTCCCAAACCGCTATTTGGATAGCATTATTATTTTGCAGGAATGTTCCTTAGATACAGGTTTACAGAATTCCTTAAAAAAAAAAAGATCTGTCAAAAAACATGGCTTTTATGGGAGACTCATTTTCCTTTTATGGTATAAAGTAAAATCTTTGAAAAATTACTTCTCTAAAACTATTCATTGGATTTCATTGTTGTTTTGCAGGTAAGTTCCTATGATGGTTGTCTACCAAATTGTTTCTTCAGTGAGCTAAAATGCAGGATTGAATGATAATTGTTAAAAACTTCCTTTCGCCATTATAGAAATATCAGGCCTGTGGAGCGATACAGGCGCTCAAGCGCCTCTAGTTTAATGTTTCCCTCTTCCCCAGACTTTTGAAAAGACTAAATATACTGACAATATATTACATATTACTGTCCATCATGTTTTATGCATGCAAAACTTTTGTAAATAGTGTTGTTTAATGACTTTGTTTTTGTAATGTTGAATATACTGAGAGATTAAAGTGTTTAAAAAGGAAGTATTGGCTTTAACGATGTTTCTTCTTAGCTCAACGGGACAAAGGCAAGCAACCTTTAGTCGTGGCCTTATATCCCTTGTGTGTGTGTGTGGGGGGGGGGGGGGGGGGGAGAGGTGTTTGTGGGTGGGTGTGTGTTTGTGTGTGTGTGTTAAGCCTTTACTACACAATGCCGAATTTTAACAACCCTTGGAAAGAAGCCTTTTGAAAACATTGTGGAAAAAGGAGAAAATGCTGGTAACCAGCATTTTCTCCTTTTCCCACAATGTTTTCTACCCTATCAAAGAAAAATTGTACTGTTTGAGTCACATTGACATTGTTGTCTGCAAATGCTTTCAATTTGGACAAGGCTAAAATTTTGTCGTCTGGTGAAGGGTTAACATTTGAGCCATGCTCTGTGAAAAAAGGGCTTAATGCATCCGCAAAAAGTATTGACCCCTGTCACAGCCTGTGCAGGCTGACCTGGGTCGAAACTTTTATGGATTGGAATAGGTATTTGAATAGAACCCCAAAAACTTGTGTAATATTACCAGTACAAATTTAAGACTGATTTCAAATTTGAGATATATCCTCAAATAACTAATATTGAGCAACTACGAGTTCATCTCCCTTGATTTTGTCTGCATTTTTCATGTCTAAGTTTTGTTGTTTTACTTTCCGCCCTATGTCATTGTTTCCACTCTGTCATTGTTGTATACATGTAAATGGCTAAGGGCATTTTCTTGCCAGTTGCTGATAAAACCTGATCCTGACCTTTATGAATAAGTGGCATATAAATAGAACTCCAACTATTATTCGGGAAGTTATATATACACGGGAAGGTACAGGTAAGCAATTTATTTCACGCATACCGTATCAAATATTTTCATGACCATTCATAGCATATGCCAAAGGCATGGGGCATGTGATACTCAGGGTAAAAAATAGAATTTTAATTTATGTAAATGATTTTGACCTTGGTCAGTTTAAATAAGTAGGCAATATTTGTGCAAAATACCAGCAGCTTAAAGTGTATGTTTTGTGCATTCTGATTTCCACCTACACCACCAGCAAAAGCACCCTGCTGACCGGCCTCCTAGGGAAAAGACATGAAAGGATGTCTACCTCAAATTAAATCTTGTTTTTCATGAAAACTTTATTTGAGCAACACACAATTCACTATATAATATAATAAAGAGCAACAGGAATATACATGAATAGAAGTAACAGACTGCGAACAATAAAATACAAAATCGCAACACCATTTTGTGGCATAAATTACACACTAGCATCAGCATAGTGCAAATGCTCAACATATCACAGAAAGACATTGTCAAAAAGGCAACAATTATTAGTTGATTGAAATTATGTTGAATACATTGTCTAGTATATCACTTTGACAAAACTATAGCTATGTTTTTTACATTTCTTTTAACTCTTTACCATACAACAAACTTTTAGACAAGTCCAATTTGAAAGCATTTGCAGACGACAAATGAAACGTGGCTCAAATAATGAGATTTGATACCAAAAGGTTAGAAACCATTGTGTAATAGCCACCCAGCATCAGTTGTGTTCTTAGTAATCAACAAACTTCAGGCAGTCCTTGAAAATACCTGATGATTTTTTGACAACAAACTATTTTTAGTCGAAGGTTATGGTGACAAATTGTCTTCTTCATGGTAACAAACAGTCAATTTAACTTCCAAAAGGTGAAATGTCATATGACAAAATGTTGAATAAACTGCTAAATTCTTGAATTTGTAACATTAATGATTATTGTACTCTAGAAAGCATGTTACCCTTTTAATGTGAAATAAAAAATGTAAAACAACTATTATCCTTTATAACCTTCTGATTGTAGTCTTTCAAATCTTTACCAGATGGCAAAAGTTTAGACTTGTCTATATTGAAAGCATTTTGCAGATGTCAGAATAGAATTAGCTGCAATGATTAAATTTGAACTAGAAAAGCTAAAAAGCCATTACTTTTCCTTTTTCGACAATTTTTTCAAAAGCTCTCTTCCTTGAGGTCATAAAAATGTGATCATAGGGAAAGGGTTCACATTACCTTTATTCTGTTCTTATTATATACATGTGTGTGTGTGTGTGTGTGTGTGTGTGTGTGTGTGTGTGTGTGTGTGTGTGTGTATATACACACGCAGGTAAAAGGATGTCATTTAGATGAAATTCAATAATATTTAGATACAAGTAATACTGACAATGTGTAATATTTATTATATATGAGCCATGCTCTGGCAAAAGGGGGCTTAATGCATCTCCATGATGCATAATACCGGCAAGTCATCATATGGCCATGGATTCATAAATTCCATTTTGTCTCACAACCGACTGAATCATGAGGTAATCTAGTCCTTGGACATACAGAAAGTTGACCGATAGCGAAAAGTTTCGGCCCAGGTCAGCCTGCGCGGACTGCACAGGCTGACCTGGGTCAATACCTTTCGCAGATGCATTAAGACCCCTTTTCACAGAGCACGGCTCATATATAATTATATAATTATACAGAAACTTATACATGGTACGTGAAGTATACCCTTTCAAACCAGGAGTGAATTGTGAGAATGCTTTGATTTGGATCATACAATACTTGATTATGAAGAGCTTGAAAATAGAGCAGTGAATACTTTTATCTTCATGAAAAAAGATCCATGTATTTACATAGGGCCTATCTGTAAAGCTTTATTAGTTTATGCCTGTACAAAGCATTGAATCTAGCCATATGGGTTCCTTTTCTTCATATCTAGCTCAAGCAGTAGATAATGACTGTTTCAAGGGTCGATTCTAGACCATTTCAAGGTTCGTAACTTCTAGTGGAATTATTCAAGTCAGTCCAAAAACCCTACATCGGATATCACCAGAGTAGATTAGTGATTATATTGCCCATTCTGTGCAGTATGATCCTAATTACCTCTTTACTACATGTGAAAAATGTAGACTTTTCCAAATTGAAAGCATTTGCAGATGACAATTTACATGTGACTCCAATGATGAAACTAACCTTTGATATGGTAAAAACAATGTGGGAAAAGGAGAAAATGCTGGTTACCATCATTTTCTCCTTTTCCCACAATGTTTTCCAAAGGCTTCTTCCTCAAGGTCGTTAAAGTCAGGATTGTGTGGTAAAGGGTTAGTAGTTTCTACTGTCATATTGCCTCTTTACCACGTGACAAAATTTTACACTTGCCTACATTGAAAGCATTTTGAAGACAACAAACTGAATGTAGCTAAACGATTGGATTAAAAATTATCCCCCAACATAAAATTTTAGACTGGTCCAAATTCAAAACATTTGCAGATGACAAAATAAACAAGACTCAAAAATTGAAATCTGTTCTAGGAAGGGTAGAAAACGGAAAAGGAGGAAATGCTGATTATGGGCTCAAATAAACAAGTGGGCTGTAGAGATCAAAGATTAGATTGCAGATTCAGTGCAATCTGATCTTTATCTCCATCATCAGCAACAGCCCCTGTTCTGGCCTGTGGCACTGACAGGGTTAAAAAGGTTGGTTAAGTCTGTGTGGTCATTGTATGACAAGATTTAAATAATACTGATATTTCACTTGAATATCTATAACAAACATGAGCCATGCTCTCAGAAAAGGGGGTTTAATGCAATGGCAAACAATATCAATCCGTACCAGCCTGTGCAGTCTACACAGGCTGACGAGGGTCTTAACTTGCTATGTGTAAATTTTCTGCATGTCCAAGAGCCATTCTACTTCATGATTAAATTGCACAAAACAGATTTTATGGATCCATAATTCTGTAATGACTTGCTTGGTATAATGAATCACAGAGATGCATTATACCCCCTTTGCACAGAACTCCGCTCAATTATTAATACAGTCATTTACATATTTTGTGAAAAACTTTCTAATACTATATGGTGAATACTGAAACAGTAAAAACTCGTCCCAATTTACCCTTTACTAAACCTTTGTGATCCAGAAGAAAAAGGCCTTGGAAAACATTGTGTGAAAAGAAGAAAATGCTGGTAACCAGCATTTTCTCCTTTTCCCACAATGTTTTCCACTTTATAAGAGATCTTTGGCTAATATGTATCTATTATGTACTAAGTATTTGCCATCTGCAGATGCTCTCATTTTGAAAGAGAAAGAAATTTGTTGTTTGATAAAGGGTTAAATATTGTGCATAGATAAAAAAAATAAAAGACTGTGTACATCTTTCATTGTAGTCCACTGAAAGTTGTTCAAGAATGTCTTCAATCCATGTTTCTCCAAATGCATCAGAAAAGCTGTGCAACTGAAACTTAACTGATGCATGATACATTATGAGCTATTCTCTGTAAAAAGGGGGCTTAATTCATCTTCAAAAAGTATTGACCCATGCCAGTCCACACAGGCTGACATGGGTCAAAACTTTTTGCGATTTATAAATTCACACATGTCCAAGGACCATTCTATCCCCATATCCAGTTAATTGCCAGACTAAATAGATTTTATGGGTCCATAATTATGATGTCTTGCTTGGTATAATGCATTATGGAGATGCATTAGTAAATCCCCTTTTGCCAGAACATGACTCAATTTCAATTTTTATTTACCCTTTATTCCAAAACACAATTTAGTTATAACCTGATAGAATAACTCCATTCAGAAGTTGGTTAGACCTTTTGAATCCTAATGAAGAATGTATAAATGTGCAGCTTAAAAGTTTTTTTGAAATAACTTTTGTATCTCCCTGTTATGTTTTTTTTTTTTCACAATTTTTTTCATTAACAACATACTGAACACAGAATTTACCATATTACCTGATTACAGTACTAGTTCAGTTCTAGACCAATTTTAAGGCCTTAAATCTCTACCTTGTTTAGTTATTTGTATGGATGTTAACACGACATTCATCATTATTTCAGTCATACCTAGGCAGCAAGACTTTAGTGCACTTATCCATACCTTCCAAAACTTTCTTCCCAAATATTCTTTACAAGCCACTGGCTGCTATTCCATATACACAACAGTGAAACAATTTTCAGAGGTAAGAGACAAATGAATCCTGTGACAATTACTATCATCAATCCTCAGAAAGAATTTGGCCAAGAATTTGGTATCAAAGTGTCTACATCTTGAAGCAAATTTTACAGCAGATCTTTGAAGACATCTTCATAAAATAAGGAAAATCATTGTGGCAAAAAAGGAGAGAATAAATGTTACAAGCATTGTCTTCTTTTGCAAATATGTTTCTGCTGTTAGATGAAAAAAAGCTGATTACAGGTGGAAAATGATTTCTTTCTAAAAGATAGCAAGCAAATTTCTTATAGGCAGTTTACTCTTTTCCAGGATACAAAGTTTAAGACCTAACCATTAACAAATAACAAATTAGACATGAATAGAATGACAAGCGTTTGTCATTTATAGGGTATAAAACAATCGTCGGAAAAGGAGAAAATGCTAGTTTCCAGCATTTTCTCTATTTCCCTCAGTGTTTTCGAAAGCCATCCTCTTAAGGGCAATTAAAATCCAGAAGTCTTTCGTAATGAGTTTAACTGAAAGTATAACCACCCTTGATCAAATTTCACATGTCATGTAAATGTGAAGAAACATGAAAAGCTGACAAGATGGAAATTAGAACAACCTCTAACTAATTAAAAGCATTCTATGATTGTAATATGAAAACGTTCTGTATGCAAAATACACAGGCCAAAAATGAGCCCAAATTGAATAACAATATACAGAAAAAATAGATAATTTAATGGGTGTTTTATTTTCATATCAAAAGATGTTTATCTCCAGGCTTCTGCAGCTATATTTCTGCTGTACTGTGGAAAGGTATCCCTGTATCTAGCGCTGGAATGAGAAAGTATCAACAATGCAGAATTAACCTTTTAACACAAGACAAAATTTTAGACTTGTCCATATACTGCAGGAATTTACAACAACTTCCATGTTTTTCAAATGATTGCATTTGTGCTTGAGTACGTAAAAAACATAGCAGGAATAGAAGAAAATGCAGTTTACCAGCATTTTCTCCTTTTCCCACAATGTTTTCATAAGCCTTCTTTATCAGAGGTGTATATGATTTGAAAAAAAAATGGTAAATTTTCTGCATGTCAAAGGACCAGTGTACCTCATGATTCAGTTGATTGTTAGACAAAATGGATTTGATGGATCCATAATACTGTGATGAATTGCTTGGTACAATGCATCATGGAGATGTGTTAAGCCACCTTTCGCCAGAGCATGGCTCAAATGAATTCAGGTATCAGAATCAACCATTATGATATTTACCATTATATATTATAAGTTGTGGAAAAATCTGAACATCATAGGATATACCTGTATAATATCTTATATTATTTCATGCTTTCCGGTAGGTTATCGAGAAATATCGGCGAAATATTTTTCGATATTTCATGGTTACGACCAGTGAAAATACCGATTTTTATGTTCTAACTCTTCAATCAAAGGTGGAAACAGTTGTTCCCGTGCATTAGTTACCTATGTAAAATGCGCATGCCAGATGGAAATATGACGTAATTTACCTTACATTTCTCGCACTTGACGTAATATTGTAATGCGTTGCTATGCGGAGGGGGTACGCCACGGGGAATAACCGAAAAGAACTGTACTGGATTTTGATTAAGTTCCACCCAGAAAGGGTTAATAGCATGAAATAAATAGAATATTTGGGGTTTTTTTGTGAAAGATTGAAATTTATTTCATCGAGTTAACATCATCGGTAATATTTTCACGAGTGGCACAGCCACAAGTGAAAATATTACAGATGATGTTCACTCGAAATAAATTTCGATCTTTCACCGTAAAAAACAAATATCCTCTATATATACATGTCCGCATAAATTATTGCACCCTTTGATAATCTCTTGCATACTTTGATTGTTGCTTAATGATGTTATCAACAAAATTTCAGTCATGTCACATGGGCCAGTTCACCTAGTAGTATTTTCCTTGTAAATCTTACCCTTACTTTCAACAATAATCTTTCCAAGCCAGGGGCTTCTTTCCCACATAAAGAAATTCAAGAAAACACACAGAAGTTAGAGAAAAATTAATCCTGTCATAACAACTTTCATAATTCTTCGGATTTAGGTCGCATCATGGATTTGACATTCACAACCTCTAGATGGCCATCCCTGTAATGATTACAACTGAGCTCTCAGGTGTCTCTTCAACCATTCTTACACAATTTTTGTCTTTCCAAGGATTTTCTAAATTTCAAAATACCGGTAACTCAATTTTTGATTTGCTAAATCATCAGAACTCGTGTTACATTCTAAATTGAGGCAAAGACAATGACTGCAATCTAGAATAGCTGATAAATACAAGCCATTTTTTAAGGTTTGGCTCCAGTCATATGTAGGCTTAATATTTTCCTAGCAGCCATTCAGAGTCCTGTACTGATACACACTACTATATAAATGTATATAGAACTGTTGTACTTACAATACATTGGCAGGCATTGGTCTCTGTCCATACTGATCTAAAGATGGGTCTTGCTGAAGTGTATACTGAAACCAAAATAACAACAAGAAAGTTAACCCACAAACTGTTGTATTGCCAATGTGTATCTATACCAAACAACCAAGCAACATAAGAGTAAGCCTCTGTTTAGGAGATTTGGGTCCATATACACCAGCCATTCTTAAATATTCTTTATTTAATTCTCAAGATTAAGATTAAAGCAAAAAACAAAGTAGATTTAAGCAAAATATGGCTTTAATCTATTTGATTTGCTGTCTACAACTGCTTTCAATTTGGAGCAGTCTGAAATTGTGTTGTTTGGTACAGGGTTAAAAAGGTATCCTATCAAAAATGTCTAGTCAACTCACTCTCCAAGATCTTGTAACTTCTGGTCTGAGATACCTCACAGCATATCCAACAAAATGTTGATCCTTGTCTGTAGGTAGTTCTGGTATACGAATACTGAAGCGTTCAGGTGATCTGTTCAGGAAATCAGACCATTCTGTCCTTGAACGTCTACAAGTGGAAATTGTAATTATGTACAAAATATCCAATTATACGCTACAATGTAGATCTATAACATGGAATTTAAGACTTGTTCCAATTAAAAGCATTTAAAGACCCCAAATTAAATGTGACTTAAATGATTTGAGCCATGCTCTGGCAAAAGGGGGCTTAATGCATCTCCGTAATCCATCATACTAAGAAAGCCATCACATACTTATGGATCCATAATAGCCACTTTTTTTAACAACCGACTCAATCATGAGGTAGACTGATCCTTGGACATACAGAAAATTGACCCATAGCGAAAAGTTTCGGCCCAGGTCAGCCTGCGCAGACTGCACAGGCTGACCTGGGTCGATACTTTTCGCAGATGCATTAAGCCCCCTTTTCACAGAGCACGGTTCATTTGATTTTGCCTTTAACTCTTTCACTTCTGAATAAATGAATTAAAATTTTTCAAAAGCTAAAAATACTTTTCTTCTGTAAGATCAAGAGAAAGTTCGGTCATAATCTAGAAAATAGCAGTGGACAGTGTAGATTAGAGATCAGACTGCACATTCTGAGCAGTCTGATCTTGATCTACACTGTCCACAAAACACAAAAGCTTCTGGAGTCATCTATGGTATGGAAAGGGTTAATAAGTGGAAAACATTGTGGGAAACAGAGAAAACGCCAGTCACTAGCATTTTCTTTTTTTCCCATAATGTTTTCAAAAGCTCTTTATCTCTCAGGGTTGTTTAAAACATGGAATTAATTAATAATCTGTTAAGTTGAAGTATCCGCTGAGACAATGGTTTTTATTTTAAAAAAAAAAAGAGTATCAACAGTTTTGATTGCTCAAGAGAGGAAACTGCTTCTGCACTTGTTTTAGAAGAGTCGATTATCTTCATTGAGTTTTCGCCTTTATTTCATTCACCAAGTAACATGCAATTTTACCTTTTACAGCAATGTTTTTACAAGTATATTCATAGTAAACCTTTCACAAAGTTGTAATCCATATTTTATAAGGAAGCTTTGGAAATTGTTCATTGCAAGTTTGGTTCAGACAGTCATGAGTAATACGGATAATTATGTAATGTAACCTGATAAGCAAAAAGCATTTTAGATGTGCAGTATTTACCTTTTTTCTTAAAGATATATTGTACTCTCTTCAAATTTAACTCTTTACCACACAACAGAAAATTAGACTTGTCCAAACTGAAAGCATTAATTTTGCAGACAATAATTTTAATGTCGTTTAAATGATGGAATTTTCCTCTTAGAGGGTAAAAAAACATTGTGAGAAAAGGAGAAAATGCTGGTAACCAGCATTTTCTCATTTTTCCACAATATTTTCAAATGTGGCTCAAATGGCAGGAACTGTCTGTGATAGGGTAGAAAATGTTTCCAGCACTTTATCTTTCCCCCGCATTGTTTTCAAAAGCATTCTTCCATGGGACAGTTAAAACACAGGGTTGTTGGTAAAGGATTATGCTCTTTATTTTCAATTTTAAAACTTATTTCAATGCAAATCACTTCAGGTAATGCTGCAAATTGATGCATTTGAAAACACATGTTTGTCTTGCTGTATTAAAGTCCAAAGTAGTTGTTAACTTACTTTAGCTCTTCAGGTGTGGTGTATTGTCTGTGAATCTGTTTACCTGTATCTGTGATTGCCTGAATAACATTGAAAAAATTAATTAATAAAATACTGTAGAGGTACAATCTAGATACCAAGAACTAATTTCCAGTTCATTTCCAGCATTTGTATACAACAAAATAAATGTAACTTAAACTCAAAAATTGAAATTTGTTTTGGGAAGGCTAGAAAACATTCTGGGAAAAGGAGAAAATGCTGGTTACCAGCTTTTTCTCCTTTTCCCATAATGTTTTCAAAAGGCCTTTTCTTCAGGGTCGTTAAAAGTCGGGATTGTATGGTAAAGGGGTACGTTCTTCACTACAACCTTTTTTGTGGGCAACTCATTGGAATTGTCTCATCCAGAAAACTTTATTCAGTACCCACAATATTGGTTCAAGAAAGAGTGGTCAAGGAATTTAATGAACCCTTTTGCCATGCTGAAGGTGAAATTGCTGGTTACAAATGCTTTCTCCATTTTCAACATTGTTTCTTATTCTGTGGTAGACAAATCCCATTACATGTATTTTAGTTTCATTCAACCCTACCAAACAATACCGAGTTTTCACTACACTGTGAAAGGCACCTTTTGAAAAAGAAAACTATTAGAAAAGAAAAAAATGCTGGAAACCAGCATTTTCTCTTTTTCACCATAATTTTTTCTTACTTTCAAAAAAACAAATTTCATATTTTGAATCACATTTATTTTGTTGTCTGCAAATGCTGTCAATTTGGACTAAACTAAAATTTTATCGAGTGGTCAGGGATTAAATGTATTCAGTATAGACAAGTCTAAATTTTTGTCCTCTGGTAAGGAGTTGATAGGATTAACTCTTTACCATATGAAAACATTTTAGACTGGTCCAAATTCAAAGCATTTGCAGAAAACAAAATAAATATGACTGAAAAATTAAAGTTTAGTTTGGGAAGGCTAGAAAACATTCTGGGAAAAGGAGAAAATGCTGGTCACCAGCATTTTCTCCTTTTCCCATAATGTTTTCAAAAGGCCTTTTCTTCGGGGTTGATAAAAGTCGGGATTGTGTGGTAAAGGGTGAAGAGATTATTATTACCCCTTTACCAAACAATTCCTGGTTTTTACGACCCAGAGGAAGAAGCCTTCTGAAAACATTGTGGGAAAAGGAGAAAATGCTGGTAACCAGCATTTTCTACTTTTCCCACAATGTTTTCTACTCTTCTAAAGTCAAGTTTCAATTTTTGAGTCACATTTATTATGTCGTCTGCAAATGCTTTCAATTTGGACAAGTCTAAAATTTTGTCGTTTGGTAAAGAGTTAATATCATATAAGATCCTAGTGTGTATTTTAACTCTTTACCAATAATACCAAACGACAAAATTTTAGACTTGTCAAAATTCAAAGCCGTTGCTGACAAAAAGTATATGTGGCTCATTACATGAAACTGGCCTCTGAAAGGGTAGAAAACAT
Organism: Hippopus hippopus; assembly: GCA_946811185.2. Taxonomy (NCBI): domain Eukaryota; kingdom Metazoa; phylum Mollusca; class Bivalvia; order Cardiida; family Cardiidae; genus Hippopus; species Hippopus hippopus. The sequence goes on from OX328103.1 coordinate 21,379,282, forward strand.
TGTGGGAAAAGAAGAAAATGCTGGTTATCAGCATTTTCTCCTTTTTCCACATTGTTTTCAAAGGCTTCTTCCTCAGGGTCATTAAAATACAAGTTTATTTGGTTAAAGAGTCAATGCAAATTTACACTCGACTTGCACATATAGAAATTACCATACAGGCTTCAAATTGCTGGCTTTCCAACCTGACAAAATTTAGACTCCCCAAGTTCAAAACATCTGCTGACAACAAAATCATAATTAAAACAAATGAGCTTTCAGTTCTCTGATAGGATAGAAAACATTGTGGGATAAGGAGAAAATTCTTGTTGTCTGCAAATACATTCAGTTTCCACGAGTCTAAAAATTTGTTGTCTGTAAAACTTTAGATTCATTCACTAGGTAAGGGACTCTATGCAGATTTATATAGCCTCCCTGACTGTTTGAATGATAGAATGATTGAATGGTGTTTTACGAGGATTTCAGTCATATCACGGCAACAGCACACATATTCATGTACGTCCTTGATGTCACCAGTACTAGGCTTGGGCTCTGGGATGTCTTGCCCCACTAAAAGAGGGCGCTCCAACTAAAGATTCAGTGCTTTCAGTGAAGCTCGAACCCAGGGCCTCCATGTTACGAGTCCTACAGTTTATCACTGACTTGAGCAGTGACTGACCCACGCAGGCTCGTACCCCTGATACTAGATCTAGTTGAAAATTGTATCGAAATTAGATCTAGATCTGTACAAAACCTAATGAATGTCACATTGAGTTCATAAGAGAGAGAGAGAGAGAGAACATTTAAGAACGTCGAAGAAACGGGAGAAAATGGAAGTTATGCTGAATCGAATCGACGAATGTAGCCTACATGGTTGAATCGACCACATAGTCGAACAAAAGCAGTAATTTTACGTTGACTACTTACAAGGGCTGACATGCGTCTTTTAGGGGGTTCAAACAACGTTGATGTCGCTCTGTTAAAGTCATCTGAAAAAGAACAGTGAAAAATAACTTATTTAGATACGGTAGACAACAAAACAATGATGACGTCATAGCGGACAGCTGGAAACCATTTTGGCGCAAAAGATTATGTCCTATTTTTTTTTTGTTGATACCATTCAAATGATACCCCGAGCTGCAAAGTTGTTCTGTCAATAAACCCTGTTATTCTAGAAAATTCATTGTTTTTGGCGCCTTAGCATTCGACGAGTAGATCTATGAGCACGCATGAGATGGCCACACATGTACGGTATATATGCGAAACGATTTACGGCAAACATGCTCGCCAAGAATTACGGAAGAAACGGATTTCGAACTTTCTTGATTAGGCCACTGTGACTGTATTTTAATTACTGACCATCCCGGGCTTCACATAAAAATTTGAAGATCTAGCTTTCATTCTGTATATACCACAGAAATCTTCATTTACGTTTTGAGAACGTGCAAGTCTGACATTTGAATTATAAATATACATGTACACTGTCCGCTACTTTATACATATTTAAAAAAAAAAAAGCTTGAAAAGGCATTTTTTGTTGAAAAGGTCCAAATATTTTCATTATTTCAGCACTCTAAAGTAAGACAATCATTATACAGTTCACAAAGATTACTGTATAGTTAACATTGCGTGTAAACATTGGACAAAAGGACAAAGTTATCTAAAATCTCAGTCTGGTAAAAGAACATTTTAACGTGCGACTTACTGGTTCATTCTTATCTGTTCTTTACCATTTACGTTTTTAGACCGAGACAAACCCCGATCGCCTGAAGTATTTGCCGGACCGTTTGGACTTGTTCACGAATGTAGTCTTAGTGATGGGATTTTTGTCTTTGAAATAGTTGAAAACAGTGTGGGAATCCCATAATGTTTTCAAAAGCCGGGTCGTACAAAACCGGGGTCGTTTGATAAGGACGTGCAGGTAATTTTCATTCAGTAGTTTACATGGTTTATTTTACGCATCACCTCCATAATAGAGCAACGTAGGGTATTGTCGACCGTCGGCAGTTATCGTCAATTCTTTATTGTGTCCTTTAATTCCATGAAAGATGAGCAAATTCCATTTTCATGATGTAACATATGACGTCAATATTTTATCTAATCACCGTGCCGGAAGTAAACAGTACTCTTCAAGTCCCAAAGACTCAATAAAATTTTACGGTAATGAAATTTCCCAACGTTAACGTCTACGATAAGGGGGTGGTGGTTTTTGTCAGCGCGTAGGGCGTACTAAAACGTGCTCGATTGCTTGAATTTAAACTTAAATACGAGTTTCAGATATAGAATAGTGTTCGCATCACAAAATCGAGCGTGTATTACCCGCCATAAAGCAGCTTATTGATGTGTCGATGAATGCCAATGCATATTTGTGCGATCGGCAATTATCGACAGATTACGGTAAGGCATGAATAAAAGAAATAAGAATTAATATGTTTTATATAACCACAATTCCTTTTTTTCTTTCGGGTTACAGCTATGTCCAGACAAATTTTGGCTTGAAAACTCCAAAACGAGTTCAATACTCGCCGACTAAAATGTCAAAGGCCATAGAAATGGTGCGCAGTGGTGCAATGTCCAAACCTCTTAGTCCATGATATTACCAACGTGTACCTGTTCGGCCTTATTTTGCGGTTGTACTTATGTTATGCGCCAAGTTTTACTATAATTGCTTTATATTAGATCCAACTCGGCAACAACTATTGGAATAAAACCCGTAATGGCGAGTTAAAAGAGGATTTTGATGTTTAATTATTGAAAATTAAATACTATGTCGATAATAGACGAAACCTGTCGATATCACCCTACATACCCTTATGTAATGTTGGCGTTGTTTGCTACCATACACAACTTGGCGCCATTATTTTATACGCGTAGATCAGTAGAGTATCCGCAAAATAAACCATTGATAACTTCTGTTTGTATTTAAAGCGGCTGTTATCGACACCACACTTTTCGATCTCTTAAAGTGTCGATAATACCCGATGTTGCTCTACGGCTTTTTGCCTCTTGCAGTGCCACTGTTGAAAACATTGTGGCAAAATGAGAAACTGATCGTAGCGAGTATTTGTGTTTTCTCCCGGTGCATTTACGTCTATTTTAGTCATGCTCTGTGAAAAGAGGGTTTAATGCATCTGCAAAAAGTATCACCTGGATCGAAACTTTTTGCCTTTTGGTAAATTATCGTTATGTCCAAGGACCATTCTTCCTCATTATTCAGCTGGTTGTGAGACAAAAAGGATTGTGTGAATCGATAATTACGTGACGCCTTGCATCGTACAATACATCATGGAGATGCATTTAAACGCCCTTTTGCCAGAGCATGGCTCATGTATTGAGTCATGCTTCGGCAAAAGGGAGCTTAATGGATCTCCGTGATCCATTGTGCCAAGCAAGCCATAACATACAAATGGATACATAATATCCACTTTTGTTAACAACAAACTTATTTATGAGATAGACTGGTCCTTGGACATACAGAAAATTGACCAATAGCGAAAAGTTTCGGACTGTGCAGGCTGACTGGGTCGATACTTTTCGCAGATGCAATAAGCCCCCTTTTTACAGAGCGTGGCTCATATAAAAAACCTTGGTTTGCGTTAATTGTATTTAATTAAAGGATATTTTTAGAGTAGTTTGTTGCAAGTTTGTTCCTGGGACTAATGCGGTGTTCGTGAAAGTAAAAACAAGGTTCAATGGTAAACTTTCTTCAAGTTTATTTCTTTAATTCCAACAGCAGTTATCTGAATGTCTTGGATGAAATGCGTTTACTCATAAACCTTTAACCAAATAATCACTCGACTTTTAACGACCATGGGGAAAACGTTTTTTTTTTTTAAACATTCACGGCAGAGAAAAGGAGAAAATGCTGGTCACCAGCATTTCCTCCTTTTCTCACCATGTTTTCACGAAACACTCTTCCTCAGTATCGTATAAAATGGAGATTGTGTGGTTAAGAATTAGACACTAACTGTGAAAGCGCCAGATAAATGAAATACTAAATTCTCAGTAAGGAGAACAGACCAAATTAACTGAAAACCTGCTGAATGCATAGAATAAAATTTCTCAGCCAATACTAAAATACGAATTATCGCTATATCAAAGTTCCTTTAGGCAGAGAATATCTCACGGTATCGGACAGTGTAGATCCAAGATCAAACTGCATGTTCTGTGCAGGCTGATCTTGATCTACTCTGTCCACAAAAGCCCATTGAATGCGCGCTTAGCAGCCTACGGGTTAATTGAAATACAATGGCGTCTGCTTTTCAGAATATTTCACAAAATGTAGCGGCGGACAGTGTAGCTCATAGCTTAGGCTGTGCGTTAGAAGTGCAGTCTGATCTTGAACTAAAGTGTGCACAAAATGCAGTCTGATCTTGATATACATCGTCCAAAAAAGTCGCACTAAGCCCTTTTGATTTTAACATCAACTTTGCTCGAGCAAAAAACGACATGAGAGAAAAAATGATGAACAAGGCTTCATCTTTAAATAATACATTCCTGGCTATGCTCATGTTAACCTTTAATCACACAATCCCGAGTTTTTAAGATCCTAATTAAAAAGGTCTTTGAAAACATAGTGGGAAAAGGAGAAAATGCTGGTTACCAGCATTTTCTCCTTTTCCACAATGTTTTCTTACCTTTCAACGACTAAGTCCATTGTTTTTTTGTCATATTTGATTGGTCGGCTGCAAATTTGGACCAGTATAAAACTTTGTCGTTTGGTAAAGTGTTAATACTACCCAAAATACAGCCTATTCACTGTACATAAAATGATCGTTTTAATATTTAAACAAGCTATCACGTTTTTGTTCACGTCTATTGATCTAAAAATCTATGTCCGTCTGTAGACTGCATTGTTGAATGGCCAAATATTGTTATCGGAAGAAAAATGGAAACGGGTGAATCGAACAATCGTTTACATTTACAATCCTTTCTCCTTGGAGTTAGAACTGTTATGGGTTTTTTTTTTTCGGCGTAGCTGACTGTGCTGGCTTTTGACCTACCCTTTGGTCCTGATAACAGATGAATACATAGAATTTGTCATTGGTAAAAATGTAGACATATTTATTGTAAGGGCCCCTGCATATTCGCTGACAAATTTACGCCGTCTGTCTTTTTTTCTATAAACAGATTTTTTTTTTTGTTTATAATTGGGAATCGTTTGACAGACGTTATTCTTACTTATTTAGATATGAAACTTGGGCAAAAAGAAAAAGCCGCATTTCCTCTAAAGTGCCGAAATGGAATAGGACACGTAGGTTGGAGAAAATTTTCTTTTTACCTTTTTGCCCTGGGAGAAATTGGTTACCAAACTGTTCTAATCCGGCGAAATATGAAAAGGTCGGGCGTTATATTGTCTTTTATAGTTATTAATATCAAATTTCTTTCCACTTGAACCTGCTCAGATTTGTCGTTATGAGCGAAGAGGACAGTCTATTTACTCAATGCCAGACGACAAAGGTTTAGACTTCCTCGGGGTGTAAAAACACGAGATTGTTAAGTATAGGGTCCGGCAATTCCCAGGCGAATGTACTTTTCTCCCTTCAAACAAATACATTTTCATTCTTGCCCAAATTTAAATTGTTTAACTAGTACCTTTTGTATCTCCCGTAACTATCTGATAGACAAAGATCGGTAACAGGCTGTCAGTTTGATTTCTATTGCTGCATTTCATTAGTGAACCCTGAGGCTGCTGACGGTGCCACTCACTGAATATTTTCGGACAGTGTAGGTCAAGATCAGACTGCACAGAACGTGCAGTCTGATCTTGTATCTACACTGTCCGATAAGGAGATATTTATCTCTTAAAAATAAGTTTGAAATAGCATTATTCGGGTTTTTATTGTTGGCTTGAAAGTTGGAATCAACTCATTTAGCAGGATAAGGGATAAAAACAAATAAGTCATGCTCTGGCAAAAGGGGGCTTAATGCACCTCCGTGATTCATTAAACCAAGCAAGCCATCACAATGGATCCGTAAAATTTATTTTGTCTAACAACCGTTGAAAGCATTAAATAGACTGGTCCTTGGACATACAGAAAATTGACCACTAGCGAAAAGATTCGGCCCAGGTCAGCCTGCGCGGACTGCGCAGGCTGACCTGGGTCGATACTTTTCGCAGATGCATTAGGCTCCCTGTTCACAGAGCATTGCTCAAATCTATTGGAATGTAGCGTAGATTTCATGGCTACACCATTTGATTCGAAACAAAATTGCAGACCAGGTATGATCTTTGATAATGCGCTTTCCGCATTTAATACATTCACGGTCACGTGTTGCTGGATTACTGGTTGATCGACTTCTAAGTACCTTTAAAATCCCTACCTGGGATTATTGTATTACTTCATATATGTATCTTATACTCGTCATGGGGTCATTTTAAACTGTAGAGTGTTCAAAAATAGAAGAACACTTTTGACAAGCAATATGCTTATATAATGGGAAAACAAACCAACACACATTGTGTTCAGCGGAAAAGTAGCTTTTTTAAACCATTTCTGTTTTCACTGACCTCGACGTTTTTTTAAGAAAAAAAGTTTATCCGTCAAACAGTCAGTTTATACACTTATATTGTAAAATGTTAACTGAATATTAGAGTAAGATCTTTTTAAACCGTTTAATCTATTATGTAAATAAAAACCGCGTAAGAATACACATATACCTCGGGCTAAGATATCTTGAGTAAATATGAAGCTCAATTTTAAAGTAGTACGTATAGTGGTAGTTATAAACGTCGTTTAATTCTTTCATGCTGCCTGTTTTCTCACAGAAAGACGGGCGAATAAATGGTTTATCGTAACGGTGGAATACTTCTTGTGGCTTTTACCCCCTCCCCTTTTTGATTGAGCTGAGATTCGAACTAACAATCCCAAGATGACTACCACACAGATCATCGCCATTTCACTAGTGAAACGGCAGTGTCAGTTAAACCTCAGGATGTTGCAGACGTCTTCGGATGCACGTTTGTGTGTTGTTTGACACCTTTTTTCAGCAGTATTTCAGTTATACTGCGGCTGTCAGTGCACCTGTATCCACGCTTTTTTCTGGAATTTCTTTTACCATTACTTAATATAACATTCGCTCCAAGAGACTTGCTGTTTCCCTGTAACACTCACAAACAATGTTCAGAAGCGAAAGAGGAATGAGTCCAGTCGCAATGACTCTCATTAATTCCCAGAAATGATTTTACCGGTCTGGGGAATCAAACAAGCTTTTACCTTTTGTAGGCTGGATGAGTCAAAGGTCAAGCCAAAAATGACCGACTGCTCTCTTGTTACTTGTATTCTACATGTAGCTTTATAGGGCTATGTTCGTCCGGTGTCTGTTTGAAGGTTTTTACGTCGCTTTTCACAATTGTAATACGTTACGTGACAAGTTTTTTGTGGAATAAGAGCGGTGTTGTGGGAAAAGAAGGTTTAATGCCTCTCCGTGATGCATGATAGAAAAAAAAAAAAGTCATCCCATAAGAATGGAACAATCAAATTCATGTTGTCTAACAGCAGACAGAACCATGAGGTAGACTGTACCTTGGACATGCAGAAAATTGACCAATAGCAAAAAGTTTCGACCCAGATCAGCCTGCGCAGTTCGCGCAGGCTGATCTGTGTCGATACTGTTGGCAAATACATTGAACCCCCTTTTCACAGAGCAGTGCTCATATATTCAACAGCAAGACGTGTAGCATGTTTCACAGTATGCTGTTTGACAAAATATTTAGCGACCGTACTGACAAACCAAGCAAAATTCCATTCTTATTCCAGTGAGGCTGTCTAAGATTCAAAACTAATTAGAGGACTCGGTAGTGGCCTAGAGCAGAAATGGGTTGGCGACTGCATCGTCCAGTTTTTGGTAGATATATCCAGAAGCAACGTAAGGAACATAAGAAGATTTTAATGTATCTCCGTGATGCATTATACCGAGCAAGTTATCATAATTATACACGTAATTATGGATCCATAAAATTAATTTTGTCTGAATCGTGAGATAGTATGGTCCTTGGACATGCAGAAAATTTACAATCGGCAAAAATGTTTCGACCCAGGTCAGCCTGCGCGGACTGCCCAGGCTGACCTCGGTCGATACTTTTTGCAGATATAACAAACCCCCTTTTTCACATAGAATGACTCATTTTAGTTTTTTAGAGAATGTTCAGCGACCTTACTGAAAAACATCGCTGAACTCATTTCTAATCCTAAATTCAAAGACAAGCAATCGGATCGGCCGAGACCTTCTGTCTCAGCAGATCAGAGGGGCAGTTTTAGAATTTACCCTTCCCTTCAAAGTTTTGACAGCACTTTCCTTTTCCATGTGATTGTTTCCTTGCGTTTAAATGTTTAAAATTCCACACAGTCCAAATTAAGATTGTACCCAAAGGGTGCACAGAAGAGAGGAAATAAAGATCCGCTGCCGTGGTTGTCCATATACACCTATCATTCTTAACTTTATTCTTGGTCTAATTCTAGGTTTAGAAAGTACATGTAATTCAACTTTTGATTGGCTAAACTAAATGGTTTAGCCAATCAGAAGTTGAATTACATGTACATGGTTTAGCCAATCAGACCTTGTGTTACTTTCAAATTAGGAAATTCTTGAGAATTATAATACTAAGAATGTTTTAAAGAGTGCTTTGTTAATACGGACCCGGGCGAACGAAAGATTGTGTAATAACAGGGAAGTGTTCTATGCAAAAAAGGGGCGATCGATTCATACATTGAGATACGACTAGACTATTATATCTATAAGTATATGTGCTGTATTTGTATGTACACCCTTTCTCCCGTTTTTCTCAGCTAACTAAGGCAGACACATTAAGCTTTTTAATTATAAACCTTACAGTACAGCTGCGGAGATAACAGTTTTGTTCCGAAAACCATTGTGGGAAAAAAAAGGACTATAAGCTTGTAACGGCCAGCTACCCTTTTCCCTTTTCCTTTTCTCTCACCGCTGACTATTGTTTCCAGGATGGTATTGTGGGAAAGCAGACCGTGGCTTGGAAAGAGTATTATGCAGAATACTGGTAAAACAAACATCCAGGAAACATGGATAGGTGCACTGGTCGCCGCAATATAACTGAAATAATGATGATAACGGTGATAAATACCGTACAATCAATCAATCAATTCCCACATGTATTTTAGTATACTGTTTCCTTTCCTTCATATTTCGTGTCTGTCCTTTGTGTATAATACATGTAGTTTTTTGGTAGCTTTAGAAAGTCCCGTGTCGGTTAAGCAAATTTAATCAAATCGATTGGGAGACAATTTCTATATCTTTTACTTCACTCTCGTTGATTTCCTCAGTTTCAAAGATCCGGAGTAAGAAAGCTTTGAAAGCATTGTGGGAAAAGAAGAAAAATGCTGGTAACCAGCATTTGCTCCTTTTCCCACAATGTTTTCAGCTTTGTAGAAGACAAGTGCTATCATTTGAGCCACCTTTTATTTGTCGTCTGCAAATCCTTTCAATATTGACAAGTCTAAAATTTTGTCGTTTGGAAAAGAGTTAAATAGATCTACTCGAACTTCAACTTACCGGGCCCGCAAGTGGTTGTGGTGCGGCAGTGTTCATCGGGCAGTTTATGTCCAGCAGTGTCCATATCCATTCGCCGGAAAGACGGGAGGCGGGGATGGAAGAGCCCCTCCTTGACAGCCGCCAGCTGAACCCTCTGGAAGGAGGGATACTGGTACGAATAACTCGGAATATTCATCGGGTTGATTCTTTCTATCTTCACTGGGTCGATTCCAACAGTTGTCATGATAGAGAAATTAATTTCCAAACTTTGAAAAATCCCGATTAATTTGTTATCCCAACCAATTTAAATCCCTTGCCACTGTAGAACGGGTGTTAACACTCTACCCAATACAGGACGTCTGCTAAATAAACGTTGTACTTAGCAACGGTCAACATGTAGACTAACGTCACAATCGGTAGAGCGGAATTTACCGATTGTTACCGGGGAATATTTGCTCGTCATTCATAGCGAAAATTTTGTCGTATTGTTTTGCTGTATTATCTATGTTCTCGTTTATAATTCTATTGTCGATAAACTTTTTCTTATTCTTGCATATTTAGACAAGACAGGTAAAGCTGAGACAATACTCAGTTAAGATGTAAATCAATATGTCGATCTATCAATTAAATTAATAATCAGTTAATAGATCTAAATCAGTTTGATCTTATCATTAATCAGGGATCGTATATAACATGTTATATACGATCCCTGCATTAATCAATTAATCGATTGGTCGATTATTTTATTGATCTATCAGTCAGCCGGCAAATTCAATATTCATTCAGGTTTTCGACTGGAGAGAATCATGAAAAGTATCACGTAATAATCGATTCTGTTACTTTAAACACTAGACAAACAGATTACATCACGCACAGTAGCCTAGCGTAGGGCCTATGTACAGTAGCTTTGTCGGGTAAATTGCGAATTAAGATCAGACTACAAATAAAAGTTTTATCTTCGGTAGCATTGGCCATTTTATCACACTCTTTCGGTGCCAAATATAGGTCTATTAACTCGGGCGCTATCGGCAGCTGAAAATATAACCCACTGAAACACTGAATGTTATCTTTAGGCAGGGATCGTATATTGTGTATATAAGATCCCTGGGCAGGGATTGTATATTGAGTATATATAAGATCCCTGCTTTAGGGTTTATGCAAATAAGCAGACGGTATATCTAGATCTGAAATAAGACTACGTTCTTTGCAGTCTGAACTTGATCAGAGACATACAATACACATACAATACACTATGTCTCTGACTTGATCTATGCTGTTAACAAAAGCTCCTGTTGCCTTCTATAGTATTGAAAGCATTAAATAAGTGGACAAATAACTGCCTCCTGTATCATAACCCATAGGAAACTAAGCACTCCTCAAAGACCTTTTGCGGATGGTGTAGATCATGATCAGACTGCACAGAACATGCAGCCTGATCTTGGATCTACACTGTCCCACAAGGAGATGTTTCACGAAGAAAGAGTAACTTTGAAATAGTAAAATTTGGGTTTTACTATCGACTTGAAAGTTTTACTTATAAAAACTTAACCCTTTACCAAATAATCACTGATTTTTACGACCCCAAGGAAGAAGCCTTCTGAAAACATTGTGGGAAAAGGAGAAAATGCTGGTTACCAGCATTTTCTCCTTTTCCCACAATGCTTTCTACTCTTCTAAAGTCAATTTTCAATTTTTGAGTCACATTTAATTTGTCGTCTGCAAATGCTTTCAATTTGGACCAGTCTAAAATTGTGTCGTTTGGTAAAGAGTTAATTATTTAGCAGATTAAGGATTAATTATCCATTGCCACTATCATGGGGTAGACTTTACACTTATGTACTTCCTAAGTAGATCTAATAGGGCGCTTTACAAACAAGAAGGCCATGATGACCCTGGATCATCCAACTGAGCCAGTGTTTCTTTGATGAAAATAATGAAAGTCAACGTAAAGCCTAACCAAAAAAGCATTCTTACCAAGTTTCATGAAACGAGGACAGGAAATATGACTTCTAGAACATAAGCTTTTCTAAGACTTGACAGAGAGACCCGAATTTTTGTGCTGTCATTACTCTTGTTAAAATCATCAAAGATGTTATTCAGTCAAACATTCAGATCGAGATTTTTGACACTGGGCAAAAATATTCCCCTCTAAAGTGCACACAAGGTTTTGTTAAAACCAATATTCTGATATTTGACCTGGTAACCTTTTTGTTCCAAGATGACATTTTTTCATACTTATCCGAAACATTGTCAACATTCTGACAGCATTTCCTGAACATTTTGATAGACAATCTTGTTTCACAAGGACACACAAGATTTTTTCAAGCTTTTTAATAGTGTTTCCTTTTTTCTGGGGCAACTTCACTGGGGCAATTTAATTCATCTTGTCAGGGAAAGACTCATGTTCAATCTTGACAGGGCAAGAGTCATATTCAATCTTGTCTTCTCAAAATACCTGGCAGTGTTGATTCAACACCAGACTGTGCTGTAGTCTGATCTTGATCTATACTGTCTGCAAAAAGAAACAATACTTGTGATAGATACTTCAAAATTGAAGAAAATTAACTGTTAACCAAAACATGTCTGTCCATACAATCTGGCTCTATTTTGTATTGGAATTCTACCACAACTTAAAATTTTCAAGAAACAAGAAGGCTATGAGGGCCCTAAAGTCACTCACCTGAGCCATTTGACCATACATGACCCATTTCCAATCTTTTTCCGAGATATTATGACAAACATTGTAAAGGATACATAAGGTATTTCAAAGATTTGACCTGCTGACCTAGTTTTTGACCCAATTTGACCCATTTTCAAACTGGATTGAGACATCATCAAGACGGACATTCTGACCATCTTTTATGAGTATTTGACTCAAAATGTGGCCTTTAGAGTGTACACAAAGTTTTTCTAAGATTTGACCTAGTGACCTAGTTTTTGACCAGATGTGACCCATTTTCAAACTCTTTAGAGAAATTACCAAAACAGAGAGTCTGACCAAGTTTCATGGGTATTGGTTCGAAAATGTGCCCTCAAGAGTGTACATAGGGTTTTTAAAAGATTTGACCTGCTGACCTAGTTTTTGATCCTACATCACCTATTTCGAATCACATCATAGACATCATTAAGACAAACATTCTGACTAATTTTCAAGAGTACTGGACTCAAAATGTTGGCTCTAGAATGTACACAAGGTTTTTCTAAGATTTGACCTAGTGTCCTCATTTTTGGTTCCAGGTGAACCTTTTTCAAACTTGTCCGAGATATTATCAAGACAAACATTCTGACAAACTTTAAAGAGTATTGGACTGAAAATGTGGCTTCTAGAGCATACACAAAGTTTTTCAAAGATTTGACCCAATGACCTAGTTTTTTACCCTACATAACCCAATTTTTAAACTCCTTTGAGATATCATCAAGGCAAACATTCTGAGGCAAACATTCTGACAAACTTTCAAGAGTACTGGACTGAAAATGTGGCCTATAGAGTGTACACAGTTTTTCTTAAATTTGACCTAGTGACTTAGTTTTAGACCCGACATGACCCATTTTCACACTCGTCTGAGATATCATCAAGAAAAAGATTCTGACCAAGTTTCATGAGTATTGGACAAAAAATGGGGCCTCTGGAGTGTACACAAGGTAAAAGTTGATAACGGATGACACATGACAGACAGAGCAAAATCATAAAGGGTAATCACCTTGACCACTTCATGCTCAGGTGAGCTAAAAACAAGAACCTGTATGTTTTGCTATCTAAGACTTTATTTTCTTTTAAAAATCTAAACGATGATTTTTTTCACACAGAATTGATAATTACATATCATGATAATTTTGACAAAGAATGAAGTCTAGGGAAAAATTTTGGCACATTCACTTGTATGCGGGGGTGATAAAATGAACATGGAAATGGTCCAAACTTTTTAAAAAGGATTTTGTATGAAGGCATCATTACATTTTCTCAAAGTAAACTCTACTGCCATTTAATGCACTTCCTCAATCATGATTCCCATTTATTGAACAAATGCACGAGCCTGTCATGTGACATACTAGCTGGCGACCCTATTACTTCCACGAAGACAATCCATCAAAGTTTGATACAGCCAGAAATCTCATGGGGCAAAATCTTGACTATAAGGCAGGTATGCCAAATTTCTCTATGTGCAACTATGCAGAGCTTCTTGCACAAGTTAAGCCTTATGTATTGGCACATTGCAAAATAAACCCCTTCCTGATGAGATCGAGTTTTTTTTATTTCACAAAATGGCCTTCACCAGATTGGATTTGATAACCTGGGGATAGTATTCACCATTGACTATAGTACCTTCTGGAACCATATGATTTAAAACAATACCATGGCAACTAAAGAACACAATGCACATTACCTTGTTAACAGATTTTGAAGCAAGCGTTTTTACGGGTGAAGGAGAACTTGAGTGCTTCAATAAACAGCTCTGTTGTTTACTTTCAGGCTCACAAAAAGTGCACACAAGTTTCATCACATGACTTGTAACAATTCTTTCAAAGAAATTAGGACCTTTTGAAATATTCTCACGAATAGTAATACACCTATTGTATTTCACATATTGCTAAACAGCAGACAGATTTCGATCAATCTTACACATGGTAAGCCTATCAGACTGGGTCTTTTTTTCACACTTTCCCTACTGTCTAAAAACCTCTTATACCAGGAACTTAAAGCACTTTTCTTTAGGACAGAGTCCCCATAAACAGTGATCAAATCTGCTTTGATGTTTACAATGTATTTACTGAGTTCTGTATAAAATTTAACTATAACACCCTGCACATTGCAATATCTTGGGACATTTTGACCTGCTATGCAAGTACATGACATCATAAACAAGATGACTTTATCATATACATTATATCATACAGATTTAATTTAGCTACTCGGCTCTAATGTTAGTCTTAAATTTTGTAGAGGTTTAGTTTAGTTTAAAAACATTTATTTTACATCGATTGAGAAACAAGTTCTTACAACTTATACTAATCTCTCTCAATTCTGCTTTCTGGGAACTACACCAGTACTCGCGCCAAATAGGTGGGCCTATGAAAAATCCCAAAGTTGACACCCACTCCCGGGTATCGAACTCGGGACCTTATGGTTACGAGGCCAACACTCTACTTCACTACCACGGACACCACATAGAAGTTAAGGAAGACTTTTCAAGTCACAAGGCATTTCCGTATTCTTTTATATCACCCCTCGTAAATTATGGTGCTGAGTAAAATGAAACACTTTTTCCCATAAATACTTTCAAGGAACATGTATTATACCTTTTTTATTTCATGCTTTCCGGTAGGTTATCAAGAAATATCGGTGAGATATTTTTCGATATTTTATGGTTACGACCAGTGAAAATACCGATTTTTATATTCTGACTCTTCTAATGAAGGCAGAAACAGTTGTTCCCATGCACTAGTTACCTAGGTAAAATGCGCATGCCTCACAACCAGATGGAAACATGACGTAATTTACATTACATTGCTCGTGCTTGACGTAATATTGTAAAACGTTGCTATGCGGGTGGGTACACCACGGGGAATAACCGAAAAGAACTGTACTGGATTTTTGATTAAGTTCCCCCCAGAAAGGGTTAAAAGCATGAAATAAATGGAATATTTGTTTTTTTACAGTGAAAGATCGAAATTTATTTCATCGAGTGAACATCATCGGTAATATTTTCACTCGTGGCTCAGCCGATGATGTTCACTCGATGAAATAAATTTTGATCTTTCACCTTAAAAAACAAATACATGTATCTTCTATGTATCCTTTTGTACAGTTATGTGCTCTATGACAAAAATAATCTGAAAGAGGTAATGAATTATCCCTTTACCACACAATTCCGTTGAAAATTTTGTGTGAAAAGGGGAAAATGCTGGTAACCAGCTAGTTCTCCTTTTCCCATTCTTTACCAAATGACAAAATTTTAGATTTTAGATTTGACCAATAGAAGCTTTGCATATAAATTAAATTTTGCTCAGAAGATGATTTCTGTCTTTAAAATGGTAAAAAATCATTGTTACCAGCATATTTTCTGAACCCTTCTTCCCTAAGGTCGGTAAAACACCAGACTGTTTGGTACAGGATTAAACCTTTACCATACAGGCCCGAGCTTTAATGACCTGGAAAAAGAAGCCCTTTGAAAACATTGTGGGAAAAAAGGAGAAAATGCTGGAAACCTCCATGTTTTCTGTCTTATCAAATACAGATTCCATCATATGAGCTACATATATTTTGTCATCTGCAAATGCTTTCAAGTTAGGCAAGTCTAAGATTATGGTATGGGGTAAAGAGTTTACAGATAAACTTGAAACATGAAAGTTGTTTCTTCACCTGGTGACAAAGTTCTAGAATCTTCCATTTTTAAAGCAGACAAATTAAATGTGGTAATTATGATAAAATTTCTCATTGAAAGGACTGAAATAATTTGTTGTTGGGTTGTTGATAAAAAGATATTGTTTGTTAAATAGATTGAAAGATAAAACCTGAATATAAAAGCAAGCTAAAATTCATCATTTCAACGTAAAACCATAACTGCTTTCCGGAGTTAACCCACTAACAAAATTCAATGGCAAAAGGGGACTTGTGAAAGCATTTGCAGACGACAAATTAAGCTTGACTCAAATGATGGGATTTGTCTTTAACAGCTCAAAAAACATTATTGAAAAAGGAGAAAATGCTGGTTGACCAGCATTTTCTCCTTTTTCAACAATGTTTTTAACAGCCTTGAACCTCACAAGTCATTAAAACTCATTAAAAGAATTATTTGGTTGTGGATAAATAGACAAAATACCCATATTGACAAAAACATTTCTAATACAATGTACCGTATACATGGATATATATGCGTGTGGAAAAATTTGAGGATTACCAATTTCAAACATTTTGCGCAAGGAAATGTTTGCGAATTAAAAACACTCTTTATTTGTTGGTATACTTGTAGTAAAATATGCCAACAGAAAAGTTTGCGAATATCTCAAATTCGCGAAATTGCAAAAATTTCCACTTAAACAGTAGTCATAGGCATCAGAATGTGTTGAAAAGTGTATTAACAATAATTTGTTGAAAACTGTATTAACAATATTGAACCCTTTTCTCAAAAAATCATATTTTTACAGTCACTAGGAAGAAGACTTTTGAAAATACTGGAAGAAAAAGATAAAATGGTGTTGTTTACCAGTATTTTCTCCTTTTACCAATGTTTTGGACTCTTTCAAAGACAACTCTCGCCATATGAGCCATGTTTAGTTTGTAGTCAAATACTATTAATATTGGCGAGTCAAAAATTTTGTTGACTGGCAAAAAGTTAGTCTCATTTACTCAAGACTTGCCTTCAATTCTTTACCCAATAATCCTGTATTTTCCAGCATTTTCTCCTTCTTTTTCAGCAATGTTTTCTATCCATACATAGACAAATCTCATGATTTAGGCCAAATTTAAATTTTTGTCTGCAAGTGCTCTAAAAATATTTGAGTCTTTAATTTTTGTCTTCTCATATACAGTCATATATTGACAATACATGTATCTCACACTATGAAGAAATGAGATGAACATGTCCACCAAAATAAGGCACAATGAAGCACACATTATTTGAACAAAGTTACCTCATGCCGGTGCCATTGCTTGGCTGCAGTTGCTTTTAGTGAAAATTCTAAGTTGAAGATGTGGCATAAATGTGTCAAAAATATTTTGATGCTTACCTGCCATTCTTTTATGGGTTCCCCATTGATAGTTAGCAACTTTTCTATATTTGGAGTAAATATCTTCAGTAATGACAGAGATATTACAAAAAGTCAAAGTTTTTGAAAATTTTAAGTCGAAAGAGGGGCATAACTGTGTCAAAAATATCTTAATGGTTACCTGCCCCTAGTGTAAGGGTTCCCCTATTTAGAGTGAACAACTAATCTGAGTTTGAAGTGAATATCTTAAGTAATAATAGAGATATCCTGAAATATCAAAGTTTTAACAAGACAACACAGATGAAAAAGATGCTAAGGCTGATGACAATCCCTTGGCGTTTTCTTTGAAAATAGCCAAGCTAAAAATCATGACAAAGACAAAATCACTAATAATTATCATTTTTCCTTTAGTCATTATATTTCTTGCCTATATAATTTAACAATACAATACAAATACTTCATTGTAAAAGAAGGCCTGTCGCCCGTAATATAAAACGAGAGCACTGCCAGCAGGTGCCAACACTTGGCTGCCGAGGCTTGATTTTCTGTGAAAATTTTGAGTCAAAAAGGGGCATTACTTGGTCAAAAATACTTTGATGCTTACCTGCCCTTGTTGTTTGGATTTCCATTTTTGATAGTGAACAAATTGTCCAAGTCTGAAGTAAATATCTTCAGTAATAATGGAGATATGATACAAGGTCAAAGTTCTTACACCACCACAACAACAATGATATAGAAAGTGACAAGGCTATGGCAATAACTTGAATTTCTCTTTGAAACAGCCAAGCTAATAAAACATAACAGATACAGTACATAGTAACAAAGATATTCCTACGATGTTATGATTCTTTTCTTTCACCTATGTTCAAGTTTGGTATGATCCTACCACTGCTTCTAACATTTACATGAAAATACTGCGATAAGAGAAATGACTGATGATTGAGCCATTTTTCCTCAAACATGTTTGAGATCTGAGCACCAAAGAAGTTAACCCTCTACCACACAACAAAATTTTAGACTTTTCTACACCCAAAGCATCTGGAGACAACATATTGAATATGGCTTAAAAGTTGTGGAAGTTGTCTTTGATAGGGTAGAAAACACTGTGGGAAAAGGAGAAAATGATGGTTACCAGCATCTTTTCTTTTTACCACAATGTTTTCGAAAGTCTTCTTTCTCAAGGTCAATAAAAGTTGGGATTATGTGGTAAAGGATTAATTGGATATATTAATCCTTTACCAAACGACAAAATTTTAGACTGGTCCAAATTGAAAGCACTTGCAGATGACAAAATAAACGTAACTCAAAAATAGAAATTTGTTTCCAGCAGGGTAGAAAACATTGTGGGAAAAGGAGAAAATGCTGGTTACCAGCATTTTCTCCTTTTCCCACAATGTTTTCAAAAGGCTTCTACAGTATCTCAGGCTCGTAGAAACCAGGGATTGTTTGGGAAAGGGTTAATACTGTGCCAAACCACAATATATTAAACTTGTCAGAATTTCAATGAAGAGCAAAGAATATATCAAATAAAGTCTCAAATAAAAGATTTTGTCTATGGAGGGGGAAGAAAACATTGTATATTCTTATGGAATCACTTATTTCTGCATAGTAAAAAATCATCTTAATTCTAATCCCTGTGTGGTTCATTCAATTTCTTTATTATATCATCCCTGTCAATATTTGAAAGACATTGTCCTAAGGCTCTGATGGTTGCTGCTCTTCCTGTCCTGTTTTCCCAGACTTTCAAAGACTGGTACATTATCTGTGAAGAGATAAAAAATCTGAACCGTTACTTATGAACCTTTATTTCACCTTTTGTCATAATGTTTTACTGAGCGTTTTATTATGCATACAAGAAGTTAAATCAATCGAAAAATATTCCAAAGTCTGTTATGTGTTTTTTTAAATCAGTCTAAATGAAAATAAGCAACCAATTTCCATCATCAGCTATATCAACCTTAACCCTTTACCACACAATGACGACTTTTGACGCCCCTGAAAGAGAAGGCTTTTGAAAACATTGTGGGAAAAGGAGAAAATGCTGGTTACTAGCATTTTCTCCTTTTCCCACAACGTTTTCTACCCTATCAAAAAAAAAAATCATTTCATATGAGCCACGTTAAAACTGTCATCTACAAATGCTTTCAATTTGGACAGGTCTAAAATTTTGTCGTGTGGTAAAGGGTTAACTCTTTGCCAAACGACAAAACTTGAGTTTAGTCCAAATCGAAAGTGTCTGCAGAGGACAAATAAAAAGTGGCTGAAATGATGGAATTGATCAGTAAAAGAGTGGAAAACATTGTGGGAAAAGAAACACTGTGGGATGCTTATGTATCTTTGATATTTTCTCCTTTTCCCACAATGTTTTCAAAAGCCTTCTGCTTTTGGGCCATTTATACTCAGGATGATTTGGTAAAGGGTTTATTCTTGACTAGATAAAAAAAATTGCAGACGTCAAAGTGAATGTGGCTTACCAGTAACTAATTACCAGACGACAAAATCTTAAGACTTGTCCGAATTGAAAGCAATTGCAGACAACAACTTGAATATGACTCAAACACTCATATTTGTCTTTGAAGAGTAGAAAACAGTGTAGAAAAAAGAGAAAATGCTGGTTACCAGCATTTCATGTTTTTTCCACAACATTTTAAAGGCTTTATTCCTCAGTTTTGTCAAACCTGGGATTGTTTTGTATTTATCTTTGCAATGAAGAAAAAATTGTAGGAAAAGGAGAAAATCCTACAATGTTATTCCCACAGTGTTCTGAATGCTTTATTCCTCAGGTTAGTGAAACCTTGGGATTGTTTGGTAAAGTGTTCAGTGATGGAATTTAAAAGGATAAAAATCACCTTTTCTCCATTTCTTTTAAATCTATTATTCATAAGAAATATAAAACCAAAGGATCAATGGTCAAGTGTTAAAAGCTTCCGTCAGAAAAATTTGTAAGACATCTATTCAACAGGAAGTTTGTATGTTTGTTTGTATTGTGTTAATAGCTGTTTACAGCATCATTTAAGTTATAGTGCCAGGTCAGTGCCAGTGTTCAATCCAGCTTTGCTTGTATCAGGCCCACAGACTTTGAGATAGGGGGTCATTTGGGAAAACTGGGGGCCACATATAAAAATTCATATCAAAGATACATAAGAAAACTCATTTTATCACTGGAATCAGCTTTTTATTTAACAAGTGTATTCTTATTCATGTATCCATGAATACTACACTAATAAAACTGCAACACTACAGAAATCATCTTTGTTATTGATGCAACCTTGTTTTTGCCATTAATTTAACCTTTAATAAAATGACGAAATATGTCTCTTAATGGTAAAATTCTATCCTGTAGCAAAGGTATTTGACTTCTCTAATAATTAAAACTACAGTTTATAAGTCTAATTTTCTTGTCCAGAACTTGAACAGGCCGAAGCCGTTCTGGTTGAAAATCACGTTTCTGTGGGGTTTTATTATCGTCACTTTAACCAGAGCTAGATACTGGCCCAATTATGCTATCTGAAGTAGTGTTTTCAACGGGTTTTGCATTTTTCCCTCCATTTAGGCTTCCAAAACACTCAGAAATTCACTTCATTGTGATGTTGAATGATCAACAGAAGCTGAAAGATTTGTTACCAAACTGGTACCTGTTTTATCTCCTGTAACTGTCCGATACACAGATTGCTAGCAGGGTACCAGTTTGATCATAACATCTGTTGGATTATTGATGAGTTCTTACTGAAAAGCTCAGTATTATGTTTAGTTAGCGGAAAGAGCTTAAACGGACGAAAACGACCCTTATTCGCAGAATGGCTTTTTAACAATCGAGTGCACCCGACGGGCTTAAGGTTAGTTAAGAATTGCGCCATTTGGGGACCTTACGGGACCTATGGCGCTATGGTGCACTCTACACTGAACACTGTCAGTGCTCCTTTTTATGTTTTCCAGGATTTTTTTGGCTATATTTATACCTATAATGTTTTCTTTTCAAGCAACAGCTGTTTTCCAACGTAACCATCATCAAACAATAATCAGCCGTTTGAAAAGAATGAATCTTATCGCAATAACTATCATCAATCCTTGGAAAAAAAATTGGCCAAGCTGGAGATTTAAACCAAACACCCCTGGTTTCACCCTTCACCAGACGACAAAATTTAAGCCTTGTCCAAATTGCAAGCATTTGCAGACGACAAATTATATTGTGGCTTAAATGAGATAATTTGTTTTTGAAAGGACAGAGAACGTTGTGGGAAAAGGAGAAAATCCTTGTTACCAGCATTTTCTCCTTTTCCCTCAATGTTTTCAAAAGGCTTCTTTCCCATGGTCATTAAAAGTCGGCATTGTGTGGTAAAGGGTTAAAGCCTTGTATGCTACGAAGTGTGCTACCTGGCTTGGCTATGAAACAGGAAAATACTTAAATATAAAGACTAAGAAAACAAGGCAAGAAAAGTACCTCATATTGCCCACTGATATGATAATCTTGCTGAATCTGTTCAATACGCGGATCATCTAGGCCCAGCCCACGACACAACCTTTTCCAGTCTTTACCAATATCCACACAAACTATGTCTAACTCATTCATTGTTACTGGCTTATCTGAAGATGACATAGAGTCTGATAAAATTTCTAATACACAATTTCACATTAAACCTAAGTTGCCACAACCAAGTGCCTAAAAATTATGAAAGTGATTGTGCCAAAAAGTGGCTTATCATTGAAATCAGTTTTCACAGTACATACTAGTGTTTTCAATATCATTCACCCCGGGCCAATTACCTGGGTACATAACCTGAAACCCCATGTCACTGCGGCAATTTCTGTACACTAGGTTACAGTGTGTGTTTTGAAATGGCTATACCAGGAAAGAAATGATACCCGCTAATTACATTCCCCAGTCACACAGAAAGATTTTTATCATATAGGTTTGGACTGACTAAAAGAGCAGACTTTAGAGATCCAAGGTCAGACAGCACATTCTGTGCAGTCTGATCTTTATCTGTTCTATGCTGTCGGCAAAGGTCCCTGTCATGTTTCTTGCAAGCACTACAGCATTATTTCACCCATCTATTGACAGCACACATATTTGTTTTTTTTCTCCATTTTAAACCCTAACTCTTTGCAACAATAAAATTCTAGACTGGTTAGAATAAAAGCATTACAAATGTCTAATTAAATGTGGCTCGAATGATGACATTTGTCTTTGAAAGAGAAGATAACATTTTGGGAAAAAGGATGATAATGCTGGTTACAAGCATTTTCTCCTTTTCCAACAATGTTTCCAAAAGCTCTTTTTCCAGGGTTGTTAAAATTTTAGATTATGTGCTAGAGACTTAAAATTATTTTACAACTTCTATTTATACTGTGTATGGCAAAAATCAAAATCAGACTTGTCAAATCATAGTTTGATCTAGACTGTCCTTTAATTAAGTAGGGATAGCATGGCAAAAGCCAGCCTTGATACTGCAATATGTGCAATATATTTGTTTTTTTGGGTTTTTTTTGCTATCCTGGAGAAAATCACTGTGAGAAAAGGATAAAAACCTGGCAACCAGCGCTTTCTTCCCAAAATGTTTTCTATCCTTTCACAGACAATTTGTCTAAGCCTCATTTGCTGTCTACTATTGTTTTTAATTTGGACAAGTCTAAAATTTTGTCATTTAGTATAGAGTTGACATAAAGCATTGCAAGATCATAAGCTTGGCTAGATCTGAACTCTTTAGTCAAACAACAAAATTTAAGACTTGTCTAAATTAAAAGCATATGCAAAATTGAATGTTGCTCAACTAATGATATCTTTCTTTGAAAAAATAGAAAACATTGTGGAAAAAAAGGAGAAAATGCTAAAGTTCATTGAAACTCAGGATTGTGTGGAAAAGGGTAAGTAACATCAACATTCAAATTACCTGGTAACTTAATATGGCGATTGCTCTTTTTCTTCGATTTCTTTTTTGTAGAAGTTTTCGCTCTTCTCCATTCATCATCTGAATCAGAGTCCCTGGAGCCACCAACCACCATAACATTGCGATCGCCTACTTGCACATTGGGTTGAAACTTGCTATTTTGGTCCATAGTTATATGTGTAAACCCTCCTGTAGCTGCAGAAAGACAGAGAGAATTTTTTTTTTTTCACCCCAGTGAAAGATCGAAATTTATTTTATTGAATGAATATCATCGGTAATACTTTCAAAAGTGGCACAGCCACAAGTGTAATCCCTCCTCCAGCTGCAGAAAGACATAGAAAATAATATTTGTTTTTTTCAGTAAAAGATCAAAATTTATTTCACTGAATGAACATCATCTGTAATATTTCACAAGTGGCGCAGTAATGAGTGAAAATATTATCGATGATGTTCACAAGATTAATACATTTTGATCTCTCACCAAAAGAAACAAGAAAGTCTGTTTCTTTCATGCTTCTAACTCCTTTTTTGTTGGGACTTTCATCAAAATCCAGTACAGTTATTTTTTGTGATTCTCTGTGGCATACTTCCCACACAAGAATGCATTACAACATTACGTAAGGCGCGAGAAATGTAGGGTAGATGTACGTAAACTGCGTCATATTTCTGTTTGGTGAATGGCACACAATGTTTGCCTAGGTAACTAGTGTGCGGGAACTTCTGTTTCCGCCTTAAAATGAATAGTGACGGAATGATTAACTGTTAATTTCACCGGTTGTAACCATTAATTATCATACCATAATCCACCAATATTTCTCGATAAACTACCAAAAAGCATGAAATAAAAAATTGTAACGAGACTCTAGGTTACACTTGTCCAGCTTGAAACCAATTATACAGGAAAACAAAGACATGACTCAAATGATGACAATTATTTTTGGGGGGGCAAAGTACAAAACGTGGGAAAAGAAGAAAATGCTGGTTACCAGCATTTTCTCCTTTTCTCCCACAATGTTTTGAAAAGATCTCCTCTTCAGTATCGTTAAAACTTGGAATTGTGTGGTAAAGGGTTAATAGAGCAGAAAACATTGTGGCAAACAGGAGAAAATGCTGATCACCAGCATTTTCTCCTATTCCTACAGCATTTTCAAACACTCTCTTTTTTAGGGTTTGGGATTGTGTGTTATAAATTAGAGTTTACCAAGAACTTATTTTGAATTATTAGTTTATCTAGGTGTAAGTATATTCCTTTATATTATTTGTTCTTTACTTGTAGTTTACTTAGTATAAAACTAAAACAAATGCAAATGGAGTAAAAGGATGAAATACAATGTTGATGGCTGATTGTCATTCTTCCAGGCTGTCCTATTGGTTCTCCTATTCCAGAAGCTCCTCCCATGGGTGGAGTTTGATTTGGTGGTGGTGTCCCGCCTCCAGATGCTTGATTCCAGTATTTTGGTGGATGGTGAGACATTGATTCACTTTCATTGGGTGGCTTTAAAAGAAAATGCATAACATCAGTAAAAATCTACTTTCTATTCACACTTTACCAGACAACAAAATTTTTTACTCTTCCATTATTGCTAAAATAATGGGATATCTTTGAAAGGGTAAAAAACATTGTGAAAGCAAAAACAACGCATGTGGGTGCCAACGTTCATCTGTAAGTGCTTGACTTTCATGGAAAATTCTAAGTTAAAAAGGGGCATAACTGTATAAAAATTCTTTGATGATTATCTGCCCATGTATTATGAGTTGTTCCCCTTTTCATGGATAACAACTTGTCCAAGTTTGAAGTAAATATCTTCAATAATAACAGAAATATTTCAAAATGTCAAGGTGTTTGCACGACAACGATGCCAGGGCTATGACAGTATCTGATTTTCTTCGAAAACAGCCCAGCTAAAAAGTAGAAAATACTGTTTACTACTATTTTCTCCTTTCACAACAACATTTTCAAAAGCACTTTTCCCCAGGGTCCTTGAAAACAGACAGGATTGTTTGGTAAACGGTTAACCCTTTACCAAACAATGCCTTGTTTTAATGACCCTGAAGGAGAAAGCTTTTGAAAACATCATGGGAAAAGGAGAAAATGCTGGTAACCAGCATTTTCTCCTTTTCCCACAATTTTTTCTAACCTATCAAGTACAGAAATCATCATTTTAGCAACATTTAAATTGTCGTCTGCAAATGCTTTCAATTTGGTCCAGTCCAAAAATTTGTTGTTTGGTAAAGAGTTAAAACAAACAATGAAGTGACAATCAGTTATAACAAAAAAGATAAATGAAGTTTCTCTTTGAGTAAATTTTTGGGTAGTTTCAAAGACTGGTCATCTGATTTGTGGGATGGTCTGTCTCAACCAATCAGATTTCTGGTCTTGAAATTCAAATCTTAACCCTTATCCTGCTGAGTAAGTGAAATGGAACTTTTTTAAGCCGATAGCAAAAACCCAAATTTTGCTATTTCAAAGGTGCTTTTTGAGAGAAAATATGACCTTATCGGACAGTGTAGATCAAAGATCAGACAGCACGTTTTGTGCTGTCTGATCTTGATCTACACTGTCCGCAAAAGGTCAGCGAGTCACGCTTAGCAGCCTAAGGGTTAAAATGTGGTTTGAACTGTTGATGAATACAAGCACTATTTTGGCTTGGGTACAGTCATCTTTGTACGAGATAAGGCTTTTAGAATAACCCACTCTCGAATATATGATCATACTGTGATTCTGGTTTATCAGATTAAATCCCCTTCAGCAGTGTAATTAAACGTGTGACTTATTTTTATAATAAACTAGTGTTCTATCATTTGTTTGGTTCTGATTCTAGTTCATTTGTAGTTACAAGTGTGTGAAGCCAGCAAAACCAACCACAGCATGTGCCTGTATTTGTACTACTTTACCATTTCACAGGAAAATGATGTCACTGTTGCTAGGATGTATACATGTGGAAAGTTCTTTGGCTTTCATGTTTAATAATAACAAAAAAATGCGGCAAAAGTTCATTAAAACAACAAAATTGTGCAAAATTTTTTATCTAATCTTTCTTAAAACTTTCACTCTTCTTTCTATGTAAATGTAAATTAGCTATCTTGTGTATATACATATTTCAAACTGAACTACATCTGTAAACATGAATCTGTGAGCATTATATGAAGTCTACTTCAAAAGTCTGTAAGGGACTCCCTATGTCTAAACAAACATCATAACAATCCAATGTCGCCAATTATAGCTGTTAATGGCCAGAACCTGTGAACTTGGTGAGTTAAAATCGAATAGCCCTATTCTGTATGTTGTCATTACAAAAATTAGACTTGTCAAAATTGACAGAATTTACAAACAACAATTTCATTGTAGCTGAAATGATTGTACTTGTCCTTGATAGGGTAGAAAACATTGTGGGAAAAGTAGAAAATGCTGGTAACCAGCATTTCCTCCTTTTCCCACAATATTTTCAAAACTCTTTCTTTGATTTGTTTAAACTCTGCATTATGTGATAATGGATTTAACTTTCTAACTTCTCCATTATATCCTATACTGTGGGTATTCATAATAATTTCTAGGAAAAATGTAATCTAGGGCTGCAAGTCTGTTCATACCGTCTCACTTGTGTTTGATCTCCTGTAAATGTACGGCGATGATCTGGGTTGTGGCTGGATATTCGATGCTGGCGGGTTTGGAGGAATTTCTGCCCTTGGTTGTAGCGGATCAGCATGAGATCGTTTTGGGGGCTCTGGTCCGAATGTCCCTGCAAGATACAATGATTTGATCCGGATTCATCACCTTTATACAAGCGAAATGGGGGCTTAACGCATCTTCGTCATTATTATACCAAGCAAACTGTTGCATAATTTAGATCTATTTCATCTAAAAGGCGGCAAATTCGTAAGGGAGAATTGTCTTTTGTATAGACTATGGAGTTAACCATTTCTCACATAATCTCAACTTTTAGCTACCCTTAGAGAGACAGCTTTCGAAAACACTGTAGGAGGAAGGAGAAAATGCTGGTAACCATTTTCTCCTTTTCCAACAATGTTTTCTACACATTACAAATTTCAATTTTTGGGTCACATTTATTTTGTCGCCTGCAAATGTTTTAAATTTGGACAAGTCTGAAATGTTTTTGGTAAAGAGGTAATTGACACACAACATCAGCCGGGACAGACTGTGGGGGCTTACATGGTTTGATACTTTTTGGAAATGCATTAAAAACTCTTTTCACATACCATGGCTCAATATTATAATTGTTTGACCCTTTACCAAAATGATAAAATGCTTTAATAACCCTCTAAAAAAATTCTCTGAAAAGAAGAAAATTCTGGTTACCAGTATTTTCTCCTTTATCCACGTCTTCTACCCTTTCAGAAACAAATCCCATCATTTTGATCTACACCGAAATTATCTTTTGCAAATTGTTATGAGAGATCACTCCTTCCTTACTGCATAGCTTCATCCCATATAAAATCAATACCTATCAACTGTGCTGGGGAGAATTCTCTTTGGCTCAGTGGTTAAGGTGGTGGTCTTTTAAACCTCGAAAAACGACAATCTTTTCCACACTGGTTCGAATCCCGCCAGGTGTGGTTTGTATTTCAGCTATGCACTTGTTGCAAACTTTCACATTCGTAAGAAAATGCACTCAATTTGGACATGTGTGAAATTTTGCTGTCTGGTAAAGAGATGAGCTTCTTAACCCTTTACCACACAATCACAACTTTTAACAACCCTTATGGGGAAGGCTTTTGAAAACATAGTGGGAAAAGGAGAAAATGCTGGTTACCAGCATTTTCTCTTTTTCCCACCATGTTTTCTACCTTTTTACTGACAAATCCCATAATTTACCCAAATCCAGTTTATTGTCTGCAAATGCTTTTGAAAACCTTTGACATTTTCAAACACTGTGACAGTTTATAGTATCTCTGTTGTAATAGAAGATATTTAACCCTTTACCAGACGACAAATTTTTAGCCCCGTCCAAATTGAAAGCATTTGCAGACGACAATATCAATGTGGCTCAAACGTTGCGATTGTTTAGTGATAGGGTAGAAAACATTGTGGGAAAAGGAGAAAATGCTGGTTACCAGCATTTTCTCCTTTTCCCAAATTGTTTTCAAAAGGCTTCTTTCCAAAGGTCGTCAAAAGTCGTCATTGTGTGGTAAAGGGTTAATTCAAACTTGGACAAATAGTTCACTATCAAAGGGGAATCCATACAGCAAGAGTAGGTAACCATCAAATTTGATACATGTATGCCTCCTTTTCGACCCTCAATTTTCACTGCAAATCAAGTAACTGCAGCAAAACATTGGCACTGGCATGCGGAGCTCTTGTTATCACACAGTGTATCAATTCTAAAAATATATATTTGAATCTATAGTTTTCATTATCATAGCACAATTAGAAGCTGTTAAATTACTTTTCTCGCTCACAGAAAAATACATGTACGTGTAAGTCAATGGTAATTTGAAATTTGATGAAATATTTATGCCCACTAACTGTATATGAGTATTTTAAAACACAGGCTTATTCAAATTTCAAGCACTGAACAACAAAATAAATGGTTGAATTGAAACACTTTTTAGTTTTTCAAATTAGTGTAGCAGCAGCTCTAATTGACAATGGGAGTAACATAGACAGCTGCTGCATGGTTTTAAAGGACAGATAAATTACCTGAAGAATGCTCATACCAAAGACAGGTGTTATTCTAAAGAATGACCTAAATTATCAAAAACAATAATTAATGTATTACAACTTTGTACAACCCATACCTTTGAAAACACTGGGGGAAAAATAATGATTGCTTTGAGAAATTACTAATATCATGGGTAATGAATACTTCTTTACAAAAAATGTTTAAACAAGTTATTTTCCTTTCTATCAAATAATCATGCTTTGGGTTTCTTGTGCAAGTTTTGGGTTTGTTTAACTCTTTACCACACAATCCTGAGCTTTAACGACTCTGCAGGGAAAGGCTTTAAAAAAATTTGGGAAAAGGAGAAAATACTGGTAACCAGCATTTCTCCTTTTCCCAAAATGTTTTCTACCCTTTTACCAACAAATTCCAACATCTGAGTCACATTTGATTTGTCGTCTGCAAATGCTTTCAATTTAGACAAGTCTAAAATTTTGTTGTCTGGTACAGGATTATCCTCTTACCAGATAATAAAATTTTCAACCCTTCAAAAGTGCTTTCAGACAACAGAGTACATGTAAATGTAACTTTAACATTGAACACTGTCTTTTGAAGGGTAGAAAACATTGTGTGAAAAGGAGAAAGTGCTGGTAACCAGCATTTCTCCTTTTCCCAAAATGTTTTCAATAGCTTTCTGCATTATGGTCATTAAAATTTGGGAATATTGGTTAAGGGTTAATTCAGGTCTATTCAGTAATGGTGTAAGTGTATTACCTTTCTTGGAGAGTTCATCTACTTCAACACTCGAGTTAAGCTGTTCTGGCATTAATTCTCTGAAATACAATGAGCTTGGCTAAAATGGTATGAATGATGGTTTTTTACAGTGGAAGTTCAAAATTTATTTCATGTCATGAACATCATAGGTAATATTTTCAGGAGTGGCCAATCATCAAAATATCATCCATGATGTTCATGAGATGAAATGAATTTCGATCTTTCACTGGAAAAAAAACCAACAAAAAAAACAGATTTTCTACTTTTTTCATGCTTCTAACCCCTTTTCTGTTGGATCTTCCATCAAAATCCAGAACAGTTCCTTTTGGTGATTTACTGTAGTATACCCCCCTCACGTAACAACACAATGAAATATTACATAAAGTGTGAGAAATGCTGGGTAAACGCTCATGAATTATATATTTCCGTCTTGTTGAATGACACGCCCTGTTCACCTAGGTAACAAGTACGCAGAACTACTGTTTCGGTCTTTGGAACTACTGTCTTGAAGAGTTAGAAAATATGGAATCGGCATTTTTCATTGGTTGTAACCATGAAATATCAAACCATAATCCACCATTATTTCTCGATAAACTACCTAAAAGCATGAAATGAAACACTTATAGTCAATGGGCACTTTGGAAACAATAAGAAACTGCATGTAACATTCAACTGCTTTGTTTCCTTAATGACTTTACTAGGATATATGAAGCCATATGTGTAGGTTAAGAGAAGTAAATTTTTACAAACCTATTGGCAGCAGCGTCCAATAATGGACCTATGCCTTGGAAAACATCACTAGAATTCTTCAACTTCACCACTGAAGGTTCTGGAAAAAAATCTGTCATTTTTCTTTCTTTAGGTCTGACAACATCTTGATCAGTTATATTTTTCTGCTCCATTTCCTTCTCTCTACTCTGGCTGTTGTCTGTATTCTCTTCTATGACTGTGTCCATCATGTCTTCATTCCTTTGTTGATGTGTGTCTCCTGTATTTTGATCGTCTACAGTCATTGTGCCAATTTTGTTTGCCTGACAAGTAAATAGCAGATATTTGTTTTTTCTGTGAAAGATCGAAATTTATTTCATCATGTGAACATCAACGGTAATATTTTCACGAGTTGCTGTGCCAGTTGTGAAAATATCACTGATGATGTTCACGACACTTCTAACTCCTTTTTTCTCAGAGTTTCATCAAAACCCAGTACAGTTGTTTTCAGTAATTCCCTGTGGTGTACCTCCCCCACATAAGAAGGTATTACAATATTACATAAAGCGCAAGAAATGTATGGTAAATGCGTGCAAATTCTGTAATATTTCTCTCTGACTGAATAGCATACACTAGGTAACAAGTGTGCAGGAACTACTGTTTCCTCCTTCAATTGAAGAGATATAGAAACATTTACAGCTAATTTCATTGGTCATAACCATCGATTATCAAACCTTATAATCAACCAATATTTTCCGATAAATTACCAAAAAGCATGGAATAAAAGTACTGCAAGTAAACCCCTTCAGCACCAAATAAACCTAACATACAATTCCTGTCTGGAAAAAATACCCAAATAGGTGCAATTTCAAGATTACTTTTATTCTTTCTAAAATGTCTAGAAATTCTAAAGAAGGCCATAACGGAATAATTTGTGAGAAGTTTTATCATAACTGATCGGCAGCTTCAGAGATGATATACAACTTTAGACTCTTCGAATCTGGAAGAATTTTATAGAAAATAGATTGAAATTACTAAAATTCAAGGTATTTGTCTGTTAACCCTTTACCACATGTTAAAATTTTAGACACTTCCATCTCGAAAGAATTTACAGATGACAATTCAAATATTTTTTAAATTATAGTACTTGTTCTTAAATAGGTTGAAAACATTGTGGGAAAAGGAGAAAATGCTGGTTACCAGCATTTTCTCCTTTTCCCACAATGTTTTCAAAAGCCTTCTTTTTCAAGGTTGGGATTGTGTAGTAAAGGGTTAAAGGGAAGAAAGCATCACAGCAAAAGGAGAAAATGCTGCTTATCAGCATTTTTTTTCTATTTTTTCTATTTACCACAGTGCTTTAAAAACAAAGTATGATTTTTGTAAGGGCAAAAAATTCAGACATTCTAAACATTGCATGTGATAGAATGTGTCAATTTTTACTATACTGAGCAAATCAAAATGTGATTTAAACGAAGTATAGGTAAGAAAAGGGAGAGAAAAAACCTCCTTATGTCTTCTATGGGGATAAAATAGTTACCAAATGGCAAAATTATATTTGGGATAAATGAAGACCATTGCAGACGACAAATTAAATGTAGCTCAAACGATGGGATTTGTCTTTGAAAGGGTAGAAAAAAATGTACTTACTGTTTTATCGATGATTTCACTATCTGTTAAAAAAAATAAAGAAATTAACTGACATATTGATTTCAACATTAGAGTACCCAATAGTTTTACGTCCTTGTAACTCTTTACCACACAACAGAATTTTAGACTGGTCCAAATTGAAAATATTTGCAGATGAAAAAATAACTGTGACTGAAAAAAAAAAAATTTTGGGAAGGGTAGAAAACATTGTGGGAGACGAGCACTTTCTCCTTTTCCCACAAAGTTTTCATAAACCTTTTTCCTCGGGGGGCTGTTCGAAGTCGTAATGGTGTAGTAAAGGATTAGGTTGAATAAAGGCAATATCTAGACTTTTCAATAACTCATACAAGGGATACAAAGGAGAGATATTTTAAAGAAAGGAAATGTCCTTTGTTAGTGATATGGAAAACACTCTGGGAAAATGGCCAATTACTCATTACAAGAAACTTGTTCTTTTCACACAATATTTCCAAAAGCTTGAATAAGAAGTGACAAAAAAGGGTCATATTAAGTTTGATAATTTGCTCTTTACTAACTTGTGAAACCTATGATGCATCACAATCAAAAGCACAATGTCATGCATAAAACAAAGTGAACATGACTCAGATCAACGTTCTATCAAGAAATCAGACAAAGGTCTTCCGAAGGACGCCATTTTGCATTTTGTAGAGAATTCCAACCAGTGCTTTTTGGAGAAGATTTTTGATGGTTTTTGATAAAGTTGACTTTCATTCCGATAGCAACCATTTTTCATGGAATCAAAATCTAAGAACAAAGTTTAAAGAGGATCATTCCTATGAAGTTTGTTAAAAGCTGGTGAAGTAGTTTAGTTTGTAGTAGAGGAGAAGATGCTTGCTCCAGTCTTGTCCCTACTGATTCTATGCCAAGACACACAATTAAATAAGGTACAAAGCAATAGTATCTAAAAACAAGAGTACTCTATGCCAGTGCCAAGGCTTGGCTGCAGTTGCTTGATTTTCAGTAGAAAATACTTTGATGGTTATCTGCCCTTGTTATATGGGTTCCCCTTCGAAAGGAAACAACTTGTCCAAATTTGAAGTAAATATCTTCAGTTATCATAGATATTATAAAATGTCAAAGTTTTTGCAGCATGATGATGCAGACCAAGCTAGGGCTATGACAATACCTTGGTTTCAAAAACAGCCATGCTAACAATGTGGTGAAAAGGTGAAATTACTGGTTTCTAATGATGTTTCCAACAGAAATCTTCAAAAAAATAGTCAAAACACGGCACTATGCTGCTTGATTTTGATTCACACTTGTCCATTATACCCAAACAACAAATTAAATGTGGTCCAAAAGATGGTACACGTATTTAAAACATGAGGGCCATGATGGCCCTAAAGTCGCTCACCTGAGTCTTTTGACCAAACATGACCCATTTTCAATCTCTTTTTAGATATCATGAGAAACAATCTACTAAGCTTTCATAATTATTGGACTGTAAATTTGGTCTCTAGCATGTACACAAGCTTTTTTTAGAATTTCTCTCAGTGACCTACTTTTTAGCCAACCATAACCAATTTTCCCATTGTAGATATTATCAAAACAAGACTGAAAATGTGGCCTCTAGAGCGTACACAAGGTTTTTCTAAGATTTGACCTAGTGACCTAGTTTTTGACCCCACATGACCAATTTTCAAACTCATACGAGATATCATCGAAACAAACATTCTGACCAAGTTTTATGAGTATCTGACTGAAAATGAGGCCTCTAGAGTGTATACAAGGTTTTTCTAAGATTTGACCTAGTGACCTAGTTTTTGATTTGACATGACCCATTTTCAAACTCATCCGAGATATCATCAAGATAAACATTCTGACCAACTTTCAAGAGTTTTAGACTGAAAATGTGGCCTCCAGAGGGTACACAAGGTTTTTCTAAGATTTGACCTAGTGACCTAGTTTTAGACTCGACATGACCCATTTTCAAAGTTGTCCAAGATATCATCAATACAAACATTCTGACCAAGTTTCATGAGTATCTGACTGAAAATGTGGCCTCTAGAGCATACACAAGGTTTTTCTAAGATTTGACCTAGTTTTTGATCTGACATGACCCACTTTCAAGCTCATCCAAGATATCATCAATACAAACATTCTGACCAACTTTCAAGAGTTTTTGACTGAAAATGTGGCTTCTAGAGCATACACAAGGTTTTTCCAAGATTTGACCTAGTGACCTAGTTTTGGACCCCACCTGACCCATTTTCAAACTCCTTCGAGATATTATCAAGACAAACATTTTGACCAAGTTTCATGAGTATCTGACTGAAAAGGTAGCCTATAGAGCGTACACAAGGTAAAAGTTGACAACGGACAATAAACGACGGACGACGAACGCCAGACACAGCACGATCACAAAAGCTCACCATGAGTACTTTGTGCTCAGGTGAGCTAAAAACATTGTGGGGAAAAAGAAATTTTGCTGGTTTTCTATGATTTTTAGCGAAGTGCTCAAGGTGAGCTTTTGTGATCGTGCTGTGTCCATCTTCTGTCGTGCGACGTGCATCGTCAACTTTTACGTTGTGTAAGCTCTACAGGCCACATTTTCAGTCCAATACTCCTGAAACTGGGTCAGAATGTTTGTCTTGATGATATCTTGGACAAGTTCGAAAATGGGTCATGTCGAGTCAAAAACTAGGTCACTAGGTCAAATCTTAGAAAAACCTTGTGTACACTCTAGAGGCCACACTTTCAGTCCGATAGTCATGAAACTTGGTCAGAATCTTTGTCTTGATAATGTCTCGGACGAGTTCGAAAATGGGTCATGTCGGGTCTAAAACTAGGTCACTAGGTCAAATTTTGAAAAACCTTGTGTACGCTCTACAGGCCACATTTTCAGTCCAAAACTCTTGAAAGTTGGTCAGAATATTTGTCTTGATGATATCTCGGATGAGTTCAAAAATGGGTCATGTTGGATCAAAAACTAGGTCACTATGTCAAATCTTAGAAAAACCTTGTGTATGCTCTAGAGGCCACATTTTCAGTCAAAAACTCTTGAAAGTAGGTCAGAATGTTTGTTTTGATGACATCTTGGACGATTTCAAAAATGGGTCATGTCAGGTCAAAAACTAGGTCACTAGGTCAAATCTTAAAAGAACATTGTGTACGCTCTACAGGCCACATTTTCAGTCCAAAACTCTTGAAAGTTGGTCAGAATATTTGTCTTGATGATATCTCGGATGAGTTCAAAAATGGGTCATGTTGGATCAAAAACTAGGTCACTAAGTCAAATCTTAGAAAAACCTTGTGTATGCTCTAGAGGCCACATTTTCAGTCCAAAACTCTTGAAAGTAGATCAGAATGTTTGTTTTGATGACATCTTGGACTATTTCAAAAATGGGTCATGTCAGGTCAAAAACTAGGTCACTATGTCAAATCTTAGAAGAACATTGTGTACGCTGTAGAGGCCACATTTTCAGTCCAAAACTCTTGAAAGTTGGTCAGAATGTTTGTTTTTTTTATGACATCTCGGAGGAGTTCGAAAATTGGTCATGTAGGGTCAAAAATTAGGTCACTAGGTCAAATCTTAGAAAAACCTTGTGTACGCTCTAGAGGCCACATTTTCAGTCCAAAACTCTTGAAAGTTGGTCAGAATGTTTGTCTTGATGACATTGTGGATGGGTTCGAAAATGGGTCATATCAGGTCAAAAAACTAGGTCACTAGGTCAAATCTTAGAAAAACCTTGTGTACGCTCCAGAGGCTACATTTTCAGTCCACAACTCTTGAAAGTTGGTCAGAATGTTTGTCTTGATGATAACTACAATGGGAAAATGGGCTATGTTTGGCTAAAAAGTAGGTCACTGAGAGAAATTCAAGAAAAAGCTTGTGTACAAGTTAGAGGCCAAATTTTCAGTCCAATAATCATGAAAGCTTGATAGAATGTCTGTCATAATATCTCGAAAGAGATTAAAAATGGGTCATGCTTGGTCAAAAGACTCAGGTGAGCGACTTCAGGGCCATCATGGCCCTCTTGTTTCATGAGGCATCCTCTTAACAATAGTAATAAACGTGGCACTGTCTGGTAAGGAATAGGAATAACAAAAAACAAGCTACCTTTTGACCCTGTGTTTGTGCCATCTTGTAATTCAGAAGTCCGGACTGAGCTACCATCTTCTATGTTCAGCCGCTGTAGAAGTTGTACATTGGAATCTTCTATAACTGCCTCTTCTATTTGGGGAATGCTTGAAATATTGTTTTTAGAAAAATATATTCAAGCAAGTATAAAAAACTGTATTTAAAAGTAAGGAAGGGAGGATCAAAGTCAGGTGCCTATGCTCTACTGCAGTTGTCTTTATAAATATATAGGGCATCTTTCATTCCAAGCAACAGTAGCATTTATCCTGTTGGGGGAGCCTGTTAGCACAGTCAGTAGCGTACAGAAGTTGAGCCCAGGGGTTGCTAATTCAAATCCCCAACTCAGGATTCAAATAGGATTCATTCCTCTCTCACTTTTGATCATTGTCTGGACGATAATAACATGGAAAAGCAGCAAGTGCCAAAGGAAGAATGTTGTGCCAAATACTGGTAAAAGAAACTTAAACAAAGCATGGATAAGTGCACTGGTCACCACAATACAACTGAAATAATGTTGAAAATAATGTTAAACACATTAAACCAAACAAACAAACTTAACCCTAGACCACACAATCCCCAGTTTTAATAACACTCAAGAAGAAGGCTTTTGAAAACAATGCTGGTAACCAGCATTTTGCCTTTTCTAACAGTGTTTTCAACCTCGTTTTTCTGTTAATTGCCTTGAACTTTGAGTCTAAAATTGTGCTATCTGGTAAGGGGTAAAATAAAACCAAGGGGGCCATGATGGCCCTGAATCACTCTCCTGAACCTTTTTGGCCTAACACGACACATTTCTAATCTCTTCTGCGATATCAAAAGAAAGACTCTATCAAACTTTTATGAGTACTGGACAGATAGTGTGGCCTCTTGAATATTCACAAGCATTTCCCAAGATTTTCTTATTGACCTACTTTTTGACTCAAAATGACCCATTTTTAATCTCACCGTGGATATCATCAAGACAAACATTCTGACCAAGTATCATGAATATTGAATTGAAAATGTGGCCTTCAGCATGTACACAAGGTTTTTCTAAGATTTGACATGGTGACCTACTTTTGACACAACATGACTTTTTCCCAAATTCATTCAGCATATTAGGATATCACAAAGACAAACATTCTGACCAAGTATCATGAGTATAGGACTGAAAATGTGGCCTCAAGAGTATGCACAAGGTTTTCCAAAGATTTGACTTGGTGACCTAGTTTTTGACCGAACATGTACCATTTTCAAACTTGTCTGAGAAAAAGATAAATATTCTGACCAACTTTCAAAAGTATTAGACTAAAAATGTGGCCTCTAGAGTGTATACTAGGTTTTTTTAAAGATTTGACCTGTTGACCTACTCTCTGAACTGATGTGACCCATTTCCAATCCAGTGTACTAGATCATAAAAACAAACATTCTGACCAACATTCATGAGTATTGGACTGTCTCTCAGATGTTCCTTCATCCTTTCCTTCAGTTGTTATATATAGTAGCATTTAGAAGAGATAGAAATCTCAGTGACACACTGGTACACTGCAAAACTTATAGGGATATAAGAAACAGCAGTGGTTTATGTAAACCTAATTGTGAAATGTGTAAAATTTTATCAGAAGATCAGATCATAGGTACTAATTCCAGGAGAACACACAATGTCCCAAATAACACCAATTGTGAAGTGAAAAGCGTATTGTTTGCCATCAGTTGCAGAAGTTGTGAAATGGTAGTGTATGTCAGTGAAACTGAGAGACAACTAAACAAAAGGATGAAGAAATATCTGAGAGATGTCCGTTTAAAAAGAGACAAATTTATAAACTTCTGTTTCTCCAAAGTACACCATTCAAGTTCTCACCTAGAATTCACAATTCTGAAAAAGATGTACTCCACAGACAAAACAAAAAGTCAAATACATGAATAAGCATGGATTAAGAAGCTGCAGATGGTCCAACCACTGGGTTGTAACATCAAGGATGTGCAATTCCATTGATGGATTGATTGAATGACTGGTGTTTTACGCTGCTTTCAACATTTTTCAGAACTCAATGTATAAAACAATCCCTACAAGTTTCAAAGAAATGTGACCAATTATATTGATTGTGTTGAGTAAACAAAACTTGGTCATCTAATGGCTGCTTTCCCTAAACTGACTGCTGGCTTTTCTTCATTTTTGATAGGGTTCAATCTCTTGATGATACAAATGACCTGTGCAAGTTTCAAAAGAACTAAATTAACAAGAGGGCCAAGGTGGCCCTGGATCGCTCACCTGAATTTTTTAGAGGACCAAAGCCAATTTTTTTTGAAGTATTGAAATTTTGGAAACAAAATCATTATTTTGACAAGCAACTTTGAAAAGGTCACCTCTAAAAATCATTTCAAAATATGTCACCACCCCTACAATCATCACCACAGCCATGTTTTTGACGAATCAGAATTCTGCAAATAAATTTTGAGATAGGTCACCCAAGGACCATTTCTTGAACAACAGCATATGCCTGATAGTGGCTAAAAATATTAAGTCGAACAAGAGCGCTGAATGTGGGTGCCAACGATTGCCTGTTGGGTGCTGGATAGTAAGTTAAAATTCTAAGTCGAAAAAGGGGCATAATTTGAACAAAATGATTTTAGAGTTATCTGCCCCTGTATGGGTTGCTCTTTTATATATCGGCATTTCTCACCAGTGCACTCACTTACCTGGTTTAGGTGGATGTCTGCAACAGCCCTTTTCATCAAAATACCTATACAGTCTTTTGATGAAAATTAAAAGGTCAACAAAGGATCATTTCTGTGAAATTATTTCAAAATCTGACCAGTGGTTTCAGAGAAGAAGAATTTTTAAGAATTTCTTCATGACCATATAGTGCAAATAGCCCCCCCCCCCCCCATTTCTTGACGGATCAAAATTTCGCAAACAATTTTTCAAAAGGGGCACCCAAGGAACATTTCTGTGAATTCACTTCAAAATCTGACGAGTGGTTTAAGAGAAGAAGAATTTCAAAG
The DNA here is from genome assembly GCA_946811185.2 of Hippopus hippopus. Lineage (NCBI taxonomy): Eukaryota > Metazoa > Mollusca > Bivalvia > Cardiida > Cardiidae > Hippopus > Hippopus hippopus. The sequence goes on from OX328103.1 coordinate 21,418,197, forward strand.
AATTTCTTTAAGTCCATACAGTACAAAGAGCCTCCCCCCCACCACGATTATGTTTTTCGACGGATCAAAATTTCAGGAACACTTTTTGAAAAGGGTCACCCAAGGAACATTTTTGTGAAATTATTTCAAAATCTGACAAGCAGTTACAGAGGAGAAGATTTTTAAAGAATTTCTTAGAAAATTCAATTTGGTTGCCAAGACAACCAAAGTTTTTGATGGAATCAAATTCTGGGAACAATTTTTAAAGAGGACCTCCCAAGGAACATTCCAGCCAAGTCTGGTCCAAATTGGCCCAGGGGTTTAGGAGGAGAAGATGTTTAAAGAATTGTTGACAACAGACGACGGACACGGGGTGATCCTAAACACTCCCCTTGAGCACGTTGTGCTCAGGTGAACTTAAAATGGTGACTTAATTCCATTAACAAAAAATGTATATTTTCAACTTTAAATGGCTACTCTTCGCTTGCTAATTGTCGGAGTTTTTTTTCAAAATCAACAGGCTGCAAGCTATTGATGATATAAAGCAGCCGTGCAAGTTTCATGAAAACCGAATCACGAATGCAGACTTAATCATGTAAACCAGAAATGTAATTGTTCAACTTGAAATGGCTTCTTTTCTCATATTAATTGTCACATTTTTTTCCAAATTAATCGGTTTAAGCTTTTGATTATATAAAGCAACTGAGCAAGTCTCATGAAAATCCAACCTTAAATGTGGACTTTGACGTTTAAACAAGAAATGCAAATTTTCAACTTGAAATGGCTACATTTCTCTTACTTACAAGGGGTGATCATAAAGAACATGAATCACCTCATTATTTTGAAAACTGCTTCATGCTGGATTACAAAAAATTGCATAGATGAGCATTAATTATCTGTTAACTGACTTAAGCTTTTAAATGTCGTCCTATTAAAGTAGTTAAAGTATGACGTCATATTAGTAACGTCATATACTGCATTAGTGATCCAAAATATCAGACAACGTTTTATTTGAGCTGAGACTAATCACCAAGTTTTACATCAAACTCGGAAAGTATTTATCGGAAATCAAACCTGACTCAAAAAAATATTACAGGGACACTACACTCAAGAAATCTAATATTCATAGATGGATCAGACTGATTTAGACAAGGGTGCGATACTGTTAAAGATGACGCTACATCTGGCCGACCATCAACATCAGTCACAGACAAAATCATCACATATGTACAGCAGCATGTAACACAAGATCGCTGAGATACTGCCAGGAAAATAGCTAACACATTGAACATTTCATATAGAAGTGCCCAGGAGCTTTTGACTGACATTCTTGGAATGTCACGTGTTTGCTTAAGTTGGGTACCTCAACGATTGACGCCCAAGCTGATGGGGGTTAGGGTCAAAATCTGTTAATGAATTTCAGAATGTGTTAGGGTAGAAGGGTCAAACTTTACTAATCGTACTATAACATGCAACGAAACATTGGTACACTTTAACGAGACTGAATCTAAACAACAAAGCAGTGTATGGAAGCATACAACATCGCCTTCCGCCATTAAAGCCAAACTTTCTAGGTCAGCTGGTGAAGGTATGTGGATCATGTTTTTCTATTCTCCTTTTTTCTTCTAAATCACGTTGTATCTATGTAAATGACAGTCAATGCTGAGTTTTATGCCCACATTATTTAAATAAATTTCACAAACACCATACGAAAAAAAAGCAGGAAGTCCTGCGGAGTGATGTCAAGTTACGCCAAGAAAATGCCCTAGCTCACAAAGCCACACTTGTACAGAAAACTTTGCAAAAACTAAACATAGAAACACAAGCCAATCCTCCCTATAATCCAGTCCTGACCCCTTGTGATCTCTGGCTAGTTCCTGTTTTGAAAGATTCTCTAAGTGGCACGCACAACAAGAGCAGAGAGAAACTAATCCTCACTATGACCGGGTCTTTGAGAGTAATGTCACGTGACGCGCTCTTGCACATATTTCGTGCATGGGAATCAAGAATGAATAAGTGCATAAAACTCATAGAATGTTACTTTCAAAAACAGTAAACATTCAAAGTTGATCTTCATAACAACATTCCGATACAGGCACTAGTCAACATTCTTTCTGATCACCCCTGGTAAAGTCAGATTTTTTTTAGAAATCAATAGGGTAAAAGCTATTGAAGATATAAACAAACTGTGCAAGTTTCATGAAAATCCGACCACAAATACAGACTTCATTGCATAAACAAGAAAAGGACTAACAGTGGGACAGACCATGGAAACCACACCATGACATAAGCTCTGCTTGCTTTCTGCCAGTAGAGCTAAAAACCAGATTTGAAAGCAAAGGTGTGCTGCACTTTTATGTTGCATCAACTTCATTTTGCAAACGGATAGATTTCAAACAGTTGCAGAAGTTGCAGGACAGGTTGAAATTAGTGTTAAATCTATTCATAGGAATTTGAAGTACATCCCTAACATGGGAGTTCCGTTAAGACAGATCCCAAGCCTGCTACCTGCTGATGTCAAGACTTCAGTATCTTTTTGGAAAGTTTTTCTACCATTACAGGAAAATAGTTCCACAGAATAACTTGGACAGATAAAAGAGACAAAACAATTGTCAGCCTAGAAATATAAATAATCACCACCATTATGACTTTGGTCTGGACAGTCTTAACCTTGTTACAGACAAAATCTAACACTCATGGGTTTAAGGGTACAGTATTCCTAACCATAAAATCTCCAGTATGAGGATGAAAGTTAAACACTACACAGGAGTTGAAACAAGACCCACAAGATCTTGCCACAAGATCCAGTGTTGATGCTCTTGTGACCACCAGTTATCACAATATTTTCTTATCTGTGTGTCTATATTTTACTGCCCAAAAAATCTTGATCTGCTAAATGTTTTATTTTTCCCCCTAAGCTCAAAATTTACCTTAAAAGCCACAGAATCAACCCCAAACTTTTGTATCTACCCAATTACACAAATGCACAGGATGGTATTTTGTACCAAAAAGAAAAAACTGACACAGAGAGTATAATTGGTCAAAATCCCTTTGAAACCAGTTAACTCTTTACCAAACAATCCCTGGTTTTCACGACTCTGTGAAAGAAGCCTTTTGAAAACATTGTGGCAATAGGTGGTAACCAGCATTTTCTCCTTTTCCCACTATGTTTTCTACCATTCCCAAAACAAATTTCAATTTTTGAGTCACTTTAATTTTGTCGTCTGCTAATGCTTTTTAATTGGAAGAGTCTAAAATTTTGTTGTCTGGTAAAGAGTTAACTCTTTACCAAACGATTATACACTGGTCTAAATTGAAAGCATTTGCAGACGACAAAATAAATGTTATCGAAAAACTGAAATTTAGTTTGGGAAGGGTAGAAAACACTGTGGGAAAAGGAGAAAATGCTGGTTACCAGCATTTTCTCCTTTTCCCACAATGTTTTCAAAAGGCTTGTTTCTCAGGGTCGTTAAAAGTCGGGATTGTGTGGTAAAGAGTTAAACAATTAAAGCCTGAAATCTATTGATGTATAAGAGAAAAGTGTAACAAACAATAAGTTACCAAGTGGAACCACTGGTTGCTCCTGCATTTTTTATAGTAGTTGTTCTGTCATCAAGTTCTGATAGCTGTTCTTCAACAGGCTTTAAAGGTGACATAACTAATGACTCTTCTTGTCTGTCTATGAGACTCAATAAATCTGTTTCTAGTTGATTATCTATGTACATTGTGTCAGTGTATTCAGGGTCATTTTTATCCTGAAACAAGTTTAAATCCTTATAGCCCTGAGCCAAGATAATATCCACCATGCAATCAATACAGATCAAGATCACACAGTCTGATCTTGGATCTATACTGTCTGCATTTTTGCCTAACATTCTAACAAAAACAGCCTTACTGATTAGGAATGTCTGTTTGATATATACTGAACAAAACTTCTAACCAAACACGCTTGTTTTCTATTCATGTCTCAACCAATGTAAAATGGATAAAGGATAGGATGTTACAACAAATTTCCCAAAATATAATTTATCTTGTTAAGGGTAAAAACAAATTTCATTAGTGTTACTCTCAAAAGCGATTTTCACAATTTGCAAGTTCTTTGGCACAGTTTTGAGACTTCTAAAGTCTGACCTCCATTCCCTTCGATAACATCCTTGCATGGATGTCTCATAGAGATTACATAACTAACATTAATCTTTGCAGAAGCTGGTTCCACAAGATTCCCACTCTAGGACTGCAAGGTTCACCTGTCAAAGGCGATTCCAAACCCGTCAATTTAGTTTGTCCAAAACATGTTCAATTTTATTTTAATCCGGACTGCATGGCTGCCAAAGCATAAACCAAACTTTCAACCATTTACTTATTGGTTTCATTAGCAGTATGTAGCTGAAACAAAATTAATGTACGGTCATCTGGCATGCAGAGCAGCTTGCCTAAGATGGAATCTTACATCTTGAACAGAACTGGTCAACTATGGACACCAACTGTTTATTCAACACTTTCAGTAGCAGTTCTCTTAAATCAGGTAAGACTAATAAATAATCTTAAGGTTTGATTGTTACTTTTCTTCTCTGGTGCCATGGCAATAGTGACTGGGTCCCTGGTGTTTCAAACTTTGTCCAAAACACACGAATTCAATCAAATTGGCAACCACCAGAAAAAAGAAAGAAATAACAGTTTGAGCGTTTAAGGACAAAAACCAGTAACAAGCATTTGTTGATTCATACTCAGAAGACCGAATATTTAGTTAAAAAAAGCCATTCAACGTTTGAAAGATGATGAATGATGTTGATTTTGCAGTAATATACTGAAATATGAACCAAATAGCAGTGACACGCTGGATTCAGTGTGACTTTAGAACTAAGGATCACAGAAACATGATAAATCAAATATGCCAATGTGTTACGATTACTTTCAGAGATGATAAAGAATAAGGAAAAACATCTTATAAACGGGAGGTAGTTACAAATATGTAACAGGACCTGAATCCATTCCTTTTGGCAAATTTTAGCAACTGAACATGCTCATTTTTTCAAAATAATAAGTATTCTGACTGACAGACATGTAAAACAACAGTTAGTCCACAAGCACAATAAGTTAAACAAAATAAAACTAATTTATTTCATGCTTTTCAGCTTTTGGAGAAATAACGGTGGAATATTGATCAATATTTCATGGATACGACCAGTCAAAAATACTGATTTTATTTTCTAACTATTCAATTGAAGGCAGAACAGTAGTTGCCACACACTAGTTACATAGGTAAACAGCGCATGCCATTCAACAAGAGGGAAATGTGATGTAATTTACACCACACTTCTTGCACTTTATGTAATATTGTAATGTGTTGCTATGTGGAGGGGATATGCCACGGGGAATTACCAAAAACAACTGCTGGATTTTTATGAAAATCCCAACAAAAAAGGGGGTAGAAGCATGAAATGATTAGAATATTTTTGTTTCAGAGAATGATCGAAATTAGTTTAATCTCATGCACATCATAGGTAATATTTTCACTCTTGGCTGTGCCACTCATGAAAATATTACCAATGATGTTCACTCAAAATAAATTTTGATCTTTCACCGAAATAAACAAATATCCTCTGTATGTCTTTTTGAAGGTTCAACAATCAGCAAACTGACCTCTCGTCTGTGGTCTACAGGAGTCATGCATGGCATGTTTACAGCTCTTTAATTTTCTGGGGGGTATTTCAATTGACTCGCTACCAGAATTTATAAAAACATTGCACATGTAATTCATCTACATGAATCTTAAGCAAATTTTTTATTTGAACCTCCAACTCCATGAATGAATAATCACAAACGGATTATGCTGGAGATTGTGTGTACTGCAGAGGGACTATCTACCAGATAGTGGCATGCAAAACAAACTAAGGTTAAACCTTGGTAGTTTGGTAGCTCAAGGGACCTGAGTTTTTGTATGAACTAAACATAGCATGAACCAAAAGGTGTGACTGTGTTCAGGTATTTTCGGTGCCATATGGAGAAATAGACAATCGGATTTACGTAGCATGTCTTGCAGTGCCCTAAACTGGTACCAATTACAATGGTAGCCTTGAGGGTTTGGACTGCTGGTTCACGGAATTACGGTCTAATCAAGAAAAATGCCGAAATTTTCACAGAGTATCTACAGAATTGATTACTAGCTATAGAATCGATTAATCATTTTTAAATTTCATAATTTAGTTAGCCTCATAAAAAAAACATCATTCATATTCCATCCAAACAGTTATAGGAAAACTGTGCCCGGGAAATCTACCCCCTTAAAAACTTCCCCCTGGAAATTTGCGGTCACAGGGTTTGAAAATATTGCCACGTAACCTGGTAAATGACCTAAATACATCATCTTTTCTATAAGTTAGTAAAACTGCATATCAAAAGGATTTTAAAGGGTGGGGAAAATGGTGTTCAGTACATAGGTGCTGATTACATTTTTTTCACTTCCGGAATAATTCTTTCCATTCAAAGCTTGTATTTTGGAGATAAAAGTTGACTTAAGCAGTGACATCCAAGTCAATGTATTTACAATGAAAATTGAGGTCAAGCAAGCCTCAAGTCAGGGCTGATGTTTATCATGGCGAATAAAAATTGTGTTGTTTTTGCGATAGTTGAATTCCTACGGAGTGATTTCCCTTTGGACATCAAATCACTCAGGGCAATACAGTTATTATTCATTTAAGTCGGATATTTTAAGGAATTTTGGAATTATTAATTGTCGTTGTGATCGATTAACTGATATAACAAACCAATTGACGCATTAAATTACATTCACAGTTCAAAACTGATATGTATCATCCACATTGTCAATCAACAGGTGTGAAAATGAAGGTTGGTTGTGACTTTTCACACCTTCGTAAGTTTGCAAGCGCATTTATTTAGATACAAACTAAAGGCAGGAGTTTGTGTTAGAAAAATGGCAGCATGCAATATACTACAAACCACCAACGTGTGAAGTATCCGAAGGAATTTAACAATGATAAAGATGGATGAACATCGGGACAGAAGATAGCATACAAACCAACACATAGCTGCGAACCAGCAACTTGCAAACTAATGAGATTCCTTTGTATAAAAATATGTCTGTTTTATATGGGTAATATCTTATTTCAGAAAGTGTTCAGTTAGCTGTTTTGCTCAGTATATTTGGCACCACAAGGGCTAATTCTTAAAATATAAGAATTATACCAACTATCGTAGCTAAAGTCCACTGTAAATGCAACAGTAGTAGCTAATGTTGACTGTAGATCAAGATCAGGGCCAATATTTACATGTGGCCAACCTTTCAAAATGTGCGTGTAACTCTTAATTCTAAATCTACAAATTAATTGACATGATTTTTGATTAGCTAATCACAATAGTTGTTTTTAGTTTGATTGAATGTAAGTCTACACAGCTTCAATAGTACTTCAGTTTTACTACTGCAGTAATTAATTTATTCATGAGTTTTCTTTACTGATACTAAGCTTGTGCTCTGCAGTTCCTGCTCAAAGATGCTCAAAAGTGATCAGGGCCACAAGTTGGCAATTGAACAAACACATCCATCATCTAAACCCTTTACCGTTCAATGCCACCTTTTAACAACCCTGAGAAAGAAGGCCTTTGAAAACATTGTGGGCAAAGGAGAAAATGCTGGAAACCAAAAATGTTTCCAACCTATCAAAAACAAATCTTATGTTTTGAGTAACATTTAATTTGTTGTCTACAAATGCTTTCAATTTGGAAAAGGCTAAAATTTCGTAGTCTGGTAAAGAGTTCACAGTTGACTCTTAACCTTTTACCACACAATGGCGACTTTTAACAACCCTGAGGAAGAAGCCTTTTGAAAACATTGTGGGAAAAGGAGAAAATGCGGGTAACCAGCATTTTCTCCTTTTCCCACAAAGTTTTCTACCCTGTCAAAGAAAAATTGCATCATTTGAGCCACTATGAAATTGTCATCTGCAAATGCTTTCAAATTGGATAGGTCTAGAATTTTGCCGTGTGGTAAATGGTTAAAGTGTTGGAAAAATCTTAAGTTGCTTTTGCTTTTATAGAAAAACATGTACTCTGATCTTGAGTCTGCTACTTTAATGTGCATTCTGGCAGAAGGGACCTTGAAACTGCAGTACTTTGGCTAGCTTTTTTTTTCCCCAAATTGAAAAGGTCCAGTTTATCAATTCAGTACTTCAACCCTCTACCACACAATCCCAAGTCTTAACAACCCTGAAGTAGAAGGCTTTTAAGAGCATTGTGGGAAAGGAAGAAAATACTCGGAACCAACATTTTTCTTCTTTTTCTACAATATTTTCTACCCTATCATAGACAGAAATCATCATTTGAGCTACATTCGTCATCTGCAATTACTTTCAATGTGGACTTGTCTAAAATTTTGCCATTTGGTGAAAGGTTATGGATCAAGCCACAGAAGACAATGTCTATAGAATACCTACACATCTCTCACAAATCTGTCTGCGGAGGGATTTGATAATGCTGTTAATTTCATGTTCATACTCCATATAGGCCTTCTTCATTTCTTCAAGAATCACTGCAATGATATTTGTTGTCATAAAAAAAGGGGATTGTAAGTTTAAAGTTCTTTGAAAAATTACCTAAACAGTAAAGGATAGAAAATCTTATTTCATGCTTTCCAGTAGTTTTTCCAGAAATAACAGTGAAATAACTTTTTATATTTCATGGTTACGATAAGTAAACAAGAGCGGCAAATTGTTGCAAGATACGCCCGTCCCACCGCCAGTTGTCGAGGGGGTATAATAATCGTAAAGGGCAGGTAGTACAACAAACATGTTTACCAAGTCTCAAGTCAATTTGACTTGAGGTGACAAAGTTCCGTTCCGGACAACCAAGAAATACTGTAAAAATGAAGATCAAAGTGGAATTACTCAAAATCTGTACTAGGTAGAGTTATTGTTCTTGCGCACTGTACTCCGTAATATTGCAACAAACATGCATACCAAGTTTGAAGTCACTCTGACGTGAGATGACAAAGTTATATTCCGGACAAGCACTAAATGCTGTAAAAAAAAAATGATCAAAGGGAAATAACTCAAAACTCATGCTAGGAAGAGTTATGGTTCTTGTGCACTGCACTCTGTAAATTTTCAACAATCATGCATACCAAATTTGAAGATGTTCAGACTAGAGATGACAAAATTATATTCCGGACAAGCACTAAATGCTGTAAAAATGACAATCAAAGGGAAATAACTCAAAGACAGCACGAGGTAGAGTTATGCTTCTTTTGCACTGCACTCCATATTATTGCAAAAAACACAAATGCCAAGTTTCAAGTCAATCGGACTGGAGATGACAAAGTTATGCTCCGCACAAGCAGAAAATGCTGTAAAAATGACGATCAAACGGAAATAACTCAGACAGCACAAGGTAGAGTTATGCTTCTTTTGCACTGCACTCCATATTATTGCAACAAACGCAAATGCCAAGTTTCAAGTCGATCGGACTGGAGATGACAAAGTAATGCTCCGGACAAGCAGAAAATGCTGTAAAAATGACAATCAAAGGGAAATAATTCAAAGACAGCATGAGGTAGAGTTATGCTTCTTTCGCACTGCACTCCGTATTATTGCAAACAAACACAAATGCCAAGTTTCAAGTCGATCGGACTGGAGATGACAAAGTTATGCTCCGGACAAGCAGAAAATGCTGTAAAAATGACGATCAAAGGGAAATAACTCAAAGACAGCATGAGGTAGAGTTATGCTTCTTTCGCACTGCACTCCGTATTATTGCAACAAACACAAATGCCATGCTTCAAGTCAATCAGACTGGAGATGACAAAGTAATGCTCCGGACAAGCAGAAAATGCTGTAAAAATGACAATCAAAGGGAAATAACTCAAAGACAGCACGAGGTAGAGTTATGCTTCTTTCGCAATGCACTCCGTATTATTGCAACAAACACAAATGCCAAGTTTCAAGTCAATCGGACTGGAGATGACAAAGTTATGCTCCGGACAAGCAGAAAATGCTGTAAAAATGACGATCAAAGGGAAATAACTCAGACAGCACGAGGTAGAGTTATGCTTCTTTCGCACTGCACTCCGTATTATTGCAACAAACACACATGCCAAGTTTCAAGTCAATCGGACTGGAGATGACAAAGTTATGCTCCGGACAAAGAACTGGACGCTGCCCGCCCGCCCGCACGCCATGGGTGATCCCGTATGTCCCATCTTCGACGGGCTTATAATAACTCAAAAATGAAGCAAGCAAGAGTTATTATTCATGTGCACTGCAATCCCCCTTGATGAGATCTATCCACCCATGAAATTTGATAACCGTAGCTAGTATAGTTTTGGAGATATGCTCCGGACAAAATTCAAGTATGAAAAAATACAAAGGGCAATAACTCAAAAATTAAGCAAGCAAGAGTTATGATTCATTTGCACTGCACTCCCCCTTAATGAGATCTATCCACCCATGAAGTTTCATAACTGTAGCTAGCATAGTTTTGGAGATATGCTTTGGACAAAATTCAAGTATGAATATAAACAAAGGGAAATAACTCAAAAATTAAGTAAGCAAGAGTTATGATTCCTGTGCACTGCACTCCCCCTTGATAAAATCTATCCACCCATGAAGTTTCATAACCTTAGCTAGTATAGTCTTGGAGATATGCTCCGGACAAAATTCAAGTATGAAAAACAACAAAGGGCAATAACTCAAAAATTAAGGAAGCAAGAGTTATGATTCCTGTGCACTGCACTCCCCCTTGATGAGATCTATCCACCCATGAAGTTTCATAACCGTAGCTAGTATAGTTTTGGAGATATGCTCCGGACAAAAATCAAGTATGAAAAACAACAAAGGGCAATAACTGAAAAATTAAGAAAGCGAGAGTTATGATTCCTGTGCACTGCACTACGCCTTGATGAGATCTATCCACCCATAAAATTTCATAACCGTAGCTAGCATAGTTTTGGAGATATGCTCCGGACAAAGAATGGGGACGCCGCCCGCCATTCCGCCCGCCTGCCCGCCCGCCACGGGTGATCCCATAATACGTCCCGTCTTTGACGGGCATATAAAAATATCGATTTTATATTCTAACTCTTCAATAGAAGGCGGAAACAGTAGTTCCCGTGCACTAGTTACCAAGGTAAATGTGCATGCCTGTCTAAAATGTAGAAATATGACGTAATTTACCCTAAAATTCTTGCACTTTACGTAATGCATTGCTATGCGGCAGGGGTACGCCATTGGGGAATTACCGAAAAGAACTGTACAGGATTTTGATGTAAGTTTCCACCAAAAAGGATGAAAGCATGAAATTAGAAAAATATTTGTATATTTTTGTAAAAGATCAATATATATTTTACCTCAAGAACATCATCAGTAATATTTTCACTTGTGGCTGGGCAACTCATGAAAATATTACCAATGATGTTCACTTGATGAAATTTCGATCTTTCATTGTAAAAAAACAAATATCTTCTATGCATTACAGTGTATATCCCTTCACCAGACAACAAAATTATAGACTTGTCCAAATCTAAAGGATCTGTTCACTACAGATTAAATTTGGCTCAAGAAATACAAGAAAACATTGTGGGAAAAAATGGGAAAATGCTGGTTACAAGCATTTTCTCTTTTTTCAACAATCTTTCTAAAGTTTACTTCTTCATGGTCATCATGTGAGTGTCAGTACTCAGCTGTTACAGCTATTTCAGTGAAACTTTCTATACAAAAAAGAGGCATAACTGTGTTGAAAATATTTCAGTGTTATCTGCTCTTATTGTATGGGGTTTCCATTTTTGTATTTAATATATATATATAGCTCAATTTTGAGGTAAGTATCTTTGGTGATGACTGAGGTATATCACATGTAAAGGTTTTCACACAACAGCACAGATGCTGATGACAGGGCTGTAACATTATTAGTTGTATGATCAGGTGGAAGGACTTGGAAACTTGTTTGCAGCTGTGGTGAATCATGTCGCAACCTTGCAGGTGACTGGGGAATTGGAAACTTGTTCACATTTGTGGTGAATCATGTCGCCACCTCGCAGGTGGCAGGGGACATGGAAACTTGTTCATGGTTGTGGCAAATCATGTCTCTTCCTCGCAGGTGGCAGGGGACTTGGAAACTTGTTCAGAGCTCTGGTGAATCATGTCACCATCTCGCAGGTGGCAGGGGACTTGGAAACTTGTTCACAGCTCTGGTGAATCATGTCACCCCCTTGCAGGTGGCAGGGGACTTGGAAACTTGTTCATGGTTGTGGCAAATCATGTTGCTTCCTCGCAGGTGGCAGGGGACTTGGAAACTTGTTCACAGCTCTGATGAATCATGTCGCCACCTGTAAGGTGGCAGGGGACTTGGAAACTTGTTCACAGCTGTGGTGAATCATGACGTCACCTGGCAGGTAGCAGGGGACTTGGAAACTTGTTCGAGGTTGTGGCAAATCATGTTGCTACCTTGCAGGTGGCAGGGGACTTGGAAACTTATTCAAGGTTGTGGCTAATCATGTCGCCACCTCGCAGGAAGACAAGAAACTAAATGTGGCCACAAGTAAAGGATTTCGCTTTGATAAGTTTGAAAAGACTTTGTCAGATAAGGAGATAAGATGCTTTTCAAACGCTGTTTTCAAAAACCTTCTCAGGGTCTTTCAAACATGGAGGCTGTTTAAATCAACCCTCTATTTCCTTACCAAACAAGAGCCATGTTGACAAGGCCATCCACGGCTGAATGCTTTCCTAATAGAAGATGTGTAATATCTAGTAGGTTGGGTTAAAGGCTAAAACAGCTATCCAGCTGTGAATTTCTTACAGCTCAAGTAATGCTAAAAAAAAACCTAGAGGCTAAAAATTTAACAAAGGGACATAACTCCAAAATCATGGTACTGCACTTCTCCTTATTAAAATATGCCTACCTCTGAAGTCTCACAATGAAACCTTTTACAATTTTTGAGGTAAGCTCCAGACAAAACTTAAGTATGAAAAATAAAGGGCAAAAACTCCTAAGTTATGGCACTGTAACTTATGGTTCTTGTAAACTTTACTTTTCCTCAATGTCATCTATCAACCTGTGAAGTTTCATGTTTGTATCTCATGTAGTTTTCAACTTATTCTCTGGAAAAAATAAAAGGAAGAAAAAATAACAAGGGTCAATAACTCCTTAACTATGTAACCAAGAGTTATAGTTTTCTTGTGCTAGGCACTTCTCCTCAATGTGATCTATGCACCTGTCAAGTATCATGTTTACACCTCTAGTAATTTTCGAGTTATGCTCCAGACAAAATTTAATTATGAAAACTAATAAATGGAAACAACTCCAAAATTATTGGGTTCTTGTACACTGCACTTCTCCTTAACATGTCCTTAACTCCATTTATTAATCTATGAAGTTTCATGTTTATATCTCATGTAGTTTTCAACTTATACTCTGGACAAAATTTAAGTAAGAAAAATAAAAAGGGCAATAACTCCTAAATAATGCAATTGAAAATTTTGGTCCTTGTGTAATGCACTTCTCAATGTGATCTATGCACCTGTGAAGTTTCATGTTAACACCTGTCATACTTTTTGAGTTATGCTCTGGACAAAATTTAAAAAAGAAAAATATAACAAAGGGCAATAACTACTAAATCATGCAATCCAGATTTATGGTTCTTGTGCACTCCACTTTTCCTTCATAAGATCTATCCACCTGTGAAGTATGTAATACTTTTTGAGTTATGCTCCAGACAAAATTTAAGTATGAAAAATAACGAAGGGCAATAACTCCTTTATCATAGCACAGAAAGTTATGGTTTTTGTAGACTGCACTTCTCCTCAATGTCATCTATCAACCTTTGAAGTTTCATGTTTATATCTTATGTACTTTTCAACTTACGCTCTGGACAAAATTTAAGTAAGAAAATTGATAAATGGCAATAAATCCTATATTCTGCCAGTAACATTTATGGTTCACTGCACTTTTCCTTGATGTTACCTATCCATCTGTGAAGTTTCATTTTTACACCTCTAATATTCTTCAAGTTATCCACAGCACAAGAAAGTGGGATGGAAGAATGGAGGGACGGAAGGAGGAACGGCTACTATTACCATATCCCCCGCTGCCTTTCGGCTGGGTGTAATAATCATGACTTTTGACGACCCTGAGGAAGAAGGCTGTAAACCAGCATTTTCTCCTATTCCTAAAATGTTTTCTACCTTAATAAAGACTAGTTTCATAATATTAGCCAACTTTAACTGCAAATGCTTCAATTTGGACATGTCCAAAATTTTTTCGTTTGGTAAAGTTTATGATGTAACAGTTCATTATAATCATTGAAAGAAAGGGTATCTCCTGTTCTAAAATGGGCAAGGTACACAAACATTTGTATTGGAGTCTAACGCCATTTTATCAGCTTAAGTCATATCACGCATGTGTTTCCTGGCTTTCTCACACCAGTACTGACACAATTTTCTTTCCATGTCGCTGAGTACTTTTCCCACATGCATCAGAGGTGAGAGGCAAAAACTTGCCCATAGGAAAGTTTGCCTCAACTGGGTATCAAACTACTAACCACCAGGTCACAAGTCAAATATGCTAATCACTGGTGGGTTAGGTGGACAAAAGCCCCGTCTCTGTTCTGTGAATGAAAGAAACTGTGCTTTGATGGCCATGCATACATTTTTTAAGGGCCAAAGTAACAGTACCAAAACATGGCAGTGGATTTAACCATTAACTGAATTTAATTCTTGACTCAATAGTTTAGTATTTTTAGAACCCTGAAGAAGAAGACTTTTGAAAACTGAGAGGAAAAAGGAGAAATGCTGGAAACAAGCATTACTCCTTTTCGGACAGGTTTTGAAGAGCTTTCTTTCTCAACTTGAAATTGGTCAAACTTAAAACTGTTCAGTTTAAGTTGAAAAGTAAAAGTTGAAAAGTAAACTGGATGAAAAAGATTAAGATTCAGGTCATAAGTAGGTAGATAAGTATTCTTACATTAACTCTTTATCAATCAACAAAATTTTAGATGTGACCAAACTGAAAGAATTTACATATAACAAATTAAGTGTTGAGAAATCACTGAAAATTTTCTTCCGAGTGGTAAAAACATTGTGGGAAAACGAGAAGATGCTGGTTACCAGCATTTTCTCCTTTTCCCACAATGGTTTTAAAAGGCTCCATTCTCAGGGTCATTAAAACTTGAGATTGCATAATGAAGAGTTATTTAAAACAAAATTAAATTTTACCATCAAATTCTGGTCTTTTAAGCCCATCTTGATGCCAACATTTACTGATCATCAGCCTGATGATCTCAGGACAATCACTGCGTAAACTCTTAAGGTCAGGTCTTTGGCCTTCACACACTGAAGTCTTGATTAGTGTTAAATCCTCTACATCTTTAAGAAAAACAATCATTAAGGGTGATAACAGAAGTTGGTAAATGTAAATGAATGAAAAAAAAAAACAAAAAAAATTGTCAAAACTTTGTCTAATTTGCTGTCTTGTCCCTTTTATATGAAATGACCTTTTGATAGTTTGCTCAGGTGGGCTAACAAATTAAGAACAGGTTCACTACATACCAAATATCAAAGCTGTACGCCTTCAATTTCAGTAAAAATGAATTTTGAAGTTTTCCTTCTTTGTTCCAATATTCGAACTTGGGACCCCGTGGCTGGGCCAGTTTTGACACCAGTGGCATCATATGAACAAATTTATTAGAGGTCCACTAGGAGATGCTACATACCAGTTATAAAAGCTCTACAACTTCCAGTTTTAGAGAAGAAGAATTTTAAAATTTTCCTTCTTTGTTCCATGTTCGAACTTGTGACCCCAGGGGTGGGGCCTGTTTTTACCCCAGGGGCAGCATATGAACAAACTCAGTAGAAACCCACTAGGAGATGCCTCATACCAAATATCAAAGCTCTACCCTTTCCAGTTTCAGAAAAAGAATTTTAAAGTTTTCCTTCTTTGTTCCTATGTTCTAACTTGTGACCCCCGGGGCGGGGCCAGTTTTGACCCCAGGGGCATCATATAAACAAACTTGGTAGAGGTCCACTAGGAAATGCTACATACCAAATATCAAAGCTCTACACCTTCTAGTTTCAGAGAAGAAGAATTTTACAGTTTTCCCTCTTTGTTCCTATGGTTGAACTTGTGACCCCCAGGGTGGGGCCAGTTTTGACCCGAGGGGCATCATATGAACAAACTTGGTAGAGGTCCACTAGGAAGCTAGATGCCAAATATCAAAGCTTTATGCCTTCTAGTTTCAGAGATGAAGAATTTTAGAGTTTTACCCATTTTGTTCCTATGTTTGAAGTTGTGGTGCCAGTTTTGACACCAAGGGCATCATATTTACAAACTAGAAGATGCTAGATGCCAAATATCAAAGCTTTATGCCTTCTAGTTTTAGAGAAGAAGAATCTTAAAGTTTTCCCCATTTTAATTCTATTTTCGAACTTGTGACCCCCGGGCGGGGCTGGTTTTTTATTCCCATCATATTTACAAACTTGGTAGAGGTCTACTAGGAGATACTACGTACCAAATATCAAAGCTCTACACCTTCTAGTTTTAGAGAAGATGAACGTTATAGTTTTCCTTCTTTGTTCCTATGTTTGAACTTTTGACCAAGGGGGGGGGGGGCAGTATTGACCCCAGGGGCATCATATGAACATACTCAGTAGAGGTCCACTAGGAGTCGATACATTGCTACATACCAAATATAAAAGCTCGAAGCCTTCCAGTTTCAGAGAAGAAGAATTTTAAAGTTTTCCTTCTTTGTTCCTATGGTTGAACCTGTGACCCCCGGGGCAGGGCCAGTTTTGACCCAAGAGCATCATAATTATGAACAAAATTGGTAGAGGTCCACTAGGAGATAGTAGGTTGCAAATATCCAAGCACTACACCTTCTAGTACTAGAGAAGAAGAACTTTAAAGTTTTCCTTCTTTGTTCCTATGTATGGACTTGTGACCCCCGGGGCGGGACCAGTTTTGACACTAGGGGCATCATTGGTAGAGGTCCACTAGGAAATGCTACATACCAAATATCAAAGCTCTACACCTTCTAGTTTCAGAGAAGAAGAATTTTACAGTTTTCCCTCTTTGTTCCTATGGTTGAACTTGTGACCCCTAGGGTGGGGCCAGTTTTGACCCGAGGGGCATCATATGAACAAACTTGGTAGAGGTCCACTAGGAAGCTAGATGCCAAATATCAAAGCTTTATGCCTTCTAGTTTCAGAGATGAAGAATTTTAGAGTTTTCCCCATTTTGTTCCTATGTTTGAAGTTGTGATCCCCGGCCAAATTTGACCCCAAGGGCATCATATTAACAAACTTTGTAGAGGTCTACTAGGAGATACTACAAACAAAATATCAAAGCTTTATGCCTTCTAGTTTTATGAAACAAGAACTTTAAAGTTTTCCTTCTTTGTTCTTAGTTCGAACTTGTGACCCCAGGGTAGGGGCCTGTTTTTACCCCAGGGGCAGCATATGAACAATCTCAGTATGAGTCCACTAGGAGATGCCTCATACATAATATCAAAGCTCTACCATTTCCAGTTTCAGAAAAAGAATTCTAAAGTTTTCCTTCCTTCTGCCTATGTTCTGACTTGTGACCCCCGGGTCGGGGCCAGTTTTGACCCCAGGGGCATTATATGAACAAACTTGGTAGAGGTCCACTAGGAAATGCTACATACCACATATCAAAGCTCTACGCCTTCTAGTTTCAGAGAAGAATTTTAAAGTTTTCCTTCTTTGTTCCTATGGTTGAACTTGTGACCCCCAGGACGGTGCCAGTTTTGACCCAAGGGGCATCATATAACCAAACTTGGTAGAGGTCCACTAGGAAGCTAGATTTCAAATATCAAAGCTTTATGCCTTCTAGTTTCAGAGAAGAAGAATTTTAGAGTTTTCCCCATTTTGTTCCTATGTTTGAAGTTGTGATCCCCAGGGTGGGGCCAGTTTTGACGCCAAGGGCATCATAATAACAACCTTGGTAGCAGTCCACTAGAAGATGCTAGATGCCAAATATCAAAGCTTTATGCCTTCTAGTTTTAGAGAAGAAGAATTTTAAAGTTTTCCCCATTTTGTTCCTATGTTCGAACTTGTGACCCCTGGGGTGGGGCCAGTTTTAACCCCAGGTGTATCATATGAACAAACTCAAAGAGGTCTACTAGGAGATGCTACATACCAAATACCAAAGCTCTATGCCTTCTAGTTTTAGAGAAGAACTTTAAAATTTTCCTTCTTTGTTCCTATGTTCGGACTTTTGACCTCCACGCGGGGCCAGTATTGACCCCTGGGGCATCATATGAACATATTCAGTAGAGGTCCACAAGGAGATGCTACATACCAAATATCAAAGGTCTACATCTTCCAGTTTCAGAGAAGAAAAATTTTAAAGTTTTCCCCATTTTGTTCCTATGGTCAAACTTGTGACCCCTGGGGTGGGGCCAGTATTGACCCCAGGAGCATCATATGAACAAACTTGTTCGAGGTCCACTAGGAGATGCTAGAAGGCAAATATCCAAGCATTACGCCTTCTAGTACTAGAGAAGAAGAACTTTAAAGTTTTCCTTCTTTGTTCCTATGTTCCAACTTTTGACCTCCGCGCGGGGCCAGTATTGACCCCTGGGGCATCATATGGACATACTCAGTAGAGGTCCACTAGGAGATGCTACATACCAAATATCAAAGCTCTACGCCTTCCAGTTTCAGAAAAGAAAAATTTTAAAGTTTTCCTTCTTTGTTCCTATGGTCAAACTTGTGAGCCTCGGGGCGGGGCCAGTTTTGACCCCAGGAGCATCATATGAACAAACTTGGTAGAGGTCCACTAGATGCTAGATGGCAAATATCCAAGCACTACGCCTTCTAGTACTAGAGAAGAAGAACTTTAAAGTTTTCCTTCTTTGTTCCTATGTATGGACATGTGACCCCAGGGGAGGGGCCAGTTTTGACACCAGGGGCATCATATGAAGAACTTTGGTAGAGGTCCACTAGGAAATGCTACATACCACATATCAAAGCTCTACGCCTTTTTGTTTCAGAGAAAAAGAATTTTAAAGTTTCCTTCTTTGTTCCTATGGTTGAACTTGTGACCCCCGGGGCAGGGCCAGTTTTGACCCCAGGGGCATCATATAACCAAACTTGGTAGAGGTCTACTAGGAGATGCTAGATGCCAAATATCAAAGCTTTATGCCTTCTAGTTTCAGAGAAGAAGAATTTTTAAGTTTTCCCCGTTTTGTTCCTATGTTTGAAGTTGTGATCACAAAAGCTCACCTAGAGCACTTCGTGCTCAGGTGAGCTAAAAAGTAGATGACTGAGACTAATCTTGGAAAAACCTTGGGTTCACTCTACAGGCCACATTTTCAGTCCAATACTCAGGAAAAAATGGTTAGACTGTTTGTTTTGATGATACTACAAAGGAGTTTGAAAATGGGACAAATTTTGCCAGAAATCCTTAAAAACCTTTTTTATACTCTAGGTTGATAATTTTCTGTTCAACTTTCTTGACTAGAATGATTAGAATGCTTGTTTCAATAATATCATGGAGGAGTATGATAAATAAGGTCACATAAGGTCAAAAAGTAGGTCACTGGGACAAATCTTAGAGGCATTGTCAAATTTTCATGGAAGTATGGGCTGCACTCATGTCAGTTAATATTAGACACATAATTATTATAATCAGAAAAAACTTTATTCCCAGCATGCACTCTGATTACATTTTGCATGTGATTAAATTCATTAACAGCAGGAACTCTTTAATTTTATTAATCCTTTCATAAAAAGGTTAGAAAACATTGTAAATAAAGGAGAAAATGCCAATAATCAACACTTTCTCACTTTTCCAGAATGTTTTTAAAAAACTATACCTTGAGGTTTGTGAAAACACAAGATTGTTTGGTAAAGGGTTGACTAGCAATTAACACATACTTTTATAAGGTCTCTCCCCTGCAAACAATTCCCAGACTGTAATTCCAAATGAATAGATATCCATTGCCTTTGTGGATTTGCGATTCAAGTCTTTCAAACGTTCTGGAGCAGTATGGCAGAGAGTACCGCCTCGAGCATTGGCTGGCTGATCTTGTGTCATCATCTGTGAGATCGTTTTCCACTCAGAGAGACCAAAGTCGCATACCTGGTTGTAGTAAAGCAATGATACAGTAACTATTTCAACAAGTCTATTTACAAACAAAATAGGAATGAAGCAGTCATTAATGAAAGAGTGGCAAATAAAGTAAATTCATGACCTGACTGGAAAGTCTTTGCAATGCAGAATGAATATAAAATTTTATCACATAGCCTCCCTTGTTTTCAGTGTAATATACCCATTACAAATATACCCATTACAAATTTTCTTATCAAATATAATATCACAATTGTGTAACATCATTGTTGACATCATTTTGTATGTATTTCATAAAAGTGGATGGGTTTTATGGATATTACCGCAGGTGTATAGGTCTATAAGGTTTTGCATCTTCTGATCTATATTTTTGTAAATATTGTTATGTGATAAAAGGAACATGATATTTATTGGGGTATGAGATAAGACTTTATTAAACTCGTCAAGAAAAAATGTTATTAAGGATAGGGCACACTAATGGGATATGTGTAACATCGCCTTTCATTGCCCAAAAAATGTAAGGATTCAGCTAAGACTATGGTAATCCATTATCAATCCCTAAATATACTCTGGTTCCCCTCATCAATTATGGATTACACAAGTCTCAGCTGAACCCGTACCATTTTGGCAATGAAAGGTGATCTTACATGAAACCATTAGGGTGTCCCATCTTAAAGCTCTCCAAAGGCTCGCTTAATAATATTTTCCCTAGATTCGCTTCATAAAATCTTATCTCAAATGCAAACTTATATCAAATCCTATATATATATATATCCATCTTTTAGAGGATAGGAAATACTACCAGAGAAAGTAATAAGGCTGGTTTCCAGCATTTTCTTCTTTTCCAAAAGTGTTTTCATATACCTTCTCCATTACAGTTGTTCAAACTTTAGATTGTTTGGTAAAGGATTAATAAATCTTGAGTTACCTTCGCATTAAACAAATTGTTTATTAAAATGTTGTCTGCTTTCAGATCCCCATGAAACATTGGTGGATTATAGCTATGGAGATGCTTCATGGCTGATGCCACTTGATATATCATACGTAGCAGTAAAGGTGATTTCACTGAAATAGAGTAATATGCTGGCTGTTCAGAGAATGAAAAGATGGGAGAGAGAAAGACAGAGGGAATTCTCAAACAAGGGGAGGGGAGTGTTGTTACAATGTATGCTACAATCTATTGTCCATCCATAGCCAAGTGGGTAAATTAATATTTGGCTCTTCAGATATTAGGCCCTACCCTTGAAATTGACAAAATGGATATCAGTAGCCCTTTGTATGTATGTATGTATGGATGGATGAAGGGATATATGTATGTATGTATGTATGTATGTATATATGTATGAATGTATGTATGTATGTACAGTAAAACCTCTACTGAAGACCACCCCGATAATACAAGCAACCTGCTATTACGAGTGGTTTTTGTCAGAATGGAATTTTTCCTTCTTAAAGATCAATGATCACAAACCCGGAAATACGAGCATCCCGCTATTCTGAAATTACATCCACCATTTTCAGTGCCAGTAGGAATTTAAAGAAGATGCAGACGATAATTCTGTTGTGGTTTAAATTCTATTGTGGCTTAAATGTTAGTACAGTTTAGCCCTTTACCAGACGACAAAATTTTAGCCTTATCCAAATTGAAAGGATTTGCAGGCAACAATTTCAGTGTTGCTCAAATGGTGCAATTTTACTTTGATAGGGTGGAAAACATTGTGGGAAAAGGAGAAAATGCTGGTTACCAGCATTTTCTCCTTTTCCCACAGTGTTTTCAAAAGGCCTCTTTCCCAGGGTCGTTTAAAGTCGGCATTGTTCAGTATAGGCTAAACTGCCCGAAGGACAACCTCTTTTAACTCTTGCCAAACGACAAAATTCTGGACTAGATCAAATTGAGAGCATTAATTTTGCTGACGACATTTTAAATGTTGCTACAATTGTGATTTCTCTCTTTGATAAGGTAGAAAACATTGTAGGAAAGGGGGAAATGCTGGTTTCCACCATTTTCTCCTTTTCCCACAATGTTTTCAAAAGCTTACCCTTTCAGGGTTGTTAAGGTACATGTAAACAGTTTGCTTCGAATTGGCCATGGTGAAAATTAGAAATAAGTGAGTAAGGTAGGTTTTTAATGCAATTTTGATAAGAAGAGTAGTTTTTACACCCATGAATTGTGTAAGATTAAGGAAAAGAAGCATTTGGTTTGTCTGTGAAACAGGAGGTCATGACCTTTCCTTCTTTGTTCTATAGTTTTGACCCCAAATGCGAAAGTGAGGGGTCATGGAGCTAGCGGCTGTTTTTAGCCGCGAAAACAAGGGTAGTGTCAGGGCACGAAAGATTGCGAAAAATCTGCATGGTAACATGCTATTTTGGATTTTATCCCCAGATTATGTGTTGTTTCGAGTTTCAATTTAGCTTGGCATTTTCAGGCTAGCTTCCTGGGTTTGCATTTTGTGAATTTTGGAATATAGGCTAAAATAGCACATTTTGTCAGTTTTTTTCCGACCATGCCACTTGCTTATATTGATCATTAATATCACTATTTCACAAGTTGAACATGATTTATTGATAAAATCTAAAGAATTAGGATTGTGCTGTTGCATTTAAGTGCTCTTTATAATTTCAGACTGATTATATAGACCTTTGTTTGAGGAAGTTCAGTTCGGCGTATGGTGGACCGAAAGGGGTTTAGCTGACAACCGTGTACTGCTACCTAAAACTTGGATCTGTGTGGTAAAGAGTTAAAATATTGAAATCGACCAAATTGAAAGCATCTACGGACTACAAATTGAATGTAACTTAAATGATGATTTGTTTCTTAGAAAGGGTAGAAAACATAGTGGGAAAAAAGGGGATGACCAAGTTTTATGGTTTTCATTTGATTCTTTAGATATCTAAGAGCTTTTGTCTATGTGCTTTCTTTTGCAAATGTACAGTTATATTGAAACAGTTTAACTATTTACCAAAACAATTTCATTTTTATGCCCCTGAGAAAGAAGGTTTTTGAAAACATTGTGATAAAAGGAGAAATTGCTTGTAAATAGCATTTTCTCCTTCTTCCACGTTTTATATTCATTCAACGACAATTTTGATCATTTAAAGGTCACATCTAACATGCATAGGAAATTAGAGGTTGTTTTTTGTCCTAACACATCTACATTTTGTATTATTATACTGCACTGAAATTTCTCACAATCTGATTGGATAATATTCTCAATACATATATTGCTGTATACTGGCAAAAAGCACTTTCCCATTTGGGACTTATGCACTATCACAAAATCCAAAAAGGCAGCTTTGATGGATACCATTCGCTCACAAGACAAATACACCGTTACTAGTTTCCCTTGAAGGCTGTTATTAAAGTGAATAGAATGGATTATTTTTCAAAATAAACATGGATAAATATATCATTTTAGTCTTTCTGATACAAAATGCAAGGGGTTGAAATGAGCAATCCTTTTGTCTTGTAAACAAATCCTGAAGTGTCAAAGGTCACTGAACCTAACAAAAATTAGCTAATGGTCCTTTGAAGCAACTAATGGTTGTTTATTTTTGCCGACAAATAACAAAATGAATAGTTTCTTACCTTGAAGTGGTTTAAATTCATATTTAACGATGTTTATGACAAATGTTTGTTTGCATCCTACTGCGCATGTATTTTTGTCGTGGATAATGAATCAAAAGTGCACCTATGTATTTTTTGCACATAATGGTATAGTAGTACTATAATGGTAATACTATTGGTGCATTGAAACAAGCAGCACTTTCTTCAGGTAGTATTTTGTAAGGAGAAAAAAAAATGGATCTTGAAACTGTCACCTTGAAATAATCACAATGCTGCTGACGTGGCCATCCATACCAGACAAGGAAACAAAGGCAGGAAGTTTAAAGCTGTGGAAGTATAGCTGTTTCCACTTTGAAAATTATTGTTGGAAAAGGAGAAATTGCTCCTATTGAGCAATTTCTCCTTTTCCCACTATGTCTCACAGTCTGCTGAGCTTTTATCCTATTTTTTTCCTTGAAAAATAATTTTCAGTGACCTTCAATCTTGTTTTGTGACAAAAATAGGCATGGATAAGTGCCATATTTATTTTTCTTATTGTTTACAATTATAAATACTATGAGTGTGGAAATTTTAAGATAAAGTCCATCCATTAGAAAGTATGAATTTACTTAAGATTAACCCTTAATTCAGTCAAATTATCTCCCTTTTTAACCCAATGGTCTATAGGTATATAAAACATGCATATTTGTACTGTACCATGCTCAAAACCAGGCTTTTATACATTTTTTGTGCAAAAATATATGAATTTTCATTAAAACGATGTATATTTGTATATTTTTCCTTTTATCAAGTCGCCCTGCTGCCTGCCTTTGGCTCGTGGCAACATGATTCACCACAGCCATGAACAAGTTTCCAAGACCCCTGCCACCTGACCGCACAACTAATAATGCAATATGCAACTGCAGTCTTGTCACGCCTTCCACAATGAAAGAAATACAAGTACTGTGGAAACTTTTCATACCTTCATAGTCTCTGACAAAATCAAAGGAATTTCCAAAATGCATGTATTCAATCACAAGTCCATAATGATCTTCTTCCAGCAAAATTCCATACAAGTCAATAACTGCTGAATGTTGACTCAGTTCTCTCAATCTGTCAGCCTCTCTTCTCAATTCCCTTTTAGTTCTATAACACAGTAAATAAAAAGAAGAAAATTTATACACAGAAAAGGCTATACATGATGTTAATCAAAATTTAAATCATAAACAAGAAATAACCCATGGGTCACATTCATAATGTATGCTAGAGCCATTCCCTTCTCTCGGCTAAACTTGTACACTACTTGGCCTGCAACACGCGAAAAGGAGCATTCGGACATTTGGTTAAAGTGTCGTCTCGGATCAGTCTGCGCAGTCCGCACAGGCTGATCCAAGATGACTCTTTCCGTCTACATTCGATTTTGTCCTACAGTAGACTTGCACGAAACAGAATATAATAAAAGAACGGAAAGTGTAGTCTCGGATTAGCCTGCGCGGACTTCACTTTACGCAAATGTCTGAATACCCCTTTTCGCATGTTGCAAGCCACTTATGAATCGGCTTCTAATTTAGTTCAAAATGTCCATTCATTCCCAAATGTTTAATGCGAATTTAATAAAGGTTTAAAGCCACAACTATGCACAATAGTTATTAAGCAGTCCACACCTTGGTGTGAGTACTGTCTACAACTAAGTGCAAAAGTGAATTTGCTAACGTATATGGTACATATATATTTGTGTGTTACATTTGAATCAAGCCATTGCAAAAACCATAGACAAACAAACAATAAAATATCACTGATGATGATGATCTTGAAGATTCGAGGAAAACACTGTGCCAAATAAAAATCTGCTCGGTTAGTAATTTCTCTGAATGTTATAATGTTTTCGAACAACATAAATTAAGAAGATTAAATCTGCGAATGTAAACCCTCTATCAGTCTGCAACATTTTAAGCTTACCATTTACCAGTCTGCAACATTTTAAGCTTACCATTTACCAGTCTGCAACATTTTAAGCTTACCAAAGTCGAAAGCATTCACAGACAACAAATTAAATGCAGCTCAAATATGGTATATGTCTATGAAAGGGTAGAAAATATACCTAGAAAGGGACAGATACTTGTGAACAGCATTTTCTCCTTTTCTCACTGTAGTGATGCTTGGTACAAGCACTGTAGTCTTGAAACCGAAGTGGCAGGAAAAATTGTTATAGGAAACCAGTCTGAATAGTGTGTCACTTTCTCACCTGACAATTTACTTTGGGGACATTCACCAAGTCAGAAGCTACCAGAAGACTACATTTTGTTGTATAATACAGACACCACAAAAAGGACAGTTTCAGCCCCAAGTACACTCTGAACGTTTTACCTTATGTGTCTGAAAGCCTTCCTTCTCAGTGTCATTAAACCATGGGACTGATTCGTAAAGGGTTAAATTTGATACAAACCTTTTATCTATTCTTCCTTTGTCAATCAACAATTTTATAGCAACTTTCTTTCCTTTATATGAGCCTGAAAACACCTGCCCGTACCCTCCTTTCCCTAAAACATCGTTGTCGTGGATTATGATATCCTTTTTCAAAATTTGAAGGTCAATGTCATCCTTTTGTAAGGCCATTGTTAAAATTACCCTGGTTTTTCAAAGTCTACAGTGTCATGATATAAGTATCTCTCTTCGTCTTGCAGTTATTCACATTAACTTACAGATCACATTCAATCACAAGCAGCTTTCAACCTTATTCTTTAATACTTTCACTTTAACTGCCAGTAAATGATGGGCCTTACTCTGAAAAGACAATTAAAAAAAGATACCTAGATATAAGTTTTAATACACAGCATTTCTAATCCTCAGAAAAGTCCTAAAAACAATGTCTACTGTGAAATACACAGCACAGATAATGCTCAGGCTGTCAGAATTAGTTAATGTTGTTCTTCAGAGAAATGTAAGCCAGCTTGGCTTGTCGGCTCCACCTCTTGTATTGATCCATCTGATTTTGGTTTTCCCGGTTCTGGTAATAAAATTATGAGAGTCTTTTAATAAATTAGCAAGGTTTAAAACCTTCTATACACCAGGGACCATAATTTGTCTATAGCTGACTTAAAACTGTCTACACTGTACTACAAACAATGTCTTCTGGCATGCCATTCCAGGCATCAGTGCACCTCTAGGGAAATGAATTTAACCGCAAGGACTTATTCACATATTTCTTTTTAAGATGGAAAATAAGTCCTTAAATATAATTGTCAGTGGAAATGGAACTTATTCGGCTCAATATCATTGACCCTATTTATTATACTGAATATCCAGGCTGATCTTGGATTTGCATTGTCTGATACTTTGTAAGATATTTTGGGCTTATTTTAGACCTATCATATTTCCGTATTTCTATATAACTTAATTGCCCTGAAAAGCACACGGTCAATGTAGAAGTTGGTTGGGTTGAGCAAACTATATACATGTATTTGGGAGGGTCAGGCAATAGAATTCTTTTATTTTTCAGTATAGCTGAATCTGCTGGCTTTTGACATACATCTTCGTACTGATAAAGGATGAAAAGATGGTGATTTGCTACTGGTCAAAAATATGAACATGCAGGCCCCTGCTGGCATATATGCTGGCACATTTATGAGACCTCTATTTACAAGCTTTGCTACACCTAATCGATACCCCGAGGTCTTTATTCATTCCATAGCAAATTAATGAAGTAGAGAGTGGTCCTTTTTTTGTTTCCCAATTACCAAATACTACTTTTCAACTAAATGAAAAACAGTGAGGGAAAAAAAGTTCTCGTGAGGTTAATTTCCATTACTTCATATTAAGCCACAAAATGAGTGACAGTCATTTTGACACACGGTCATTTCGACACCCAGTCATTTAGATACTTTTTGGTCATTTCAACCCCCAGTAAAATTTTTTCTCAAAATTTGGTCATTGAGACACCCAAGTTTCTTTGGAGCACTTTTTACACACGAGTTCCTAGAATTAAATTACTTTGAGAGTTTATTTTGCAGTATTATCTATCGCAATTTTGTTTCAGTGTGTGATCAAAATATGACATTGTGTTTCAACTCTTTACCAAAGACAAAAATTTTAGACTAGTCCAAACTGAAAGCATTTGCAGACAACAAAATAAATGTGACTGAAAAATCAAAATTTGTTTTGGGAAGGGCAGAAAACATCATGGAAAAAGGAGAAAATGCTGGTTACTAGCACTTTCTCCTCTTTCCCCACAATGTTTTCAGAAGGCCTCTCTGTTAGGGTCATTAAAAGTCGGGATTGTGTGGTAATGAGTTAAATAGCCATGTTCAAAAGCAGTAACTCCTGGTATGGGTATATCTGTACAATCTTCTGTATCTATATTTCGCCATTTCAAATAAAGATTTTGCAGTATAATATTTATCACAAATTTACCTGTCTTGAAGCTATTTTCCTCCATCAGAATAAATTACATTTAATGACAATCTAACAAAAATCAAAACATTTGCAGAAAAAGAAGTTAAAGAAAATATATCCTTGACACATCCAAGATAATAAGGTGTCTATGTAGCCTGTAGGTCAATTTTACCGAACCTGTAATTTACTGAAACTTTTGTAAATCCAACTTTCTCATCGTGCAGTTGGGTAACTTTTGATAGCATTGTGACAGAGTGAGTTTTTTAATACAAGCAAACCCCGGTGTGAACTCTGTGAGCAATTTGAAACAAAAGACAAAAGAGAGGTTGAAGAATGTTCGATTAATGGATGAATTCTAGATTAGGATAATAATATTGTTTGTATGGAGTAATTACGGCAACACAACATTTAATGCACCTTTAAGATATGTCATTGTCTGTAAAGAAAATGTAGAAACAAAAATTAATAGCGGGATTATGGACAACATTATTAACATAAAAGGCCTGCCTCGGCTGGGGAAGAAAATGAGAATTAAGCACAATGGTCAAGATTTAAGATTCATTTTTTTTTTATAGTATTTATCAAAATTCCCACATTGACTTCTGTAAAAAGGAAACATTCTAAAATGAGGCATTACAACCAATTCTGAGTTCTAAATGTACCAACATACTCTGCTGGATTTATGAAAATTTGTGTAAATGACAGGTTTGGTAAAGTGACCTACCGTATATTGACACCCTTTTTTTAACCATAAATATTTCAAAGTTTTACTTTTCTTTGACCTTTACTGAGGAGGTCTGATATCCATAAATGTGTCTTCTCATTGTGTGTTATTTTGAGTGTAGGATAAAGCCCCCCTAGGACAAAACCCCCACGGACAAAAGCCCCCTAGGACAAAACCCCCATAGGATAAAAGCCCCCTAGGACAAAACCCCCATCATATATAAACAGCAACATTGTTCCATATTGTTTTCCTTTTTACTTTATTTCTTAAACAGGTTTAGACAAAATAGAACAAAATTTCATCGTACTTGCAATAGGAAAAGTGAACTTGGAATATTTAGGAATAGAAAACATCATTAGAAGAGGGGATAATGCAATCACTTGATTCCATGTCCTTGATGTGAAGGAATATAATATTGGCAAAGGAGAAATTGGTTTGACAGGCAATTTCTCACTTTCCCTAAATATTATCTTCCCTATTTGATGCCTACTTTTTAATTCACACACATTTAACCCGTTACCAGACAACCAAAAATTAGATTGGTCCAAACTGAAACAAGTCACAGATGACATTTGAAAGTATGTGTAAATTGGAAAATAAATACCAGAAAGCAAAGAAAACATTCTGAGAAAAGGAGAACTTGCTTGTAACAAGCAATTCTCCAGTTCCCTAAATATTTTCTTCCCTATTTGTTGCTTGTTTTTTTTGTAATTAGCACACATTTTAATCTGTTATCAGACAACACAACTTAAGACTAGTCTTAATTGAAACAAGTTGCAGATGACATTAGAAAGTATGTGTTTAGAGGATGTTGTTTTTTACCTCTCATTAAGTTGTTGTTTGGGAAATGGTCACTTCGCAGTGTTCACCTTTCATTGCATTTAGGAAATTGGTATTGGGGTGGTCAGAGGACAAAATATTAAACACCAAATATTGAAAGCAGTTGCATACGAAACCAGAAAATGAATGTAATTTGAAAAAGTACATAGTTTAGGATAGAAATCAGTGTGGGAAAAGAAGAAATTGCTGCTTATGACAAGCATTTTTTTCTTTTCTCATACCACTTTCCATAAGGGGGTCAATAGTATGCACGGCTAAGGACATGGAAAAGAAAACACAGCAAATAGGTCTAATTTAAAAATTTTATACAACACAAACGAAGCTCATCAAAATTAAACAACACCATGAATTTCAGTAGAAATATACCATGTAACTATATAATGTATTAGAGCCTGTGCGTGACATTTCCAACAATTATACATATGCGCAAAGTGAAGACTCAGATCAGCCTGCACATCCGCACAGTCTGACCAGAGTCATCACTATGCGCTCTGTAGATAGGTACTATAAGTTTTTTGAGACGATCAGAAAATATTCTAAATGCACAGTGTAGGGTGTCCAGGCTGCTCAGCATATTCGCTTCATGCACATGTGAAATAGTTGGAAATGTCACGCACAGGCTCATTACATCTTAAATGACGAACTTGCAGATGACACTTAAAGGATGATTATATTTAAAAACAGTTCCTTTAACCCATTATCACATAATTCTTAAAGAATGATATAAAGGAAATCAATGTTGGAAAAGAAGGAATTGCTTTTAAAAAGCATTTCCTCATTTTCCCTAAATGATTTTCAGTATATCCATTTTTTATCAAGTATTTTTAGAAAATTGTAGCACCTTAAACTCCATATTTTGTTCATTTTCAGTAAATTAAAATAAATGTTGTAGCACTTTTAATACATTTTTTTTCATTCTCAGTAATTAGACTATAATTAGATTATAACATTTGTAACATTTAATCCATTTTTTTTTTCATTCACATTATTTTGACTTTAACATTTTAGCACGTATAATCCATTTTTTTAATTCTCAGTAATTTGACTATAACATTTTAGCACGATTAAATCCTTATTTTGTTCGTTCTCCGTAATGTCACTAATATTATAACACTTTTTACTCCATGTTTTATTGGCTCTAAGTAAAATTCACATAACTATTGTAGCACTTTAAACTCCAGTTTTAATCACTTTAACTTATTTCACTTAGTCACGAGTTTTCCATCAAATGGTTTGTCCCACACCACGGAGAAGCTCTTCTGCAGTCCTTCTTCCCAAACTAAAGTCCAGGCAGATGTTTCGCAGTCTTGTCTGTAGATCCTTGGTTACTTTCTTTACCCGTTTTCTTGGTGGTTCACCATTTGCGTTTTGTTCGATGTATGTTGAAACTGAAGCTTGGTCCCGGCGAATGCTGTCTATGGGTGTCCACATGGATGGGTTGTGAGGACCAATCAGTTTCTGGAAAGCAAGGTTCCAACTTTCACATATGTTGTTTGTTCTCGCATTGTCAGTAATTGTGGCCTCATGCACATTCCATACTGTCGGAAGGAAAAGAGGGGGGACACGACGCACACGAACAGCTGGTAGAAGTCCATCAGGTTGTGCAGGAGGAGGCTGTATTCTTCTATACAAACCAGACACATAGGTACTGTCAAAGTACTGCACAAGGTCTTCGAATCCTTCTGGGGTGTTGGCTTTTAAGAAGTCCATTCCGTTGTTGACCTCATCCAATGGAAGGAAGGCCAAGCCATCCAACATACCACAAAACAGTTTGACACTCTCGTCAGTTCTGTACAAATCAGTGAGGCCAAGTTGCTGGATTCTTCTCCAAGTGCTTTGCGTGAGGTGGTAGAAACATCCTTGGCAGCGGACCTGGTCACCGAAAGTTGTTCCTATGGCTCTTATAACAGACTGCTCGAAGTCACATATAACTGTAGATGGGTCGGGAGAGAAACCAAGGTCTTCACACTTTGTAACTATGGCACCAAACAGTTCTTCATAAGTTTCTTGTGACTTGCTCGATAGGAAGGCATACACACAAGTAACAGCTGTTTCACCAAGAGAAGCAAGGATAACGTACAGTTGTTTGAAGATTCTAGTTGCTGAGGAGAATGTTCCGTCCATATACCATGTATCAGATCTACATAAGTGGCGAAGTCCCATTTCTGTCGCAAACACAAGCATTCTACAGGGAGAGTCATTTCCACTGTCATGGATGAGGAAAGGGAGAGGAACTGTTTCACCAGTAGTAGTCCAATCTTCAGTCAGTCTTCTCTAAGGGAAGTAGGCTCTTTTGGTCTGTTCTTGTGCTTCAGGAGTCGTATCTTTCTCTTCAAGGAGTCTGTGTTGCAAATGGCTGCGCAAGCCTCAGCGGAGCAGGCATGTAGTGTATCTGCGAGAATTTGGCCTGGACAACCCCGATTCATTGGAATGTTCTCTTTCATGGCTGACACAGCAGACACTGCTTCGACTCTACCAGTCACTCTCTCGTGAGTATGTGGAATTGAGGAAACTACTTCTGTGTTGGCTAGGTTGGTGGTAATAGTGCCTCGACAGGCGAATGCTGCCCTGTTAGTACATTCCCAGCGGGTTTTGGATTTGTTGGAGCTCTTCTTGGTGTACATATATCCACCATGGCACAATTTAAGTCCACCTTTATTGTTCGGAATAAACTCCATAGTTCATACAAGTCACACTAGACACCATATGAAATCCAGATATCTCGAAGAATTAGTTCCAAGTACTAACAAAATAGTGTAATGTATCCAAAATGAAGCGAATGAAGTCCAAACAGAATGTTATATATCCAAAAGAAACGCTTAAACGACTTGTTACCACAAAGTTTAATATATTGTATTGTAAGCATTTTCCAAAAAAGGATATTTTATACTCCAAATAATCAAAAATTCACAGTTAGAATCACTCAAAATTTGAGAAAACACACATAATTTGCAAACAGTTTTAAAGTATTCAAAACAAGTCTCTTTGATTAAGGAGAAAAAAAAAATCAAACATGAAAGGCAGTTACATCTTTAGCCTTTAATTATGTTTGATTTGGGTTTGTTTTTCAAAGTGTGAAAGCAATCACTAGTTTGCAAAAAATGTATTTGTACATATAAAACTTTAATTCAATTATCATTATAACTTAATGCTATAATTAGCAAAATAATACCTTTGATTAATATATCAATGAATTTTCCATTGTATGATTTCATTTACAATTTATTATGTTTAATAATATATAATTTACAGTAAAAACTACTGATTATATACATAAACACATTTTTGGTCATAAAGCACAATTTTAAGAAAAAAAAAAAAATAATAATACTTATCAAATCAATTTAAGTTATACAAAACATTATTTTTAACAACCCCCACAAGTGTTTAAAGCAGTAAATTTTATTCAACTTTAAAATGATTTTAAAATGTTCAATTATACAAAAATAATGGAGGAATATTCACAATATCATATTAATATCATTAGTTTAAAGATTTATTTCATTTATACACATAAGCATGTTTTTAAAACCATGGGGGTTTTGTCCACTTTTCAGTTAAGGGTATGGGGGTTTTGTCCTAGGGGGGTTTTGTCCATGGGGCTTTTGTCCTAGGGGGTTTTGTCCCAGGGGGGTTTTGTCCGTACCCCGTTATTTTTAGAGATAACACAGCAGTAAACTGTTGGTCACAGTTGTTTTAAAGCCAGGTAAAGGTGTGAAAAACGTTACCTTGCATAATCTCTTATCAGTTACCACTTCATTGAAACCTATCAATTTGCTCTGTATGTCCATTTTAATGAACTGAGGCGTATACAAATCAATAGTTTTTGATACATGGTTATTGACATGAACAAAATTCCCTAAAACAAGTTTTTTTTTAAAACAAAGATCACACACTTAAACAAAATTATGATAACAGGAAAAAGTAAAATTATTTCAAGTAATTTAATTCTACATTATTCCAGTTAGGCAGTTGATTTAAACAACTAATGATTATATAAAATTTGTGAAAAAAACAAACCACATATTCAATCGAATCAAACAAAACAATTATTACAGCTTAACCATAAGTTGCAGCATAATTATAAATTACGAAAGCAATATAAAGGACCATAAAAGTAAAGATTTAATTATAACTGATAAATAACACATTATTGTTCTTCTCTATTTCACAACAGCAGCATACATATTTCCAAAGCTGTAGCAATGAACACAGGTTCCATAAAATGACCTGCCCATATAGCCCATTTGGTAGAGCGTAGGACTTACAAAGATGATATTTTGGGTCACTTGAGAGTGTGGACTTGATTCCCATCACTAATAGTCTTTAGGATGAGATGTTAAACCGAGGTCCCATGTGACAGTGCTATACACTGAGCAAGTTGGAGAACCAGGCTTAACTTAGGATGGGTTGCATCCCGTATCTACACTAGATCTATCCCCTGTAACAATACATGTACTAAAAGCCTTTTGGGATGTCTCCCATATGGGAAACCTGTGGCGACGATAAATAAACGCAAATTCAATCAACATAGATGTCCATCTGCAAGAGAATAACCAAAAATGTAAACACAAAACGTGGTCTCAATAATGAGACGCTACGGTGATTTTTTTTATATTTGGACATTTATTCTTTCTATTTCGTAGGTTTAATCTATATAGCAGCAAAATGCAATTAACTTTTAGTAACAAACATGACCAAAGACAAATTATTAAACCCCTCATTACATAAAGAGCTTGTAGAAGTTGTTTATAACACATAAATCTCGGAAAAATCACTGATGAAATTTATCATACGTGGCGGCCATTTAGAGTGTTTTCTGGAACGTAAACAACTCAAGTAACAAATGTAATGCACCATTTTCTCTTATGTTCAGCGTTTAAATTGAAAATATTTGTATTTGAAATGACGGGTTATTAGATACGAAAGCTAGAGGTATGTTTAAATCCTAGTTTTGTATTTGCGGAATTATAAGAGTTCAAAATTGCGCACAAAATCTGTGCTGAGCTTTCAACTGATTTTGTCTTGATCGTCTCTGTACCCAGAGGCGACCAGTCAAAAAGTAGCATCGCTTTTGGTAGTCTCAATAATGAGACAGTACGGTGATATTTTTCATTTTCGGACATTTATTGTACACTGTACCGTCTCAAGTCCATCGTAAATTTTCCAGTAGCAATGATAGAGCACTATACTGACTTTTGGTTTCGTCGGTTTAATCTGCATTGCAGCACCATGCAACTGACTTTTAGTAACAAACATGACCAAAAAGAAATTAATAAACCTTTCATTACATAGAGCTTGTAGAAGTCGTTTATAACATGTAAATCGCGGAAAAAAATACTGATGAAATTTATTGTGTGTGGCGGCCATTTTGTCTGTTTTCGGGAACGTAAACAACTCGAGTAACAGATGAAATGCACGGTTTTCTCTATGTTCAGCGTTTAAACTGAAATTATTTGTATTTCAAACGAAGGCTTATTAAATACGCAAGCAACAGGTATGTTTAAATCCTAGTTTTGTACTCTATTTGCGACATTATGAGAGTTCAAACTAGCGCACAAAATCTGTGCAGAGCTTTCAACTGGTTTTGTCTTGATC
Source organism: Hippopus hippopus (assembly GCA_946811185.2). NCBI lineage: Eukaryota > Metazoa > Mollusca > Bivalvia > Cardiida > Cardiidae > Hippopus > Hippopus hippopus. The sequence goes on from OX328103.1 coordinate 21,453,365, forward strand.
ATCTCTGTACCAAGAAGCGACCAGTCAAAAAGTAACATCGCCTTTGGGGACAGTTATCTGTACTATGCTTTTGGGGACAGTTATCTGTACTAACCCAAAACGCTCAGTACCATTCGTAATACTGAAAAAAAAAAAAATTCACAAAAAGGTGCATTTCATAGTATACTGCACCATTAATAACTTGGTTTGTTTTCCTTTTTTTTTTCAGGGAAAAAAATCCACTGGGTGTCTCGAACTGACCATTTTTTGCAAAAATATTTATTGAGTGTCGAGGGGTCGAAATGACCAAGAAGTGTCTACATGACCGTGTGTCGAAATGACTGGATACCCACAAAAAAGGTTCGATATTCATATTTTAGTATCTCCTAAGCCGTCTATCTTTTTCAAAAAGAAATTTCTTGTTCATACTGTGTATGTATACAGTACCTACCTATGAAATAGGTGTAAAACGAAAGTAGATCTGGATAAATTGATAATGAGTTAGATCTACTAATTAAATGCACAGATCTTCAAGTTAAAAACTTAGAACAAAAGTCCCAGCAACAAATATGCGAGTACCTATAAGCCTACCTGCTCTGTAGTTCAAGAGGCACCCACTACAACGACATTTTCCGCCAGATATTTGGGAAGTCCAGAAATTGGTTTGTATATAAATAGCTCCCTGGAAATTCCCCTAAAAATAAGAAGTAAAATTTTGTTTTGAACGAAAATGGAATTCGCTACATTTTTTTTTCTTTTTCAAATAAAGGTGTTTTGTACTATTGATCGTCGTTATTTGTAAATAAAGATACACACACAAAAATAATAAGGACTGTAGGTGTCCCATAAAATGTTTCTTAAAGGTGCAAATTAAGAAAAAAAAAAGAACTTCAGAGATTGCGTTCGCTGTTCCTGTTCCACAGTTCGCTTCACTCGTCAAAACTCGACTGCTCCCGTACCTACATCGGCTCCGGGCTTGCTCGTCCCAAAACCAGTTCGTCCGTGGGCTTGTTCGTCCGTGGACTTATTCGCCCGGGCTAGTTCGTCGCACACTACCTTGATTGTGAATGGACGTCTAGGCTCCGATCAGAATATAGGAAGTTTTACTTGCTACACACATAAGGGGGCGAGTGTAGTTGATTATCTTATTACAATGCAAGCCAATTTTGAGATCTGTGTTAAAGAGTTTACAATTTATTCTCATCATGCACCTATCTCTTTCAGTTTTAAAACCCACATATTAGCATATAAGGCTCAGAGTTTTTTTTATCTAAAATGAAGGAATACAAGACTTTCTGCAGACAGAAAGACATTATTATCATTATGTAAAATATTATTATTATTATGTAAAATGTCAATTTCTAGCATATTCTTCCTTCGAATCTGCTAGACTTGCTTTTATCTTTTTTCATCTATTTATATGTGTGACAAATCACAATTGACAATATTGCATATATCTTGTAAATGTTATTTTTACAAAGTTATCAGAGCTACACATCGCGTGTATAGAGAGATCAACATTTTTTTTTTACAGGTTAGTCGAAACTGTAAAAAAAAATGCAATTATTCTCTCTTACATGCCTTTTTCCGACACAGGTCTAAAATTAGCGCAAAGAGTAAAGAATAATATTGTGTCACTATACAAATGTATAGTGGAATGTATTTTACACTGTTGAAAGAGTTAAAGTTTACATATTTAACTCTTAAAAAAGGCTGTAGCTTTCTTGTAATTTTAACCCTTTACCACACAATCAAAAGTTTTAACGGCCCTGAGGAAGAAGTCCTTTGAAAACATTGAGGAAAAAGGAGAAAAAGCACCTTCTCTTTTTATCACAATGCTTTCTACCCTATTAAAAAGAAAACAAAATCCGTCATTTGAGCCACATGTAAATTGTATGCAAATGCTTTGAACTTGGACAAGTCTACATCTTTGTTGTGTAGTAAAGAGCTAAACATTCAAAGTCAGTAAGAAGAGCAAGTTCATGCTAGGAAATGGTAAAAATTTTAACTTTATTTTATCATTTACTAACCTAAACTCCATTGGAAAACATGAATGGGGTCATTTTATGACTTCCCATTTTCACAGTATAATCACTTTTCACGTACCTGACCATGGAACACAGAAACTGGAATATGTAGGAATTGATAAACTTATGTGAACTCTAAAACTACTTAATATTTAGCAACGTCATTGTATGTTTATGCTAGAAAGCATCTATGACTCATGTATAGCATGTTTCTGGTTTGTTCTATGATATAGTTAACGTACTTGACAAACATTTCCTCATGAAGTTTCTGCTCAGTAGGAAAGGTGTACCAGTAAACGTCGAACCTATGTTGGGACCACTACTCATTGTGCATTCATATGGACACATCAAATTTTAAACTCAGTCAAGAAAATGGTCGAAACCATAATTCAATGCATGCACCTGAATTCCACATTCTTTCATTTTCTACAACAAACATACTCTGTGAAAAGCAGATGGTATTCTACATTGAAACCGGGTCTATAGAGATGGCAATAAAACCTTTTGTCTTGACATTTAAAAACAGTTTGTGCATGTTTTCCCATGCAGAATTTTTCTTGACAATTCTGAACATCCCACTTCTGAATATTATGATAACTATGCAATCATCATTTCATGCATATGCTAAAGCATGTTTTGTTTGCAGTTGTTCAAATCTACATTACGATTTTTTTTGCTTTAATTGTTTTTGTTTTCATGTACATTCTGGTATGGTTGTGTGTGATGAAAATGTGTTAACGTTTTTGACTTGAATATTTGCAACAATGATTAAATAGTTGTCCATGGTTGGATTTTGAAATTAACATATGGGTAAGTAATTTTTCAAAATCAAATATCATCTTGGGAATAAAAAATTGACAAAGTTTAGGGTTACATGCAGAATTTATCTTACACAAAATGGTCAATCTTTCCCAACCCACTTTGCAACAGGCAATTTTTCACCATTTACCAGGGATCATCGGTATTTTATGACCATTAAAGTCCATCTTCCCATCTAGATATTAGTCAAATCTAGTTTGCCATGACATAAGGCTGTTTGGAAAGAAGACGGAGAAAAACAACTGTGACAAGAGAAAAAAAGAAAATGCCAAAATAACTGATTTTGAATGCAAAACAAGTATTCTTTGAGCTATGTAGACAGGGATCCACCTTCACGGCAGTGTAGTTTGATCTTAGTCCATGGTACATGGTCTTGTACAGCTGGTAATTTTATATTCATATCCTGCATCCCCTCTTTTCACACAAAGTAGTTAAACTTCATATATCTTGTATGCATTTCATACCATTTTAAAAAAAAAAAAAAAAACAAGAGGACCATGATGGCCCTGTATCGCTCCACTGGCTTTTTAACCCTTTACCACACAAATCAAAGTGTTAATGACCCTGAAAGAGAAGGCTTTCGAAAAACATTGTGGGAAAAGAAGAACATTTTGTCAACCAGTATTTTCTCCATTTCCAACAATGTTTCCTACCCAATTAAAGACCAAATAATCATTTAAGCTACATTCAGTTTGTCTTCTGCAATAGATTCTAATTTGGTCCAGTCAAAAAAATTGTCATTTCATAAAGAGTAAAATAAACGTATCACGCAATTAATTGGAATTGACAAAGACATACAGTATAAAAAGTCTGTATTGTAATAAACTTACTTGGAAAATATTACCTCCCCGCTGCCCAACAGAAACAAAATCATATCTTTTTAAATGCAAAGATAATGTCAATGAATACAAGCAGGTTTATTTATTGGCATCAAAGGTAAAGGTCTGAAAAAATACTGAATGATAGAAACATTACTTTAAATTAAATATTCCACTCATTTGAGTATAATTATTAGCATCGACATAAATCACTCTCCCTGAAAACAGAAGACGTTCTATCCAAAAAACTTGAATACCTAACACCAATCATGTATTACTGCAGTTTGATAATCAAGGGAGGTAAATAGTAACAAACTTTCCTTTATAATGGGAGTTATTTCCCTTGATTACATTTAAATTGAAGTCTGTCACTATATAAGCCGATGTTAAACTTGTCATCCCCAGGATGGGGTCAATTTTGAACCCAGGGCTATAATTTTAGGAAACATGCCAGATGTCTATGAGATAAAGCTACATGCCAAATTTGGCAGCCCTGGGCCTTATGGTTTCAGACAAGAAGGCATCAAAAATGACGTCACTCAGTTGTGATATCAAACGTGTGTAAGATAGGAAAATTAGTAATGGATATATTACACTGAAAACTAGGGAGGTTTTGTGATAAATAACATTTTTGTTGAAACTTATTTGAGTTGTTATACATTTATTTCCGTTCATATTTAGCACTGAAAGAGGTTGGTAACACAATTAACCTTTTACCCAAACTTGTAATCTCATGTTGTAAGGGCCTTGAGAAAGAAGACGCTTGAAAACAATATGGGAAAAGGGGAAAATGCCAGTCACCAGATGATGATACATGTTAGCTGTATTACATTTGTATCCATCCATATCTCCTCTTTCTATGATAACACAATCCCAGAATCCTCGTTCGATCGTTACATTCACAGAATTGTGTTTCCCACTCTGCAAAAGTATGGTTAGAATTTGATCTTTTAACCCTTTACCACACAATCCAGCGTTTAAATGACCCTGAGGGAGAAGCCTTTTTAAAACGTTGTGGGAAAAGGAGAAAATGCTGGAAGCCAGCATTTTCTCCTATTCTCACAATGTTTTCTACCCTTCCCAAAATGAATTTCACTTTTTGACCCATATTTGTCTGTAATTACTTTGAATTTTGGACTAGTCTAAAATTAGGTCCTTTGGTAAAGTGTTAAGAACTCTCCAATCCCAACAGTCCAATATCCCAGTTTGTTCATTAAAATATTTCTTTATGTACGTGATTGGCAGAGATTTAGTTCCGTCTTACAGCTAATAGATTATCCCTTAACCACACAAACCCGACTTTTAACAACCCTACATGTAAGAAAACATTGTAATAACCAGCATTTTCTCCTTTTCCCACAATATTTTCCACCCTATCAAAGGCAGAAATCATAACTGTAGTTAAATTTATTTTGTCATATGCTAATGCTTTCAATTTGGTCGAGTCCAAGATTTTGTTGTCTGGTAAAGAGTTATTGTGAGCTTTAACCCTTTCTCAAACAGTCCAGTATTTTAACACATCCAAGAAAAAAGGCTTTTGAAAACATTGCTGGAAAGGAGGAATCAGAGAAGTTTAACTCTTTTTGAAAAATAAACCACTTGAGCCAGATTAATTTTGTTGTCTGCAATTGTTTTAGATTTTGACAAGTCCAAAATTTTGTTGTTGGCCGATATCCACGCTTTACAAGAACTGCTTGGCAATGATCAAATTCTCATCTAACCACATTGTTTAAAGTTTATGAAGGTTCACACATGTTGAATGATAATCCACATTTTACATGCATGCTTTGACAGTCGTCTGCTGGATATTTTGTTTTAGAAGGTAATGGGTCAACCCCTTACCATACTTATCCCTTTATCACACAATCCTAACTTTTAACAACCCAGAGAAAGATGCCTTTGGAAAACATTGTTGGAAAAGGAGAAAATGCTGGTAACCAGCATATTCTCCTTTTCCACAATGTTTTCTTCTGTATCAGAGAGCTTATGTTTATTGGTACAGTAATACTTTTGAATTTGTGGTCTGCAGATGTTTTGAATTTAAACAGTCTAAACTTTGTTGTTTGGGAAAGGCTTTGATTCCTTTTTACACCCATTTTGTAGACAATTTCATAACTGTTGCTGCTGCACTGTTTTCAGTGACAGCATCATTCATACAAGATTTACTTCATTAAGCTTTTTATATGAAGACTAAACACTTTATATGAAGACCAAGCACATCATGAATAAATGCAATTTTTCTTATGAAATATTCATACTGATGGTTTTAAATTTAGTAAGATTACTAACTATTTACCAGACCACAAAATTTTAGCCATGCCCATTTTGGAAGCATTTCTGAAAGGGTAAACACCATTTTCTCCTTCTCCCACGTTTTCTACCCATTCAATGACAAATACTGTAAATGCAAAGCAATTGAATCATCATTCATAATTTCCTTCAATATAGATGAGTCTAAATTTTTGCTGTGTGGTAAAAAGTTAATGAAAAATAGCTCTATTCAAACAGTTTCTTCTTTCACAACAATGCTTTGAATGGTGGTCAGCCATAAAGCAAAAAGAATGTCTGCAGGAGGCTTAATTTTGTACTATTACTTGGGTCCTGTACTCATTCTACAAATTGCTTTTATTTATCTAAATAATAAAAATCAGAGATGCAAGTACTGAAAAACAAGAAATACTTTTAGGTTTGTGTAATTTGATATTTCTTGAAAATAATTTCACTGGATATAATATAACAGAGTATTACACATATATATCTACATAATTTCTTAAAAATAAACTGTAACAATACTACATATACACAATCATTATTGAGCAAATTTATCTCAACCTTCTAAATTTCACTTAAAAAGCCCTCTCATTGGAGCTTTGAAACCCTCATGCAGTGCTCTCTTCTTATAATTAGTTAAAAAAGAGGCATAACTATGTCCAAAATGTGTTGAGAGTTATCTGACCTGATGACATTATTTTGTTCATCTATCTAGGTATACACATATTTCATGTGTCCATTTTCATCTTTAAACAAAGTTGTCAAATATGCGCTGATCATTGAATAGCAAGACATTAAGAATTTTAACTATTTCTTTACCTTTTTTTTCCATTTTGACCCGACTTGAATGTTAGACTTTTTGACTTTACAAATTACCTTTACGGCTGCAAGACAAGAATAACATACATGTATGTGACAATAACAGTAGCATAATAAATACATGTTAAAGTCAGCCTAACATAGACTAGTGCTATTAGCACTTTGTTTTGAGTTATCTGATTCTTGTATCAAAGTGACAACAAATCTAACCTTTTCGAAATGACAAAATGTTTTCAGAAGCACTTTTGTATGGAGTTATTATCTGCTTAAAGTCACAAGATATTTAATTAAATCTAGACTTATCAATATTAAAAGCATTTGCAGACATAATGATATGTACCATTTGTCTTTGAATGGTAGAAAACATTGTTGAAAAAGGGAGAAATGCTGGTTACCAGCATTTACTTCTTTTATCGTAATGTTTTCAAAAGCTTTCTTCCAAAGGCATTTTCAAAAGCTTTCTTCCACAGGCAGCTTCAGGGTTATAAAAGCACCAGATAATGTGGTAAAAGGTAAAAAAAAAAAAAAAAAATGTACTATATTCCCAAATACTCTCAGATTCCTTATGAAACAATTTCCAATATAAGACTCAGTGATTTCATAGACATGCAATTAATATGGAATAATGAGAGGGACAAATGTTGTATAAATTATCAAATTTATAGGTAATCAATACATAATGAATTCTTTACTAAACAACAACCAGTTACAACTTGCTTCAAGATAATCCACAATTGACTAATATAATATTGAGCCACGCGCTGTGAAAGAGGGCTTAGTACATCTACAAACACTATTGACACATTGCGCAGGCTGACATGGGCCAAAACTTTTTGCTATTTTTAATCTTTGTACATGTCAAATGACCATTATACCACATGATTCAGTGTTAAACAAAAGGGCTGTTAAACAAAAAGGACTTTCTATTATACCACATGATTCAGTCGGCTGTTAACCCTTTACCACACAATCCCGACTTTTAACGACCCTGAGAAAGAAGCCTTTTGAAAATACTGTGGGAAAAGGAGAAAATGCTGGTAACCAGCATTTTCTCCTTTTCCCACAATATTTTCTACCCTTCCCAAAACAAACTTTGATTTTTTAGCCACATCTTTTTTTGTCGTCTGCAAATGCTTTCGATTTAGACAAGTTTGAAATTTTGTCGTGTGGTAAAGGGTTAAACAAAATGGATTTTATGGATCCATATCAATGTAATGACATGCTTCCTATGATGTATTACAGAGATGCATTGAACCCCCTTTTGCCAGAGCATAGATCAATTATACATACAGGATGAAAGCGCAAAATTTAATGCCTCTAATGTGTGGAAAATTTCTTTATGAAAATGACCATATCAGTCCATTTAACTCTTTATCAACCAATTCTGTGTTTTTATGACTCTGACGAGGGCTGTTTAATTAAAACGTCATGGGAAATGAAGAAAATACTAGTAACTGCATTTTCTCCTTTTCCTAGAATGATTTTCTACCTTTTCAGAGAGAAATCCCTTGAATGATTTTCTACCTTTTCAAAGAGAAATCCAATCATATAAGCAACTTCTAATTTGTCATCTGTATTTACAGACAGGTCTAATTTTTTTTTATCTAGAAAAGAGCCAAATCATTTAATAGCAATGTAAGGATTACTTCTTTATCAAATGATAAACTTTAGACTTGTCCAAATTCAAAGCATTTGCAGACAATAACTTGAATGTGGCTCAAATGATGGAATTTTTCTTTTATAGGGTAAAAAAACATTGTTTGAAAAGGATAAAATGCTGGCTACCAGCATTTTCTCCTTTTCCAACAATGTTTTCAAAAAGCCTTCTTCACCAGGGTCTTTAAAAGTCCTTAACCCTTTACCAGATGACAAAATTTTAGCCATGTCCAAATTGAAAGCATTTGCAGACGACAAATTCAATGTGGTTCAAATGGTGCAATTTTTCTTTGATAGGGTAGAAAACATTGTGAGAAAAGGAGAAAATGCTGGTTACCAGCATTTTCTCCTTTTCCCACAATGTTTTCAACAGGCTTCTTTCCCAGGGTCGTTAAAAGTCGTCATTGTGTGGTAAACGGTTAAAAGCGTGATTGTTTGGTAAGAAGTTAACCCTTTGAGCACTGGCTAAACCCAACAATTAAAACCTGAAAATAAGACCCAAAGAACTGCAACTCCATGGTTGCTTTTGCCTATGGTGTTACAGCAGAGCAGCCAGTGTAGATCAAAGATCAGACTGCGCATTTTGTGCAGTCTGATCTTGATCTACACTAGCTGCCAAGGCAAGCATATTTGTGAAAGGCCCTTTACGGGTTAAGATATTGGACTGTCAGATGAACTCAATGGTGGAGCCGGGACATCAAATTCCACATCTCTAGGGTTGTATCCTGTGTCTTCCGTCGATACTGGATCCTCGTCCACAGGATGGTAGTGTTCTAACTGGAAATGAGAATTACCTGGAGTTTATGATAGCTCTGCCGAGCCCCGGTAGCTCAATCGGTAGCATATAGGACTTAAGAACAGGAGGTCGCTGGTTCGATCCCCGGCTCAGCTGATTTAATTTATTTCCGAGGATTGATGATAGTTATTGCTACAGGATTTATTCCTCTCTCACAGCTGACCATTGTTTTGATGATGGTTATGTGGGCAAGCAGCCAGTGGCTTGGAAAGAATATTGTGCAGAGTACTGGTGAAAGAAACTCCAGGAAAACATGGCTAGGAGTACTGGCACCTGGGATATATCTGAAATACTGTTGAAAATGATGTTAAACACCATACAATCCATCAGTCAATCATGATAGCTCTAGACTGTTGACCAGATATCCTCTTACTCCGTGTGTTCAAGCACACTAACCCTTTACCAGACTGACTGTATGGTGTTTAACGCCGCTTTCAACATTATTAAAGTTTTATCGCGGCAGCCAGTGCACCTATCCATGTTTTCCTTGAGTTTCTTTTACCAGTACTCTGCACAATATTCTTTCCAAGCCACTGGCTGCTTTCCTGCATAACCATGGTTTATACAATGGTCAGCAGTGAGAGAAGAATGAATCCTGTAGCAATGACTATCATCAATGCTCAGAATGAAATTGGCCAAGCTGGGGATCGAACCAGCAACCTCCTGTTCTCAAGTCCTGTATGCTACTGACTGAGCTACCGGGACACAGCCCCTTTACAAGAAGATAAAATTTCATTTCTTTCAATTTTGAGCAAGTTTTAAATTTTACCCTTTACGAGAGAATAAAATTTAAAACTTGCCCAAAATTGGAAGCAATGAAATTGCACACCATGGATTAAATGTGGCTCAATGAGGAAATTTGTCTTTGAAAAGGTAGAAAACATTGTTGGAAAAAGTCTCTCAATGTTTTCAAAAGCCTCTTTTGTCAATACAACTCAGGATTGTGTGGGGAAGTGATCCTGGATTAACTTGTTACCAAACAACAAAATTTTGGACTCAACCAAACTGAAAGCATTAATTTTGCAGATGACAAATTCAATTCAATTCATATGACAATTTCTGTCTCTGATAGGGTAGAAAACATTGTGGGACAAGAAGAAAATGCTACCAGCATTTTCTCCTTTTTCCACAATGTTTTCAAAGGCCTTCTCTTTCAGGGTCATTAAAACTCAGGATTGTGTGGTAAATGATTAAGGTCTATATTAGTTGTCACAGTTTTTCCATATATAAATTACCACAAAGGTGTTAGAAGCCAAAGACAAATCCTATCATATTGGCCACATTTGATTTGTTGTCTGCAAATACTTTCAAATCGAACAAGCCTAAAATTCTGATGTTGTTAAATACAAGATGAAGTTAATACAATATCTGCAAGATTCCATAACTTCTTTCACTACAATAACTTGCTTTTTCTTGCGAGGCTTAACCCTTTACCAAACTACAAAATGGTAGACTTTTTCAATTTGAAAGCATTTGCAGACGACAAATTAAATGTAGCTCAAATGATGATTGCTGTCTTTGAAAGGGTAGAAAACATTGTGGGAAAAGGAGAAAATAAATGCTGGTTACCAGCATTTTCTCCTTTTCCCGAAATGTTTTCAACAGCCTTCTTTCGGGTTGTAAAAACTTGGGATAGTGTGGTAAAGGGTTAATTGGGGAAGGACTGATTAATTGATTGAATGGTGTTTTACGGTGCTTTCAACATTATTTCAGTTATATCATGGCCCTAGCTCATATATTCATGATTTTCTGGGTTTTACTAGTACTAGGCTAAGGCTCTGAGGTGTCGCGCCCATTGACACTCCCGCAGAAAACCCAGTTGATCCAGGGCCCCCAGGTTACCAGTCCTACACTTCACCACGCAGGACCCCTAATTGGTAAGGAAGGTATGGAAACAGATTCATTACAGAGCACCACTCACCTCTTTATTCATCCTATATCGTAAAATGACACCATATACAATTGTAGAAATCAAACACAAAGAGCCAAGACCAATTATAATGCCCTCTAGGATGTGAATGATCAGAAGAGGCGTAAATAAAATCTTGAAAAACTTCTCCGCATTTTTATCATCTATCATAGCACTCTGGAATAAAGAGAACTAATCTATTAGTCTTTCACTTGTTTTAATACACAGGTCTGAGGAATGACACCTTTTCAAAATATTGTGGGAATAGAAGATCATTCTTCCACTATATTTCCTACCAGTTCAAGGACCATTCTTATGGGAGCCACATTTCATTTGCGCTCTGCAAATGCTTCCTAATTTGGATGAGTCAAAATTTTGCCATCTGAAATAACTGATTTATGTCAATTTTCACAACTATTCTAACTCTTTATCAGACAAAAAAAAAAAATATTTAAAAATAAGCACTTTTAGATTGCAAATTAACTTTGGCTCGAATGGTTAGAATTTGTGTTTTAAAGGGTACAAAACATTGTTGGAAAAGAAGAAAATGCTGGAAGCATTTTCTCCTTTTCCTACAATGTTTTCAAGAGCCTTCTTCTTCAGAGTCATTAAAACAAACAGTTGTGTGGTAAAGGGTTAAACCATTACTATAGAATTACAACCTATTGGACCCACAACATATACAGTTAATGAAAGCATCATGAAGAAAGGAAACAATTGCTTCAAAAACAGAATACCGGTAGCTGCTTTTTCTACTACATTTTCCTCATATTTTGTATCTCTACATTTTTTGCTAGAGTTTTCATCAATCTAGTACAGAATTGTGAAATATATCTGCTTGAGAAAGAGGAGTATACTAAGGTCATCAAAAATATTCAATCCAAGTTATGGATCCAGTGTTTTTTGTGCGCCAAGGTTTTATCCTTGACAAGTCAACAATTTAGACTTGTCAAAAGTGAAAGTATTGGCAGATGGAACATTGAATTTGCCTTAACTTAGAGTATTTGCCTTCGCTAGGGTAAAAAACATCCCTGAAAAGAAAGTTTGCCTCCACCAGGTATCAGACCTGCAACTACCAGGTCACAAGTCAGATACGCTAACCACTGAGCTACCCAGGGGGGGGTGAATCATTCTTTATGACAGTGTTCAGCACAAAGTAGAGAAACAAAGCACAAACAGTGAAACAAACTGTAATAATATCACATACTTCGTTCAACCAAAAGACTGGATAGTGCACTGGTGTTATCTCAAGTGTATCTCTGAAAAACAAAAGTAATGATATAGTCTGAAACTTTAAATTTTCACCACATAACAAAAAAAATGTAGACTTGTCCAAACTGAAAGTAGATTGCAGGTGACTATGTAATGTGACTCAAATGATGAAACTTCTCTTTGACAGGTTAGAAAACATGGTGGGAAAAGGAGAAAATGCTGGTTACCAGCATTTTCTCCTTTTCCCACCATGTTTTCAGAAGGCTTCATCTTCAGGATTGTTAAAATTCGGGATTCTATAGTAAAGGGTTTACTCTTTACCGACAAATCCTGTGTATCAGGGACCCTGAAGAAAAAGGCTATTGAAAACATCGTAAGTAAAAGAGAAAATGCTGATAACCACAATGTTCCTTTCCCCACAATGTTTTCACACCTTTAATCCTTTTCAACACAATTCCGAGTTTTACCAACCTCGAGGGAGAGGGCTTTTGAAAACATTGTGGGATAAGGAGAAAATGCTGGTAACAAGCAATTATCCTCTTTTCTGGCAAAGTTTTCTACCCTATTACACAAAAATCTTATCATTTGAGCAACATTTGATCTGTTGCCTGCAAAAGATTGCAATTTGAACAAGTTCATATTTTTGTTGTCTGGTACAGATTTTAAAGCAAATCCAATCGTTTGAGCCATCTTTCTGAACTCTTTACCGCACAGTGCCGACTTCAACTATTTACCAAACGACAAAATTGTAGACCAGTCCAAATTGAAAGCATTTGCAGATGACAACGTAAGTATGGCTCAAAAATTGAAATTTGTCTTTGGGAAGGGTAGAAAACATTGTGGGAAAAGGAGAAAATGCTGGTTACCAGCATTTTCTCCTTTTCCTACAATGTTTTCAAAAGGCTTCTTTCTCAGGGTCGTTAAAAGTCGGGATTGTGTGGTAAAGAGTTAAACGACCTTGGGAAACCAGCCTTTTGAAAACATTGTGGGAAAAGGAGAAATGCTGGGAACCAGCATTTTCTCCTTTCCCCACAATGTTTTCTACCCTGTCAAAGAAAAATTGCACCATTTTAGCTACACTGAAATTGTCGTCTGCAAATGCTTTCAATTTGGACAAGGCTAAAATTTTATTGTGTGGTAAAGGTTAAGTCATCTACAAATGCTTTCCATTTGAACAAGTCTTAACCCTTAAAGTGCCATATAAACCCAACAGATATTTTGAGCCTGGAAATAACACCCAAATGATTGCAATTTCATCATTGCTTTTGTCCAGAATGTCTCAGCAAAGCGGACAGTGTAGATCAAAGATCAGACTGCAAGTTTTGTGTGCAGTCTGATCTTGATCTACACTGGCTGCTAAGGCAACCATAGTTGTGAAAGGCGCTTTTAGGGTTTAACTCTCTGCCACACTATCCTGTGTTTTAACAACCCTGAGGAACAAGCCTTTTGAAAACTGTGGGAAAAGAAGGAAATGCTGGTAACCAGCATTTTCTCTTTTTCCCACGATGTTTTCAACCCTATTAAAGACAAAAATCACCATTTGAGTTTCGTTTATTTTGTGGTCTGCAAATGCTTTCAATTTGGTCGAGTCCAAAATTTTGTCGTCTCATGAAGAGTTAAAGGGAGCTATTCAGATCTTTATAATCTCATTTTCAAAAATGATTTATCACTGAATTGAGTATGACAATAGCTGGCAAATCATCACTAATGAAGTAAGACAAAAGTAAGAAAAAAATGTTTTTCAATAGTCTACGCAGCCTCTCTAGGAATTTTTCTGTTTCACATCAGAGTTTCACAGACACTTGTATGAATGTCACATGATCAGTAACACATGTAAATTACGAGGATTCATTGTAATCAGTATGATGACGTCACATCTGATGTCATAAAAGCAGATACAGTTACCGATTGCAGAATGATCATCATGTTATTCAACCCAATTGACTGGTGCAAAGCAATAAATCCCCTTCTCTTCAAAGACAAACATAAGTAGTATAAATAATAGAGTGTTACATAAACTACAATACTTACGAGATATTGGCAATTGGTGTCATATGAACATTGATCTGCAACCTCTTGTTGACTTGTAAAACCAGCCCAGTATACTATTTTAGAGAAGACAATCATTGATATTCAGATGCATAGGCCATCTAATTTCCAAAACAAGGTGTTGTTCATACTCATTAGAATTGTTTCACTGATTCTTTACCATATTACTAATTTTTCGGACCTTTCATTTAGAAAACATTGGCAGATGACATATCAAATGTGGCCCAAATGATGATATTTGTGTTTGAAAGGTTAGGAAATATTGCGGAAAAAGGAAAAAATGCTAGTTACCAGCATTTTCTCCTTTTCCCACAATGTTTTCAAAAGCTTTCTTCCTTGGGGTCATGAAAACAATGGACACTTATCACTGAACATTGTTTCTAAAGGAAAGCAGCCATTGGCTTGGAAAAGACTATTATGCCAAATATGGGTATATGAAACTCCAGAAAAACATAGTGGGCCTTGACAAAAATCATGACAATGTATTGATAAAGTGTCCTCAAACCCCATCAGCAAAGGAATACCAAGTCTTATGAACATGAAAGTTCGTAACAAATGCATAGCTCAAATACAAACCACATCTGGCGGAATTCGAACCCATGTGGATAAATATCCTCGCTTTTCGAGGTTTAAAAGACCAACACCATAACCACTGAGCCAAAGAGAATTCTCCCTAACGCAGTTGTTAGGTATTGTATTTAAATCAGGATGAAGCCATGCATGAAGGAGTGGTCTCCCGTAACACACCCCCTCTTAAAGTCATCATTTATTGATGACTCAAAGCCTTATTAGACAGAAAGGTCCGTTTTTGGACAACAAATGGGATTAATGGCTCAATGGCCAATCCCGGACGAGCCCCCATCTTACGAACAAAGTCCGTAACAAAGAAATAAATGAACAAATGCATGGCAGTACAAACCGCACCTGGCGGGATTCGAACCCATGCGGACAAATATCCTTGCTTTTCGAGGTTTAAAAGACCAACACCATAACCACTGAGCCAAAGAGAATTCTCCCTAACACAGTTGTTAGGTATTGTATTTAAATCGGGATGAAGCCATGCATGAAGGAGTGGCCTCCCGTAACACAAGTCTTGAGAAATAAATCAAAGTGGAGAATTTGCGAGTAACTGGAAGAGGCGCCGCCTTCATTTGACACCATGTCCTCAGAAATTGTCCTCTAAACTGTCTGCAGTAATATCCAACAGAAAATTTTATAATCATCCATGGTGAAAGCTCTGCAGAAAACAAACTTAACAATGCTCTGTCATTGACATGGTAGAAAACATTGTGATAAAAGGAGAAAGTACTGGTCACCAGCATTTTCTCTTCACAATATTTGAAAAAAAGCCTCATTCCTCTGAGTGCTAAAAGCACAGGATCTCATGGTAAAGGGTTAAGAATACTCACTGGCTCTAGATCAATGGACACATTGTGCTCCGCAGCATTGGGTTTAAGCCCTATCACAGCATTTAAATACTCTGGATCAGCCAGATAGAAATGAGGAAATGATATGGAGGTAGGAATGTGGAAGAAATCAACTGAAATGATCCAACATTTCTAGCTGGATGACAATTAACTCTTTACAAAATGATAAATGCTAGATTCTTCCAAATTGAAAGCATCTGCTGATGTCAGATTCAAAAGTAATAGTTCTTTGACAGGGTAGAAAACATTGTGGGTAAAGGAGAAAATGCTGGTTACCAGAATTTTCTCCTTTTCACGCTATGTTTTTAAAAACCTTCTTTGTTAGGGTCATTAAAAGTCTGGATTGTGTGGTAGGGTAGATTCTTTGCCCCTTTTAACAAATTTCTGGCAGTTTTCAAAAGCCTTATTTTTCAGGGTCATTAAAACTCAGGATTGTGTGGCAAAAGGTTAACAAAGACCTGCAGCCAACCCAGCAACTTAAGCTCTGAAAACATTGTCTTAATGGAAAATAATGTTAGCTTGCATTTCCTTTCCTCTTTTAGACCGTAATCAAATGCTATAGATAGCACTTCACTAGTGTATTTGAGTTTTTTGGTTCCATTTCTTTTTAATTTCTACTTAAGAAAGTCTTAATTAAGATGAACCATCCACAGCTTATGCCTTGTTTTGTATTGCTTTGATATCTAGTGGAAAAATGATGTATATTATACCTATGAAATATATGCATGGAGTGTTTTATAATTTACATTTTTAAGAAGAGCACCCCATGAAGGTGCCAATGCTTGGCTACTGAGTTGCTGAGTCGAAATTCTACATCAAAAAAGGGCCATAACTGAGTCAAAAGTATTTTGATGACTACCTGCCCATGTTGCATGGATTCCCCTTTTGATAGTCAAACTAGTCCAAGTTCAAGGTAAATATCTTCACTTCAGTGTAATGATAGAGATACTATAAAATGTCAAAGTTTTTGAAAATTCTAAGTCAAAAAAGGGGCATAACTGTGTTAAAAGTATTTTGCTGTATAAGGATAAATGATATCTTAATTAAGCAAATAAATGACTTTTTATTTCAAAGCTAATATTATCAAACAAATAAAATTTTATAGATCTAGGTACCAATAAGCAGAGGGATGCTATCTCATGAAAAAAAAAAATGTTAAAATGTCCCTACCTATTTGGCACTGTGTAATATTAACCACTCCGGTACCTAGGCAGTGATCCTGAGGTGTGCAGAAACCTATGTTATCTGGTGTGATGGTAGCATTGGCCACATAGGAGTATGGGGCACCATATCTCCAAAGTGGAATACCCTGTGGAGTTTCTGTATTCATCACAAACTCGCCCTCTATACTCCTGTAAAGGGGTACAAAAAGAGGCTTGAAATAGAAGGAATCCAAACATAGCAGTAAAATCAAGAAATACAGATCTGCAAATTTAACACTATACTACACAATTCTAAGTTTTAACCATCCTGAAGAAAAGGTAACCAGCATTTTCTCTTTTTCCCACAATGTTTTCTTGCCTTTCAAATACACATTTTTATTTTTAAGTCACATTTACTTTGTCGTCTGCAAACCTTTCAATTTAGACAAATCCCAAACTTTTTTGTTTGGTAAAAGGTTAAAATACTTTATGGTACTGAAGATGCAGGAAGTTATATATCAATGTAGTTCCTTAACCCTAAACCAAACAACAAAATTTCAGACTGGTCCAAATTGAAAGCTTTTGCAGACGAAAATTTAAATGTGGCTAAAATGATGGAATTTGTTTACGATGGGGTAGATAACATAGTGAGAAAATGCTGATTACCAGCATTTTCTCCTTTTTCCACTATGTTTTCAAAAGCCTTCCTTGTTAGGGTCATTAAAACTCTTGACTGTGAGTAAATTCTTTGCCTCTTTAAACAAATTTTTGACAGATAATTCAACAGTAACTGTTGTTCCCATAAATAACAAATAATTTTCATAAATAAAACTTCAATTTATGAAAATATGTGAAAACATTGCAGAACTACTTGTGATGTTTTTTTTTCCCTAGATCTGTATCAGTGTTTTCCGATGCAGTTGGCTGCTTACCTGTCTTAGCTTGTCAATTTAACTATCAAAATTTGATGATTGCAGCAAAGCTAAGATCTTTCCATAATTGGATAAATAATCAAGTAGTTCCTTTTCAGTTTCAGTAGAGTCGCAGCAATATTTTTCATCCAAGACACACAACACTAGTTAAGACAGGTCTCATTCATGGAAACGGGCATGTTTTTGCTCATTACACATTAAAATTCATGAGATACATGTACTGTTATGTATTTCTTTGCTTCAGGTTAAAATTTCATTAAACTTGTCTATAAAAAAATGTTGCTATGCTTGCCAAAGATTTGCAAAAATACTCCCATGTAGGAACAACCTTGAGGAAAAAGGCTTTGTGAGAAAAGAGAAAATGGCTATCACCCTTTCAACAACAATTCCTTTTATTTGAGCTACATGTTTTATGTCACCAGCAATCACTTTCAATTTGCACAAGTGCAAAATTCTCCTATACTTGTTTAATAAATTTACGTCTGAAAAAATCAGATCAGATCCTACAAATTTTATGTTGAAAGACTGAATGAATATTATTGGATAGATGAATAGTTGAGGTATATGACTGCTGCAACAGGTAATGTGGCATAATCAAAATGACTTATCTTGATTTCCATACCTACCGACAAATATCTGAGGCAAATGTTTGCAAATCCATGCTCTTTGGTAAATATGGTGGGCCAAGAGTTCCATCTGTAATTAAAGCAAGAGGGCCATGACAACCCTGAATTATTCACCGGAGTATGTGAACCTTTAAGAACATAATACAAAGCATTGTTAATGTTTTTCTATAATATGACCTGATGACCTAGTTTTTTACAGCACTAGAGGAAGGCAGAAATCTTTTGTCAAACCATTTATTACAAGCACATGCTCCTTTTCCAATAATGCTTTAAAAACTCTCATGTATCAAGGGTTTGAAAAGCTGTAATGGTACAGAAATTAGCTGAAATATAATTGAATCAGCATTCAATAATTTCATGTCTCACCTGATCCATTCACCATATTGGCCCATTCAGTGCTCCAAAAGTTTAAATATCTGAAATTGATTAAAAAAAAAAAAAGATTGCAGGAAAAAAGTTTTAACCATGATTTCATGAAAAATACATAGAAGTTTAAATGGTATCTGCTGTTAGTATCTGGTAAAAGTAGTGTATGCCAAATCATCTATATCATTTTCTATTGTAGAAGAAAGGATATTGGATTTGTATGGGAATACATGTATATGGTGTTTGACAAAGTCTTTTGGTAGGGTTGCAGAAGTCTGCTAGGGCAACTATAACAAAAGAACAAGTCCAGTCAATCTAAACCTATACAAAAGAGCCATGCTCTGCAAAAGGGGTTTAATTCATCTTATCAACTGAATCATGAGGTAGACTGTCCTTCAACATGCAGAATATTGACCAATAGTAAACATATTTGGCTCGGGTCAGCCTGAGCAGACTGCACAGGCTGACATGGATCAACACTTTTTGTAGATGCATTAAGTCCCCTTTTCACAGAGAGTGGCTAAAATCATTGTAACCTTTACATTGTACTTTGATTTCATTTACGTAGTGGAAATAACCAATGATTTTACAGAAATTTGAGAGAATTCTGTTTATTATCACTCTTTCCTTTTCATTTTAAAAGCATCCAGAAATCTGTTTCACTGATCTACTTTTCTTTTGTGGAATTTTAGTGCTGGCAGATGATTATATGTCCACTGACTGGGTGACCTTTCATCATTTTCATTGTCTAAAAATATTTTGTACACAACATATTTTGTACAATATTTTGTTTATTTTTTTTCCAACAGAATTTATTCCAAAAACACATAATCTTGTTAATTTTAAACCTATGTATAGGCAATCTGCCAGCCTAAGTTCTTGGAAAATGGCCTGCAATGAAAAAAGAAAAAAAGCCAATAAAACAGTCATTTTTTCTTTGAAAAAATGATAGATGGTGCACTGAGAATCAGCAACATGTTGGGAATACATTCAAACACCAGATGATGGACTGTCAATATATGAGTGGGGATTTTACTAAAGGTATTATATTATATGACCTTTAACTGCTTTTCAAAGGGGTAGTTCTAGGTTGATAACTAACAAAATCTGGAAGGTGGCGTATTGTGTGGATTACAAATTTCAACTTGATCAGCCAAGAGTAAATAGACCAACTTAGTGATCGTCATCATTGGCTAACAAAGATGCATTCCACAAGGATTATTCTTAAAATCACTGGATGCAAATTTTATTTAAAGGTAACAAAGAAAAAGGTTCATCTCTAAACTTGACAACAAAATTTGAATCCTCCATTTCTTTAGGTGATTTAAATTTCTATACTAATCCATATTGAAAGCTTTTGCAAATGACAAAGTGAATTACTTCCGCATGAATGATGGAATTTGCATTCCAAAAGGTAGCATATATCTTAGGGGAAGGAGAAAATGCTGGAACCAGCATTCCCCTTTTCCCCAATCAATACTTTGAAAAGCCATAGATTTGGGAGTTCTTAACCCTTTCACCCAGACCACAAAAATTACAAACTGATCAAAATTCAAAGTATTTGCAAACAATAAATCAAATGTGGCCCAAATGACAAAATTTGTCCTTGGTAGGGTAGAAAACATTGTCTGAAAAGGAGAAAATGCTGGCTACCAGCATTTTCTCCTTTTCCTACAATGTTTTCAAAAGCTTTCTTTATTAACGTATTTGAAAGTCATCACTGTGTGTTAAACAGGAGTTTTGTCAAGTTTGAACACCTTACTTGGATCCATTGTATTGGTCAATAACACCAAGTTTACTGATATCTGTGGCTCCTGTATACACAGTGTAGACCCCATCATCTGTGTCATTTTTCTGTTTGAAAAGCAAGCGTTAAACCTTATTACATCAATGCATTTCAATGCCTCTCTAGCATAAAGCTTTTGAAAACAGTTTGACAAGTGGAGGATTTGCTCAGATTAAGCAAATAATAGTTTTGTGACCGTCTCAGCATCCGTGATTTAAACTCCTTACCACACAATCCTAAGTTTGAATGACCCTGAATGAAAAAGCCCTTCCAAAACATAGTGGGAAAGGAGAAAATACTAGTAAGCAACATTTTCTCCTTTTGGCACAACATTTTTCTACCCTGTCAAAGACAGGTATCATCATTTGAGCTGCATTCAATTTGTCATCTGAAAATACTTTCAACTCAGTTCTGTCCAAAATTTTGTCATCTGGTTATGAGTTAACAAACTTCTTTTTTTTACATCAATGATGTACATGTACTTCTGTAACTTTGATTTTTATGTTTGGAGATTTCTTTTAGAAGGCATTAGCTAGAATGTTAGGTTTCAAAATATTTCAGGCATGTCACAGTAACAACTCATTCATTTACTGGGTTTCACCATTACAAGGCTGGGGCTCAGCAAAGCCTTACACAAGGACACTCCCACATGGTGTTGAAAGTAAGGATCATACAAGCATGTTTAACCCTTTACCACATGACAAAAATTTGGACTGGACCAAACTCAAAGCATTTGAAGTCAACAACTTAAATGTAGCTCATTTGATGATTTCTGTCTTTGATAGGGTAAAAAACATTATGGGAAAAGGAGAAAATGCTGGTTACCAGCATTTTCTTCTTTTCCCACAATGTTTTCAAAAGCCTTCCATCCCAGAGTCATGAAAACCAGGGATTGTTTGGTAAAGAGTTAAAAGTCCTGGGTTCTAACCATCAAACCATGGTGAACCCTTTCTTTGAACAAAAGAAGACTGCAACCTTCTCGTTGGCTCAATATTTTCTAAACTTGAGTTGTTCTTGATAATGAATTTTCTCTTCACCGGAACTTAAAGTTTCAGACATGTCCATATTGACAGCATCTACAGAAGCCAAACTGAGTGTGGCTGGAATGATATTATATAAATGATGTTCTCTGAAGAGGAAATAAAACATTGTGCAAGAGGAGAAAATATTTGCCTTTGGCTGCTTTTGTACATTAAGTGTCTACCATATGACAAAATTCTAGACTGGCCCAACTTGAAAGCATTTACAAACAGCAACTTGAGTGTTGCTAAAATGATAAAATTTGCCTTTGAAAAGGTAGAAAACATTGTGGAAAAAGGGGAAAAATGCTGGTTACCAGCATTTTTCCCCTTTTCCCACAATGTTTTCAAAATCCCCCTTCCTCTTGTTTGTTAAAATTTGGGAATGTATAGTAAAGGGTTAAAATAGAGCTTAAAGAATGACCAGTGATAAGAGATAACTAATCCTGTAGACTTGCATCCATCTGTATAAACATTTTTTTTCAATTTCATGACCCCTACACCACTAGCCCCATGTGGTATCACTGTGCTACACAGGTTTGCACAGATTAATTTATAGTAACCCTTAACTTATCAGTCCTAGTTTTAATGATCATGAGGAAGGAGACTTTTGTAATAAAAGCACCTCATTCCGGTGCCAATGCTCGGCTGCTTGATTTTTAGTGAATATTCTAAGGTGCATGATTGTGTCAAAAATACTTTGATGGTTATTCTGTAGTGAACAATTTGTCCAAGTTTTAAGCAAATATCTTAAGTAATAAAAGAGATATTATAAAATGTTGCACAACAACGACACAGACGACGCTAAGGCTAGGACAATACCGTGACATTTTCTTTGGAAACAGCCGAGCTAAAAACTGATGAAGGAGGAGAGCGTGGTTATCAGCATTATCTCTTTTTCCCATCATGTTTTCTACCTTTTCAAAGATATATTGTATTTTTTTTAGCAAATTCAAATATATTTTCAGCCAATTCTTTCAGTACGGACAAGACTTTAAAGTTGTTACCCAGTGAACAGTTGATACAGCTTTAACTTGATGTATGAACGGATGTTTCTAAACTTACGTTCATAAAATATCCCACTCTATCTGTATAAAACCAGTCAGGATCAATGATCTTTGTGATATTTAATAGTGGGTCTGTGTAGCCCCAGATGACCTCTTTTACAGGACGCTGCATCAATGGATGTTCGTCAAATAAGGCACCTAGGGCTGCAATAAGTTCACGAATTATTGGATCCTCATAACGAAGAGCTTTAAAAAGAGCCTGGAAGGAAAAAATTAAATCATATACTGAAAGCGCAGACTAAAAATGTAGCCATTACTAATCCCTTGCATTTATGAAGCTTAGAAAAGAAACATTATTTTACAATTTTCTGTAATTACAATTGAAAATTATGTATTTCAGTATATCTATCCTATGTATTAATGTGTTTAGAACTGTTGAGTCCTTTAGCTCAAATTAGCCTTCTACTAACTTTAGAGTCCCAAACAAACCCAACAGTATAGACTATAGATCCAATAGTTCTCAACATGTTCTCTGCAGTCTTATGTTCATTTACACTGGCCGCAAGGATAACTACATTTATAAGAGCACTCTAAAAATCAAACAATCCCAAGTTTTAATGTCCCTGAAGAAGGAAGCTTTTGAAAAATTTGAAAAAAAAAAAAAAGGAGAAAATTCTGGTAACCAGCATTTTTTCCCTTTCCAACAATGTTTTCTATCCTTTCAAAGACAAATTCCTATATTTTAGGCACATTAAATCTGTCATCTGCAAATGCTTTCAAAGTCATTTGTACAGTGATGGCTTAACCCTTTACCAAATGACCAAATTTTAGACCTGTCCAAATTGAAAGCATTTGCAGACGAAAAAATAAATGTGAATCAAAAATTGAATTTTTTTTAGGAAGGGTAGAAAACATTGTGGGAAAGGAGAAAATGCTGATAACCAGCATTTTCTCCTTTTCCCACAGTGTTTTCTACCCTATCAAATACAAATTTAATAATCTGAGTCACATGTAAATTGTCATCTCCAAATGCTTACGATTTGGACAAGTCTACATTTTTCTCATGTGGCAAAGAGTTTAAGAAAATTTCATTACCCAATAAACTGGATTAGGCACAATAAAGATATCAGATTCCAAACCACCAGACATTTCTTGTATAAAATGGAATATTCGTTTCTGTCTGTATGATACTGTTCCATTATTGTTCCAGGTGATATTGAACTTGACACGCCTCTCACTGAAATAATGTGAAAAAAGGTGAAACCATGGAAAGCTGTCTGATCTTGATCTGATCTTGTTCCAGACAGTAACTAAATTGCCTTTCACTTTCCCTGAGTAAACTCTTTTCCGAAAAATTCCAACTTTGAACAGCCTGAGAAAAAAGGCATTTAAAAACATTGTGGGAGAAGGAGAAAATGCTGGTAACTAGCATTTTCTCCTTTTTCCACAATGTTTTCTGTGCTTTCAGCTCAAAATTCCATCTTTTTAGCAGCACATCATTTGTTGTCTGCATATCCTTTCAGTATGAACCAGTGTTAAATTTCTCAGTGTGGTAAAGAGTAAAAATGTTGTAATTAGGTTACTCTTTACTAGCTGTCAAAACTTTGGACTTGTCTGCTTGTAAATATTTGCAGACAACAAATAATATGGTTAATTCATTTTTACAAAGGTAGATAAGAGCCATGTTGACATGGCCATCCCCCACCGAATGTAAAATTTCAATAAGGTACATTTTTCTAAAATAGCTGTCAAGTGTAAACACATATGAATCAGACAGAAAAAAAAATCTGAAAACAACAAAGAGCAATAAATAAAAAAATTATGGAAGGAAGAGTTATGACACATTTCATAATTTTTGAGTTATGCTCAGGACAAAATTTAAGTATGAAAAATAAAAAAGGGCAATAACTCCTAAATTATGGTACTGAAAGCTATGGTTCTTGTACACTGCACTTCTCATCAATGTAATCTATAATCCTGTTAAGTTTCATGTTTATATCTCATTTTCAATCTCTTTCGAGATATTATGACAAATATTCTACAAAATTTTCATATTTATTGGTCTGAAACTTGGTCTCTAGCTGTACACAAGCCTTTTCTAGAATTTCTCTCAGTGATCTGCTTTTTAGCCAAATAGCCCATTTTCCCAAAACAAAGATTTATCAAAACAAAGATTCTGACCAACATTTTCTCCATTTCCCACAATATTTTCTACTCTGTCAGAGGACTTTTATTCTTCCCTAGATGCTTTCAAAGTCCAGGAGTCTAAAAATTCTCTTTTGGGAAAGAGTTAAGAATTACTGGTGAACAAAGATCCTGATATACAATTTCAACAAATAAATATACTGTACCTATATGTGTAAGGGCCATGCTGTGCAAGACTAGGTTTTTCTCCCTGTAGGAACTCCATTTTGTTTGTCAAATTGAACATATATATTTGTAGGTAGATAGGGACCGGTGGATCTAGCCAATATTCATATACTTCTCCCCCCTCCTTAATTATAACTGTCTGAAATAACAAAATAACATTAAAGTAGCACAGAAAACCCAAAAAGAATTGTTGCAGCCAGCAAATACCCCCACCTATTCCTCTTATTATTGGATCAGAAAAACATTTGAGCACTGCATGCTGATGCCAACACTTGGCTGCAGTTACATGATTTTCAGTGAAAATTTTAAAGGCCCAGTAAGAGCCAAAATATCAAAGCAGGTGCCACAATACATTTAAATTTAAATCATACCATTTAAAAGTATGGAAAATATTGAAGAGATGACAGTTTGTTATCGTGTGGTCGGGCCATATGTTGGTCTCTGGTAGAAAAAAAATTAAAATCAGGCAAAAAGTAAACAAAAGACACAGCTTCCTGGCAGGTTTTAACCTAGTTTTGAAATTAATTTCTCTGTCAGTGATTAACACTTGGACCAACCATACAATGATAGATCATCATCTTCACAATAATTTCCATACTTTTTAATGGTATGATATAAATTCAAATGCATTTAAACACCTGCTCTGCTTACATTTGGTCTTTATTGATAATTTAAGTTAAAAGAAGGGGGCATAACTGTGTCAAAAAATTTATGGTTACCTGCTCTTGTTGTATGGGTTCCCCCTTTTGATAGTTAAGAACTAATCCAAATTTGAAGTTAATATGTTCAGTAAAAACAGCGATGTTACCATATGTCAAATTTTTTGCATGACAACAATGATGACACAGACGATAATGACAAGGCTACGACAATACCTCAATGTTTTCTTTGAAAGCAGCTGAGCTAAGAATCCAGGGGCCATAAATCCTGATATATCCCAGTAAACATTGTAGTTGCACATGTTCTAATAGTAGTAAGGCCTCGGTTATAATTTTTGCAACGTTAGTTGAAAAGTGTAGTGGGAGAAGAGAACAGGAAAATGTGTCTACAGACAGACGGACAGACTGACAGCCTGGTAGGTTTAAACCGTTTATCATACCATAGAATCCTGAACCAGATGACAAAATATTAGTCTTGACCATACTGTAGAAAGTATTTGCAGATAACAGATAAAGCTTGGCTCAAATAAAGGGATCTGTCTTACACAATGTTTTCAAACAAGCTTTCTCTGACTCGTAAAAACTATGGATCGTTTGGTAAAGGGTACATAACTCCATGTAGTAAAGCTTTTGAGACCATTGTGAGAAAAGGTGAAAAAGCTGGTAATTATCATTTTTTCCTTTTCCCCCACAATGTTTTCTGGTCTTCTACAGACAAAACCGGTCTTCTACAGACAAAACTGATCAGATGGGCCACATTTACATATAAGTTGTTGTGTACAAATACTTTCAATTTGGCCAAGTCTAAACTATCTGGTAAAGAGGTAACTCTTCACCACACAATCCCGAGTTTTAAAAACCCTAAAAAGAAGGCTTATGAATGCATGGTGGGAAAAGGAAATAATGCTGGTAACCAGCATTTTCTTCTATTCCAACTATGTTTTCTTCCCTATCAAAAACAAATTACATTATTTGTGCCACATTTAAATTGTCATCTGCAAATGCTTTCAATTTGGACCAGTCCAAAATTTTATCATTTGCTAAAGAGTTAACTGATTTCTATAAAAGCTGTATTTGTATTATTCCATGTCAAAGACAATCACAGAAAAATCATCATTTATCTAGACATTAACAACATTTAATGATTCTTGATGTAAAAAAAAGCAAATAGAAACAAAGTGGCAAGCAGATAAATTACTAATTCTGAACAATTCATCAATTTCCTACAATTTTTAAAACATCATGGTGTACAGAAACAGAGAAAACACTGGTTACAACATTTCATTCCTTTTACTACAGTGTTTTTTATAAGCCTTATATTTCAAAGAAATTCCACATATTTATAAATCAACCTACCTGTTCCACTTTCTTCTTTATAATCCATTCTGTTACAGGGATCATCACTGCTCCAAAAATGGTCAGTGCCCATCCCGCTGTACAAGATACTAGGATCTTCTTCTTGACTGACCAGCCCATGTCTCTCTCATAATGGCCAGTAAAATTATTTCACCACTGACCACTACTGACCACCACTGAGCCTTGAGTCTCTATGTTGAGATAATCCCCATGTAAAGCTCTCGCTTGTCACTGAATGAAAAAAAAAAAGTCTAATAATGAGTGAATGCAGAAAAATAATATCAGTCAACATTATATAGAATTTAAAAATATTACTTTATTACCCTCCCCATTAAACAGCTCTTTAATAATATTGAGGGAAAAGGAGATATTGCTCGTTACCAAATGACAAGATTTTAGACTGATCCAAGTTGAAACTATTTGAAAACGACCAAAAAAAGTTTTAGAAATAATGGTTTTATCTGTAACTGGTTAGAAACCATTGTGGAAAAAGAAGAAAATGCTGGTTACCGGCATTTTCTACTTTTCTCACAATGATTTCAAAAGCCTCATCCACAGGGTCATGAAAACACTGTATTGTTTAGTATAGGATTAACCTTGCCCCATCGAAGTTTTACATACATACACTGTTCCCTAATAATAAAACACAGGCTATCTTACAACCTTGCCGGTAAACAATAGTCTTCTGGTCAGAAAGCAGGGCACTTTTTAACTTGTTCATGGTTGTTGTGTATCATGTCGCCCTAAGCCAAAGGCCACACAACTAATATTATTATACGGCAAAGAAATTTCTCGCTGTCTGATTGGATGATATGCTATAAATGATGACTAAGTAAATGTGAGGAAATAAATTTCTATGAACAGGAAAGAAATAACTGTGAGTTCTGATGGTTTGAAAAAAGAGGGAAAGGGTACACTTCTCTTTACAAACAACAGCTTCTTTCCCTTGCCTGTATTCATCAACCATGCTAAAAAGCATTCTTAGTTTTTTTTGTTTTTTTTTACCCAAACTAAAAGTAAACATTAACTGATTGGATGAACTGATTGGTTTTAAAGCCAATAACACACTGTGTTTCTTGGAAGTATTAAAGATTCTTGATAGTACAAATAGAATTTAGAACAGTTGGCAAACCAGGCCCCATGATTCTTTGCAAAACAACAAAAACTTACACTCTTCCAAACCAACAAATTAATGTAACTCAAGTGATGGACTCTGTCGTGTAGAAGAGGTGAAAACATTGTGAGAAAAGGAGAAAATGCTGGTAAGAAGAATCAGCAGCAAAATATAAGGACCACAATGCAATAAATTTAAGTGGGTGAAAGTATGAGTCAAAAGGAAAAAGACATTTAACTAACACCAAAGGTCATCATGATGCTGCACAATATTTTTCTGCATCTTGATGTTATCTCTTTCTCTCACACAGAATGATGCCTTCTGACATTTCTGAGGGCTTTTGTAACTTAAAGCAGGATTTAAAAAACAAAATAACAAAAAGACATATTGCTCAAATTAAAAAAATTCTTCATTTACTAAAAGTTTGAATATCTTTCTTGAAATTTCCACATAATTTGTTCAAATTGACCCCTTACACATTTTAGCAATAGACAGTACAGCACTTAATTAATATAACTCTTAATAAATTGCATAAGCACATAGTGCACACACTTAAACCTTTGACCTACTATCCTGGTACAAAGAGCATTAAAAGTAAAACCTTACAAAGAAACAAAAAAGAATTTTTTCAATGTTATGTAAAACACTGAAGAAAAGTAGTAGGAGAAGCACAAGTAAAAGGACTTTTTTTTTTAATGAAGGAAATATGAGAAAATAGTTCCAATTTTTCTGGGAAGCTAAAATAGTCATTGCTTTCCTAAACATCACCACCCAAAGATAAAATATCTCAAGATCTACTTTAAGACCAGGGTGTGTATTCATCAACTGTTCATACAATTGTTCTTAGTCTTATTCTCCAAGGTTTTCCAAATTTGAAAGTAACACAGCTTCTGATTGGCTAAACCAAATGGTTTGGTTTAGCCAGTCAGAAGTTATATTTAAAAATCTAGAGAGCAAGACTACCTATGGTCCTAAGAATGGTTGGTGTGAGTTCCATTACCAGCTTAGCCAAGCTCTTTTTGAGGATTATTGAGTCCTGCAACACAATTCATCTCTTCTCTAGCACCTAAATTGTGAATCTGATTCTACGAAAAAGCAGCCAAAGGTATGAAAAGTCTTAGTGTTGTATGTTAACACCAGATATATATGTATAGGTGCACTGGCTGCCATTTTGCACAAAATTTACTACTGATGTACTGTTTGAGACAACATAACAAAGCAAACAAATAAATCCCTTGTTTTATCAGTCAAAGGGTAAACACACCACTATTCACTATTCCATTATAAAACAATGCATTACATGTACATGTAACCAGTCTATGATAAACTATAATTGAGACATACTCTATGAAAAGGGGGTTAAGTGCATCTCTGTGATGCATTGTTACATGCATGGCATCACATAGTCATGTATCAGTAACATCCATGTAGCGTAACAACTGACTGAATCTTGAGGTAGAACAGTCCTAGGACATGAAGAAAATTTACCAAAAGCAAAACGTTTCAACACAGGTCAGCCTGCACGCACTGCGCAGGCTGACCTGGGTTGATACTTTTTGCCAACACATTAAACCCCCGTTTCACACAGCAGGGCCTATTACATTTGTAATGAACTATATATTGTGGAGAGTGTTTAATTACATCATTACTGATTAAAATTTGATAAACTTTATCTTTGAACCTTATTTCACCCAATAAAAGAACAATCTACCCTTATAACGCTATCTCAAAACTCCCTGCCAAATAATCTGATATATTTACGACCCTTAAAAATACAGCCTATGAAGACACTAGAAGCAACCAGAATTTTCTCCTTGTCCCACAATGTTTTCTACTCTTTCAAAGACAAATTTGATCATTTGAGTTGAGCTAAATAAAAACAGTTTCAGTAGGAGTAAATGTAGACCGAAACAAATACAAGTAAATGATATCCTATATAATCACCTTATTTAACTCTTTACCAAACAACAAATTCTAGACTCTTCCAAATTGAAAGCTTCTGCAGACAGCAATTTCAAGAGTGATACAAATATACTTAAGTTCTTTGAACGGCCAGAAAACATTATGGGAACAGGAGAAAATGCTGGTTACCAGCATTTTCTCCTTTTCCCAATTTGTTTTCAAAAGTTTTCTTCAACAGGATCATTAAAAGTCAGGACTGTCTGGTTAACTCTTTACCAAACGACAAAATTTTAGACTGGTCCAAATTAAAAGCATTTGCAGACGACAAATTCATTGTTGCACAAATTAGGAAATTTTTCTTTGAAAGGTTAGAAAACATTGTGGGAAAAGGAGAAAATGCTGGTTACCAGCATTTTCTCCTTTTCCAATGATGTTTTCAAAAGGCTTCTTCCTCAGGGTCGTTAAAACTTGGGATTATGTGGTAAAGGGTTAATGGTTATTCGGTCATGACCAACTTAACCCTTGTGATGCTGAACACAGATTTAATTGCTTCTGCTGACAGTGTACATCAAGATCAGACTGCACAGAACATCCAGTCTGATCTAGGATCTATACTGTCCACTTCTTCAGATATATTTGTGAAATTGTAAGATCTGCATTGAGTGCATCTTTGGTACTGACTGAGCATGTTTGCTTCATTTGTTTAGCACCACAAATTTTTACCCTTTACCACATAGAAAAATTTAAGATTGGTCCATAATGAAGGAATTTTTAGAGGACTAGTTGAATGTTTTTCAAAAAATAACATTTTTCTTTGAAAGGGCAGAAAAAGATTGTGGGAAAAGGAGAAAATGCTGGTTACCAGCATTTTCTTCCTTTCCCACGATGTTTTCAAAACGCTTCTTCTCTCAGGGTCGTTAAAACAAGGGATTGAGTGGTGAAGGGTTTGAGTTAAAAATGCAGTCCGATCTTGGATCAGCACTGTCCGATGATGAGATATTATTCCCTCTATAATTAAGGAATGAAGAGAATTTTTTTTGTTTTCATGGAGGTATGAAAAAAAAAACCTAATCACACTGAAACCGCGAAGCGGTTTCATACAAAATGGTTTCATACAAAAGTGTGATTAGGTTTTTTTTTCATACCTCCATGAAAACAAAAAAAAAATTCTCTTCATTCCTTAATAATTCAATATTAATAGTTTTCATGAACATTGGCGAGTTCTGATTGGCTGAAAAATTTTTTTCATAGCTCCATGAAAAAAAAAAATTTAGCAGTGCCGGAACTACTTTTGCAGTCAAAGTAATGTAAACAAACATGTATATACGAGATTTCATAATGTTTTTTCGGTCTGATTTTATATCGAGTCCGAAGATTAAATTGCTAGCTGAATTTGTTTTTTCTGAATACTGAAAAAAAAGTCCAACAGTAAATTCAAAGCGAGAGCTGAAAACTCATTGTTACTCTGCTGGGTTTAAACGATCTTATTTTCAACTTAATTCTAGCGTATTGAACTTCTAATAATAAATCCACTCAATCTGCAAACGTTCAATACTGTAATGACGTCATGAATTACGTCATTTGACGTCATGAAGGAGCAGTTTTACCGCGCTTTCAAATATCAATGAAAAGGACAGTAAATAAATACGCAATGTTGGATTTACACAAAAAGAGCAGTTAGTATTATTTAAGTGCATATTTGTTGTCTGTGATATTGAATTATAAGGAATGAAGAGAATTTTTTTTTGTTTTCATTGAGGTATGAAGAAAAAACCTAATCACACTTTTGTATGAAACCGCTTCGCGGTTTCATACAGTGTGATTAGGTTTTTTTTTCATACCTCAATGAAAACAAAAAAATTCTCTTCATTCCTTAATAATTCAATATCACAGACAAAAAATCTGCACTTAAATAATACTAACTGCCTTTTTTTTTGTAAATCCAACATTGCGTATTTATTTAATGCCCATTTCATTCATATTTCATAGCGCGGCAAAACTGCTCGTTTATGAAGTTAAGATGACGTAATTCATGACGTCATTATAGTATTGAACATTTGCAGATTTTGTGGATTTATTATTAGAAGTTCAATACGCTAGAATGAAGTTGAAGATAAAGATTGTTAGAACCAAGCAAGGTGACGAAGTTTTAAGCTCTCTCTTTAAATTTACTGTTAGATATTTTTTCAATATTCAGAGAAAATAAATTGAAATTCGGACTGGATATAAAATCAGTAAGAAAAACATTATGAAATCTCGTAGATCTATACATGTTTATTTACATTAGTTTAACTGCAAAAGTAGTTCCGGCACTGCTTGAATTTTTTTTTTCATGGAGCTATGAAAAAAAAATTTCAGCCAATCAGAACTCGCCAATATTCATCAAAATAACTAATATTGAATTATATAACTATAAAATAGCAATATTTGAGTTTTAATTATCAGCTGGAAAGTTTCGTTTAATTTATGTAGCAGGATAAAGATTAAATTGATTCTATTTTGCATGTAAACGAGCCATGTTCTGGCAAGGGGGGCTTAGTTCATCTCCGTAATCCATTATACCAAGCTAGCCATCACATACTTACGGATCCATAAGTCACTTTTTTTTTTCTTTTAACAATCGACCGAATCATGGGATAGACGGGTCCTTGGACATGCGGTATATTGACTAATACTGAAAGGTTTAAGTCGAGGTCAGCCTAAGTGGACTGCGCAGGCTGGTCTGGGTCAATAATTTTCGCAGATGTATGAAGCCTCCTTTTCACAGAGTATGACTCAAATGTAATTTGAAACTCTTTCATTGTTGTTTATGATTGTGTATGAAATTTTGTATTATGGGCCGGTGGCCTACATTTACAAATAAAAATCTTTGTATTGTATTGTATCGTAATTATATCTGAAATAAGCCTACAGAATAATTAACTCTTTACCACATGCAAAAATTTTGGACTTGTCTAAATTGAAAACACTTTGCAGATAACATGTGACTCAAATAATGGGAATTTTCTTTGAAAGGCCAGAAAACATTATGGGAAAAGGAGAAAATGCTGGTTACCAGCATTTTCTCCTTTTCCCATAATGTTTTCAAAACCCTTCTTTCAAGGTCGCTAAAACTTGCGATTGTGTGATAGAGGATTAATCCTTTCCCCTTGTGCAAACAACTTTTGCTTTGACTAATTAACCTATACTCTAGGGTCAGCTATAATTTAGTTTAAGATTCCAGTTCAGTTCAGTTGGAAGCTCAATGCTTCTGCAACATTCTACTGCAGAAGGGCCAAGCCCCGGTGGTGCAGTCGGTACCGTAAAGGACTCAAGAACAGTGGGTCGCTGGTTCAATCCCCAGCTCATGAAAGTTCTTTCCGAGGATTGATGATAATCATTGCAATAGGATTCATTCCTCTCTTACCAATGATCACTGTTTCACTGATGGTTATGTGGGAAAGCAGCCAGTGGTTTGGAAAGAATATTATGTGAAGCACTGGTAAAAGAAACCCCAGGTAAGAATGGATAGGTGCACTGGCCACAGCAATATAACTGAAATAGTGTTGAAAACAGTGTTAAACACTATACAATCAATCAATCAATCTACTGCAGAAGGACCTCAATCAACCCTTTACCAAACAATCGCGTGTTTTAACAATCCTGAGGAAGAAGCCTTTTGGAAACATTGTGGGAAAATGAGAAAATACTGGAAACCAGCATTTCTTCCTTTTCCCACAATGTTTTCTACCCATTCAAAGATTAAAATCGTCACTTCAACCACATTTGATTTGCCATCTGCATACGCTTTCAACTTGAACAAGTCTAACATTTTGTCATTTAGTATTTGAATAAATGTGTCTTGATAATTGTATGTCAGGTACACTTGTCTCTTCTGTTATATAATACCCCTGTCACACCAGAATGTTGCTTTACTGGAACAATAACTTCTTTTTTTTTTTTAAATTCAAAATGATTGCATTAACAATGCCTATTATCCTAAAGTTCTCCACAAAATTTCACTCATCCGTAACACCCAGGACTTGCAGTCTGCATTTTTTACATGCACATGACATACCCATTACAACCTCACAACGTCCAAGGTGTTCTGAATGCCTTTACGTGACATTCTCTTTGCATCCTTTTGGAATTCATCACAAGCCCTTCAGTGATCACACTGCCATCTAGGGGTATATACTTAACTCTTTACCATACCACAACATTTTACACTACTCCAAATTTAAAGCACTGGCAAGCAACAAAATAAATGTGACTCAAAAATTGAAATTTGTTTTTGGGAAGGGTAGAAAAAATTGTTGGAAAAGGAGAAAATGCTGGTTACCAGCATTTTCTCCTTTTCCCACAATGTTTTCTAAAGACCTTTCCATCAGGGTCGTTAAAACTCTGGATTGTGTGGCAAAGGGTTAAACCACTGCAGCCATGGTGTTTGTAAAACAACTGCACTCAGACAACGCAGCTTCAGTGCTGCCATTATGAAATGCTGAAAATTTTATTTGCAATCAGCTCTTAACCCTGTAATGCAAATACCCATTTTTTAACAGCCCTAAAGAATAGAATCTTTGAAAACATTGTTGGAAGAGGAGAAGATCCCATAACCAGTATTTTTTCGTTTTCCAACAGTGTTTTCTATTCTCTCAAAGACACATGTGATCATTTGAGCCACATTTAATGCCATTTGCAAATTCTTTCAACTTGGACCAATCAAGTGAGCAATACAGGCATATTGGATTTGGATGTTGTATTTCAAGGATGATTTCTCAAAAAATGTACATGTTTATGGGGATGATTTCTCCAGGGGACAATTTCTTCAGCATTCATTTCAGATGCTGTCATTAGACTAAACTTAAAGTGGTATCCTGTAAAATATCTCTCAGTTAGAATGTCCAAATTTTTGTCAAAACATCCCTGATCTGTCTCCAAAATGTTCCCCTGAACATACCTCTACATATTTCCTATTTCTTTTTTAAAGATACCCATTTACTCATTTTAAGCCAAATATAACCAGTTTCTTCGATATTTTATCAAACTATAGTCATTCTTGTAGCGTCATGACAAATATTACACCTGGCAGTTGCGAGATTGCATAGATTACGATGGAGAGAAAATGTAATTTTGGACTTGGCTCCTAACCACTCGTTCAATCTAGGATGCAGCATTATGCTTGTCACATGACTGTGCACGACCTTCGCCTTGCATTCATGTAAATGACAAGAAAGTGGAGCCGAGATACACTACACAGGTCTACTGCCGCAACAATCTATGTCACAAGAAACCCAACAGCAATTTACTCAAGCATGTCAGAATTTTACATCGAGAGTGCAGTGGAATGATGTTAAAGACATTAGAAATGTAAATTTCGTATGCACATTAACATTTAGCGATTTTAGATTGCTGAAAGAAGGGGAAAACCCATGATCCTACAAATAGACGAGTAGGCCATTTCCCGTGTTGAAACAACAAGTAGTCTAGACATCTATTTTTAGATGGAGGTGTGTAAATGACTGTAGTGATACATTCCCCCATTGTTTACAATTTTGACCAGACGTAATTTTCTCCCGACCAAAATTCATTTCAAATAACAAATCTGAAACTTCTTTTCTTTCTTTAATATAGATATTGCTAATTTATTGATTTAAACACATTTCTACATTCGGCTAAAATGAGTAAATGGGCATCTTTAAACTTTATTCATTTTATTTTATTAGGGTGGAAAACTTGTCATGTATTTAGATCTACTGCTGAGACTCAGTTGTGACACCAGTTCTCTATAATAAACAGGATAATCTCAATAAGTCCACCAGATTCTGTAGAAGAATATGATTTTGTTCCATTTGATATAACAGAAAGCTCCCTTGGAGACTTGTTTTTTACACTATTATCATTTTTTTCAACACACTTCACCTGGAAAGATGGGGAAAAGAGGTAGAATTCATTAAAGTGGAACCGTAATAATAATGTAGTAATCAACAAGTCTTGTCAAAGATTCCGAATAAAGTAACTGCATCCAACTCTGAAATGTAAATTAATGCAGATTTGGGACCTGAAATGACGTGCGGGACATGTGCAAATTGAATCTTTTGTCTAGTACACTGGACCTTTTCAAAATATGATGAAAACGCTGGTCCACAGTAACTAAGAGTAATAAACAAGTCATAATAAACGAGCCCTTGATATCGCTAATGTTGAAATCAAGACAGTAAAATCATGTAAAATTATGTACGTTCGATTCTATTTCGGTTGTTAAAATCCTTTTGATTTCAGTGAATGTTGAGTCTGGTTATGACGTAAACATCATGATTCCGAGGTACCATTTCGGAAACTGTGATGTATTTATAAAAGGGTCTCGTTAAAAACGATAAATGTTCCAAACAATTGCTTCTTTGCTCAAAGAAAGTTATCATCTGGTTGGACATAAAAAGCTGAACATGAGTTTCAATGGACAGGAACTTTATACATAGGCTGCTGAGCCTGTATACAATTTTGGGACCAGTGTAGATCAAGATTAGATATTCTGTTAGAATTGTTGCCTGCAAAATTAATGCTTTCAGTTTGGGTGCGACTAAAACTTATTCTGAAAAGCGAAAAAAAAAAACCCACGAACAGATAAAATTAATTACTTGATTCGGGTTCAAATCCTCAAGGTGAGTAGAGTCCGTCAGTCCTTTGAGATCAACAGCGAAAAGTAAACAAATAAAATTGGTGTACTTTCGAACAATAATATCCGCTGAAACTTACAGAATTATGTCGGTGAAAATTATCAGTATCTAGTAAAATCTTATGTTCTAGGTAGAGATTTTACTTAATAGACTATTTTATAGACCATTTTTATTCTAAATGAAAACATAAAAGACGAGTATGACTCTACGAAATCGTTTTGTACATCCTGACTCGGATTGAACGCCCGAAAAAAAAATTTTTTTAACCTTATCTGTTAAAGAGCGTTGAACTAAGACTCTAAAGCGTTTGAGTACGCTGTCCCGGTATAGACTCTAAAGAGTTCGCGTACGCTATAACAAAATGGATATTTTGGAATATGTAAACATATGTATTGTATAGAAGATCTGCAAATCAAAATTCAAATAAAAATGTTTTCTTGGATGGCTGTAAACTATGAAAAAAAACGGCGATATTCTTGATATTATTTCGATCTAATTTATGCCAATTTTTATATCCTTGCGCTAAAGCCCGGAACTTTTCGGAAGCGGAATAATTTATTAGTGTCTTCTACGGCCAACTTTTTTTAAAAAGGTCCGAGTTAATGTACTTGAAATTATGTTTGTCAGCCCGTCTGTTTTCCGACGAAAGAGCATATAACCACTGCTTTGTCTGTTCGTATGTGGTTAGTACACAGAAAGCAGTATGAACTCTAAAGCGTTTAGGTATATAAACAATAGCAGGTTTAAAGTAGAAATGCATATATTTCCCTTTTGACAGCGACAAGATTAAACGGTTAAAACTTAATTGATATTGAGATGTTTTTACCGAAATATGTTCAACAGACGCTTTAAATTCTGATCCCACATTAATTTACTTCGCCATCCGTCAAATACTCGTACAATCAATTTTTTCAGCACCATTGAAAGCGTTAACTTGGCATGGCCCTCTAAAGAGATTGGGTACATAGACAACAGAAATGAGGACTCAAGCGAGATTAGGTACTTAGATAAGAGTGATAAAGACTCTAAAAGAGATTAGGAGACAACAGAAATGATGACATTAAAGAGATTAGGTACATAGACAACAGTGATGAAGACTCTAAAGGGATTAGGTGAAAAGACAACAGTGATGAAGAATCTAAAGAGATTAGTTACAAAGACAACAGAAATGAGGACTCTAAACTACGGAGGAGACATAACTCCTATGGAACTTTCTAAGCTTGTTGCTAAAGCCATGAAAGTAGATCCTTGAACTGTTAGTGTCAAGTATACCGTGGGACTTACCTTGTCGAATTTCAAACAACTAATGAATACCGACAGACAACATCGTCTTGTTTTCCTTCATAAAAATGATGATCTTGTTGAATATGACGATTTTGATGAAATTGCCGTGGCCTTTGAAAACGAAGAAGAGATAGTCTTATCGACGATAAACGTAGACAAACAAAAACAACTACAACAAACTTATTTGGACAAAAGATATCCCGCCTTCTACTGGTATCCTATGGGCTCCATCAACGACAAAAAGCCATATGGTGGTCAGTTTAAAGTTGATCAAATGATAAAATTTATAAACAAGGAGTGTGCTTTCTTCAGAACTACCGATGGAACATTGAACAGTTTAGCAGGGTTGATAAACGAGCTAGATCTTATAATTGCTGAACATGCAAACGACTTGTATGAAATAAACAATCTTGACTTTGTTAAAGTCAAACTGAAAAGGGCAATAGGTCAGCTAACTGTTGAGAGTGGCATGGATTTGGCTGAAGTTTATGTTCATCTTTTGGATGAGGTAGAAGAAGATCGTACAATAGACGCCTTGGATGAAACCAGAAATAGAATTTATAGACAAATGCTTGGTGCCGGACCTTTTCAATAAGACCAGTTACATAAAAAAGAAAAACATCATTCAGAAATTTATCAAGTCTATAAGTGACTATTTAGTAAAAACCGACAATTCCTTTAAGTATAAATTAGCCAAGAGTGACGATCCTGACGTGGAAATCCGAGAACCAGTCGGCCATAATATCGAATTTCATGATGAATTTTGATGTCAATGACATTAAGAATCTTTAATTTCATAAAAGAAAGATCTGTTTACCGGAAGACAATATTAAGACTCGACCAAATCGAAAGCAGATGCAGATGACTGGTCAACTGTTTCTAAAAGATTGTGGCATAAGGAGAAACCGATAGTGACCAGTATTTTCTCTTTGTCCTTTCAAACCTCTTTTTTTCGGGGTTGGAAAGATTTTCTCTTTTGTATTTTCGACTTTCTTTTTCAAGGTTGTAAAGATTTTCCCTTACGTGTTTTAAAGGTTGTTTAGATTCGAGGTTGTTTGATTAATGACAACTCTGCATCAGAAAAGAGACTTGTTTAAAATGAAAGCATTTGCAGACGACTTATTAGATGTATCTTACATAACTTGCTTTTTCTTTGAAAGAGAAAAAACATTTTGTGAAAAACACAAAATGGTGATTGCCAGCTTTTACTCCTTTTCCCCAAGTTCTATGTCATTTTGAAAAAAGCCTTCTTTGTCTGGGTTGTTAAAACAGAGGATTGTCTAATCACTTCTGATGAGCGTATTCATTACCAATATATTTGTCAGTGGTTCATGATAATTTTTTTGTTTGAACAACCTGGGACCAAACGAACAGACACAGAACAAAGCCCTGAACTGTGAAATAACAGGCTGTAACTTTGGAAGGGAGGTAACTCGAATTTCCATTGTTATGTGATCTGTCTGAAAAACCTCAATATTTTCTCTCGATACTGTACAGGTTTGGACACTTTATTAGTTGTACGGTCAGGTGGCAGGGGACTTGGAAACTTGTTCACGGCTGTGGTGAATCATGTCGCCCCGAGCCGAAAGGCGACATGATTCACCACAGCCGTGAACAAGTTTCCAAGTCCCCTGCCACCTGACCGTACAACGAATTTATTATACTGCAAAGTTTTACCATTCCAACGTTTGTTATTAAGCGAAATTTACTTTTTTTTTTTGTTAAAAAACCGAGTACCTTGACGAAGTAGAATTTCCCTTCTGAGTGCCCCGATTCAATGAAAACTGACGTCACTGGGAACTGACGTCACTGAAACCTTGGTAATACGTGCTAAAACGTGCAGCTTGGCGCATAATCTTGATCACTCGTCACAACTCGGCCGATTCCGTACCTACATCTAACCTCGTCCGTATAACGGTCGTTTCCATTTGAACTGCGAACCACGTGATCTTATACATGGCGCGCCTCTGTCAGTCGTTTAGCAACGACATAAATAACCTCGATGAAGTTATTCACATCTGTTTATCTGTCGGTGAAAACTTCAATCGGAATTGATAAACCACGTTAAATAATGAATGTACGAACTGTTTTCCAAACCCCACTGAAATATAGTTGGAAAGATTTCGATAGAAAATTGAAACTCGGGTTTTCTTTTTTAAGAGGAGCCTTACAATTTTCAGAACGGTAAACCGGCGTATTTCCGGGTATGTACCGATTTGGTGCATATCAATCCACTAGATACAGCCGAGGGATTTGACGGCTCCCATCACCCGAGGGATGCCGAATGAATCTTGATGTTAATCTTGATCGACGCTGCCATTTTGGATGTTGTGTTGATAGTGTAGTCATGTATACGGGGCTCCCGAAAGGGAAACTGTTTTTACCTTGGTTTTGCCAGTGTACATAATATATATATGTTCGGGGCATATTATCCAATCAGATCACGAGAAATTTCTTTGCAGTATAATAAAATCATATATCACACTCGTCACAACTACATCTAACCTCGTATACATGTATCAAGAATACAGTTTGCAGTTCTATCAGTCACATTATCGTAACCCTTATCCTGCTAAATAAGTGAAATGAAACTTTCAACCGATAGTAAAAACAAAGTCCTAATCGGACAGTGTAGATCCAAGATCAGACTGCATTAGTGCAGCCTGATCTTGATCTACACAGCGAAATCAACAACCACGGTGAAGTTACTTGAAAATCAGCCTGTTGGCGAAAACAGCCTACGGAGTTGATGGACCTCGTTCAAAATTAAACGCATAAATTATTTGTCACCGGAAAAGTATTCAGAAAGATTTTGACAGAAAATTGTGACTCGTGTTTTCTTTTTGCTAAAGTGGAATCCTTCGGTGAAAGAATGTACCGTGTAGGTGCATATCACCTAAGTTAATACAGGCAAGAGGGAATTGATCGACGGATCACCCAAAGTTTGCCGAATGGATCTAACAAGTTACTTTCATGAAATATCTTGATTTAACTCTGATGAACCGCTTGGTTTATGTTGTGATCAATCGTAAAGACAGAAGCCTGTAAATGTGTAACGCGCATATTTGATTTATGTAAAGTTGCCATTTCCAAAACGACCGATATTTCAGCGTAGCTAAATAAGCTATATTTTGACCTTCTTCTCTGTATAAGTCTTGAATAAATAAATAGTAATTTGTAATTGGTCAAAAATGTTTATTCTGAGGGCCTATTTCCGGGCTCAGTTATGACACCAACATACACGGGTTGCTACCATTAGTTGATGCCCGACGGTGTTAAGTCACACCCTAGCAAAAAGATATGAGCCATGCTCTGGCAAAAGGGGGTCTAATGCATCTCCGGGATGCATGATATCAAGCAAGTCATCACATAATCTGGGATCCAAAAAAATGTGTTGTGTCTAACAACTTTAAATCATGAGGTACACTGGTCCTTGGACATGCAGAAAGTTTACCAATAGCAAAGAGTTTCGGCCCAGATCAGCCTGCGCGGACTGCGCAGGCTGATCTGGGTCGATACTTTTTGCAGATGCATTAAGCCCCCTTTCTATAGAGCATGGCTCATGATTGAGCTATTCTTTTCTTGTACTTTTCGGTATTTTGAGCAGCATCTTTTAGGTTTTGCCTTTTTGCCCATTACAGTATAATGTGTTGCCGTCTATCAGTTTTCTCAAAGAACTTTCTTGTTTAGACTCTACTACATTAAAAGCACCTGCAGTCGCCAAATCAAAATTGACAGTCGAGTTAAAGTTCTCTGACAAGGCAGAAATCATTATTGCAAAAGTAGAAAAAAGATGCTTATAACAATTTCCTCCTTTTGCACAATATTTTTTAGACGTTTTAAAGATTGACACATGCAAGTATTAAAAACTTTGTTAATACTTTGTAAAGGAATCACGAATTTTAACATCCTTTATATGGCCTGCAACAGACGAAAAGGGGCATTCGGGCATTTGCGTAAAGTGTCGCATCGGATCTGCCTGCGCAGTCCGCGCAGGCTAATCCGAGATGGCACTTTCCGTTTTTATGTAATTTTCTGTTTTGCGCAAGTCTACTGTAGCACAAAATCTAATATAGTCGTAAAGTGCCGTCTCGGATTAGCCTGCGCAGGCTGATCCGAGATGACACTTTACGCAAATGTCCAAATGCCCCTTTTCGCGTGTTGCAAGCCATATAGGAGGCTTTTAAAAACAATTTGGTAAGCAGCATTGTCTCCTTAGCGTATATAAATATTATTATTTTTAGGCATTGTTTACCTTGGTGACGGTGGCAGAGAGACATGGTATTATTGTTTGCTTCATCCAATCAGAATAAGATCGCTGGCTGGTATAAAAGCCCGTCCTTAGCTGTCAATCATGCTCTTTTACAACGAAACAGCAGCACAGAAAACTTTCAGACAAACTTTACCCATCCATAACCCAGTTATCGGCTGTTAATCAAGTTGTTGGCCTGTTTATATAATAATAATAACTTTATTAAGGAAAAAAGGCAAAAATTGCCTATCACACCACACAACATATAATATTTACAAAGTTTCAGATGTCAATGGTGGGGAAAAAAACTTGATAAAGAGAAGTAACTCTGAAGAAAAATAATTTTAGTTGATTACTGATTACCTCCCTTTCACTTTAAGGTTATACGAGAGAAGGGTATGCATAGTTAATTCCAAATATGTTTTCAAGACCATTGTTATTTTCGATAAATGTTTTAAAGAACAGTTTAATAGTATTGATAGGTATTATTTTTGAGAGGAATTATTTTTGAGAGGAGTATGTGTTAGTAAAAGAAGAACTGTTGTTTTCAACCGTTTTTCTTTTACCAACACTATCACCATCATAATTGTGGTATTTGTCGAAGACAATACCACTATGGGTTCAATATTGAATTTTGAAGACCAAGTATCGTATTTTGTGCAAAGCCGAAGGAAATAAACCCCATTAAACCCAATTTTTCCCACGGTAGCACTCAGATATGTAAACGGAAATGGCATGATAAAATACACTGGGTGAGGCCATCTATCGTGGAAATACTAATTTTTTATTGAAATTAGCTTCACCCGCTAATAGCCTTCTATTGGCGCAATGATACAAAATTTGTCTACTGGTCGCTTGGTCCTGGACTTTTTCGTTCCAAAACAGTTCGTCCCATGGCTTGTTCATCCCATGATTGCGCGCTTCTCCATTTGATTGGGCATGAATATTTATAGATCGAAATAATTGTTGTTGTAATGTTGTAATGGGGTTTAACGCCACTTTAACAGCTAAGGTCAGATCGAAATAATTGATTGTAATGTTGGGAATTAAATGTTAACGACCAAAGATATTTCAAAATCATAGTTTTCAGGTACAAACATAGTTTTATTCGCTATATTCACATGGTTTCTCTCTCTATCTATCATGCATCCTACTGTCAAGGGACGTTACTCCTGACTCTTCCTA
Source organism: Hippopus hippopus (assembly GCA_946811185.2). Lineage (NCBI taxonomy): Eukaryota > Metazoa > Mollusca > Bivalvia > Cardiida > Cardiidae > Hippopus > Hippopus hippopus. The sequence goes on from OX328103.1 coordinate 21,496,803, forward strand.
ATGATCAAAGGGAGACCACAATACAGAAATAATCCTAATTTGTCATGAGTACTCTCCCTTCAACCAAAAAGGTATTTATTTTCTTAGTAGGTTGACTTTCAGGCCAATATTCGAATAATATTTCTCTTTTTCTTTCAAATTATTAATTCCACACAATGGCTTCCTTGACAAATACCACTTCAGTGTTCTCAACGCTTTGATTTTTTGTGGTATTTGTCGAAGACAATACCACTATGAGTTCAACATTGAATTTTGAAGACCATGTATTGACCAGAGCTCCAGATAAGAGGGAGTGATGGTATTCTAAATCCATTATTTCTCTCTGAAACCCTATGTTGTGGGTACTCATGAGAATTGTCTCGATGAAACAGTTCTAATGAGTACCCACAACATAGGGTTTAGTGGAGAATTATTAACATTTTCAATTTTAAAATCAAAATCACTCCCTGTATCTAGAGCTCTGTATCGTATTTTGTGCAAAGCCGAAGGAAATAAACCCAATTAAACTCAATTTTTCTCAGACAAATGAGTTTTTCGGTAGCACTCAGATATGTAACTGGAAATGGCATGTTAAAATACACTGGGTGAAGCCATTGATTGTGAAAATATTAATTCTTGATTGAAAACAGCTTCACTTGCCCATATCCTTCTATTGGCGCAATGATATACAAAATTTGTCTACTGATCGCTTGGTCCAGGGCTTTTTCGTTCCAAAACCAGTTCGTCCCATGGCTTGTTCGTCCCATGATTGCGCGCTACTCCATTTGATTGGGCATGAATATTTATATATTGAAATAATTGATTGTAATGTTGGGAATTAAATGTTAACGGCCAAATATATTTCAAAATCATAGTTTTCAGTTACAAACTTAATTTTATTTGATATATTCACATGGTTTCTCTATCCATCATGCATCCTATTGTCAAGGGACGTTACTCCTGACTCCTCCTAATGATCAATGGGAGACCACCAATACACAAATAATCCTAACTTTGTCGTGAGTACTCTCCCTTCAACGAAAAAAGTATTTATTTGCTTCGTAGGTTCACTTTTAAGCCAATATTTGAATATTTCTCCTTTTCTTTCAAATTATTAATTCCACACAATGGCTTCCTTGACAAATAACACTTCAGTGTTCTCAACACTTTGATTTTTTATAGAGGTCGATAGATTATGGTTGTATTTAATTGCCTTGTTCTGTCAAGTATTACAGATCCTACTATGCTGTTGTGGTCACTGGCGACGACATTCCTGAACAGAACTTTTCGACCTTTGCAGTCCAGGCTCGTCAATCCACGTCTTTGATTACGAATAAAGTAACAGCACTGGACGATGGAGTTGAAATACGATGTATTTCACTCTCACCACTGGCTTCAACATTGTTTCAACAATGGTTATGAGAGAAGGCAGGCAGTAGCTTAGGGGGGGGGGGGATGTTGTGCCAAGTACTGGTTTTAAAAGCCCGGTCGGGTAGCTCAGTGGTTAGCGTATCTGACTCGTGACCTGGAGGTTGCTGGCTCGATACCCGGCTGCGGCGAACCTTCTTTCCGGCGATTTTTCGCCTCTAACCTCTGATGCATATGAGAAAAGTAGTCAGTGGCTTTGGAAAGAAAGTTGTGTCAGTACTGGTGTCAGAAAGCCATGAAACACTTGGGTGCATCACTGACCGCCATGATATGACCTTAGCTGTGAAAATGGCGTTAAACTCCAATACAATACAATCCAATCCAATACTGATTATAAAAACTCCAGGAGTGCATGGATTAGTAGATTGATGGCTCTGATATGACTGAAATAATGATGGAAACTGGATTTTGCTTTCAAGATACAGTGTCATTTGAAAGCACAAATATCATATACATGTATGCACTATACTGCGTTTTGATTGGCTGATATGACCTGTCAATCAAAATTGGCAGAAAGGTCAATTGCTTCAATTCGCTCCACTACATCACCTTACAATTGAATCCTTCATCTATTAACCCTTACGCTGCTATGCGCGACTTACTGACCTTTTGCGGACAGTGTAGACCAAGATCAGAGCGCACAGAACGTGCAGTCTGATCTTGGAACTACACTGTCCGATAAGGATATATTTTCCTTTAAAAAAATACCTTTGAAATAGCGAAAATTGGGTTCTTACTATCGGCTTAAACGTTTTACTTCAGTTATTTAGCAGGATAAAGTTGAACTCTTTCACTGCCAAATTAAATGCATTCTACTTTTTTCGAAGGCTTTAAGTAAATTTACGTTGCGTTTAGAGCTGACTAGTAAAAAATAAACACCAGGTAGTGGAAGGTGTAGATCAAAGATCAGACTGCACATTTTGTGCAGTCTGATCTTGATCTACGCCATCCGCAAAACCTATCCAAGGCGACATTGGCCATGAAAGAGTTAAACGTGTTTTTATGACCCTGTGTTGGAAGATTCTTGAACACATTGTAGGAAAAGAAGAAAAATGCTACTTTCCATTACCCATAGTGTTTTCCGCCCTTTCAAAAAAAAAAAAAACACCTTAATCTATCATTTGAGCCGTGTTTGGTGCATTATATCATCTGCAAAGTCTTTTAATTTGGACAAGTCTGAATCTTTTTTATTATCTGGTAAAAAGTTTAACAAAGTAAATTAGAGCTGTCACTGAATGTGACTTAATACCCCCGCCAGCGCTTTGACAGAAACAGGCAATTATTTGTACACAGACGGACACACGGTGGGACAAACGGACAGACAAGCTGATTCCAGTATACCCCCAAAAACATTTATTAGAGTACCCCATCACACAATATGGACAGAGCTGAAAATTAACCGTATACCACACAATCCCATGTTTAAATGGTGTCTTCCCATTTGTCCCACATTTTCAAAAACCAATAAGGCACTTTACCTGTATGGGTTAGGAGTGGTATAAGGGTAAGTGCAAATATAGTCTGTTTCACACAGATGAATTTGGTAGGCCATAGTTTGAACAATTTCAAACATAGAGCAAATTAAGATATAATCATTTTTGTCCACTATAGAATAAATATTAAAGAAATTGCCCCCAGTTAAAGGTTAACAAATTTATGCAAACATCCCTTCATATTTTTGAGAGATAGACCAACATTTATGTTTTATAAATGAATAAGGAAATAAAATTAAGATTTGGTTTCTTTCATACATAATTTGCCTATAACTATCAGTATTGATACAGACTATAGTTGTAAATTAGCCCCAGGCAAGGATTATGTGTGCCCTTACCTGTACAAATTCCCATTTGTCCCACATTTATATTTTCCTCTAAAAATCAAAATGTGGGACAAATGGGATTAAACAGTTTAAATGACCCAGAGTAAAAGACTGTTTATAATTGTTGTGGCAAAAGGAGAAAACGTTGGTAACCAGCATTTTCTCCTTTTTCCCAGTCTTTTCTTCCCTTGGAAGACAAATTCCATCATTTGAGTCACATATACTTTGTCATCTTCAAATTTGTCGTCCAATAAAAGGTGAAGGTCAATCTGTGTAACAGAGAATAACCAATGTAAAAACAAATGGAAAATATTCAGTGTAGGAAAATCAACTTTGGTTCAAACCCTGTAACAAACAATTGCAAGTTTTATTGACCCTCTGGTAGATGGCTTCTAAAAACAATCTAGGAAAAAGAGAAAATGCAGGTAACCTAATTTACTCCTTTTCCCACAATGTTTTTCATACTTTCAAAACCACATTCGTCATCTGAAAATGTTTACTACTTGAGACAAGTCTAAAATTTTGGTGTTTTGGTAATGGGTTATTTCAAAAACAAACTATAAGTACTTCATTTCTTTTTTTTTTTAACCTTTTACCAGATGACGAAATTTTAGCCTTGTCCAAACTGAAAGCATTTGCAGACGATAATTTCAGTGTGGTTCAAATGAAAGGGTAGAAACCATTGTGGGAATAGGAGAAAATGCTGGTTACCAGCATTTTCTCCTTTTCCCACAATGTTTTCAGAAGTTTTTTTTCCCAAGGGTCGTTCAAAGTCTGCATTATGCAGTAAAGGGTTAAATGGTGTTTCACTGCCATCGACATCTATGGTCATTTAGCGCAAATGAAAGGTAATGTATTATCAATAGTTGAAATAGATTTCAAGCAAAATACATGTATTGCCTAACATTTAGCTTACAAGTTATCTCTTTACCAAATGAAAAATAAATTTTAGACTGGTCCAAATTCAAACTATTTGCAGATTACAAACTGAAATCCGCCCAAATGACGGCATTTGTTCTCAATAGGCGAGAAAACTGTGGGAAAAGGAGAAAATGCTGGTAACAAGCAATTTCTCCTTTTCCAAAAATGATTCCAAAACTACTCTGCCTCAAAGACGTTAAAAGTCATGATTGTATGCTAAAAAGGATTATAAGACTGATACAAATCGAAAGAACTTGCAGTGACAAATCAAAATGGGTAGAAATGGAAGTTAAGAATACTGGCGGTCATAAAACATTGTGAGGAAATTTGAAATTGCTAAACCACGTTTTTCTTTTATATGCCTAAAATGTGAGTATTCTACTTTCCACAAATATGTGTCCATTGTGAACTAGGCTCAACCCTTCACGACTGTTGTTAACAAATTCTATATTCACAAGAGCATTTGCCATGTTTTAGTCAAAAAATCACCACAGAACGGTGCAAAGGGAGCTTTGTAGAAGACTTTGTGATTTATTTAAAGACGCATCCTTACAGCAAGAGAGAAAAAGCACTGTAAAAACTTGAAAGTGTGTAGAATGGCTCAGCTGTGTAAACACAGACAAATTACCAATGTAAATATGTGGTATAGGTGATAGAAAAACTCAAGGGTTTTTTAATCTGTGCAACCTTGCAGTCATCAGGGGCAACATTTGGCAAGAAGATGCAAAAATGATTATAGTTTCATAAAATATGGATGAAATGGGTAAACAAGAGTGTCGTCAACACAATATACGACGCCACATGGCTGCTATTTCAAACAGCTAGCTATAGAGACTACAGTGTTGGAATTTCTAGCACCTGCCTGGGTAGCTCAATGGATATATTATGTTTCTTGTGATCTAAAAGGTTTACGCACGGAATGATGGATGGACAGACGGACACACGACGGACGACAGGCCATGACATAAGCCCCGCTAGACTTCATCCAGTGAAGCTAAAAACTGAAATTATTAAACTAACAAAAATACAGTCTTTCTTGTTACTGATGCTGCAGCCTAACCGTCTATCAACATCAAGATGTCTTGCAGCCAAACTGCCAGGATTGTACTGCTATCACTGTGTGTCTGTTAAAACACTAGCCATATGGCTTTATGTGGAGAATAGTACACCTCTAATGTTCCACTAGCAGCATCTTGTACGTCTGTGAAGATCAAGTCTATACATGTGTCATCATCGGTGGTTGGTCCTTGTACAACTTGTTGCAGGCCGTGTTAATGGGTGAGGAGATTCTCCAACTGTCTCTTCTCTGTACTAGGTTTTGTCCAGTCAACGTTAAAATCAACAATTACAACCAAATGGCATTCAGGAGGTTTGCTGTTTAGTAGGTTAGTCATTACTGTAAGAAGGTGTTTCAGACTGCAAGGATTGTATTGCAATCACTGTGTCTGTTAAAAAGGTAGCCATATGGCTTTATGTGGAGTATAGTACACCTCTAATGTCCATTATGACACTGGTTGTGTTTGATATTTAAGATCTGTCACTCAAATGGGGTTTGATGCAGTTAAAAACTGCATCACACAGCATTTGAGTGACAAATTTTTAATATGTCGTCTGCAAACACTTTCAGTTTGGACAAGCCTACTTTTTTGGTGTTTAGTAAAGAGTTAATCTGTCTACAGTAGGGATGTGAAGAATGTTATGGTAATCGCTGGGACTGTATTTTTTACACTTGTATATTGTATATCACCAATGGTTCAACTTTCACAAATCATCACAGTTTTGCCTTCCATAGTCTGTTTTGCTCTAGATCTGTACTTTACCTAAAATTAAACAAAAACAGAGGTAAGGAACTACATCCACATCCCCAAGTAGGCCAAAGTGGTCATTTGATTTAGCCTGTTGCTCTCAAAGAATTACAAATTTTGATGATAAGAAATGTAAAATTTATTTAATTCCTTTCCCTTTAAGCTGATGCAATATTGCATTCTGTATTATACACCAAACATTCAACCATACAAGACTGTTCACATGGCAAAGTGTGGCCAATATTTTAGCGAATATATTACAGGCACGTTCATGGTCATTTTTTTCAAAACAAATGCTCATTTTGGTGTGAGCTTTGTAATGACCATTCTACTCTCTGCTATGTCCATTTTCTCAAAGATCAAAACAAAAAAGTCTGTATGGGAATAAGTAGAAACCATTACCTAATATGCTGACACAATATATAAGATTTATTTTATACACTCCAGACATCAGACAAGACTGTCCACTTAGCGCAGTGTGGCCAATATAGGGAGGAGCTTTTTCTCTAGGCATGTTGATGGCCATTTTCTTCCCTGCTCCATTCAATATGCGTGTCAGCATGTAAATAGCCATGTTGATGTCACTATGGGGTTATATTACAATGTTTTCCAACATGCCTTGGCCTGACAGTCTTACATGAGAGACGGGCGCAAATATGAAAAGTAAATTGTTTGGGTTGAGGTTTTAATAAGACTAGGCAGGGATCCTATAATATCTATAGATGATCTCTGCACCAGGGTACCCAACACACTCCATGACAGTACCATCTTTACCTGCAAATACTTTGCAACAGAAAAGGCGTAAGGCCCTATATCCTCTCTGTACATTGGCCATATCAGGTACATTTTTGCAGGCCGGTACCTAGGTTATCAATGTGGGGATAGCACTGTCCACAAAAGCTCCTCTGAAGTATGAAATAAGCATGAAAAATATACAAACAAAAACAATTTTGAATTTAGAAAATTTTAGAAAGTTATTAGAGTTTGTTATGAAGAGGTTTTTCTGGTACTTGTTTTTTCATTCATTTTGACACAACACAGCATGAAGAGCGAACAATCCAGATGTAGTAGGAACAGAGATGCAAGACATTCACATCATTGGATTGAAGTGTACAAAGTTTGATTTGCTGATAAAGACCTTAAGTAATACTTCACCAAACGACCAAAATTTGGACTTGTCCTAATTCAAAGCATTTGCAGACAACAATTTAAATGCGGCTATTATGGCAGAATTTATTTTTGAAAGGGCAGAATGCATAGTGGGACAAGGAAAAAATGCTTGTTACCAGCATTTTCTCCTTTTCCCACTATGTTTTCAAAAGCCTTCTTTGTGAGGGTTGTTAAAAGTCTGGATTATGTGGAAAAGGGTTAAATCTTTACTCTCAGACTCCTCCATAATGAAAGCACCTGCAGACGACGAATTAAATGAAGCATGTATGATGACCGTTTTCTTTAAAAACCTTCTTTAAACAAAAGAAAATATTGTGGGGAAAAAAGAGAAAATGCTGTTAAAAATATAAATGATTTTTTGCCAGCAGCCTTATTCAACTGTAGGAAAGTTTTTTTTTTATACCATGATATGCATTTGACCTATTTACAAAAAAAAGATAAATGTTATTTTGAGCAACCTGATAGTTGAAATTTCTTGTTTTTGAAGTGAAATTTATGTACAGAAGTAGTGTAAGTGATCTCTTTTTTGATGCTTTGTTATGTCTGACCTTGAAATGAACTTTACTCTTTCATACTTTATGTACATGTATATTTGATGTAGTTACATATAATTTGAAAATGTCATTGACAGCAGCCTGATAGTTGAAACTTCCATTTGTTTTATAAAACCCTTGTCCCTGGCTACAATTCATGTATCGGTAATGGAAATTCCAAGTGTCAGTCTGCCGATCCTCACTTGCCTATAGGAACCTAATGTAAGATGCGTTATTCATGAACTTTTAGTTGAATGCTTGGATCTATTTTTAACCCAGATAGCAGTTTAACCCTTTTCCAAACAATGCCGGGTTTTAACAACCCTTGGAAAGAGGCCTTTTGAAAACATTCTGGAAAAAGGAGAAAATGCTTGTAACCAGCATTTTCTCCTTTTCCCACAATGTTTTCTACTCTATGAAGGACAAATTCAAGCATTTGAACCATCTTTGTCATCTGCAAATGCTTTCAATTTGGACCAGTCTAAAATTTTATCACATTGTAAAGAGTTAAATATGTTTATACTAATGGTAGGTTTGCCAGGAGCATCAATCTAATTTCAACTAAATTTGTTACTTTATGCCATAATGCCTATTTAACGTAAGAGTTTACATTTAGTTCAAAGAAGATATTGTCAGCGGCTAGATTTTGCCGTCTGTAGGTCTTCTTGAGTTAAAGCTTATATGTAAGAACTTTTTACTGGATAATTAATGAATATTTCTACCTCTTTACAACTGAAGTTTTGCCAGCAACCTGATAGTTGAAACTTCCATTTGTGGTTTTAACCCCTGTCCCTGGTCACAATTTATATAATGGAAATTGCTACCATCAGTTAACTGAGCCTCACTTGTTTATATTAACTTTATACTAAGGTAAAACATTTTCATTCATCAAAAGAACTTTCAGTGCTTAATTTGAAAATAAAGGCTTTAGATACAAATCCTTCCAAACATTAAATATGCTTTTTCATTGTTTATGAACTTCTATATGTACTGTGAAAAAGTTTAAAACTGTCATTTCCTAATTGCTTTAAATCATTCCCAAACAAAAAAAAATTTAGACTTGTCCAAACTTGAAGACAACAAATAAAATGTGAATTAAATAACAGTTTTCGTCTATGATATGGTTACCAGCATTTTCTTCTTTCACCACCATGTTTTCAAAAGCCTCTTTTGCCATAGGGTTTTTAAAAGTTGTGTGTTCAAGAGTTAACCTATAATCTGTCATAAATGTTCAGAAAGAAACACACTTGAAAATGTAAAGATGTTATATGGAAACTCAAACCTAGCAAAACTCTGTACAAAGAGGACAAGTATGAATGTCTTTCACCCAGTGTTTCTCCTATTGTGTCCATACCACCAAGATGATGTGCATTGCAGACAGGGATTTTATGCACAAAATGATGAAACAAAAAATACACTAAAACCTTCTCTAGCTCTACTAATAAAAGTTCTGTTGAACCAAATACATGAGAATTTAGAAAACTATAACAATGGTACAGCTAAAAACTGACTGACAACTTTAACCTACCATGAGTCCATAATCATCCCGAAATTTCCATATAGGCAAGCTCCTTCCCTCCCTGCAACAGATTTCAAAGGAATAACTAGAACTTGTTTTTCTACAAAAAAAACAGATGTCTACCTCCTTTTTGGTGTCAGAAGGATTGATATGTCACCAAGGCAATTTCTAACTGAAATAATGGTCATTTTTCTCTAACAGTTTTCGAGTTATAGAGCGGACACGACATAGTACGTAAAATGAGTAAGGAAAATAATCAAAGGGAAATAACTCGAAAAATATACAAGCCAGATTATGATTCTTGTGCATGACACTTCATCTCATGGTGTTTTACAAATGTGTGAAGTTTTATCAAAATATCTTAAAAGGTTTTCGAGTTATAGAGTGGACACGATTTGTGACGGACAGACAGACTGACACACAGGGAAAAACAATATGTCTCCCAACCATGACGGGGGAGACATAATAATAAACTTTAAACAAAATTTATCATTCTACATATACATAATTTTAGCATAAAATCAACACCTACGTAAAAGACAAGTACATGTACCACAATAATTTATTGATTGTATAGTGTTTAATGCTGTTTTCAACATCATTTCAGTTATATCGCACCTATCAATGCTTTGCTCTGCACAACAGTCTTTCCAAGCCACTGGCTGCTTTCCCACATAACCATTGTCAAGACAATGGTCAGCGGTGGGAGAGGAATGAACCCTGTCGCAAGGACCAACATCAATCCTCTGAAAGAAATTGGCCAAGCCAGGGACTGAACTAACGACCCTCTGTTCTCAAGCCCTGCATGCTACCGGCTGAGCTACAGGGGTTTGGCATGTACCACAATGAATGAATGAATGGTGATTCAGCAAGGCTTTGGCATCTAGGTCTTTAACCCTTTACCACATGCCCAAGTTTTACTCCTGCTAAAAAACTAGTATGAAATTTTCATTTTGATAGTAAAAACCCAAATATTGCTAGTTCAAAGTTTTGTTTGGGGAAATAGTAAATCCTTCCCAGAAAGTGTAGATCCAAGTTCAGACTGCATGTTCTGAGCAGTCTGATCTTGATCTACACTGTCTGCAAAAGGTCAGTGAGTCGCGCTTAGCAGCCGAAGGATTAAAGTCCTTGAGTAAGACAGCTTTTGAAAACATTTTGGTAAAAGGAGAAAATGGTGGATACTAGCATTTTCTCCTCTTCCGACGAAGTTTTTTACCCTTTCAAAGACAATTTCATATAAAGAGATACATTTGTCATCTGCAAATGGCAAGTCTAAAAATTTTCCATTAGGAAGAGTTAAATACATTTGAGTAATGCTGAAGAATACATGTACTTTAAAAAATACTGTGGCAAAAGGCATATTCCTGATTTTTCTACAAACTGGCATATTCAAATTAAGGTCAACGGCCCCTAACTCACATATTAAAAGATGGAAGCTGCCAAGATTGGCCCAACAGCCTTTATAAAAAAGCGTCGATGTTACACAATATTTACCGATGAGTTAGTAAGTCTACAGCCACTAACTCTCATATTAAAAGATGGAAGCTGCCAATATTGGCCGCATAGCCTTTACAAAAATGTTGATGTTTACTGATGAGATAGGGGCCGTAGACCTTAATATTGTTGTCTACATATACTTTCACATAGTACAAGTCTAAAAGTTTCATTTGGTAATGACTTAAAAGACTGTCAAGATAAATGTATTACAATTTCATATCATGTTGGGAGAATATCTGTACAGAAAATTGTAATGTAGATCTCAGATCAGATTGCATATTCTGTTCAGTCTGATCATACCACACAATCCCGACTTTTAACAACCCTGAGAAAGAGACCTTTTAAAAACATTGTGGAAAAAGGAGAAAATGCTGGTACACAGCATTTTCTCCTAATCCCACAATGTTTTCTACCCTTCCCAACACAAATTTCACATTCTGAGTCACATTTATTTTGTTGTCTATAGATGGTTTCAATTTGGCCACATCCAAAAAATTTGTTGTTGGGTCAAGGGTTAAATACCTGATCTGTGTTCAACTTACCATATAGATGCACAGCTGACTTGTAGATTGTTCTGATAACTGCTGCTGACAAAGTGTCTGCCATCTTTTCCAAGCACTGCCACTTTGAAACCATGTTTCTTGAATCGAAAACCCTAAGAAAAACCAAAAGAAAACCTCTTTATCTTATTTTGGAGGAGGGGTAGGAGGATATTGTGAGGCATTGATTTCGAGTAAGTTTATAAAGTAACTTTGTGTCCCTTTTTTTTTTAATTTTCTATTTTTTCAAATCTTTGCTTGTTTCATTTAACCCTTTACCACACAAGCAAAATGTAGACTTGTCCATATTGCAAGTTCTTGCAGTTAACAATTTAAGTGTAGTTTAATTGATGGAATCTGTATTTTATACGGTAGAATTAAAACATTGTGGAAAAAGGAGAAAATGCTGGTTACCCCCCTTTTCCACAATGTTTTCAGTTCTAAGGGGTCTTCATCAGGATTGTTTGGGAAAGGCTAAAATACCAAACAACAGAACTTTTGGCTGGCCCAGATTGACTGTTATTGAATGGTGTTTTATGTCTCTTTCAACATTATTTCAGTGATATCATGGCAACAGCTCACATATTAATGTGTTTCTTGGATTTTACCAGTACTAGGTAAGTGCTCCAAAGTGTCTTGCCTAAGGACAATCCCACGAAAAGCCCAACGGATCTAGAGCTGCTCAAACACAGGGCCTCCAGGTTATGAGTCCCACACTTTACCACTGAACCATGCAGAGTCCAGAGTGTAAGATTTTGCAGATGACTAATATCACTCAAATGATGGAATTTGTCTGCGATAAGATAAAAACACTGCAGGAAAAGGAAATAATGTTGGTAACTAGCATTTTTTTCTTTTCCCACAATGTTTTCAAAGGCTTTTACCCCCAGGGTCTTTAAAACACAGGATTGTTTGGTGGCAGATTAACCCTTCACCACACCATCCCGAACTTTAACGACCCTGAGAAAGAAGCCTTTTGAAAACATTGTGGGAAAAGGAGAAAATGCTGGTAACCAGCATTTACTCCTTTTCCCACAATGTTTTCCACCTTTCTCAGGACATGTTTAAATTTTTCAGTCACATCGATTTTTTCATTTGCAAATGCTTTCAATTTGCAATGACTTAAAATTTTGTTCATTGGTAAAGAGTTAAAGGACAATCTAGACTATTACTCTTTCCATATTGTTGTTTTGGAAAGAATATCTGTGAAAAAAAAAAACCAGTTTATGTCTAAGATTAAAAAGGATAGTTTGTTTAGTCTGATCTTAATCTACTTGTATAATTTTTAACTTACCATGTAGATGCACTGTTGACTTGTAGATTTTTCTCATTACAGCCTCAGGCAAAGCGTCTGTCATCTTTTTCAAGTATTACCACTTCAAAGCCATGGGATCTTTAATTGAAAACAAAACAAAAAAAAAAAACCTCTGGTTCTTTTTTTCTATGGGGGTGGGGATGGGGAATGGTAAAGTTGTTTCCAGTAACTTTATTTTACTTTTTTTTGTTTCTTTTCTGATTTGTACCCTTTAGATTGTTTTAAATCAATATGACTATTCTTGGTTAAATTGTATTTCTATTATAAGTAAAGTCTGAACTTATGTAACTCACAATTCTATTTTTCTTGCTCAAAACTGTGTTTGTAAGTGAGAAATGACCTGCTACTGTAGAAAGCTGACTGTATGCATTCTCAATGTGAAAATTTTATTTTTGTACTGTTCATGCAGCTTTACTCATTTTTATCTTCAAGTTTAAGATAGTTTTTAGTATTCATTTAATCAATTTTTCTTTTTGATAACAGGTCTTATAATTTTAGAATGGTCCAAATTGAAAGCAATTGCAGATGACAACGTAAATGGTGCTCAAATAAGAAAATTTGTCTTTGAATGGGAAGAAAACATTATGGAAAAAGGATAAAATGCTGGTAACCAACATTTTTTTCCTTTTTCCTCCGTGTTTTCAAAAGTCTTATTTCTAACAGTAATTAAAACACAGAATTGTATATTATAAAGAGTTAATAAATCACACCCTTATTTGTTTTATTTTTTTTTGCTTTTCAATTTAATTTCATCTTAATATGAATACATGTACTTTATAATCTTGATTTCTTTGCTCTTGCAAAGGAATCAAACTTAAATTTACCATTCTAAAGACTTTCTTGCTAGCATGTGTTTGTGACCTGCTGCTGTTGAAATCTGTAGGCGTAATATTATGTAACTTGTTCATCACACTGTTGTACTGTAACTTTGTATTTATTCCTTTATGTTTTCTTGAAACATAGAGTAAAGTCTAGTTCTTCTGTGTCAATATTTATATTTTGCAATCAAAGATTCCTCAATAACACAGTAGTGAAAATTTTAAGTTTATTATCTGTATCCTATTTCATGACTATTAATCAACAATTTAAATATTCTTTGGTTTTTAACTTTGTATCTAAGGTAATTCCCTCCAGATGCTTCCTTCGCATTTTATAAATCTGTATGTTTTAGTTCATGACGAAAATTGTTTATGTGTGCAAATTCCTGTCATTACTTTAAAAAAAAAAGGATTATGGATAGTGCTTGCTTCTGATACTTTCTGCAATACTTTTGCCAGGGACAGGGGGTATCAGAAACAAACATATTCCAATTGAAAATCTCTAAAGAAAAAAACTACATGTACAACTTTGCCTATAAATGATTCAAGTAAACTGCACAGATGTGATTGAAACTCAGGATTATCTGGTAAACGGTTCAATATCAATCTACCGTACTTAAGATTACACCCTTTTTTTTTTAGCATTTGTGAGTAAAAATTAAGTTGTTGCTTTATGTATAAAGCTAACTGTTTGTTTAAACTTGGCAATGTCATTTTTTGTATTGTAACTCCATTTTTTTGTGTTAGAATTTAAAGCAGCAGTTCTTGTATTTCTGTATCTTCTTTATCCCCTATATTATTTTATTTTATTCATATATTCTTGTATAATTTTTTTCCCTGTTACCATTTTATTCTTGTTTTTTTTTTTCTTCTTTGTAACTTATTATTTTTTTTCTAATTATTTTTATTGCTTTCTTTTCATGTTTTTCTTTTTTTTTCTTTTTTTTTTTCTTTTTTTTTTCTTTTTCTTTTTTTTTTTTTTTTGCTACTCATGTAATTTTATTTCATTCCTTTTCAAGTTTTTCATTTTTCACAGGTTTTTTTTCATAAGATGTTTTACATTATTATTATTTTTTTTTGTCATTTATACTAATATTGTATGTATATATTTTTTCTATTTTAGTTTTCTGGTTTTTTATTCTTTTCTATATTTAGATATTCCTTTTTTTCCATTTTTTTTTTGTGGTTGTTGTTTTTGCTTTATGATAATTATAATATTCCTATAGTTTTCCTGTATTCCTATTTTTTTTTGTTTTGGTTCATTTGAGTAAATGTCCCTATTTGGTGTGGAAAACCGTTAGCTCAGACACATGGGGGATGGGAACCTGAGTACTTACAGCTGAGACAGATCTGTTTTGCCTTGTATGTTTTTGCTATTTTAAAAATCTGTTTTCAATGAAGTACCAAGATAAATTATCAGTGTTCTTGATCCACTATGACCAATACTCCACTCAATCAATCCCACAAATCTCCAAGGGATGAATGGAATTAACTACCGTATTTCACCTAATTAACACGCAGGGGCGCCATACAAAACACCAATAAGGCGCTCTTATTTCATAGCCAATTTCCCGAAATTCCAGTGCCGTCATGTAGAGTAAGTATGGTACTTTGATCCAGGTTTTAGTTAGTGCTGTGTGCATAGTGATCACCATTTGAAAGACCAGCTGTATTAATGCAGAATGTCTCAATTCTACAGCCAATCGTGATTCATTTGGACATGAAATAGCATTCACAATTTATATGGAACACTAGTTTTTGATACTTCACTTTCTTAAAGTTTTTTTTTTAAGTTGACAAATTTTGTGTTGCCAGAAGTTTATAATGGTATTGGAAGTGTATGTATATTCTGATTGTCAGGCGTTAATGACATCGATTTGTGAAGTACATGTAATTAGGATTATGTCAGTGCCATACTGGTAAGTTTATTTATAAGATGATATGTCATCAATAAATTTCATCAGTCTGCGTTTTAGTAAAGTTATCTTGCATTTGGAAGTTTGTCACTCCAGTCGCCTACTTTCAGGTGAGGTTGGGTGTGGGTGGGGGGGTTGTCCGGAGGCCTCTAGAGTAAGTAATATTGTCAAGGGCGCTACTATTAGGGAGGGAGCGTTAATTAGGTGAAAAACGGTACCCATGATTTACTCATTATATACTTGATACTGAAAGTTGCAAATATACTATGTACAAGATATTTATCGAAGTGTGCTTGAATTATGCTTTTACTGGTATGCATCTCTTGTTGACACATTAAATGTGTAGTGCACTGGGATCATCTAGGCTAGAAGTTCATGAATGAATGAATGAATGAATGTTGTTTTATGGCGCATCGACAGCTTTGGTCATTTAGCGCTCATATCTGTGTTAAAAGATAGTAAGTGTGATTTTAAACTGAAAAAGGTTTGAATACATTTATAATAGTAAAAGAGTTGAATTAAGAAGGATTATGTGTGATCTTAATATGTATAAAGGACATTATTGACTGACAGGGCAATCCCTATCAATTCAAAGGCTTTAAATGACAGAGTTAAGAATGTGATAAAAAAGTTTGAACTAAATGTTGGATTGATAGTGAGAAGTCTTTAAATGAAGAAGAAATACGTGTCATTTATAATGTGCATAAAACATGATATTGAGTGGCTGGGCATTCCCTGCCTACTCAAGACTTTTAAAAGGTAAAACTGACGATATTGCTTTTCCTTGGAAATGAGTGTTAAAACTGGTAAAGATTGGAGCCTCCAATGGGATCAGTATACTCCCATTAAGGAGGTCCATCTCCAATGAGATAAGATGCCCCAAGAGGGCTAATCCTCCCATTAAGGAGATGCAAACTGAATATTAAAGGAATAAAGAATGTTGTAAAAAGATGGGTAAGAAACGCAAGAGTAAATATCACAGTTTATTGTAAATGCCAATCTCCTTTATGAAAGCGATAATAGATTCAACGCTGACAGAATCAAAAAGATTTTTCAAACTATTGACGTTGAAATATTTTGAACAAACTGGCTGAAAGTCAATGCAGTATAGTAGGATATGTTTCACAGAAAAGGATGCATTGCATGGAATACATTCAGGGGCATCATCTCTGGTCAAGAGCCAGGAATGTCTGATGCGTGAATGGCCAATTCGAAGTCGTTCAATTATCACTTCTTCTCGACGAACAGACCTGTAAATGGGGTACCATTCACCAAGGGACGGTTTAACTGAATGCAGTTTATTGAAAACATCAGCATCCCACTGGGATTGGATATGTGTTAAAACGGAGGATTTAAAATCAGTGTGTGGAACTTTAAAATCTGAAATGGGAAGGTTAAGTGCAGATTTAGCAGACCTATCGGCATTTTCATTGCCTTTGATGCCTACATGACTTGGAAGCCAGCAGAACACCAATCTATTCATAGAAGAAATTTGTGAGATCCTTTCCAGTAAATTACAGATTAAGGGATTCTCAATGCATTGATGTGAAAGGGCTTGTAATGTTGACAAAGAGTCCGAGAAGATAATGAAATGGTTAGAATTAGAACGTTCAGCTAGATTAAAGGCAAGATTAATTGCTTTAATTTCAGCAGAGAAGATAGAGGAGTTGTTTGGAAGGCGACACTTTAAGCTCCTTTGTCCATAAACAGCGGCAGCTGCTACAGAATTTCCTTCTTTAGATCCATCCGTATAGATGGGTTTGAAGGAAAAATAATGCTCCTTTATCTCGTTGTATCTAGCATGAAACACAGTTCAGAAGTTCATGAGTAATTAACAAATGTTCCAAAGATTAACAAGTGTTCCTAGGCTTGCCAAGATTGCTGAAACCAAGACAAAATGTCATTATCCTCATTTATGCATTTGAACTTTGAAATAATCTAGCAACACTTAAAAATTGTGATGTCTTTGTTTTCTAAATGACACCTTGAAACATGACTGGAAATATAATATATGACAAGTTTCTTTAACAATTAGGTCTATATGAACTTGGACTTGGCCAGTAAATTGCTAAAGTGTTTGAAACACGCCTAGCATTTATAATCTGAACTACTGCAAATTCAAACTAGATGTTTTCTCTTACTGTTTTGATTTAACAGAAAAAAAAAAATAGTAATTTAAACATTATAAATGTAATGTATTGTTGCTGTTGTGTATTCTATTCTTATCTTGAGTAACCTTTATGCAAATACTTTGTAAGAAAAGTTGCTAAATTGAAATAGTAAAAATTTGCATGCATAAGTTGCAACAGCTGAAGCATCAAGTACAATTTAATACATTGAAAAGTTTGTTATAAGGTTTTCATGGTGTGGCTGGTTTTGGTATTCAAAGTATTCCAAGAACTGATCTGTATGTATTACTGAATTGAAATCAGGCAATGTCAATGCATTTATATATAGACCTGCTGATGAATCTTCTAAAAGCACCAAGTCTTTGATTGTCTATTTGATATTGATTCCCCAGTTTGATCTAAAATCTTTTCACAGAAAACATGTCTAAATTGAAAGCAGAGGCAGACAAGAAATCAAATGTGACTCAAACACTGAACTTTTCCCTTTGAGGCTAGAAAACATTGTGGGCAAAGGAAAAAATGCTGATTATCAGCATTTCCTCCTTTGTCCACAATGGTTTCAAAATTCTTCCTCTTCAGGGTCGTTTAAACTCAGGATAATGCGGTAAAGGGTTAAATACACAATACAACCTAACCTAATAATGATAAATAAAAATACCCTCTTTATTACAAAGGTCAGCAAGGGATTTATTTATAGACAGTCAGATCACATAAAATTGAAACCTACATGTACTACCATACTGAGGAATGAGCAAAGTTGCTATTTTAAATCATATGTAAAAGAAAAGAAATGAATGAATAAATGAATGAAAAATTTAAGACAATGATAACAAGATAATTTGATTAAGGAAAATTTCGAAAGAAAAAAATACATATATAAGTACATTAATGTCGATCTAATATAAATACATGTGTAAAAGTAAATGTACCATTAAGCTCTACATATCTATTTCATATACCCTTCAAGTGCCAAACAAACTATGTAGACATGGAACAGGGACCAGTAAAAATGTCATTTCAACGCTGAACTTTACTCATTAGGTAGAGCAGATCTAAAAGCAGACTACATTATACAGTCTGATCCTGATCTGCTCTAGCCTGAAAAAATCTAAAGTGAGAGGCACTTGACAGGTTAAGAGCCTTTTCATTCCACATTACATGAACCTTATATAGATTGACACACACACAAAAACTGTGTGGTCTTTTAAACCCAGTACCAAACAGTCATAAATTTTAAAGCCCAAAAGGAAGGCTTTTGCAAACAGTGTGGGAAAAGACGAAAATGCTATAAACCAGAATTTTCTTCTTTTCCCTCAATATTTTCCACCCCTTCAAGGGCAGGTCTTATCTTTTGTGCTGTATTAGTGATGGTGTCTGCAAAGGCTTTTAATTTTAAAAAGTCCGTAATTTTGTTGTTTGGTATAGAGTTAAGTCTAATGAAGTACAAAAATATAGAAGATGTCTTTGTCAGTCTAATGGTAAGATAAATGCATTCACATAAATTGTGAAAATGGTCTTTTTTTTAACTGATAAAATTGTTTTTCAGTGACATGTACTTTGGTTTTGATAAAAGGGCTCAGATGAGGTTAACTTTGCAAATGAAACACAGCTGCTGCCCCTGAATAGACCGACAAACCTTTCTGACTTGCCTTCATCCGTCATTGGTGACAGTTTATCTCTATATTTTTGTTTGTTTGTGATTAAAAAATCTTGCTGCCCCTGAATAGACAGACAAACCTTTCTGACTTGCCTTGGTCCGTCATTGGTGACAGTTTATCTCTAATTTTTGTTTGTGATTAAAAAATCTTGGTCAAAAGACAAATTTTTCCTGGATCCCACCCAGTAATCAACTTTGTCCTGACTACATGCATCTCTCTGCTGTGTAACCTGGGTTCTAACCAGTCCAAGGAAATCATCAATTGGGCAAGGACAACCTTTCTGAGCGATGAAGTATAAAACTAATTTTGTTTCATGTATTCTAATTTGTATCTTATTTTTTTTCAAAAATGATTAGTATACTTTATACAAGCCATTTTCAGAATTTACATGAACAGATTTAACTTACTTATCAAACTATAATTCAAATTCTGCTTTTTTCATACTCAGTCTTATCAAATTTGGATTTAAGATCCTTAACATCAAAAATTGTATGAGATAAAGAATTATATCTTTTTTACTTCTGGATCTAGGATCCTTTACATCAAACATTGTACGAGATAATGATTTAATATTTCGAAGATCCTTAGCAACACAGTAATTGCTTAGGACTTGGGTAAAAAGAAATGCAGTGTTCATTTCAGGACAAATTTGTGTACAAAAAAGATAGTATAAAATCAATGCAACAAGAAGTTAATGGTTGGCTGGGTGGGCCACAAAAAGGGTAATCAGGTCCAGTAATAATTACTTGCCCGTTGATCTCCAGTTTCTCTAAAATTAAACTTTTGCAGTATTAGGTCAATAATGAAAGTATGATTTTTTTTTTTCATTCACTCATATTTACAAATCTTTAATTTTGATTGAAACCGTCTTTCCATGTTTTGGTCAGTTTCCTTAAAAGTATTTTACCTCAGTTAGCTTGGCCCATACAAAAATTATTTAAAGGCCAAGGGCCCACCTCAGACAAAAACTGAAATGAACCCTGCAGATTAAGATCTTTACCAAATGACAAATTGGATTTGTCTACTTGGAAACATTGCAGATGACATATTACAGGTGGCTCAAATGCTGCAAATTGTCTTTGTAGGTAGCAAAACACTGTGGATAAAGAAAAAAATGCTGCTCCTCTTTTTCTCACAGTGTTTTTAAAAGTCTTAATATTTCTTCAGGATTACAATGAAGCAGGATCATTTGGTAAAGGCTTAAACAATGCATTTGATAATAGATCAGAAATATACAATAAGAGTAGTAAGACATTACATCCACTTTCATTTTTAGGAGTTAAAATCCTCAACATAAAATAAGGTATGCTTACAATACCTTGGTGGCTATAACAAATCCCTTTGGTTTACTAACTCTCAAACATGTTTTTAAGTTAATGTGTGTCTTACAGACACACATCATGTTTGGATACCTCAAAATGTATCAAACCTATCAATTTCATAGACATGGTGCTCATTTAAAAGATTCATCTGTTGTAAAATTTTATGTCTTCTGTACCTGTCAACTAATGAAATACTTTGAATACATTGGCCACAAACCTAAAACTTTAAAAACTTGGACACAGTTCTTCTACAAGTGTCTATTCTGCTCTACTCAAAAGCCATTGATGAACGGTGTATTAGCCAAAACTTTAAGAGTCATTTGAACAAAATAATAATAAGAGTCAGAACTATAATTTAAAGAGTCATACCCAATATAAATGCTTTCATGCAAATTCTTGACACATTACATCCTTATTATTTGTATGTATATAAAATAGATGTTTTTAAGCCAATAGCAGGCCACTTGTTCACCAGCAGTTTGCCCATACTGTCACTGGGGTAAGAAACATGTCCTTTACTGATCTGTTTCTTGCAGAAAATCTTAATCATATTCATGTGTATACCTAACTATAATTGGTCTAATTCTAATTATTTCTACATAAATTAAGTATTTGTGATTCATAAAAATCAACAAAGTTCAGCCTCAATAATCTATGTAAAATCATAAATGATGCAGTAATGTGTGTGATGTAGTAACTGCTAAATTATTGTGGTTGTCCCATCTGCAATACCCCACTTTTAGATGAATTCTTAGACAATCGTGTGTAAAAACATATATATTTAGTACAAAGACAACCACTTGTAAGTTTTAATGTGCATTATAGTGAGACCTATAAATAACTGTTGACTGATCTACGAATCTACATAATCAATGTAATGTGACTTATCTATGATAGTGTCTGATGATTGATAGTTAATTTCCTATTTTATTGAAGCACCTTTGTAAATAATGTTTGTCATACTGACATTTATATGCAGTGGGTTTTGTTGATGGTTGGGTTGTAGCAAGAAGGGGTTGGTCAAGGAGCATCAAGTTTTCACAAGAAGCAGATCTGCTTAGTCTTAGAACCATAAAGGATGTTACCGGATATTAGAGACATAATGTAAGAATATGCATAAACTGATGTCATGAGGGTCAGAATATATCTGGAACTGCTTTAAGATGGTTTGTCTTAGAGACTGATAATGTATGTTTCATCAACATGGCAATCTAAAGGTTTAACAAGACATTATTTGTTGGCCATTTTGGGTTTTTGGTTAAGTATTGATCTGTATTGATTTATTTGGTATAATTGAAATTGTTTAAAAAAACACCCACACACACACACACACACACACACACAAAAACAAAATATGTAGGTTTGTTGACAGAGTAAGATTAATACTCATGATACTGTATCTTCTTTTTCATTTATTAGTGGCTGATTCCAGGGCATGGCCTCATAAATTAAGGCAGGATGTTGTAATTTGAAGGTAGAGTGTGGCATCTTAGTGAAATGGCACAGTTTGAGTGCAGCTTATATTTTGATTTTTTTTTTCAAACTTTGTAAGTTTGCTACCCTTCAACAGTATATGGCAACCATATTGTCTTATATACTTGACACCATGGCAGACAATCAGTTTAGAATTACCAGGTTATATTTAAATTTTGATTTTTAGGCAGGTAGAAGTATATGTATATCAAAGTCATACCTCAGTGTCTCAAGTTATAAATATTGTATTCCAGAATTTTAGAAACTGTTGATAAGTTATCCATCATTACATGGACAGATTTTTCATAATTTTATATGTATTCAAATTGACTTTTAATTACCTCATGTAAAGTGATTCCTACAAAGTCCAAATCTGGTCATATTGTAAATCTACAAAGAAAAAAAAAAAAACTCTAAGTTTTGTGTAGTTTATAACAAATAACATAAAAACCAAGTTGTTGCAGGTAGAGAAAAATTCTATTTCTTTGTAAGTGTATATTTTTAACCCTTTATGCCTTATTCAGGAGTTTTAATAACCCCAAGGAAAAAGACTTTTGAAAACACTGAGGGAAAAGGAGAAAATGCTGATAACCAGCATTTTCTCTTCACCCACATTTTCTACCCCTTCAAAAACAAATTACATCATTTGAGTCACATTAAATTCTTCGTCTTGAAAGGCTTGCAATTTGGACTGGTAAGTAATTTTGTCATCTGGTAAAGGGTAAAAAATACACCAATACTAATTATGTTATCCTTTTACCACACAATCCCGAGTTTTAATGACCCTGAGGAAGAAGTAACTTGAAAACATTATGGGAATAGGAGAAAATGCTGGTTACCAGCATTTTCTCCTTTTCCCACAATGTTTTCTATCCTGTCAAAGACAGCAGTTATCTTTCGAGCTACATTTTTTTTTTTTTGGTTGTAGTATGCAAATGATTTCAATTTGGTCAAGACCAAAATTTTGTTGTTTGGTAAGGGTTTATTATTTTAAGGATACTCTTTGACTTGCCTCAGTATACTGTAATTGGAATTTTTCTACCCTAAAATTTTTAATTCACTATTGAAAATAGGCTAGATAAAATTCTTCCAAACATTCCTATACTTGAATGAATGACAAAGACGGCTTTCAGAAACATTTTGAAAAAAAAAAAAAGTACGCTGCAACTAGCATTTGCTGCTTTTTCCACAAAATTTTCTACCTTAGATCAGCACTACTTAAGACGCCGGCGATAATTTGCGAGAAAATAAAACAATCGCAAGTTGCAACCACGTGTAAATCTACCACGCTAGATCAAGATTTACACGTACTTTGATTATTCGTGAAAAATATCTACATATTACGAATAAATAAGACACTTACTTCATTTTTTCCGGATCAAATTGTTTGGGTCTTTCTGCGAAACGCCATACTGCCCGCTCTAACGTTGACTACTCACTGAGTAATCTCGTGCACGGTTGAGTAATCACGTGATCGGGGTCAGCCTAAAAACCAACCAGAACAGACGGGAACAGAAGCCTTTATTGACCCTCAATCGCCTTCACAACTAAAGCCGCCTATGCGGCCACTAAAGATTGATATCAGACTGAAAAAAAGCATTCTGATCTTTGATCTACACTGTCCGTTTTGTTGAAATAATCTGGCCAAGAGCAACCTTACACTTGCAATGATTTAGGTCTTATTTCTAGACTGGCATTGTCTGTTTTAAAGGTTTATTCGGCGTTCTCGGCGTTATCTGCACATGTCATATTCTTCGAAGATTCGACTTGTCTGCTATGACGCGTCACCCATCCACGTATACCTGGGAAAAGTAGGGCTTATACAGAAGCTATTAGCCTATGACCTAAGCATGAAGGGGCTCTTTTAATAAATGGCCGGTGCATAGGTTACATGCTAGCCAATCATAGCTGGATGAATCCCACCAGGTAGCGTTTTACTGAGTAAACGTTTATTTCCGTTGTCTGCGCATGTCATATTCTTCGAAGATTCGACCTGTCTGCTGTGACGCATCACCCATCCCCGGATACTTGGGAAAAGTAAGGCTTATACCGAAGCTATACCCAAGCCTGTAGGGACTGTTTTAATAAATGGCCGGTGCATAGGTTACCTGCTAGCTGATCATAACTGAACGAATCGCACCAGGTAGCGTTTTATTGAGTAAACGTTTATTTTATTTTGAAATTCAAAGTAACGGTTGTCGTTTTGAAAAATTAGTCCGCTTCTGTACCCAGAATGCCCAAATTAAATAGATGTGTATTTGTAGAATGCCATCTAGCGGAAGACAATGGGTTTATTTCATTTTGAAATTCAAAGTAACGGTTGTTGTTTTAAAAAGTAGTCCGGTTCTGTACCCAGAATGCCCAAATTAGATAGCTGTGTGTTTGTAGAATGCCATCTAGCGGGAGATAATGGCGTTCTCGGGTAACCAACATATCACTTATTTATAGATGAACTTAGAATTGTACCGATAACATGTCTTTGGATTTCTAAATTCATTTTTTACTTTTGTTTGTACATAAATGGCTTGCGAAAAGGGGCATTCGGACATTTGCGTAAAGTGTCGTCTCGGATCTGCCTGCGAAGTCCGCGCAGACCAGGGATCTTATATGTATATAAGATCCCTGCGCAGACTAATCCGAGACGGCACTTTACTGCTACATTAGATTTTGTTCTTCAGTAGACTTGCGCAAAAAATGAAAATTACATAAAAGCGGAAAGTGTCGTTTCGGATTATACTGCGCGGACTGCGCAGGCTGATCCGAAACGACACTTTACGCAAATGCCCCTCTTCGCGTGTTGCAGACCACATAGGAATTTATCCACTCCAAAGTTTACAACTGTGCTCACCATTGACCGATAGGACACGTGAGAGGGCTTGTTTGTTCTCAGAATGACAAATAATTTTATCTTGATATTTTCTATATAATATAGTTTGGGAGAAAAAATCGTTTTTTTTTTAAACGATTTCACTCTTTTTTTTTTCATCCCTTTACTTCGTCACATACGATGCCCTTTATTTGCAATATGGCACAGCTAGTATTTCAATACAGCAATACTAAGAACTATTTGTGAATGCAGTCCCTGATGCAAGTCACTGGCAATCAGGTCTTACCAGGGATCGTATATATGTTATAAACATTTTAAATTCGATGGTAAAAAACCAGATGTTGCTATTTCAATGTTATGCTTTGAGTAATAATATATCCATATCGGACAGTGTAGATCCAAGATCAGACTGCACGTTCTGTGCAGTCTGATCTTAATCTACACTGTCCGCAAAAGGTCAGTGACTAACGCTTAGCAGCCTAAGGGTCACTGGGTATCGGAGAAGATTCCCTCTTCGCTATCTTTGCAACCGACATCAGCCGTTGGTTGAACTGTGAAATGATCTTTTCTGTAGGCTGTTAAACGGGACTATAGGATCTTTTGCGGACAGTTTAGATCAAAATCAGACTGCACAGAACGTTAAAACTAGGGAGTGTATGGTAAAGGATTAAACCGGTACTCCAAAAGCGTCGAATTTTCTGCTGAATTCAGCCACCTTGTGACATTGCGGTATCAAGAATTTAACGACGTTCGCGACAGTTTCCATTTTCACGCTTCGTGTAACTATCACGCTCACCTTTTACACGAAAAAAACGGTGAGCACCTAACACAATTGATCTTGCCACACTTGTCAATGTCTGCAGAATGGATAAACCAAGAACTAAAACGGGTCGTTTCATGTCAGCAAAACAAAGAAAAAAATATTTGAATCAAGCCAAATTATTATCTGCGAGACAAGAATCCAAAATTACGCTTTCAAAAGATCGGACTGAAAGTCAAAGTAAATCACCTAACGTCACCTTACAAGGGATTGATTGATTGATTGTATGGTGTTTAACGCCGTTTTCAACATTATTTCAGTTATATCGCTGCGGCCAGTGCACCTATCCATGCTTTCCTGGAGTCTCTTTTACCAGTACTCTGCACAATTTTCTTTCCAAGCCACTGGCTGCTTTCCCACATAATCATTGTCGAAACAATGGTCAACGGTGGGAGAGGAATGAATCCTGTCGCAATGACTATCATCAATCCTCGGAAAGAAATTGGCCGAGCCAGGGGTCGTAGCCAGGGATCGAACCCTGGACCCCGTGTTCTCAAGTCCTGCACGCTACCGACTGAGCTACCGGAGCTCGGCCCTAACAAGGGAAATATGGACACAGATGCTACTACTACCGTCTCTATCTGGCAAACGTATCGTCGAGCTAAAACATCTTTTTAGATGAAGATGCTTTCAGTTTGGTCTAGTCCAAAATTATGTCACTTGGTAAAGACTTGCAGAAAAGGAGGGGCTGTACATCACTCTTCCTCCTTTACCAGGTTATCCCTTACATTGATGAGTTTGCAGCAGACAACATTAGAAAACTTGATGTAAAAAGGAGAAATTGCTTCTAATGATTGATTTCTCCTTTTCGCACGATGATTTCTGACCCATCAGAGAACTGTGATACATGAATACCAGGTTTTGGTTTAGCGTCTGCAAACGTGTCACATTTAGAAGAGTCTAAATATAGTCGTTTGGAAATGGGTTAAATGCTAAAATCAGTATTATATTTATATGCTATGAATTGGTTTATTGTAACCAACAAACTTGATTCTTATAAATATTGTTTTATTACTGAAAAAAATTGAGATAATTTACTTCATATAATGTCTTTGTCTTGGACAAACCCTACATTTACTCATTAGTTAGTGCCCCACCCACAAACTTAAAATGTATTTTCTTTAAAAAATAAGGCTGGTGACCTTTTTGTTTTAAGCCTGATTCTTTTAGTTTAGTACCTGAATATTATTTATAGAAAAAAATAAGAAAAATCTGAATGTTAGAACATTTAAAAAAATAATTTTAAAAGATACTCTTTGTTTGTTTGTTTGTTTGTTTGTTTGTTTTTTTTTTTTTGGGGGGGGGGGTTCCAAAATAAAGGTGTTTTCGTCATAAGTTAAGGTTTTTTTTTTAAGATTTATACTCAGTATACTCTAAATTATTTTTTTCATTAAATTTGATGTTTCACCAATACAATTACATAAAATTTGCTTATAATTGTTGTCATTTAAAAAAATATACATAGTCTTAATTTTCATAGATGAAATTTCATCCTGAACTGCCGCAATGCAGGATTTACTAAAAGAAGTATTCATAGAATTTTCCCAAAGCTGGTGACCCCCTCTTTTTATCTCCTATTTTTGTAGATCAGACAATGAACTATCACCAAACAAAATTTCATGAAATTCTGAATGTTTTCAAAAAATGGTGAAATTGTAGCGATCGTCTTTCAGAAAAAATCGATGTATAGAATCGATTAAGTCCAAGATCAGACTACTTGTTTTGTGCAGCCTGTTATTAATCTACACTGTCAGCAAAATTGAATTTGGACGGATTAGGTTTCAAAATTAGACTGCTTTTTGTGTAGTTTATTACTGTTCTACATTGTCAGCAAAAAGTGCACTTAGTCGCACAAACGGCCGAACGGCAGGGATCAGAACTTTAATCTCAGAGCATCAAAACTTAACCCTTAAACCGAAGAATGAATGAGGTATAAACCGCAAAACAAAGCCCAAATATAGCAATGTTCTTTCCAAAGAAAAATCTCGCTGTATCTGATGGTGTAAGGCTAAGATTATGTGTAGTCTGGTGAGGGTGCACATTCTGTGCTGTTTGATACTAATCTACAAGGGCTACAATGGCCTTTAGCAGACAAAGAGTTAAGGTTTAAACCCGAAAACAAAAAGCCAGATATACGGTCTAGGCAAGGATTGTAAATTTGAAACAGGGCTACTGTTACGCTGTTACGTAATGTTACGTTTTTCTTATCTTTTACAGCTGCGGAATATCGATTATAAATAGATTATACGCGGTTTATGTTTGCCAAACTCCGGAAAATCCCGAACCTTTACGTATAGGCCTAATATCGGTTATTTTTATCGATTTGTTGATATGCGAGACTGCTGATATAGCATCTCCGTGAAAGTTTGCTATGGAGATTAGGTACATACACGACAGTGATGAAGACTCTAAAGAGATTAGGTACATAGACAACAGTTATGTTGACGCTAAAGAGATTAGGTACATAGACAACAGTTATGATGACTCTTAAGAGAATAGGTACAGAGACAA
The DNA here is from genome assembly GCA_946811185.2 of Hippopus hippopus. Lineage (NCBI taxonomy): Eukaryota > Metazoa > Mollusca > Bivalvia > Cardiida > Cardiidae > Hippopus > Hippopus hippopus. The sequence continues at coordinate 21,524,802 of OX328103.1, forward strand.
CAGTGATGAAGACTCTAAAGAGATTAGGTACAGAGACAACAGAAATGAGGACTCTAAAGAGATTAGGTACATAGACAACAGAAATGAGGATTCTAAAGAGATTAGGTACATAGACGACAGTGATGGAGACTCTAAAGAGATTACATGTAGGTACATAGACGACAGTGATGAAGACTCTAAGGGGATTAGGTACATAGACGACAGTGATGAAGATTCTTAAGAGATTAGGTACAGAGACAACAGAAATAAGAACTCTTAAGAGATTAGGCACATAGACAACAGAAATGATGACTCTAAAGAGATTAGGTACATAGACAACAGTGATGAAGACTCTAAAGAGATAAGGTACATAGACAACAGAAATGAGGACTCTAAAAAGATTAGGTACATACACAACAGTGATGAAGACTCTAAAGAGATTAGGTACATAGACAATACCAGAAAATGGACTCTAAAGCATTCAGGACAACATTACCTATGAACTCCAAGGAGTTTTGGTAGATACACAAAAGCTTTTCGGAACCCTGAATAGTTTAGGTAGATAGACAACTTTTAAAGTTGACTTGAAAGAGTTAAGGTACAGAGACAACAATACCGGTATGAGTAATATCTAAATAGTTTTAGCACAAATGAAAAAGAAATGGTGTCCTAAAGCGTTTAGGTACATAGACAACAGTAATGATGAATTCTTAAGAGTTTAGGTACATGGACAACAGGAATAATGAACTCTTTAAGATTTTGTTCATTTACGTAGACAGCAGTATTTATTTACTATAAAGAGTAAAGGTATAGAGAGAACAGTTATAACTATCTCTAAAGAGTTTACGTAGCTAGAAAACAGTTATAACGTACTCTAAAGCGTTTAGGTACATTCATAACAGTAAGAAAGAGATTAGGTACATAGATAACAGTAACAGTTTACTCAAAAACGTTTAAGTACATACACAACAGTAATTATAAACTCTTACGATTTAGGTAACAGAAGTAATGCTCCCAAAAGCGTTTAGGCACATGGGCAACAGAAATAAATAACTCTAAAGAGTTTCGGTATATAGACAACAGAAACAAAAATGATGTCTAAAGAGTTTAGTTACATGTGAAACATTTCGTAAGTATTTACTCTAGAGCTTTTTAATAAAAATGAAATCTAATGTGTTCAGGTAGATAAGCAGCATAGTTTAAGTTAACGTATACACACCAAGTAAAATTCAGTGTCATTATTAACAACGAACTCTGAAGAATTAAGGTACATTAGCAACATTTAAAAGTAACTATAAAGCGTTTTGGTAAATAATCAACAATAAAAATTAACGAACTATAAAGCGTGTAAGTATATTGACAGGAATGATTATCAACTCGTAAGAGTTTCAGTGCAGATGAGCCATTTTCAAGCTGCAAACAGCCGGGGTATTCCGGCACAATTTATGCCGGAACTACTTTAATTCAAACGCTTTAGAGTGCTTTCAACTTAAACGCTATAGTGTTTTAGATTCACGGTCAAAGAGTCTGTGATGGCGTCAACCATTGCGACTGGAATGTGCTTTGCTGTTGGCACCATACTTCGACTTGCTCTTTTTAGATCAAGTGCAGCAAGATGGCTCGCAGAAAGAACAGAAATTTCATCACCACTTACATCATGGGAAAGAGGTATAAAGTTTGAAATAGTTGTAATGAAGTAGTGAATTGTCATGTGTTTTCGCGATTAAATTTCTTGTCACAATTTCGCAAATGACATGTGTAATAGCACTTCCACAATTTTTTGGATGGGCGTGAAAACGACTAAGAACCGAAACAGTGCATGGCATAATACCGGGAACTCCCCACCACTATACAATTCTGTGCATATACATGGCGTTGTTTTATGAGTAAAAAAGATAAAAATTCAATGGACAGATTGATCAGGCCTAAAAAAAAAATAGTTTGTTTAGAGTAACGTCTCCAAAAATGTTAGGTAGGGTAGGGACGAATTTTTTTTTTTTTTTTTTTTTTTTTAACTCCCCCCCCCCCCCCCCAAAAAAAAAACATTTTGGAATGGTGGTATTTGCTTTCGAAAATGGAAAAAAAAGAGAAAATGGTGGCTACCAGCTCTGAGTCCCTTTTCTCATTATGTGTTCAAAAGACCTCTAGTCTGTCATTAACTTTCTGATTGTGCGGTAAATGGTCAACTTCTATCTAAACTATACTTCTATATTTGCATCTTTTTTCCCCACTGAATGCTGTCCACTTTTGTTTAACTCTTTTCTGAATTGAAATTTTTTAGACTTGTCCAAATTAAAAGTATTTGCTGACAACAAAACAAATGTAACTCACAAATTGAAATTTGTTTTAGGAAGGGTAGAAAACATGGGAAACAAAGAAAATATGGGTTTATAGCATTTTCTCCTTTTCCCTCAATTTTCCCACAATGTTTTCAAAAATTTTTTTTAAGGATTGTTAAAACTGTGGATTGTGTGGTAAAGAGCTAAAACAGCTGAAAAAGTGAAAAACATTTATTTGCAAGTTTCTAAATAAACTGAATAAATACTAGAATGTTTCGTTTGTTTTTATGTTTAATACCCTCCCCCTCCAGAACACTTTAGAGGACCATATATATTATACTGTTTTAAAGTAAACATTTTATCTGTAGAAAAGTTGGGTTTACAAAGGTTATGCATATTGTTTTTTATCTAGAACACACATTCTTGACACAACTTTGAAATTACAAGTATCCACTTCTGTTGTCCTTCAGAGTTATAATGTGAAACAAGAGTGTCGTCATCACAATATACGCCGCCACATGGCTGCTATTTCAAGCAGCTAGCTTTAGAGACTAAAGTGTTGGAATTTCTAGTACCTACCTGGGTAGCTCAATAGATATATTGTGTTACTTCTGATCTAAAAGTTTTACGCATGGACTGATGGATGGACAGACGGACGCACAACGGACTCATTGGTCATTGGCTTTGATTAAGCAATAAAAATATGAAGTTTCATGAAATTATGTCCATTAGTTGGAGATACATTGATGAAAAACATTTTTTTCCCATGACACAGCAATAAATTCCAAAACCCTGACAATATGCGCTAGGTCACATGATCTGTGAAAATTTCATCCAAATCCGTTGAGATATGTCAAGTAATTAAAGAGATATTGGTGAAAAATGAAATATAACATGAAGCCCCCTTTTTCCATGATGCAACTATAAATCGCAAAACCTTGACAATCTGCACTAGGTCACATGATGAGAAACATTCTATGAACATTTTATCCAAATCCGTCATGAAATGTGGGAGGAGTTGCGTTCACAAGAAACAGACTTTTGTAAGGATGGACGCAGTTTAAATTTGACATGAAGCCCCCTTTTTCCATGACACAGTAATAAATTCCAAAACCCTGACAATATGCGCTAGGTCACATGATCTGTGAAAATTTCATCCAAATCCGTTGAGATATGTCCAGTATTAATTAAAGAGATATTGGTGAAAAATGAAATACAACATGAAGCCCGCTTTTTCCATGATGCAGCTATGAATTGCAAAACCTTGACAATATGCACTAGGTCACATGATGAGAAATATCCTGTGAAAATTTTACCCAAATCCGTCAAGAAATGTGGGAGAAGTGCTGCTGCTCCTCAATTTTATATAGATCAGACACATTTTACCTGGAAACTAAAGTGGCATCACTTGCCGGAAGTGTAGGAGAGATTAGAAAGCCTTGGAAAATTTTTGCATAGCGGCTCCTAGCCTAGGCAGTTTCAGGTTTTTCTCTAAGACCAGGTAGGGTAAATCAAGCTGAGTGAAAAGGGGGGGGGGGGCAGAGCGAGAACAAGGCAAGTTTGGGTAGATTTATATTTTCCGAAAGAAATTATTGTTGCCTCATTGTAACAAAGATAGAAAAAAAAAATATGAAAATACCTGTCTAATATGAAGACCTATCGACGCTTGATAAAAATCTAAACTTCTATCGTTGCCGTCGTCTAGTTTAGTCCACAGTACGTCCTGTCTGATAAGTTGCAAGAGAAACGTCCATTAAAATTTTTCGAATGTTATATCTGCATTGAACACCTTAATTGTTCGTAGTTCTGGAGCATGCTAGCACTTTTGCCGAATGATGTTTAACAGAACTTGTTCAATCTGAAATTTAGCAAACCGAAAGTAGCGACAATGCACTACAGAACCGGAAATGCGGTGATGACAACAGAGATGACGGGATCCTGTCTATCTTTTACGCGAAGAAAAGCGAAAATCAAAAGTAAAAGTTCGTTACACAGTCTGTATAGTACCGCAGTATTTCGGGCGTGATTTGTTGTAGAAGATAAAACTGGTACCCGTTTGTCTTTTGTAACCGTGCGATAGGATACGAATGTTCGATAAACAGAAGTTCCTGTGTGGAGTTAGCGAAAAAGCCCGATCTCTCCGCCTGCTTGTATGTATTTTTAGAAATGGAAAACCCACATTGTTGCGTTTGACAATTTGTGTTTAAGGTCGGTTCAATATACTCCGATACACGGTAGCTTTTGTACAGGCGTAGGAGTTTTCATGCATAATTATGTATGTAGTAGTACAAGATTGTACACCTATAATATAATGCGCAATATTTGCCGAAACAGGCGTCCTGTGACACAGTATGATAAAAGGCTGATTTTTTTTTTCTATCGGAAGACAAAAAAAAAATTAGGGTCGGGGCAAAATCTCCAGGTAGGGTCGGGTTACCCGAAACAAACTATTTTTTTTTTTACGCCTCATATCTATTCTGCAGATATTTATCACATTATGTTGTGGTATAGAATCAGAATAGATTTAGATTATAATTAGGCAAATGGTACAGATAATCTTTCATAATTGAGAAATTGGTTATTGATCTTACTTCTGATGTATATTCTATTGAGCATACTCAGTTCAAAGTATCCAACTTTGTTGTTCACATAGAGACAAAATTCCAACAGCAACCAACTGAATCATGATGCAAAATGGTCCTTTGGCTCACAGAAAATTGACCAATTATAGCAAACAGTTTTGACCAAGGTCAGCCTGCACAGACTGTGGTGGCTGACTTTGGTCGATACTGTTTGCAGATGCATTAAACCACCTTTTCATAGCGCATGGCTCTTATGTTTTAAAACAAGTTAAAATTTTGGCAATTATGGTCGAAAGCTAACCAGCAATTTTTCCTTGTCCCACAATGTTTTCAAAAGCTTTATTTCAGAGGGTCATGAAATTGCAGGATTTTGCTGTAAATGATACAGACATATTGTGGAAGATATATTGTGGAAACAGATTACATAAATTTTGTTTATAATTCTAGCTATGGAAGGTGTGTCACTCGCTGATAATGATATATCCCCATACAGTGGTGATTTATTTCATGAGGTAAGCACTTTTCTGTAGCAAGAAGCAAGATATTTATGATAGATTATACATAAAAAATGTATAAAGTTGAGAGCTTCAAAAACATCAAGAGAAAAGGAGCAGTTGTAACAATTAATTATTTCTTTTCCCACACTGTTTTCCATGCTGTTGAAAATTTGTATTTTGTTATCCTACAAAGGGTCCGACGAATCACCGAAATACCGAAATACCACCGAAACACCGAAATACCCGTATTTTTTTTTAGTTATTACGATAACTGAAGTTGTGGTTTTTGACCAAATTGTAATTTCATTTATGAAGGAGGGTTAGTATTAAACCTAATGTCAAAATAGCAACATGTTATTGAGGCCCGCCGTGAAGAATGTGCACCGGACTAGCCTACCGTGCTGTAAATGTCCACCGAAATACCTGCTTCACTTACTAAAATTGGTCAATTCAGGGATTATACCTCCGCAATCTCCCTTCAGTTGTTTTTGTACAAGATTGATGTGTCTGATCTTTATCCATAAGTATGCTAGAAAAAATAGCTTTCCATTTTTAAGTTGGAAAATATGAGATAAAACGTCACCAAATTAGAAAACCGGCAGCCATTTTGAATGTTTAGTTAGCACGGCACCAGGCGTAAATTGATAAGACAATTACAATTTCGCCGATAAGATTATAAATATAACCATATTACTTTAAAAATAACAAGGACAAACCTACATATCAAACAAATTTGAATATGTTAGCCGAACATTTATGATCGCTTCACTTTAACAGAACAGAAGAGAACAGAACGTGCCAAGAAACTTGTGTGTTTGTCGGATCAGAGACTTACATCATGTAATGTCTGATTTGGGTCTCACCGTCTACTTATTTCACAAATGAAGTGGATTAGCGCTCTCTTTTGTGTGTGTTAATCATTCAAAAGAAATGTAAGTGATAATTTCCAATTGATAAATCTTAGGTCTAGATTGCCGTCATCGAGATCAGGTATTTCGGTGTGTAACAGGTCAGGCACACGAGTGTTTCGGTGATGGTTCTCAACGTAAATCAATGATCAGTGTATGCTAACAGCGTCACTCTTCTCAATAATGATTAATACTTTGATTAAGTATGTTTTCTGAAAAAGAAAAGAAAGAAAAAAATTCTGCATACTTTTTTCAGTTATTTGAACCCAACAATAAAATTTTGCGGGTATTTCGGTGTTTCGGTGGTATTTCGGTGATTCGTCGGACCGCCTACAAATGTTAAACCCATTACCACATACTCCGAGTTTTAACAACCTTGACAAAAAGACTTTTGAAAACATCGTGGGTAAAGGAGAAAATGCTGGAAACCGAGCCTTTGGCAAGCTTAATAACATTTTTTCTTGACGTCTTTAATAAAATTTTTATCTCATACGCCAACGAATGTCAGATTCTTTTTATCACATAACGATATGTCACAAATCATAGATAAGAAGATGCAAAACCATCTATAGATGCACATGCGGTAATATCCATAAAACCCATTCATTTCTACGAAATATGTGTACAAAATGACGTCAAAAATGACATCACACAATAGTGATATTAAACGTGTATGAGATAAGAAAATTCGTAATGGGTATATTACACTGCAAACAAGGGAGGTTATGTGATAAAATAAAATCTCAGACTTGTCCATGTTGCATGTATTAACTCTTTAGCAGACGACAAAATTTTAGACTGGTCCAAATTGAAAGCAGTTGCAGACGACAGTTTTAATGTAGTTCAAATTTTGATTTCTGTCTTTGATAGGGTAGGATAGGGTAGAAAACATTGTGGGAAAAGGAGAAAATGCTGGTTACCAGCATTTTCTCCTTTTCCAACAATGTTTTCAAAAGGCTTTTTTCTCAGGGTCGTTAAAACTCGGGATTGTGTGGTAAACGGTTAAGAGACTATAACACAAATTCCGCTAAAGTCATGATTTTTTCTTTGAGAGGATAGAAATATATTTGGAAAAGGAGAAAATGCTGGTAACCAGCATTTTTAGCATGGCTGTTTTCAAAGAAAACGTCTGCATTGTCATCTTCTTGCAAAAAATTTGACATTTTATAATATCTCTGTCATTACTGAAGATACATTGTATCAAACTCGGACAAGTTGTTAACTAGCAAAAGGGAAACCTTTACAACAGGGGCAGGTAACCATCAAAATATTTTTGACACAGTAATGCCCCCTTTTCAACTTAGAATTTTTACTGAAAACCAATCTATTTCTAAAAGCAACAGCAGCCAAGAATTGGCACCTGCATGTGGTGCTCTTTTTATCCTGTCCCCTTGATGTTTTCAAAAACCTTTCTCAGGGTTGTTAAACCCAGGATTAAATAGTAAAGGGTTAAACAGGAACAAAAATTACCTGCATCATCCTATGTTGTAGGTAGTACTTTGGTACATGTTAGAATGATTAGACAGTCACTTTATTTGAAAAACCGTGTACATGTATATTATTGACGTCTATTTTTCAGACTCCAATAATGTTGAGGCTTTTTAGTCTAGTCAGTAAAGCTATACCAAACAGGGTGCATTATCTATTTGTGGTAAGTTCTGTGTTTTGTAATAAGTTTTGGTTTGTAATCTGTTGTCACTTTGTGAAGTAACAGTGTGGTAAACAAATGAAATGAACATTTTCTGTGTGATGTAAGAAAGTTATGAATTCAAGAGAGTTTTGGTCAGAGCATGTGCAAATTTTACACTTTACCCAACAGTCCGCTCTTTTAACCCTTTACCACACAATCCCGACTTTTAACGACCCTGGCAGAGAAGCCTTTTGAAAACATAGTGGGAAAAGGAGAAAATGCTGCTAACCAGCATTTTCTCCTTTTCCCACAATGTTTTCAACTCTATCATAGACAGAAATCATCATTTTAGCTACAATGAATATGTCGTCTGCTAATGCTTTGAATTTGGTCTAGTCCAGAATTTTGTCGTTTGGTAAAGAGTTGAGGACCCTATTGCAGACAGTGGCAAAGGGATAGAATGTCAGACTCTCACACAGAAGGGTCTGTGTTGGAATCTAGTTACAAGTGGAATCAACCTTTGAAACCATCCATATCACGACAGGAGTATTGGTTAAATGTTTACCACACAACTCCAAAGTTTAACGACCCTGACTGAAAAAACTTTTATAAACATTGTGGGAAAAGGAAAAAATGCTGGTTATCAGCATTTTTTCCTTTTCCCATTATGTTTTCTTACCTTTCAGAGACAAATTACATTCTTTGAGTCAGCTGTAATTTTTCATCAGCAAATGGCTTTAATTTTTATCAGTCTAAAGTTGTGTTGTTTGGATAGGGTGAGGGCAAAGGAAGCAATCATTGAAAGTGGTTCGTATAACATGTAAGACCCCGTTTCGAAATGTATGTTAACTCTTTACCAAACGACAAAATTTTAGACTTGTCGAAATTGAAAGCATTAGCAGACGACAAAATAAAAGTGGTTGAAAAATTGAATTTTGTTTTGGGAAGGGTAGAAAACATTGTGAGAAAAGGAGAAAATGCTGGTTACCAGCATTTTCTCCTTTTCCCACAATGTTTTCAAAAGCCTTCTTTCTCAGGGTCGTTAAAACTCGGGATTGTGTGGTAAGGAGTTAACCCTTTTCCAGACAATCCAGTGTTTTAACAACCCTGAGCTAGAAACCTTTTAAAAACAAAGTGGGAAAAGGAGAAAATGCTGGTGACCAGTGTTTTCGTCTTTGCTGATAATATTTTCTACTACTTCAGAGACAAATTTCTTCAACTGAGCCACAATTGATATGTTGTCTGCAAATGCTTTCAACTTTGATATGTCCAAAAATTTGTTGTTTGGTGAAGAGTTGAATAAGTATGTTTAAACTAAGGACACCAAGCAAAAAACCTTTTGGAAACATCGTCGGAAAAAGATTGACTGAATGATTGATGGAATGACTCTTTACGCTGCTTTCAACATCATTTCAGTTATGTCATAATAACAACTCACATAATTATTCATGTCCTGGCTTTCAGTGGTACTAGGCAAGGTCTCAGAGGTGCCTGGCCCAAGGACAAATCCTCGAAAAGTGCAGTGCCTCAAACAGGACCAAACTAGAGGCCCTAGGTTACGAATTCTAAACTTTACCAGGGAGCCAAACAGGACCTCTGTGGGAAAAGAAGAAAATGGTGGAAACCAGCGTTTTCTCCTTTTGTAATGATGTTTCTCCACCTTCTCCAAGCAAACGTCATCATTTGAGCCACATTTAACCCTTTACCACACAGTCCCGACTTTTAACGACCCTGAGAAGGAGACCTTTTGAAAACATTGTGGGAAAAGAAAAAAATGCTGGTTACCAGCATTTTCTTCTTTTCCCACAATGTTTTCTGACCATTCAGAAACAAATCAAATCTTTTGAGCCAAAATTAATTTGTTGTCTGCAAATGCTTTCAATTTGGACCAGTCTAGAATATCATCGTGTGGTAAAGGGTTAATATGTAGTCTGCAGTTGCTTTTTCTATGGATTGGTCTGAAATTTGGTTGTCTGATACAGAGTTAAGTCTTTACCAAATGTCGTAATGTTAGACTTGTCCAAATTGAAAGCATTTGCAGATGACAAAGTAAATGTAATTAAAAAAACTAAAATTTGTTTTGATAGGGTAGAAAGCATTGTGGGAAAAGGAGGAAATGCTGGTTACCAGCATTTTCTGCTTTTTCCCAGTGTTTTCAAAAACTTTCTATGTAAAGGGTAACCCTTTATCAAACAACTCCAACTTTCCACGACCCTGACAAAAAAGTTTTTCAAGGGGTAGGAAAAGGAGAAAATGCTGGTAACCAGCATTTTCTCCTTTTCCCACAATGTTTTTTACCCCATGAAAGATAAATTTCGTGTTTCGGTTAACATTTAGTTTGTTGTCTGCAAATGCTTTCAATTTGGACCAGTCTAAAATTTTGTCGTTTGGTAGAGAGTTAATGCATTCTATTGCAGGTATGAGGATTAGAGAAACAGCAAAATGATATTGCATGCATTTTTTTTCAGATGATTGATTTCCTCAGTGGACTGGTAATTGTAAATATAGGAAAGCACTTCAGTAGATATCTGGTAAGGATTTTTACATCTATGTCAATTTTAAAATCACTTATTATGCATTCTTATTTCGGCTATTTTCCAAGAAAACATTGAGGTATTGTTGTTGCCTTGGCGTGGTTGTCTGCGTTGTCATTGAAAAACTTTGACATTTTGTAAAATCTCTGTTTTTACTGAAGATGTTTACTTTAAAATTGGACAAGTTGTTAACTATGAAAAGGGAAACCCATACAGCAAGGCAGACAACCATCAATGTATTTATTACACAGTTATGCCCCTTTTTTGACTTAGAATTTTCACTGAAAAACAAGCAACTACAGCCGAGGGTTGGTGAAATCTCTAACTATGCATGAGTTTGCAGAGCCAAATCTGTTCAAACTCTTTGCATGTCACACTATTTTCCCATATTACACATGGTTATGTTTATCCAGGTGTTGTGATTTTGAGAAATTGCGTTTTAAAAATCGATAAAAATCTTTGGGACAAGATTTGTTTCTGTTTCAGCCCTGAACATTATTTTGATAGAAGTATTCATTGTCTTTTTTCTCAGCTTGTGTCTTTTGAAACAGTTCTGTTGGAAAAAGAATGATAAGGAATGCATGGAAAAGTGCACCGACCTAGGTGATATTTAACTCTCTACAAAATGACATTACTTTGGACTGGACTAAATTGAAAACATATGCAGACGATAAAATATATGTAGCTCAAATGATGATGTCTGGCATTGATAGGGTAGAAAACATTGTTGAAAAAGGATAAAATGCTGCTTACTAGTATTTTCTCCTTTACCGAAAATATTTTCAAAAGCCTTCTTCTCTAGGGTTATTATAACTTGGGATTGTGTAATAAAGGGTTGAATGCCATTGAAAATAGTGTCAGACTGACCAAATTAGCAAACAAATACAAGAAAAAAGCATTATAGAAGCAATGTTTTGGCCTGCTGCAAGTCAAGAAAATGTCATCTGTATGGTGGTGTATTTAACCTTTTCTATTGATAAATTTTTGACTCTTCCAAATCCAGAGCACCTGCAGATGACATATTTGAAAGTGGCACAAATGAATTGAATTTCTATGACAAGGTAGAAAACGTTGTGCGAAAAGGACACTATGTTAGTTGGCAGCATTTTTTATTTTTTCAGCGGTGTTTTTAAAAGCCATCTTCCCAAGGATCATTTCAAGGCTGCACCGTATGGGAAAAGGTGGTGAAACACCAAGATTATAAGAACTGGTTCTGCTGTGCTAGTAATACCTGAAATATTCTTGAAAATGGCTTTAACTCCTGACCAAACAACAAAATTTTGGACTAGTCCAAATTGAAAGCATTTGCAGACGACAAAATAAATGTGAATCAAAGATTGAAATTTGATTTGGAAAGGGTAGAAAACATGGTGGGAAAAGGGAGAAAATGCTGGTTACCAGCATTTTCTCCTTTTCCCACAATGTTTTCAAAAGCTTTCTTTCTCAGGGTCATTAAAAGTCAGGATTGTGTGGTAAAGGGTTAACTGTATACCACATGACAAAATTTCAGACTTTTTCAAATTCAGAGCATTTGCAGACAATAAAATCAAAGGTGGCTCAAGTAATAAAACTTGCCTTTAATTGAGAAGAAAATATTATGGGAAAAAGAGAAAGTGCTGGTTACAAGTTTACAAAACAGCCCCAATTTTTCTTGACCCTGAGGTAGAAGCCTTTTGAAAACATTATGGGAAACCAGTATTTTCTTCTTTTCCCACAATATTTTCTACCCTCTCAGAAATAGAAATCATCATAAGGACCACACTTTATTTTTTGTCTGCAAATGGTTTCAAAACAGAAGAGCCTAAAATTTTGTTGTGCGGGAAAGAGTTACCTCTTTATCAAACGACAAAATTTCATACTGGTCCAAATTGAAAGCAGTTGCAGACAACAAACTAAATGTTGCACAAATTAGGAAATTTTTCTTTGAAAAGGTAGAAAACATTTTGAATAAAGGAGAAAATGCTGGTTACCAGCATTTTCTCCTTTTTCCACAATGTTTTCAAATGGCTTCCTCTTCAGGGGTGTTAAAACTCGGAAAATTTTTGGTAGAGAGTTAATGGATTAAACACTGTGTGTATCAATAATGGAGATGTTTATTGTTTCTCTTTGTCTCAAGCTGAAGAAGCAAGTGAATGATGTAAAAACCTATGCTGTTGGTGTGGAGAAAATAATCTTGAGGAAGGATAATGTAGAAGCCATACAGATTGGACTGGTGGCTGCGTGAGTGTCTTTGGATTTTTGTCTGCATTGTTGGGACCAATGTGAAAGCAGTAACTGTTAAAAACAATGCTGGAAAAGGATAAATTGACTTTCAAACAGCTAAAAACTTCAAGACTATGAATTCCTCAGGCATTGTATGAAATACATGTACTGTAAAAAAAAAGTGCTCTGTTGTTCAGTATATTGGCTATAGCCCTTTACAAAAGTTTAGAAACAGTCAAGTGTAATTTTCTCTGTTAGAAATCTTAATTCTGTAAATATGACAATGTTGATAAGAACCACTCCAATTTGAATGCTTTCCATTAACTCTTTACCAAACAACAAAAATTTGGGTGAGCCCAAACTGAAGACATTTGCAGACGAAAGAATAAATGTAACTTAAAAATTGAATTTTATTTTTGGAAGAGAAAAACATTGTAGGAAAAGGAGAAAATGCTGGCAGCATTTTCTCCTCCTACAGTGTTTTCAAAATGCTTCTTCCCCAAGGTCGTTAAAATTTGGTATTGTGTGGTAAAGCGTTAACAAAGTCATTGAATGAACAAATTGGCATCGTTAAGGTACGAGATGTTAGCTTGTACAAGATGTTAGCTTATTTGTTAATTAAGTCTTGCAACCTTTCTAATTCTCTTGTATTTTCACTGATGTTGTAGATCCCATCTCGCGACAAGTTCGTCCAGCCGATAAAAAAACTAAAAGGCATGGAAATATCATCTAAAATTGGACTTTAGAAAGTATTGAAATTCGAAATCATTAAATTGATATGTTCTTCATTTTCTTTTTTTATAAAAAAAAAAAACCCAACAAATTGAATTTTTTCACAGGTTTTCTATTGTGAAAATTAAATGGCTTTGAGTGGTGGACAAAGTCACCAGATCAGACTTGATAAGTGGAATAGACTGGGCCAAACTGGATGAGACCTAATAACCAGATTTAACCGGAACATACTTTATAACCAGATTTGACATTTTCCTTCAGCCTTGTATGGACCAACCAAGTTTTATTTTTTTCCGGGGCCTCTTGTTCCACATTGGCCAGTCTGTCAGAACTTTCAGTGCTTTGAATTGCCAGGGCGAGGGCATTCTGTGTTTTGTTAACGTTTTTAGCTCACCTAAGCACGAAGTGCTCATGGTGAGCTATTATGATCATGCTGTGTCCGGCGTCCATCGTGCATCGTCAACTTTTACCTTGTGTACACTCTAGAGGCCACATTTTCAGTCCGATTCTTGTGAAACTTGGTCAGAATGTTTGTCTTGATGATATCTGGGACGAGCTTGAAAATGGGTCATGTCGGGTCTAAAACTAGGTCACTAGGTCATATCTTAGAAAAACCTTGTGTATGCTCCAGAGACCACATTTTCAGTCCGATACTCATGAAACTTTGTTAGAATGTTTGCCTTGATGATATCTCGGACGAGTTTGAAAATGGGTCATGTCGGGTCAAAAACTAGGTCACTAGGTCAAATCTTAGAAAAACCTTGTGTACGCTCTAGAGGCCACATTTTCTGTCCAATACTCCTGAAAGTTGGTCAGAATGATTGTCTTGATGATATCTCGGACGAGTTCGAAAATGGGCCATGTTGGGTCAAAAACTAGGTCACTAGGTCAAATCAAAGAAAAACCTTGTGTACGCTCTAGAGGCCACATTTTCAGTCCAATACTCGTGAAAGTTGGTCAGAATGTTTGTTTTGGTGATATCTCAAAACAGTTTGATAATGGGTAATGTCGGGTCAAAAACTAGGTCACCAGGTCAAATCTTAGAAAAACCTTATGTACGCTCTAGAGGCCACATTTTCAGTCCAAAACTCTTGAAAGTTGGTCAGAATGTTTGTCTTGATGATACCTCTGATAAATTTGAAAACGGGCCATGTTGGGTCAAAAACTAGGTCACTAGGTCAAATCTTAAAAAAACCTTGTGTATGCTCCAGAAGCCACATTTTCTGTCCAATATTCTTGAAATTTGGTCAGAATGTTTGTCTTGATAATATCGCAGACAAGTTCGAAAGTGGGCCATGTGGGGTCAAAAACTAGGTCACTAGGTCAAATCTTCGAAAAACCTTGTGTACTCTCCAGAAACCACAATTTCAGTCCAATGCTCTTTAAAGTTGGTCAGAATGTTTGTCATGATGATAGCTTGGATGAGTTTGAAAATGGGTCATGTCAGGTCAAAAACTAGGTCACCAGGTCAAATATTAGAAAAACCTTATGTAAGCTCTAGAGGCCGCATTTTCAGTCCGATAATCTTGAAATTTGGTTAGAATCTTTGTCTTGATAATTTCTTAGACTAGTATGAAAATGGGTCATGTTGGATAAAAAACTAGGTCACAAGGTCAAATCTCGGAAAAACCTTTTGTACTATAATTACAGTCCAATATTCTTTAAACTTTTGTTAGAATGTTTGTCTTGATGATATCTTGTATGAGTTTGAAAATGGGTCACGTGGAATAAAAACTAGGTCACCAAGTTTTATCCTTGAAAAACCGTGTGTACGCTCTAGAGGCCACATTTTCAGTCCAATAATCTTGAAATTTGAATGTTTGTCTTGATAATATCTTAGACTAGCATGAATATGGGTCATGTTGGATAAAAAACTAGGTCACTAGGTCAAATCTTGGAAAAACTTTTTATACACCCTACAGGCCACATTTTCTCTCAAATACTCATGAAAGTTTGTCGGAATGTTTGTCTGGATAATTTCTACATATCAAGTAGGCCGCTGAGACAAATTCTAGAAAAAGCCTGTGTGCACTGTAGAGGCCATATTTGTAAGCCCAATACTAATGAGTGTTTGTCAGAGTGTTTGTCTTAATATCTCTGAAGAGATTGGAAATGGGTCATGTTTGATCAAAAGGCTCAGGTGAGCGACATCAGGGCCATCATGGCCCTCTTGTTCTAGTTATTGCCTGATTTGTTCAACAGATCTATCATTAATGTAACATAAAACTTCTTTAGAAATGAACATAAAACAAAAGGAATGCTGTTATATTTTTCCAAACTACAGAATTTTAGACTAGTCCAAGTTGAAAGCTTCAGTAGAATCTAGATAGCTATATGATAAAAAATTGATATAAGGTGTATGTGATCAAGAGACGCCAGGGATTTGTCTTCGATTTAAACCGGAAACTGTGGTTGTTATGTCTATGGCTAGCCGCAATAGAATGAAATGCATTTTCTATCCGTCGTAATCTGTGCAACCTTGCAACCGTTAGGGGCAACATTTGGCATGAAGGTACAAGAATGGTTATTATAATTTCATAAAATAAAGAAAAAATTAGTTACAAAACTGGATGAAAACAAGTAAAGATGCATCTTTAAATCATGTAATTTTTTTTTGAAAGGGTAGAAAACACTGTAGAAAGGAAAGAAAAAGCTGGTAGCCACCATATTCTCTTTTTCTTACAATGCTTTCAAAAGCATTCTTTTTTAGGGATGTCAAAACTTGAGATTTTTTTTGCCCTCTGCTATAACAGAGTTTAACAACCTTTAGACAGAAAGCTTTTGAAAACATTGTTGGAAAAGGAGAAAATGCTGGTAACCAGCATTTTCTCCTTTTCCCATAATGTTTTCTACCCTTCAAAGGCAAATCATATCATTTGAATAGAATTAAATTTGTTGTCTGCAAATGCTTTCAATTTAAATCTAAAATTTTGTTTTTTGGTAAACATTTTTGTTAGAAATGAACAGAGACCAACAGAGTGTAATTTATCATGAGATTTTTGTTTCTATATTACACAGACATTTCCTAAATCCCTATAGTATAGCTGTGTGTGTAGGAAAGTCAACTGCAGTGTTCAACAACTTCTTCATTTTTCTCACATTTATGTTCATGCTTCAAGGTGAGTTCTTTACATTTTCTTACATTTTGAAGTCTTTATCACTTACAGCCATTATAAATATTGTCATAAATGGATAAAATGAGAAATCACTTGAAGTAAGTAATTTCTTGATGTTTTTACCTTTTACCGAACGATTTTGGGCTTTAACAGCTCTCAGAAAAAAGCCTGTTGAAAACATTACAGGGAAAGGAGAAAATCCTGGTAAAGAGCATTTTCTCCTTTTCCCACAATGTTTTCAACTCAGAAGAATCCTTTTAGTTACACTTAAATTGTCATCTGCATATGCTTTCAATTTGGACCAGTCTGAAATATTTGCTTTTGGTAAAGAGTAAACCCTTTATTATTGAAGGGAAAGGAGAAAATGATAATAAACAGATAAAAACTTTTTATACTTATAACAAACAAGTTCAGCTTTTGCCACAATGTTTTTTTGCAAAACTCATTTCTGAAGGACAGAATTTTAGATTCATCCAAATTCACAGCATTTGCAGACTGCAAAATGAATATAATTCAAAAATCAAAATTTCTTTTTGGAGGGGTATAAAACATTATGAGAAAAGGAGAAAATGCTGGTTACCAGCAGCATTTTCTCCTTTTCCCACAATGTTTTCAAAAACCCCCTTTCTCAGGGTCACTAAAAGTTGGGTTTGTATGTTAAAGGATTAATCACTTTGCCTCAGGAGGAACAAATCATCAGTAGATTGTAATGAATTCAAAAGCTAAGTGGTTCTGGATTAATGGAATAAAGAAAATTTTATACAAACTACTCAAAACTATCGCTATTTAATTAACTTTAACATATACATCTGATTATGAACACATGCTGTAAAGGTAAACAAAAAAGGAACAAACACAATAGAGTGTATCTTTACATCTCAAAACAAATCAGCTTCAATTATCCTTGAAAACAACCTTCAAAAATAGGGGTTAACTCGGTAAAAAAAGGTTAAATAGGTATGAAAATTATGTGGCTAAAGGAGAAAGTACCTGTTGAAATTTCTCCTCTTGCTCTCTGTTGCCACAAGATTAAAAGAGTCATCTGTAGGAGAAAATGAGTTAATGTGTACAAAAAGCCCTTGTTTACTTTTTTTTTTTTCAAATACTAGTTGTCACCAAATTTTTTTTCTCATTTATCTGTAAATACTGATTATGAAAAAAATGATAATATAACCGAATCCACTGCAGCACAAGTCTGTTGTTCAAATCTTTTGAAAACATTTTGAAACCCAGGGAAGGACGACATTTTGCATTGTTTCAGGGATTGACTAAATTACTGTTAAAAGCTGCCTAAAACATTTTTATGAGGGGGAAAGAAATTGCTCATTTCAAGTGTTTATTCCTCCTCCTGTAAATTTCTCATATACAAATTAACGAAGTTGTTTTACTATCCCCATATTATTTCTTTTGCAAATAGTCTGTACTATTTCAATATTGGTCTAAAATTGACCAATACAATAATGTGTTAACTCTTTACCAAACGACAAAATGTAAGACTGGTCCAAATTGAAAGCAGTTGCAGACGACAATTTTAACGTGGCTCAAATGGAGAGAATTGTCTTAGATCTGGAAGAAAACGTTGTGGGAAAAGAAGAAAATGTTGGTTACCAGCATTTTCTCCGTTTCCCATAATATTTTCAAAAAGCTTTCTTCCTCAGGGTCGGGATTGTGTGGTAAAGAGTTAAGTATGTGTATGTGATAAATGCTTGTTAGCCACAAGTACTAAAACAATAACGTGAACCAGTATTGTCTGCCAATCAACAGTTGTATTTTTTTTTTTCTTTTTTTTCTTTTTGTCCTTTTACAAGACAATTTCAAATTCTTAGAATCTTCAGGAAAAAGGCTTTTGAAAACATCATGTTAAAAGGAGGAAATGTTGGTAACAAGCATTTTCTCCATATCCCACAATGTTTTCTAGCCTTCCAAAGAAATATGACTGAAATAATGTTGAAAGCGGCATAAAACACCATTCAATCAATCAATCAACTTCCAAAGACAATTTCTAGTATTAGAGCTGACGTAATTTTCATCTGCAAATGGTTTTTCATCTTGCAAAAGTTTACTTGCTTGGTAAAGTAATTTTCATCTGCAAATGGTTTTTCATCTTGCAAAAGTTTACTTGCTTGGTAAAGTAATTTTCATCTGCAAATGGTTTTTCATCTTGCAAAAGTTTACTTGCTTGGTAAAGAGTTCAAGCAAAAAGGAACTTTGAATTTTAGGATAAATACACATTTATTTTCAAAAACTAGGGTTTCGTTGTATGAGGAAGATTTGTAGCTAAGTAAGCTACAAGCGTATACTGTCAAGTTGTGCCTTTTCATAGTTTATTTTCTTGTCCGTAAGCGTGAACACGTCTTTCCCATTTTCAAAAGGCTTTTCAGGATCTGACCCAATGGAGATCTCTTTGTCCATCTTGTTTTTCTGATAGCTGTAAGTGAAGAAAAATGCAGTATTTCATCAGTTCAAGTCCAGAACAAAGCATTTTATAAGAGATGTACATGGTAATACCCTAATACTAACATTAACTCATTACCAAACAACAAAATTTCAGACTGGACTAGATTCATAGCACTTGCAGATGATAAATCAAATATTACCCAAAAACTGAAATTTCTCTTTGAAAGTGTAAAAACATTGTGGGACAAGGAGAAAATGCTGGTAACCAGCATTTATTCCTTTTCCCATAATATTTTCAAATGCAATCTGTGACAGGATCATTTAATCACAGGATTTTGTGGTAAAGGGATAAATACGTATGACATTCAGCCAAAGGATATTTGGACATCATAAAATGGTTTTGCCGACAGATCTTGTAGATCAGGATAAGACTGTGTGGAATCTTGAACATACACTGTCTGATACGTTGTAGAACAGCCTCATATTTTCAATTTTGGTCTTTGATAATGCTTACTTAAGCCTTCATCACACAATCCCAGGGTTTTAATGACCCTAAGTAAGAGGGCTTTTAAAAACATTGTGGAAAAAGGAGAAAATGCTGGTAGCCAGAATCTTCTCATTTTCCCACAATGTTTCCTTAATCTTAAAAAATCTTAATGACTTACAATCATTACTCCACCATTCAATATATTTAACTCTTTACCAATAAACAAAATTTTGGACTCTTCCAAATCCAAAGCATTTGGAGATGACTTCATAATTGTGTCTCAGATTGTGGATTTTTTCTTGAAAAGGGAAGAAAACATGGTGGTTATAAGCATTTTCTGATTTTCCCACAATGTTTTCAAAAGTCTTTTTCTAACGGTCTTTTAAACAAGGGATTGTGTGTTAAAGGGTTTAACAAGTATATAATTTTTATGTTGAATATCCAATCTATAGTTTTCTTTGATTCATTGCATGAATGGTCACTATACTGTTGCAAAGTGTTCTTCTTTCCTTCCTCCCTCGCACCCCCGCTCCCTTTTTTCTATTCTGTAGTCTCCTCGTGTCTTAACTCACCTGAGCAAATAGTGCTCAAGGTGAGCTTTCATGATCATGCTGTGTCTATCATTCAGGTGTTAACAATTAACTTGTGTGCACTCTAGAGGCCACATTTTCAGTCCGATTCTCATGAAACTTGATCAGAATTGTTTGTCTCAATAATATCTGGGGTATGTTTGTGACATTGGGGGTAAAAAAATAGGTCATAGGGACAAATCTTAGAAAAACCTCATGTACACTCTGTAGGCCTCATTTTCAGTCTGATACTCATGAAACATTGTCAGGATTTTTGTCTTGATAATATCTTGGACAAGTTCAAAAATGGGTTATGTCAGGTCAGAAAGTGGGTCACTAACACTCATTTGTTGTACATCATCTAAACCAGGATCTCTAAAGCTTTATCAATCCTAGATGACTTTACTCTGGTGAGTGCTCTAGGGCTAATGGCCCTCTTGTATTTTTGGCTGATTTGTTCTTTCTTTCTTTCTTTCTTTCTTTCTTTCTTTCTTTCTTTCTTTCTTTTATGCTGTCCCATTTTGGATTTGTGAGGTCTTACCCTTTGAAATGTTTTGCATCCTCAACTGTGTCAGGTAGTTTTGTGTTCAAAGTCTCAGGTAGAAATAGGCATAGGAAACCAGCAACAAGGGAGGCTACTCCAAATATGGCAAGTGGGAGGCCTTTACCAAAATCTCCACCAATCAGTTCACCCTGTTGATATATACATTGAAATATCAGTGACTGGAACATGTAGTTATGGCCATCTGTTAACCCTTTACTAAATAATCCTGTATATTTAAGACCCTGAGGAAGAAGCCTTTTGAAAACATTGTGGGAAAAGAAGAAAATGCTGGTAACAAGCATTTCCTCCTTTTCCAACAATGTTTTCTACCCTGTGAAAGAACTAGAATTCATTGGTACCGCTATCAAATTTGTCACCTGCAGATGATCCCAATTTGGAAAAATCTAAAATTTGTTGTTTTAGAAAGGGTTAAGTCTTTCAAAGTATTGGATGGAACAAATTTGCTTCAGATAAACAGTGTCTTAGCAGTTCGGGGTCCGTTTTCACTAACCATTCATAGGGATGTTCTTTGTCTTATTCCCCAGAATTTTCTAAATTTGAAGGTAACCAAAGTTCTGATTGGCTAAACCATTTTGGTTCAGCCAGTCAGAAGTTGTGTTACTTTCAAATTCAGAAAATCTTATGGAATAAGACTAAGAATGTTCTTAAGAATGGGAAGTGAATATGGACTCTGTTTGCTAGAACCAAGCCCAGAAGCCCAGTTAGTTGCATACTTAGCTCGGGCAAATTCTTTCGGGGGATTGACAATAGTCATTGCAACAGGATTAATTCCTCTCTCACCACTGATCATTGTTTTGACAATGTTAAGGTGGGAAAGTAGCAGGTGCTTTTGATAAAACTTTGAATGCAGTACTGGTAAAAGAAATATGAGGCAGGGTATAGGCTACCACAGTGTAATTGAACATGGCCTTAAACTTCAAACATGTTAATCTTGCTGCCTGTGCAAGCAATAGCAATGTAGATAGAAATATTTTTATACATGTACCACTGAGTGCATAATGACCAAATATAAATATGCTTTTATTGTTTGTGTGCATTTTTAACTTGGCTGTTTTTGAAGAAATTGTCCAGGTATTGTTGTAGCCCTGGCATTGGCGTCTGTGTTATGCAAAAATTTTTAAAAACTTGACATTTTGTAACATCTCTGTCAATACTGAAGATATTTTAATTTGGACAAGTTGTTCACTGTCAAAAGGGGAACCAATGCAACTAGGGCAGGTAACCATCAAAGTATTTTTGACACAGTTATGCCCCTTTTTTCATTTTTGTATTTTCACTGAAAATCAAGCAACTGCAGCCAAACGTTGGCACCTGCATGCAATGCTCTTGTTTGAGTTTATGTGAATCCTTTTTCATCATCACTTAAGTCTACTATTGAGAGCATATCCCTGCTCTCAGAAAATTAGGACTTCGATTATAGCATTTTTTCTTTTACAATTGTCATTTAACTCTTTACTTACTAAATAACAAAATTTTGGACTGGAACAAATTGAAAGCATTTGCAGATGACGAATTACATGCAGCTCATATGATAATTTCTGTCTTTGGTAGGGTAGAAAATAATGTTGGAAAAAGAGAAAATGCTGGTTACCAGCATTTTTTCCTTTTCTAAGGTTTTTTTTTCAAAAGCCTTCTCTTTCAAGGTCATTAAAATTCAGGATTGTTGGGTAAAGAGTTGAAGATTACTGTAGATATTTTACATACCATCTTAGCCACATATGGAGCTGCCATTCCTCCAAATCTTGCCACACAAGAGCTGGCTCCCATCCCAGCGTTCCTTAACAGTGTGGGGTACAGCTCCAAAGAATACACATAGACTGTAGCAAATGCTCCAGAAGGTCCAAGTTTACCAATCAGAGAAAGGATGAGTGTTACAATGTGGAGATCTGGAATTAAAGACAAATCCCACCATTTGAATCATTCTTAACTATTTACCAAATGAAAGAATTTTAAACTGGTCCAAATGGTTACCAGCATTTGCCAAAGGCAAATGGTCACCAGCGTTTTTTCCTTCTCCCACAATGTTTTCTACTCTTCTACATACAAATATCAATGCTGGAGTCTGGTTTATTCACAACCAGATGGAAATATGACGTAATTTACCTTCATTTCTCGCGCTTGACGTAATATTGTAATGCGTTGCTATGCGGAGGGGGTACGCCACGGGGAGTAACCAAAAAGAACCGTACTGGATTTTGATTAAGTTCCTCCGAGAAAGGGTTAAAAGCATCAAATAAATAGAATATTTGTTTTTTTTTTTTTCTGTGAAAGATCGAAATTTATTTCGAGTGAACATCATCGGTAATATTTTCACGAGTGGCGCAGCCACTCGTGAAAATATTACCGATGATGTTCACTCGATGAAATAAATTTCGATCTTTCACTGTAAAAAACAAATATCCTCTATTTATATGTTTTAAGAAAATCATTTTCTAAGGAGACCTACAGAGGTGCCTTTGATTAAACCCTTTACCAAACAATCCTGAATGTTAACATTTCTAGAGAAGACAGAATTTTATTCTTTTCTCCGTAATGTTTTCTACCCTTCCAAAAGCAAAATTTCAGTTTACAAGTCATAGTTGTCTACATATGCTTTGAATTTGGACAAGTCCATAATTTTGTTGTTTGGTAAAGAAATAAATAGTTAATCTCGGATTAGTATAATTACCTTCCCCTCCAAACACAACTGTAAAAATGGTACCAATACATGCTAGTCCACCAAGCCACATAAAGAAAACATGGGTGTATTTGCGGCCAATCTTGTCCAACATAGGAATACAAACAAAGGCAGGAAACTCGATAAGTGCCAATAAGAAAAAGTTGAGGTAAAAATTTCCACCAATTGTCCCAGCATACATGGTGACGCCATAATAGCACATGCTGACCACAATCCTGGCAAAGGAGAGAAAAAATGCGATAGTTATCCCATATTTGGATGCATTTGGCAGTATCTGCAGGATTAAAATCTTTTAATGAAAGTTGCATTAAATACCATGCAATCAGTCTCCTTTGCCATTGAACAAGTCAACTTCTACAGTCAGACCTTCACAAACTGTTGAATAAGAGTCATTCAAAATTCACCTATGATGCAATGGGTTGATTGAAACAAAACTCACCAGTTAAGAAATATGATCATAGTTCTGATGAAGAGAACCTTGGATGTAAATAATTGCCACAGTTTGCCACCCTTTTGTTTACTGATGGTATCAGATCCAAATATATTTTTAGGTAGCTCTACTTTGTTTGCCTTTGCCATCCGCTCTATGATGACTTTGGCCTCGTCTTTTCTTCCCATACTTAGTAACCATCTTGGTGACTCTGGGATAAGCCTGAAATCACAATATGTAAATGGATAGGCCATGGCTGTGTAGTGAAGACATTTGATTTTGTATTTAGGGTTTGTATTCTCCATTCTAAATTTCACATCCAGCAGGGTAGGTCACTGGTGAATTGTGACCTGGTTGTTGTGAGTTTGATACCCGGTTTAGTCAAACTTTCTTTCTGGTGATTTTTTGTCTCTCTCCTCTGATGCATGTGAGAAAAGTAGTCAGTGGCTTGTAAAGAAAGCTGTGTCAGTACTGGTGTGAGAAAGCTAGGAGCACAGTGATATGACCTGAGCTGTTAAAACGACATTAAACTCCAATACAAACAAACAAGATTCCACTCTAATTCTAAATTTCAAGACTACTTAAGCTTATAGTATAAGAACACTTCAATTTAATTATGTGGACAAAGAGTAACAGTTTCAAATTTTGTACAGCATTCAAAAGATGAGTTTCATTTGCTAAAAAGTGACATTTTATTTCTTCTAAGTGAGTTAGAAATATATCTTGAACGTACATTTGCATTGGTCTGCAAATGCTTTCAACTTGCCCTAGTCCAAAATTTTGTTAAAAATACTATTGAAAACACCAAACAGTCAGAATTCTCAATTGCTTCTGTACATAAACACTACTAACCACCAGTAGAAGAGGTATATCACACAAGGTATTGCTACAGCCAATTGGATGGTAAACCAATTCTGCAACAACCAGGCCACACCAGACAAGTAGCATAGACCAACAGTAAAGAAAGCATGTATGACAACTCCAGCCCACACACGTTTAGTTGGCCCAACCACTTCCAGACCTGTCAGGAAAGAACATACTTGTAGATATTTATTACATAATCTCGAGTTTTAACGACACACAACAAAAAGGACTTTTGAAAACAGTGGGAAAAGGAGAAAATGCAGGTAACCAGCATTTTTCTCCTTTTTATGCAATGTTTTCTACCCTTTCAAAGACAAATTTCATAATTTATGGAACATCAATCTTAATTTTTTTTTCTGCAAATGCTTTCAATTTGGAGTAGTCTAAAGTTTTGTGGTTTGGTGGAGAGTTAAAACCATCACATTGTGTTCAGTATTATTTACTTTTCTAGTGACCTCTGTTGCAGGCTGGATAATATCAAAAAGTGTGTAACAATGGTAGAATAAGCTTCCCTCCATAAGTTTAATGTTTGAGGGTAAGCTTTGAAACTGATTCACTAATGTGCCATTGACTTCTTCCAGATAAACAAATTGACAATCATGTATTGTACCTTGTAACAAAGACTTGGCAATCTATGACGCTGCATTATACTGCATAACGAAGGCTAGGCAATTGACAACCATGCATTTTACCTTGTAACAAAGGGTTGGTAATTGACAACCCAGCATTAAACCCTGTAACGAAGGGTTGGTAATTGACAACCCACATTATACCCTATAACAAAGGCTCGGTGATTGACAACCCAGCATTGTACCCTGAAACAAAGGCTTGGTAATTGACAGTCCTTCATTGTACTACCTTGTAAGAAAGACTTGGCCATTGACAACCCTGCATTTTACTCTGTAACAAAGACTTGGCAATTGACTACCCTGCATTGTACTACCCTGTAAGAAAGACTTGGTGATTGGCAATCCTGCATTGTACTCTGTAAAAAAGGCTTGGCAATTGACATTCCTGCATTGTGCCCTTTAACAAAGGTTTGGCAATTGACAACCATGCATTGTACCCTGTAACAAAGGCTTGGCCATTGACAACCCTGCATTGTACCCTGTAACTACGACTTGGCCATTGACAACCCTGCATTGTACTCTGTAACAAAGGCTTTGCCATTGACAACCCTGCTGTGTAGCCTGTAACAAAGGCTTGGAAATTGACAACCCTGCATTGTACCTGGTAACAAAGGCTTGCCATTGACAACCCTGCATTGTACCCTGTAACAAATGCTTGGTCATTGACAATCCTGTATTGAGTTGTCAGGGTCCTCAGGGTGGTTAAAACTTGTGATTGAGTGATAAAGTGTTAAACAGCATGAAAATTTGCTTCAGATATGTCAAAAAAAAATTCAATACCTAGAACACAACTGCTCATAAACACACCATGGCAGGCAGCCCCTACAGCAAACTCAAGCAGTACGTACACCCAAAAGTTTGGAGCCCAAGCAATGCCCAGGGCTGCTGCAAGTTGTAGTATTGCTGATATCTCAAAAGCCTTCCTTCTTCCAATGCTGGAGAGGAAAGAAAAGAGAGAAATACAGTAAAAATGCTAGGGAGAAAGGAAAAGATAGAAATACAGTTTAGAAATACAGAGGAGAAAAGAAAAGATAGAATCTCAGTAGAAAAATGTGTTTTCATAGTTTACCAAGTTTAAGAAGATGGTTGCATGTGCTTTGTGTACTTAATTCTTTACCAAATGACAAAATTTTAGACCAACAGAAATTGAAAGCATTTGTAGACGACAAATCAAGACTGGCTCAGATATTGGCATTTGTTTTTCATACGCTGGTTACCAGCATTTTCTCCTTTTCCCGCAATATTTCAAAAACATTCTTTCTCAGGGTCGTTTGTCAAGGAGTTTATAAAAAGCCACGATCACAGGTGGTATGAGCCTGTCCTGTGACATAGATGATTATTTTGTCTTGATGAAAAACTTTTTTTAATTAACTTTTCACCAGACAATTCCTAGATTTAATGACCCTGAGACAGAAGACTTTTGAAATCATTCTGGGATAAGGAGAAAATGCTGGTAACCAGCGACAGCATTTTCTTCTTTCCATCAATTTTTTTATCCTTCCCAAAACAAATATTAATTTTTGAGTCACATTTATTTTGTCCTCTGCTTTTAATTTGGACAAGTCTAAGATTTTGTCATCTAGCTAAGAGCTAAGTTCGTTCACATTTGACATACAGGGCTTGTCAAACAAAGCCTTGAAATGCAAAATATTACAAAAATTACACAGCAGCTTACAGGTTAGAAAACAGAAGAACACCCTTACACATCAGAAAGGAGCCCAAATCCCAAGTCTCCAGCCAGCACACCAGCGTAGTAAATCATCTGTGCATGAGATGTCTTTAGAGCATTGTCACAAACAAAATCCTCCTGTAAAAGGATTGACAGAAAAAATACTTGAAGACTTGGAAATGTAAAGATGATTTAGTGATGTACAAGTAACAGTATTATAAAAAAAAATCTGGGCCAGATATTGGCCCTTATTCTGCAAAGTAAATGAAATGAAACTTTCAAGCCGTTAGAGAAAAGCAGACCAATTCTATTTTAAACTTGCTTATTGAAGAAAAGTATCTCCTTATCGGACAGTATAGATCCAAAATCAGACTGCACATTCTGTGCAGTCTGATATTGATCTACACTGTACACAAATGGTCACTGTGTTGCACTTAGCAGCCTAATGGTTAACAGTTTACCAGACCACAAAATTTTAGACTTGTCCATATTGAAAGCACCAACAGACATGTTGAATGTGGCAAATACAAAGAAATTTTGTCTCTGAAAGGATAGAAAACATGGTGGGAAAGGGAAAAATGGTGGTTACCAGCATCTTCTCTTTTTCTCATATTGTTTTCATAAGCTTTCAGAGTCAGAGTTGCTAAAACTTGGGATTATTTGATAAAGAGTTGAAGAAGGTGTTTCTAAGATTTAGCAAAGGAGTACAGGATATTGCAAAAAGGACTTGAGGCCCATCCATACTAGCAAACATTTGTTGGCAAACATCACCAAACACCATGTTTGCTTTCGTTTGCAAACAATTGCCAGTGTAGACCAGTCAGCAAACACTAGCAAACATCACTAAACATTGTTTGGTGATGTTTGGACATGCTCATTTTTGTTTGCTGAGTTTGCTGGTGTATGATAATTTTAGATAAATTGACCAGTCAGAAGCTGTCTTTTTATCATTTTATGGATGCATCGCAAAGATCTTCAAACATCAACAAACATTGTTTGCCAGTTTTTTTTTGTAGTGTAGACACTCCTGGGATGAACATGGACAAACATCACCAAACAAAAGTTTGGTCATGTTTGCGAACAAATGTTTGCTAGTGTAGATGGGCCTTTATGCATCAATCACTGTTTTTTGATGAGACCAACATAATTTTTCAGTCAAGGACTCGAAGAGATTAACCTGGATATACCAGGAAAGGGGTCAAGTATTTCAAACACGGGATTTTTGCCCATACATGTACGGTAATTGTCTGGCTCTATCTAAAAAGCCAGCTTTATTGCGCATCAAATTTTGAAAAAAAAAAAAAACTAATTATTTGAACATATACAGTAAAGTTCTTGTAAGATATAAAAAAGATTTTGTTGATAAATTTGTTTTTTCTGCATCTTGTTTGCTCTTTTGTTGATGTAAAGTTTAAAGGTTGGTGTGGAGTGATTTCAACCCTGTACCATACAATTTCGACTGTTAATGACCCTGAGAAAGAAGCCTTTTGAAAATATTGTGGGAAAAGGAGAAAATGCTGGTTACCAGCATTTTCTCCTTTTCCCACAATATTTGCTACCATATCAAAGAAATATTGCACCATTTGAGTCACATTGAAATTGTTGTCTGCAAATGCTTTCAATTTGGCTAAAATTTTGTCATCTGGTAAAGGGTTATCTGCTTTATTTTGTCATTGTAGCTTTATCTTTGCCAGCCAAGGGCGATGATTATTTTGTCATTGTAACCTTATCTTTGCCAGCCAAGGGTGATGATCACTATTTTGCTCTATACCCTTGGCTGATGGAGTTGAATTCTTTATTCCACAAGATACATGTAATCATTGGTTCCAGTCTATTTTGAAATGGCCAATCAAATAGAATGTTACATTTTCCATCCATCATCAGTAAAATAAAATTAAAAGTGGCGGCAGGAGAGAAATGATTATTGTTGACATGCTGGGAATCATTACCAAAATACCTATAGACAAACAGTATTTACTTCAATATTCACAGTAACAAATCACTTAAATGAAGTTTTAGGATACAGTTCAACACTAGACAATGAACAGTCAAAATATGTATGTGGATTTTGTTGAAAGGGTTATGTGATGAGAAGTTTAATTGATGTAATTCTGTGGGTGATAACACAGGCAGAGTAGCGCGGGTATTACAAATTTCAACTCAATAAGCCAAGGGTGAATAGAGCTGCGTATTGTGATCACTTTTGGCAAGGAAAGATGCTATACTCTTAAAATTCTTCAGCTGCAGATAAAACAAAATCCATCCATGTATGATTAAAACTCTTTCCTTACCATTGACAACACAAGGGGCTTTTGTGGACAAGATCAAGATCAGACTGCACATTCTGTGCAGTCTGATCTCTGATCTACACTGGCCATTCTTTTATTCTAAAAATTAACTGAAATGTCTCTTCATCTTGTAGGGGAACTGTGTTTGTAGCCATTAACAAAGTAAAGATTATTTATTTGGTAGTGAAAGAGTTGGGTGTTTGACAGTTTATAAAGTGAGGTTATGGCCACACCTTTGAAGTGAAAGTTTCTGAGAAAACTTCCTGGCTGTATACCCATTCAGTACATTTGACCATTTCTGATACGTCTCTTTCATTGTTGGTTACGTATATATGACACCGATCGTACTTGTAGTCCTCTGGTTTGTCAGACGGTGGAATGGTTTCATTGATAAGCATGGCGTGAGCCTCATTCTGGATTTCCCATGTGTCATTGAGTAAATTTGGAATTTTACATCTGAAATAAAAATAGAATTTGATATGAGCCATGATCTGTGAAAAGGGGGTTTAACGCTTTACCACACAACACCAACTTTTAACGACCCTGAGAAAGAAACCTTTCGAAACCCTTGTGGGAAAAGGAGAAAATGCTGGTAACCAGCATTTTCTCCTTTTCCCACAATGTTTTCTACCCTTCCAAAAACAGATTTCAATTTTGGAGTCACATTGATTTTGTCATCTGCAAATGCTGTTAATTTGGACTAGTCCACAATTTTGTTGCGTGGTAAAGGGTTAATGCATCCGCAAAGAATATCAACCCATTTCAACATTCTTACGAACATGAAAGTTCGTAACAAATGCATAGCTCAAATACAAACCTCATCTGGCGGGATTCGAACCCATGCAGACAAATATCCTCGTTTTTCGAGGTTTAAAAGACCAACACCATAATACACCCCCTCTTAAATGTCATCATTTTGATGACAGAAAGCCTAATTAGGCAGTAAGTCTATTAATTAGACAACAAATGGTTCAATGGCCAATCCCGGACGAGCCCCCATCTTACGAATGTGAAAGTTCGTAACAAATGCATAGCTCAAATACAAACTGCTTTTGGCGGGATTCGAACCCATGCGGACAAATATCCTTGTTTTTCGAGGTTTAAAAGACCAACACCATAACCACTGAGCTACAGAGAATTCTCCCTAACGCAGTCGTCAGGTATTGATTTTATACGGGAAAGCTATGCAGTAAGGAAGGAGTGATCTCCCGTAACAACCTGCACAAATGTCATGCTTTTTACAGAAGCATTCTTTCTTAGAGTCTTTAGAACATAGGTTTGTTTGTAAAAGGATTAACTCTTTACCAAATTACAAAATCTTAGACTTGTTCAATTTGAAAGCAATAATTGCGGACTACAAAATAAATGGTTATCAGCATTTCTTCTTTTTCCAAAAATCACTGTTTTCAATACCAATTCCTTTCTAAGGGTCACTAAAACTGGGGATTGTGTGGTAAACAATTAATAAAAATGCAGTTATTTAATATACTGCTATACTTGCAACAGTATAAAAATATTTCTTCAATTATTTTCCTAATTCATTTCCCATTTATCTCATTTTTTTGATGAGTCTCAAAATGATATGTGTGGTATTGTTTTAGTGCCCTCGGGACATTTGGACAAATTACATGACATATTTTAGTACGAAGCCCTAAAAAATGACACTTTGATATGTATTTTGTATGAAGGTTAATTTATCTTCCTAGTTAACTCGTCATCACACAATCCTAAGTTTTAGCGGCCCTGAAATAGAGAGCTCCTGTAAAGTGAACATTGTAGAAAAAAGAAAAAATAGTACTGGTAACCAGCAATTTCTACTTTTTCCACTATGTTGTCTTCCCTTTTTGGGACAAGTTTCATCATTTTAGACACATTTCACTTTGATATCTGCAAATAATTTCAATTTCTTTAGACGTCTGGTAAAGAGACCTCTTTACCAAACAACAAAATTTTAGACTAGTCCAAATTGAAAGCACTCTCAGACGACAAAATAATCATGACTGAACAATTGAAATTTGTTTTGGGAAGGGTAGAAAACATTGTTGGGAAAGGAGAAAATGCTTGTTACCAGCATCTGGTTACCAGCATTTTCTCCTTTCCCTACAATGTTTTCAAAAGGCCTCTTTCATAGGGTCGTTAAAAGTTGGGATTGTGTGGTAAAGGGTTACCGTAACTCTTTACCAAACAACGAACTTTTAGACTGATCCAAATTGGAAGCATTTGCAGACAATATATCTTATTTGTCTGAAATAATCAGGTATTTGTCTTTGAAATGGTATAAAATATTGTGGGAAAAGGAGATAATGGTATTTACTAGCTTTCTGTTCTTTTTCCACAATAGTAATCTAATGCCTCTTACATCAGGGTCCTTAACCCCTTACCAAACAACAAAATTTTAGACTTGTCCAAATTGAAAGCATTTGCAGACGACAACATAGATGTAACTGAAAAATTGAAATTTGTTTTGGAAAGGGTAGAAAACATTGTGGGAAAAGGAGAAAATGCTGGTTACTGGCAATTATCCTTTTCCTACAATGTTTTCAAAAGGCTTCTTTCTTAGGGTCGTTAAAAGTCGGGATTGTGTGGTAAAGGGTTAACCCCTTACCAAACAACAATATTTTAGACTGGTCGAAATGGAAAACATTGGCAAACGACAAAATAAATGATGTTCAAAGGACGGAATTTCAGTCTTAAAGAGTAGAAATCATTGTGGGAAAAGGAGAAAATGCTGGTAACCAGCATTTTCTTCTTTTCCCACAATGTTTTCAAAAGGCTTCTTTTCTTCAAAAGGATTATTTGGTAAAGGATTAAAGGATGGGATTGTTGGGTAAAGATTTAAATTATAGCCATACAGATGGCAACTTACACTGAGAAGCACATATAACAGAAAGGAAATATTATTTTAGCCACTGGTAACTTTGTCAGGATAAGGAAAGTTTAGACCTGCCCATGTTGGAAGTGTTTTACAGACAACAAATTAATTGTGGATCAGGTTACGGAACTTATCCTTGAAAGTTTAGAAAATACTAGGAGAAAAGGATGAAGTAATGTTATTGATTGATTGGTGTTTAATAGTTTTCAACATTATTTCAGTTATATCGTGGCAGCCAGTGCAACTATCCATGCTTTCCTGGAGTTTTTTTTTACCAGTACTCAGCACAAGATTCTTTCCAAGCCACTGGCTGCTTTCCCACATAACCATTGTCGAAACAACGGTCAGCAATGAGAGAGGAATGAATCCTGTGGCAATGACTATCATCAATCCTCAGAAAGAAATTGGCTGAGCCGGGGATCGAACCCGTGACCCCCTGTTCTCAAGTCCTGTAAGCTACCGACTGAGCTATCTGGGCTTATAAAATTAAGTTTCCTCAGAATAAGCATTGAACCTTTGTGTCGAAAAGCCTGTTATAATATGCAGCCTCACAAGTTTGCTCTCAGCCCATTGGTTTCTGAATTTTGTAATCCCTCTAATTAGGCAGAAAGCTGAATGATTAACTCTTTACCACACGACAAAATTTTAGCCCGGTTGAAATTAAAAGTATTTGCAGACGACAAATTAGTTGTTACTCAAAACAAAAAAATGTCTTTCAACAGGTAGAAAACATTGTGGGAAAAGAAGAAAATGCTGGTTACCAGCATTTTCTTCTTTTCCCACAATGCTTTCAAAAGCCTTCTGTCACAGGGTTGTTTAAAATCATGATTGTGTATTAAAGGGTTAAGAATGGCTGTGGAACACTTGCCTTGTAAGTTAATGTGAGGCCCTGATTGGCTTTTTACCGGAAGACAAACTTTTAGATTTGTCGATTTTGAAATGACTTGTTGATGTTATGTTTCCAAATGATGTTATCTGATTTTTGAGTTGTTAAAAATGTTGTATGAAAGGAAGAAAAAGATTGTCAGCAGCATTTTCTCCTTTTATAACAATGTTTTCTAAAATGCTTTTCGTCGGGATTGGAAAATCTCAGGAATAATATTATTATTTGGTTGAGAATAATTACAAATATTAGGTTGTAATTGGTAAACTCATTTCCCAAATACAGGCAGCTCATTTTTATCTTGAAACAAATGACATTTTATCATTCATAGAATGAGAATTATGCACAAGAAGCGAATGATCCTTTTGACACAATGTTTTCCCAGTGCATTCATGTATTGAAAATGTTAATCTGTAATGCAAAGCTTTATTTTACATGAATGTTTGCAAACTTCATCTTTCACCCGTTACTGAGCAATCACAATGTTTTAATGACCTCAAAGAAAAAGACTGTTGGAAACTGTAAGAAAATGAGAAGATGCTGATAACCAGTATTTTCTCCTTTCCCCACAATTTTTTCTACCCCTTGGAAGACGGAGAACATCATATGTGTTACATTGTTGTCTTCGAATACTTTCACTTTAGACAAATTTTGCAATGTGTTTAAATGTTAAATTTCTGTCTGGATGAGTAATAAGTTAGCCCTTTACCAAAAAATCCAGAGTTTAAGTGACCCTTGCAAAAGAAGAATTTTGAAAATATTGTGGAAAAAGAAGAAAATACTGGTAACCAGTATTTTCTCCTTTTTTCCACAATGTTTTCCACCCTTCCAAAAACAATCTTCACTTTTTGAGTCACAATTAGTTTGTCATTTGTAAATGCTTTCCGCTTGGAAGAAGTGTAAAAATTTTGTTGTTAGGCGAAACAAGTTAATCTATAATTTTGTGCCCAAGTGTAGGATAATTCATTGTGGGTTCAAGCTGAGATGTTAAACAGCAAATCAGTAATCATGAAAAAAAATTTTTTTCCCATATCATAATTGTCTCTAGGATAATCCCTTACTACACAATCCCAACTTTTAACTACCCTGAGAAAGAAAGCTTCTGAAAACATAGTGAAAAAAGGAGAAAATGATGGTAACCAGCATTTTCTCTTTTTCTCACAATGTTTTCCACCCTACCAAAGAGAGAAATCATGGTTTTTCCAGGATTTGTCTACAAATGCTTTGAATTTAGTCCAGTCTAAATTCCCTCTTTTTTTATTGATTGATTGATTATATGGTGTTCAAAACCGTTTTCAACATTATTACAGTTACCGTATATTGCGGTGCCCAGTGCACCTACCCATACTTTCCTGGAGTTTCTTTTACCAGGTCTCAGCACAATAATGTTTCCAACCCACTGGCTGCTTTCCCACATAACTATAGTCGAAACAAAGGTCAGCAGTGAGAGAGGGATGAATCCTGTCGCAATGACTATCATCTATTCTCAAAAAAAAATTGGCCAAGCCGGGGATGGATCCAGTGACCCCCTGTTCTACAGTCCTGCATGCTACCGACTGAGCTACCAGAGCTTGGCTATGGTAAAGACTTAAACTGTTTGACTGATGAACTATTATGGTGGGGTATGAAGACTCAGACCATATTCAACAATTTTACACAGTTGCCCCTATACTATATCAGACAAAAAAAAATTAGACTCATCAGTATGGAAAGTTTAATTATGAAAGTATAAAACTTTTGCAGGCAACAAATTAAATATTACTGAAATGATTAGATCTTCTCTAACTCTTTCCATACCATAGACGACACCAGGAGCTTTTGTGGACAGTGTAGATCAAGATCAGACTGCACAGAACGTGCAGTCTGATCTCTGATCTACACTGTCCACTGCTGTATTTTAGATTATGATCAAACTGTCTTTGATCTTGCAGCTGAATTGTATTAATAGCCTTTGAAAAAAGGGAATTTATTTATTCAGGAATGAAAGAGTTAAATAGGTAGTAAAATTTATGAGTTATTGCTGGTTGCCAGCTTTTTTTTTTGTTTTTCTCTCATATTTTCAAAATCTTTTTTTAATTCCACCCTGACAGATAGATGCCTGGCCTTTTAAATCATCATGGGAAAAAGGGAAAGATGCAGGTAGCTAGCATTTTCTCCATTTTCCCCTAATCCTTTCTACCCTGTCTAATCCAAATCCCAAAATTTGAGTCACGTTTAAATTGTCCTCTGCAAGCCCAGTCAATTTGGATGAGTATAAAATATATATCTTTTGACAGAGAGTTTAGACATTGTGACATATAAAACATTTTGATATTTGGAGAAATTAGTCTTCCCATAGCCTTAGAAAAAGCTTGGTCGAAAACAAAAGTCGAATCCTACAGAGTAGTTGAACAATTAACCCTTTACCACATAATCCCAGCTTTTAACGACCCTGAGAAAGAGGCCTATTGAAAACATTGCAGGAAAAGGAGAAAATGCTGGTAACCAGCATTTTCTCCTTTTCCCACAATGTTTTCTACCCTTCCCAAAACAAATTTCGATTTTTCAGTTACATTTAGTTTGTCATCTGCAAATGCTTTCAATTTTAACTAGTCTAATTTTTTGTCGTTTGGTAAAGAGTTAAAGTACATAATGGTGTTTTTGTCACATTTCATCATTGTAACATTTTAAATTTTGTGCAGTGTTCCTTTCATTTTACCCTGTATCAGACAAGAACATTTTAGACTTGTCAACAGTGAAAGTATTTCCAGATGACCAATTAGATGTGGGTCAAATGATGGACTTTGTATAGAAAAGAGTAGAAAACAGTGTGGGAAAAAGAGAAAATGCTGGTTACCAGCATTTTCTTTCTTTTTTTTCACAAAGTTTTCAAAAGCCTTATTCTTCATGATCATTAAATCACAGGATTGTCTTGTAACTGGTTAAGCTCACTTTCACCCATAAAAAACCTTTCACATCTGCAGATGCTCATTTAGATAGTGCATATTAAGATTAGATTACACAGAATGTGTTGAATGATCTTAGATCTACACTATCTGGTATACTGATTATTAGCTCCACTGGCCGAAGGCCAGCGAGCTATTGTCATGGCGTTGTGTCCGTCGTGCGTCCGTGCGTCCGTCCGTCCGTGTGTGCGTCCGTAAACTTTTTCTTTAAAAAACTTCTCCTCAGAAACTATTGACTGGATTTTTACCAAATTTCACAGGAATGTTCCTTTGGTGGTCCTCTTTCAAATTCCTTCAAATAATTGTGTTCCATGAAGAATTCTGGTTGCCATGGCAACCAAAGTAAAAAACCTTTAAAAATCTTCTCCTCCCAAACCGCTATTTGGATAGCATTATTATTTTGCAGGAATGTTCCTTAGATACAGGTTTACAGAATTCCTTAAAAAAAAAAAAGATCTGTCAAAAAACATGGTTTTATGGGAGACTCATTTTCCTTTTATGGTATAAAGTAAAATCTTTGAAAAATTTCTTCTCTAAAACTATTCATTGGATTTCATTGTTGTTTTGCAGGTAAGTTCCTATGGTGGTTGTCTACCAAATTGTTTCTTCTGTGAGCTAAAATGCAGGATTGAATGATAATTGTTAAAAACTTCCTTTCGCCATTATAGAAATATCAGGCC
This sequence comes from Hippopus hippopus, assembly GCA_946811185.2. Classification (NCBI taxonomy): domain Eukaryota; kingdom Metazoa; phylum Mollusca; class Bivalvia; order Cardiida; family Cardiidae; genus Hippopus; species Hippopus hippopus. Next base: position 21,561,216 of record OX328103.1, read on the forward strand.
TGTGGAGCGATACAGGTGCTCAAGCGCCTCTAGTTCTGGTGCAGATAGCGGCAAAATTACAGTACATTTTTGCATTTTGTTTTTTTCCTGACTGAATGTATCCATTTTGCTTTTGGTTGCTATTGGGGTTAAGTTAGTTTTGATGGATTGATGCCTATGGTGCATCATGCATTAAACTTTTGTAACATATTTATGATGTACATCGTGTCTCTCTAGATTAGCTGATTAAACATCAGCTATCTCTCAACCTATTATCTTGCTTGAGTAGTCCACCTGTAGGTAAGCTATGGCAATACCAGTCCACTCTATGTTGTGTCTACTGGCCATTGCAAAGATCTTAGAAGCAAAGAAGACCATGCATGCCATATTAATTGGCAATTCCAAACAAATCAGAAATGCGGAAGGCCATGTGCATGCAGTCTTTTCTCCCAAGATTCAACAAAGAGGTCATTGTGGTTTTGTGGAAACATAACAAAACTACAAAAAACATGTCTAGACCAGAACCTGAGTGTTGCATTTCATTTATGTTACAACAGTCATATGATTATGAAAATTTTGCCATTAAATTTTATCCTGTGATTATCATGCAAAACTTACACCCATTGTACTGAAGATCTCACACTAATAGCTAAAACTGTATGAATTTTTTTTAGCTTGCGATTCCTTCACATTGGCACTATGATTGAAGTAAAAAGCAGTTCAACAATAGTCACAGGCAAACCTGAATCTACAATCACTGATACATGGCATCCCCGGGCCTGTACTCACCAACCATTCACAAGAAAGTTCATAGTCTTATTCTCCAGAATTTTCTATACTTGAAAGTAACACAACTTCTGATTGGCTAAACCAAATGGTTTAGCCAATCAGCAGTTGTGTTACTTTTAAATTTAGAAAATCTTGGAGAATACAGACCCAGGAGTTAAATTTGAATGTGATAATTGTGGTATTTGTTTAGCAATACTTGCTTATTCCATTTTATTGAAAACATAGAGACAGCAGTTTAAATGCAGTGATATTTTGTAATGATTCAAAACTGTAGAGAGCTAACAGTTACATGTATTTGTTGGGTATTTGATCTGCACCATCCCTCTTTGAATATTCATTGATACAGGTCTGTGTCAGATTTGTCACGGTCAGTTTATACATCGAAATTCGTTCTGAATAAAAGTTACCAGGAGCTCTATATAATTGGGGGTCACATATTATACACTGAGTTATACATGGAAACATTTACAAATCTTTTTGTTTGAAACTTTGATGCCTACAGTATGGTTATTTTGTATGTACAGGTAGCATCATCTTCATACCAAATCCTCTACAGTAGCAGATTAAATCCTTTACTGTATAATGATACATTATCTTTAGCTAGGTGGCTTTTTTCAAATACAAACCTATCTGATTTGGGCATTCTGGGTACAGAACCAGACTACTTTCAAAACAGCAGCTCTTACTTTGAATTTCAAAATGCGATAACGTTTAGTTAATAAAACTGTACCTGGTACAATTCATCTAGCCATGATTAGCTAGCATGTAACCTAGGGACCAGTCATTTATAAACAAATCCCCTATAAAATTGAGAAACAGCCCCAGTTTAAGCCCAGCATGTTGGGGATGTTTCCAGGTGTCTGTGTTTAGAAACGGTATACAAAGATTTGCAGTACACAATGGTAATTTTTCAAAAACAATTTTTCCTGTATAAAATTATCATATTTCTATGAAATTGTTAGCAATGAATAGGCTTTATTATTCCACAAACTCATTATAAATAGCCATTTCTGCTTCCTACTTGTTCAGCGGCAGAGTTTTTTGGTTTACATACCACGTATTAATATTTATCCTGTACAGGATAGTGATGCATCATAGCAGACAGGTCTAATCTTCGAAGAATATGACATGCGCAGACAACAGTATATGATAGGCTTAGATCTACCAAAAATATGACAACTTAAGTACAAACACTGTCAGGAAAGGAAAATATTGCTTTCCAAATACATTGAAAATGGTGCAGGAAAAGGGACAGTTGCTCTTTGCCTCACAATGATATCTACAACAACAGGTTAAAAGATAAAGGAGTTGAGTCAAGTGAACTTCTTTAACCCTTTACCAAACGACAAAATTTTAGACTTGTCCAAATTGAAAGCATTTGCAGACGACAAAATAAGTGTGACTCAAAAATTGAAACTTGACTTTAGAAGAGTAGAAAACAATGTGGGGAAAAAGGAGAAAATGCTGGTTACCAGCATTTTCTCCTTTTCCCACATTGTTTTCAAAAGGCTTCTTTTTCAGGGTCATTAAAAGTAGGGATTGTGTGGTAAAGGGTTAACCCTATATCAGACAAGAAAATCTTGGACTTGTCCAAATCCAAAGCATGTGCAGACGAAAAATTTAATGTTTGCTAAAATGATGGGATCTTTTCTGGAAAGGCTAGAAAACATTCTTGGAAAAGGAGAAAATACTGGTTCCCAGCATTTTCTCCATTTCTCACAACGTTTTCAAAAGGCTTTTTCCTCAAGGTCGTTAAATCTAATGATTGGTGTAGAGTTAACATGTACAGTATAACATACTATGCCATACCTATGGTAGAAAACATTTTGGGAAAAGGAGAAATGCTGGTTCCAGGCATTTTCTCCTTTTCCCATAATACTTTCAAAAGGCTTCTTCCTTAAGGTTGTTAAATCTCATGATTATGTGCCAAAGGGTTAACATGTATAACAAACTCTTCCATACCTATGTTCTGGTGTATAGAGCAAGATGATGTTCATCATCATGAAGCAGCCCACACTTATTGCAGGTATACATAGCAGCAAATATAACCTTTTTTGGTAAAATCCAAACTCTCCAATATCCTTTAAAATGTCATCGAACTTCATTTTTTTGGGATGTTAACTTGGTAGTTGCCTCTTTATCTTTAAAAGTACACGTAATCCAGTTATAGTATTATTATATTCATATGAACTTTCTTTTCCGTTCTTTATTTTTTCGTAAGATGAATCTACCTGAAGCTTGCCTAATTTCAGCCTGTCCTTTGTTATGATTTTACTGTTTTCCTAGTTTAGAAAATACCAATCCATGTAATCATGAAAAATAAAGCCTCTCATCCAACTTTATGAACTTGTAACTCAGTCTTGACAGGATAATTTGCATTTAGAAATTATCATCACACTTGAGTAAAATTAATGATAAAACTTGTCTCAAATTTGACAATTTCTAAGTTGACCTTGATTTATTCCTTGAGCAGTCTTATGCATACTTAATGACCTCGTTTGCATATAAACAATTAAAGCTAAGATTTTTTTCCTTCTTTATTTTAATTATTTGCCTTATTGTTGTCTTATCTAAATACTGCAATATACTGTGCTTGCTGTCCAAAGTCATGTATATGAAAATGATGCTGAACCTAAGCTAGAGATGGTAACACTCATTGTGAGTAGTGAGGGGTGTTACAAAACTTACCAGGTGGAGTTTGTTACAATACTTCGTTATTGCTTCATATTGAGAAGATGTGACATTTAACTCTTTTCCACTTGACAAAATTTTAGGCCTGTACCAGCTTAAAGCATTTGCAGACAATAATTACATGTGGCCCAATAATTGAAATTTTTTTTGGGAAGAGTAGAAAACATTGTGGGAAAAGGAGAAAATGCTGGTTACCAGCATTTTCTCCATTTCCCACAATGTTTTCAAAAGGCCTCTTCCTCTGAGTCATTAAAAGTCAGGATTGTGTGGTAAAGGGTTAATCTTTTCCCATACAATCCCAGGTTTTAACAACCACAGGTAAGAAAGCTTAGAAATCATTGTTGGTGAAGGAGAAAATGTGGTAACCAGCATTTTCTCCTTTTCCCACAATGTTTTCTACCTGTCCACGGACAGATCCAATCATTTTGGCCAGATCTAGTTTTATGTCTGCAAGTATTTTCGAATTTGGACAGATCAAAAACTTTGTTGCATGGTAAAAAGTTTAAAGACAGGCCATGGAAACTCGTTTTGATCGAACAGCAGCTTTGTCCCGCAACAGAAACCACTCATTGCAGACATTCCACCATATTCTCAGTTTGATTTTGCATTTGAAGAAAAATATCTTTACCAGATGACAAAAGTTTAGGCTCGTCCATTTTGAAAGCAGCCTACCTTATATGGACTTCAAAGACTATTGAAAAATGAAGAAATGTTCTGGGCAGAACAGAAATCATGAATGGAGAAAGCTGAGATGAAGGATTTGTTGAATGAATGGGCAAATAGATAATTTGATCATCATGAGCAGTTTCTGCATCGGTTGAGGTGCTTTCAAAAGTTGTTAGTTGCAGATGGTGCAGGCATTGAATTTGGTCTGTTTGAAAGGATATAATAAGGATTAACCTCTTACTACTTACAGAATTTGTGGTTTACATGTCTGCCAAAAATAAAGCTTGAAAACATTGTGGAAATAGAAACAATAACTCTTGTTCATCATGAGTTGCTGTTATTTTTCCTGCAATGTTTTATGAACCACCTATAATGATAGTTGTGAGCAGTATTTTAGGTTTAACTCTTGACGAAATGATAAAAATCTGGACTAGACCAAATTCAAAGCATTAGCAGACGACATATTCATTGTCGCTAAAATGATGATTTTTGTCTATGATAGGGTAGAAAACACTGTGGAAAAAGGAGAAAATGCTGGTTACCAGCATTTTCTCCTTTTCCCACAATGTTTTCAAAAGGCTTCTTCCTCAGGGTCGTTAAAACTCGGGATTGTGTGGCAAAGGGTTAATCCTTTTTGTCAATTACTTGCCTTTTTGTTGTGGTATTTACTTATTTAGAGGCCATGAAACTTAACCCTTTACCACATGGCGAAATTTTAGACCTATCCAAATTGAAAGCATTTGCAGAAGACAATTTCATAGTGGCTCAAATGATGCAATGTTTCTTTGATAGGGTAGAAAACTTTGTGGGAAAAGGAGAAAATGCTGGTTACCAGCATTTTCTCCTTTTCCCACAATGTTTTCAAAAGGCCTCTTCTTCAGGGGCGTTAAAAGGTGTCATTGTGCGGTAAAGGGTTAACTTCTACCAAACTGTCTGGTGATACCTTGAGAAAGGTGTTTGAAAACATTTTTGGAATAGGAAAAATGTTAAATGCTAGATTTATAACCATCATTTTCTCCTTTTCCCGCAATATTTTCCACACTTTCATAAACAAACCTATTTATTTATATGTCATGTGCAAATGCTTACAAACCAGACAAGTCCAAATGCCATTGGGTAAGGAGTTAAAGTAGATAGAAACATCTCCCTGAAGTCTAGAAAAACATCTCCTTGAGACAATTCCCATAATTAGCTACTTTTTTATTGTTATGATTTATAATTTGATAAATTCTTAACCTTTAGAGCCCGCCCGGGTGGCTCAGTGGTGAGCGTGTCGGACTCATGACCTGGTGGTTGTGAGTTCGATACCCGGTTGAGGCGAACTTTCTTTCTGGCGTATTTTCACCTCTCACCTCTGCTGAAGCATGTGAGAAAAGTAGTCGGTGGCTTTGGAAAGAAAGTTGTGTTAGTACTGGTGTGAGAAAGCCAGGAAACACATGTGCGTCATCGACCGCCATGATATGACCTTAGCTGTTAAAGTGGCGTTAAACCCCAATACAACCAACCAACAACTTAACCTTTAGAGGGCTAAGAATCAGACTGTTTCTTGTGCTCACTGTGTAGATCAAAGTCAGACTGGACAAAATATATTACAGTCTGATCTACCATGTTGACTTTTTTGAGATATTCCAGACAAGGTAGTACAATCTGGAAACTGCGATACATGTACTTGGGTCATTTTTCCTATTAAGCCTTTATCAAACATTCCTAAGTTTTAACATCCATGGGAGAGAAGACTTTTGAAAGCTTTGTTGGTAGAGGGGAAAATGCTGGTTCTCATCATTTGCAGCTTTTCTCACAATGTTTTCTAAAGCCTTCTTACAGAACTCAGAATTCATTAAGATTATACAGGATTGTGTAGTGAAGGTTTAACCCTTGACCACTTAACAGAATTTTAGACACGTACTCATATTGAAAGCATTAACCCTTTACCACACAATGACGACTTTTGACACCCCTGATAGAGAAGGCTTTTGAAAACATTGTGGGAAAAGGAGAAAATGCTGGTAACCAGCATTTTCTCCTTTTCCCACAATGTTTTCTACCCTATCAAAGAAAGATCATTTAATATGATCCACATTGAAACTGTCCTCTGCAAATGCTTTCAATTCGGACAGGTCTAAAATTGGTCGTGTGGTAAAGGGTTAAATGGCAAATCAGATGCGACTCAAATGATTGAATTTGGCATTGACAGAGTAGAAAACATTTGGGTAACGGGGAAAAATGCTGGTACCAGCATTTTCTCCTTTTCCCAAAATGTTTTTAAAAGCTTTCTTCCTCAGAGTGACGTTACAATTTGAGATTTGTAAAGGCTAAAGAGTTAGGTTTGTTGTATAGAGTGAAAATGCCTTGAACATAGGTATAGGTACATTGGCCACCAAGTCATTATTTATCTAAAAAAGAACTTTGTATCCAAAATTTTGGTTGGATGAGATCAATGTATTATAAATTTCTATTGGATAAGGAATGACAAAGCACTGTCAGGCCTTTGATTCTTCTTATCCTTTGACCATGTAATATAGAGCTACAAGTTATGACATTGTTAGATCTCTATAGACCCAAATATGTCTGCATAGATAGTACGCCTTAACCTTTTACCACCCAGTCACAAGTTTTTACGACCTTGAGGAAATCACCTTCTGAAAACCTGATGACCTTGAGGAAATCACCTTCTGAAAACATTGTGGGAAAAGGAGAAAATGCTGGTAACCAGCATTTTTTTCCTTTTCCCACAATGTTTTCTACCTTTCCCAAAAGGAGTTTCAGTTTTTGAGTCACGTTTTTATTTTGTTGTCTGCAAAATTAATGCTTTGAATTTGGACCAGTCTAAAATTTCATCATTTGGTAAAGAGTTAATCTTATGGCATCTTTGTTTAATATAAATCCAGAGGCGTCTCTTAACCCTTTACCACACGGCAAAATTTAAGACCTATCCAAATTGAAAGCATTTGCAGACGACAATTTCATAGTGGCTCAAATGACTCAACTTTTCTTTGATAGGGTAGAAAACTTTGTGGGAAAAGGAGAAAATGCTGGTTACCAGCATTTTCTCCTTTTCCCACAATGTTTTCAAAAGGCCTCTTTTTCAGGGGCGTTAAAAGGCGTCATTGTGTGGTAAAGGGTTAAATACATAGCAGCTACAAATGTAGATACTGCTCAAATGAGAAATTTCTACATTTGCTGCAAGTTTTTCCAATTCAGAACTAAGTGTAAATTTCATTTCAATTAATAATCTATTTTCAAGACTTTATTTTAAGATTTCAGTTAAGATTAATTGTAAACATTTTGTAAAGAGGTTAACTGTGTCAACTTGTTTATAATTAGTGGTCTATCTTCTTCAGGTAAATAGCCACATATTAAGAAACCCTTTGATGGCAGCTTCAAGAAAGATATTAGCTTAAGAACTACGTACATGTAAGACACAAAAGAGATAAGGCCAAATTTAGGTTTAGTTTCTCCGAATGCACATGTAAACTGATGTTTTCATGTGTGGCAAAGCCATTCATTGTGAAATCATCATGTTTTGATGTCAAAGATGTAGGTTTCGTGTTTTATGCCATTTACAACATATTTCAGTTAACCCATTGCCACATAAATACGAGTTTTAAAGACCTTGAGAAAGAGGCCTTTTGAAAACCTTGTGGGAAAAGGAGAAAATGCTGGTAACCAGCATTTTCTCCTTTTCCCACAATGTTTTCAACCTATTTAAGGACAAGAACTATATATTGAAAAACATTTGAATTGTGGTGACTTTCTTTTAAAATGGAAGAGTCTATAATTTTGCTTAGTGGTAAGGGGTTAAAATCACAGGGACTTGTACGCCTACCCAGGCCTTCTTTTGTGTACCCATGAAATTTTAGTAGACAACTTGAGACGTTCACATATTGAAACAATTTGCAGACTACAAAATGAATGTGGCTCGTGTAGGATTTGTCATTTGGCCAGTAGAAAACATTGTTGAATATGGGGCAAACGCTAGTTTGCATTTTCTCTTTCTGCACAAAGTTTTTAAAAGTCTTTTTGGTCTGGGTGGTTAAATCACAGAATTTTTTTTCTGCTAAAGTATTCCACATCAGGTCCTTATCTTTAAAGCAAGATTAGCTTTTTTGCCCCATATGCAAAACAATGTTCAATGGTGAGACAGGAATATTCAATCCTGCAATGAATTTCATTATCATGATTTAGTGACCTTGGATTGAATGTTTTACAGAGGCCAGGACTTGAATGTGCCTCAAATTGTTTGTTTCGTGTTTGAAACCGTTTTTAACATTATATCTATTATAATCTCAGCATCCAGTGGACATATCTATGCCGTTTAGAGTTTCTTTCGAAGCCACTGTTTGCCCGGGGGATAAGTTTTTGCATTGTCCGTCCGTCTTTATGTCCATCCATCTGTTCATCTGGAGTGATATCTTCCGAAATCAATGACAAAAATTGATGAAACTTCATTGATGAGTTGCTAATGATAATCTGCTGATATACTTTTTTTGCGGGTTTTTGAATTAAATGCTGTGTCAGTGAAAAAAGTGGCTTGATGTTTATTTTCATTATGGACCAGTATCCATAACTACCGGACAAAAATTTATGAAACTTCATATTTATATTGTTTATCACAAACAACAGACAATTGTTATTTGATTTTATTTAATGAAATGCCATGTCATGGAAAAAAGGGTTTAATGTATAATTTCATTATGGACCAATAACTGTCCATCCTTTCGTCTGTCAGTACTGTATCAGTATGGATAGATATCTTGTGAAATCCTTGACTAAAATTGATGAAACTTCATACATGTCTTCCTTATGATAGTATGCCGCTATAGATTTTCTATTTTTTAGCTTCACTGGCCAAAGGCCAATAGGCTTATGTCATGGCCCAGTTTCCGTCTTGCGTGCGTCTGTCCGTCCGTGTGTCACGAAAAGCTTGTCCGGGGCATAACTTCCAAAGTATAAAAGCTAGTGACTTCAAACTTCATATACAGATAGGTCACATTAAGGAGAAGTGCACTGTACAAGAACCATAACCCTGTCTTCAGTATATCCAGAGTTATTGCCCCTTGTAAATTTTTAACTTTGGATTTTTGTCCGGGGCATAACTACGAAAGTATAGAAGCTAGTAACTTCAAACTTCACACACAGATAGATCAACAGAAGTGCAGTGTACAAGAACCATAACTCTATACCTACTATTTCTGGGGTTATTGCCCTTCATAAATTTTAACTTTGGATTTTTCGTCCAGGGCATAACTTCCAAAGTAAAAAAGCTAGTAACTTCAAACTTCATATACAGATAGGGCAAATTAACGAGAAGTGCAATGTACAAGAACCATAACTCTATTCCCACTATTTTTAGAGTTATTTCCCTTTGTAAATTTTAACTTTGGATTTTTATCTGGGGCATAACATGCAAAGTACAAAAGCTAGTATCTTCAAACTTCATATACAATTAGATCACCATAAAGAAAAGTGCACTGTGCAAGAACCTTAACTCTATTCCCTCTATTTTTAGAGTTATTTCCCTTTGTAAATTTTAACTTCAGATTTTTGTCAGGGGCATAACTTCGAAAGTATAGAAGCTAGTAACTTCAAACTTCACACACAGATAGATCACATTAAGGAGAAGTGCAGTGTAAAAGAACCATAACTCTATTTCAACTATTTTTGGGGTTATTGCCCTTTGTAAATTTTAACTTTGGATTTTTGTCTGGGCATAACTTCAAATTAAAAACCTAGTAACTTCAAACTTCATATACAGATAGGCCACATTAAAGCAAAGTGCAGTGTACAAGAGCCATAACTCTATTTCCACTCTTTGAAGAGTTGTTGCCCTTTGTAAATTTTAACTTTGGAGTTTTGTCTGGGGCATAACTTCCCAAGTATGAAAGCTAGTGACTTCAAACTTCATATATTTTTTCACTCAGTTAATGCACTTTGATGATGTTTTTTTCTATAAAAAAGAAGGACCTGTTCTGTGACAAGGCACTGTGTGGGGGTATGCGGCACTTTTGTGACAGTTCTAGTTTTTTTTAATAATTGGAAAGAAGTAAAAGTTTCAATATCTCTGAATTTTAACCTTTCTGAGTTTTCATAGACCCTTCAAAAAAAGCTTTTGAAAACATCATTGATAAAGGAAAAAGTGCAGCAGCTAATAATTTCTCCTTTTTCCAGTGTTTTCTATCCATTCAAATACAATTTTCATCATTATATCCCCAGAAATGAACAAACTTTGTTTGTGGGGACGAACTTTGTTCGTGGAGGTATACTGGAGTCACCCTGTTTGTCTGTGTGTCAGTGTGTCCCTAAAAATCTTGTCCAGGGCATAACTTCCAAAGTGTAAAAGCTATTGACTTTGTAGACTCTAGTGTCTACAAAATCAATATTAAGCAATCAGAATCAAACTTGGTCAAAGTGTATATTGTCAAAGATCTCAGATGTTTTGTATTATGAGCGTGATTGGACCAGAATATCCAGAGTTATCTACCCTTGAATTTGAAAATTTGCTTAATTTGACTGTTTACACTCTAGCTCCTTCATTTTAACAAAACCTGATCATATTTTAAGAGAATGTACAAGACCTTAATGATCTTGGATGAATTCGATTTCGATCATGATTGGACCAGTATGTATAGAATTATCTGCCCATGAAATTGAAAAACTGAAAAAAATGCAAAATTTTGACTTTGTTCACACTGTAGCGCCTTCATTTTTTTCACCAAACCTAGTCATTTTTTAACAATATACTCAATGTTATGATCTTGGATGAGTGTGATTTTCAGCATGATTGGATCAGCATGTTCAGATTTATCTGCCCTTGAAATTGGAAAACTGTTTAATTTGACTGTGTTTACACTCTAGCTCCTACATTTTTTCACCAAACCTCATCAAATTTTAACAGAATGACCTTATGATCTTGGATGAGTTTCATTTTCAGCATGATTGGTTCAGTATGTTCAGAGTTACCTGCCCTTGAATTTGAAAAATGCTTTATTTTGCATTTTTACACCATAGCTCCTTCATTTTTTCACCAAACCTTATCAAATTTAAACAGAACACACATGTCTGCCTCGTCAAAAAATGGACAAGGGGCATATGTCTGGAGGGGCTATTGTCCTACATTCCTTGTTAATGCACATTCAAAGAAATAGTACCAGTTTGTGTGTGTATAGAAAAAAGAAAATGTCCTTAATTTTACATAACCTTTCATTCTTGTGCTCAGATGAGCTATATAGGACTATCATGGTCCTCTTGTGGGAAAAAGGTCTGGATTATTAGCTCAGCCGAGCATGAAGTGTTCAGGATGAGCTATTGTGATCACTCACCGTCTGTCGGCATCCATCGTCCGTCCGTCGTCCGTCCATCCGTTCACATTTTTTGTTTACATTCTAGCATCTACAAATATGAAACAATCAGCACCAAACTTGGTCAAAATATATATGACCATAAGATCTCGGATGAATTCGATTATGGGTCTAGTCGGAGCAGAACAACTGGAGTTATTTGCCCTTGAATTAGAAAAATTGCTATATTTGACTTTGTTTACACTCTAGCATCTGCAAATATCAACCAATCAGCACCAAACTTGGTCAAAATATATATGACCATAAGATCTTGGATGAGTTCGGATAATCGGACCAGAACGACTGCAGTTATTTGCCCTTGAATTAGAAAGTTCTATAGAATAGTTCTTTGTCCGGAGCATAACTTTGTCATCTCCAGTCCGATTGACTTGAAACTTGGCATTTGTGTTTGCTGCAATAATACGGAGTGCAGTGTGAAAGAACCATAACTCTACCTCGTACTGTGTATGAGTTTTTTCCCTTTGATCGTCATTTTTACAGCATTTTCTGCTTGTCCAGAATATAACTTTGTCATCTCTAGCCTGAACATCTTCAAATTAGGTATGCATGATTGTAGAAAAACTACGGAGTGCAGTGCACAAGAACCATAACTCTTCCTAGCATGAATTTTGAGTTATTCCCCCTTTGACCTTCATTTTTATAGCATTTCTTGCTTGTCTGGAGCAAAACTTTGTCATCTTAAGTAGGAATGACTTGAAATATGGAATGCTTATTTGTTGCAATATTTGGAAGTGCAGTGCACAAGAATTGTAACTCTACCTCGTGCTGTCTTGGAGTTATTTCCCTTTGATCGTCATTTTTACAGTATTTAGTGCTTTTCCGGAATATAACTTTGTCATCTCAAGTCAGAACAACTTCAAACTTGGTGTGCATGTTTGTTGCAATATTACCTAGTACTGTGCGCAAGAACAATAACTCTACCTAGCGCGGATTTTGATTAATTCCACTTTGATCTTCATTTTTACAGTATTTCTTGCTTGTCCGGAACGGAACTTTGAATTCTCAAGTCAAATTGACTTGAGACTTGGTAAACATGTTTGTTGCATTACCTGCCCTTTGCAATTATTATACCTCCTCGACAACTGGCGGTGGGACGGGCATATCTTGCGACAATTTGCCGCTCTTGTTTCATTATCATTTGGTCTTGAACCTCAATATTTGGTATTTATCTTCATTGTAGACCTTTACTGCTTAGTACTCAGGTGAGCGATATAGGACCATCATGATCCTCTTGTTTCCTTTATTTATCAATTGGATAAGAAGTTTTTTTTCTTTTTTTTTTTTTCAGGAAAAGAGATCCTTTGCTGCATTGCAATAGCGATGGCCACCTATCAATCATTGTATCCCATCATGCTTCTTGTTCCTGCAGCAATTTTCTTTCAAATGGTAAGATTTATTTTGTTTTTGTTTTCAAAAAGTTGGTAGAAAGGAAAGTAATTGTCTTAGCCCTTTACCAAATGACAAAATTTGAGACTAATCCAAATTCAAAGCATTTGCAGACTTCAAATTAAATACAGTTCAACTGATGTAATTTGTCTTTGATGGAGTAGAAAACATTGTGGGTAAAGGAGAAAATACTGGTTACCGGCATTTTCTCCTTTGCAAAATGGTTAGTCAAAATGGTCCAGCAAACCATTGCTCAAAAAGAAATTGAAATACGAGGAAATATGAGGATTGAAAACAGTCATTGCGACAGAATTCATTCCTTTCTCACCACTGACAAATTGTTTCAACGATGGATAAGTTGGAAAGCAGCCAGTGGCTTATAGAGAATATTGTGTGGAGTACTGGTAAAAGAAACTCCAGGAAAGCATGGATAGGTTCACTGGCCGCCACGATATAACCGAGATAATGTTGAAAACGGTGTTAAAACACCATAGAATCATACGATCAATGAAATAAGAGAAAACTTCAGTGAGTGCACAAGCTTTCAATATTATTTTAAAATTTTTTGGATTAGAATAAGGGATCTGCTGTGCCAATCTTTTACCACACAATCCCGGGTTTAACCCTTTACCACACGGCAAAATTTAAGACCTATCCAAATTGAAAGCATTTGCAGACGACAATTTCATAGTGGCTCAAATGACGCAACTTTTCTTTGATAGGGTAGAAAACTTTGTGGGAAAAGGAGAAAATGCTGGTTACCAGCATTTTCTCCTTTTCCCACAATGTTTTCAAAAGGCCTCTTTTTTAGGGGCGTTAAAAGGCGTCATTGTGTGGTAAAGGGTTAAGCCTTTACCAAACGACAAAATTTTAGCCTTGTCAAAATTGAGAGGATTTGCAGACAATAATTTCAATGTGGCTCAAATGGTGCAATTTTTCTTTGATAGGGATGAAAACACTGGGAAAAGGAGAAAATGCTGGTTACCAGCATTTTCTCCTTTTCCCACAATGTTTTCAAAAGGCTTCTCTTCCAGGGTCGTAAAAAGTCAGCATTGTGCGTTAAAGGGTTAAATGACCCAAGGAAGAAGTTTTTTAAAAAAACATTGTGGGAAAAGAAGAAAATGCTGGTAACCACATTTACTTTGCCATCTGCAAATGCCCTCAATTTGGACAAGTCTAAAATTTTGTTGTTTGCTAACGGGTTAACCCATTACCTCCAACAGACAACTGTTGTTGTCTTGCAGCTGACGACTCTCAAAACATTGTAACAAATAGAGAAACGTCGTAGATCTACTGTCCTAGTTTTTTGGACGTAAATAGTTGTCTTTGTACTGTAACAGCTTAACCCTTTACTAAATAATACTGAGTTTTAACAACACCAAGAAAGTTTTTGAAAACATTGCGGGAAAAGGGGAAAATGCTGGTAACCAGCATTTTCTCCTTTTTCCACAATGTTTTCTCCCCTTTCACAGACTAATTCCATCATTTGAATCACACACATGTTGTTGTCTGCAAATGATTTCAGTTTGGGTGAGTCTAAAATTTTGTGGCGTGGTAAAAGAGTTATTGTTTATTTTGAGGAAAAGCGAACTTAGCCAAGGTCCCAGCCCATTCATTTTTCTTTTTCTCTCATTTGGACATTACTTCGTCAAAAATGGCATAAAATTAATAACGAATGTGATCAACTAATAGCTGCGAAAGATTAATAGCAGACTGTGATTGTAAAAAGAGACCGATTTGGAGTAATTAAGAAATTACATGTGTATTACTGCTTGGACCCAGGCTAAGCCAACTGGATGTAACAAAAAAAAACTAATGCACGGATGTCTTTTGTCAGTAATTACGGCTCTACAGAGACTATAGGGCTTCTCTACTTACAGAATCTTTGCTCCCTCGTACATTACGGGCATAATAGCATTGTTGCAATTGTACTATAACAAGCTAATGCTTTTCAGGAGAAGGCATCTAGATGTGATGTTAGAACTAAAACAGGGACGTCTTTTGTCAGTAATTACAGCTCAACATTGACTCTGGGACTACTGTCTACTTTCGGAATCTTTGTATTGTCGTACTTCATGAGCATGATATAGTTGCCTTCATACCAGAAAAAAATGAATGTTTAAATATTTCAGGAGAAGGCATATAGATGTGATGTTAGAACTAAAACAGGGACATCTTTTGTCAGTAATTACAGCTCA
Organism: Hippopus hippopus; assembly: GCA_946811185.2. Classification (NCBI taxonomy): domain Eukaryota; kingdom Metazoa; phylum Mollusca; class Bivalvia; order Cardiida; family Cardiidae; genus Hippopus; species Hippopus hippopus. The sequence continues at coordinate 21,576,283 of OX328103.1, forward strand.
ACATTGACTCTGGGACTGTTGTCTACTTTTGGAATCTTTGCTTTGTCATACTTTATGGAGGGGTCACTGAAATTTCTGTATTCAACCACAGGATTCATGTGAGTTAACTGTCTATATTTCTAAGTACATCCACAGTGACTGAATTATTTAATATCCCCCTCCCCCTGCAGTCTTGCCGTGGAACACTCTTGAAAAACATTGCGGCTAAAGAAAGAAGTTCATGTAAACAGTACTAATCTCTATTGCCACAATGGTTTTACATACATCTGCAATAGAACTTTATGTTGATATTCCCAACTGCACAATAATAAGCAAATAGGTTTCAGGAAAGTATTAGATATGAGGGTCCCTTAACCCTTTACTGAACAACAAAATTTAAGACTAGTCCAAATTGAAAAAGCATTTACAGATGACGAAATGAATGTGACTAAAAACTGAAATTTGATTTTGGAACCATAGTAAATATTGACAATATTTTCATAAGTCCTCCTAATCAGGGGCGTTAAAACTTGGGATTATGTGGTAAAGGGTTAACCCTGTATTGTTCTAGTTGGCTTTGAATGTAGTAAAAAATAAGTATAAGACTAAGTATTACTAAGGAGATATATTTAGGGAAAGGAAATTCAAAAGCTTTTTAAAAAATAGAATCAATTTAAGTACATCATTTAATTCTTTACCAGACGACAACATTTTAGACTTGCCCAAATTGTAAGTTTGTAAATATTTGCAGGCAAAAAATTAAAAGTGAGTCAAAAACCTTAAATTTTTACTAAGGGTAGAAAACACTGTGCAAAAAGAAGAAAATGCTGGTTACCAGCATTTTCTCCTTTTGCCACAATGTTTTCAAAAGGCCCCCTTCCTCCTTTTCCCACATTTTTTGCAATACCCTTCTTCCTTGTGTTAATGAAAACCATAGGCCTCTGAAATTCCATTGGTCTATCACGGGATAAAGAATTTTTCGTTATCGGACACTGTTACTATAAATAGCACATTGGCTATTCCCTCTTTATCCTATATAGTAAGACAAGGTGTGCAACGAAATCGCCACTGTGCTATTTATAGTAACTGTGTTGAAATTTTCACTATTCCGTAACACATACAGGCGATGCACCAATATGCTTTTATGGGTGTTCAATGATCAGCCAAGGAAAATTTTAGTATTCTGTGATAGATCAATGAAACTTCAAAGGCCTGTGATGTTTGATAACTGGTGAATTACAATCGAGCCATGTTCTGTGAAAAGGGAGCTTAATGCATCTACAAAAAGTATTGACCCAGGTCAGCCTGCACAGTCTGCGTAGGCTAATCTGGGCTGAATCGTTTTGCTTTTGATCAATTTTCTGCATGTCAAAGGACTGGTTTACCTCATGATTCATTTGGTTTTTAGCCAATGGATCTGTGATATGTAATGACTTGCTTGGTATCATGCATCACAGAGATGCTTTAAGCCCCCTATTGCCAGAGCATGACTCATATGTAGAATGTAAGGTCAACCAATTTTGTGTTTATTTCAGACTTGGTGTCCCAGATTTAACACCAAATCTTGGAGTGTTTTGGTACTTTTTTACAGAGATGTTTGAACACTTTCGGCCATTCTTCATTTGTGTGTTTCAAATCAATGCATTCCTATACACAGTGCCATTGGCTGTTAAACTCAGGTAAGCATTCATTTAATGGCTTTTTAGTAGAGGAATAACAAATTGTGACTCCTTTTATTTTGGAATCAACCTAGGTTATCTCTTTTCTACATTTAAAAAAAGTTGACTGGGATCAAACAATTTCTTCACTTACATTGACTGTCCTAATATGATATTTTCAACGCTTTTATAATTAAATGTGTACCAGACAATCAAATTTCAGACTCATTTATTCTGAAAGAGTTCACAGACGACAAAACATGTGGAAATGATGGAATTCTGACTTGAAAGGGTAGAAATTATTGTGGGTAGAGGAGAAAATGCCTGTTTCAAGTATTTTGTCCTTTTCCAACACTGTTTACAAAAGCATCCTTCTACAGGGTTGTTGAAACTCAAGATTGTCTGGTAAAAGGCATCTCTGTAATACATTATACCAAGCATGTTGTCACATAATTATGGAACTATAAAATCCATTTTGTCTAAAAATCAGATGAATCATGAAGTTGACATGTCAAAAATTGTCCTGTAGCAGAAAGTTTTGATCCTTGTCAGCCTGCGTGCACTGCCCAGGCTGACGTGGATCGATACTTCTTGCAGATGCATTAAGCCCCCTTTTCACAGAGCATAGCATATTTGTTTGTTGTTTTTCAGGGATCATCCAGTATTTCTAGCCTATATCCTCGTGGCATTGATGTCCATATTCAAGTCGTATCCAAGTTACGCTGATGTGGCACTCTTTATAACTTTGTTACCCATGTGGAAACACATAGTTCAGTGTGAGTACCAGTATGGTTGGTTAACCCTTTACCACACGATCCCACATTTTAAGAAACCTGAGGAAGAAGGCTTTAGAAAACCTTGGGGGGGAAAAGGAGAAACTACTGGTTATCAGTATTTTTTTCTTTTTCCCACAATGTTTATTACCGTATGAAGAACAAGTTTCATGTTTTTAGACACTTTTAATTTGTTGTCTGGAAATGCTTTCCATTTGGAGAAGGCTAAAATTTTGTCATCTGGTAAAGGGTTAATTCAAGTTGAATCTATTATTTTTAAAATATATTTATCTTGACAATGTATCTGAATAAACACCATCCAAATGGATACGAGCCATGCTCTGTGAAAGGGGGCTTCATACATCTACAAAAAGTATCAACCCACATCAGCCTGCGCATTCTGTTCAGGGTGACCTGGGCCGAAACTTCTTGCTATAGGTCAATTTTCTGTATGTCCAAAGACAAGTCTACCTCATGATAAAGTCGGTTGTTAGAAAAAAGTGACTGTTATGGATCCAAAAGTATGTGATGGCTTGCTTGCTATGATGAATTACAGAGCCCCATTTTTGCTAGAGCATGGCTCATATTTAACTCTTTACCAGACGACAAAATTTTAGACTAGTCCAAATTGATAGCATATGCAGACAACAAACTAAATGTAGCTCAAAAGATGAATTCTGTCTTTGATAGGGTAGAAATTACTGTGGGAAAAGGAGAAAATGCTGGTTACCAGCATTTTCTCCTTTTCCCACAATGTTTTCAAAAGCCTTTTTCAGGGTCGTTAAAACTCAGGATTGTGTGGTAAAGGGTTAAAAGTATTTCAGCCATATCACAGTACCACCCATTGCATGTATCAATGTATCCCTGGATGTTTGTGCATCATTCTCTCAAAGCAACCGGATAAAGGATGGTGTTTTTGTATAAAACTTTTTGCAGAAACTAAATAGAGTTTATTTCATCAGCTTGTGGTTTATATGGGGAAATATATGCCGAAAAAGGGAAAGGTATGCGAAAATAACAAGTGCCGTAAGGCACAAGTTATTTTCGCGGACCTTTCCCTTTTGAGGCAAATATTTCCCCATATTAACCACAAGCTGATGAAATAAATTATATATTATATTTCCTCTGATTATTTTGTCAACGAATGCCACTTTTAAAACTTAAAAACTTACAAAACTTATAAAAGTAGTTCCAGATTTTCGGCAGGAGGAAAATATTCACTGTGACGGGAAAATAATTCCCCCCAGCTTAAATTACAACATTTCTTTACCCATAACATTTCTAAAAATAGACACATGAAATATAATATATGAGGTTAAGCTATGTGAAGGTGTATTTAATTTCAAATCTGCTCAAGCCATGGTCTAGGAAAAGGGGGTTTAATGTATCTGCAAAAAATATCAAACCATATCAGCCTGCGCAATCCACACAGGCTGACATGGGTGGAAACTTTTTGCTATGGGCAATTTTCTGCATTTGTAAGGACTTTTATATCTCTGGATTCAGCCGGTTGTCAGACAAAATGGAATTCTATTGATACCAAATCATGTTATGACTTGCTCGGTATCATGCATCACAGAGATACATTAAACCCCCTTTTGCCAGAGCATGGTTCATTTAATATTAAATACTGACTTATGTAATGCTAAGTACAGTTTAATGCGATTTTGCAGATATGAATAACTTGACATTTTCTGCATGCTGATAAATGTCGCATAATTTCATTGGACGCAATATTTTTAATAGACCAATAACAAATCATCATTCAAATATATGACATCATATTAATTTTCACCACCATTTTCACTGGTCTACTGAAATAGAGCAGAGGACGGACACACACACCCCCCCCCCCCCACCTGCTCCATGTCGTTTTAGCATTAGTATTTGACCTTTCAGTGTCATCTTTAAACACATGTGTGTAAGGACATGTGTATTGAATATCGGATTTTTGCCGGGCAGTCAGTCTTGTGAACTAAAGAATTTTGATAGACCAATCTGACTTTTACAGGATATGTCCGTCGGACTAATTGCATTTTGGATAGATTGGGAAAAGGAGCAATTGTTAACTAAAATAGGCTGCACCATTTCCAGTAATGTTTTTTCTTACTCATAAAAATCAGTAAGTCCCCTTTCCTTCAAATGTTTCTCCCTTGCAGAGTTTACAAGATTCGTAAATGGTCTAATGGTATTATGTGGAAATGGATTAAGAACCATGAAGACCAAACTTGTTTCCTGCAGGACTTTCAGTACTTTGATTTTTATTGTTCCTTTTTGCAGACATGAGAAATACATTTATAGTGACCAACATGTTTTTGGCTTGCACAGTGTTGTCACCCATACTCTGGCATCTATGGATTTATGCAGGCAGTGCCAACGCAAACTTTTATTTTGCCATTGCCTTGACATTTTCAACAGCCCAGGTAAGTCTGATGTCACATTGTGTTTAGAATTTTCCTTTACTTCATGTAAAAACAAAATGCAAAAACTGTTCAGAATCTGGAAGCCATAGAATGCATGCATTGTATTGGTATTCCTAGCATAAATATTGGACTACACTGCAAAAAATGAGGGGACAAAGTCTGGTAGACTTACACCTGTGGGGATTCAGAGCCCCTTTTTGAAAAAGTCAGATGGCAGTAGCTGAAAGTACAATTTTCATTTTCTTTAAAACAAGGGAAATTGCTCTACTGAAAAAGCCAAGCCCAGTAGCTACATGGGGAGGCTGGTTTTAATCCCCGGCTTAGCCAATTTCTTTCCCAGGATTGATGATAGTCATTTTGGCAAGGTTTTGGCAACTGATCATCGTTTTGATGATGGTTATATTGGAAGGCAGCCAGAATATGGGAGAATATTGTGTACAAAGTAATGGAAAAGAAACACAAAGAAAGTATGGGTAGGTGTACTGGCCAACCTGATATAACACAAATAACATTGAACAGAGTGTTAAGACCATGCAAACCAACTACCTGGTAACCTCTGATAACAGCTATTCTGTCATGAATTGAATATGAGATAGTCATGTAGATTGAGACTTTTTTCAACCCTTTTTGTTTTGCTTGCAGATATTTTTGGTAACAGATCTGCTGTTTGGTTTCCTGAGGAGGGAATTTGATCTAAAGAATGGAACTAAACACAAATTAAAAGATGGGAAAGAGGCTCAAATCATCCTAGACTGATTTCAACGAAACTATGGCAAGAGAGCATCACAAGGAACAAATTGTTCCTTAAGTGACTTGGTCTTGTTCAAGTTAACTTATGATAAAAGTGGCACTTTGTGCAATGTTAAGTGGCATTCCTTTCAACTTTCGGTGTGGGAGGATGTGTAATGATTTCTAGATCAGACACAACAAAGTCCATAATTATTGAAGAAGTTCAAAACTATATGATAAAAAATAAAAAATGTGAAAAAATGGAATGGAGATGGTAAACTAAATTTTGTATTTTTGATATTTTTTTGAAGATGTCTGTTGGAAGATTACGTTCAGTACTTAGAAGAATCAAACATTTTTTAAGACTTTCCATGGCTTAATCCATTTCTAAGAATGGGCTCCCAGCACTTGGCAGGGCTATAAGTTATCTTTTATGACAGGACTAGTTTTAGCCAACCTATTCTTTAACTCTTTACCACGTGACAAAATTTTACACTGGTCGAGATTGAAAGCCACAACTATTTGGGAGCTCAAAATTCTGTGCCCCTAAGTGTACTTATTAATTAATGATTAAGTAACATTGTTAAGATATGTGAACAATAACTTATGCAGAAATATTGAAGAAGATATATATTCAAGCTGTAACTGCACATGATGGAAATGATCACGGCTTGAAATATTTCATTTGGGCCCATTTTACCCAAATATTGAACTTTCTTCTAGTATGATTCAGCCAAACCCTCTAAATTGAGAACTGCTTGCACATGGGGCCAGGTGATGGCACTAGTGTCCCACAGCAGAGAAATAGAGTTGCAATTTTTTTAATTTTGTTCACAAATGAGCAAAGTGCTGATCGCTTATTTCTTTTTACTGGGAATATTACATATCGTTTTTCAGATTTTCTGGTGCGCTAGCTTGATAGTTCCACTTTTCAATTTGTCTGATGCGCAGGTTTGAACCAACCACCAGAACAATGTGTAGACAAATATGGCATCAAGTTTGAGTTTCAGTGAAATGCACACATTTACTCTAATGATATACATGTACTTCGACTTTCATTTCCTACTTATTGTTCTTGTCTTTATTTTGTACCTTTTTTATTACCTCCATGTTTCTGTGGATGTCCCGATAGTCTGGCGCTGTCTTATGAGATGTGTTTGATTTACATGTATTACAAATGTGAACTGAGTTTTCAAAGAGTGATCACTCCATCGGACTGTCAACAATGAGACATGTTGAAAATAAATTTGGTGGTTAATTTTTGTCAAAGTTTCTTATGTTTTGTATCTTTTCCAGCAGGCCTTAATCAGTCACAGTCACGTGCATATGTTTCTTTGCAAGAATACTTGTTTATGAATTTTCACTCATGGCTTCGCCATTTATGAAAAAAGGGTCATCTGTGGCTAAGTAGTGATGGCATTGCATTCGTAATACCGTAATCGATTTCAGCTTTTTCAGCATCTTTAGGGTGAATATCACCTGACAAAAGTTGACATACACTAACTTTTCAAATGCACATGTCCTAGATCCAGATATATGATTTCAGACTGGTTTAGGGTGAATGAGGGCTCTTTTGCAGCCTATCAGCTATGTATACCCTTTCCATGTTTTCCGAAAAAAAATGTTCATAAAATGTTGATGTGTGTGTGTGTGTGTGTGTGTGTGTGTGTGTGTGTGTGTATATGAGCCATGCTCTGGCAAAAGGGGGCTTAATGCATCACAATGATACATGATACCAGCCCAAGTCATCACATAATTATGGATCCATAATAGTCACTTTTTGAACAACTAATTTGATCATGAGGTAAACTGGTCCTTTGACTTACAGAAAAGTGACCAATATCGAAAAGTTTCGGCCCAGGTCAGCCTGCGCCGACTGTGCAGGCTGACCTGGGTCGATACTTTTCGCAAATGCATTAAGCCCCCTTTTCAAAGAGCACGTCTCATATATATATATATATATATATAATAAAAGAGAAATGACACTACAAATAGTATTTTCAACGTGCCAACCGGTTTCGCTTACGCTCATCAGGGCAACGCTTTAATGAAACATCGTAACTAACGTCATTTTGACGTCATAGAACAACGGTTAAATACAGTTTAATTTTGGACGAAAAATGTTTATGAAATATTTTTCCTTTGTTACTCTAGCTGAAACGTCGGGTGATTTGCATTTAAAAAATGGAAAAATTGAAAATTTTGGATCTGTTTTACAACAGCTATCTAAATGATAACTCAATGGTATTTGTCTTGTTGAAGGGTCCCTAATCTGTTGATTATGTATTGTAATTCTATTCCTAAGTTTATCTCCTGTTTGACCAATATAAAACTCTTGGCAGCCATTGCATACTAAAAGATACAAACAGTTGGAAACTTTACAATCCATATCTTCTTTGACAGTAAATGTTTTATCCTTGATTTTGAATTCATTTCCTTCGATAATATGTTTACAGAGTCCACAGCGGGACTCATTACATTTTTTCACGGAAGATTTTGAAGTTGTGTCTTTGAATTCTGATTTAATTAAAATTCGTTTTAGATTTGGAAGTTGTCTCTTACATTTAATAAATTTGGTGTTTCTTAGTATTTGTGACATTGTTTGATCATTCTCCAAAATTTCAAAATTATTCTTAATAATTCCAAATAACTCTCTGTTTTTAGGATTAAATGTCGAAATATATGTCATGATATTGTCATCATTTTTAACCTTTACCTGTAAAAGAGTACGTCTTGGAATATTAAGAGCTTTACTTATTCCTGCTAAGATTACTGCTTTAGGGTATTTTCTTTCAATTAACATGTTTTCAAGTTCACGTAATCTTAACTGTAGAATTTTTCTGTCAGATACTATTGTGCAGATCCTTCGAGCTAGGGAGAACGGAATATTGGTCTTGTTATGTTTTGGGTGGCATGACCTGAAATTCAAATATTGCTTAGAATCTGTAATTTTGAAATAAATATCAGTGACAATTGTACAACCATTTTTTATCACTAACACGTCAAGAAAAGGCATTTTGTATAAGTTCATATCCATCTTAAATTTTATATCTTTATGTAATGAGTTAAGTATGTCATTAAAAACTGATAAATCATTAATTGAGTATGTCCAGAAAATAAAACAATCATCAAGATATCTTTTCCATTGTTTGCATATATAATCTGAGAAGTTTTCGTCTTTGAGTTGTCTTATTTTTTCATATAGTATCTCCTCTAAAAATCCTAAAACTAATGTTGCATATGTTGGGGCAACTTTGGTTCCCATGGCTGTTCCTTTACATTGATTGAAAAATACGGAATTAAAGGAGAAATTGTTATTTTCCAGTACTATTTTCAAACCTTCCAATATAAAAGTTTGGTCAAATCTGTTATGAATAAGATTTGGATATCTATTCATCCAGTAAGAAATTGCTTCATATCCTAAGCTATGTGGAATATTTGTATACAAACTTACTACATCAAATGATACTAAAAAGGTGTTAATGGGAACTGTTTCAGGAAGAAAATTAAGGAAATCTATTTCATCTCTAAGATAGCTTTGGACCTTAGTTACAAAAGGTTTTAAAAGTTTATCTAAAAAACAACTTAATCGACTTGTTTCACAGTTAGGTCCTGCCACAATTGGTCTCATTTGAAGATCAATTGGATCTAAAGTTTCAATATACTCTTCATTAATGACATCACAAATATTTTGAATTATTTTGCTTTTATGAATTTTCGGAAGACCATAAAAAGTACTGGTCTTGTAATCAAACTTTGATAAAAAATCTGCTTCTTGTTTAGTGATTGTTTTATTTTTGTAAATTAACCTTTTAATAGAGTCAAATATCTGTGTTGTATTGGCATGTGGAATAGGTTTATAATAGGACATATCAGAGAGCATTTCTGTGATTTTATTTCTATAAAAATATTTATTCATAATTACTATTCCACCACCTTTGTCAGCTTCTTTTATAATAATAGAAGAATCATCTGCTAGTGATTTTATAGATTTTCTTTGATTAAGAGATATGTTATGTTTTACAGGGTTGGTATTATTCAAAACATTAAAACATAATGACTTGGTTGTTGAAATATATTCATCTAGTTTTTTATTTCTCCCTGAAGGAGGATTAAAAGAAGATTTGTTTCTCATTAAACTATTGTTGAATTCTGCACTTTGTGAAAAGTATTCTTGTAATCTAAGCTTTCTAAAGAAATCATTTAAATCGATTTCAAGTTCACAGGGATTATTTTTTAAAGGTGTGGGTGTGAATTTTAGACCCATCAACAAGACATTCTTTTCATCGTTTGTTAATTTCCGATTTGAAAGATTGTAAATTTTTGTAGATTTTTTAATAGTTTCAGCTAGATTTTCATTTTTTAGAACTGGTTATATATATGTGTGTGTGTGTGTGTGTGTGTGAGCCATGCTCTGGCAAAAGGGGGCTTAATGCATCACCGTGATACATGATACCAGCCCAAGTCATCACATAATTATGGATCCATAATAGTCACTTTTTGAACAACTAATTTGATCATGTGGTAAACTGGTCCTTTGACTTACAGAAAAGTGACCAATATCGAAAAGTTTCGGCCCAGGTCAGCCTGCGCCGACTGCGCAGGCTGACCTGGGTCGATACTTTTCGCAAATGCATTAAGCCCCCTTTTCAAAGAGCACGTCATATATATATATATATATGTATGTGTGTGTGTGTGTGTGTGTGTGTGTGTGTGTAGACTTCCTGTTTAAAAAAAAATGTTTAGCAACTTGTATCATGATTTATATAGATGGGAAGCTGTGGAAACTTGTAGGTCAGTCAGTAACGCACAGATAACAGTCCAGGTAGGCTGACCTGGGCCGAAAGGTTTAGCTCTTGTTAAATTTTCTGCATGTGAAAGGACCAGTCTGCCTCCAGGTTCAGTCAGATGTTAGACAAAATGGATTTTTAGGATCCATAACATATTAACTTGCTTGATATAATGCATCACAGATGCATCGAACCCCCTTTTGCCAGAGTGGGGCTCGTGTTTGAACTGCGCTCTGGCAAAAAGGAGGTTTAATGCATCTTCACGATACATAATACCAGGTAAGTCATCAGATAATTATGGATCCATAAAATCCATTTTGTCTAACAAACAGCTGAATCATGATGTAGACTGGTCCTTTGACATGCAGATAGTAAAAAGTTACGACCCAGGTTAGGCTGTGCAGACTGCGCCCGCTGACCTGGGTTGACACCTTAGCAGATGCATTAAGCCCCTTTTTCAAAGAGCATGGCTTATTTAGTTTACATCGATTGTGAATCAAGCTGTCACAGCTTATATTTATAACTGTCAATGATTGCTACCTAGAAACTTTAACAGTACTCGCACCGTGATGCGGGTTAGTTCCTGAGGTTGACATCGCTCATCTTGAGACGCCAACGTTCTACCACTACACTACTGTCTCCAATTTGGTATTTGGATACTGCAGATCGAAATAGATACAAAATGTGGAATCTAAGCAGAGCATGAAGTTAGTTTCAGTAGAATAACATTACATGGACATCTCTAAAAATTCCTATATTTATCAGCTTTTTCTTTGTAGTCTTCCTTTCTTCTTGAAAGCTCTAAACTTTTACCGTGTCTTAAGTTTAGACGTTTCCTCATGGAAATTATTTCAAGATATATCTGTGGAAATTCTTTGAAAGGGAGAAAAAGAACATAATGGGAAAAAGGAGAAAGTGTCTGTTACCATGGCTGCAAAGACACATGATCATTTTGTTAGATATGTAGGCCTCCAGGTTAAAAAAAAAAACAAGAAGAAAGCATTTATTTATTCTCAATTATTTGGTGGAAAGGGACAGTCAGACTGGTCGTCGTCCTTGAAATTCGATGTTTTCACATTGAACGATTCTAGTTTTTGGTACAACTTCCGGCGAATGTTATCATCCAGAGTTGGTGTACGGCTCAGAATCCATGCGAATTCAAGATGGGCCAAGTCTATTACATTAATGCAGGAGTAGATAAGTGTGTACGTCACATAGTCTGTCTCAACCACCCAGTAGTCTGCATACGGAGAATCTGTTGGATGATAGAAACAAGAAATATCTTTAAAAAAGATAGACGGCGTAACAGATACTGGAATATGAATATTGAAACTCTTTTGTGGCTCATATGAAGTAAAAGAATGAAAAGAAACCTTGCGAGCAGGTGCCTTTTTTTCCTCATTTTGTTGAAAAGTAGTTCTGGGTTATTTGGTGACGCTTGTTAAAATATTAAATTTCCAAACAGATCAAGAAAATGATCATTCTCTTTTACATAATTTTCTGTGGTATGAATCAAGTCCCCGGGGTACCGATTAGTGGTAGCAACGCTTGGAAATCATGGTTTTATAAATGCGCCTGTATATATGGCGGCAGGGGCCCTCCGAATAAACATTCTCATATTTTTTTTTTTAGCAATCGCAAATTACCATCTATTCATTCTGTCACAGTATCAGTACCAAAAAGTAGGTCAAAAGCCAGCACATTCAGCAACGCCGAAAAATTTGCTTAATCGAAATTTCGTCGAATTCAGGACAACTTGCACTATAGAAGCTCTACGTGAAACTTTGTATGAAGATAAAGTTCACTATGGCACACAACGTGCAGTCTGATCTTGGAAATCGAGTTAACTTGAATTTAGACTTGTTAACTCGAGAACTTATTTGCAGAAGACAAAAGTGACCCAAATGACCTTGGTTCAACGGTTGAAAAAGTTGGCAATTTCGTTGTTAAAGGAGGAATTTGCAGGTCACCAGCGATAGGGCGGGTTTTGATCAGGTAGATAAAGATAGATATGAGCCATGCTCTGGTAAAAGGGGGCTTGATGCATCTGCGAAAAGTATCGACCCAGGCAAGCCTGCGCAGGCTGGCCTGGGTCGATACTTTTCGCTATTGGTCAATTTTCTGTATGTCCAAGGACCAGATCATCTCATGATTTGGTCGATTGTTAAAAAAAGTGGGTATTATGGATCCATAATTATATGATGACTTGAATGATATAATCCATCCCGGAGATGCATTATGCCCCCTTTTGCCAGAGTATGTCTCATATCGTATCTGACTGTACGATCTTGTGAAATGTAAACCAACTGAACACTGAAAATGGAGGAAGTACCTGCACTGAATTTCACCTTGATCTTGGCGGGCTCGGTCGAATCTGGGGAGTATGCGTCACCCGTAGCATTTACGTATCGATTCCTGTGAAAAGTATATGAACGGTGCTTTTGCAAAAGAGGTCTACGCGCATCTCCTTGATGCATGATACCAATCAAGTCATCATGCATTAACTCTTATCCTACTAAATAAATGAGCCATGCTCTCTGAAAAGGGGGCTTAATGCATCTGCGAAAGGTATCGACCCAGGTCAGCCTGCGCAGTCCGCACAGGGTGACCTGGGCCGAAACTTTTCGATACTGGTCAATTTTCTGTAAGTCTAAGGACCAGCCTACCTTATGATCAAGTCGGTTGTTCAAAAAAGGGCTATTATGGTTCCATAATTATGTGATGACTTGGGCTGGTATCATGCATCACGGAGATGCATTAAGCCCCCTCTTTACAGAGCATGGCTCAAATGAATCTTTCAAGCCGATAGTAAAAACCCGAATGATGTTATTTCAAAATTCATTTTAAGATATCTCCTCGCCGGACAGTGTATATCCAAGATCAGACTGCACGTTCTGTGCAGTCTGATCTTGATCTACACTGTCCGAAAAAGGTCAGTGAGTCGCGCTTAGCAGCCTAAGGGTTAATAGATCCGTAAAATCCATTTTGTCTGACAATCGACTGAACCATAAGGTAGACTATTCCTTTGACATGCAGTAATTTGAGCTATGGCAAAAAGTTTCGATTCCGGTTAGCCTGCGTGGACTGTGCAGGCTGACCTTGGTCGGTACTTACTGCAGATGCATTAAGCCCCCTTTTCGCAAAGCATTGCTCATAATGTAAGAGTAGATATATAAATGGGAACGCTGGCGCAAAATCGGACGAAAATCGCAAAAATATTCTTAAATTTTCAACCAAATCATGCCGACTAACCTTTCAACCGACTAACCCTCACCTCAACATTCCCACCCCCATAAATTTCTAATCGACTAACTAGTTAACCAGACAAACCGACTAACTAGTTAACCACGAATTTAAGGCTAACAAACTAACTTAAATTTAAAATTTTTTGAAATTTTCTTATTTTTTATAATTAAATATATCAAACCATAAAAATGGAACAATTAAAAGAGTTTCTCGAAGAAATTAACCTTAATGATGCTAAACTACTTAAAACCTTAATCAATATGGAGGAAAATTTAATATTTATAGATGATGCTAAAGAGAAATTCAAAAATTTGATTTATGATTTTCCAAAAGAACAAAGAAAATTATATTTAGCAAGATATGCTATACTACGATCAAATTATACTAATTTAATTTTAGATGATTGTAATGAAAGAATAAGACAAGATGTAACCATTAAAAAAATATTTTGGTCAAATTTATATGATTATATGAATGATTCTAAAAAAGACTTAAAAAATCGTTTAAGACTTTTTTTTTTGAGTTAAAGATAAAAAGGAGATAAAAAATTTAACAAGAAATAAGATAATATGGTATATAGTAAAGAATTTTTTATTATTAAAAGACGAAAATTTTGTTACATTGCAAACTTCTAGAAGAAATGTAAGAAGCGGAAATATATTAGAAACTAAACAAATACCTAAGAAAGTTTATGAAAAAGTTTTAAAGAATATATAACTTAACCATATAAGTTATATATTACCACTTAACAATGAATCAACCATATTTTTTAACATTTCCATAACTTATTTTTTAAAGTTATATTTTATAATGCCCCCAAGCTAGTGTATCTATCTTGTTCTCCAAGACAAACCTTTTATCATCACTTGATCCTAACGCTTTTTTGTTTAACTCTTCAGTATACATATCATGGCCCCTACTTCTTAAAACAGTCATCTTTCTATACTGATCCTTTTCTGTAAGCAAACACTCTTTGTAATTATCAAAATTTATCTCTTTTTTAATAACCGCTTTTTTAACACCTTTACATCTTTTATCTTCCTCACCATCTAAAGTTTCATAAGCATACATTTTTGCTCCTAGACCAACAAATTCAGTCATAATCTTACCAACTAACTCATCTTTAAACTTTCCAACTACTCTTGCATTACAATCCTTTTTTAAGAAATTATCTTTAGGATAATTACTTGTATCAAACATTTCAGGTACATCTTTTTCTATATCCTTATACAAATTTTTAGTTTCTATTTCAAGAATAAAACTATCTGTATCAGTATAACACATTCTAACCTTTTCACCATACTTAGCTTTAAAGTAATTATAATAAGTTTTTTGCATATGTGTTTTACTAATATCTAAAATACTTAATCCTGAGTAAATAGGTTTAATGTATTTTATATCAGTCTTGATATGATCTCTTACTCTATAATTAGCATGATTAAATTTTCCACCACAAATCCAACAATGTGTTTGTTGTGTATATTTTATTTTTTCCTCTATTGTCATTTCAATAGGCTTTGGGTTTTGGTGGTACCGTTGATGAATTTCTTGTATATCATCTTTTAACCAGTTTATAAAAACTTCCTCAGCATTTTCTCCAACATAACTTCTTTCTATAGGAGCACACACAGTATCATCAAAACATTTTATAATATAGGAAAAACTGCAAGGTATATGCTTTTGACGTTTTATAGTATAACTTTCTTCCGGGTTTGGTTGGCATGTGTATATTGGTTCTAAAACACTTTCAAAATCAGCGTATACAGCAAAGGGAACCCGAAGTTTTCTTGCATGGTTTTCAAAAGCTAACATGGTACCTGGTTTTGGCATTTCTAAAGTAATAGGTTCATGTTCATTACAGTATCGCATATGTTTCCCTAAAAGTTCTTTCCTACCAAAATGATTCATACATCGTTTACAACATTCTATATTTCCATTATGAGTATTTGTTACTTGTTTTCTCACTAAACTATTAAATTTTTTTATGAGGGCATAGTGCATGTTTTCCTCATCTTTAATAAAAAGAAGGTCAATATGATTACTTTTTTCATCTTTTGTAAGCCTAAGAGGATAAATATATTTTTTTATTTCCTCATACCCATACACGTTTACACTAATTTCTGAATTTTGTTTTTCAAACTTATCTATATCTTTAAACGAAACAGGATACTCTATTCCCTCCATTTTTACACTATTTTCCTTTGCTTGTAAAGCCTTGTCAACTCTCTCTGCATCATGCTCTTTAGGGTTTAACGCTCTTAAAACACACCATAAAAAGCATTTGTCATCTTTATTTTTCATATTGATAACTGCTTTTTTGTTAGCAATCCATTTTGGTAAAGGTAAGTGGCCATTAGCTCTTAAAGGAATATAAGCAGCTGTATGTAATTCTAACCGCACTATACTTCCAAAAGTCCAACCACTACCTTCTCTTTGGAAATTAGCTAAATTTTCTAAAACTTCATCTATCATTTTATTCAACAAATCCTCTACTTCTCCTCTGTTTAAATTTAAATGTTGTTTACTATGGAAAGCACGTTCAACAGGACCTTGGCCAAGATTTGTCATTAACCATAATTTGCACCTAAGTACAAGTTTTACCTTTGTTTGTAAATTATTTTGAAAAGTATTTATAAGAGGCATCCACGTTTCTGCGAAAAATCTTTGTGGGCTATAATTTTCTCTACCCACTATAACATGTTGAGTGGCATACCCTCTAAATGCGGATTGAGCAGCTCTAATCTCAAACGGTTGCCTTGGAGGGTAATTTTCTCTAACATGTTCTACAATTTCATCTAACACTTGTGGTATTTGTGTTGTCTCCACATTACCGGTTAACCAATTACCAAAATCAGTTATTCCTCTTTGTATGAATTCTGGTACTACAGCTGAGGCTAGTCGTCTTGCCCCTGAGTAAACATTAGACGCAGCTCGTCTACCCATGTTTGTAAATCTATTAAATAAACTCATTTTTATATAACAGATATAATTTCTTAAGCAATTTTTTTATTTGTTTTAAAAAATTTTATTATAACAATGTCATAATAAAATTACTGAATGCAAATCTTATATTTATTTTTCCAAACCCTTCCATTCCAGTTCACAATCGTTTGAGGACAATGATCTATAAATTTACCCGCCATGTAAATTGATGGAAAGGTTTTTATTTCACCAGTTTCAACATCCTCTAAACTAACTTTCTTAGGATTATGCATAATAGTTTTTAATCTATCAAACCTAGGGTCCTTACTTTTTTCTTTTTTAAGTGACTAAGGTGACTCCTCTGGTAACAAACCATGTTCTTTCACCAGCTCAACTAACCGTTTTTTATTCCAGTAAGAGTAAAATTCTATATTATTTTCTTTAAGAATTTTTCTTAAATCTGTAATCTTTATCATTTTTATATAAGAAGGAAAATCTTAATATACTACACTCATTTTATTTCCATCAGACTGGAAGTTAATTAACTAATCACTAATAATAACAGCATATGCTTCAGTGCCTGCAGGCACATTTGCGCCGAAATTTGTCTTAATTTGAATATCAGTAACAGAATATTTTAACTTTTCACTCTGCTTAGAAACATCAAACAAAAACAGAGGATATAAATTTTTATACTCTGAAGGAGTGAAATTAGGATTTGACGTCAATTCATCTATGTTATAAAACTTAGATCTAAATAACGCAGCATCACCATACGCTCTACTAAATTGTTGTTTAGCAAATGAAAGATTGTAGTCAACCGCAGGATACCTAGTGGAGTTTAACATAACATAAATATTTTTAACGTCTACGTTGTCAAATACGGATGGATTTTGTCCTTGATTATCAATTTTATCAGTCTGAAAGCCTACAATGATAAAACGTGGCACCTCGGGAGATGATTTAACAGAAAGTCTCCAAGTAAATGTTGTTGACTGAGGAACTGAAATGGAGTCACATTGTAACATCCTATATCCAACTTGAAATTTTTCTTTTTTCTCAGTAAGTTTATAAAGTTCCATCTTCTCTTTATCCGCGGGTAGCACGTGCGGCATAAACCAAGATATTTTATCCAACGTAATTCTACCAACATTTGGATCAGGATTAGGAGGAGGATCAGCAATATTTCTAAAAATCGCATCTTCATCATCATTTCTTGTCAAGGTGAGAGTTTGCTTCATTCCATACAATATTTTATTATAATCTTCACAAAAACCAAATATATGTTTTAATGGAATTCTAAAGCTAAAGTTTAATTTTATTTAGTTTATTTTCTGAGGTAAATGATTTCTTTTTAGGGTAAATTCTATTTCCGTACACAAGTGTTACAGGGGTTATATTGTACTCTTCTAAATGCTTATTTACTTTTTCCTCAATCTCTTTCATTACGTTTACTTTACTAGGAGGCAACTTTATAACAGCTTTTTGATGTTTATAATCTGTGTTATTAATTTCAAGAATCTCGCAATCTTTTAGGTTTAAAGATGCATTTTGTATATGAATAGTACCACTTCTGTATTTTGAATAATATTCACGATCAAATATTAAGTTTGACATTGTCTTTTTTATATAATGAATATAATTTTCTTAACTTATTTTTCTTCATACTACTTTAATGCCTGCTCCACTGTTTAATTTTTTAACTAAATCTTGAATAGCGATTGCGCTTCCTTCTATTAAGGTATTAATGTCTTGTGTTGTAGGGGTATCAGTGGGTTTCGGAGTTGTGCTATATTTTTGTAAAATTTTCTTTGATTTTGGTGTCAAAGCTTTTGTAACCAATTTTTTCCCTGCGTCTACAGCTGCACTTTTTCCAACCTCTAAAGCTTTCTTCGCTCCTTCCTTTGCTACACGCTTTCCCACATCAAGGGCAGAAGATGCTATTTGTTTAGCTGCGCTACTTGTAAAGAGCCTCGCTAAAAAGTTAGCAATACTATCAAAAATTCCGGTACCATCGTATGAATACCTTCTTTTAAATCCATGTTTTTTATTGATAATCATTTTTATAGTATAGACACTAAATTTTTATAAGCGTTTGAATCTAAAACACCTTGTCTTTTTAATTCATCACAAATGCTCACTAACTCGTTTCTTACACCTGTGTTACCTGCTTCTTTACTTGCCAACAGCAGGTCTAGTCTTTCTAGTAATGCGTTAGGGTCACATGGGATAACAACGATACCCTTTCCTTCATACTTTTTTCTATCCGCCCAAATATACTTAAGTATATCATTCCACTTTTCCCCTCTAGAACCTTTAGGATATCTACTATCTGGATCGTTATTACGATAAAGAGCGTTGGTTTTTACAATTAAACGTCTGTATTCCTCAAGATCCTTTTCTGTATAATTTTTTTCATCTGGTTCTTTAGCAAAAATTAACTCCCATAGACCAGGTGTTCCTTTATATTCATTAATACCAATCAAAATATCATCATCATCAAGTATGACTCTTTTGCTACCAATATAAAATTTACCATCTTTATCATATAATCCATATGTTCTATCAACATTAGTTTTACCAACAAATTTCGTTAAATACTCCTTTGCAATTGGTCCAATAAAATGTTTATCTTCATCTTTCCACCATTCCTTTTCCACCGCAGTTGGTTCTTGTCCTTCAGAGGAATAAGCTGTGATTGTTGGAAATGCTGGTAAATTAATAGCTTGCGGCAACTGTTCAATACCTTCTTTAATAGGTATAAGCCCCTCAGTAATTTCCTTTGTTGCAGTTTTTTGTGCTTCTGTAATAGGTTTAAAAAACTTTGAAAGATCAGTTTGAAGTTGTTGCTCGCCTGTTCTCTCTGCTAGTAGATTATCCCGAATATTCTTTTTTGTTTCAAGATACTCCTTTACAATTAAGTCCCTTTTTGTAGGATCAGCGATTTTTAAAAAAGACATTTTTTAATTACTAAAATAATTTTTTATCTCAGTTTTTAGCATAATTTTTAACATAATTCTTTAACACGTTTCATAACTAAAGCTGCATGAAAACTTTATTTTTCTTGGCTTGTTACTACACCGAGGGAGCGGTATGATTCTTTTCAACCAACCTCCGAAAGGACTCACGCGCTTCTTGCCTTCCTCTCTCAATTAAACTTTCTTCATTTTCGGTAGATATCTTTTTCTTAGTTTTTGTTCTTATCTCATCCTTCATCTTCTTATACTTCTCTTGTTCTTCCATGGTAAGTTTAAACTCTTCATCTGATATATGATTGTCAACTAAAGCTTTGGATATATGTGAAGCAATTGTATCAAGCTTAGCATCAGCTATCATTCGAATCTTTTGATGTTTTTCTCCCTTTGTTTTTGAATTTCTTACTACATATTTACCTACCATTGAGAGTAATCCGGTTGCTGCACTTGCAATTTCTAAACCTAATGCTACTGGTACCGCTACAGCTGTACCCAATAATATGGCTCCCCCAACACCAGAAGCCATTGTTAACCCAATCAATGCTGTATCAATATTATCAACAACTCTTGCGGCTCTAAAATATTTCTTGGCTAGGGCTTCTCTTTTTTGGACTTCATTCTCGAAAAACTTCTGTACTTCGGATATCTTTTGTAAACGGTAGGAATGTCCTTTATCATCTAGTGGCATAATTTCAGTAGATGGGGCTGAAGGTGGTAATTTTGGATAAATATTCTCTTTCATCTCCATTTTTAATTAAAATGATTTTTTTAAAACAAAGCCGCTAAATTGTGTAATAAACAAGACACAAAAGCTCGTTTTCCTCAATTGTTACATTTTTGCTAGAATTGTTTGTAATAGCAATTATAATATCCGCGGTATCCTCAAGGTTAACCTCATTTTGTAAACTGCACCGTTTAAATTTCAAAGAGTAAGCTAAGCTGGTTAACACAACTCCTTTAGTCATCATAAACCCAAACCCTAATAGTATTTGTTTTACTTCCTTAGGGTTTAGTATAATCTTCTCTTGACTAAAAATTTCCCAGGTTACCGTATTTACTTTTCGAGGTGGATGTTTTATACCTTGTAATGGACGCCAAAATATAGTTTTATGTTGATTAGTAATATTAGGTTTTATACCAAATTTGTGTATATCCATTTTTAATTTTACTTGTTACAAATAATATTTAAATATTATTATTTATAACATTACACATTAGGATGCTCCCATCTTTCATCATAACAACCATCATCATATACAACGAAAAATAATGGTTCATGTTTTGCAATTGTAATCTTTTCATCAGAATTATTGTTTTTTATTACTACTAATATATCTTCAGTCCCTGAAGGGTTACGGTCACTCTTGTATACTACACCATGTAAAACTAAAGTACTATTAAGTAAAGCTGTAATATTACCATAACATCTTAAAATATGCCCAAGCTGTAACCCTAAAGTTTCTTTAGGTTCTAGTACTATTTCATGTTGTGAATATACCTCCCATAAATTATCTGTAATTTGTATAGGTGGATGTTCTAAATTTTTAAAAGGAAACCATAGTAATTCACTAAAATTTTCATTTTTTTTATAACCAAATCTACTTTTACATAACATTTTTAATTACTATTATTTTTTTTATATTAATATTCTTTATAAGATAGCTCCTAAAATAGGTATATTAGCAAATGGACTATTAGGTCCGAGTAAAAGTCCTTTTCCATCATAAATTTTTCCTCCTTGCTTTAAATACAAACCATCACCAGCAGACTCTAACCCTTTACCTTTGTACGACTTTAAGTATAATCCAGATCCATCAGTTTCCACTTGACAAACGCATCCTCCTTTTTTAAGATAAAGACCTGACCCCATTGCTTTTTGTACTCCTGATGAGGCTAATCCGGAAAGAGCACCAACACCTAACGCAGGTAAAACGGTTTTTGCTAACATTGGTAAAGCACTGGCAGCTAACCCAGCCAACATTCCGAGAAAACCTCCCTCTATTTTCATATTATGTTTAAGTTGTTTCGCAGACATTTTAATAGTTATACCTTTACCACTCTCATAGGCTTTAGCTATTTTCTTTGCTTGTGAATTGGTAATTGCTAAAACATCATTAACTTGTAAATCTTCATGACCTAAACGAATACTTACCGGACAACCACCTTTAACAGCATGTTAAAGCTTTTGCTTTTGTCCTTCCGATATATTAACTTTAACAGTAGTGTAATTCGTCATTTTATATATAATTCTTTTTTATTTTATCTCGCTTCTCTAATATGGAATCTAATTGTTAAATTTTCACCTCTAAGATTTAGTAAATTACCATCTTGGTCTGTAATATTTACCTCTAAGCTATGTATTTCATGTAATGTTATTGGTAAGTATACTAAATTAAGTGGTGACTCAATTATCTTATATCCAGGTGCAACATCTGGGAAAAAAGAGTAAATAGTGTTTTTTGTTGAACCATTAACATAACTTCCTGAAATAATATCTATGTTAACAAGCAAACTATTTATACTAAGAATGTTCACTACATTCTCTGACTCGTAAAATCCTTGTGTATATTTAGCGTGAGTAAATCCTAATACTTTGGCAATGGAGTTAGGTTGATTAAAATCTACTTGATAACCATCTCCTAGAGTAAGAACAGACTTTAGGGTATTGGTGTTTGCAGAAATTTTAATATAATACTCTTCATTAACTTCATCGTAATGACCCTTTTTTCTCATTTCCTGGTGAATGGTATCATTAATGTTAACAAGGTCATAACTTCCTTCAGGTATTATTATTTAATCCATGAATTACCATTGTCTGGAGAATAAACGAATATGTTGTTTGTTTCATCAATGTTTGGAAAAGAGTAGTAAGTTTCAAGGTTTACTAAAGCTATTTCATATTTTTTATCCTTTTCCAGCTGAATAGGGGGGTTAAATCTTGTTCTAAAACGTGTTTTGTTGTCGCTTACTATAATTTGAAATGATGTTTTGTGTTCCGTATTTTTTACAATTTGTTCTAAAAGTTCTTCCATTTTTTAAAAAAGTAAAAATATTATTTAGTTGACTAAATAATATTTTTTATACTGACTTAGGTATGTAAAAGTAGTCAAAACCGTTTCTATACTTCCCATCATGTTTTTTAATAGTTAAATCGATAATAGCAAAGCCATGCGGTCTTTCCCATGCATTTTTACAAAATTACCTAAACTCATCCTTTGGCATATCATCACCTACATGATCACTATAAATATGGTTAAAGTTTTTTAGGTCTTGTCGGAAAAGACAAATAAAATTAGCGTTTTCTCTAATAGTTTGCCTCGGTAGTCTAAAATAATTCTGTGAGAGGTAAAAGCAGTCAACATTACTATGCCTTCCCCGAATGTAGTAACACTCATATTTGCTTTGCTTTTCTAAAAGTAAATCATCAAAAATCATTAAATTTTTATTTTCTGAGTTTAACTCTCTCGGATCAGGTACATCACTCGCATTTTCAAAAAAGTTACAATTTATATCCGATTTGTTTTTAGACGACTTAACCCATTCCTCAACTAAAGCTGTAGGGGATACATTTAATTCTTGTATTTCATCACGCATGTTAAACAACCTTAAGATACATTCTTTTGGTAGTTTTTCTTCAAAAGCCTTTTTTAGTATTCGGTATTCTGGTTGAAAAAGGCTTTTTCCAAAAACACTTAAATCATTGTAGTCGAGCCATCCCGGTCTAAGTAAAAGGTTTAACAATAGAGTAGTTTTACCACATCCTGATTTAGCCTACAATTATTCCTCTAATACTTTTTGGTAAAAGGCAGTGATTAAATCTCTTTGATACTACTTCATTCCATGATAAATTTACAATATCCATTTTATATAACTTTTTTAATTTTTATATATAAAAAATGTATTGTGTTAAATGTAAAAATCATACTGATACAAACAACATAGAATATGTTGTTTCTAAAAATGGAAGAAATAGGAAACGGGGAAAATGTGTGGTTTGTGGAATAACTAAAAATCAGTTTGTTAAGGCGCAGGAAATAACAAAGGGAGGATCATTGCTAAATAAAGCTATAAATAATTTACCTTTTGAAATGCATCTCCCCGGTCACAATTTCACAGGCCCCGGCACAAAATTAAAGAAAAGACTCAATCCAGATTTAACACCAAAGAAATGGAGCAAACCAATAAATCGTGTTGATAAAGCTGCTTACCATCATGATGTTTGCTATCTTCAACATAATGATACTGCCACAAGAAACGCAGTGTGTGATAAAAATATGTTAACAGAGTTAGAAGGTATTTACAATCCTACTATTAGAGAAAAAATGGAAAGGGGGTTGGTAAGTAAACTCATTGGAACAAAGAAGAAATTTGGACTGGGAGTTAAAAAAAAAAAAATTTCGGCATGATAAATTTAGCGGAAGAATTACATAAACCTGTAAAAAGAAAATTTAAGAAAAGGAGAGTTAGAGTAAACGGTATAGATAGGATATGCAAGCATTTTCTAAGTTTAATCGTGGTGTTAAATACCTTCTCGCTGTCATTGACATCTTTTCTAAATACGGATGGTTGATACCATTAAGAGATAAAACAGGAAAATCTGTTGCTATAGCATTAAAAAGTATTTTTAAGGAGAGAAAACCTGAAAAAATGTGGGTGGATAAGGGTAAAGAGTTTTATAACAAAGATGTTAAAGATTTGATTGAATTGTATTCCACTGAAAATGAGGAAAAATCTAGTGTTGTTGAGAGATGGATTAGAACAATGAAAGAAAAAATGTGGGAGTATTTTTCTGCTAACTCTACAAACGTTTACATCAATGTGTTACCAGATTTTGATAAAGAATATAATAACACAAGGCATTCATCTATTAAGATGACTCCAGTAAATGCTAGTAAAAAAGAAAATGAAACCAAAGTTTGGAGAAATCTTTACCCTGATCATCTTGAAATAAAAGATATAATACCTAAGTTTTCTGTTGGAGACAAAGTAAGGATAACTAAAAAGAAAAAGACTTTTGAGAAAGGTTATACCACCAGATGGACAGAAGAGGTTTTTACAGTTTCTGAAGTAAAACATACATCACCTGTAACATATAAAATTAAAGATCTTAATGGAGAAGAAATACAAGGTACCTTTTATGAACCTGAACTGCAGAAAACCAGTCAAGAGCTGTATAGGATAGAAAAGGTTATTAAAAAAGGAAAAAAGAAATCTCTTGTAAAGTGGAAAGGTTATTCTGATGAATTTAATTCATGGGTTGATAATAAAGACATTACAAATATTCAACTATAAAAAATGTTAAATATTTCGATTGAAAACGTAATTTTACCAAATAAACCGTTAAATAATTTCGAGTTAGAAGATGCAGCAAAAAGATTAGAGTTTCCTTCTTTTAGAGTTTTTTTACTAGATACATTACCGAGAAAACCAAATAAAAAAGAATGTGGTATAGTAAACTTTGATAAAAGTGGTGGACCTGGTACACATTGGGTCGCTTGGTATAAAAACGGTAAAACTAAAATTTATTTTGACAGTTTTGGAATACAGCCACCTAATGAAATTCGAGAGTACCTAAAAAGTCCAATACAGTACAATACTGATCAATTACAACAAGCTGGGGAGGTATTTTGTGGGCATCTATGTTTATACATTCTAAAAGAGTTAAGCTCAGGTAAAAAGTTTCAAACAGTGATAAATAAACTTTTTTAATAATAAAAAATGCCTGTTGATAAATTCGGACGAATGAAAGAAGATAAAACGAGCGGTGATGGTGTGTCACTCGCTTACATAAATAATCATTTTTTACGTAAAGATGGAACAACTGTTGTTACAGGTTCTATAGATATGGCTGGTAATACATTAACGAGGGTTAGTAATCCAGTAAATTCTCAAGATGTTGCTACAAAACATTACGTTGATGAAAATTCTGGGGGGGGTTATTAAAAGAAAATGGTGGATACCAAGCCCTTGGATTTATAAATATGGGTTTCAATAATATAAGAAATGTTAAGGAGCCTACAGAACCGAACGAAGCTGCTACTAAAAAATATGTGGATAGAAGTGGTAAAGCGATAGTAGAGAATCGAGATGGCACCTTTTCCGCTATTGCAAATATAGATATGCGGGAGTATACTTTAACTAATCTTTTGGATCCCGCAGATGCCCAAGATGCAGCAACTAAAAGATATGTAGACAGCGCAAATAAAGCCTTCGTTTATGGAGCGGGTAGGTATATGGCAGTTGATGACGTTTCTATGGGAGGACGAAGAATTAACAATGTTGGGAGCCCTTTAGAAAATGATCAAGCTGTAAATAAGTTTTACGTAGATACCGTTGTTGAAGTAGCTACTGCGGGTGAAAAAGCTTTAACAAAAAAACAAGATGGAAGTTTCATGGTGGCGGCTGACATAGATCTTCAAGGTTTTTCTATAAAAAACGCGGCACCCCCGGTAGAAGAGAGAGATTTAGCAACAAAATCCTACGTGGATAAAAAAGTATCCCTTCCTTCTCTCATAGGTCCTAAACCCATTATAACTGTGTGGGCTGAAGAACAGGGGCCAGTTGGAGATGGTAATTATGAGTTCTCTTTTGGTAATGGTAATTCAGGTAAAAAGCATGGTTTAGGGGGTTACTGCATGAGTGTGTCGGGTAGAATTATAAGAGGAAGTTTAACGATTGTTAAAAAGGATCCTAATGTACCAGAAGAGGTAAAAGTTAATATTGTGGTAAACGGATTGGAGCAGGTTGATTACTCTATTATTAAAAAAGCGGATGAAATTTGTAGCTGTACGGTTTTTCCGAGGGCGTTGGAGGTAAAGCAATGTGACATCATAAACTTTATTTCAAGATCAACTAACCGCGATGTAACACACGCTTACATATCTATTTTGATAGAGTTAGACTTGTAAAAATATAACTTTGTTTATAAAAGTTATATTTTACGTTTGATTGTGCTTTCTGTTTTACAAATTGGACAATTGGTAAAGTTACCGTTTGTGTTACAACCATCACAAACACATATATGACCACAATTACAAAATAATATATTAGGATCTTTTTCTAAGCATATAACAAATGTTTCTGATATAAATGTTTCAATCCCATTATTTACCATAGGATTAGTAGTTATATTATGTTCTTCATAAATCACTTTTTTAACTATTATTGTTCTAATTTCATTAGGTACATAATGAACTAGTGTTATGATTTGACCATATAACGTATTATTCTGAGTGTCATAATCAATTTTATCTAAATAACCAAACATTTCTTCATCTAGATTTTCTTCATCTAGATTTTCTTCATCTGGATTTTCTTCATCTGGATTTTCTTCTCGTTCTCTATCAGTAATTATATTACCAATGAATATGGTTGGTGAAAAAGTATTTCTCACTATATATTTCATTTATAACATCATTTCTTTCAAGATGAAAAGCAGTTTCTTCCAAACAAAATATATTAAAATTTCTTAAAATACAATAGTAATCTTCATCATCTAATTTATATTTATAT
Organism: Hippopus hippopus; assembly: GCA_946811185.2. NCBI lineage: Eukaryota > Metazoa > Mollusca > Bivalvia > Cardiida > Cardiidae > Hippopus > Hippopus hippopus. The sequence continues at coordinate 21,603,290 of OX328103.1, forward strand.
TTGTAAACCATTTGTTCTTCATATGAAGCAATATATGGATATTCTACCAAATCGAGACGAATACCAAAACAAACACTTTTATATTCTAAGAGTATTTTACTACATTCATAATAAAAAGCAGGTGTTAAGTTATAAAGTAATTCAATATGATTTTTATTTTGTGCTTTAGGAAACTTTATCTCTTTTCTACATTTATAGTATTCTGAACGATATTCTTTTGAGATATGGTTTTTCTTGTTTTCCAACATATAGTTAAATTTTTCACTAAAAATATCTATCTTTACTCTAACACTCATATTTTTCTTTGTAACGTCCTGAGGATCTTTAGAACTTGTTGAATTTATCATATCCATACTTGTGATATGATACATTATTTGCTTAAAAATTTTAGGAAAAAATAAAAAAAATTTTTAGCCATAAAAAGTTTTACAATTAAAATATATAACTTACTATTGGTAGGTTATATATCTAGTACAATGTTATTTACCATCTTTCTGGTTAGATGTATAGGTTTGCAATTATTAAATATACTTATTCTTCTTTTATTTTTTGAAAATAATAATGTATCAGTTGTGTCCATTAAAAGTAATCTTTTAATGTTTCAAAAATTATTTCATTTCTTGTTTTCCCTTTTCTATCAATTTTTATTCCATAATATCTTTTTATGTCATAGGTTATATCTTTCTTGGAACTATTAGCATGTAAATCTAAATCTCTCCAAAACATTGATCTAACGGTTGAATTCTGGTTTATTCTTTCATCTATGGTATTAAAAATATGCTTTACATAATCACTCAAAAGTTTAGCATATCTTGCTAAATATAGTTTTTGAAATTTCTCTGGAAAATCTAAAATCAAATTTTTAAATTTTTGTTTAGCTGGTTCGATATTTAATAGGTTTTCTCTCATGTTTTCTATGGTTGTGACTAACCTTGGGTTATATAGATTGATTTCTCGTAGGAATTCTTTCAATGGTTCCATTTTTATGGTTTGATATATTTAATTATAAAAAATAAGAAAATTTCAAAAAATTTTAAATCTAAGTTAGTTTGTTAGCCTTAGATTCGTGGTTAACTAGTTAGTCGGTTTGTCTGGTTAACTAGTTAGTCGATTAGAAATTTATGGGGGTGGGAATGTTGAGGTGAGGGTTAGTGGGTTGAAGGGTTAGTCGGCATGATTTGGTTGAAAATTTAAGAATATTTTTGCGATTTTCGTCCGATTTTGCGCCAGTGTTCCCATTTATATATCTACTTGTAAGGTTATATGTAGAAAAACTGCCGTCGGAAAGAATAAAGCCTGTAACCTCTCATTCGAAGTTTCTTGATTCGACGATGATTATGTGGGAAAGCCGCCAGTGGCTTGGAAAGAAAATTGTGCCAAATACTGGTAAAAGAGACTCCAGGAACGCATGGATAGGTGCACTGGCCGCCGCTATATAACTGAAATAGTGTTGAAAACGGCGTTAAACACCATACAATCAATCAATCAATCGAAGTTTCTTGCAGATAGATTTGACCATCATAAGCCCCAGATACATGTAGTCTGATCTTGAAATACACTCTCTGCTACTCAGTGAATGGTTTATTGCTAAATCACCTCTAAATGTTCGTAAACTGAAAAAAAGGTTATTCAGAGTCCCAACTTAGTTGTAGGAAAACCAAGGAAGCACGTGAATGGATGGAGGGGTCTGTCGCCGTGATATAACTGAAATACAATTGAAGCCGGTTGGTCGAATGTAAAATGTTGTCATTTGGTAAAGAGTTTTTACTTTTCCGCCACATTTAAACAGTCGATTGCTATAATTTTACAGCTATGTGTTGACACTAGTTGTAAGAATGTATTGTATGATCTCTCTCTCTCTCTCTCCAGATTTACTAACTTTTCATCCAATCCGTCGTTATATACTTGAAAATGTCCGTCAGTTGTTGGCGTATATAGGGCTCGGTTACATTTCTGACCGCTTTCAAAGCTAGTGAAAAATTTGGTTATCTCATACCATGTGCCATAATACTGAAATGAAAAATTTAGTTGTGGCAACCATCAAGGATTATGCAGCTTTCATAAGAAATAGAATAAATGAAACGAAATTTGCACTCAATAGTAAAACACCCAAATAGGGCGATTTTAAAGTTTATTTCACTAGAAAAAAAAATTGTATCGGACCGTGTAGATCCAAGATCAGACTGCACGTTTGGCCTGTTGTTGATCTTCACCGTCCGCAATTTTTCCCATATAAATATTGTCGTAACAATGTTCAGCAATGACAGAGGAATGGACCCTCCTGCACAGACTGTCACGACCATTCCCCGTGTACTTTCGCAGCTATGTGTATGAGTCATGCCCTGGAAAAATGAGGTTTAATGCCGTTCGACATACCTCGGGTGATGGGAGCCATCAAGTCCCTCGGCTGTATCTGGTAGCTTGATATGCACCTACACGGTACATTCATCGCCGGAAATACGCCGGTTTACCGTTCTGAAAATTGTAAGGCTCCTCTTAAAAAAGAAAACTTGAGTCTCAATTTTCCATCGAAATCTTTCTAACTATATTTCAGGTGACAAACAGTTTGTACATTCATTTTTTAACGTGGTCCATCAATTCCGATTGAAGTTTTTACTGACAGATAGATAGATGTGAATAACGTCATCGAGGTTGTTTATGTCGTTGCTAAACGACTTACAGTGGCGTCCCCATGTATAAGTTCAAGTGATTGCAGTTCAAATGGAAACGACCGTTATACAGACGAGGTTAGATGTAGGTACGGAATCGGCCGAGTTGTGAAGAGGGGTTTAATACATCTTCGTGACGCATGATACCAAGCAAGTCATTGCATATCTATAGACCCATAAAATCAATTTTGTATCACAACTGACTAAACCATAAGGTACACTAGTCCTTTGACATGTAGGAAATTTACCTAGACCAAATGTTTCGGCCCAGTTCAGCCTGCGCAGTTCGCGCAGGCTGACCTGGGTCGATACTTTTTGCAAATGCATTAAGTCCCCCTTTTTACAGAGCATGGCTGATATCGGCTTCCTTGTAAGCTCGCTCTTTGCGCACTGTACGTAATTCTAGGGGACCTGACAGTTTTAATCTGGTAAAAAACGTTTTCGTTCCTTCAAAACCAAAAACATTCTGATTGTTTCGTCTAGACCGATAATGTAGAAAAAATGTTTTATGCAATATTTCTCATCCCTGTGTAACTGGCAAAAACCTTGTATCATGTCTTTAGTTCAAATAATTAACAATAAATAATATTTTTTTTTAATATAAATTCTAGATATTTTGCATGTACGTGTAAACATTTTCTCAAGTTTCACTTCATGGATACTCGTCCCTTACTTTCTTTCACCACATCTTGGACTTCTACGCGTTTCTTATTGCACTTAAGAGAAGAGTATAGATCAAGATCAGACACAGAACGTACAGTCTGAACTTGGATCTACACTGTCCAATAGACCTACCGTATAATATATCCAACTAAAAGAAATTTGAAATCGCAAGATTTGGGCTTTTTGCAAATGGCTAACACGTTTATTTAATTTATTTAGAAACTAGGTTTACAAAATACAATTAGACACTAGATAACACAAAATGCACGTCTTGAAGCAAGAATAATTTGAGTTTTCTTTTTTCAAAAAACAATGTTTCTGGTTTTTACGTGGTATCAACAATAATCCGTTACCTCACTGTAACAGATAAGGGGTATACAGAGGCTATTTTCACCAGAACTCAGCCAGTCACATTAGTTCGAAGGTGACATGATCGTGCTGATGCTGGCCCCCAATAACCATAGTTGTTTTTGGAGGGGAAAACACTGGGAACCACTTCGTGAGTAAGTCGCATTGAACTGCGTCAAATCTTAAGTAGACTATACAACTTTCCAAATTCTACCTTCATAGCCTTCCAAACCATACGTGCGTAACCCTCCTGAGCGTCGGCCTCGTATCCATTAGGTCCCGAGTTCGATATCCGGGAGCGGGTGTCAACTTTGGGATTTTTCATTGGCCCACACATTCGGCGCGAGTACTGGTGTAGTTCCCAGGAAGCAGAATCGAGAGAGATTAGTATAAGTTGCAAGAACTTCTTTCTCAATCGATGTAAAATAAATATGCTTAAACTAAACTAACCCTCCAGATCTTATGTCTCGTACACAAACTTCCAAATCGTATGTATAGATATATATAACCTTCCAAGTCGTATGTAAATTACCTTCCAAGTTGGGTTTGTCTTCTTAATACCATGTGATAACCTCCCAGATCGTATGTCCATGTGACGAGGGAACCAGCGGAAGATTATTCTTTTAGACTCTTCCCCATAGTGAAATGCATTCAAGGACATCACAGACAGACAGATTCTCAAGCTCCTGGTTGTGCAAGCTTGAAGTGATGATAATGAATCAGACAAGATGATGAAGCAAATAGACTGACCAAAGAGATCAAGGGCCGGATCAGTTGCTTTTGATTCTGCCGAAACAACTTCAGGGTCCGTATATACCAGCCATTCTTAAGAACACTCTTAGTCTTATTCGCCAAGATTTTCTAATTTTGAAAGTAACATAAGTTCTGATTGGCTAAACCAGTTGGTTTAGCCAATCAGAACTTATGTCACTTTCCAAATCTAGAACAAGACAAAGAATATTCTAAAGAATGGTTGGTGAATATGGACACAGATTTATTGAGAGGGCCATATTTTTGTGTGTGTGTTTTTTTTAGTACCATATGTACAGCTGCATCTACAACTGAATCACCATTCTCAGACCCATCTGTATAAATAAGCTTGAAAGAGAAGTACTGTGCTTTGATCTCATTGTATATCTGACTCTAAACATACTTTGGTCTGTTTTGTAACGTACCTTTGTCGGATCGAAGTTATTCTGTACTTTCACATCTGGGCACTTTCCGCTTCCCGGTACTTGAGCCTGGGAAACACTGATACAGAATACGACTACAAGTTGGACTAGATACAACGACATGCTCTCAGGTTTGTTCTTGAAGACTCACACGTTAAGTTGTTTACTCTTAGTCCCAATCTGAATAATCAAGACATGTGGCATTAAGTTATTTTTCAGTGTCACATGATTTGATAAATTATCGCTTTCAAAATAAGACAATATAGTTGTATTTGTTGTGAAATATTGCTGATTCAATTTGATTAGATTGACTAATTTGATATTTCTGGAAAGAGTCTTATTTTCGTAAAAAAGAAACACGCTTAACAAAACCCCGATCTGTAAGGGGATGTTACATATACTTTTCTCAGTACATCAGGTCACAAGGTGGCGAAAGCCGCCTTCAAAGGCTATTTCTTGCGCGGGCTGTGAAGTTTGAACTTTGATATTTCGCTATCTGCTTTACCACACAAAATCCCGATTTTTAAAGCGCGTGAAAACATTGTGGGCTAAGGAGAAAAGGCTGGTAACCAGCATTTTCTACTTTTCCCATAATATTTTCTACTCTATGAAAGACAAATTTCATGTTTTGAGTTACATTTAATTTGTTGTCTACAAATGCTTTCAATCTTGACAAGGCTAACATTTTGTCGTTTGGCAAAGAGTTAAGGACTTAATGCCGCTTTAAATATCCTTTTGATATTAAGTCGTCATGTAAAAAACACACACAAAACTTGACGTAACTTAAAGAGATACAGATTATTTACTCACACGTTGGTAAAACTAAATGGACAGCGATCCGTTCTAAATGATGTGACTAAATAAAACACGTTATCATTGTCAAGTTTGACCTTTCTCTCTATATGTATTTGCAGTCCACTCACGTTTTGGTACTTTTTTTTTTTTATATAAGTCAAAATATTTTTTTTTTTTTGAAAATTTTGAAATCGTTTAGTATATGTTTCCTTTTATGAATGCAAAATCCTTTTATGAATATAAAATCAATTACACGTGATCCAAAAGATCGGGAAAAAAGGGTAAGATCTAGGATACCCTTGATCTAGGGTAAGAAACTTCATATTCAGAGCCAATGGCTCTGACGAGAAAATGTTGTGTTGGTGTTCCGGTTCCGAAAGTATCGGCTCAAAAACATCGGCTCAAAAACAACAGAAAAACAACAAAGCTTTTCGGCTACGGTTAACCCACGGCACAAATGATTCAGACAACACTGTACACACTCTACAACTTTCCATGGTGTAGAAAACATGTTGAAAGACCAGAGCATTGCATGAAATTCTCCTTTTTTCGAAATTCAAAGACAAGAATACATTAGTAAAGAATGACAAGCTTAGCTTTTGTATTGTAGTTTTTGAGCCGATACTTTCGGAACCGGAAGACCAATACAACATATTCTCGTCAGAGCCATTGACTCTGAATATGAAGCTTCCTACCCGTGTGATAACCTTGATAAGCTGATGTGCAAAGCAGAGGTTCCACACATACCAGGCCAAGGTAACGTTCACAGCGGGTATTGAAATGTCACATGTACTAGAATTGTCTCAGCTCGTTATCTCTTGAACCCCTTTGTCGGATATAAACTTTAAGTAAACTATCTTGATTAAATTACATGCCTAGCAGAGACCTCACGTACCATTTGCAAGGCCAAGATTAGAGCGAAGGGTTTCGAAGTCAAGTATGCTTGACCTTACGTTGTACATTGATAGAAAAAGTCGCAAAGCTTTAGGGAAATGATTTATATTTTCGTAAAAAAAGAAACCTGTTTTTCTTCATTCTTTTTTAATTATTCCTATGTGTTTTTATAAATCATCTCAAAGGAAGGTAATTATTAACTACCTCTGTCATGGAAATTTTCTGGCAAACCCAAAATGCAGCTCGGTGAGCTCAAAATTTTAACAGTATCAAAATCTTTAGGGTCTTATTATAAAAGTCATAGCTGTACATACCTTACCTGAAAGACAGTTCTATTTACCTACATTTTTTTATTTTCAAAAACCGTTTATCGTTGAGGCATTAAAACTCACATTTGTATTGTAATTGATTTTGTTAGCTATCCTGAGGTTCTTAGAGAAAGCTTTAACATCCTTACTTCTGTTTTCGCGTTCACAACAAGTAAAGGCGCCTTTACACTACATGAAGAAGTGAGGGAAGTTCCATAAACGAATGGCATTTTTTTTTTTATATAAAACTCTAATAGGCTCAAAAACCGCACGAATTGTCTATTGTGGGTAAAAATGACTACTGAACGACAACGAATTTGAAACTACACTAGAACGACTTTATAATGTACAACTTACTACATAATGGTCTCTACGATGGTTAGGTGGAGAAACCAATCAGTGGTTAGAAAAGAATATTGTGCGAGGTACTGATAAAAAAAAAAGAACTCCTTTTAAGGCGTAGATAGGTGTACTAGCCGCCGCTTTATAACTAAAATAATGCTGAAAATCTCGTCAAACACCATAGAAAGAAACAAGCACTGACGAACCAAAGCGACCGCAAAACGAATACAGTACATGTATATACGAATGTCAACGAGTTCTTTACGAACGTCTAACGCATTGTTGGTGATCTTTGCGTGAAGGACTGTTGACAGAACGCTGCTTCCAGTCGCCTTCAACACATATTTGACAGTGTTACACGACCACTCGCAAGGTGTCTTGCGAGCTGTCGCAGTTGACTTCATCGCAGAGTATCAAGCATTTGCAACCGATCGCTTCAGAATTTTGAGCATGTTTAAAATTCCAACGCAACTGTATGCGATCAATACAGTCGCATTGGTCACCCTGACAGTCGTACTCGAGAGTGTTGCAAATGTTGCACGAAAAGAAGCACGAACTTGCGTAAGTTGGGTATTGTTTTGATCGCTTAGACGTCGTGTAACACGCTAACTTGTAACATGGATCTCTAGCGACCAGTCATGCGTGTGGTTGCTCTTGTGATGCGACTATTAGACTTTTGTTCGACAACTTGAAAAACTGTACCACCGTTTTACGGCTGAAAGTGACTTTGTGTATTAAATATTTGAATATCACGTCAAAATAATTTGATCTAATAAAAAAAGACGGCGTTAACGATTGCAAAGCCACCAACCACCGAGCGCCAAATTTGCACCTTCTAACACTACGGTCACAATGTGAAACTGCCGCCTGCCGATTTTTAGACATCGGTGGATTCTTAAAGTTACATGCCGCCGGCCGATTTTTTACAAATCGGTGCGAGTGGTCATAAATAACTGCCAGTAAAAGGCCGCCTGACGGGTTCCGCACGGCGCTAGGCAGTCTCTTAAGTTCGAGGGGTGTGGAACGTCATCAGGGTGTCGGCCGGTGGCAGTTAGGCGACAGGCCGGCAGCCGTCAGATTTTACCTGCCCCCACCCGGCGACCTGGCGGACACCGGCCATTTACACCTGACACCGGCCGGCGATCGGGCGTTCGAACTGCCACCGGCCGGCGCCCTCCCGATAATCCCACGGCGGCAGGCTGGTTTACGGGGGATATATAAATCTAGATTGCTCTCGTATCACTACAAAGTGTTCATTATTACTATCAACCACAAGATAAATAGATCTAATTTTTAAGAAATTTTTCCTTCCACAAGTTGCCCGCTAAAGGCAGCGGCAAGGGGAAGGACAAGGCGCCAGCACCGAAGCGCAAGAGACCAGAGCCCAAGCCCCAGCAATACGCAAGTCTCTGAGTCGCTCTGGTGCTATTAGAATCGACATGACGACTATTTTGTATGATAGATGGCCTCGGATTTATTTTCAGGGGCCCGGGAGTCTGCACTCGGCAGATCGCCGTCCTGCCACCTACCAACACTGACAGTCGCCTCCCAGCTGCTTTTCAATCCCCGTCCTGCCGCCGGCAGATATTTTGAAATCGTACGGTGGCATGTCGGTAGCATAACGGCAGCAGGCCGCATGCTGGAGAGTGGCAGTTAGTTCCTACCGATCGCCGGCCGAAGTTTAAAGGCCCTCGAACCCCACGATCGAGTAAAAATCGCGCTGCTGCCCGTCTGCCGCTTGATAGCCACCGCGCGACTACGAAATGCGCCCGGCCGGCGCCCTGACGACAGGCACAATTGGAAAAAATCGGCCGGTGGCAGACAGAATTTTAACTTTTTCTTAAAACTTCAGCGGCATCCTAGCGGCGTCTAAAATGCCGCCTGCCGCCTGCCGATTGTGCCTGCCACCGAGCTGCCACCGGCCGAATTTGAGTGAAAACTGGCAGTTACCACGCCGGGAGGCGGCATTTACTGATTTGTGACCGTACTATAACTGCATGTAACCGTCCACTGTCTTGCCATTTGCACAGAAAAGCATATTTTGTGGTGTTTTTCATGTCTTCGAAGCAGCTTCAATACATACAAACCAGTGAAAGGTTCGATGACGGACTATCAGTTCTACACACGTGTCTGTTTGACGAAGTTTTACTTACACAATAGAAAAAAGTAGGCCTGGAAAAAAAAAATATGACCTTTGCCTCAACTAGATAACTTTTGTTATGTCATCCCCTTCTAAACGTCCTCAAAGATGGTGTGCGTAAACATTGAGCCATGGTCTGGCAGAAGGGGGCTTAATGCATCTCCGTGATATATGATACCAAGCAAGTCATTACATAGTTACGGATCCGTAAAATCCATTTTGTAGAATAACCGACTGAATCTTGAGGTAAACTGATCCTTGGACATGCAAAAAATTTGCCAAAAGCAAAAAGTTTCGGCCAAGGTCAGCCTGCGCGGACTGCGCAGGCTGACCTTGATCGATACTTTTTGTAGATGCGTTAATCCCCCTTTTCACAGAGCATGACTCATTTAGATTTTAAAAAAATGCAAAAGATCAGAAATCTCCGTGCTCCATTATATCAAGCAAGTTATCACATGGATCCATTAAGGCCATTTTGTCTAAAAACTGACTGAATCATGAGGTAGACTGGTCCTTTGACGTGCAGAAAATTGTCCAATAACGAAAAGGTTCGACCCAGGTCAGTTGGCGGACTGTGCAGGCTGACCTGGATCGATACTTTCTGTAGCTGCATTAAACCCCCATTTCACAGAGCATGGCTCATATACTTTTAGTTCTGGTTAAAGTAGCGATAGCTGCCAAAAGTAAACAAAGCGATTGTGTGGTCCGTCCAAGTGTTAGTCGCTGGCAGAAAAATGAATTTTAAAGTCGGTCGAAAAGTAAACAAAAGATAGAGTGACCTGGCAGGTTTTAACCTAGTTTTGAAATTAATTTCTCTGCCAACGACTAACACTGGGACCGACCGTGCAATAACAGATTGTCATCTTCACAATAATTTCCATACTTTTAAATGGTATGATTTAAATTGAAATGCATTTTAAACAGATTGCCATCTTCACAATATTTTCTATACTGTAAAGGTGGAAAATTTTGGAATGTGGAAATACTGGCGATTTCGTTCTTTGAAAAAATCGCATTTTTTTTTTGTTTGCGCATTTTTCCACACGTATACAAACAAATAACGATTGTCTTGAATTCGCAAACATTTCCATACGTAAAATGTGCGCAATCGGTAATTCTCAAATTTTTCGACACGCGAATATATCCACGTGTACAGTGCTTGTAAATGGTATGATTCTAATTTACCAAGTATTGACTGACTGTTTTCTAAGTTTGCCAAGTTGCTAAAAGTACAGATTTCCTCTTTAAACTTGCAAACAAGTGAACACCAGAGGTCGCTTTCGTAACTATCATAGTATGATAGTAAAACCGATATGGACATATTTTCCGGAGAGTGTGACCAGAAATCAGGCTCTAGGTACGGATACCCTAATTTTTGGCTACACCGTCAGCTTTTTAATGAATAGTTTCAGTTACCTACTCACAGGATATGTCAAGTACCTCAACGAAATCTGTTACTGTGACAGTTAATAAAGTAAACTCGGTAGGAAAACGGTAAGGATAAGGGTTTATTATTTTACGAAGACCTGTGGTAAGCTCTAGAGATTAATTAGACATACCACTTTAACCCTTATCCTGCTAAATAAATGATATGAAACTTTCCAGCAGATAGTAAAAACCCTAATAATGTTGTTTCAATTTATTTTTTGGGTGAGAAAAAATCTTCTTATCGGAAAGTGTAGATCCAAGATCAGACTGCACGTTCCGTGCAGTCTGATCTTGATCTACACTGTCCGCTAAAGGTCAGTGAGTGGCGCTTAGCAGCAAAAGGGTTAATTGTGATCAGGTTCAGTGTCATAACAAAATATGGCGGTTTGGTATCAGTAACTCTTTGCTAGTTGTAAACATTTTAAACAGTATCCATAATCTACGTAATTGCAGACAACCAATGAAAATTGCCTCAAATGATGGGACCTGTCATCGAAAGGTTTGAAACATTGCGGGGAAAGGAAAGCATTATATTTACCAGCATTTTCCTATTTTCTCAAATGGTTTTTAGATAACTTATTTTCGGAACGTCGCACTTTGTAAATGGTAAAATGATTTCGACACCAAACGCAGGGGATCGTGCCTTGAGACGTCACGAACGTTACTATATTTAGCAATCACAAAATGAAAGTGAGGCTGAAGTTTCAGCGCTTGCGATTAAGAAAATGATTGACGGAGGCGTTCTTTTCAAATTAAGAATGTTTTGTTCCTCTCTTGGGTATAAATGGTCATTCCATTCTAAGACCATTTGTTTCATTTCCTATCATTTTAGCAACACATATCCATATTATTTTAGCAATGAAGCGGCTACCGGTAACGTGTTTGATTTTCTCTTGGCTATTTCAGGCACTTACTGGTGTCAAAAAGCTGCTCTTTTGATACATCGGAAATGTAGTGAAAAATCACTACCTTTGACCCTCTGTGGCACTTCTATGAAAAATCGATAGCTTTGCTGTTTGTTTCTATCAAATATGTGTCCAGTGGTCCACTCAAAAGAAATTTTCAAATAGGACTACATTTGACTTAGTCAGCTACGACCCGGAAGCAGTTCACAGTGCTGTGTCACCAGCTATGCCAGTCAATTATCCCAACAACAGCAGACCCTGCGCTAGTACCCAGGGCCTATAATATATAGCCCTATATAGCTTAACATTCAGATACTACTATAATAACACGATTTATTTGCTAAAAATAAATGAACAATGAAATTGCCGAACCTGGCACCAAATTTGATTGGTCGACCCCTGCTCATTAACTTGACTAAAAGGTGTGTGCTATCAAGCCACATGTGGTCAATACGTCGGATCGCTCATCTCGGTAATCATAAATAAATATTGTACGATTTGGTACTGATTTTCTGTATAGAAGTACATAACTTGACGAGAGGCATATAGATCGGTATACGATTTTTAAGGTTGATATTTACCTTCGGCGGCATAGTACTCTGTGAGAAAGAAGGCAGTTCGCAAAGCTTTCGACTCTTCAGCATCATAGGTTGAAACAGTTGCCATTGTGGATTGCATAGATCAAGACAAGACTGCATAGAACGTGTTGTCTGATCTCGAAACTCTAACGTCGGCTGGCCTTTTAAGTCTGGGTTTTGGTAGATTTTTTTTTTCAGCTGTCGATAGTGATCGATTTAACTCTTTACCAAAACAATCCCGAGTTTTAACGACCCTAAAGAATACGGCATTTGAAAACATTGTGGGATAAAAGGAGAAAATGCTGGTAACCAGCATTTTCTTCTTTTTCCCCACAATGTTTTCTGCCCTACCAAAGACAAATTTCAGTGTTTTTCGTCAGTTGTATCTCCCATAACTATGTAATAGACAAAAGATAATTTCAAACTTATGGCATCTTTTCGGGTGTAACATGCACCGTTTACACAAATTGTAAGATTGCTTTGAAGTGTGTTTCAACACGACGTAGCAATTCTACGCTGGGCTAAAATGAAAGACGAAAAGTATTCCGACTAGGTACAAAATACCAAAAGCAAGAAAGAGTTTGATATTTTAGAAAGAGGACGATTTGCCATCTGCAGGACTGTCGGTGCTTCAACTAGATTTTTTTGTCATGTTGGCTCTGGTGCCGAATTCTGTTTTGACAATCCTGTTGCCTTTTGTTGTTGTGGGTGTCGATAACAGTCTGTCAGTTTACTATGCAATGTTTTGGCTCTAAACCGGGCAACAAAATTTCATGCTGATACATATTTGGAAAAAAAATGCAGAAATTAAATGAAATATAGCTCAAAAGAAGGTACTCGTTTCTCAATGGGCAGAAAACATGGTCGTAAAAGGTTGAAATGCCCGGTCACCAGTATTTTCTCCAGATGTCAATGTCTGGTAAATACGCAATCGCTTAGTAGGCCTTGCAAATGAAAGCCACTAGTGCCAAAGTTTTATAGTCTTCTTAAGTCTAACTTTTCCAGTAATTTTCGCGTCTTACATCAGATCAGTTTTTCATAAATTCATGGCATAAGTAGTAACTGCTCGTAATGAGTAATTTTTCCATATTGACACATTGTTGTCACATGAATTTCTTATTATCAAATGTATGATTATCTAAGAATTTATATTTCTTCAAAAAACTTAAATTATTGTACATAAGTTAAAACAAAAGGTGGGAAAGTCGAGCAAATCGTAAAAAGTAAGAAAAACTAGGAAATTTTTTTTTATTGTCTTGAACAATATTTCTCACTGAAAAAAACGTACAAAACAGTTCAGAAGCCCTTAACGCGCCAAATCCTGTTTAACCTTTCACCACACAATGACGACTTTTAACGACCGTGACAAAAAGAGCTTTTGAAAACATTGTGGTAAAAGGAGAAAATGCTGGTAACCAGCATTTTCTCCTTTTCCCACAATGTTTTCTACCCTATCAAGGACAAATTATGAGCCACGCCCTGACAAAACGGGGATTAATGCATCTCTGTGATGCATTATACCAAGCAAGTCATCACATAATTATGGATCCATAATATCCATTTGGTCTAACAACTGACTGAATCATTAGGTAGAACGATCCTTGAACATGCAGAAAGTTTACGAAACAGCAAAATTTTCGACCCATATCAGCCTGTACGGACTGTGCAGGCTGATATTGGTCGATACCTTTTTTGCATATGCACGAACCCCCCCTTTTCACAGAGCATGGCTCATGCACATAGGATCCCCGTACTTCGAATTAACACACATATATAGTCGAATTAAACATGTTCGAAATTTCACTATGCACGATTAAAAAGAGGAGCTACGTTTCATATATACAGTTATTTTACGAATATGTTGGACAGTTGGCCTGGCTTTCTATCATAAAATTAGATGTTTTCACCCCGAAACTGGTCAGCTTTTTGAAAATAGCATTTTTACGATCTTCGCTGATTTCTTTGTCACGTGTAAGGACCCAGGCAAGTTCTAGATGAGCTAAGATAAGATCCGTGCACGAATAGATCAGTGTGAAGGTGTCATAGTCGGTATCCACAACCCAGTAGGAACCGTATGGTGCAACTGAAATAAAATAATGGCGATTCGGTAATAGGGACTTTGATGCATCGTTGCAATTCTTTTTACCAAGCAAGTCTTTTCATACCGATCCCTTCTGTCTAAAACCAGCTGATTCATGAGGTGGAATGGTGCTATGCCAAGCAGAAAATTTGCCTACTGCAAAAGTTTCGACCCAGGACAGCCTGCGCGGACTGGGCAGGCTGACCTGGGTCGATACAATATTTTAAACAACCTTCTCACGGAACATTACTCGAATACATAGGTACAGAAAATATCATTATGCCTGTTTATTTAGTGTCTACAAAATATCAATTTATCACATAACTAGAGTCTATCCGTTTTTTCTATGTAATACAGCCATTTCAAATTTTCTTATCTTGCACACTTTTGAGATAAGAAAATAATGCCTATTTAGTCAAAGCTCTGACATCATGACGAGACTTGCCAGAGTCGTGATTATTTATCTCAGCCAAGTTCAGAAACCATTGCTTTTTTTTTTGACACTAACATAATATTCTAGATCCATTCATCTTGTAACGAGATAGGTAGGGTTTATAGGAGAATGTGTCGATAAAATTCAATATCAAGCAATTTTCTCGTTGTTTGTTTACATTTTATGGTCGTAGGTAGTCGTAGTCACGCGGATATAGCTGTAAATTTGGCGTCAATAGAAATAATGTCAGATGAATTTGTTCTTTAAATATCGTACATATCTGTTTGAGATAGGTATTCCTTCGTTATAAATCACGTTTTATGTTAAGATGATTCACTTGGAGGAAATTGGTGGAAATTTGACGAAATCAGTTGTATCGATCGATCTCTACACAAATATTCCAGCGATCTAGATCTATGTCCGGATGATGATGATACCATGTAATGGTGTCATAAAAATTCATAATTCTTTGCACACTTTTTATTTTTTTTTTTGTTTCGATACTTATCGATTAACATTTTATGATAAGGAAAGAGAGATGGGATAGAAGATGAGGATATAGAAATATACATAGATGGATTTTGTCTAGGTCTATGAAAACATAAACTTACGATCTGAGAACCTTAGTTTGAGCTTTCCACCATCTTTGAGGTCCGGTATGTAAGCGTCTCCTGTAGCATTTACTGGGTTACCGTTCCTGATTTAAGAAAACAGAACACCAATATCAAACATCATGGCTATCAAAACTGTGCTGTTTTTACCATATCCGTATCCGTTAAATGGATTCTTCTCTTACACATGTTTGAGTCAAGAAAAAATGCAGTATTTGGTAAAAACTGTGATTATATGCCCCATTTCTAAAAACATTGCTGACTTAGATTTCTTTGCAGAATTAAGGATAGGGCACCCTAGTGGGAATCATGTAACATCGCCTTTCATCGCCGAAAAAACGTACAGATTCGGCTTAGACTTGGGTAATCCGTAATCGATCGGCCGATAGACGCTGGTTCCCCGCATCGATTACGTATAACACGAGTCTTAGCCGAATCCGTACGGTATGTTGGCGATGAAAGGCGATGTTACACGAATCATATTAGGGTGCACTATCCTTAACTGTCAAAATTAGTGATCGTGACAAAGCCGCGATTTTTTCTCATCGTTAATTTAAAACAAAACCGTTCTATACAAGTTTCTTTTGAACTATTTTTCGTCAGTTATGTACCTGTCAAAGAAGCTAATAGGTTTCATGTAAATTTCAAGACATATGTATATGTAGGCCTGTGTCATGAACTTTACATTTACTAGTATGTGATAAAAAGAATCTGGTATTCGTTGGCTTTTAGGTTAAATCTTGTTTAGCTGAGCTCGTCTACAGAAACATGTTATCAAGCTCCCCAAAGGCTCGTTCAATAACGTTTTTTTTTTTTCTAGACTCGTCTAATACAAATTTATCCCAAATACCAATTCATGTCAAATCCTATGTATCTGTTACTTAACAGTCTGAATTAATTTTTCATGGACACAACCAAGCACCAGGCGGATATTTAATCCATACATTTAACTTTTTAATCAAACAATCAGTTTTCTTTAAAAAAAAAAAACGTAATTCAATTCTGGTTTTGAGTTTTATCTAGCGCTTCATTGCCTCAACTGATGGCCTCATGCTTTAGCACAGCACGTGTGAAAACACTCGGAAGATGTGAAATTAATTTGTTTTGTAAGAAGAAAAAATGTTTATTGTGGACGCTTTTCATAAAAGCGTGTCTGCAATTTCAGAAAACATCAGAGAAACAAAAAAAAATCTTTAAAAATTGGTTGAGACAATGAGTAGGCCAGAAGAAAACGAATTATACTTTTTATGCATACAGTTTCCGGCTAACAGCTATCCTCGTTTCTAGATCCCCTGTCCTATTCGCTCTATAGCTTTACAGTATGAGCCTTTACCAAACGATACGACGATTTTTACGACCCATAAAGCAGAAAAAATGACAACATCGTGTGAAAAAAATGAGAAAATCCTAGAAACCATTGTTTACTCCATTTCCTATTACGCTTTCCGCCTGTTTAAAGACGAATTTTGTCATCTTTTTTGCCTGAAAATATTTTCTAATTTGGGAGAGCTTAAAATTTTGTCGTCTGGTTTAATTGTGTCAGAATTTCGCGCAGCTTTTTGGGAATGTTACGTGATCAATAACACGCTTCCATTGTGCTGGATGGTATTAGAATCTGTGATGACATCATATTTGAAAAGCAGACGGGGCTACCGATTGCAAAGCTACTATCCCAATTATTTGACGTCACAAATGCACCTTTTTGCCGAAACTAACCGTCCAGATTCTCGACGCTTACTGAGAAAAATATACCTTCTATTGTCTTTGGCAGTGATTAAAAAAAAATGTTGACGAAAAAAGAAGAAGTAAAAAAAAACTTTAATAATAATAACAATAACAAAGATTTCTTGTGGAGTCTTCCTACCAATGGCCAGTTTGCGGGCAATCATAGATTACCAGTGTTTAAAGTGATAAGCGAAATTTGCTAATCTCTGTTGCTTTAGTTATAACGTAAATAACTTACTTGTCTTGTCCATAGTTGAAAACTTTAATGTGACCATCTTCCTTTAAACTATAATTTGCATTGGCACATACTTGTCCACTCTCAAAACTGGCGGGAAACCTTGCTTGTTCGTACCAGTGTCCGAGATACTATGTAAAAAAGAGAAAGAAAATATCAAACAACAGTGAGACGATCTTAGTCGCCAACGAAACAACCCAGGCAAATTGGAAGAAACTGGATAGCTGAATTACTTAATCGCAACCACACAGACTGAGGCATCCGACATTTCCCTCGTCTAATAAACCTACAAAAGCACCCCAACATTTTGCCTATTCCCTTGTGGGAACGGGAAATTCAACACCATGGTCACCGTGCGGGATGATATTTTATTTTACCTAACAATAAAGTCTAGTTTTGATAGTATTTGCAGACGGCAAGTTAAATTGGGCTTGAAGAGAAGTAATTTTCTGTGAAAAAGTCGAAAATATTGCTGGAAAAAGAGCTAGCATTTCCTTCTTTCCATGTTTTGTTTTCTCAAGATCCGAGAAAAGGTTAAGATTATTGACTCAAAACCTCTTGAAAAAAAAAAAAACAGCAGACGAATGTGCTTGAAACTAGACAGCAGACGAATGTTCTTGAAAACAAGACAGCAGACGATTGTTCTTCAAAACTAGACAGCAGACGAATGTGCTTGAAACTAGACAGCAGACGAAAGTGCTTGAAACTAGACAGCAGACAAATGTTCTTGAAAACAACACAGCAGACGATTGTTCTTGAAAACAAGACAGCAGACGATTGTTTTTGAAATAAAGCATTAGACAATTTTTCTTGAAACAAGGTAGCAAGCTATTGTTCTTGAAATTAAGAAGCAGACTAAATTGTGCTTGAAACAAAGCAGCAGACGATTTTGCCTGAAACAAGACAGCAGACGATTGTTCTTGAAATATAACAGCAGCAGACGATTGTTCTTGAAATAAAGCAGCTGGCGGTTATTCTTGAAAACAAGACAGTAGACGATTGTTCTTGAGATGAAGCAGCAGACGACTGTTCTTGAAACAAACGGCAGACAAATGTTCTTGAAAACAAGACAACAAGACAGCGGACGATTGTTCTTGAAACAAAGCGGTAGACGAGAAAGAGAAGTGAAAAAAGATCAGACAGGGAGAGGGAGAGAGAGAGAGAGAGAGAGAGACAGAGACAGAGACAGAGAGACAGAGAGAGACAAAGAGAGACAGAGAGACTGACTTACTCTATTTAAATCAAAGTTTTTGACTGTTTCCACTTTGGGGCAGCCTCCCACGCTAAGTACTTGTGCTTCTGCGGCTAAAACAGTGGCAAAAAGAACGAACACTCCAAACGAAAACATCTTTGTTCTTTGTTCATAGGATACTTTTTCAAACTACCGATTGTCAAATTGGTTATCATTTATATATTGAGATTGGTCGCATGTCAAAACTGTTTTCTAGTACTTTCTTGTTATGAAAGTTCGTTTAATCGGGACACCTGACACAAGAATCTGTACGGAAATTTTGAAAAGGTGAAGGTTATTTGACCATTATCTTTAATTTTCGTCAAATCCCAACAGGATGCCGGTAAATAATCCTGTGCTCGAAGTGGTGAAACCAGTGGTATCTCAATGCTGTATTGACATAACGGTCCTCACACCAATTCACTGCACGAAATGAAAATCCTTAACTTGCTTAGTGAAATGACACTTTCAAGTCGATTGTTAAAACTCAAATTTTCAAAAGTATTTTTTGGGGAAAAATAACTCCTTTTCGGACAGTGTAGATCCAAGGTCAGACTGCACGTTCCGTGCAGTCTGATCTTGATCTTCACCGTCCGCAAAAGGTCCTTGAGTCGCGCTCAGTAGCCCAAGGGGTTAAAACAAGTTCATCTGTCCTTGGTTTATCGGCGACCGCTTTACAAAACTCGTAGAGAAAGAAGCGATGGTGCCGAGCTTCGGTAGCTCAGTCGGTAGAGTTCAAGATCTGAGAACAGGATGGTCGCTGGTTCGATCCCCGGCTTAGATCACGGGCTCGGATCCCAGGCTCGGCCAATTTCTTTCCAAAGGATCGGTGATGGTCATTGCGACAAGGTTTATTTCTTTCTCTCCACTGACCATTGTTTCGGCGATGATTATTTGGGAAAGCAGCCAGTAGCTTGGAAAGAATATTGTGCGGGGAACTCGTAAAAGAAACTACTTGAAAGCATGGATATGTGCACTGGCCGCCTCGATTTTACTGAAATAATGTTGAAAACGGCGTTAAACACAATACAATTAATCAAAGTGGAACAATTTTAGTTGTCCTGCGAATGTTGGTCCCCTTGGATGTACCATCGTTTGTAACTCACAAGAGAAAAATTTTCAAAGGCATGGAAAATATGCATTTTTATATAGAAAGCATTAACAGGTAATTGCTTTTCTTTCCTCGTCATTCCTCAAAAATGTCTGCCTCATGAACGAAAAATAGATTGGTATTCGTAAGCAATGGGTGGGAATATTTGTGACATAAATAAGTTGTTTACTATTCAGTTCAGCTAGATGACTGTAATGCTAGTTCTAATTTCTGTACTGGAAGCGATGTCATTTTGTTAATAGTTTTTTTTTTTTGTACCCTCACCTACGAAGTAGTAGAGAATATACTGTTTTCACCATATCTTTCTGTCTGTCCGTCCATCCGTTCATCAGTCCGTCCGTCTGTACGGAAGACTTTTTCGTTTCCGTGCTCTAACTTTGAAGCCGTATGACCTAGGACCCTGAAACTTTATACAAGTGTTGCTCATGACCCAAGGAGGTATCCTTTGTTTTTTGGTCACATGGGTCAAAGTTCAAGGTCACAGGTGAACTTTGTTTAAAAATCATTTCTGTTCTCTGATTGTGCTGCTTCAGTTACAAGGTGCCGGTGGGGGTATTTGTCCTGTTTGCGACAGTTCTAGATAAAAATAATACCAGTTGCAAACGGCTCTTTTCTTCAACAGATGACCTTTGAAAACATTGCGGTAAAAAGATAGACTGCTCGTCACGAGAAATTTCTCGTTTTACAACACTGTTCAAAGATATTTTCATATATCAAACCGTAATTGAAGTTAATTACCTGTACTGTTCGATGATGTTCTGAAGTAGAAATTAATATTATGCCGAAATTTCTCACTACATGCAAAGTTTGTTTCGCCACAATGTTTTTTGCTGTTGATAGGTTCATGTTTGATCCTTGTTTGTTCTGTTGACAGGTTACATTCATGTCAATATTGTTCCTTAATCAAACAGTCCCAAGTTTAAACGACCCTGACCAGCCCGAATAACTTAATTGGTAGAGCGCATGACTCGTAAGCGCCAAGTCTCGGGCCACACCAGGGTGTGGATTCGAGCCCCATGGCTGGCCATCTGAAAATACTAGTAATCTTTCGGATGAGACGTTAAACCGAGGTCCTGTGTGACGGTGCTATACACCGAGCACGTTAAAGAACCAGGCGCAACTTAGGATGGGGTTTTGTCCTGTATCTTGCACTATCCCCCGTAACAAAACTAACAGCCTTGGGGGGGGGGGGGCGATGCCCATATGGGCAACCGGTGGCGACGACAAATAAATGGAGAATTAATTAATCAATCAAACGACCCTAAAAATGAAGGATTTTGATAACATTATGGAAAAGGGAGAAAATGCTGGTAACAAGCATTTTCCCCCCTTTCCCACAATGTTCCATGCTCTTTAATAGACAAATTATATTGTTGTTTTACCATATTTGATTCTTGGTCTGCTTTGAATTTGAACTAATCTAAAATTTTGTCATCATGAGAATCACAAAAAGGTGTGTTTTTATGTGCAAACACTGAAAAAGTATCATCTTCACCCAGTTCTGTTTACATCCGATTGAATGATTGATAGTATGATTTTAACGCCGTTTTCAGTTATTTTAGTTATATCGCGGCGGCCAGTGCACCTATAGGCTTTCCTGGAGTTTCTTTTACCAGTACTCCGCACAATATTCTTTCCAAGCCACTGGCCACATAACCATCGTCGAAACAATGGTTAGCGGGAAGAGAGGAATAAATCCTGTCGCAATGACTATCATCAATACTCAGAAAAAAATTGGCCGAACCGGGAATCGGACCTGCGACCTCCTGTTCTCAAGTCCTATGCGCTACTGACTGAGCTACCGGGGCTCGGCTGTTTACATCCAGATAGTATCAAGTAATAAAACATAAAGCAAAAAGCTTTTTTTTTTCCTTCAAATATTCTTTACTGTAATCAAAGCTTTTAAGTGCACAATTAATAAATATAACACAAGAACAACTACAACAACATAAAAAATGTACAAAAATCTAATCACATGTCAACCACGTGACCGGTTCTCTATGAATGGGCAGGACAATTGGACTGGTCTTCGATCATGAAATTGGAAATTTTCACGCCATAGGAGCCTAATTTTGCGAAAAGCTTGTCTCTGAGACTGTCCTCCATTTTTTGATCACGGGTTAAAATCCAGGCCAGTTCCAGGTGGGTCACAATAAAATCAGTGCAAGAATAAATCAACGTGTAGGTATCGTAGTCAGTATCAACGATCCAGTAGGAACCGTAGGGAGCGACTGAAAGTAAATAATAGGTTTTTTTTAAATAAATGAGCCATGCTCTGTGAAAAGTGGGATTAATGCATCTGCTAAAAGTATCGACCCATGTCAGCCTGCGCGGTCCGCGCAGGCTGACATGGGCCGAATCTTTTTGCTGTCTTTAAATTTTCTGCCATGTAGCAGGACCATACTACCTCATGATCCTGCCGGCCCACATAATCGGAGCCTTTGTTTATTTATTTGTGTCAATTTTATGTTAAATCTTATCATTTCTTTGCCAGCAGTGTATAGAAAACTTCAACACTACAATAGCAATATCAGTCTGAAATTTGGACCTTGACGTATTATTTCGGCTACGGCCAACCCATGGTACAAATGATTAAGACAACACTGTACATACTCAATAACTTTCCATGATGTAGAAAACACGTTGAAAGACCAGAGCATTGTATGATATTCTCCTTTTTTCGAAATTTAAAGACACAAAAACACGTTAGTACAAAGAATGACAAGCTTAGCTGTTTTTCAGTTGTTTTTTGAGCTGATACTTTCGGAAGACCAACACAACATTTTCTCGTCAGAGCCATTGGCTTTGAATATGAAGTTTCCTACCCGTGTTATGATCACGGAGATGCGTTAATTCCCCCTTTGTCCAAGCATGGCTCATAAAGGTCTGCTACAGAAATCTTTTCTAATAGTTTTTCCATGCTATTTTGGCTTTTATCAAGAAAAAAAAAAGGTAAATTGTCCAAACTGCAAAAATTACTCAAGACGTCACATTTTTTTTAATATTCATAGTTCTAGTACAAAAATGGCCCATGACGTAGATCAGTGGTACAAAAAAAATGTTTGCTTTATGGCTTATATAGATCTATCTATTTTATAATTCACTAAGAAACTGTCATTCAGTCTTGTAGAGATTTGTTATACTATACTTACAGCTTGAAAACCTCAATTTCAGTTTTCCGCCCACAGATGGATCCGGAACGTATGCGTCGCCTGTAGCGTTCACTGGATTGCCGTTTCTATAAATAGACAGATATTTCATCATCAGGTAACTTTTTTTCCGAGTTCACGTGTTTCAACGACCATAACAAAGCAGATCTTTAAAACCATTACGGGAAAAGGAAAAATGCTGGTTACCGGCATTTTTCCCTTCTCCTTTTTAGACAATCTTTTCTATACTTTTCAAGAAAAATTCCATCATTTGAGCCACGTATACATCGTATACAAATGCTTTTGGATAAACCAATTAATTGGTCGTCTTGTGAAGAGTTAATATAATATTGTACGGTATCAGTGCAAACCAATAAATAATAAATCATGATGCACGCCTTGAGAAAAGGAATTACAATGCATATCGACTTAGGTCAGCCTGCAGAGCCAGCGAGTTAACCAGACAAAAAAAAAATTCTCCCATTTAGAAAACATTTGCAGACTACATTTTCCATGGAACCTAAATGACGAGATTTGTCTTTGAAGGGAAATGAGATACTTTGGGAGAAGGAGAACATGTTGATAATAAGCATTTTCTCTTTTTCAAACTATGTTTTTTTTTTTTTCAAAGAGCCTTCTTCCTCGGGGTCATAAAAACTTGGGCTTGCTGGGTAAAGGTATTAAGATGAAGGGACAACAGTAAGAGCATGAGACAAAGATGTTCAACACAAGTCAAAGCTAAAAACGAAAATAGGAACTAATGTGTAGAACGCATAGAACTAGAAAATATAAAACAAATGAGTCATGCTAGAGCAAATGGGGGTTTAATGCATCTCTGTGATGCATTATACTGAGCAAGTTGTCAAATAATTATGGATCCATTAAAAACCATTTTGTCTAACAACCAACTAGATCATGAGGTAGAATGGTCCTTGGACATGCATGAATTTGAGCAATAGCAAAAAGTTTCGACCCATGCCAGCCTGCGCGGATAGCGCAGACTGACATGGGTGGTTACTTTTTGCAGATGAATTTAGCCACCTTTTTACAGAACATGACTCATTTTTAAAGGCACATTCAACATCAGGAGAAAATATTAGGATATTGTTATTATAACAACAACTTACTTGTCTTGTCCATAGTTGAAAACTTTAATGTGACCATCTTCCTTCAAACTATAATTTGCATTGGCACAAACTTGTCCACTCTCAAAACTGGCTGGAAACCTGGCTTGTTCGTACCAGTGTCCGAGATACTAGGTAACAAAAAAGGGGGCACTTATCAAGATCATTCTTTCAAAAATACACAGCTGAAAGTGTCAGTTTGGACTGACACGTTTTGGTTGGTCCAAAGACCCTTAAATTTTGTCTTTCACCAATAACCAAGGACAGGTGCGTATATTATTCGGTTTGCATGCTTTCAAAGTTTTCCACCGAAAGAAAGAAAGAAACATTTCTGTTCCACTTGCATTTTCGTGAAAGGGCACAACCGTATACTCTATTTTCAAGTATTTCTCACGGCTGTTTTGCTATTGATTGCAAATAGATAATTTTATTTCATGCTTTCCGGTACTTAATCGAGAAATAACGGTGGAATATTTTTCGATATTTCATGGTTACGATCAGTGAAAAATACCGATTTTATTTTCTAACTCTTCAATTGAAGGCGGAAACAGTAGTTCCCGCGAACTAGTTACCTACGTAAAATGCCATTCGGCATACCTCGGGTGATGGGAGCCATCTAGTCCCTCCGCTGTATCTGGTAGCTTGATATGCACCTACACGGTACATTTCATCGCCGGAAATACACCGGTTTACCGTTCTGAAAAGTGTAAGGCTCCTCGTAAAAAACAAAAATTGAGTCTCAATTTTCTATCGAAATCTTTCTAACTATATTTCAGTTGACAAATAGTTCGTACACTAATTTTTTAACGTTGTTTATCAATTGCGATTGAAGTTTTCACCCATAGATAGATAGATGTGAGTAACTTCATCGAGGTTGTTTATGTCGTTGTTAAATGACTTACAGTGGCGCTACCATATATAAGATCACATGATTGGCAGTTCAAATGGAAACGACCGTTATACAGACAACGTTAGATGTAGGTACGGAATCAGCCGAGTTGTGAAGAGTGGGTAAAATGCGAGTGCCACTCAGCCAGGTGGAAATATGACGTAATTTACCCTACATTTCTCGCACTTTAAGTAATATTGTAATGCGTTGTTATGCGGAGGGGGTACGCCAAGGGGGAATTACTGAAAAGAAGTTCTGGATTTTGATGTAAGTCCCCTCAAAAATAGGGTTAGAAACATGAAATAAATAGAATATTTGTTTTTTCGGTGAAAGATCGAACATTTTTCATCTCGTGAACATCATAGGTCATATTCACTCGATGAAATAAATTTCGATCTTTCACGGATAAAAACAAATATCCTATATATAGTGCCTTTTTACAGTTCTTCATGAGGGCATCTATAAGGTTCCTTTTTGTAACCTAGGCTGAGAATACCCACGTCTAACTTTTATATTATACTGCTCTGTTTTTAGCATGATTTAATGACCTATTTAATTTCGGTAGGCTAAGTGGCTTGGGAGTTATATTTGATCCATACCCTGACAAAAGGGGCCTAAATGCATCTCCGCGACGCATTATACCAAGGAAGTCATCATATAAAAATTTATGGATCCATAAATTCAGTTTTGTTTAACAACCGACTGAATCTAGAGGTAGAGAGGTCCTTGAACATGCAAAAAAAAAAGACAAAATGTTTCGACCCATATCAGCCCGCGCGGACTGCGCAGGCTGATATGCGTCGATACTTTTTGCAGTTGCATTACGCACCATTTTCAAAGAGCATGGCTCACTTGTAATCAGGCAACCATGGTTCATTTCCCACTTGAATCTCAAGTCACGTGACAGTAAGTGGCATGAGAGAGTCCCAGCCTAGTACTGATGTAACACGGGAAGACATAGATAAGTAAGCCGTGGCCGTAATATGACACTGTATAAATGCTGAAAACATCGTAAAACCCTTTTCGACCACTCAAACAAAAATTAATATGCTATTTTCTAGCTGATCGGTATCTTGTACAGGCAAAAATACAAATGAGCGGTGCTCTGTTAATAGGGGGCTTAATGAATCTCCGTGGTGCATTATATCAAGCAAGTCATCACATAATTAAGGATTCCTAAAAATCCATTTTGTCAAAAATCCAACTAAATCATGAGGTAGAATAATCCTTTGACATGAGGAAAAGTAACCAGTAGCAAAAAGTATCGACTCATGTCAATCTGCAAGGACTGCGCAGGCTAACCTGGTCGATACTTTTTGCAGGTGCAATAGAAAAAAAAACTTTGCTTTTGCCTTTTGAAATATCATTAATTTCTTCAAATTTTGACCCTATGAAAAAATCTAAGACACGCCTATATTGAAAAAAGAAACACCGACAACAAATCTAACGTGGTGCAATGTGCGGGATATGTCCCTGATAGGGTTACCACCATTTTTTTCTTTTCCAACAAAAATCCCAGTTAGACCACGGGAGTGGTTGGCGCAGGACTGGTTAGTGACAAGTTAAAACGAAAAGCACGGAAGCTGGTTAAAATTCGAGAGAGAGAGAGACACCTACCCTGTTTAAGTCGAAGGTTTTGATCGTTTCAACAGTTGGACAGCCACCAAGACTTGGGACCTGTGCCTGCGCCGTGAGGAAAGCACCGAAAATTACAATTATTCTGTAGGCATACATGTTCACAGATAGAGCAAGTTTCTCAATGACCAGCAAAACTAGTGTTACTCTGGTATTTAAAGTGACTTATCACATGGCCTGTCCAAGTGACCACTTGCCTTTGACCGGTTCAAAAATAAGTTGGCATTTCGTAAGGAAATGTTATGTAACAGTCATAATTTCCTTAGTTAATGAAATCTCATTTTTTCTGAGGCAGAATTGTTGTGTCTTCAGAATTTTGTTATAAGTTTTTTTTTTTGCCGAGTCCTGGTAGCGCAGTCGGTAGCATACATGGCTTGAGAACAGAGGATCGCTTGTTTGAATCAGACCCCAGCTCGGCTTATTTCTTACAAAGAATTGATGATAGTCATAGAGACAGGGTTCATTCCTATCTCATCGCTGGTCATAGTTTCGACGATGGTTATGTGGGAAAGCAGTCGGTGGCTTGAGAAGAATATTGAGCGAAGTACTGGTAACAGAAATTCTAGGAGAGAGTGGATAGGTGCACTGGCCGCCACGATATAACTGAAATGATGTTGAAAAAGGCGTTAAACACACTATTCAATCAATCCTAGTGTTAGTTATTGGTTGGAGAACTTTGTAGAGAAACGTGTGAGTGAGCAGGTGACAAAGAAGGAGAAGGAATGAAGAGAGAATGATAAATGGAGAGAGGCGAAGAAAACCTGACGAGAGACAGAGATAGATGATATCCAAAGTTTTAAAAGATTTACACCCTTTAGCTACTTAGCGTGACTGGTGGGGCTTTTGCGAACAGTGTAGATCAAGATCAGACTGCACAGAACGTGCAGTCTGATCTTTGATCTACACTGTCCGCTAAGATATTTTATCTAGCTGAAACTAACTTTAAAATCGCAGTATTTTGGGTTTTTGGGTTTTACTATTGAGTGGGAGTTCTTTCAATTACTTATCAGCTTGAGGGTGAAAGAATCATTACAGAAAACAAGTTTACTTTTTACACAAATAAAGACTCCTGGTCATAACGAAGGATGGTGGTTTCGTTATGACTAGGAGTCAAAATTAAAATTAATCCTTCAAAATTAACTTTTAGCGTGAACAAAGGAGCATAAGGTGCTGTCGTGGACAATGTAGAATAAGATCATACTGCACAGTCCTGTATTTTGGTACGTATCCTGGACAAAACTGCTTTCAAATTGCTTGATTTTGTTCAGCATTTCCTTTAACAGTTTAGATATCTCCCAAACAATCGCATGATTAATTAAATAACAACGAGAAATAAAACTTTTGGAATAAAGAGAAAATGCTGATAACCAGTATTTTCTAATTTTTTCCGCAATGATTTCAAACATCTCTTTGATTTAAGCAAGATTCAATATGTCGTGTACAAAATGCTTTTAATTTGGAAGCAGTAAATTTGTTTCGGAAGAGATGAGCCTAACCGTAAACCGCACAATCCTTGACTTCAACAACTCTGACAAGAAAATGCTTTTGAAAGCATCATTCGAAAAGGAAAAAATGCTGGATACCAGCATTTTCCCCTTTAACCACATAATTATTCCCTACCCTTTTAAAGACAATTCCAATAACTTGAGACACATTCACGTTTGACGTCTGCGGATGCTTTCAATTTTGACAAGTCGAAAATTAGGTCTTTTGATGAAGGGATAACTGTATTTGCTTGGTCATGGATTAACTTTACCAAACGACAAAATTTTGAACATGTCCAAATTGAAAGCATTTGCAGACGACAAATAAAATGTGGTTCAAATTATGAAAGTTATCCTCGATTGGGTATAAAACATTATTGGAAAAGGAGAAAATGCTGGTTACCAGCATTTTCTCCTTTTCCAACAATGTTTTCAAAAGCTTTCTTCATCAGAATCGTTAAAAGTCGTGATTGTTCGGTAAGAGGTTAAGGAAAAATGATTAATTAACAAAAACCATTGTTGTCTAAACAATCTTAGAACAAATTAAACGGTCGGCACTTTCTCGCAAAAAAAAATGTTGATCGTCTGCCTTTAGCTGCGTTCAGAGAGGTTAAACATGTTTCTTTCTGAATATGAATTCCCTAGAGTATAAAACAAGAAATATCTATGAGAGAGAGAGAGAGAGAGAAAGGGCGTAAATTTGCCAGCAAATAGACAGGGGCCCTTAGAATAAGCATGTCTACATTTTTGACCAATCACAAATTTCTATTTATTCATTTGTTATCAGTACCAAAAAGTAGGTCAAAAGCCAGTACATTCAGCTACGCCGAAAAAAAATGGCTGTATTCAGTCAGTCAGTCAGAAAATCTCAAATACAGTAAGATCTGTCTTGTAAGGGCCTACTTAGTTTTTATGCTACTAATCAAAATTTTATGTAAAATACCGACAAACAACTATGAACCGTACTCAGTGAAAAAGGGGCTTTATGCATCTGCAAAAAGTTTCGACCAAGGTCAGCCTGCGTAATTTTTACCCAATAAAACGCTACCTGATGCGATTCAATCAGCTATGATCAGCTAGCATGTAACCTATGCACAGGCCATTTATTAAAACAGCCCCCTACAGGCTTGGGTAATAGCCTCGGTGTAAGCCCTACCTTTCCCATGTATATGGGATGGGTGATGCGTTATAGCAGACAGGTCGAATCCACTCGTCACAACTCGGCCGATTCTGTACCTACATCTAACCTCTTCTGTATAACGGTCGTTTCCATTTGAACTGCCAATCACGTGATCTTACACATGGCGGCGCCACTGTCAGTCGTTTAGCAACGACATAAACAACCTCGATTAAGTTATTCACATCTATCTATCTGTCGGTGGAAACTTCAATCGCAATTGATAAACCACGTTAAAAGATGAATGTACGAACTGTTTGTCAACTGAAATATAGTTAGAAAGATTTCGATAGAAACTTGAGACTCAAGTTTTCTTTTTTACGAGGAGCCTTACAATTTTCAGAACGATAAAAAGGCGTATTTCCGGCGATGAAATGTACCGTGTAGGTGCATATCAAGCTACCAGATACAGCCGAGGGACTTGATGACTCCCATCACCCGAGATATGCCGAATGAGGTCGAATCTTCGAAGAATATGACATGCGCAGACAACGTCGGTAACTCTGTCTATTTTATTACATCAGATATGACGTCATCATACTCATTTTAATACAAATCTTTGCAATCGACGCACGTGATTGATCATGTGATATTCCTTCAGTATCTGGCGCAAAATCAAATCAAAGCATTGAAAGTACTGACAGACTATCGAACGTGGAATGAGCGGCCTTGGTAAGGGTAAAACTTGGTTGATCCATACAATTTCCTCATCTGGTAAGGTGTTAAATATCATGGTTTGAATAATTTTGAACGCACGTTATCTTGTATGGAAGTATCTTACAAAAATGTTTGTATCCTGGGCCGGTAGCTTATATTTTCGATTAGACATTTCTTACGTAACGAGTTGTAAGCATTTGGAACATTGCGGGAATCAATGTCTTCTACTATTGAAGAAACAAATCCAACCAAATGAGCCACAGCTGACTTTTCTGCAGACGCTTTCAATCTGTACAAGACCAAAATTTTCTCATCTGGTAAGGTGCTAAATGATATGGTTTAAACAATGGTTAACTTATGAATTCTTGTAAGAGAAAATCTTGCAAATATGTTTGTATTATGGCTTTTATTTCCGAATTGACATTGGAATTGAATCGAAATGTAAGCATTGGGGGTATCGCAGGAAAGGGAGAGAATGCTTGTAACGTCCATTTTCTTGTTTTCAAGCAGTGTCTTCTACTAAGTATTGAAGAAACAAATCCAATCAACCGAGCCACATTGATGTGTCGTCTGCAATCGCTTTCAGTTTGGACAAGACCAAAACTTCTCATGTGATGAGGTGTCAAATGTCTAGGTTTGAATAATTGTGAACGGTAATTTAAGGGAGGATTTAAGGAAAAGGAGAAAATGCTCAAAACGAGCGTTTTCTCCTTTTCAACCAATGTCTCCTACTATTGGAGAAACAAATTCAACGCACCTGAGCCACAGCTGATTTTTCGGCAGCAGACTCTTTCAATTAGGACAAGACCAGAATTTCCTCGTCTGTTGAAATATAAAATGTCTCATTTTTTTTTTTGTGAAATCTTGTAAAAGTATCTCTTGCAAAACTGTTTGTATTATGGGCCAATAGCCTACATTTCTGACTAAAACAAATGGATACAGAAAACTGACGGTTCAAATTGGAGTGGTAGAGATTTTGTAGATAATGTCAACATTTTCATATTCACAAGAATTACGTTCTTTTTAACAGAAAGAATTATTTTCTTGGAAGCAGTATTTGGCGACAGTGTGTTTTTTGTTTACATTTTAATCTGGGTCACTGACGATGGCAACAGACTAGCGTTCGCTAGTCTAATAAGGAAATACCACTCAAAAATAGTTTTTCTTACTTATGTCTTTCTTCTTTTACTGATGATTTGCCAGCTATCGCTGTCTTAGTTTAGTAATAAATCATTTTTTTTTTTTTAATTTAATTCTGGTGAGATTGTCAAATCTGAATAGCTCCTTTCTACCTTTTACAAAACGACAAAATGTTAGACTGGTCCAAATTAAAAGCATTTGCAGATGAAAATTTAACTGTTGTTTAAATGATGGAATTTGTGTTTTGATAGGGTAATAAACATAATGGGAAAAGGAAAAATGCTGGTTACCAGCATTTTTTCCTTTTCCCACTATCTTTTCAAAAACCTTCTTGTTAAAGGCATTAAAACTCGGGATTGTGTGGTGACGGATAAACGGCCAACTTTATAAGTCTTTAATAGAAGACAAAATACGATGACTTGTCCAAATTGAAAGCATTTCCAGACGGCAAATTAAATGTGGCCCTAGGAATAATATTTGTCTTTGAACAGGTAAAAAAAAAAAAAAAACCCGTTGCCGGAAAAATTGTAGACAATTGTTTAAACATTGTGGGAAAAGAAGCAATAGATATCTATCCTTTGTGTCACTGGAAAAATGAAAAACGATTTCAAGACCCACAAACAAAAAATTAATCTTATTATGGTTTCATAATGATTTCCCGCTATCACTATACACAGAGAGAAAGGTGGGGGCGATCAAGATATGATTTTCTATTATTGTTACATGAGCCATGCTTTGTGAAAAGGGGGCTTAATGCATCTGCAAAAAGTATCAACCCAGGTCAGCCTGCGCAATCCGCGCAGGCTGACCTGGGCAGAAACTTTTTGCCATTGGTCAACTTTCTGCAAGTCAAAGGACCTGTATACTTCATTATTCAGTCAGTCGTAAGACAAAATGGACTTTACGGATATCTAATTTTATGATGACTTGCTTGGTATCATGCATCACGGCATCACGGAGACGCATTAAGCCCCGTTTTCACAGAGCATGGCTCATTTATTTAATTGTAAATAGATACTTTAATAATTATCCCTCCGGGCTTTTAACACTCTCGCCCAAGTAATATCACTTACTCGATCGTATTTCCTCACGTAGATTTTTTCCGTGAAAATGTCAACGGTACTGAAATACCGCTTAGATCGTCAAAGAGAATTGAAGATATTTCATCCACAAACCCTTTTCCGAATAATTTCGACTCGTAACTACCATAAGGAATCAGACTGTTGAAAGTTTTGCTGAAAAAGGGGAAAACATGGTGATAACCGGCATTTTTATCATTTTCCCACAATGTATTCATTTCTTTCACGAGATTCATTTGTCGTCTACGAATTCTATTAATGTGGTTATTAAAAAAAAAAAAAAAAAGAAAGAAAATATACGACTTCTATATCTGGAATTTTGTTGTCTCTTAAAGAAAGTCAAAAGAGTCGATTTTAAAAATTTCAAGGTGGTTTTAGCAACACTATGGCACACAAATATATCGGACTGTGTAAATCAAGAATTGGCATTCTGTGCAGTTTCACCCTGATCGTCACTGTCCACAAAGGTTGAAAACCCGTTTCTAGTACAGGAAGGGTTTATCGATTGATTGTATGGTGTTTAAAGTCGTTTTCAACATTATTTCAGTTATATCGCGGCGGCCAGTGCACCTATCCATGCTTTCCTGGATTTTTCCTTACCAGAACTCCGCACAATATTCTTTCCCAGCCACTGGCTGTTTTTCCATATAACAATCTGCGAAACAATGGTCAGCGGTGAGAGAGGAATGAATCCCTATCGCATTAACTATCATCAATCCTCCGAAAGAAATTGGCCGAGCTGGGGATTGAGCCAGCCACCCTCTGTTCTTAAGTCCTGTACGCTACCGACTGAGCTACCGGGACTTGGGAGTACAGGAAGGGTAACCGCTAGAAGCGCCAGTGCAAAAAGTTAACTGAGAGTGCGTAACCTTCATGGCCACAAATACCAATATAAAACCTTGATTCCCAGGTATGTCGATCACTTCCTCATAAATCGTAGATCTACAACATTGTTCTTGGAGTTAATGGCATAAACCAGCAGAAAGAGCAAGTTTGAGATGATAGTTCGTCGAGAAATGAATTACATAATTAGCATGGAATGCTGGGTAAACTACATCAGGTAGAACATTTTCTTTTACTGGTAACTTATTAATTTAAAATAATTGTGCAATCCGTCTGTCTGTTTATTCCACAGTATGAAAAAATTTATATCTCTTAAATTTCTGCAGGGTAAGGAATTCAGAATGTTAACCCATAAACTGCTAAATAAATGATACGAAAATTTCCATTCAAGAATAAAAACCCAAATATTGCGTTTTCAAAGTAGATTTCACAGAAAAGAAATACCGTATCGGACAGTGAAGATCAAGGATCAGACTGCACGTTTTGTGCAGTCTTGATCTTGATCTTCACTGTTCGCAAAAGGTCTGCGAGTCACGCTTAGCAGCATAAAAATTAAAAAATTTTAGAATATTAATCCAGTATTTCAAGATTAATTTCCCTGGCGCCAGAATGAAGTGTACGGCTATATTTGAACAAGTTCACAAATTAAGGTCTTGGAGACGTTTTTGTCATTTTTTTCTTAAAATAATGGATGCGTGTTAACTTTTTTTACTATGCAATAGATCTAGATCTAGTAATTCAATATACACTATTAGTATACATGTTAATAGAAATTTGCGATCGAAAAAAAAAAAAAAAATCGAATCGTCATTTTTACACTTTACATAGACCTGTAGATCTATAACTTTTTTATGTTTTTAGCAGTATGACACAAAAACATCCTGTAAAAATATGTATGATTTTCAGACCAATTACAGAACCCAGTAAGGTCGACCGAACATTCTTCGTTGCTGCAGTCATCAGTTTTCTTTTACTGGTACCCCAGGTTCACGCAACCACGTGCAGAAGACGGCTAACAACACAAGTGATAAGGTACAAAGACTGTCTCCCAAAACGTTTGTTGACATATTCTTGTCTTGGTTCATGCATAACTACTGCACACGTCTCCGAAATAGATCCACTGACATTAGAACATTCTTGTTTTCAGTGCAAGGAAGCAGTCGTCAATATTCGACGTGTCTCTGTAACTTGTCCAAACGATGACGTCACCAGTTCTATTCCGTTCATGAGATTAACTATAAACGTTACTGTGCCACGTCAGTGTCAATGTGAGGCGTGCTCCTTTGATGACGTAATAAGTTTGCAGAACGCCGGCCAGTGACAGATACAGGGTGTGACCAAGACTAATTTCAATAATACGCACACGTTCTGCAGACCAATACCTGAAGACGGAGAATAACCTTGTTTGGGACATCATTTAATACCTGTGTAAACTTGATTTAAGTCCACGGCCCCTAACTCTCATATTAAAAGACGGAAGCTGCCGAGATTGGCCTAATAACCTTAACTAAAACGTCCATGTTACACGATATTTACCGATGAGTTAGTGCGTCTACGGCCCCTAACTCTCATATTATAAGACGGGAGCTGCCGAGATTGGCCGAATAGCCTTTACGAAAATGTCGATGTTTACCGATGAGTTCGGAGTCGTAATCCTTAAAAAAAAAACCTACCTACGTGGTAAAGCTCTTTACCAAACGAAAACATTTCATGCTTGTCCATGCAAAGCATTTGTAGACGACAAATTGAAATTGGTTCAAATGCTGGAATTTGTCTGTGAAAGGATAGAAAACATTGTGACAAAGGGAGAAAATGCTAGTTACCGCCATTTTCTCCTTTTCTCACAGTGCTTTAAAAATTTTCCCTCCTACAGGGTCGTTAAAACACGGTATTCTTTAGCACAGGGATTAATAAGAGTGAAAGTCTCGCACATTGATTGAACAGGCCTCTTTATTTAAGTACGTGTTTCTACGCCGTGTTCAACAGTATTTTAAAAATATCAGGTATTAAAATTAGCTCGCTCACTTAAGTTGTACATAGGTTTTACCAGTTCTAGGATGTGCCTCTGCATTGCCTTTCCAGAGTGACACTTCCAGACGAGCACCTTCTGTGTAATTCAAAACAGGATTTCCCAACGCCTAAAACAACAAGCCTCGACGGACTACTTTTTTCGGCGTAGCTCGTTGCGCTTGCATTTTACCTACTTGTTGGTACTGATATTATTCGAATGAATAAATAGCAATTTGCAATTGGCCACAAAATGTGCACCTGCAGGCCTTTTTACGGGGACGGTTACTTTTCATTATTTCTCTTCATACTGAACCACAAAAGAGTTTAGATGAGTAATACCTCACAAAACCGATTTTAATGACCCCAAGGAAAAGGACTTTTAAAAACATTGAGGAAAAAGGTGAAAATGCTGGTAACCAGGATTTTCTCCTTTTTTCCACAATGTTTTTCACCATATCGAAAAAAAACCTAATTTCTGTAACATTTAATTTGTCGTCTGCATATCCTTTCAATTTAAATAAGTCTAAAACGTTGTCAGGTGCAACAAAAGTTAACCAAGACGCGAAGTGTCGAGAGAAGGGGGAATTTTCCAAAAGGATCTGGAGGATCCCCCCCCCCCCCGCCCCGGCAAATTTTAGAAGATATCTGGTGGCCTCTAGTAAAGTTTTTCTGGCAAATTGATAACAGTTGTTAAAGGTGAAATAACAAGTAAAATATTTTTTACAAAAAATGACACCAAATTTTGATTGGGTTTTTTTTCCTCGTGCTGATTATAACTAGTTCCCTTGCATTCAAAGGTATAAGTTTTGCTGCTGTTGTTGTGGTATTGAAAAGACAAATAGATAATGGAGAATGAAATTAATCGGCAGAGACACGCCCTCACACTGAGAGATACAGACAATAATAATAATAATAAGAAGAAGAAGATTGTAGTTGATGTTCAGCATAGACTGACCTGGTGTCAGCTTTAGTTTGGGCATTACGTAACGGCTTGAGATTCGATAATAATAATAGATACACTACCACCACCACCACAACAACAACAAAAAACAACAGCAACAACAACAACTCACAGAGGTAAAAATACTAGCTTTCAGACATAGTCAATGACCGCATAAAGTTTAAACATAAAAAACGCACATAAAATAGTGCTGTTTGCGATAGCGATTTAGGCCACCGCTTGCTGCAGATTTATTTCAGAAGGTAAAGAGTTGATCACGTGTTCAGGACGGGCGGGGCCACTGGTAGGAAAATAACTATTTTGTCACATAAACTTTACCCTTAACTATACAATCCATTTTTTAACGACCGTGAGGGATTAAAAAAAAAAAACTTTCGAAAACATTGTTGGAAAAAGGAGAAAATGCTGGTTACCAGCATTTTCTCATTTTCCAACAATGTTTTCAATACAATATGAGTAATATAGGAAAAGGGTAGTTCCGGCAAACATACTAAAACTATATCGTCACTAGTGATGATACCATAATAATTATCATCACTAGTGGCGTTATTCATTGTGAAATCCTAGTAAATCATTGATAGGAATATAATAATTAAAGTTATAAAACAACAGACCTATGGGTGATCTTTGGCTCAGAGGGAAAGGTACTGATATTATAATAACTAAGTCCTAGTTCGATCTCCGCTGGAGCAGCCGGTCACGTGGAAGTGTCCTGGAGTGTCCAGAGCTTCGGCTTAGTACTCTGTGGTATGGTGATTAATGTAGTTTTCAAC
Organism: Hippopus hippopus; assembly: GCA_946811185.2. Lineage (NCBI taxonomy): Eukaryota > Metazoa > Mollusca > Bivalvia > Cardiida > Cardiidae > Hippopus > Hippopus hippopus. Next base: position 21,639,879 of record OX328103.1, read on the forward strand.
ATTATTTCAATTATAGGCCTATCGCTGCGGCCAGTACACCTAGCCATGCTTTCCTGAAGTTTCTTTCACCGGTAGTTTGCACAATATTCTTCCCAAGCCGGAAAAAAAAAAAGATGAGCGGTGAGAAAGGAATGAACCCTGTCGCATGACCATGATCAATCCTCGGACAGAAGCTGGCCGATTGGGGATTCGAACCAGCGATCCCCTGGTTCGGCTCAGTAGGCTACCAGTGAACCATAGAGAGAGCAGTCACCACTGGCCATCATTTGACTGAAATAATGTTAAAATTGGCGCAAACCCCATTCAACCCTTTTCCAGATGGTCCAGCGTTTAACGACCCACTGCAAGAAAGTTTTTGATAAAAGTGGGAAAAAAGGAGAAAATGCTGATGACGAAAAAAAATCCACCTTGATTTGTCTTCTTTAATATGTGGCAAAAAGTTAAATGAATACACTGATTGTCTGTTTTATTCTTAGCATAAAAAAAATCTTTGTAGGATGGTGTACAAGGAAGTAAAACATTCAACTTTAAAAAGAAATCCCGCATACGTCGGCAAAAACGCCAGCTGCTATAATGTGGCCTGCGACACGCGAAAAGGGGCATTCGGACGATTGCTCAAAGTGTCGTCTCGGATCAGCCTGTGCATTCGGCGCAGACTAATCCGAGACGACACTTTCCGTTCTTATGTAATTTTCTGCTTTGTGCAAGTCTACTGTAAGACAAAATATAACATAGTCGTAAAGTGCCGTCTCGGATTAGCCTGCGCGGACTGCGCAGGCTGATCCGAGACGACACTTTACGCAAATGCCTTTCAGTTAACATAGTAGGCTGTTGATTTGTTTGCTTGCTTAACATTCTGAGGTCAACTCCATTAGCATTGCAGGCTAATCGAATGACATAAGAGCGGCCAGAGGCACTATAGAAGCTTAAATATCTGGCACTTGCGAATCTAAAGTGACACGAAATTCTTCCAATAAGTTCAATCTCTGCCAAGCAAGTACAGTCTGTACAAAGACTATACCATTAAAGGCTAAATACCCATATATGCCCTGACCATACACGTCGGCCAATATGTATTAAGTGATGCTTAGTGCATGCATGTGAGTCATGCTCTGTGAAAAAGGGGGCTTAATATATCTGCAAAAAGTATCGACTCAGGTCAGCCTGCGCAGTCCGCACAGGCTGACCTGTGTCGAAACTTTTTACTTTTAGTAGATTTTCTGCTTGTCCAAAGGCCCATTCCACCGCATGATTTAGCCGGCTGGTCGACAAGATAGATTTTATGGATTTATACTTATATCATAACCTTCTTGGTATGAAGCATCATGGAGAGATCTATTAAACTCCTATTTGCCGGAGCTTAGTACATGTATTTTTACATAGAGATAACATCTAATCAAACTGATCTTTAATTTTCTGTGCAAGACGATACAAGTAGTATGCACGTAAAAGAGAATTACTTTTAGTTTGTGATATGCAATTGTATCGATGATTGCTATTAATCCAAGAAACTGCGATTCATCGCCTTAAAAATAAACCTCTTTATAAATATATTAGCCGGCGTATGAAACGTATTACATATACATAAGAGCCACGTTCTGTAAAAAGGGGGCTTAGTGCATCTGCGAAAAGTATCGACCCAGGTCAGCCTGCGCAGTCTGCGCAGGCTGACCTGGGCCGAAACCTTTTGATGTCGGTCAATTTTCTGTTTGGCAAAGGACCAGTCTACCACATGATTAAGTCGGTTATCTAAAAAGTGGCTATTATGGATCCATAATTATGTGGTGACTTGGGCCGGTATCATGTATTACGGTGATGCATTAAGCCCCCTTTTGCCAGAGCATGGCTCATATCTATCAATGTCCAGCTGTTATTTCAAGTGTCTTTTACGTCTAATACAAAGTCCAATATACTTATGTTAGGAAAGTGATGATGCGATTTCATCTCTAGTTTTGACATAACCTTTTTTCCCATGGAGCAGTACGGACTTTTGCGCGTCCACAAAAAAAAAAAAGTGTTTTCTTGAATCGTGCAAATGCGCTAATTTCAAAGGTATTTCAGTCACATAACGGAGACTTTTCATTTGTTCATGTCTATGGGTACCACCAGTACTAGACTTGGGCTCGAGTGTATCTTGCCGAATGACACTCCAAGTGATCACTAAAGCACCGACAGCGGAGATCCAATTAGAACTCCCTGATTATGAATCGAACACCTCGACCTCTGAGGTATGAAGACACTCGTCACCACTCGGCAGATTCCGTAACTGCGTCTGACTTGATAAATGGATCATCCGAGGTCTGCCGAGTGGCACGAACAAGCCTAACGGATTTGAAATGCTTGTAAAAAAGATGAACTGATAATAGTAAGCAATAGTTGATATCTGCATCCATACTTAACGCTTTACCAAATGATAAAAATTTGAATTTGTCAAAATTCAAAGGATTTGCAGACAACATAAACGCTCACAGGGTTGGATTTGTCTTTGAAAGGGTAGAAAACATTTTGGAAAAAGGAGAAAATGCTGTTTACCAGCATTTTCTCCTTTTACCAAAATTTTTTCAAAAGGCGTCCCCCTCAGGGTCGTTAACACTTATTATCTGTGGCAAAGTGTTATTCCTTAGTAATTTGACGTTGCGAAATAGGTGTTTTCATGTAGGAAATCCAGCCTAAATATTCCTATTTCAAACGTGTATTTGGGACAGATTATGTAACAAAGAAGCAGACAGTGTTGATCGATGCAAGATCAGTGTCGACGTTTCGCAAGTTCTGATCTTGATCTGTAATGTTTGTGACAGCAAACTCGTCCGTCTCCAGCGATTTAAGGTTATCTCTCTCTCTCTCTCTCTCTCTCTCTCTCTCTCTCGTTGTTTCAAATTCTTAAAATGGGTTGAGCTTATCCTTGTTTCTGGCCTTAAATAGATTGACACGTGACCTTTCCTTGTGGAGACATCGAGAGTCGAGATAAGAGAAATATGTAAATGTTGCAAAATAATCTATAACACAAAGACTAGCCTGTATGTAAGACTCTTTTTCTTTCATCTTATTTGATCATTTTAACAGCAGTTAAAGGCCCAATAGCGGCCAAAAACACAATGCAGGTCTTAAGACGCATTTGAATTTAATTCGTACCATTTACGCTCGTAAATGTGTGGAAAATATTGTTAAGATGGCAATCTGTTATTGTGTGGTCGGTCCAAGTGTTAGTGGCTGGCAGAAAAATGAATTTTAAAATCAGGCAAAAAGTAAACGAAAAATAGAGTGACCTGGCAGGTTTTAACCTAGTTTTGAAATTAATTTCTCTAAACCCCCTTTGTCAGAGCATGGCTGTAATTTTTTAAATCAAATAAGACTGATTACGATCAACCGACAACTGTTACTGGCATTCCCACAAGCCTTCGCGAAATTTGAAATTACCCACGGCAGATTTCTCTCTATGTCTCTCGGTGTCTCTTTGTCTGTCTCTCTATCTTTGTCTCTCTGTCTCTATCTTTGTCTCTTTCTTCTGTCTCTATCCCTGTCTGTCTGTCTGCTCGTCTGTCTGCCTGTCTGACTGTCTGTCTATCTCTCTCTCATGTATTGATGATTTGCCAGGTATTACCGTAATGGATTAAGTGATGAAATATTTATTAAATTTTGGTTTGATAGTCAAATCTGACCGAAAATCTATTAACCATTCTAACAATTTCAATACAAAAGCAAATCAGGCTCTCAAACTTCACTCATTTTTGTAGGATTTGTTGTTGTTGTTTTTAATCATACCATCTAGTTAAAAACTTTTCATTTGCTGATGTAGACAAGCAGGTGGTATATAGAGAACGACGGATCTTAATTTCAGTCAATAATGTTTCGGAATCTGGCCTGTTAGCACAAAGGAATTCCAGTTTCAAAATAACATTTTTAACGCTAAAATGTGGTTTTTCAAAAATCAAATTCCTTATTTAAGTAAAGGTAAAGAGAATACATAAAATAGAATGCAACACGCGAAAAGGAGCATTCGGACATTTGCGTAAAGTGTCGTCCCGAATCAGACTGCGCAATCTGCGCAGGCTGATCCGAAACGACACTTTCCGTATTTATGTAATTTTCTGTTTTGCGCAAGTCTACTGTAGAACAAAGTCTGATGTAGTCGTAAATTGCCGTCTCGGATTAGCCTGCGCGGACTGCGCAGGCTGATCCGAGACGACACTTTACACAAACGTACGAATGCCCTATTTTGCGTGTTGCAGGCCAAATAGTATCATGTAATATGGCCATCTGTCTCTAACATTTTAACCTTGTATCCGACCTATTAGCCTAATCAGAGAATGACTGTTGATAGTATCAACGTAGATAGAAAGGTTTTTGTCGTAAGCAGAGGGTAGCCTTCCGTGTTTTTCATTACATCTAGGACTGACAAAATAAAAGCCCAAACTAAAAGTGGGAAATAAGGGTTTGCTTCATATCAAGATTAGATATTACTATGAATTCAAGTCTATTCCAGGATAAAAATTTTAATCACTATAAATAAATGCGACTCCTTAAATCACTCTACGTAGACCTACAAAGACATGTGTAAATGTTGTAATCATAGCATGATGCGATGTTATGTTGTTTTTTGGGGAAAAAAATTGTTACGTGTGCTGAATAACTCCTAAGTTATCCTATCTAAATTAAGCTAAAATACGTTACCAAATTTTTGACTAGTAAAGTAAGAGAGTAAATAGATTTTGAGTCCATGCAGTTAATTAACTCGCTCTCAGCGATAATATAGATCTAGTCGAAATATAATATTACGTCTGAAATTCGCCTCACCGTGCGGGGATAAGTCGAAGTAAGACATTCACTTTAATTCATAAACGAAAATGACCAAGAAAGGGAGGTCACTCTTCATTCGTTATAAATACATGTTATGCGAGTTTTCTCCCTTAGACCATTTTTTTTTTTTAATGCCTGGAGAAAAAAAAAAAGGTCATCTAAATACCGATGAGAGTCTATAAACAATAAGTTACTCAACTTCTATTGATTGACAAATGTTGAGAGTGATTATCGTCAAAGAGATAATAACTGAAGGTCTTATAATCATTTTTTTACATGTATGTTAAGTTTCCACACATTTTACAACTTTTGTCAGCATCTATGATTCAAGTGACCAGTAACTGTAGGGATTTCGTAAAAAAGGTAAATTTTATTTTTTAATGAACCCGACAATGGCCATTTTACAGTAAATTCAGGCTTCGATTTGTTTGTCGCGAATAAAACGCATTTCATATTATAGGTAGAAACAACCTAAACTAGAAAGCTAGGACTATTTTTTTTTTGTTCAGAAATTAAGAAAGTTAAACGATGAACAACTCAAAGCCTTGTCGCTGATGTGAAAAACATCATGATGCAGATAAAACTTGGCAATAATCTTGTTACCGAAACCTCCAATCGTTTTGTGATACCAGCCCAGTTTACCAAACTTGCGCGTTACCGATACTACCGATCTTTGGTAATATACAAAAATATAGTTAAAAAAAGTTACTTCCCTTGTTTCAACAATAAACTTCCGGTTACGCTAGACACTGCAATTTGAGCCAGTAGCTGACGGTAATGTAAATTCAAATTTATGTACCCTCTGTTTGGGAATAGCTTAGATGTTTTTTTGTAATTTTAAGCCTCTGCTACACTCCCGAGCATAATACCGGCAACTCCCCACTATTATATCGTGAAAACATATGGAAATCAAAATTATGTGTTAAAAAAAAAGTGAAATGTTTAACGGATTTATGCCGTATATTCTTTATTCTCATGTTTTCAATATATCCCATGCTTTCAATAGCCTAGTAATTATCGAAAATACTCACGGGCCGAGTATTGTTCCGTGCAGTGACTGTTTGCGATTCTTGAAATAAAGAAACACATTGTGTCTATAGATGCAAAAAAACGAAACGGGCAATGCCGCCAAATTCAAGAATTAAATTATCGTTTGTGTGGAAAAGTGATAAAATATATCAAAATTTAGTTATATTTGTGATGACTTACTGCATTCACTCATTTTTCCCCCTCAGCTTTTCATCTACAAGATGCTAGCTGTGTCACAGATTAGCCTCAATAATGAGATGCTTACCTTGCTACCTGTCTTATTCGGACACTTACTGTGCACCTCACTGTTTGGTCGTTTTAATCTGTATTGCAGCAAAATGCAATCAATTTTTACCAACACAGATGACCAGGAACAAATTAACAAATGTTTCATGACCTGAATCGCTTGTAGAAGTCCTTTGTTACATGTAGATCTTGAAAAAACTAACAAAAATTTATCTTGTTTGGTGGCCATTTTGTGTTTATCTTGGGAAACGCAAATACTTTGGGTAACAGATGAATTGAACTTTTTATTTAACATTTAAATTGAAAATATTTGTATTTGAAACGTATGATTATTGAATACGTTAGCAACTGGTATGTTCAAATTCTAGTTTTGTCCTCTATTTGTGAAAATAAGGGAGTTTCAAAGTGTGCATAAAATCTGTATGCAGACTGATTTTTTCATGATTGTCTCTGTACCTAGCGGCGACCCATCAAAAACTAAAATCTCCTTTGGGGACAGTTATCTTTACTATGCTACAGATTAGAGCGACTGGGATTTTCTCCAAAAATTTTTAAAGTAGGGTAAAGTAGGTTCAAAAATCTTGTTCCAGTGTTGAAAATTTGATAATGTGATGGAGCCTCACATGATTGACATGAGATAATTGATTTCCTAATTATGATCTTAAATGGTTAAATATATTCACTAGCTGCATTTTCGATATTAACATAAAATACATAGATGAAAAGATTTATTTATGAAATAAAAGAAAAGTGTCAGAATTTCATCCCTGGTTGATATTTCAATCGCTAACCCATAGTTTATGAAATTTCGAAAATGTTCCCAGTTCCATAAATTTCAAATAGATCTACCTTCATGTTTTGTGATCCAAATTCAATAACCAGCCCAGCTTTAAATATTAAATCCTATGCATATATTGGCGACATATGGAATACAGATACTGAACATAACAGTAGATATATATTTTGACAACTCACATGCTAGAAAGAGAACAGCCAATCAGATATATATATCGAAAAGATGAGAGCGTGACTTTGACATAGATTTCATATACATAGCCATGTGAAAATGTAAATATATTGAGTTATGTTCGTCTTAAAGTGTTATTTTGAAAACCGTTGTTGAGAAGAACGATTATTGAATTAGTTGTAAATGTCTCCCTTGTTCTCATGGCAGGCGCAAAAATAGAGTTAAGGCTATTGAAAACAGGGGTGTACATGCTTCATCAAATAGTACATTGATCAGTGCAATGAAGCTGAACATTTTATTAATTTCATAAATTTAAACTCATAAAACAATGCCACATTTTATTCATAGAAATGTATAGTGAATAGGGTTTGCCGGTAATATGCCCACTTCCGAGACGGACCTTCTTTGCTTGCTTCAGGGAAGAATGTCCAATCATACCAACAGTCTCATCACTCTCAATTTACAAAAGGGGATAAAAAAAGAATATGAGCCACGCTCTGTGAAAAGGGGGCTTAATGCATCTGCGAAAAGTTTCGACCCAGGTCAGCCTGCGCAGTCCGCGCAGGCTGACCTGGGCCGAAACTTTTCGCTATTGGTAGATTTTCTGCATGTCAAAGGATCAGTATACCTCATGATTGAGTCGGTTGTTAAAAAAAGTGGCTATTATGGATCCATAAGTATGTGATGGCTTTCTTGGTATGATGGATTACGGAGATGCATTAAGCCCCCTTTTGCCAGAGCATGGTTCATGTATGCTTGTTTCTTGAAGGCACACTAGCTGCCAAAAGTAAAGGATTCAAAAGTCAAAATGCAGACAACTGTAATTCATAATGATATTATTTGGAGGTACATGTATTGATATTAAGTTTTTAAAAGAGACAAAATGGCTAAATTTGTGCTATTAAGAGAGTGTCAGTAGATGACATGATACTTGTTTGCCCCTTTCATTGCACTACAAATATTGAAGAGTATTTATTTAGAACTGTACATTAGTATTGTTCAAGACAGTTTCTTCTTGTGGTAATTAGCATTTTAGTTGAGTCTTTGTTTAAATGGTTCTTGTCGGTATTTTATCTATAAACTGACTAAAAGTTTTTAAAGCCTAGAAATTGGGTGGGCTTTTTTCATGTCAATATGGTTTCCAGTAAATGATTGAAGGGTGAGATATATTGTTGCCTTTAATTTCATATGCATGAATCGAGCAGGATTTATGGTTTAAGAGGCATATAAAAATGGTTTTTTACTCAGGAAGTTTGTTTTCAGTTGTTCATTTAAATTTGCATACAACAAAATTATGAATTAAGTTCTTTGAAAACTGGTCAATACTTTTGTTTTCTGCCAATGATGAGTGAAGCTCTTGTCTTCAAGTAAAATTCTGACTTTGTTTTGGGTTTTAGTCTTAACCAGTATGATAATTACAGGAAGTAGTATGACTTTCAGTTGATTATTTCCTTTTATACCATATATACCAGAACATAAAAAGATCATACAAAAGAAAGATGTCAAATTTCAGAAATTTCCTGCAGCAAAATGTTTACAATCACTTTTTCTTAATCTCGGTCGTCTGATTCAAAAAAAGATGCTATACCCGGTTAATGGTGCCCCTGGTATGCTTTTGTCTTTAGTTTTGTTACCATAAACAGCGAACTTGCAGTAGAATGGGAAATTTTGAGAAAAGGACTGAATATTACCTGTAAAAACATTATTTCCTTTTTCCATTATGTTTTCTGAAGCTCATAATTGTGCATCTTTGAAAACTTGTGTATCTGTGTACTGTATGAAAACATTTTAACCATTAACAGCATGTCATCAAAATTGATCTACTGAAGAGGCTCAGAAACCTCCAGCTGGAAAAAGCGAAGCACACCCTGTCAGAGTCATCTGAATGTATAGATAAAATATAATTTTAGTTTCTTTTGATTCCTTATCAACAAAAGCTAACTCAGCTCATGCTTAAAGCTGGGAACATGACAGTTTAGCAACAAGACAGTTTCTCAACACAATGTTTTCAGACAGTTCTCTACAGGTTTGTTCAAAGTCAAATGACCTTTTGCAGCTAAATAAACCCCCACACCTATGGAGTAGAGTGGGGGATTCTGGTTTCACCATGTCTATCTGTCTGTCTGTCTGTCAATCCATCTATCTTTCTTTCCGTAGACTTTTTCGCTTCTGTGCTATAACTCAATAGCTGTTTAACCTAGGACCCGGAAACTTTATACAAGTGTTGCTCATGACCAAAGGAGGTGCCTTAATGTCTTGGGTCACAGATCAAAGGTCAAGGTCACTGAACTTTATTTGATAATCCTTTTGGTGCTCTAACTCAGGAGCTGTTTGACCTAGGACCATTAAACTTTATGAAAGTGTTGCCCATGATCCAAGGAGGTGCCCTATCATTTTTGAGTTCGCATGGGCCAAAGGTCAAGGTCGCTGAATAACTTTGTTTGAAAATCATGTCTGTGCTCTAACTCAAAAGCCATTTGACCTAGGATCATGAAACTAAATACTAGTGTTGCCATGATCCAAGCAGGTGTCCTACTGTTTTTGTGTCACATTGGTCAAAGGTCAAGGTCACAGGTGATCTTTGTTTCGAAAATCATTTCCGTTTTCTGATTATGCTGTTTCAGTGACAAGGTACTGATGGGAGGTATTTGTCCACTTTGCAAATTAAGATCTTTTTAATAAATACAATAGAATACATTTTTGAAACTGTGTGAGGAGAGGAGGGTTTACTAGTAACAAGCAATTTCTCCTTTTGCCCCAGTGGTTTCTTAAGTGCTGTTTTGCAAGATAAAAAGTCATCTGCAGGAGGAAATGAGGCAAACAGGATATTGGTCAGTAACTGTAAGTTAACCTTTTACCAGACTACAAAGTTCAAGACTTTCCCAATATGAAAGCATTTGCAGACGACCATTTAAAATTGGCCATAACCATAGAAACTTTCTTTAGAAGGATGGAAAAAGTTGTGGGAAAAGGAGAAAATGCTGGTTACCAGCATTTTCTCCATTTCCCACAATGTTTTCAAAGGCTGTCTTTCTCAGGTTTGTAAAAACTTGGGATTGTGTGGTAAAGGGTAAAAGGATGTGGATGTGTTAAATCCTGTATATTGATACTCAACCCTTTACTAAATAATCCCTTGTTTTAGCTGCCCTGAGAAAGCACTCTTAGAAAGCATTTTGGGAAAAGGAGAAAATGCTGGTAACCAGCATTTTCTCCTTTTCCCACAATGTTTTCTACATCTTTCAAGATATACAGTTATCTTTTATAGCCACTTTTAATTGGTCATTTGCAAATGCTTACGGTATAATTAGTCTGATATTTTGTCATTTGTTTAGAGTCAACCCTTTTCTTGATGACAATGTATATGTACTTGTCAAACATATGCGCTTATAAAAATTTGAAAAGAGGCTCAAACTGCAAGATATTTCTTTGATATGGTGGAAATATTGTCAGAAATGGAGACAATTAAAGTAGCTTTTTACTCTTTTCTCAAGTGTTTTCAAAAGCCTTCTTCCCCAGGATCAGTACATGAGTTGAGACTAGGGCAGTGATTGGGAAAGAATTATTTTCAATGGGACAATGTCCCTTCCTCCAGGAAAATCAATGTGACATTTTGAAAACCAATGTGACAATTTAAGAAAAAAACACAAAATTTTTTAATTGCTTTCATATATTTTTTAAAATAGTACTATCCCAATGCAAGTCAAAATGTAGCTAAATGCTTATGCTGGTTCTATATTTAATGCTTGGAATCAAACATAGTCATCTGGGTTCTCATTAGGTCCTGAATCCCAAGAGTCATTGAATCTTGGGCTGAAATTTTCAAGAGTCAAAATGAAATTTCCAAGCGTCAAAGAGAAATGATCAAGACTCAAAATTACTTGGTTATTATGGAAATATAAGGATGACACCAAAAGACAAAGGCCTAACCTTCACCCCCTTTCATTGTTCCGTAAGACGAAGGTCTGACCTTCACCCCCTTTCATTGTTATTTTCATTTCATTGAAGAAAAAAAAAAACAAGAACTTTTTTTCTCATTATCATTCTTTACATATAATTATGTAAATTCACTGTTTAAATTCATTATAAATGATGAAGAAACAATTTGAAACAACTCTGATCGGACGGTATCAAATTGACCGTTGTTGTGTCATGGGTTTTTGCGTTTTTTTTTTTTCAGCGATCTACTTTCATATCTTTTTATTTCTTTTAGCAGTATTATAGCATGATGATTGAAATGAACTTATCAATTGGGGTAGCAGGGAACATAAATACTATAAGACCATAAGCTGATTGAGAATGTTACCTATCTATTTCATGATGAAAAAAAAAAGTGGCCTTCTCAATCAGCATGATATACCCTGATAAACGTTTGCTGCATGTCCATGGATATGCTTGGGATAGGCTCGGAGAGAGATGTGATCTGAGAGTTGCTCCGATTCTCGCTAGGATCGTCTGTATGAGTCTGTTAATAAACGATCATTGTGGGAAAGAAATTACTGATGGAGCCCTGACCTTCCTGCAATTTTAAATTTTCGGTGGTATATTCTAATGCTTAGGTGTTGTTGAATTTGAATTTTACGGCAAAATCAGGGCAGTTTCATCAAGATGACAAAATAGGTTCAATATTCAATGAGCGTTTTATGATTGAAAACATGACGTCACATGCACATAGCTACTCATTTTATAGAGCGTCTAATTGGCGCCGATCAAAGGAGATTCGCCTGACTAAATTCCGTACTTTTACGACGTCAAAAATTGAATGGGACAAAGGCGCACTCATTGGCAAAAACGATGTGACATTTTGGATTTTAATGTGACTATGGCGCATGGCGCAAGCCTTTCCCAGTCACTGCTAGGGGTTACATGTTTGAATACCCAGCTAGGCCGGATAGTTTTTTTTAGGATTTATGACAGTCTGACCTTGCGATACTGGGATTTATTCTTCTCTCACCCCTGATCATTGTTTCAACGATGGTCAGGTGTTGTATCTGTGGTTATGAGGTACAGCGTTTGCCTTGCAGCCATAAGGTCCCGAGTTAGATACCCGGGAACGGGTGTCAACTTTGGGATTGTTAATTGGGCTACACATTCTTTGCAAGTACTGGTGTTGTTCCCAGGAAGCAGAATCGAGAGAGATAAGTATAAGTTGTAAGAACTTGTTTCTCAATCCATGTAAAATAAATATGTTTAAACGATGGTCATATAGGAAACCAGCCATTGGCTTGGGAAGAAAACTTTGTGAAATACTAGTAGAAAGAAACTCCAGGACTACATTGATAGGTGCACTAGCCCTTACGATATAAATGAAATAACGTTGAAAACAGCGTTGAATATCATACAATTAACTCTTTACCAAACAACAAATCTTGAGCCTTGTCCAATTCGAAAGCATTTGCGTACCACTTATCAAGTGTGACTCAAAACATGGAATTTGTCTATCAAACGGAAGAAAATTTTATATGGAAACAGTCAAAAAATGCTAATTTCCAGCATTTACTCCTGTTCCAACGATATTTTCAGAAGCCTTCTTGCTCAGGGATGTTAAGAGTCTTGATTCTAAGGTAAAGGGTGAAGGGGGATGGGTTTATGAATTTTGTCCTCTGGTAACCCGCATGTTATCCTTTTCCCTTCATGTTTTCTAGACTGTCAAAGAACTAAATTTCATTTGTATCACTTTCAAATTTGTTGTCCGCAGATACTTTCAGTTTGGATGAGTGTAGAATGTACTGTTAACCCTTTCCCAAACAATCCCTGGTTTTCACGGGTCAGGAATAGAAGCCTTTTGAAAACATTGTGGGAAAAGGAGAAAATGCTGGTAACCAGCATTTTCTCCTTTTCCCACAATGTTTTCTACCCTATCATGTAGAAAAATCATCTTTTTAGCAACTGTTAATTTGTCATCTGCAAAATGCTTTCAATTTGGTCTGGTCCAAAATTTGCCGTTTGGGAAAGGGTTAAGTAAAGAGGTAACCCTTTCCTAAACAACAAATTGGTGATGCTTCCAAATTGAAATTAATTGCAGACGACAAATTTGTAGTTGATTCAATTGAGCTGTAGTTCTTTGATAGGGTAGAAAACATTGTGGGAAAAGGAGAAAATGCTGGTTACCAAAAGTAAAAGTTTTCAAAAGTCATTTCCTCAGGAAATTATTAAAACTGTGGATTGTACAGGATTGATAAAGGGGTAATATTCGGTCTGCTCTTTCATAATGGATAAAATTTTCTTGTCTGATAAAAGAGATATTGCATTACTTCCTGAACGAATTTTCCACCGACAACTTGGAAAACTTCCCCTGTAGATAAAACAAGAGCACCGCATGCGGTACGAAAGCTAGGCAGCAAGTTTTTGATTTTCAATGAAAATTCTAAGTTAAAAAAGGGGCATAACTGTGTAAAAATATTTTGATGGTTATCTACCCCTGTTGTAGGAGTTCCCCTCTTGATAATTAATAACTTGTCCAAGTTTGAACTAAATATCTTCAGTAATAAGAGAGATTTCTTGTCATTTTCTTCAAAAAACAACAGAGCTGAAAATTGATCCATGAATATACATTTAAGGCATGCTAAATATTCCAAATTCTAACTTTTTCATAAAGGATGAATCTAAAATTTTGTCATCTGATATAAAGATAACTCTTTATTTCCTGAAGTCAATTTGATAACTTTTGACACTTTTAACCCTTTAACATACAATCCTGAATTTAAATGACACTGACAGAAAAGACTATTCAAAACATTATGAGAAAAGGAGAAAATGCTAGTAAGCAGCGTTTTCTCCTTTTCCCACAATGTTTTTTCACCTTTCCCAGACTTATTCCATTATTTCGGCTACATTTAATTTGTCGTCTGCAAATGCTTTCAATTTGAACCAGTCTAAAATTTTGTAGTTTGGTAAAGGGTTAAAAACTTTCCTTGTGAATACATAAATTAATCCATCATTATACTTTTGAGCCATGTGAAATATGCAGCCTACTAAATCTTCCTAGAAGATTGTCTGATAAAGAGATAACAAGATCATTACTTCCTGTTAAACACTTCCTGACATCTTTTAAAAACTTCCCTTTTAGATATAAAATTCTGATTTGTCAGTTTGCAATAAAGGCCCAGTAGTGACCAAAAAAATCAAAGCAGGTGTTAATATATATTTAGATTCAACCTTAACAACCTTAAAGTAGCAAAAGCTGCCATTTAAGTAAGCAAAGTGGGTGTTAAAATGCAATTCAATTTAAATCATACCATTTAAAAGTGTGGAAAATATTGTGAAGATGACAATCTGTTATTGTGTGGTAGGTCTAAGTGCTAGCCGCTGGCAGAAAAATGAATTTTAAAGTTAGGCAAAAAGAAAACTAAAGATAGAGTGATCTTGCAGGTTTTAACATAGTTTTGAATTTGTCTGCCAGCGACTAACACTGGGACCCACAGTACAATAACAGATTGTCACTTTGGGTTAAAAGTGGTCTGCTGCAAAGATAACAAAAAGACATCTGCAGTAGGAAATGTACTTAACTCTTTACAAAACAATCCCAATTTACACTACCTAGAAGAAGAATGATTTTGAAAACATTGTGGGAAAAGGTGAAAATATTGTTAACCAGTATTTTTCTCCTTGTACTACATCATTTTATTTTTTATATCAAAGACCAGTCCAGTAATTTGAGCCAAATTTGAACTTTGGTCTATGAAATGCTTTCAGTATGGATGAGTGTAAAATTTTGTTGTCTGGTAAACATTTAACTCTTTACCAGACGACAAAATTTTAGACTTATCCAAATTGAAAGCATTTGCAGACGACAAAATAAACGTGACTCAAAAAATGAAATTTGACTTTAGAAGAGTAGAAAACATTGTGGAAAAAGGAGAAAATGCTGGTTACCAGCATTTTCTCCTTTTCCCACAATATTTTCAGGAGGCTTCTTCCTCTGGGTCGTAAAAACCAGGGATTGTTTGGTAAAGAGTTAAGTGTACTTATATGTCAGAGTTGATAAGCGGACTTGACAGTTACAGTGTAAGCATGTGCAAGATTGTCTGGTGTTGTTTTTACGTCTGAGGTAAGATTTGTTCCTTATAGGGAAGAAAGATATTGACTTGTTTGTTTGTTAATCTTTTGTTTACTTATGTCTCTCCCCGGTCAGGGTCGGGAGACATACTGTTTTTCCCTGTGCGTCCGTCTGTCCGTCTGTCTGTCTGTCTGTCTGTCTGTCCATCACAAATTGTGTCTGCTCTATAACTTGAAAACCTTTTAAGATATTTTGATAAAACTTCACACATTTGTAAAGCACCATGAGACGAAGTGTCATGCACAAGAACCATTTTTTTGGCTTGTATATTTTTCTAGTTATTTCCCTTTGATTATTTTCCTTACTCATTTTACATACAATTTTGTGTCCGTAATAGAGATCTGGGAAAAAATGTTATTAACTTTATCATGGATTGTTAATCCTTCTGACACCAAAAAGGGGAGAGACATCTGTTTTTTTGTAGAAAAACAAGTTCTGGTTTTTACCTGGTTTTAAAATTCATTTTTCTGCCGACACAGACTGACTGTACAATAACAAATTGTCATCGTCAAAATAATTTCCTTACTGTTAAAAGGTATGATTTAAGTTCAAATGCATTAATTTTTTAAAACCTGCATTGTTTACTTTTGACCACTGTTGGGTCTTTAACTATTTGCCAAAGGATGAAATTTTACACAGGACTAAATTGAAGGCATGTGCAGACGACATACTAAGCATTGCACAAATTAGGTAAGTTTTCTTTAAAAGGATAGAAAACATTGTGAGAAAAGGAGAAAATGCTGGTTACCAGCACTTTCTCTGTTTTGCACAATGTTTTTGAAAGTCCATTTCCTTGGGTTTTTAAAACACAGGATTGTGTCATTAAAATTTTTAACATTTTTTCAGTTACATAATGGTGGCTAGTGGAATTATCCATATATTTCTTGAGTTTCTTTTAGCAGCACAATAACAGCACAGTGTTCTCTCTAAGCTACTAGCTTCTTTCCCACATAACGATTATTGAAACAATTAACATTGCTGAGAGGGGAATGAATCCTGCGATATTGACTGTCATCGATCCTTGAAGAAATTTGCTGATCTAGGCAAAGAAACTGCATGGACCTCCTGGTTTCAAGACATATGAGCTATTGGGCTTTGCGAGAAGAATGCTTTTTAAAAAGATTGTGAACAGTCTAAAATTCTATTTCTGTTATTGTGTTTAACTACATTTGAATTTGACAAACAGGTTTTACCTGTGCACCCAACAACAAAACTTTGGAACTATCCAAACTGAAAAGATTTGCAGATGACAAATAAATGTGGCATATATAATGGGTGTGAATGAAAAATTTGCCAAGAAGCATTTTGGAAAAAGGAGAAATTACTGGTTATTAGCCTTTTCCCTTCTTTTTCAGGGTTGCTAAAACAGGGTTGTGTGGTAAAGACTGATTAGACTCTTTCCTTCTTCCTGAAATGTTCTACATGTATTTCAGTGTCAGGGATCCTGTGTGGCTCAGTGGTAAACTGATCTGCTGGGTTTTTCATGGGAGTATCCTTGGGCAAGACAATTCAGAGCCCCAGCCTAGTACTGGTGAAACCCAGGAAATACATGATTCAGGATGAAGATGTGAGCTGTCACCGTGATATGACTGAAATAATGTTGAAAGCTGCGTAAAACACAGTTCAATCGATCAATCAATCAATCAATTGTCAATTTATCATTATAATATTAAGTAGTCAAATATTTTCTTACTGTTTCAAAAACAAATCTGATGATGTGAGCCAAATTTAATGTGTCGTCTGCAAGTGCTGTATTACCTCTATACCCAACACAAAAATTTGGGAGTACCGGCATTCCATATTGAAAGCATCTGCAGATGGTAGTTTAGTTCTGGCTGGAATGGTGCTTTTCTGTTGTGAAAGGGTAGAAGACATATTGGGAAAAGGAGAAAATGCTCGTGACCAGCATTTCCTCATTTTCCCACAATGTTTTCAAAAGCATTACCAGGGTTGTTAAAACTAGGGATTGTGTGGGAAAGGGTTAAATACAGGTTAGGCTAAATTTTGTCATCTCGTAAAGGGAAAATAATCCTGCAATTTACATTTTTTATGGCCTGCAGCAAACCCCTTTCTAAAACACTGTGGTAAAGGGAGTGAAATGATTATGAACCATGTGATGAGCAATGTCAGCCTTTGAAACTGCTGACTTCTGGGAAATAATCACTTAGGGCGATTTAGATCTAAGTTGTTGAACTTTGGTGCTCTTTTGATGTAGAAAAAGTATCTCTTTATCAAATGACAACAATTTCGACTCAACCAAATGGAAAGAGCTTGCAGATCACTGGTTAACCCATTACCACACAGTCCCTAGTTTTAACACCCCTGTTAGAGAAGGCTTTTGAAAACATTGTGGGAAAAGGAGAAAATGCTGGTAACCAGCATTTTCTCCTTTTCCCACAATGTTTTCTACCAGATCCAAAATAAAAACATCATTTCAGTCACATTTAATTTGTCGTCTGCAAATCCTTTCAGTTTGGACCAGTCTAAAATTTTGTCGTTTGGTAAAGGGTTAAATGTAGCCCAAAGTTCATTTCTATCCTTAAAATGGTATAAAACATAGTCAGACAAGGAGAAAATGCTGCTTGATAGCCTTTTCTCTTCTTTCCTTTATGTTTTCAAAAGACTTCTTCTGCAGGGCTGTTAAACTTCTGGATTGTTTGATGAAGAGATAACCCTTTGTGTAAATAGGCTTATCAAAACTTTGCAGAAAAAAAAGAAGAAAATGTTTGTTTCAGCATCTTTACCTTTTTCCACAATCTTTTCTTTCAGAGTAAAATCTAATCAAATCAACCACATTCAGGTTGCTATTTGCAATTATTACTTTCAGTTTTGTATCAACTCTTATTCAGACAACAAAATTTGAAACTTATCCAAATTATACTTTATCCTACTAAATAACTAAACTGAAATTTTCAATTTGATAGTAAAAATCCAAATATTGCTGTTTTGGAGATTAATATCTCCTTATCGGACAGTGTAGATCAAGATCACAGAATGTGCAGTCTGATCTTGATCTACACTGTACGCAAAAGGTCAGAGAGTGGCGCTTAGCAGCTGAGGGTTAAAAATATTTGTAGATGCCAAACCAAAGGTGTCTAACAGGATGGGTTTAGAATTTAAAAGGGGAAGAAAGGATTGTGGAAAAAGGAGAAAATACTTCCTACTAGGAAAAAATGCTGTTTACCACAATGTTTCCAAAAGCTTTCATCCTCAGGGTTCTGAACTCTTTTCCAAATGACAAACTTTTAGACGCGTCGAAATTGAAAGCAATTGAAGACGACAAATTAAATCTGGCTCGAATGATGGGATTTGTCTCTGATAGAGTGGAAATGATTGTGGATTGTGGTTGATTACCAGCATTTTCTCTTTTCTCGCAATATTTTCAAAAGTCCTCTCTATTAGGGTTGTTAAAACTCAGGATTGTGGGGTAAAGGTTAAAACATGGGATTATCTGGTAAATGGTTAAACTGTATTGATGAGCCATTTTATTGTTATACATTTTCTTTTTCCAGAATTGTGGGATAGACACATCAATGCACTGAAAGGATGAAACAATTTGTTGCGTTGGCAATTTCATCTCTAATCTGTCTTACAAATGGATTCCTGTAAGTATTTATAAATTCTTTTCAGACAGAAGGCAGCTTTAGTTACTGTTGTAGACAATGTACATCACAAGATCAGACTACACAGAATGTGCTGTCTGATCATGGATATACTCTCTCTGATATTTTGAGATATTCTTGCACACATGACCTTGACATTGAAATAATGATGCCTTTTCTACTGACTAAAAATATCTTGTCCATTCACAAATTATATATTCAGCTGTCAAAAATTTCAAACTGCATAGTTTACAATCAAATCTTGCCGAAATTATGTCATTGTGGTGTGATTATTTTATGTAGTTGAAGATAAGACTGCATTGTTTTCAGAAGTAGCTGTCTGCAGTACAAAAATAAGTTTTCACTGTTTTTTAATCTATATAGTGCAGGATAAACTCAAGAGACATTTTCAGTCTAGACCTAAATTATTGCAGTTTCAAGGTAGCTCTTGTCCAGAATGCCTCAGCAAAGCAGACGATAGATCAAAGATCAGACTGCACATTTTGTGGTTGTGAAAGGTGCTGTAAAAGTTAACATTACTTCAATTTTACAGTTTGATGAGGGCAAGCTGTAAAGCTATCTAAGTTTTTAGCTTGGCTGTTTTCCAAGAAAACATCGAGGTATTTTTGTAGCCCTAGCGTCATTGTTGTTGTCTTATTGTCGTCGTCTGCATTGTCATTCAAAAACTTTGACATTTTGTAATATCTCTGTTATTACTGAAGTCATTTGCTTCCAACCTGGACATGTTGTTAACTATCAAAAAGGGAACCTATACAACAAGAGCAGGTAACCATGAAAGTATTTTGACACAGTAATGCCCCCTTTTCATTTTACAAGTTTCAAGCAACCACAGTACTGTTGAGCATTGGCACCCGCATACGATGCTCTTGTTTTTCAAGTGTTTCTAACCTGTATGAGGCTAATCTTTATGTCCACTCTATATACTGTTTTCCCACTCAAACACATAAAACAGCATTCACTTGCTGGAGGGTCACAAAATGTGCAGTCTGATCTTTGTGGTATACTGTCTGGTTTGCTTAACCCTTTAGCAGATGACATGTTAGACTTGCCCAAACTGAAAGCTTCTGTAGAAGACAAAATACCTGTGACTTCAACATAGAAATTCACCTTTGGAAGGGAAGAAAACATTGTGGGAAAAGGAGAAAATGCTGGTTACCAGCATTTTCTCCTATTCCCACAATGTTTTCAAAATACATTTTCCTTAGTGTCGTTAAAACCTGGGATTGTGTTGTTAAGAGTTAAACATTTGGACAACACCAACCTTGAAATTGCAATTGTTTGGCTTTATTTGCAGGACTGAATTCATCTGTTGGGTTTATACTGCACTCTAAGGGTCATAGGCTGGAACATTCTTGCTATTTCAAGGCACTGCCGCCCCAAACAATTAATTTTTCCAGGCAAATCATGCTGTTTGATGACAGTTCTTGTTTTTTAGAGCTGATTAACTCTTCACCAGACAACAAAAATATAGACTTGTTCACAATGAAAGAATTTGCTGATGACAAACTGAGTAGGGCTCAAATGATGGAAGTTATCTTTTAGCTCTTTTCCACACAATCCCGACTTTTAATGACCCTGAGAAAGAAGCCTATAGAAAATATTGTGGGAAAAGGAGAAAATGCTGGTAACCAGCATTTTCTCCTTTTCCCACAATATTTTCCACCCTATCAAAGTCAGAAACCATCATATTAACAAGATTTAATTTGTTGTCTGCAGATGCTTTGGATTTAGTCCAGTCCAAAAATTTGTCATTTGGTAAAGAGTTAAAGGAAAAAAAAGAATTATAGCAGAAAAAGGAGGAAGTGTTTTTAAATAGTATTTTCTTCCATTGCCAAAATGTTTTCAACAGCCTTCTTTCTGAAGGTCTTGAAAACACAAGATTGTTTAGTAAAGGGTTAGAGAAATGCACAATTATAATTACATCTCTTTTAGATTTAAATGCCAGGCACTTGAATCCTAGAATAATTCTTTTCACTTTTTCATTGTCTCTCTGCCCCCTCAAAATAAGGGATCTCTCTGATATCAGATGTGGTAGTTATTTAGGAGAAAAAGGCTTTTTTTACTTTTCCTGTATAGAAAAAGACACCCAGATAATTAACAGGTGTACTTTTATAGAAACTATTATGACCTGTTCTAAAAAAAGAACTCTGACACATTTTGAACATTTGGTTTTTTTTTACCTTCTCTATTTATTTCTTTTGTATATAAAAGATAGCAATTTGTTTAACCCAATATCAAGCAGTCTCATGTTTTAATGACCCTATAGAACGAGGCTTTTGAAAAAATATAATTTGAAAAGGTGAAAATGCTTGTTAGAAGATATTCTAGTTCAGGTCTGATGTTATTTCTATACCAAATGACAAAATTTTTTACTGGTCCAAATTGAAAGCATTTGCAGACAACTAAATGAATGTTGCCCAAAAATTGAAATTGTTTTGAGAAGGGTAGAACACATTTTGTAAAAGAAGAAAATGCTGGTTACCAGAATTTTTCTCTTTTCCCACAATGTCTTCAGAAGGGTTCTTTCTCTGGGTCATTAGAAGTTGGGATTGTGTGGTAAAGGGTTTATTAAAATAACTCTATACCACACAGTTCCAAGTTTTAATGAACTTTAGGTAGAAGTCTTTTTGAAAAGATTGAGAGGAAAGAAGAAAATGCTGGTGATCGGCAATTTCTCGGCTCCCTTAATTTTTTCTACCATTTCAAACACATATTCCGTTATTAAAGTCACATTTAATTTTTCATTTGCGAATTCTTTCAGTTTGGACTATTTTAAAGTTTTGGGTTTTTTTGGTATAGAGTTAAGAAGCCTGTTGATTGGCAGAAAATATTTTGCTAAAGAGAGCATTCAGAAGGCTAGTCTAGTGGGCTATATTAACCTCACAGTAAAACGTGACATTCTTACAGTCATACGACAGGCATTCGTTTTGTATGGCATATGCATGGCAAAGTTCGTCACAAAATGAATGCCTGTGAGTCATACACATTTTGTACTCACCAGGCTCCTTTCCTTTGTGTTTAATAATTGGTAAGCCATAGATGCACACCATTTTGGGGAGAACATTGTGCAAGTGTCAGGCTGGCTTAAATGTTAAAAGGTTTGAGTGAACACTGGTCCTATTTTCTTTTCCAGGACTGATGCAGACTGGGATTATTTCACCTTCTCACAGGCCTGGCCCCCTGGTACCTGTGTGGCTGGCATTTTTGAGGTAAGGATCTGAAATCGTTATCAAACGACAAAATTTTAGAGTTGCCAAAATTGAAAGCATTTCCAGACAACAAATTCAATATTTGTCAAGTGAAGAAGATTGTATTAGAAGGGATAGAAAACATTGCTATCAGCATTTTCTCCCTTTCCTATAATGTTCTCAAAAGTCTTCTTCCTCAGGGTTGTTAAAACATGGAATTGTCTAGTAAAGGATTTAAGCTGTATGAATTAGAATTTGACCAAAATATTTTCTCTGTGGAGGAAAGTTGATATTGTAAAAGAATTCAAGTGACATAACAAGCATATGACTATAATGTTGTATGTAAATTCTATCCACAGTCTCTTAAAAACAGTACAAGCTGCAAAATAAATAGAACATAGATATTATGTAACTGGGCAGGCAGAAATAATCATGACTTGACAAGCTGTGCCATGATGAGTTCTCCCAATCTTTTC
Source organism: Hippopus hippopus (assembly GCA_946811185.2). Taxonomy (NCBI): domain Eukaryota; kingdom Metazoa; phylum Mollusca; class Bivalvia; order Cardiida; family Cardiidae; genus Hippopus; species Hippopus hippopus. Next base: position 21,662,261 of record OX328103.1, read on the forward strand.
AGATAACACTGCTGGAGTGCTGATTTTAGACATCAGTGTCAAGGGCGTGGCTAGTGTTTTAAGATTATTTATCCTGGGCTCCTACATTATTGTGGATGTATTGCTGCACTTTAAATATACAAATAAACAGAACAACTTACCATCAAGTAACCCTTTGCAATGTTTCAATTCCATCTAATCATTCTAACAAAGTATAGGACCCACAATTTTTTAAATTCACCAATGTTAAATTTTTGTAGACAGCTACATGACAGTAATGGCACAAAATGTAAAATCTGCGATAATGTAGAATCTGCATTAACATGGGAAGCAAGTATACTCTGACCCAACTTGATCCTGTACTACTAAATCCCTAGTATTAACAACCGCAAGAAAGAAGCCTATTGAAAACATTGTGGGAAAAGGAGAAAATGCTGGTAACTAGCATTTTCTCCTTTTCCTTTAATGTTTTCTACCCTTGCAGAAACAAATTTCATCAATTGAGTCACATTTAATTTGTCGTCTGTAATAGCTTTGAATTAGGACGAGTCTAAAATTTTGGGGTTTGGTAAAGATTTAATGATGAGAATAAGTTTTTCTCAAAATTTAAAAAAAAAAAAGGTAAATTTGAAAATTTCCAAGTTTTTCTTATCGCACACTTGCATATTTGGCCCTGTGCATTACACCTTTTAACATGATGTTTTCTATACATGTTTATTTTGTGAGATACTCCAGGCAGATTGTGGCAATAACACTACTTCAAGTCAAGATGTTATAGTATTAATGCAATATTTTTGGTATATAATGCAAGTAACAGTTAAGTGAAAGGGTAACATTACCAAAACAACCCAGTAGCACAGTTGGTAGCATACAGGACTTGAGAACAGGGGATCCCTGGTTTGATCCCTGGCTTGGCCAATTTCTTTCCAAAGATTGAAGGTAGTCATTGCAACAGGATTTGTTCCTCTCTCACTGCTGACCATTTTTTCCATGACGGTTATTTGAGGAAGCAGCCAGTAGCTTGGAAAGAATATTGAGTGGAGTACTGGTAACAGAAACTCCAGGAAAGCATGGATAGGTGCACTGGCTGTTGCAATATAACTGAAATAATGTTGAAAACTGTGTTAAACACCACACAATCATTGTCTTGTCAGAGCCTAGGATGTTAACTCTTTACCTAACAACCCTGAGTTTAACGACCTTAAGGAAATAGGCATTTGAAAACATTGTGGGAAAATGAGAATATGCTGGTAACCAGGGATTTCTCCCTTTCCTGAAATGTTTTCTATCCTTTTCCAGACAAATCCCAAGATTCGCTTTGCTACCTGTAAATGCTGTTAGTTTGGACATGTTTAAAATTTTGTTGTGTGTTAAAGAATTAAACCCTTTACAAAACCATTGCTTGTTTTAACAACCCTGACGAAAATATCTTTTGAAACATTGTGGAAAAAGATGAATAATACTCCTTTCACAATGTACACTACTCTTTCAAAGGCAAATCAAATAATTTGTGTCACATTTGTCGTCTGATGATGCTTTCAAATTAAGACTGGTCTGAAATTCTGTCACCTTGTTAACCTGTTACAGAACAAAAAATCATTTTCTTTCCACAGAAGCACACATGCGCAATACCAAAACAAGTCAAGACATGGGTTGTGCATGGCTTATGGCAAGTATTCATTTCATTATGTTTTCTGCTGTCATTTTCTATTTTTTGCAAAAGTGTAAAGTAAGATCTAGCTGCTAGAATCATAACGTTTGCAAATAGAATCTAGATGCAGATATACTTTAGAAAAAAACATCATGATTGATGGAAAATTTTGGATTTAATCCTATACCAAACAATCTCGAGTTTAACGACCCTGAACAAGGATATTGAAAAAATTGTGGGAAAAAATTGCTGGTAACCAGCATTTTCTCATTTTCCCTCAATGTTTTCTACCCTTCCAAAGGTGAATTTTTATTTTTGAATCACATTTACTTTATCATCTGCAAATAATATCAATTTGAGCATGTCTAAAATTTTGCCGTTTGGTAAAGGATTAATTGTGTGAACAATGGATGCTAGTGACACATGTTTATCTAGTTTACTTATAACCTCCTGTGACAAATTTGCAAGTATTTTCTCCTGCTTCCACAATGTTTTCAAAAGCCTTCTAAAGTGTTAAATCACAGGATTTTTGCAGGGTAAAGACTTAAGGGTTAAAATTATGTCAGTTTCAAAATAAGACATTGGTGTGGCCATGACTGGACTGTGTAGATCTGAGATTACAGCACACATTTTTGTTGTCAAATCTTACCAGACAGAATCTTCAGTAGGGAGTTTTATCTTAATTAACATTGTGTTCAAAAAGCAGAACAAGTCAAATCCATCTGTCAGTTGGATTTTTCCGCACAATTTTCTTTCCAAGCCACTGGCTGCTTTCGTACATAACCATCGTTGAAACAATGGTGAGCGGTGAGAGAGGAATGAATCCTGTCGCAATGACTATCATCAGTCCTCGGAAAGAAATTGGTATTTCAAGTAGGTTGACCGTAGTTGTATCGTTTGTGGTGTACGTGGTTGTGAGGTAGAGCTTCGGCCTTGTAACCTAAAGGTCCCGAGTTCGATACCCGGGAGCAGGTGTCAACTTTTGGGATTTTTCATCGGCCCACACATTCGGCGCGAGTACTAGTGCAGTTCCCAGGAAGCAGAATCGAGAGAGATTAGTATAAGTTTTTAGAACTTGTTTCTCAATCGATGTAAAATAAATATGTTTAAACTAAACTAAACTAAAGAAATTGGCCGAGCCAGGGATGGTATTATTTAGAGGTTTTGGTTTGCATTTACAGGCCATCACGGTTTAAAGAAAAGGGGCCCTTTGACTGTGATACAAAAATGCGATTTGATGTTGACAAACTAGCTGTAAGTATTCAAGTAGGCTATATATTGACATATCAGTTCTCTCAGAAGCTGGAGTCATAACAAAATTTTCCTCTATGTGAAATTAACCGTGTCCAATATAATTACAGTAAAAGTTTTTTGAAAACAATTTGGAAGAAGAAAGAAAGCTGGTAACCAGCATTTTTTAGCTGGGCTGTTTTTGAAGAAACGACAAGTTATTGTCATAGCCCATGCATTGTTGTCTGCATCGTTGTCGTTGTGCAAAAATGTTGGCATTTAGTAATATCTCCGTCATTACTGAAGATATTTTCTTCAACAGTGTGACAAGTTGTTAACTATCAAAAGGGGAGCTCGTATGACAGGGGCAGGTAAACATCAGAATACTTTTGACTCAGTTAATCAAGCACTAGCAGCCAAGCATTGGCACCTGCATGAGGTGCTCTTGTTTTCCTTTTCCCCCCAATGTTTTCCTCCCTGTACGCAGTTGAATTAAATCATTCAAAAAACATTTATTATTATTTAAGTACTTTCAGTTTTGGCAAGTCCAAAATTTAGTTGTTTGATAAAATGTTAAATATACAATGAAATGAGAAAATTACTATCATGGAGATGTTGTCAGTGCCATCTGCCAAAACTGTCCCCTGAAGGAGATTATTTACTGTTCATTTTATCCATAAAGATGAGCAACCTTCCTTTTTCCATGATGTTTTCAAAAGTCTTTCTCTGCCGTGGAAGGAAGAGCATTGTATCCTTTAGATATGGGTTTAAGCCTTACCAAACATTTTAGATTTTGAATGAGGCAGACTGCTTTATAAAAACATTGTTGGAAAAGGTGAAATACTTATAATCAGCTTTTTATTTTTCCACATGTTATATGTAGTCTGCAAATACTTTTGATTTTGGCAAGCCTAAAATTTTATCACGTGGTTAAGAGTTCAATACATGTATGTGACATATGAAAGACAGCAATACTGGTCAACTAGTAGCAGTTTTCTATGGAAAGCCATGGCTGTCTTATATCGTTCTTTTACAGTTCATGGCACTGTTATTGTAATATATTGTTTCATTACAACTAAATATGTTATTAAAACATGTTTATATGGAACTAAACTGTGTTTATGTTAATTCATTTGTCCATATATTACACCAAAGAAGCATGGTATTGTTTGGATTCATCAATATATTGAACCAAACTATGTTTATATTAATGCATTTGTCCTTATGTTGAACCAAAGAAGCATGGTATTGTTTGGATTCATCAGTATATTGAACCAAACTATGTATATGTTAATGCATTTGTCCATATATTGAACCAAAGAAGCACGGTATTGTTTGGATTCATCAATATATTGAACCAAACTGTGTTTATGTAAATACATTTGTCCATATATTGAACCAAAGAAGCACGGTATTGTTTGGATTCATCAATATATTGAACCAAACTGTGTTTATGTTAATGCATTTGTCCATATATTGAACCAAAGAAGCACGGTATTGTTTGGATTCATCAATGTATACACAGTTTGGTTCAATATGTTGATGAATCCAAACAATACCATGCTTCTTTGGTTCAATATATGGACAAATGCATTAACATAATACACAGTTTGGTTCAATATATTGATGAATCCAAATAATACCATGCTTCTTTGGTCCAATATAAGGACAAATGCATTAACATAAACACAGTTTGGTTCAATATATTGATGAATCCAAACAATACTATGCTTCTTTGGTTCAATATATGGACAAATGCATTTACATAAACATAGTTTGGTTCCATATAAACATGTTTTCATAACATATATAGTTGTAATGAAACCATATATTACAATAATGGTGCAATGAACTGTAAAAGAACGATATAAGACAGCCATGGCTTTCCATAGTTTTCTGTACCTTTGAGTGTATGATATTAATCATGGCTTACATGTTGCTAAATTAGCAGTTGTGTAATGTTATAATTCTGTATTGTTAATTATTTTTTTCAGACTGTTCGAGACAAGATGGAAACATTCTGGCCCAACCTTTACAATGATACAGACCATGAAAGCTTTTGGTAATTTTATTTCTTTGAATAGTTGATGAATACATTAATACTTTACCTCACGAACCTTATCTCCCTTGACTCCTCTTTAGCATTATTTGGTCATGACAAGGGTTTACCTTGGTTTTTATCCTTCATTTACGTTGCTGTACACAGATGCGTTTCTGTATTAACCCGTTTCCACACAAGCCGGTGTTTTATCGACCCTGAGAAAGAACACTTTTGAAAACATTGTAGGAAAAGGAGAAAATGCTGATAACCAGCATTTTCTCCTTTTCCCACAATGTTTTCTAGACTTTCCAAAAGAAATTTCAGTTTTTGCATCAAATTTATTTTGTCGTCTGCAAATACTTTAGTTTTTGGCAAGTCTTAAATTGTGTTGTTTGGTAAAGAATTAACTCTTTACCAGATGACAAAATTTTAAGGCATACCAAAATCAAAAGCGTGTGCAGATGACAATGTATATGAGGTGAAAATGATGAACTTGTGTTTCAAAGGGTAAAAAAAACTATTGTGAGTAAAGGAGAAAATTTTGGTCTCAGCTTTGTGTGGTAAAGGCTCATGGTCTCATGTAAATCTCATTAGATTGCTTATCAAATTTGTCCAAGCGTTTTCATGCTGATCTAAAAACCTCAGTTGGTCATGTACAGGGCTTGAAACCAGAAAGTAGCTAGTTTTAATCCCCACCTTAGCAGATCTCTTTCCAAGGATTTATGATATTCAGTGTGAGAGGATTCATTCCTCTCTTACCACTAAACATTGTTTCTGCAATTTTTATGTTGTGAAGTGGCTTGGGAAGAGTAGTGTGCTAGGTACTGGTATTAGAAACTTGGAGAAAGCATGAATGGGGGCACTGGATGCCAAGGAAATAATGTTAGAACTGGGTGAAATACCATGCTATACATGTACCTATGCATGTCACAGATAAATGAGTTTTTTTGCTTAGGTGTAGACTGTACAAGAAAGCAGTAGATCAAATAACATTGTATATGAGCCATGCTATGTTAAAAGGGGGCTTATTACATCTGCCAAACTATCGACCCATGTCAGCCTGTGCGGTTGATTGATTGATTGACATATGAGCCATCCTCTGTGAAAAGGGGGCTTCATGCATCTGCAAAAAGTTGACTTAGGCCAAAACTTTTTGCTATTTGTCAATTTTATGCATGTCAAAGGACCAGTCTACTCTGTTATTCAGCTGGTTGCTAGATAGAAATGGATTTTATAAATCAATAATTATGTGATGGCTTGCATGGTACCATACATCACAAAGATGCACTAAGCCCCCCTTTGCCAGAACATGGCTCATATTCATGTATCAGCTGCAATTTGTATTGATTTTTCTTTTATTTCAGGACACATGAATGGATGAAACATGGAACATGTAGCTTAGACTTGCCAGCAACTTCCTCGGAGCTGAAGTATTTTAGTGAAGGCCTGAACTTGAATCAGATTTTTAATATAACAAGGTCTGTTAAAATTGTGTCTTCAGCATAACACTTCTACCCTGCAAAAGGCAACTTTTGAAAATATTGCAGCAAAAAGAGAAATTTCATCCTATGCATCTTCTTTTCCCATGTTTCCATGTTTATTTCACACTTACAATCTAACTCCAAAATGGAATCGCTTAAATATTACCATGAGAGTACAGAATATCTGAATTCATATTGGACTCTGTAGAGTCCTGAATATGAATTTGTCAGAAAGAGGTAAGAGTGCAGGAATATGGATTTTTTCCAAGACGAGGCCAGAGTCCAGAACATCGGTATTTGTGTGGATTGAGTAATGTACTGAAATCCATGTCATAAAAAAAAATACTTTTTTGCTTAAAAAACTTCTTGTTTTTCAAACATTTTTAATGAAATGTACTTAATGTTTGTTCTAAAGTCGGTATGTAAATGTGAAATAAGGAGGTAATTTAACATAATTAAGTACAATACTAAATTTAGTTGGATTCGTACACTGCAGAAGTAGTCCAAATTTGGACTGCAGGCTGTAAACGCATCCAAAATATAGACTGGTTCTGAAGTATACTCATCCAGTGGAATTCAATATTGTACATAAGAATGTGAAATAACCTCACAATATTAGACTTGAATATTGTTGATTACACCAGTTTCAAAAGAACAATTTCAAAGTTGTCTGAAGCCTGTTTGTCTCAAGAGGTAATAAATTAACAATGTTAATTTTTTTTTCAATTTTTGAGTCGTGAACGTGAACTTTGTCTTCTAAATGTTTTTTTTTTTTTTGGGGGGGGGGTGAATTCTAAATTTTTTCTGTTTGGTAAAGAGTTAAAAAGTAAGAAAAACTGTGGATATTGGAGAAAACAATATTTACTAACAACATAATTCTCCTTTTCCCGCCTTTTTTTGTAAGAATTATTCATCTTGAAGATTGTGAAAACATGGAATTGCTTCTCAAAGAATTAAACTTCCAATCTGTGTCTATTCACAGGATGTTGTTTGAAAGCAAGATTGTTCCCAGTCCCACAGTTCAGTACAGTGTAAGTAGGCTTTTGGAGACATTTAACCTGTTACCACACAATTATGACCTGTAACAACCCTGTTAAAGCTTTTGAAAACATTGTGGAAAAGGAGAAAATGCTTGTTACCAGCATTTTCTCCTTTTCCCAAATGTTTTCTGTCCTTCTCAAGACAAATTTCAATTTTGCAGTCACATTTATTTTGTCGTCTGTACATGCTTTCTATTTGGACCAGTCTAAAATTTTGTTGTTTGGTAAAGAGTTAAGCAATTACTAGTACTTTCAATAAGCTTTGGCATCTGTTTTCAGAAAGATTTTCTCATGCTGTTGGCAAATATTATGTTTTTTTACCCTTTTCAACTGGCCTAAGCGGGCAATGCATAAGGTTCTTTGATCAAGCTACAGGGTGATGTTGGCAAAAGCCATAATGAATGGCTTGTCTTCGCTTGGTTAGGCTTGCAAAGCAAAAACTTTGCCTTGAAATTTCCAGTGCTGAATGTATTTATGATTTAACTCTCTATCTTTAAAGACCTGCAAAGAAAAGAAATTTTGAAAATATTGTGGGAAAAGGAGAAAATACTGGTAACCAGCATTTTTTCCTTTTTCCACACTGTTTTCTACCCTTTCAAAGACAAATTTCATAATTTGTGCAACATTTAGATTATCTTCTGCAGATGCTTATCAGTTTGGACCAGTCTAAAATTTTTTCATTCTGATTCTCAAGACATAAGTAGTTGTTGAACAAAGCATAATTACCACATCTTATAATTAGAGAGAATGTTATTGAATAAATTGAGACGATAGATGGTAAACCAAACGGGCAAAAAATATTAAAAATAATCACTTGCCTTTATTAAGTATAGATCTACATCTGAGTGATGTAGAATAAATCCAACCCTACAGTGTTACTATTTTTAGAATAACATTATACATTACACGTTTCCCTTACCAGTTTTCCTTTACCCTGTACATGCTTTGTAATCTATGAGAAATATATGGTGGCATATTTCTGCAAAGAGATACGAGATAGCTATCATGATAATTTTAGAAAACTATCGTGATAAATTACAGTTGCCTGGAAATTTTATTGAGATAGTGAAAAGTTTCCTGAAAAAAAAAATCACAATAAACTTAATATTTTAACACAGAATTTCTCAATCATGCACGAAACTGACATTCGAGATAAAATTATTGTGATTGTTCTATCTGTTTCTTGATATCTATAAATAGAGAATATATCATTTTGATGACCTTGATAGTTTTTGACTTCACAAGATTGCAGTAAGTAGAAGTTTGAATCATTAACAATTGTAGCTTAATTGGTAAATTTTGGCAAAACTCGAAATGAACAGAAGTCTGTAAAATCACAAAGATGACTCGAAATACCTCCTATGAACAACTTTAAAACCATTCAGGGAAAAGGAGAATGCATAAGGTTGTAGACGAAGATGTTCCGAAACCATATCTAATTATAGATACCGTGAATGTCAGTTATGGGCACGACAGCAAAAAAATCATGATAACAGTTAGAATTATTCCGATATTTTTATTGTGAAAATTTTTATTATCTAGATATTATTTCCAGGAAACTTTGTTTTATCACGACAGTTCTCTTAAATTATCACAATTGCTATCTTGTATCTCGCAGCAGAAATATCCCACCCTAGAAATATCAGGGTTAGATACAGATTATGACTGGTGCATCAGTGGGGTCATAATTTATAAGGTAATGGGAACCCATAAGGTCAGATAATTGTTCTTTGATAGGATACTTGAATCCCTTTCTGGAATGCAAGTACATGTATTGAATATGCACATAATATCTTTGATAAAAGTAAGGTTCTACTGTTTTCCACTTTCATGGTAAGTGTACAGCTTCTGTCATAAAGTTTATGAAAGAAATACTACTGATTCGCAGCATTAATCTTATTGTAGAATTACACAAAGACTTTCATAATTTATGTTTAGCATTACTTGCCCTGTTAGGGAACTTATTTTAACAACAAGGACAATACAGCATTCGTTGATTCTTACTTTTTTTTAATTCACAAATTAATAAAGAACCCTGACAGATAAAGAATATAGACAGTATTCTTTTGAAACTACTAAAGCTGTATGTATTTCTTCCTTGAGTAAAGAAGTTCTTTCTGCTGGTATTCATCCATTGTAAAAGAGGACTACTTAAATAAGTACACTTTTACATTCAGTCCATCAGTCTGTGAAAACTGACTTCTCTCTGGATTCATCAAACTTATCCTTATTTTTTCTGGAGGGAGATCTCACTTTTCTTTAAATTTGAGCAAGCTTCCTCCCCAATTAGGTTAGCTTTTGTGATCATGCTTCAGCAAACTGCTTCTTATTTTTCCTGAGGGAGAAGTCACTTCTCTCTTAACTCTTTACCAAACAACAAAATTTCAGACTGGTCCAAATTGAAAGCATTTGCAGACAACAACCTAAAGTATAGGCTCAGATTATAAAATTTGTCTCGGAAAGGGTAGAAAACATTGTGGGAAAAGGAAAAAATGCTGGTTACCAGCATTTTCTGCTTTTCCAACAATGTTTTCAAAAGCCTTCTTCCTAAAAGTTGTTAAAACTAGGGATTGTGTGGTAAAGGGTTAATTTGAGATAGCTTGCACCCTGATTAGGTAATCTTTTGTGATCATGCTGCTTCAGTTATCTATTGTAAGGCATGCCTTATAAGTTGACTGTCAAAGTTTACATTGTGTGTACTGTAGACCCTGAATTTTAAGTCCAACAGTCATGAAAATAGGTTAGAATTTTCAATTTGATAATTCTTTGCACAAATTCCAAAAGAAGTCACCTCAGGTCAAAATTTAGTCATTAGATTATACTAGATTGATAATATTTTGTCTGTTATATGTTGTGTACGTGCTTTTTTAATTGCAAAAGTTAATATTTTAACCCTTGGAGTGCCAAATAAACCTGACAGACATTTTCAGGCAAAAAATAAAGCCAAATTAATTGTGATTTCACAGTTGCTTTTGTCTTTAAAGATTTAGCAAAGTGGCCAGTGTTGATCAAAGATCAGACTGCACGTTTTGTGCAGTCTGATCTACACTGGCTACAAAGGCAACTATAATCATAAAAGGCATTTCAAGGGTTAAAAAACTGTAACATAATCAATGACTGGCCACCATGGATGGGTCTTGATATTTCGGTTATGGAGGAACAGGAATATATTGAGACGTATCCATAGTCCGATCTTCAAACATCCAATAGCCAGTTTCCTGCTGGTCAGTTACTTCTAAGGACTGCCTGGCCTGCATTAATAATGGTTTGAATAACTATTCGGGGACAGATAACCAATACAATGGCAGTAAAAGATATAATGTATGTTTGTTATGATAATGAAGGATGATTAAAACTGGAGAGAAAGTGCGTGAGAGAGGGAGTTTGATACCATCAGGTTTAGAGAAAACATCTTGAAAGAAGGAAAAAAAAAACCGCTAGATGAAAATATTCAAAATAAATGTTGTTTGTGTGAACCTTGGACTTTGTGGCTTAATTAGCAAAAGAAATCCACTATACCATCTTATGAAAACAGGAGCATAACGTTACAAAACAAAATGTTTGAAAGCTTAATAATCTAAATTATGTAACATCTTGCTACTTTTTCAGTATGAGGACTTTATTAATGCTATAAAGAATTCGACTGGCTTTGAACCCGTGATTGAATGTGCATACACCAAACTTGTAAGTATCGACTCATCTCCTCTAGGGAGGTAGATGCTGTTATCTTGCACCAGACCACTTTGAAAAACATTGCCGCAAATGGAAAAGTTTTATTTTGAGCAGTTTTTCCTTTAGTTCCATTTTTTTCAAATGGAGAAAAAATGTTAACCTTTTGCCACATGGAAAAGTTTCAGACCCGTCGAAATTGAAGGAATTTACAGAAAACGGTGTTTTCCTAATGATAGTGCTTGTCCTTGAATAGGTAGAAAACATTGTGGGAAAAGGAGAAAATGCTGGTTACCAGCACTTTCTCCTTTTCCCACAATGTTTTCAAAAGCCTTTTTTCTTCAGGGTCATTAAAACTCAGGATTGTGTGGTATAGGGTTAAATGCTGGTAACCCATTTTTTTTCGCTTTTCCCTTTCAAAGCAAAATTTCCTAATTTATGACCATAAGAAAAAAGCCTTTTGAAAACATGGAGGGAAAAGGAGAATCCAGCATTTTCTCCTTTTCTCACAATGTTTTTGTCTATCCCAATTCACATTTCAGTTATTAAGTCACATTAATTTTGTTGTCTACAAGTGCATTTAATTTGAACTAGTCTAAAGTTTTGTTATTTGATAAAGAGTTTACTCTGAAGAAAATGTTTGTAACAGGCCATTTGCTGCTTTCTCCATAACATTTTCCAAAGGTGTTAACTGCAGTTGTGTAAAAAGATGTATTAGTACAGTAAGGGGATTAATTATTTAACCCTTTACCACACAATCCCTTGATAAATTGACCTTGAGGAAAAGGGCTTTTGAAAACATTGTGGGAAAGGAGAAAATGCTTTTGACCAGCATTTTCTCCTTCTTCCCAAAATATTTCTACCCTTCCAAAGGCATATTTCAGTTTGTGAGTCAGTTTTCAAATGCAGTTGCTTTCAAGTTGGACCAGTCTGAAATATTGTCATTTGGTAAGGAGTATAGGAAAAACAAGTGAAAAAGTAAAAATTTCAGTGATTCATTGTAAAACATGAAAAGACTATTTTTAAATTCAAATTTGTAACTCAGCTGTTTTTGACAAAAACATCGAGTTATTGCCATATCTTTGGCGGTGGCGTAATTGTCTGCATCATTGTTGTGCAAAAACTTACATTTTCAAAACCTTTGACATTTTATATCTCTATCATTACTAAAGATATTTACTTCAAACTTTGACAAGTTGTTTACCAATGAAAGGGAAACCCATAGAACAAGGGCAGATAATTACCAAGGTAATTTTGACACAGTTATGCCCCTTTTTCAACTTAGAATTTTCACTGAAAATAAAGCAACCGGAGCCAAGCATTTGCACTCGCATGCTATGCTCTAGTTTATTGTTATTCATGATAAAGATGAACTTGATTGTATATTTTTAACAGGAAAATGGCACAGGTTTTCATGTTATCGACCAGATTGATATCTGCCTTGACAAACAGTTCAAGCCCATTTCATGTTACCCAGACAAGGTTACCCAGACAAGAAACTCTGTTATTGAACCAGATGATGCCATGCGATACATGCAAAGTTCCAGTTCACATTTTTATGTGCACCAGTCTAATTGTCCGACACATTATAACTTTAATTATCCACCCATTCTACATTTTTTGAAGAAATGAAATGGATGAAATGGGCTCGTTTCCTCAATATTATACTAACCCCTTACCACACAATCCTGAGTTTAGTTAAAAGACCCTGAGGAAGAAACCTTTTGAAAACATAGTAGGAAAAGGAGGTGAAACACTTGTGCTTTGTAAAGGCTGAAATTTCATGGTACAATTAAAAGTTTTCCCTCTCATAGGCAACCATGAAAGAGTTGTGGGAGAAATAATAACTACTTGTAAATAGCAATTGTTCATTTTTCCACAATATTTTCCATATCTTTCATAGCTGCCATTTTCTTATTCTCTTGTATGAGATGTATGAATATTGCTGAACCTGGTAACTCAGTCCATTAAGAGCAGGGTCAATGCTCATAAAAGTTTTTTCATGCTAAACTCAGCTGAGCATGAAATTTCAAAGTTATATAAATGAAATTTCATAAACCTTACAGATTAACCCTCTGATCTTGAGAGCTTTTCTTTGTTTCTGCCTACTAAATCAAGAGCTTCATTATGAATTTTCATAATGTCCTACACATAAATGAGTTTGAGAACAAACTAAGTTGAGCCAAGACTAAAGTTTTATAAGCACAGGCACAGATCTGGAAGTTGACACATCTCATGTCTGAATTCCAACTCGGCTGAACTTGTTTCACAGTTTGATCATGGTAATTGTGACAGGATTCATTCCTCCCTCCCCACTGAACACTGTTTTAAAATTGCTTAACCCTTTACCAAACTACAAAAATTTAGACCTACATTTTCTTCTTTTCCCACAATGTTTTCAAAAGCCTTTGTTGCCAGGGTTCTTAAAACCTGGGACTGTGTGATAAAGGGTTAAGTGGAAAAGCAGCCAGTGGCCATGAAAGAGTTGTGTGAAGTACTGGTAAAAAAAAAAAAAAAAACAGCCAGAAACACATATACTGGTCTTTGCGATATGACTGAAATGGCATTGAATCTTTCCAAAACACACAATCCCAAGTTGTAACAAGCCTGAGGAAGAGTACCTTTGAAAACATTGTGGGGGAAATGAGAAAAATGCAGTTTACCAGCATTTGTTGTTATTTCACTGCATTTTCTACCTTTGCATAGACAAAGTCAACTATAATTTGAACAATATATCATAAAATGCTTTAATGTAAATGCTTTTAATCCTTTACCAGATGACAAAATTTTTAGACTTGTCCAAAAAAATCAAATGCTGAAATGATAGGATTTGTTTTTGAAAGGGTAGAAAACATTGTGGGAAAAGGAGAAAATGGTGGCTACCAGCATTTTCTCCTTTTCCCACTATGTTTTCAGAATCCTTTTTCTTCAGGATTGCTAAAACTAGGAATTGTTTAGTGAAAGGTTGGGTATGTCCACAATTTTGCAGCCAGGTAAAGGGTTAAATTCTAAAAACTTTTAACCCTTGGAGTGCCAAATAAACCTATCAGACATTTTCATCCAAGAAATTTGACTAAAATTATAGCAATTTCATGTTTGATTTTATCTACAGTGTCTCAGCAAAGCGGACAGTTTGGATCAAAGATCAGGCTGCATGTTTCATGCAGCCTGATACTGATCTACACTGTCCACAAAGGAAACTATAGTAGAGAAAGGTGCTTTAAGGGTTACTTTTGGGTCAGTCTTAAACTAGCTTGTTTATTTTGGTCTTCTCAATATTCGTTATCTGCCTATGATTTATCTTTCATCCACAAATGTTTTCACTATGCAAAAGAAATTAGGGGTACAGGTATATACAGATGTGTGTGTTTGCTCAGTTTTTAGAGAAAGCATTGAGATATGTGTGTAATTCAGCGCTGTCATTGTTTTTACCGTCATTATCATGCAATAAACTCTGATGTTTTTCTCATATGCCCTCATTAATGAAGATCTTTACCTCAAACTAGGATTTTCTGTTATCAACCAAAAGGGGAACCTATATAAGATGGGCAGGTAAAGCTCAAACTATTTTTGACACAGTTATGTCCCTTTTTTCAACTTGGAGTTCTCAGTGACAAAGCAACTGCATGTGAGTATTGGCACCTGTATGCCATGCTTTTGTATTTTTCAGGGATTGTATGTTGTGATTATACATTGTGTAAATAGCAAAATCAGGGCAGGGTCTGTATATTTCATTTACTTTTTGAAGCAGTTTACAACAATAAACATCAAACATATTCTTGTTAAATGTGAATTATCAACATGGACTAAGGTTTACTTTATGAATAAATGTGTAAACATTTTGACCAAAAAATGACAAATGCTTATTGTGAGCATCTTTTCTGTTTTGCCAAAATGTCAAATGCAGTCTGTCCTTGGAAAAAAAAAAAATGGTCAGCAGTCCCTTACAGTACTCTTGAAAAAAAAAAAAAGAGTGCTTTTCGTAGAGAAATGATACATGTAGTTCCAAATATTGCAGTGCTATAAATCACAGCTCAGACTGCCTATTTTGTGCAGTTTTACCTTGATGTACCATGTTTGCAAAAGCAACTATAGGTGTTTAATGTAATTAGAGGATTAATTATTGTTTTTTTTTTGTAAGAACAGTAAATCTGACTTATTCTAAATTACTATATTTGTTGTATGAGATCTCTGATATTTTGGTATATTGATATCGATTTTTTTTTTTTCATCAATAAAAACGAAATAATATGTTTAAGTAATTTTTCTCGTGCTTGTATTTGCTTTGAGCTGCACTAGAATTTGAAATCCAAGTTCGAGCGAGATGTCAAAATTTTCCTACACAGTTTAACCCTTTCCCAAACAACAAAATTGTAGACTCGTCCAAATTGAAAGCATTTGCAGACAACAAAATAAGTGTGACTGAAAAAATGAAATTTGTTTGGGAAGGGCAGAAAACATTGTGGGAAAAGCAGAAAATGCTGGTTACCAGCATTTTCTCCTTTTCCCACAATGTTTTCAAAAGGCTCTTTCCACATGATCATTAAAACTTGGAATTGTTTGGTAAGGAGTTCACACAGCTGGAGGCAACTACAAGCACCAGGAAAGTCACTACCACATAATATTCATTCTATGATGTACCCACAAATTCCAACTAGAAAATACTGCAATTACTGACAATTTTATTCCAAAGTGGTAAAATACTGTAGTGTAATATTATGACTAATTAAATCGGAAACCAATGTGAATGTATTCCACATGCAAGCTACATACGGAATATTAGGTTGTTGTGACTTTCCTGGTGCTTGTAGTTGCCTCCAGCAGTGTTAACAGAGATGTTAAAGTTTTCTTCCGCGGCGAGAAGCAAATACAGGCGCCAGGAAAATTACTACAGCATAATATTACTTTTATTATATATCCACTCTATTTAACAAAAAAATATTGCAATTGAATTTTATTTGAAAACTGAAAGCAAAATAAAACAAATAATGGTGTAGTAGCCAGTAACTTTGTTTTTATGAATGGCAGATAAATATTACAGCGTGAAATTTTGACCAATCAAATTGCAAATAAATACATACCTGTGTTGCTTGTGAGTTATATCATCATGACGTCATCATACCATATTTGGAACCATATTTCACAGTGTGAAGATACAAATTTTTTTTCTGTCTTATTTTATCCGCGTGCGACACATGTATTTTCTCCGAAAAATCTTTCAGGTATATAATTAATGATCATTCCACATTTCAGACCATATCTAACACTGTGTAGATACAGATTTCCTCTGTTATGTCTGATTTTATTCACATGTGATGTGTGTGTATGAGCCAGAAAATTTGAGTCTTGCTCTGTGAAAAGGGGGTTTAATGCATCTATGAAAAGTATCAACCTATGTCAATCTGTACAGTCCGTGCAGGCTGATATGGGTGGAAAGTTTTTGTGATAAATTTGTACATTTTATGCATGTCCTAGGGCCATTCTACCTCCAGATTCAGCCCATTGTCGGACTAGAGGGATTTTATGGATCCCTAATTATGAGAAGACTTGCTTGGTAGAACACATCATGGAGATAAATAAAACCTCCTTTAGCCAAAGTGCCTTCAATTATAGGTACATGGCCTGCAACACACGAAAACGGGCATTCGGACATTTGCATAAAGTGTCGTCTCGGATCAGCCTGCGCAGTCCGCGCAGGCTAATCCGAGACGGCACTTTACGACTACATTAGATTTTGTGCAAAAGTAGACATGCGCAATACAGAAAATTACATAAAAACGGGAAGTGTCGTTTCGGGTTAGCCTGCGCGGACTGCGCAGGCTGATCCAAGACAACACTTTACGGAAATGTACGAATGCCCCTTTTCGTATGTTGCAAGCCATATAGTAAATATGCATGGTATATTATGCTCAAATTTACAGCGAATACTTCAGATGGGTGAAGTAGGGTTTAAATAACATGCTATGCAAAAATCCCATTTATTCATTCATTGTTTTTTATTTCTATATACTACTATTCAGGTGTATGTTAATCAGTATGCAGGTGTATTTAAATCACATGGTTTAGGGTTATGTATATGCTTTCAGTAATCATTTCGTACCAAAGGAAGGAGCCTTTGCCCCTATCGTAAGGCACAATTTTAGAAAAGTTCATATTGTGCACAATTTGCAGACAACCAATGAAATGTGCCTCAAATGAAAATGTTTTTTTCTTGAAAGGATAGAAAACATGTTGGAAAATGAGGGAAAAAAAACACCTGGTTACCCGCATTTTCTCCTTTTACCAAAATGTTTTCAAAAGCCCTATTTAGAACTTCTTTCTAAAAGTTGTTCAAACTCTAGATCGTAGATGAGAGCAAAAGGGGCTGTATATTGCACCTTCGAGGCTACTTTTGCACAAATACTTACAAAAATAGGAGGCAGTGTAGATCTAAAAATGGAATGCGCTTCTTATTTGTTCTTATTCCTTCTCTGGTCTATACTGTCCCTAACTGTTGGGTCCAAAGGATTACCCTGAACTCTTTACCAAACTGCAAAATTTCAGACTAGTCCATATTCAAAGCATTTGCAGGCGACAAAAAAAACCATGACTGAACAATTGAAATTTGCTTCTGGAAGAGTAGAAAACATTGTGGGAAAAGGAGAAAATGCTGGTGACCAGCATTTTCTCCTTTTCCAACAACGTTTTAAAAGGGCTTTTCCCCCAAGGATCGTTAAAACTCATGATTGTATCGTTAAGGGTTTAAGCGCTGAACTGTGAACAACTAACATCTGCAGACGGTGTAGATAAAAGTTATGTCTGTAAAGAACGTGCAGTCTGATCTTAAGTGTGCTCTGTCTGTTGCTTCTGTAGATATTCTAATTAAGGTCTACGGGCCCTAACTCTCATATTAAAAGACGGAAGCTGCCAAGATTGGCCAAATAGCCTTTACGAAAATGTCAATGTTACACGATATTTACCAATGAGTTGGTGAGTCTACTGCCCCTAACTCTATATTAAAAGACAGAAGCTGCTGAGATTGGCGGAATAGCCTTTAAGAAAATGTCGATATTTACCGATGAGTTAGGGGCCATAGACCTTAAAACAGCCTTGATATTACAACATTAGCATTACTCTTACTGACTCAGCCTTGATATTACAACATTAGCATTACTCTTACTGACTTAGAATTTGTTTGATATTTATTTAACACTGTAAAGGTAATTACCAGTACTTTTTTATAACTGAGCCATGCTCTGGGAAAAACGGGTTTAATGCATCTTCGTGATGCATTAGACCAAGAAAGTAATAATATAATTGTGGATCCATAAAACCCGTTTTGTGTAACAAGCACATGAATCCTGAGGTTGTCTGCTCCTTTGAAATGCAGAAAATTGACCAATAGCAAAAAGTTTTGAACCAGGTCAGCCTGCTCAGATCACGCAGGCTGACCTGGGTCGACACTTTTTGCAGATGCATTAAGCTTTCTTTTCACAGAGCATGGCGCAATTATTTTTCTATCAGGCATAATTTTTATTAACTTTTTTTTTGTGAGTTTTATACAGTGCCATGTTATTCTGAATAAAATTACAGTTGATGGTAGTTTTTGTGTTCTTTATGCTCTCCTGGTTTTGTTGTAAACAAAGTTTTAGACGTATCCACACATCCATTGTGCTTGTCAGAGGTATTATTAATATTGAGGAAAAATAGTGATTGCTTGTTACAAGCAATTGTTTTTTCCTAATATTATTGTCTGTACTTTTGAGAAATAGCTTTTTCCATTTCCTTTAAATTTATATCCTTAACTCTTTACCATACGACAAATTTTTTGACTCCACCAAATTGAAAGCATGTGCAGACGACAAAATAAATATAACTCTAGTGTTGGTTTTTGTCTTTGATAGGGAACAAAACATTGTGGTAAAGGGAGAAAATGCTGGTTACAAGCATTTTCTCCTTTTCCTACAATGTTTTCAAAGTCTTTTCCCTCTGGGTCGTTAAAAGTCGGCTTTGTCTAGTAAAGGGCTAATATGATTTGAAATGCATATTTTTGGGTTTAAAATAGAATGTACAGTAATGGATTAATCTTTTACAAAACAATCCCATGAAGAAAGGGTAAATAGAAAACAATTTGGAAATAGAAAAAATACCGGTGACCAGTACCATATATGCACTTTTTCCTGAAGGGACTTTATTTCGGCTATTTCTGCAGTTGGGGACAACACCGGTCGCAGAATTAAAATATGCAAAAAATTAACCCAAATATAGAAGTTGTTGAGGTCATTATTATTGTTGTTTCTTTTTGAGTCCTGCGTAAACTTGATACCATTATATCAGTATCGTTCAGTTACTGTTACCTGATGGTATGTCCCTGCATGCATAATGAAAATTTGAATATCATTATGATTTAGTTTCTTTACCATTCAAACCTATTTGATTGAGCGGAGATAGATTTGGACTTGGGTAATAGTCTAACACTATCATTCTACTGTACATATGCACGATCAGCAGTTTAACTTATTTTCGGAAGTCGGATAACGTACCATCTAATGATGATGAAGGACTGAAAGAGTTGCTAATCCCAAATGTTTTCAGGAGGTGAGTAATGAATTTATAGGAATTTTGGATTCTCCAGAATCTGGATCTTGTACGAAGACAGAGAGATAGAAATACTATGTTAATTCACCCAAGGCCTTCAACTTAATGATATATAGACCAAACCTTGTCCAGATGATAACTAGACACAGAATTGACATAGGTTCTTCAAATTCTGTACAGATATTCATCTCAGAGTATAAATGATCCCTATTGATTTTGAGATTAATCCATCAAAGGTCAAGGTCACAGTGGCCTTCAACTTAATGATATATAGACCAAACCTTGTCCAGATGATAACTACACACAGAATTGACCTAGGTCCTTCAAATTCTGTAATGATATTCATCTTGGAGTGTAAATGATCCCTATCGATTTTAAGGTTAATCCATGAAAGGTCAAGGTCACAGTGACCACCAGATGATTCAGGGCCCGCGCTGCCGTTCGCCACTTGAGCCATTTGCTAAAAAAAAATTAAAGTGTCTCAAAAATCATCATATGTGGCTCAACTTGTGGCTCCAACATTTTATTCGCATATTATCGGGGACGTAGTAAGCATCGAAGTCGACTGGGAAAAGGCGGAAGTCGAACGCGCATGCCAAAAAGAAAATCTATAACCCAGTCTGTGCATCGGCGACTGTTTACAATCTTGTATGTATACACACGGTGGTGTGTATAATTATGCAAACTGTTGACAGATTATCACGTTTAACAATTGAAGTGGGCTATAAATCAAAAAGATGACATCGATATTTCCCAATCAATTCTTTTGATATCAGTTTATGAACTGTGCCACTTCCTGTATCAATGTGGCAGTAGGGGGGCATGACTGTTTTACAAACAGACATCTTGTTTACCTTTAAGATATTTTGTGATGGATTTGGTTCATATTTGGTATGATGATAGATAAGGCCCAATGTTTCTTTCAGCAATACCCCCTCCCATGCCCATGATCTTAAGGTCAAGGTCACAGACTGAAAAATTTACATCAAAATTTGATGTAAAGTTTTTTAAGAGCCAAATTTTTTCCAAACTAAAAGATGGATTTTCTAGATCTTCAATTGACCAGTAGATAAGTCTGCCAACTGATTGATTGAATTTGCGTTTATTTATCGTCGCCACCAGTTGCCCATATGGGTGACGCCCCCTGAAGGCTGTTAGTATTGTTACGGGGGATAGTGCAGATACAGGACGAAACCCATCCTAAGTTTCGCCTGGTTCTTTAACGTGCTCGGTGTTTAGCACTGTCACACGGGACCTCGGTTTAATGTTTCATCCGAAAGACTATTAGTAATTTTAGATGGCCAGCCGTGGGGATCGAACCCACACTCTCAAGTTCACGAGTCTTATGCTCTACCAACTGAGCTATGCGGGCTGGTCTGCCTACTGCCATAGATTGACAGCTGATAAATTATGTATTATCCAATCAAAATAGATAATCCGCTAGCACTTTTTTCTATGCCTACATCCGGACGTTTTTCTTAGACAAACATACCGTAATTAATTAACTTTCCCAATAGAATATAATGTGCAATCTTTTCCTTTTTGTGAGATAAAAAAAAATCTAATGATGACAATGATGAGGTTTCTGCAACAGTGACATTGTATATTAACCACTACAAACACTTTAAACGTTGAAAGAAGAGTAAAATTAAAGTGAAAATGAGAGAAAATGTAGACTGGAGATTGTAACTATTTCATAGATTCAACAGATCACAGAGAATCATATTGAATCAAATTTTGTATTTATTGAAATAAAATCATATTCATGCAATACTACTGTGAATGTTATTGCATACAAATTATGCTCTTTCCCTGGTATGAATAATGTCATTGGCTGTTTTAGTTTCTCACCATTTCCCACATCGTACATTTGAATTTTCACACACCACATTTAGATGACACTGGCTGGTCTCAACCTGTGTACAGGTGGTTTAAAATGATGAAGTAAAAGGATCTGGTTCATACCACTAGAAAAAGTCAATATTAAATCAACAAAAAATTATCAAAATCACAGATATGGCACTTGGGTTTGAATTTGACATGTTTATTTATTAAACAATGTAACAAATTGATCCACATTTCACGCCTTTATATTAAAATTCAATGATTGTCATTTATTATTTCTCCGCATGAAATATGGACTGTGATTAATCCTTTTGACAATTACCGGTAACACATATTTGTCCAGGTTGTTAGTTACTTGATTTTGCATTACTGTATACTTGTATTCTTATTATACTTTCACACTTTGCACCCTATGCGTGCAAGTATTATTAAAATCGAAGGGCAAGACTAAAGTAGACCACTGATCATGAAGACTATTTAAACAGAAACAACAAAAGAAATAAAACATTCAGACAGAAATAATCAAACATTTGGATCTAAAAAGATTTTTAAACTTATATAGCTTTCATACGAAAAAGAGAAATGTACATAACATGTATTAACCCCAAGAGGGCTAATTAAATGAAATGAAAGACAATTTCAGCCATCAGGTGGGGTAAAAAACCCTAGAACTGGTATTTTAAGGCCATTTTATCATTAAACAGTCACTAGTCTCATAGTTATCCGTGTTGTCTGCAATAGGACCTAAAAATGTGCTTTGTGCTCTATGGGTTAGGAATAGTACGGTTTAACGTTCAAGTTTAATATCTGATACTCCTTACTTCTATTCATCTAATATCACTTCTGATTTTCAATTAGTAATGTAATACATTGGTAAAATATTTGTATTCAATTTTTTTTATTCCGATTTTTTTTTTGTCGAAATGTGGTTTTATATGGCAGAAATTGCATATGGTGATGTACATATATATGTGTCCACTATGTTGCTTACAAAATAATGTCTAAGGGGCGGGATCACGCAATAGTGGTGGAGCGTCGACTTGCTTGTCTACTGGTCAATCGTCCACACCAAATGATTAATTTGGTTCATGTTTAGTATAACTATTGATGTAGCTGGTTTCATTCAGCTTTACCCTTGCCCATGCCTTTGGCCAAAAGGTCAAGTTTGAGCTAGAGCATCAACCCTGGCATCAAAGTTTGTTGGATCTTCTGTCCTAGGCTGGGACCCTGTTGCCATTTCAAGGCACCAGTGACCACCACCCTGAACAAAAAACTTCTCCAAACAAACTTTGCCATCTGATGACAGTTCTCATTTCAAATGGTTCTACTGTTTCACGAACAGACCCTGTCAATTGAGCTACAATCATACTTTGACAGTTGTCTGCAAATTTTCTTACATTGGGCAAGTCTAAAATTTTGTTGTCTGGTTATAGAGTTAAAATTATCACAAACTCGTAATCAGAAATGGTATGTGAAAAAGAATGTTACAAGTATATTCTTCTTCAAAATTGTAACTATCTATGAAAAACAAACAGTTTGTGAGCTTATAAATCATTACTCTTTATTAAATGAGCTTGACTTATTCATCTTTGAAAAATTAATAAACATGATTTACCTTAACCAGCTATAACCTTGGCAACATTCACATAGAACGGCAGAACATAAACATAAGCTGTTTAAAACTTTAACTAAACAATCAAGTATTTCCATGACCCTGATAAAGAAGGCTTTGAAAACATTTCGGGTCAAAGAGAAAATAGCAATATTGAAACTGGTAACCATTATTTTCTTTTTCCACAATATTGTCAAGAGCTTTCTTCCTCAGAGTCAACAAAAAGGTTGGTATAATTTGAAAAAGGATTGAGAGGCAATTACATGTAACTGTTTCCAAAACGACAAAATTTTGGACAGCAACAAACTGTACGCATTAAATTTTGCAGATGTCAAATGTTGCTTACATGTTGATTTCTGTATTTTATAGGGTAGAAAACATTACGGGTGAAGAAAAAAATGCTGGTTACCAGCATTTTGTCCTGATGACACCAATAATTTTTCCAAAGGCTTCTCTTTCAGGGTTGTTAAGACTCAGAATTGTGGGTAAAAGAGAAAATAGCAATATTGAAACTGGTAACCATTATTTTCTTTTTCCACAATATTGTCAAGAGCTTTCTTCCTCAGAGTCAACAAAAAGGTTGGTATAATTTGAAAAAGGATTGAGAGGCAATTACATGTAACTGTTTCCAAAACGACAAAATTTTGGACAGCAACAAACTGTACGCATTAAATTTTGCAGATGTCAAATGTTGCTTACATGTTGATTTCTGTATTTTATATGGTAGAAAACATTACGGGTGAAGAAAAAAATGCTGGTTACCAGCATTTTGTCCTGATGACACCAATAATTTTTCCAAAAGGCTTCTCTTTCAGGGTTATCAAGACTCAGAATTGTGTGGTAAAGAATTAACTCTTTACCACACAATCCCGACTTTTAACGACCCTGAGAAAGAAGCCTTTTGAAAACAGTGTGGGAAAGGGAGAAAATGCTGGTAACCAGCATTTTCTCCTTTTCCCACAATGTTTTCTACCCTTCCCAAACCAAATTTCAATTTTTCAGTCACATTTATTTTGTCGTCTGCAAATGCTATCAATTTGGATCAGTTTATAATTTTGTCGTTTGGTAAAGAGTTAATTGATCATGAAAAATGTTGACAAAGCATGGTATCATCGTGTATGAGAAACAACTGATCACAAAAATGTAACAGAAAAACGTCACAAACATCAGTTACACTTCGTATCTCAGATATTGCTTGATCTTATTAGGCAAGGGTAAATGTCCTATATGGTTCTTTCTTATCCGCTGCAGTATCATATCTCGACACACATTCTGTAATGATGAAACTGAAAGAAAAAAAAAAAAAATTTAATACTGCTACATTTTGTACAAATATGACAGGAACATTTCCATCCATAATATAGTCATTAAAAGTGTATATTAAAGGTTTTTCCACAAACTTTTTCATACTGGGGTCATTTGACCCTCTTCAAATGATTAAATTTGAGGTCTAGATTAAAAAAAAAAAAAAAAAAAAAATGGGGGGGGGGGGTGTAAATTAAAAAAAAAAAAAAAAAAATGAGGGGGGGGGGGTGTACATTCAAGATCCAGGGCAAAACCCTTAGCAGATCTGATCTTGATCTACACTTTCTTCTAGAAGCACCTTGTGTTACAAAAATATGTAGTTCTATTGTATTTAAATTTTCAAAATCATTCATAAATTTTGCTTCTCTCTAATAAAAGGATATATCAATACACATAACTAATACAGTGGTCTCAGATACAAGCAGATTTGGCTGCATTTACAGTTTTCTGTGGCATTATCTACCCTGTGGTAATAGAGTCATTTTACCTTTTACCGAACAATCTGGAATTTCAACGACTTTGATCGAGACGGCTTTCAAAAACATGGTGGGAAAAGGAGAAATTCATCATTTTTCCAGAGTGTTTTCTATCTTTCAAAGACAATTCACATTGTTTTAGCCATATCTTATTTGTTGTCTGCAAATACTATCAATTTGGAGAAGTCCAGAGTTTTTCCTCTGGTAAACAGAAAAGTTTAAAAAATTCTCGCAAATAAGACTTGGAATGATATAAGGAATGCTTGGTGAACAT
This sequence comes from Hippopus hippopus, assembly GCA_946811185.2. Classification (NCBI taxonomy): domain Eukaryota; kingdom Metazoa; phylum Mollusca; class Bivalvia; order Cardiida; family Cardiidae; genus Hippopus; species Hippopus hippopus. The sequence continues at coordinate 21,687,441 of OX328103.1, forward strand.
GGGACCAGATAAACCACTTACCACCATATAATTGTATAATTCTAACTTGTTTAGTTGTACCATAGACATCCACGACTGCATGTAATGGCCCAGATTGATGTGGAATTCCTTTAAAACATGGTCCTTGATCTTCCCCATTGATTATGAAATGCATATCCGCAGAATTTTCTGCTATGTGATACATAATTCCTATTCTGCTTCCTATATCTGTGGGTAGAATATTGTCTTTATGCCGTAAATTAGAATATATACAGTTTAACCTATTTAACGGTAACAACAAACTACGATTAAATGCCCCTTGTGGTGTGTGGATTATTTCAGAGTCTCCAAGAACAGATTTATAAGTTTCACCATTCTCCTGTTCATGACTCTGTGCATACATTCTGTTATAAGATTTTGTGATAGCTGAAATCCAGGATTTCCCCATGTTGGTTAAATCAGGGAGTGCATATTGGGGTAAATCAAACTTTTCATTGGGGTCAAATTGTGTCAATCCAATACGCAAATGTCCACTCCATCCCCTTTCATTTTTCTCAATTTCCACAAGAAAGATTTCTCCAGGTTTTAAAGGTTTTTCACTAAACGTCAAAGCATGTGCAAAACTTGTGGTTCTAACAGCAACTTGGTCATCGCCATCAAGACAAATGTTTTGTCCGTGATAAGGGTGGAACCTGGTCACAGGCATTCTGGTCTGGTTTCTAAAATAAATACAGAGCATTATGTTGTAGCAACTTTCCTAGTGCTTTATTTGCTTCTATTTGTGTGGTAAAATTTGATTTCTATCAAGACTAAAGGTTGACCAAGATGCTTAAATTTTCCTACCCATGGAAAAGACAATCATATCGTGTTAAAACAACCCTAAAGAAAAAGACTATGAAATGGAGAAAATACTAGTGACCATCAGTGTTTTCTAACCTTCAAAGACAAATCCCATTGTATGAGCCAGATATCATTTGTGGTCTGCAATTGCTTTGAACTTTGACAAGTCATAAATTTTGTCGGTAAAGAGTTATTTAACCCTTTACCACATAATATCATGTTTTAACAACCTTGAGAAAGAAGCCTGCTGCAAATACTGTGGGAAAAGGAGAAAATGCTGGTATCCAACATTTCCTCGTTTTCCAACAATGTTTTTTACTCTTTCAGTAACATATTTCACCATTTAAGCCATATATAACATGTCATCTGCAAAAGCTTTCAATCTGGATCAGTCAAAAATTATATTGTTTGGTAAAGGGTTAACCTGCTAAATAAGCGAAATGAAACTAAAGCCACCAATAAAAACCAAACTTTTGCTATTTCTTTTTTAAAGGTATTTTTCCCTTCCAAAATCATCTCCTTATTGGGCAATGTAGATCAAAGATCAGACTGCATGTTCTGTGAAGTCTGATCTTCATCTAAACAGTTCTTGAGTCATGCTTGGCATCCAAAGGGTTAACAATTGAATTATGAAAGAAATAAATTTTGCAATAAGACAGGTAAGTAATGTTCGGGTGACAGATGTTTCGGTAACAGACAAGTTCGGTAACATAGACTTACAGAGTAAATCGATTGGATGTTTCGTAACAAAGCAATTATATAGTGTTTATGTACTGTGACGTTCTTTACATCCAATACATGGCTTTGTTTTGTTCAAACATTTTATTTTTGCACTTTCCACCCTTTTTGCCGTGATAGACATGCTATCCACACGTTTTTTTTTTCAGTACTTGGCTATCCACACGTTTTTCCTTTTATTTTTCCATTTTCAACCATATTTCAAGTGATGAATAATACCCATGCCTAATCTTGTACCCGTTGAATTTTCAGTATTTCATACATCTAGGTTTATAAAATGGACATCGGATTATACGAGGCTCTTAGGATAAAAATCATAGTAAATTAAGCTGGGGCGTTTAACTCATAATAGTGCGGTAAAGGGTTAAAGCATGTTTCATACATGTATTTCACAACAATAAATCATTTAACTTTAGAAGACTGCCGAATAGGTAATAAAGTATCATGGCAAATGGAGAAAATGCGGTCACCCGCATGCTATCCATTATCCCGTGAAACATGTTGATCACACATTTTTGTTTCAGAAATTCTGATTGTATGTCGTTCGACCGTGATGAAAGGTTTTACGAACTGACTGCTTTATTTGGGTTCAGGTATAAGAAAATGTCTCTTAACATCCATGAAAACTGTGAAAAAAAGCTGCTAATATATGAGGCTTAATTGCAATCGACCACATATTCTATCATTTTTATGTAGATCTGTGAGAAATTCTTTATCTTATGGGTAACGGGAGGTGTGAAAACAGGCTGTTAAAGACACGCACCTATAAAATGGAAAATACCTCCTTCGCTCACGTGAAGTACGGAAAGGGACTTCATATGATCTTTGTGTGTTGTTGAACACTATAAAACCTACAGATGACGACTTGTGTCTTTGAAAACTTGAGTAAAAAGCAGAGTAATACAAAATAGCTTATACTTATGACACGCACAAATGTACATAGTCAAAATTACAAGAAGTAAGCAAGAAAGCATTGTTATTGCCTCTCTCCATCTCTATCACCCCCACTTTTCAATTTGCCACAATATTTCCACCTGTATAACTTCTATTTCTGAAGTTAGGTTGATAATCCATAATCTTAACATTTAGAGTATCGAACAAACAAAATGGCCATTTTTATCTTAGAAATGTTAAGTCTAATGTTAGTGGATGAGTGGTTGTCCTTGTTTATAATCTCTAGGAAACGCCGGTAGTATTGATCAAAGATCAGACTGTGCTTTGTGCAGTCTGATCTTGAACGGTATGGGCCGCAAAGGCAACAGCAAAAGCAAAAGGTACTCTAAGGGTTAATGGCACAACGGGTACATGTTTGATATTATTCCATACATCAAGTATGGGTGTACATTGAAAATAAGATACGATGATCAATATTTATTCATTAAAGATATTTTATACATACAGCATGGAATGAGGAACATAACATTACGATGCTGTCCGGTAATCTTGCGCACCTAAGCAAACGAATGTTTACTTATGACACTAAAATAAATAGCTAGATCCCCACAGCTATTTATCTATTTACAGATATATTTCATCTAGATTATGACTCAAGATAGTTATAGAAAGATTCCCAGAACAACACAAACTTTTAAGAAGTAAACTATCGCCGTGAGGTTTTATCTGGCATACAACTGTCCGGTGATCTTGCGCACTTCCATAAATGACGTCAATGCAAAGGATTTCTAAAGTATTTGTGGCCCATACAAAGAAAAATTGTAGAAAAGAAATAAGTATGCTCGAATTGGGCATTTGATTCAGAACTTTGACAAAATGCCGGCAAATAGGAAATGAATTTGATGTCTGATAAAGGTTGCACGTAAATAAGGAAAATAATGTTAAAACTGTTCCTTAATATCTTATAAAGTTGTAAAATATGTGTTTAATTGATTCGTTTTTGTGATGAGACATAAATTGCTCGTTTAACTGACAGGTAAAAAGTGTTACAGCCAGCCTCGTCGGGAATTGGGTCATAGGGCGTGTTTATGAATAATTAGTCAGGATGATGTCATAGACAAACTTTAGGCACTCTCAGGTACAAAATTTAACTATAGTTACTTTCTGAAGGTTTCTATGTTATTCTAAATTCCTATGGTCTAAGAAAAACTGCAGAAACGGGTAGAATTCATCAAACAAACTCGCGAAACAGCAATCTACCTAAGTGCGCAAGATTACCGGACGCGCAAGATTACCGGACACGACGGTATTTATGAAACATAGTGGGATTTATAAATTAAGGTTTCAAATAACGATGGTTTGAACAAAACAAAGCCATGCATTGGGTGTAAAGAACGTCACGGTACATAAACACTATATAATTGCCTTGTTACCGAAACATCCAATCGATTTACTCTACAAGTCTATGTTACCGAACTCGTCTGTTACCGAAACATCCGTAAATCTAATGTTCTACATGTCATCTTCTTTACATTATCTTAATTTTATGATAGATCTAATGCAAGAAAACTAGGCTCTAACAATTCAGCATGCTGATTTAGGTTCATCACCTGCACTTGCAGAAAATTTTAAGAGCAGAACAGAAAGACTTCTAGTTAAAACACACCAATTTTTCCTCACGGCTATGCGATCTACTCCAAGCCATTCAAGTTAATTTTTATCTTTTAGTATCCAGCGTGAGTAATGAATATAAATCAGACGCCATAGATGGGTGTTGCGGACATATTTTGCTTGGTCTGTCTGTCGAGGTTACTTTAGGGCTATCAAACGTTCGGGACGTCCTACAATGATCTGTTGGTTTGGCGTAAAAGTTATTGATTCTATACACAACTGAATAATGTTCAAGTTATTTGACTTGAAATTAAAACAAGTTCAGGGTCGCAGATCATTCATTAAATAAAATGCTGGTATTATCTATATTTCTGAATTAACATACAAAAAAAAAGCACATAAAAAAGATTCATATAACGACCAATTTGATCATTTTAAGGTTCTTTCTTTGTTCTCATAATATCTTTATATTTAATCAAATAAAGCGGAAGTGGAATGTCCTGGATTTCTGCTTCTATGCGTTAATCTATACTTTGCCACTAGAGCCAAATACCATTAACAATGTATAAATCACGCGATTTTATTGGATGGAAATATTATTTTTAGCCAAAATATTTCTAGTTTACAAAAAGTTGTACAACGTGAAACCGAAAGAAAGCACTGAAGCAACAACATTGAACTTTTGTTACTTAAAACGCCTAAGCAATGCTTGCAACAAAAAGCATACCAACAGAACACAAAGATCTCATCCACGATGTTTCTTACGACTTTCATGGCACAAGAATGGCCACTTGTTCTAGTGACCAGACAGTAAAGGTAACTTTACTCAAATCCACTGGCGCTCGATCTTAATTCAAAATCGTTGCATGTGTGTAACCTAAATAACCTTTATTAGGTTACACACATGCAACGATTTTGAATTAAGGTCGAGTGCCAGTGCTCAAATCATACACACTAATATATATACTAAAAGGTAAACAAGTCGTAATGTATTTTCAATATCCTAGTCACGGATTTTAGGCTTTTTACATGTCATATTACTACCAATGTTAACATCCATAGTACCAATGCATAGCGGAAACATTCTACAAGAAAATCATATCAAAATTTCAAACATGTCCCAAACCAATGATGAAAAGGCTAAATCGTCATTAGCTATTGGTAGTGAAATGACTTTTTAAATGGCGTGAAATCCGTGACTAGGGTAATGAAAATACATTACGAGTTGTTAACCTTTCAGTATAGTAGTGTGTAATCCATGATTTGAGATACTGTCGCTCGCTGTTCACCTGTGTTTCAGTGGGACATTCGGCAAATGACGATTTAGCCTTTTCATCGTTGGTTTGCAGTAGCTATGGTCCAATCAAGAAAAACTCCAAAGTTTTAACAGAGTATAGCATCAATTACAAAATTTTTTTTTGTTAATTTCATCTTGTAGTTAGCGTCATAAAGAATATTTAATTTCATCCTAGCGTTATAAAGAAAACTAGTCCAAGGGTGAACTTGATTTGATGGGTTCAGAGTACTCCAACTGCAACGGAGCAGCATGCATAATCAAGTGAAACCAAGCAAACTGCATACTCCTAAGGTAAATCTAGTGAGAGTAAAAATTAAAGATGGCTGAAAATGTAGTTTCAATAGCTAGACATTTATGGTGCTTCTTTTCATATTTGGACATTTACTGTGCAACACTCAGACTCAAGTCCATTGTGACTTTTCCACTAGCAAAGTTAGAATGCATTGCTTTCTGTTCAATCGGTTTAATTCGTATTGCAGCGAAAGTCAATTAACTTTCAGTTGCAAACATGACCAAAGATAAATTATGAAACCTTTCATAGCCTCTTGTAGAAGTCGTTTATAACATGTAAATCAGACAAAATTTATCAAAATTTTTCGGGAACATAAACACCTCGAGTAACAGATGAAATAAACTGTTTTTTTGTATGTTTACTGATTAAATTGAAAATATAAGTATTTCAAAGCAGAGCCCCGGTAGCACAGTCGGTAGTGTACAGGACTCAAGAACGGGGTCGCTGGTTCGATCCCTGGCTTGGTGAATTTCTTTCCGAGGATTGATGATAGTCATTGCGACATGATTCATTCCTCTCTCACAGCTGACCATTGTTTTGATGATGATTATGTGGGAAAGCAGCCAGTGGCTTGGAAAGAATATTGTGCGGAGTACTGGTAAAAGAAATTCCAGGAAAGCATTGATAGGTGCACAAGCCGCCGCGATATAACTGAAATAATGTTGAAAACTGCATTAAACACCATGCAATCAATCATTAGTATTTCTAAAGAAAGATTGATGAATAAGCAAGCAGCAGGTATGTTCAAATCCTAGTTTTGTGCTGTATTTTTTTAAATTATGAGAGATCAAACATGAGCACAAAATCTGTGCGGAGATTTCAACTATTTTTTTCACGATCCTCTCCAGAGGCAACCAGTCAAAAATTAAAATCTGCTTTGGGTATAGTTATCTGTACTAGTTGACAATGATAAAAGGTTGTATTTAGAAGCTGAAAACTATTTTTTCAATTAATGATGTGTAAATTAATGGCTTGCAATACACAATATGTCTTACAAAGACTTCCATATCAAAAAACCATCTTTTGTAATCTTCACATTCGAACATTGTTAGCCATTCAGCCTTTTTTTCGGGATTAGGTCATGTGACTGCACCACTTTGGACAATGGAGTACTCTTGAGTGCTCTGGTGCAGCTACTCTGTTACACTTGATTATGAATCAGCATGCTTGGAGTGAAAGGGGTGCTCAGATCAGCTAAATCAATGTGTATGTAGGGTCTTATTGGTTCTTGCATAGTTCTCTTTAGGAAACTCTAACATTGAATTTTGTTTTGATAGATTGTCTTAAACAATATGATCAAGTGTAGATTAAATATCAGACTGCAAGTATCTTACAAGCTACTGTTCTTGATACATGTATCTCTGATCTTTATCAGATGAGGAAAATTTAGACTTGTCCCAAGTATTTGCAGATGACATATTACATGGTGTCTCTAAATAATTGGATATGTCTGTGGTTGTTTAGGAAACATTTTCGAAAAAGGTGAAAATGCTGGTTACCCAGGGCTTTAAATTCCCACATGTTTACTTGCAAAATGAGTCATAATTGGAAAATGCAAGCTGAAATTTCAAGTTGTTGTAATGTCAAAAACAAGTGTGCTTCCTAGAGGGCCTCAAGAAATGCCAATCCAATATTAATTTTACCAGTGGGAAGAAAAAAACAATTGCTAAAATTTGTCATTGGACAAAAAAAAAAAATGAAATTCAAACCCTGTTTCCAGTGTTTTTTCGTAGTCCCACAATGTCTACAAAAGCTCTCTTTTTTGGAGTCTTAAAAACTCGGGATTGTTTGGTAAAGACTTAAGATGCATGTAGAATATCTTGCTTCACCCTTTACCGTACAATCCAGAGAAAGAAGCTATTAAAAACATTACAGGAAAAGGTGAAAATGATGGTAACCAGCATTTTGTCCTTTTCCCAAAATGTTTTCTACCCAATTACAGACAAATTCCATCATTTTGCCATTTGACATTTAGTTGTCATCTGCAAAATGCTTTAAATTTGGACAAGTCTGAAATTTTTGTGCTTTTAGCCCTTTACCAGACGAAAAAATTTTAGCCTTGTCCAAATTGAAAGCATTTGCAGACGACAATTTCAGTGTTGCTCAAATTGTGCAATTTTTCTGTGATAGGGTAGAAAACATTGAGGGAAAAGGAGAAAATGCTGGTTACCAGCATTTTCTCCTTTTTCAACAATGTTTTCAAAAGCTTTCTTTCCCAGGGTCGTTAAAAGCCAGCATTGTGCAGTAAAGGATTAAAGAGTTAACTATCAAATATCGTATCATTTTAATTCTTAATATTTAACAACAGGTTTGGGATTTAAAAGAAGATGGGGAATGGACATTAACAGCTGATTGGAAGGTAATTTTATTTTAAAAGGTTTTGTAACATTTTATTATTCCAACTGGTAATAATGAGATATGTTTGCTGTAAAGGACGTCTAACTCTTTACCGGATGACAATTTTAGACTCTACCAAAGTGAAAGCTTTGCAGAGGACAAAGTAAGTGCCACTCTAATAGATGGGACTTTTTTTTGAAAAGGTAGAAAGGAATGCAGGAAAATGCAAATGAAACTAAATGAGGCATACTCTGTGAAAAGCGGGCTTAATGCATTTGCGAAAAGTATCGACCATTGTCAGCCTGCGCAGTCTGAACAGGCTGAAATGGGCTGAAACTTTTCGTTATCTTTAAATTTTCTGCATGTCAAAGGATCATACTACCCCATGATTCAGTGGGTTGTTTGAAAAAAATGGATTTTATGGATCCATATATATGTGATGACTTGCCTGGTACATGTATCATGCATCGCAGAGTTGCATTAAGCCCCTTTTTGTCAGAGCATGGCTCAAATGTGTGTTGCATGTACCAGTGTTTTGTTGTCGGTGTAAATTAGGCATCATAAGTTTCCTTTTCTAAAACTTATGAGCAGTGCTCAGACAAAATCACATAATTATTATTATGGATCCATAAAATCTATTTTATCTTACAACCGACTGAATCTTGAGGTAGAGTAATCCTTAGACATGCAGAAAATTGACCATTAGCAATAAATTTCGGCCCATGTCAGCCTGTGCCAGCTGCGCAGGCTGACATGATAGGTTGATACTTTTGGCTGATGCATTAGCCCCATTTTTCACAGAGCATGGCTCATATAAATTTGAGATCATCGTTATAGAACACATTGGTCAAAGCACTCCATTCCCACAAACTTATTTCCAAGATATTGCTGACCAGTCTTCCCTGTCAGTTCAACTGTCCATTGATGATCATGGCAGATTAAAGATTGTAGTTTTTTTCTGTACCATACTACAAAAGCATAGACTTGTCCGAATTGAAAGCATTTGCAGAAAACAAAATAAATGTGACTGAAAAACTGAAATTTGTTCCTGTTAGGGTGGAAAACATTGTGGGAAAAGGAGAAAATGCTGGTTACCAGCATTTTCTCCTTTTCTCACAATGTTTTCAAAAGCCTTCTTCTTCTTAGGGTCATTTTGTACAGGGTTAAGTTAGCTTATTTGGAACCATGTTTCATCCTGAATGAGTACTCCCATCTAAGAAGTGAGCCAATCTCATAGAAATTTCCGTTGGCATATCATTATCTTTTCGCATAATTATGAACTATACTTCTTCAGAGTTAGAACTTTTCAAATGCGATTAAAAGAATCTATTATTCCATTTTGATATCATGTCATCAAACTCTTGTCAAAAAAAAATACTATCAACTCTTTACCAAATGACAAAATTTTGGACTCGACCAAACTGAAAGCATTTGCAGACGACAAAATAAGTGTCATTCAGATAATGATTTCTGTCCTTGATAGGCCAGAAAACATTGTGAGAAAAAGAGAAAATGCTGGTTACCCGCTTAATATTTTCAAAAGCCATCTTCTTCAGGGTCATTAACACTTGGGATTGTGTGGTAAAGGGTTAAGCTCGGAAATGCCTGGCTTATGAATCCTATTAACCCTTTACCACACAATGACGACTTTTAACGCCCCCTGAAAGAGATGGCTTTTGAAAACATTGTGGGAAAAGGAGAAAATGCTGATTACCAGCATTTTCTCCTTTTCCCACAATGTTTTCTACCCTACCAAAGAAAAATCATTTCATATGAGCCACGTTAAAACTGTCATCTACAAATGCTTTCAACTTGGACAGGTCTAAAATTTTGTCGTGTGGTAAAGGGTTAAACTGTTCCATAGAACTTTATTTCAAAAGCCAACAATTGTCATATTCTTATTATTGTGTCTGTTGTAATAGTAATAATGTCTTTCATTCTTAGACTCACAGTGGATCAGTGTGGAGAGTGACCTGGGCTCACCCGGAATTCGGACAAGTTCTTGCGACATGTTCATTTGACAGAACAGCAGCAGTTTGGGAGGAAATGATTGGAGAAATGAGAACGGAAGGAAGACACAGATCCTGGGTCAAAAGAGCCAGTCTTGTTGATAGTCGGACGTCGGTCACAGATGTGAAATTTGCTCCAAAACATCAAGGATTACAGCTGGTTCGTTTGTTTGTTTGTACAGGAGTTTTGTTTGTATGTTTGTTTGTATTGGAGTTTAATGCCGCTTTAACAGCTTAGGTTATATCACGGCGGTCAGTGCACCTAGGCGTGCGTTTCCTGGCTTTCTCACACCAGCACCAGTACTGACACAATTTTCCTTCCAAGCCAAGCCACTGACTGCTTTTCTCACTTGCATCAGAGGTGGGAAGAGAAAAATGCTGAAAAGAAAGTTTGCATCAACCAGGTATTGAACCCACAACCAGCAGTCAGATATGCTAACCACTGAGCTGCCTGGCCATGTCAGTTACAGTTGGTTAGTTTTACAGAAGTTTTTATGATTACTGTTTGACTCACTACCACACAGCAGTATTCTAGACTGGTCCAAATAGTAAGACTAAGCGTTTACAGACAAGAAGTAAAAGGTGGCACAAATAATGAAATTTTGTGTGATCTGGTAGAAAAATCATGCGTAAAGAAGAAAATGCTGGTAACCAGCATTTTTCTTCTTTTTCCCACAATGTTTTCTAGAGAATTTAAAGGTGGCCCAAATGACAAAATTTTGTCCTTGATAGGGTAGAAAACATTGTGGGAAAGGTAGAAAATGCTGGTAACCAGCACTTCTTCATCAGGGTATTTAAAACTTTTGTGGTTAAGAGTTAGCTCTGTACCACACAAAGCATTTCTAGACTTGTTCATTTTGAATGCTTTTCTTGCTTACATATACATGTAATATTGTTGAACTGATGGGATTTGTCTTTGAAAGGCTACAGAGAATGTTGGTAACTAGCATTTTCTTGTTTTCCCACAATATCTTTGAAAGCCCTCTACATCAGGGTTGTTAAACATAGAATAGTTTGGTAAATGGGTTAACAGAATTCTTAACTTGTCCAAATTGAAAATGTTTACAGACAGCACATTAAATGTGGCCCAAATGATGATTTCTATATTTAAAATGGTAGGAAACACTGTGGGAAAAGGAGAAAATATTGGTTACCAGCATTTTCTCTTTTCCCACAATGTTTTCAAAGGCTTCTTCCTCAGGATCATTAAAAGTCGGGATTGTGTGGTAAAGGGTTAGACTGTTCAGAGATAGTTACAGACTCTGGTTACCACTGAAAGTGTTTGGATATAGTTGTTACTTTTGTCTGTTAAATTGTTACCTCTGGTAGTTGCCTTCTTCAGCTTGCTACCCCAGTCCTGCCTGGCTCAGTGGTAAAGTGTAGGACTTGTAACCTTGAGGCAACACTGGAAGCACTCGGGTTTTCGTGGGAGTGTCCTTAGGGATGACACTTCACAGCAGTAGCCTAGAAATGGTGAAACCAAGGACATACATGAATGATGTCAGCTGTTGCCATGATATGACTGAAATAATGTTGAAAGTGGAGTAAAGCACCATTCAATTAATCAGTCTTACTGCAGACCACTTTCAATACATTGGACATATGTTTCAATATGAGTCATGCCTTAATGCATCTGCTAAAGTATCGACCCATGTCAGCCTGTGCAGTTTATGTAGGCTGACCCGGACCAAAACTTTGTGCTATTGGTCAGTTTCTTGTAGCTCAAAGGACCAGTGTACTTTATGAATAAATCGGTTGTTATACAAAATGGGTGTTATGGAGCCATAATACTGTGTTGACTTACAAGGTATCCTGCATTGTGGAGATGTATTAAACCCCATTTAGCCAGATTATGGCATAGTGATTGTCCACATTTGCAAAGTGTTTTGCTGTAAATTCGTTTCATGCGGTAACTATTTTCATCATTGATAAAGTTGGAGCTTAGTTATGTAAGGTACTACAAAGTCATGAATATTGCATCATCTTTGATAATGTAAAGCTGTCTACTTTTTGGGGAATAGATATTTAATAATTTTCAAGTCCCCACTTTTTGCAGATAGCAAAGGCATACAATGCAGAGCTCCAGAAAGAGGGAGTGATTTTGATTTCAAAATTGAAAATCTTAATTATTCTCCACTAAACCCTTTGTTGAGGCTACTCAATGGAATCGTCTTATCGAGACGATTCTAATGAGTACCCACAACATAGGGTTTTGAAAAGAAATAATGGGTTTAGAATACTATCACTCCCTCTTATCTGGGGCTCTGCAATGCATACACATGCAGACTGAACCATTTAAGTAACAATGATGTCGATATGTCCTTGTATAAAGCATGAAGAATAACAGATTGAATGCTACTCAAATGGTGGGTTTGTCGTTGAAAGGGTGAAAACAGTGTGGGAAAAGGAGAAAATACTTGTCATTGTTTTAGTTGTCAAACTACAGGGTTGTTTGGGGAGGGTATTACACAGCACTTACTGATATCGGCTTGATTATTGTGTTTTATAGGCAACTTGCTCAGTAGATGGTATTGTCAGGATTTATGAAGCCCCAGATGTAATGAACTTAAGTCAGTGGTCACTACAGCATGAAATCTCCAGCAAATTAAAGTGCAGTTGTTTATCATGGAACCCCTCTAGGTAAGATAAACAAATAAACCTTGTGGAGTCTGATTTTGTTTTACACATTGGTTTGGGGAAACTTGGGGGGTGGGGGGTGATATTCAATTGTACAACACTTTACTTGATCAAGAAAGAAAACTAATTTAGACTGGACCTTGTGGAAAGTATCTGCTGAGTTCAGAGGATAAGTTAAATGTGGCCCAATGTAGAAAACATTGTTTATGTCCCATTATCAAGTGATATATTAGTATTGTGATCAGAACAGATTATGGCAATATTGGGGAATTCTTGTACTGTCTAAGAAGTAAAACAGCTTTATTGTAGTTGGTTCAAAGTTCTTGTTTCTTTGTCCAGGCGCTATCCACCTATGCTAGCTGTAGGTAGTGATGATCCCAACACATCAGCGGGAGGGAAAGTACAAATATATGAATACAATGATGGAATCAGGTGAGTCAGATTTACAGCTCTTTAACCCTTTACCACACAACAAAAATATAATCTTGTCCTGCAGCCTTGTCTGCAACAAGTTTAAACTTCTCACACACCTTTTTTTTATTCTTTGATGAGGGATCTCTTTATTAGTTGGTTATAATTAATTAGATAAATTTTAGGAAAAGTCATCTGTTGACAGATGAGCAAAATATAAAAATATAATTCCTTATTTTTCCTCAAAATAAGGCTAGTAGGATGCTTAAACTATAGCCGGAAAAGAAGATAATGATGGTAATTAAAACGGTCTGCTTTTCACAGACTGCTCGATGAGCTGCATTTATTTTGTTGTTTACAATAATGGACATTTTTTCTAACATTTTGCTATCTGATTGAAAAAAGATAAATACTTATCTTATTTGCAGAGGTGCACAAGGAAAAGCACCTCAGAGGCATGATGAAAAATTCTTTTGCAGTTTTGAATGTTAATCTGTACAGTATTGTAGGTATGTTTATGATAAATATTGGTTTTGTTATTCCAGGAAATGGAACAAAGTAGAGACAATAGCCACAGTCTCAGATGCTGTGCATGATGTATCATTCGCACCAAACATTGGAAAATCATATCATCTCCTTGCAATAGCTTCTAAAACACTGAAAATTATATCAATAGATCCTTTACGGTGAGTATTGGTGTAGTTCTTTTCATCCTTTGGCTGCTAAGTGCAACTCAAAGATCTTTTTGCATACAGTGTAGATCAAGATCAGACTGCACTGTGCAGTCTGGTCGTAGATCTACACTGTCCAGTAAGGAGATATTTATCCTCCCAAAAATACCTTTAAAATAGCAAAATTTGGGTTTTTGGTATCGGCATGAAAGTTTTATGTCACTTATTTAGTGCCGAGCCCCGGTAGCTCAGTCGGTAGCGTGCAGGACTTGAGAACACAGGGTCCAGGGTTCGATCCCTGGCTACGATCCCTGGCTCGGCCAATTTCTTTCCGAGGATTGATGATAGTCACTGCGACAGGATTCATTCCTCTCCCACCGCTGACCATTGTTTCGACGATGATTATGTGGGAAAGCAGCCAGTGGCTTGGAAAGGAGATGGTGCGGAGTACTGGTAAAAGACTCCAGGAAAGCATGGATAGGTGCACTGGCCGCCGCGATATAACTGAAATAATGTTGAAAACGGTGTTAAACACCATACAATCAATCAATCAACTTATTTAGTAGGTTAAGGGTTAATAGCCACAAATATTTTTGTTTTGGACCTTAATTATACAAGTTAAGGAAAGTGTTTAAGGCTTATCCAAACGTTGCAGCATTTAAACAAGTCTGTGGATGATGACTTGAAAATATTGTGGTAAGCAGCATTTTGTTCGTTTTCCACGATGTTTTCTACCTAAGGGATAATTTGAGCCAACAATAATTTGATAATTAGAATATATTGACTGTAAATGTGCTTAATATGGACCACTCATAAATTTTGTCCGGTAAAGTGTATAAATTATGGTGGGGGGAAAAATTGTCTTATTGAGCAAGTGCTTCTTTTCCTGGTGTATTTTTTATACAAACAAATATTGTGTGAAAAGGAGTGAATGTTTATTGCATATGATGAAAAAGAAAATAGCCATTTCCTCCAAATATTTCTCCTTTGTGGTACTTGTACTAGTTCTTCTAAAGGTTAGAAATAGCAAGTTTGATAGTAATGAGTGAGAAGGCTTTACCCTGTACCAAACCACAGTGTTTTAGACTTGCCCAAATTGAAAGCTTTCTCAAATGACAAAAAAATTGTTTCTCAAAAATAGAAATTCAATTGGAAAGATAGAAAATATTGTGGAAAAAAAAGAAAATGCTGGTTTCCAGCATTTTCTTTTTTTCCCACAATGTTTTCAGAAGGTTTCTTCTTTTGGGGTCGTTAAAACTCTGAATTGTATGGTAAAAGGTTAAGTTTGACTTGTTCAGATGTTAAGCCCTTAGGCTTACATTGCAATCTCTTGCATAAGGAAGAAGGCTCTTGAAAACATAGTGAGAAAAGGGGAAATGCTTGTATCCAGCCTCTTTTACCACAGTGTTTTCTCCCCAAGAGCAAAACTCATCATTTGAGCCACATTCTTATTGTTGCCTGTAAAGGCTTTTCATATGAGAAGTCTGAAAAAGAGTTATTAGTTTAAGAATTAATGGCTGCCTGTGATTTTTTGTAGGAGAGATGCAACACTAAGTGGACCAACTGGGCTGACAAAGTTTGAATTGAAACAAGTTGCTGATTTTAACGACCATGAATCACAGGTAAACATACTCAATATTTATCATACAATATTTAAATTCTGGTTAATTGAGAAGAATATGTACATGCATTTATTTTAACCAAGTCTTTGAATCTGCTATGATTATTTTATGATTTTGACAAAAGACTGACTCAAGACAACCATGCTTTATCTTGTATTGATAATTTTCCAAAGACCCTAGTCAAATTGAGAAGAATAACTCTTTGTCAAACAATCTCACTGTTTAATGACCTGGGGGGAAAAGGTTTTTGAAAACATAGAATGAAAATTCTGATTACCAGCATTATCTTTTTTGCCCTCAATGTTTTCTATCCTTTCATAAACAAGTATCTTCATTTGAGCTACATCAAATTTCTTACCTGTGAATGCTATCTGTATGAACAAGTCTGCTGTCTACTTGTCACTTAGAGACTCAATGGGTTCGTTTATGTGTAAGGTCAGATATACAAAAAATCTGTTGTAAGGTTAGCACCATGACAGCCAACTAGATTAGTTCTTTACCAAACTACAAAATTTTAGACTTGTTGAAATTGAAAGCATTTGGGGACGACAGATTCAATGTGGCTAGATTGATATTTGTCTCTAAAAGTGTAGAAAACATAGTATTGAAAGGAGAAAATGCTAGTTACTAGCATTTTCTCCTAAAATACTGGTCAGCAACATATTTTCCTTTTCCTACAATATTTTCAAAAGTTTCTTTTATCAGGTTGTACATAAACCAAATCATTTGGTAAAGGGTTTTCTCTTTGCCAAACAGTGAACTTGTGCAAGTAGCATTAAATTTGTATAGAAATGAAAATGTTTCTAAAATGATTTGTCTTCGACAGGATTTAAAACGTCTTAGGTTTTGTAAAGTGAAAAATGCTGAACATCAGCACTTTCTCCTTTTCCCACTGTGCTTTCGAAAGCTTCTACTATATGACTTTTATATGATTATATATAGCAGAAATATAGAAACACAGATTCCTGTGGTAAAGGGGTTATATGAGTACACAGATATGCATATATGATCATTCTGCAGGTCTGGCGGGTATGTTGGAATGTTATTGGCACAGTACTAGTCTCTTCAGGTGATGATAATTGTGTAAGATTGTGGAAAGGTAGGTCATATGAAACTTTTTTTTGGTGTTTAACCGTGAGGAGGAACGTTTTTAGCTCCACTTGCTGAAGGCCAGCGGGCTTATGTCATGGCCCGGTATCTATCGTGCGTCTGTGTGTCCGTTTGTGCGTGTGTTAACTTTTATTTCAAACATCTTCTCTGAAACTACCCTTCCAATTTTGATTAAACTTCACAGAAATGATCCTGCCATGGTCCTCTTCAGATTTGTTGAAAGATTTTGACTCCTTCAAAAACTCTGGTTGCCATGGCAACAAAACTGAAAAATATTAAAAATCTTCGAAAATCTTCTTGTCTGAAACCATAAGGCTTAGGGCTACCAAATTTGGCATGTAGCTTTATCTAGTAGACCTCTATCAAGTTCCTTCAAATTATAGCCCTGGGGTCAAATTTGGCCACCTCCTGGGGGTCACAAGTTTTATATGGGCTTTTATAAGGAAAACTTTAAAATTCTTCTGGTACCTAGCCATAGGGCATAGGGCTACCAAATTTGGCATGTAGCTTTATCAAGTGGACGTCTACCAAGAATGCCCAAATTATAGCCCTTGGGTCAAATTTGGCCCTGCCCCAGGGGTCACAAGTTTTATATGGGCTTATATAGGGAAAACTTTAAAAATCTTCTGGTACCTAACCATAAGGCCTAGGGCTACCAAATTTGGCATGTAGCTTTATCTAGTGGGTGTCTACCAAGGGTGCCCAAATTATAGTTTTGGGGTCAAAATTGGCCCTGCCCCAGGGGTCACAAGTTTTACATGGGCTTATATACGGAAAGCGTTTAAAATCTACTCGTACTTTGCCGTAAGGCCTAGGGCTACCAAATTTTGCATGTAGCTTTATCTAGTGGATGTCTACCAAGGGTGCCCAAATTAAAGCCCTGGGGTCATATTTGGCCCCGCCCCAGGGGTCACAAGTTTTACATGGGCTTATATACTGAAAATGTTTAAAATCTACTCGTACTTTGTCATAAGGTCTAGGGCTACCAAATTTTGCATGTAACTTTATCTAATGGGCCTCTACCAAGTCGGCCCAAACTATAGCCTTGGGGTCAAGTTTGGCTTCACCCCAGGGGTCACAAGTTTTACATGGGCTTTTATTGTGAAAACTTTATAAATCTTCTTTTTACTAACCATAAGACCTAGGGTGACTTCAGGGCCATCATGGCCCTTTTTTGTTTGTTACAAACAATTTCACCATTGGCCAGTTTTTCACATAACATGTTTTTCGCATGTGCTAAACTGTTATTTTCATATTGGTAATACCTACCTTACAAGGAGGTTTTGAAAGTTATTTACTGCAAAATTATGTCAAAAGTAATTAGGTAAGAAGAGAGCAGCTGTCACTGTTGCTTTGGGATGTGGTGACCTCAAAACTACGCAGTTGTAAGTTCAAACCATGAAGGCCACCGAGCAACAACTTCTTTCATAAACATTTTACCAAATATTGTTTTGTGAACGACAGGAATACCTTGAGACAAGTGAAATATGCTGTCAATATAATCAAGCTCACTTTATACGTTAGTAGTACTTATTTGACTTTTCCATCTATTTTCTGTCATTGATTAACTCAACTCACCAAAATACCTTTAGACACAAAAACTGATAAAATCAACAGATTGGCGGTAACTTTACAGAAAGTTGCTTATGTTGTACAGTGTTGTTCTGCCTAAAACAATCCCGGGTTTTCACGACCCTGAGAAAGAAGCCTTTTAAAAACATTGTTGGAAAAGGAGAAAATGCTAGTAACCAGCATTTTCTCCTTTTCCCACATTGTTTTCTAACCTTCCCAAAACAAATTTCAATTATTGAGTCCCATTTATTCTGTTGTCTGCAAGTGCTTTCAATTTGGACAAGTCTAGAATTTTGTCGTTTTTTTGTCCAGTATGAACAGGACATGATTCAAATCTATTTGTCAGATCCTGAGCAATATTACAGCACTTTCTGAACGCTATGCAATATTGTAATCAACAGAAACAACTTAATTCTAAGCATCTGAAGAATGGCACGCATATATGTGTGGCTGCATACAAGTAATATTACATGTTTTTTTAACTGAAATCTTGCTGTAAATATTCATACTCATACGTTTCTGTTTGTCTGGGTTTTTGAGTTTTTACTCTGTTTTACAGTTTCTAGCTTCTAGAGAAAGATTTGACCCAATTTTTGTATTTTTAAGATGTACCAAAAACGCTTCAAAATGACACAAAATTTATCTCCCTAATGTTACAGAATTTTTAAATGGAAATAAAACACTGTGGGAAAATGAGAAAATGCTGATTCTAGCATTTCTTCTTTTCCTCCATGTTTCTCAGAAGCTTTCTAAAACGTGAGGTTCTTCTGTAAAGGATCAAGGAGATCTTTGAACTGTTTTTCAGCAAATTACATAGATAACTGGAAGTGTATTGCAGTAAAAAAAGGGGATGGAACACAGGGTGAGATAGAACCTCGCAGTCAAGTAAACAGCGCATCAGCCAACAGAGATTTAAATAAATTACAGTCCAACGTCAGGTACTTTCGTGTTTCACCTGTCCATCATAAACAAAACTTCGCAGCATGGCATTGAACTCAACATGGATCATATATAACTTGTAAAGAGTAGTGTCGATCATTATCAGCATGTTTAATGTTTGCTAGTAAGAATAGCTCACACTGCCAATACAGAATTGTAGATTCATGAAGATGGGTGAAGTATGTCTATCTCAAGTCATGGGGAAGATGAAAAAAACTGATCTATTTGCTCTCAGTGGGAATGAACTGTCATTATATTGTCACATGCTTAATTGCAGATCATTGAGTTGAATTTAAACAAACATAAAATTCTTCATGAAATTCATTGTTTTTTTCTTTATATTACTTTTCACCTTGTCTGTTTTCAAAGAAAAAGCCAGGTTATTGTCATAGCCCTGGAGGTCGTCTTGGTCTGCATTATCATGCAAAAACTTTGACATTTCATAATATCTCTGTTATTACTGAAGATATTTACTTCAGATTTGGACAAGTTGTTAACTATGAAAAGAGGAACCTAAACAATAAAGGCAGGTAACAATCAAATTATTTTTAACACAGGTATGCTCTTTTTTTGCATTAGCTTAGTATTTTTTAATCATATTGATTGAATTTGTGTTTATTTATCTTCGCCACTGGTTGCCCATATGGGTGACGCAGCCTCTGAAGACTGTTCATTTTGTTATGGGGGATAGTGCAAGATATAGGATGAAATCAATCCTAAGTTACCCCTGGTTCTTTAACATGCTCTGTGTATAGCTACGTCACAGGGGAGCTCTGTTTACTGTCTCATCCAAAAGACAATAAGTAATTTTAGATGCCCAGCTGTAACGCTTGAACCCACACCCTTAAGTGACTCAAGACTTGATGTTTACAAGTCCTATGCTCTACCACCTGAGCTATGTGGGCTGGTCTATTTTTTTTTTGATAGTCTGTCATGGTTGTATTCAAATGGGCTAGAATAAGAAAGTAATTGAAATTTGTTAGCTTCTAGGAAAGATTGGTAATTTTTTTTAATCAAATTTAGACATGAACATCCCTGCAGCTTTTTATATGGCTTGTATCACATACCACTTGTCTCATCTGTCCCTCCCAACATAGAGCAGAATAAATCTACTCTTTCTTGCAGCTTGATTCAGGTTTTCTCCATTCATACCTAATTTGATGGTTCTGACCTTTCAACCAACGAATCTTTTCACAATTTCACAATGCAAAAAAGAAAAAAAAAAAATGCATTTGAAAAAAAATTTTAGGCAAAGAAGAAAAATGCTTACCTGCATTATCTCCCTTTCTACATCTTTTCCATATTGCTTTCCACCCCTTTAAAATGACCAATTCCACTATTTGAGCTGCAGTTGCTTTGTCCTCTAAAATTAATGCTCTGTTTATGGTTTATTTGTTATTTGGTGAAGAATTAAGTGATTCCTACCCGAATAACCCCCACACAATGGAGAGTTTTAATGACCCACAGGTAGGATGGGTTGGAAAGCATTGTGAGGGAAAGACAAAAATACTGCAAACCAGCAATTTCTTGCTTTTCCCACAATGTTTTTTCCTCTTAACCCTTTACCACATGATCCTGAGTTTTAACGACCCTGAAGAAGCAGGCCTTATGAAAACATTGTGAGAAATGGAGAAAATGCTGGTAACCAGCATTTTCTCCATTTCCCACAATGTTTTCTACCTTTTCAAAAACAAATTTCAGTTTGTGAGTCACACTTAATTTCTTGTCTGCAAATGCTTTCAAATTGAGCATGTGTAAAATTTTGTCATTTGGTAAAGAGTTAAAAGCCATATGATTCAGATTTAGTTTGTTGTCTACAAATGCTTTCAATATTAATGAGTCTGAAACTGTGTCTGGGAAATAGTTATGTGCAACAAGTGGACCCTTAACTTTGGTTTAGTTCCATTTTTGTGGTCAATTTAGCTGGGTAAAGATTCTATGGGATTCTTACTTTGAATCAATGTTGCCTTGGCCCATTTCTTTATGAAGGTGATGGTTTATAACTCGCAGAAGAGGGCTTTTGAATACATGGTAACATACAGGGTAACAAATGGACAAAATACCCAATATGAAAAACTTACTGAATAGTGGCAATCTTTCTCTTTGTTTTTTATATCACCCTTTTTTACAAGAACAAGACCATCATTTAGACTCATTTATTCGTGGACTACTTTAATTTTAAAAGACTTAAATGATGAGTTTTGTTTTTGTGATTTGATAGAAAACATTGGAAAAGGATAAAATACTGGTTTCCTTTGTCTACAGTGTTTTAAGAAAGTCTTCCCCCTTGGGGTTGTTCCAAAAAAGGATGCAGCTCCTAGAAAAACTTTTGATTTTGAACTTGGTCATCTCAGTATGACGAAAATATGTTAATCCTCGTTTATAAATCAGTATCACATTATCTAGACTTCTACAACCTTTTGTGTTCTAACAAAGCCAATCAGAAGTTGTGTTACTTTCAAAATCTATTATCAGAGCGACCTGTCACCCAATAATGTCTTTTATACATATCAAGATCACATTAAATTCTTCTTAACTAAACTGTTTTAATTGTTATCTTTTTGTTCAAATCTTTTTTAGCTCAAAAAATCCACTTTAATCATCATTTAACACAGATATACGCGCTAGATGACCTAAGCTGTCGATGCGCCATAAAACATCATTCATTCATTCATGCATTCATTATTAGAGCGAGAATGTTCTTAAGAATGGTTGGTGATCACAGACCCTTATCTTCATATGTACTGTCTGCAAAAGTGACTAAACTGGTACAATTTTTGCTCCAGTTTTTGGTCAGTTTTTGCCTTAAGTGTAAGGGAAAATTAAGCTTGTTGATATACGAGAATATCATTTTATCAGAACTCGTAGTTCTATAATCTTAGTGCATTTTTTGCATTAATGTTTGAGTCATGCTCTGTGAAAAGGGGGTTAAATGCATCTGCAAAAGGTATCAATCCAAGTAAGCCTGTGTTGACTGTGCAGGCTGACATTGGTAGAGACTTTTTGGTTTTTATAAATTTTCTTTATGTCCATGGGCTGTTCTATCTCATGATTCTTTGGTAGAGACTTTTGCTGTATGTAAATTTTCTGTATGTCCATGGACCATTCTACAGTCAGTTGTCAGACAATGGATTTTATGTATCCATAATGATATAATGACTTGCTTGGTACAGTATTAGTTGTACGGTCACGAGGTGGCGACATGATTCACCACAGCCGTGAACAGGTTTCCAAGTCCCCTGCCACCTGACCGTACAACGAATTTATTATACTGCAAAGTTTTACCATTACAACGTGTGTTAAGCGAATTTTACCTGTTTTTTGGTTTCAAAAATTGAGTACGCTGACGAAGTAGAATTGCCCTTCTGAGTGCCCCAATTCAATGAAAACTGACGTCACTGAAACTTTGGTAAAACATGCTAAAACGTGCAGTTTGGCGCATAATCTTGTTAATCTTGATCGAAGCCGCCAGTTTGGATGCTGTGTTGAAAGTGTAGTCATGTATACGGGGCTCCCAAAAGGGAAACTGCTTTGGTTTTGCCAGTGTACATGATATATATGTTCGGGGCATATTATCCAATCAGATCATGAGAAATTTCTTTGCAGTATAATAATGCATCATGGAGATGTACTAAACCCCCTATTGCCAGAGCACTGCCCATATGTAATTTACAAGTTGTTGTCTTTTGTATGTTGATATATTTGTCTTGGTATAATTAACATGATTCGATTAGAGAGCATTCTGATACCAGAGGTTCAGGTCAAAGGAGGTTGTCAAATTTTAGAATTTTTTTCAAATCCTTTACCACAACCCCACACAATCCCTAGTTTTAACAACCCTTGGCAAGAAGCCTTTTGAAAACATTGTGGGAAAAGGAGAAAATGCTGGTAACCAGCATTTTCTTCTTTAACCACAATACTTTCATTTCTTTCAGACACAAATACCATCATTTGAACCATGTTTAATCTGTCGTCTGCAAATGCTTTCAGTTTGGACCAGTCTAGAATTTTGGCGTTTGGCAAAGAGTTGAACTAAATCCTATGTTTTGGGTATTCATCAAAATTGTATCTTTCACACAATTCTGATGTGTACCAATGATGCAGACTTTATTGACAAAAGAAATATTCTTGAAAACTGGAAACACTCCTTTTATCTGCACCCCTGCACCTTTTGAATGAAAAGTAATTATGATTCCACATAATGATATAAGCATGGTATATATAGACTTACTGATGGAACTTAGGCCTTAATAATGAAAATAAACAGTTTACCTGTGCAAAAATAGGCTCCTTTGTAAGCGCTGTTTCTTATTGTAAGATAGAAAGTATTATTCGATGGCGAGGTAAAAGTCAGGTTTAACAAGCTTAGACTGAGTTCCAATTATAATCTTTAAGTAGCATAACCTCTTTTTCTGAAACAGCCCAGTTTAGAAAGACGACTTCTGAAAACATTGTAGGATAAGTAGAAAATATTGGTATGACCATTTTCTCTTTTTCCCTCCATTTTTTCTGCCCTTTCAAATAAAACTACAGTCATCTGAACCATAATTAGTTTGTCTTCAACTAATAGATATTGAAGATTCCATATTAATTCATAAGATTGGTCAATATACCAGCAGACAACGTTTTTTAATCTCCCTCGGAGGGCGGACAGATATAGTTTTTACCTTGTCCAGCTGTCTGTCTGAATAGATATCTTCTAAATTCCAGGACGAAAATTGATGAAACTTCATACATACGTTCCTAATGATAGTCCACCAATATATATGTTTTGCTTTGATTTAATGCCTTGTCATGGAAAAAGGGGGCTTGATGTATATCAAAAAACATCTTTCTGGGCAAAGGATATCATTTCAACGAAATAACTTGGTTTTTTTTTTTTTTTTTCTCTTGCTGTAGACTGCTATTTCTACATAAAGCACTTAACTCCCTACCAAACAACAAAATTCAAGACTCATCCATGTTGGAAGCATTTGCAGACAACAATTTATATGTTGCTTAAATGATAACTTAGTCTTTGAAAAAA
The DNA here is from genome assembly GCA_946811185.2 of Hippopus hippopus. Taxonomy (NCBI): domain Eukaryota; kingdom Metazoa; phylum Mollusca; class Bivalvia; order Cardiida; family Cardiidae; genus Hippopus; species Hippopus hippopus. The sequence continues at coordinate 21,711,426 of OX328103.1, forward strand.
CTTTGTCCCACATTGTTTTCAAAAGCTTTATTCCATAGGGTCATTAAAACTTGGGATTGTTTGGAAAAGGGTCAATAAATGTTGAACATCCTTTTCTAAGATTGCTTTAATCTCACACAAATGATCTTTGGGTTGTCCTGTTTCATAATTGTTCACATTGTTTGAGTTTGTTGTGTAACTCTTTACCAATTGACAAAATTTTAGCCTTGTCCAAATTCAAAGCATTTGTAGACAACAAAGTAGCTTTGAGTGAATGATGAGAATAACCCTTGAAGGGCAGAAAATAGTGTTGGAAAAGGAGAAAATACTGATTACCATGCACATTCTGTTTAGTCTGATTTTGATCGGATACATGTTTATGAAAAATAATAAATAGCTAGAAATATGAAAAATACAACAAGTACTGTACTTAAATACTACAATACGAATAGAAAAATCTGTTAATGACATACAAGTAGATCTAAGAAATTGGTCTGAAGTATCTGCTACCTCTTGACCAGTTGACAAAAATTTTTAGCTGTCCAATTGAAAGCAATTGCAGAGAACAAATCAAATTTGGCTCAAATTATGAGAGTTATCTGAAAGGGTGGAAAACAATGTGGAGATGGGAGAAAATACTCAGCAGTAGCACTTCTTCTATTCCCACTGTTTTTGGTCATCTTGGCTGTTTCCAAAGAAATTGTCAAAATATCGTCTCAGCTTATTGTCAGCTGCATCATAGTGCAAAAGCATTGACATTTTATGATATCTCTGTCATTACTGAAGACAGTCACTTTAAACTTGGACTAGTCATTAACTCTTTACCAGATGACAAAATTTTGGGCTAGTCCAAATTGAAAGCATTTCCAGACGTCAAAATTACATTGACTCAAAAATGGAAATTTACTTTGGGAAGGGTTAACTAACGAAAAGGGAACCCATACAACAAAGGCCAGTAATCATCAAAATGTTTTGACAGTTATGCCCCTTTTTTTCATTTAAAATTTTCACCGAAAGTCAATTTTTTTCTAAAAGCAACTGCAGCCGAGCTTAAGCACCAGTATGCAGTGCTTTTGGATTTTTTGTTTTAAGCAGTCCTTCTCAGGATTGTGAAAACACAGGATTGTGTTAAATGGTTAACTCTACACCAGATGGCAAAAATTTAGGCTCATCCAGTTTGAAAGTATTCGTCAGTGGCACATTATATGTGGCCCAAGTAAATGTGTCACAAATGATGGACTTGGCTGAAAAAGGGTAGAAAATTTGTGAAAACAAAATTGAAAAAGAAAATGCTGGTTAATAAGTTTTTTTTTTTTTTTCCTGCTTTTGCCTAAGTGTTTTCAAAAGCCTCTTTCCTCATGGTCGTTAAAATGTTATTGCTGGGTGAAGAGTTAATTTGCACTCAGATCGTAATTGAACCATGCTCTGTGAAAAGGGGGCTTAAGGCATCTCAGAAAAAAAAGTATCAACCCATGTCAGCCTGCCTGCGCAGGCTGAAATGAGCCGAAACTTTTTGCTTTTAATTTTCTGCACGTGAAAGGACCACTCTACTCATGATTCAGTAGGTTTTTAAACAAAATGGGTTTTAGGAGGTCCATAATTATGAGATGACTGCTTGGTATTAAGCATAACAGAGATGTATTAAGGCCCCTTTTTTCAGAGCATAGCTAAATCATATTTTGACTAAAATATCCTAAACTTACCATGTGATATTTGCTTGGATACTGAATAACCTTTTTTTTTTTTGCCTGGTTATGTGCCTAGAAGAAGTTTTACAATAGTCTGTTTAGTCTTGAGATGTTGAAAGCATATGTACATGTATGATGATTGTGTCTGGTTGCTTTGTCAAAGACATTAAACTAAACTGTTGTAAATTTACACTGAATAAAGTGAAAAAATATTAATCAGTACTTGTTGTATTTTTGACACCAGCTCTCTTAACTCTTTCACTTCAAAAAAAATAAATAGAGGATATTTGGGGGTTTTTTTTCAGTGAAAGATCGAAATTTATTTCATCTCATGAACATCATCGGTAATATTTTCACGAGTGGCAAGATAAATTTCGATCTTTCACCGAAAAGAAACAAATATTCTATTTATTTCATGCTTTTAACCCTTTCTGGGAGGAACTTAATCAAAATTCAGTACAGTTCTTTTTGGTTATTCCCCGTGGCGTACCCCCTCCGCATAGCAATGCATTACAATATTACATCAAGCGCGAGAAATGTAAGGTAAATTACGTTCTATCTTCATCTGGTTGTTAGGCACACGCATTTTACCTAGGTAACTAGTGTACTGGAACTACTGTTTCCGTCTTCAATTGAAGAGTTAGAATATAAAAATCGGTATTTTCACTGATCGTAACCATGAAATATCGAAACATATTTCACCAATATTTCTTGCTAATCTACCGGAAAGCATGAAATAAAGTTACATTTTTTTCAAAGGCCACAAATACGTTTTCGCTGCCAAATGGAGACGTTTGGTCATAATCTAGAATAAAGAAGTGGACAGTGTAGATCAGAGATCAGACTGTACATTCTATGCAGTATGATCTTGATCTACACTGACCACAAAAGCTTTGTGTCGTCTACATTGAGGAAAGAGTTTACCATACAACATTTGGACTTGGCAAACCCAAAGCATTGCAGGAAAAGGAGAAAATGCTGGTGACCAGAATTCTCTCCTTTTCCCACAATTTTTTCAAAAGCTTCTTTTCTCTGGTTGTTAAAATGGTGGTCACTGGAATTTGCTCCTTTTCTCACATTGTTTTTAGAAACCTTCTTGCTCATGGTTGTCAAAATTTGGGATTGTATGTTAAAGGGTTTCACAGAATTAACCCTTTACCACACAATCCCTTGTTTTAACGACCCTGAGAAAGAAGCCAGCATTTTCTCCTTTTCCCACAATGTTTTCTACCCTATCAAAGAGAATTTCCATCATTTAAACCTCACTGAAATTGATGTCTGCAACTGCTTACAATTTGGACATCTAGATATTTGTCATTTGGTAAAGGATTAAATGCTTTTGTGGCCAGCAATCCATACTGTCTACTTTGTTGAGACATTCTGGACTAAAGCAAGCTTTAAACTGCAATTGTTTGGGTCTTATTTCTAGACTGAAAGTGACCTTTGGGTTTATTCTGGGCCTTAAGGGTCAATATGCTTGGTATGGTCAATGATTCTACACTGCCCTCCAAAAGCAAGACGGTCAGAATTAATCAGCATTTTGTTTTGATGATCAAACCATTGCAATGCATTGTCTGTTCAATAAAACATTTAATTTGACATGTTTTGAAACTGAAATGAAATCAAAAAGTCATTTGGACATAAAGGAAAGATCAATAAGGCTTAACCACGTCATCATGTTAGCATTAACTGAAGAACAGCAAGTCACCATCAAGATTCTTTGTGATCAAGGCATCAACCTCAAAGACATTGCCATTCATCTTGGTTGTTCAAGTTTAGTGTTCTTTTGTTCTACCTAATGCATTTTCTTTGATGTGAAGTCTTTGCAATGTGATTTGCCAAGTTTTTTTTCTTGGTTTTGCTTAGCAATTTGTTTTCTGTCTTGCAGGCATTCTTACAACAACCAAGGTAGCCATGCTGATCTGCCCAGATCTGGTAGACCCAGAGTGTCCAGCACTCATGATAACCGTTTTCATGTACGAGAGTCATTGCACAACAGGCTGTTGACTGTTCCAGATCTTACAGCATCATGGAACCAAGCTGGTGTAGTTGCCTCTACTTCAACAGTTCATAGGCAACTTATGGATGTTTAGGTCAGCATAGGCTTTTTCTGGGCAACATGCCCAGGCAAACCAACATCCTTAAGTTGCCTATGAAAGGTTGAAGTAGAGGCGACTACACCAGCTTGGTTCCATGATCCTGTAAGATCTGGAACAACCGCCTATTGTGTATTGACTCTCATACAAAAAGACAGTCATCATGGGCGCTGGACACTCAAGGTCTACCAGATCTGGGCAGATCAGCATGGCTACCTTGGTTGTTGTAAGAATGCCTGCAAGACAGAAAAATTGCTAAGCCAAACCAAGAAAAAAAAAACTTGGTAAATCACATAGCAAAGACTTCACATCAACGAAAATGCATTAGGTAGAACAAAAGAACACTAAACTTGAACAACCAAGATGAATGGCAATGTCTTTGAGGTTGACGCCTTGATCACAAAGAATCTTGATGGTGACTTGCTGTTCTTCAGTTAATACTAACATGATGACATGGTTAGGACCCTTGTTGATCTTTCCTTTATGTCCAGATAACTATTTCATTTTATTTCAGTTTCAAAAAATGTCAAATTAAATGTTTTATTGAACAGACAATGCATTGCAATGGTTGATCATCAAAACAAAATGCTGATTAATTCTGACCGTCTTGCTATTTGACTGATTATAAAAGTTAAATTATTTTTAAAACGGAGGTATTATAACTAAAAGAGGTAACAAGATCATGTCAATTCGTATTTTAACCATTAAAACATCTTTATCGACTTCCAAAATAAAAATACTAAGAAAAAATGGTGAAAAAAGGTTGTGTGAAGGAACTTTTGGAGGGCAGTGTATATACCAACTTAGGCTTTGAAGAGCTAATAACATCTTTAGTTGCTATTGGGCTCTAAGTATAGGTTAACCCTTTATCAAACAACAAATTGTTCGACTTGTCCAAATTGAGAGTATTTGTAGAGGACAGTATGAATATGGCTCAAATGATGGAATTCGTCTTTGATAGGACAGAAAATATGGGAAAAGGAGAAAATACTGGTTACCAGCATTTCTTTTTCAGGATCGTTATAACTCCAGATTGTGTGGTAAAGGATCAAGGTTAGGCCATACAAAATATACAGACTGACCTTGAATCTAAATCTTCCACAGTTTTGCTAGATGTTCTGCTGAAAACAGCCTTGAGGTTGCAATGTTTTTGTGGTTTTTTTTGACAGGAAATACCTGTTTCATTTTCAACTAAATATGACTTTTTATACCCCTTCAAAATGTTTTTCGCAGTATACAGTCAAATCTCAGTACCTGGAAACCTTTAGGACTAGGTACTTTGTTTGAAATATCTGCAGTTTAGCAGATCCCAGTCAACAAGTTACATATATTCTCCTTGTGTCTTTATAGCCTTCGTACATGGAAGTATCCAGCGGAACACAAATGTACTTGTACTACACAAATTGGCATTTTTGTCTGTACATACAAAGGCATTTTGTATTGCAGCCACCTTTCAGTTTTCTTTCATGGCACTGAAATTGAACATTCAGTAACCCGCAGTGTGCATAACTTTAGACATTTCAGTCTACAGAAAAAAACAACCAAATTTTAATAAGGTTGCTCTCCTCCAGCGTGTCTCAGGAACGTGGAGAGTGCTCTGTCGTCTTCTGCATCTGTGTTCAGATTGTGAAAAAAAAAGTTTGATGTTTGCTCATGTCTATATCATTACTGAAAAGATTTACTTCAAACGTGGCTTAGTTGATAACTAACAAAATGGGCACCCATAAATGAAGGGTAGATTTTAACCCTCAAAATATCTATGACACATTTACATCCCTTATTTTGATAGAATTTTCACTAAAAAAATCAACTGCAGCTGGGTATTGGTACCTGGTTGCAATTTTCTTGTTATTTTAGTGGTAATCTTGTGTGGCACAGTGGTGATGGTGTAGTATTAATTTGCAGTTTTTGCACTGATACGGTCCTTCAAGTTTTTGTTGAGATCATGATTTTGCACGTATATGTGTCATTTGAGGCCATGATTATCTCCAACATGAGCTTTGTTAAGTTGCAACAACTTTGCACTGATCTGTGTTTTGTTATGGCCATTACTGTACTGATGTGTGCTATGTAAACCCTTTACCACACAATCCTGACTTTTAAAGACCCTGAGAAAGAAAGCTTTTGAAAACAATGTGGGAAAAAGAAAAAGACTGATGTGTGCTATGTTTAGGTGCCATGACTTTGCACTGATGTGTGCTATGTCAAGGTGCCATGACTTTGCACTGACGTGTGCTGTGTCAAGGTGCCATGACATTGCACTGTGTGATGTGTCAAGGTGCCGACTTTGCACTGGTGTTTGCTATGTTAAGGTGCCATGACTTTGCACTGATGTGTGCTATGTCAAGGTGCCATGACTTTGCACTGATGTGTGCTATGTCAAGGTGCCACGACTTTGCACTGACGTGTGCTGTGTCAAGGTGCCATGACTTTGCACTGTGTGCTGTGTCAAGGTGCCGACTTTGCACTGATGTTTGCTATGTTAAGGTGCCATGACTTTGCACCGATGTTTGCTATGTTAAGGTGCCATGACTTTGCACCGATGTTTGCTATGTTAAGGTGCCATGACTTTGCACCGATGTTTGCTATGTTAAGGTGCCATGACTTTGCACCGATGTTTGCTATGTTAAGGTGCCATGACTTTGCACCGATGTTTGCTATGTTAAGGTGCCATGACTTTGCACTGATGTTTGCTATGTTAAGGTGCCATGACTTTGCACCGATGTTTGCTATGTTAAGGTGCCATGACTTTGCACTGATGTTTGCTATGTTAAGGTGCTATGACTTTGCACTATGTTAAGGCCATGACCACTGAATTTTGTGATACATAAAAGCCCTGAAAGCTATAATTTAGCTCTTTTATGTATTACATGCATTTAATATTATCTCACTATTTTATGCAATAAAAATTATGAGATAAAAGGTCTGAGTTTCATTAGCTCACCTTTCTCTACCTTTCTTTTCAGAATCACTGGTAATTTGAATATAAGAAGGAATGAAGGGTGGCCTACATTCAACACTAAAAAGGACCAGAGTAAAATGAACATTTTGTAACTGTTTACCAAAAGATTGCATATTTTTATGACCCTAAGTGAAAAGGCTTCTGAAAACACTGTTGAAAATTGAGAAAAGGTAATCAGTATTTTCTCATTTTCATACAATGTTTTCTGTCCTTTCCTAGGCCAAAACTTATAATTTGCAGGATATTGCCAGTCTATGCACCAAAATTGAAATGGAAACTGTGCATCAGACTGAGGGTACATTGCTCTGTTCATGTCAGAGACCATGGTTATTGTAATTTTTCTGCAAATGTATTCAATAGGGACAAGTCTAAAATGTTGCTTTGCGAAGGATAAAACAATGATTGATCTATTGTATGGTGTTTGATGCCGTTTTCAATATTATTAGCTCACCTAAGCACAAAGTGCTCAAGGTGAGCTTTTGTGATCGTGCTGTCTGGCATCCGTCGGCGCCATTCGTCGTCCGTCGTTAACTTTTACCTTGTGTAGGCTCTACAGGCCACATTTTCAGTCCGATGGTCATGACGCTTGGTCAGAAAATGGGTCATGTTGGGTCAAAAACTAGGTCACTAGGTCAGATCTTAGAAAAAAAAAGTGTACACTCTAGAGGCCACATTTTCTGTCCAATACTCTTGAAAATTGGTCAGAATTTTTGTCTTGATAACATCTCAAATGAGTTTAAAAAAATGGGTCATGTCGGTTAAAAAACTAGGTCACTAGGTCAAATCTTAGAAAAACCTTGTGTACGCTCTAGAGACCACATTTTTTGTCCAATACTCTTGAAAGTTCAGAATCTTTGTCTTCAGAATCTTTGTCTTGATAATATATCGTGCGAATTTGAAAATGGGTCATCTCAGGTCAAAAATTAGGTCACTAGGTCAAATCTTAGAAAAACCTTGTGTACACTGTAGAGGCTACATTTTCAGTCCAATACTCTTGAAAGTTAGTCAGAAACTTTATCTTGATGATATCTCAGATGAGTTCGAAAATGGGTCATGTCAGGTCAAAAACTAGGTCACTGGGACCAATCTTTAAAAAAAACTTGTGTATGCTCTAGAGGCCACATTTTCAGTCCAATACTCTTGAAAGTTGGTCAGAATGATTTTCTTGATAACATCTTGGATGAGTTTGAAAATGGGTCACGTCAGGTTAATAACTAGGTCACTTGGTCAAATCTTTGAAAAACCTTGTGTACACTTTGGAGTCCACATTTTCAGTCCAATACTCATGAAACTTGGTCAGAATGTTTGTCTTGTTGACATCTTAAACAAGTTTGAAAATGGGTCAGGTTGGGTGAAAAACTAGGTCACTAGGTCATATCTTAGAAAAACCTTGTGTACAATCTAGAGGCCACAATTTAAGTTCAATACTCATGAAACTTGGTCAAGATGTTTGTCTTGATGACATCTTGGATGAGTCTAGAAAAAGCTTGTGTACAAACTAGAGGCCAAATTTTCAGTCCAATAATTATGAAAGCTTGTAAGAATGTTTGTCATAATATCTCAAAAGAGATTTAAAGTGGATCATGTTTGGTCAAAAGGCACAGGTGAGTGACTTCTGGGCCATCATGGCCCTTGCGGCAGCCAGTGCACCTATCCATGCTTTTCTGGATTCGCTTTTACCGGTACTCCACACAATTTTCATTCCAAGCCACTGGCTGCTTTCCCACATAACCATCGTCGAAACAGTGGTCAGCCGTGGAAGAGGAATGAGTCCTGTTGCAATGACTAACATCAATCCTCAGAAAGAAGTTGGCCGAGCCAGGGATCGAACCCACGACCCCCAGTTCTCAAGTCCCGTATGCTACCGACTGAGCTACCAGGGCTCGGCAGGAAAAAACAATACCATTTTCAGTAAATGCAAATAAATTTATCTCAAGGAATTTTGTTAACTATGCATTTTAACCCTTAGCACCAAATACAAATGAAGTTTAACTCTTTCCGTACCATAGACGACACAGAAACTTTAGTGGACAGTGTAGATCAAGATCAGACTGCACAGAACATGCAGTCTGATCTTGATCTACACTGTCCATTGCTGTAGTCCAGATTATCACCGAACCATCTCTTGATCATGAGGGGAAATGTATTTTTAGCCTTTGAGAAAATGCAATTTATTTATTCAGTAGTGACAGAGTTAAACAATAATATTGTAGTCCATTACTAAGATCATCATTTGCAGTTTCAAGGCTAGTTTTGTCAGAATGATTGTGGACAGCACAGATCAAAGATCAGACTACACATTCTGTCAGCAGTCTGATCTTGATCTACACAATCTACAAATACACTTGAGCTATGATGTACAATAATTAATGGTCATACGGTTAATATATATATTTTATCGTGATTTATAAAATCAGGGAATCAACAGTATTATTAGTGTACCAAACGACAAAACTCCTTTTCAACTTGTCCAAATTGAAAGCATCTGCAGACAACGATTTTCATGTAACTAAAATGATTGGATTTGTCTTTAAAAGGCTGGTAAACGTTGTGGGAAAAGGAGAAAATGCTGGCAACCAGCATTTTCTCTTTTTCCCACTATGTTTTCAGAAGGCCTTTTTCCTTGAGTAATTAAAATCTGGGATTGTTTGGTAAAGGGTTAAAGATTTAACCCTTTACCAAGCAAGCCCAACTTTTAACGAGCCAGAAAAAAAAGGCTTTGAAAACATTGTAAGAAAAGGAGAAAATGCTGGTAACCAGCATTTTGTCCTTTTCCTACAATGTTTTCTACTCTTTCACAGCCAGCCCCGCCCGGGTGGCTCAGTGGTGAGCGTGTCGGACTCATGACCTGGTGGTTGTGAGTTCGATACCTGGTTGAGGCTAACTTTCTTTCCGGTGTATTTTCACCTCTCACCTCTGCTGAAGCATGTGAGAAAAGTAGTCGGTAGCTTTGGAAAGAAAGTTGTGTTAGTACTGGTGTGAGAAAGCCAGGAAACACATGTGTGTCACCGACCGCCATGATATGACCTTAGCTGTTAAAGTGGCGTTAAACCCTAATACAACCAGATCTTTCACAGCCAAATCTCAAATTTGTCGTCTGCAAGTGCTTTCAATTTGGCCAAATCAAGTTTTTGTCGTTTGGGATAGGGTTAACCATTTGTACATAATTATAGATAGTGTCAAATCTTAGGTAAAGCATGGTAGAAGGTAATGCTTCTTTCAGTTTTGAAAAATATTACATTTGATTGAATTAATGAACAAAAATAGATACAAAATACATTTGCTTATTTTCAAGGGATTAATGCTTATGTGTTTAGAATTATTCAAATGTGTTTTTGCAATTCTTCTCTACAGTGAGTTTTTAATAACTACATGTATAGTTAGGTTAGAAAGATTACTTACTTATACATGTAGATCTATCTTGAACGAGCCATCCTCTAAAGAAGGGATCTTAATCCTTTACCACACAATGACGACTTTTAACACCTCTGATAGAGAAGGTTTTTGAAAACATTGTGGGAAAAGGAGAAAATGCTGGTTACCAGCATTTTCTCCTTTTCCCACTATGTTTTCTACCCTATCAAAGAAAAATCATTTCATATGATCCACATTGAAACTGTCATCTGCAATTGCTTTCAATTCGGACAGGTCTAAAATTTGTCGTGTGGTAAAGGGTTAATACATCAGCGAGAAGTATCAAACCAGGTCAGTCTGTGCAGTCTGCACAGGCTGACCTGGGCCGAAACCTGTTGCTAACAGTCGATTTCCTGAATGTCCAAGGAACAGTTTACCTCATGATTCAGTGGGTAATTTGACAAAATAGACTTTATGGATCTATGGTCATGTGATGACATTGTAATAAATATACCTGTTTTCTATGAACCATGCTTTATCTTGATTTACACTGGTATTTCACTTTTTTCAACATGACATTTAACAAGGGATGGGACAAAAACAAGTATTTGAATATTTATTTTTAATGTGCAAACATGCTGGAATATTTGTTTTAAAAATTGTAGGATTTTGTTTCCGAAATAGTATAATATCAAACATGTGCCTCGGAACAATTTCGCTAGCTAGTTTTTAAACCTTCACATAGAGAAAGGTCCTCAGGATGCAAAATCAGTCAAATGATGATGATTACTTTTCTGTCTGCTATTGTAGAAGAAAAGGAGCAAAAACAAAGTATTTCCCGTATCAAAAGTTTGGTTGTCACACAGATCATGAATATTAAATGAATACTTGAATAAGACTCGAAATATAGACGTTGCACCATTGATATTTACGTTTTTAATTCTAGGATTAATAAAATAGTTCAATTTCAACATGTTTTGTTGTGGTGGTAAATTCACCTACAACAATAGAAACAACAACAAACACTTGTAATTAAAAATTGACCAAAGGACATGTGCCTCAACCAATCTTACGGTGTCAAGCACCACCAATCAAAATGGTATAATGATAATTTTGATGGCAGACCATAAATTGAAGCACATTCTTAGGGATAAACTACACCTTGACAAACAAAGGTTTGACTGACGAGACCTGGATCTTATCGATGTGTGAGAACTTTTTTCTTTAACTGACAAATTTGTGAGAACAAAAATGTTAGAAAGAATATTCAACTATTAATTTCGTAATTGAATATTTAGCCCTTTTTCAGAATATGGTATTCAACTATTCAGTCCCACCCCTACATTTACCATTTGTTGTTAGTGCAATTCAAGTTGGCTGTTACAGATGATTTTAAGTTATAACATTTCTTGTTGTTATGTTTTTTTCGGCAATTTCTTGTGCATTCAACACTTTCTTTATCCATACAGTTCTGCCTGCAGACTACTTGTGAAAGCAGCGTCGGAAAGCTGTATTGCACTTGGACCATGAACCTTTCAGGCCTGTTTGCTCATCATTGTGATGCTCCTACTTTACATGCTAGACTTTAGGTTGCTTCAGATTTATTGAAATGTCAGTCAAACATCTACCTTGAAGTCCATGTGGTGGCCAAAATAAGTCTGACTGTACATAGTATCGGTAATTCTGTTCTTGTGCTTTTGTATTTAGATTATGGTCACTTTACTTACCAGAGGTAATGTTTATTTATTCAGAATATTTTTTCAGAAAAAAATTTCCTTCAAACAGACTAATCAAAAGTATTATGATGTCACAACTTTTATTAGTTTACTTTATCATTGATTACATTTCTGTCTATTGATCTGCTCCTTAAAAAATGGGCTACTTTTCTTTGATATATTTTCTGAGACCAACATTCAAACTGTAGCACTGTTTCTACACTGTAGGCTATTTCTACATGTTGCTGCTGTTGTTTGTTTTTTTTAATGCTTTGTTTGAGCATTTATTTATGGAATGGGTGAGACACCAACAATTCATTTCTTATCATTGACCTATGCTTTGTTCAGACCACATCTGCACACCATTATGTGCCTTGTCAATGCCAATTGTGTCTACCAATACATGTATATGCTTTGCATTGTTTTGTTCACTATTACTCGTTTTTTAAGGTTACATTTGCACAGAAGTATGTTTTTTTTCCAGGCCATATTTGTATACAAGAATGTGTTTTGTTTAGCCCACATTTGTTCACTATTATGTGTTTTGTCAATGCCATTTCAGTTAACCAATGTATGAGCCATGCTCTGTGAAAAAGGGGCTTAATACATTGCAAAAATCTTTCGACTCAAGTCAGCCTGCACAGTCTGCTCAGGCTAGATTGCGCAGGCTGACCTGGGCCGAAACTTTTTTCTATTGGTCAATTTTCTGCATGTCCAAGGCCCATTCCAGTTCGTGATTAAGTTGGTTGTTAAAATAATGGCTATAATGAATCCACAATTATGTGATGGCTTTATAGGTATCATGCATCACGGCGATACTTGAAGACCCCCTTTTCACAGAGCATGGCTCGTATGCTTTGTATAGGCATTATTTGTTCACTATTGTGTTTGCATTTTTCAAAATTTGTACAGAAGGATATGTTTTTTTTTTTTTATGGCCACATTTGTACACAAGGATGTGTTTTGTTATGGCCATATTTGTTCATTATTATGTGTTTTGTCAGTGCTAATTCTGTTAACCAGAAGGTGTTTTGTTAAGGTCACATCGTAAATTGGCATAAATGTCTACAAACCAGGAGGTGATTTGTTAAGGCTAATTTTGTTCACCGTTATGTGCCTTGTCAAGGCAACATCTCGTCAGGTATTAGAATTTTGTGCCTCAATGAAACCACTTTAATTTCGTTTACTGTTATGTGCTTTGCAATGGCAACATCTCCTCATCTGTTTGTGATGTACACGTACATTGTTGAGGCCATATCCCTTTACGAGTATATGCTTATGTTAAGGCCACATCCATTCATATGTATGCTCTTTGCTAAGGGGCATTTAAGTACACCAGCATTGGTAACCAGCATTTTCTCCTTTTTCCATAATGTTTTCTACCCTTCCAATTTCAAATTTCAATTTTTGAGTAACATTAGTTTTATTTTGTCATCTGCAAATGCTGTCAATTTGGACATGTCTAAAATTGTGTGAATTGGTAAAGACTTCAGAAAAATCCCATTATTTTAAAACATTTGTCATCTGCACTTGATTTAGATGAGTAAAATATTTTCGTGTTTGATAAAGTACTAACTGTTACAGGCCATGACTTGCTCCTTTACCCAAAAATGTTTTAACCCAAATGACAAAATTTTGGACATGTCCAAATTGAAATGCATTTGCAGGTGACAAATTAAATGTAGCTCAGAAAGAAAATAATGTCTGAGAAAGGGTAGAAAACTTTGTTGGAAATTGAGAAAATGCTGGCTACCAGCATTTTCTCCTTTTCCCACAATGTTTTCCAAAGCTTTCTTCCTCAGGGTAGTTAAAACTCATGACTGTGTAGAAAAGGGTTAAACACCTTTCTGCCCCATAGGTGTACAAACTCATATAATTGTGTGGTAATGGCTAAACTAGCATTTAGTGATTTTCCAAGCATGTAAAGTCTAAACAGAGTTAAAAAGAAAACATTGTCATATGCCAAGGAATTCACTCTGTTCATTACAATGCTTCATTAGTCTTTACCAGAAAACAAAATTTTTAACTTCCCCAAATTGAAAGTATTAGCAGATGACAAATTATATGTTACTCAAAATATAAAATTTGTCTTAGAAAGAATAGAAAACATTGTGGGAAAAGGAGAAAATGCTGGTGACCAGCATTTTCTTCTTTTTCAACAATGTTTTCAAAAGCTTCCTTCCTCAGGGTTGTTAAAAGTCAAAATTGTTTGGTAAAGATTTAAACATATTCTTTTTTATGTCATTATTACTTTATCAGGTGTAAATTTGCATGATTTTTTTTTGTTAGCTTCTTGTTTTACTTAAACAGTATTTTCTTTTATATACAGACTGCAATAATTATCATTTAAGGAAATATTTTCATATTTTATACTTTAAAATTTTATATTTACTATTTTTACGTTGAGTGAGGGAGGGAACTCGCCCATCGCTGTTTCATTTTCAAATCAGATCTGCTTTTGAATTTACCATTTTACTACGTAATATTATTGTTCAGAATAATCAACAGTCCATAAAGAAAAATGGCAGACGCAAAGATAAATAGTGTACATGTACTTTCAAATAAAGAAATGTTTAACCTGAAGGCTTGTTTTCTTTTGATGTTGATTTATTTTATTTTAGTATTTCATTTCCTGTTCTGCATAATTTTGGATGCCTTGAATAAGGAAAGTTACAAAGGAAAAGAGATGAGATATGACTGTAGAAATGGTCAAGAGTTACATGAGAATGACAAACTGCCTATTTCATCATTAAAATGGTTTTCAGTTCCACTGGTCAAAGGCCAGAGAGCTTATGTCATTGCCCTGTGTCTGTTGTACATCTGTCCATGCATTAAAAACTTTTATTTCTTCTCTGAAACTATCCATCCAATTTTGACCAAACTTTACAGAAGTGATCCTGCCATAGTCCTCTTCAGAATTTGATTACTTTAAAAACTCCGGTTGCTATAGCAAAAAAAGTAGAAAATATCGAAAATCTTTGAAAATTTGCTCGTCCAAAACCATCAAGCCTAGGGCTACCAAATTTGGCATGTAATTTCATCTAATGGATTTCTACCAAGTTTCTTCAAATTATAGCCCTGTGGTCAAAATTGGCCTCGCCTCGGGGGTCACAAGTTTTACATTGGATTATACAGTACAAACTTCAAACATCTTCGAGTTCTAAGCCATAAGGCCTAAGGTTACCAAATTTAGGCATGTAGCTTCATCTAATGGACAACTACTAAGGTTTTTCAAATTGTAGCCTTGAGGTCAAAATTGGCCCTGGGGTTACAATTTTTACATGGGCTTATATGGTGAAAAGTTTAAATATCTTCTCATTCTGACACTCATCCCTAACCATAAGATCTAGTGCTACCAAACTTTGCATGTAACTTAATCTAGTGGGACTCTACCAAAATTTATAGCCCTGGGGTCAAATTTGGCACTACTTCTGGCAGTCACAATTTTTACATTGGCTCATATAGTGAAAACATTAAAAATCCTTTTGTACCTTACCATAACCCTAGGGCTACAGAATTTTGCAGGTATATTTATCTAATGGACCTCTACCAAGAATGTTGAATTTAAAGCACTGGGATCTAAATTGGCCCTGCCCCATAAGTTTTACATGGGCTTAAATAGTGAAAACTTTAAAGAACTTCTTGTTCCTGACCCTGAGATACAACTCTAATATTCTATGAGCATACTCATTTAGCAGGACTCTGAGTTTTTTTAAATTAAATCCCTGGTGTCAAAATTGGCTCCACTCCATGAGTAATGAATTTAATATGTGCTTACAGGGTGAAAATTCTAAATTTGGATCACATCTGAATTTGTTCAAAATTTATGCCTGGGGTCAAAATTAGCTCCACTTCAGGGGTGTTATGTTTTAAAGGGGATTTACATGTATATTGAGGAAACTTTGAAAATCTTCCTGCCTATAACCACACGGCCTAGACCTGTCCTGTATTTTTTTGTACGTAGCCTTATCTTGTGGACCTGTACCAGGATTCAAGTAATAATGGCTCTGTGGTAAAAATGGCTTCACCCTGAGGTCACAACTTAAAAATGGGCTTTTGTAGAGAAAACTTTATTAAATCTTCTTGTTGGAAACCATTTGGCTAGAATTCTGCTGTTTGGTATGTAAGGTTTGTACATATTAGCAAGAGGAGCAATACAGGGCCATCATGGCCCTCTTGTTATCAATATAGATAGGTTTAACTCCTTACCAGAGGACAAAATTTTAATCTTGTCCATTTTGGAAGTATTTGCAGAAGACAAACAATTGATGGGATTTCTTAATTGAAAGGTTAAAAAATAGTGGGAAAAGGTGAAAATGCTGGTTTAATACCAGCATTTGGTTCCACAATGTTTTCAAAAGCCTTTTTCCTGGGGGTCATAAAACCTAGAAAAAATATTACATAGGATTAAGATAGCAAAGCAATTACTGAAAATGTTTATTCCTATTATGTAACAAAACTGTCAAACAAAAAAGTGAAATCACAGTGAAGGCTACAATGATATAAATCTTGGTATCAGTACATAAAAGTCCACTGTAAGCAAAGGCCATGGCCAGTCCCAGAGAATCCAGAAATCTGAATGAAGCAAAGGCCTCATCTCTATGTTTGGAAAAGAACAGGCTGTATAATGCTGAAATGTATGAACAAAACTAGATTAACTATTGACCAAACAACAAAATTTTAAACTGGTCCAAATTGAAAAAAATTGTACACGACAAATGTGACTCAAATGGTTTGACTTGTTTCTGCCAAAACTACCAACCTATGTCATCCTGCACAATCCATGCAGTCTGACCTGGGTCGAAACTTTTTACTTTTGGTGAATATTCCACTGCATGCCAAAGGACCATTCCATGTCTTAATTCAGCTGGGTCTCTTTTCTTTATGATCCATATAATGTGATAACTTTCTTGGTATTATGCATTACAAAGATGCATCAAACCGCCTTTTCCAGAGTGCTGTTCAAATGACTGTCATTTTAGAGAAAAAATATGTAACGTACGATTCATCGCACTTGCAATTCCAGGCCCCCCTCTCCCCTCAACAACTACTTACTGAGGCATTAACTCTTCACTGAAACCACAAATTTATAGACTTATCCAAATTGAAAGCAAATTGAGCGACAAATTACTTGTAGCTCAAATGACGGAATGAACTTTGATTGGGTAGAAAACATTGTGGGAAAAGGAGAAAATGCTGGTTACCATCATTTTCTCCTTTTTCCACAATATTTTCAAGGGCCATCTCCACCAGGGTCATTAAAACTGGCGATTGTGTGGGGAAAAGTTAAGCACATTCTGGGAAGAAATCTTGCCTACCTGTAACTGTAGGACCATATATTGCATCTCCTACACCCCAGAGGGCAGCAGTAAGATATATATGGTAGGCTTGTTGACCACTTGGTTCCCATAATAACATAGTCACACACAGAGATATCTGCACTGCAAAACCTGCACTAAAGATATTCAACTGTCAGATGCTAATCTATATCTGCACTTCAAATACGAATTCCACAAATGATGCTTGTGACATCATTTACAACTTTTGCTGTTACTTCCGTAGGCCTAAACGAGGCGTGTTTCTGTCAGACAAGTGCGAAAATTAGCGCTGAAATACTTTCTCCTATCGAATTTTGAGTCAAATATGGATTTTCAAAACTAAGAATTATACTTATCTGTGTTGAATACATACAAGAATGCTGCTCTGAAGAAGATAGCCATTTACAAGAGGTTCAAACGCTTTGAAGAAAGATGAGAAAACCTTTCTAATGGTGAGCGCAGAGGCCGTCCAATCAGGATCACGCCATATGACCAGGGTCTGTATTCACCAACCATTCTTAAGTACGTTCTCAGTCTACTTCTCTAAGATTTTCTAGATTTAGCCAATCAGAAATCGTGTTACTTTCAAATTTAAAAATTTCTGGAGAATAAGACTAAGAATATTCGTAAGAATGCTTGGTGAATACAGACCCTGTTGTCGTGGTAATCAAGGAGCTACTGGACAACAATAGACAGTTCATAATCACAGGAACTGACGTGACATACTTAGGGATTTTTCGTACAAATATGGACTGTATGTTGTGGAAAGTGTATCATAATGAAGCACGAGTTCTTCGAGAAGGATAAAGTGTCTAGGTTAGTAGGTAGGCCTAATTTGTTGTCAATGGCAAAACGTCTTTGGCCGGATAGTGTACAGTGACATGACAATAGTAACTGGGAATTTTCTATTTGATGTATGATATTAATGAGGATCGGGATTCATACCTGTATAATCAATAAATATTTGGTAGAAATTTCTCGTGCATCACATGTTAAAGAAATGAGAGAACTTTACCGCGAACTTTTTTATCACTCATCCCACAACGGTGGTACAACGATACAACAGTCCCATTAACGGTTCGCAAAAGCAATTCAGTCCATTGTTCAACGCCAGAGATCTCTGGCAGATGCAGAGTTTTACAAAGTATCCGTCCGGTCTACACCAACTGTTTGCAAAGATATAAGCCTATAACTTTCTTATTGCTGATGCAACCTTGGGCCACTAGTTTGTTAGGACAATTAAATTAGTTCAGAATTTTTAAGATATACAAGAACCTGATGCAACATGTTCTGACCGCTTTTAAAAAGCTCTGCAATGACTGCCATACCTCGCAAGATACAATGCGAGGGGTCATGCAACACTGATATAAAGGTCTGCGTGTGGTTATTAACTGCTTGCAGAGAAATCGTGAAAAGGACTTGTGTACACGTAAGTTTATATAGAAATGGATGTCATGCCTCTCTTGTAAATGCGTTGCAGTTATTTCAAAATTACATATGAACATGTACCAAAGAATTCTGTTTCATTCAGCCATTACCTGCAGTGAAAAGCGGGAGTTCCCCTGTGTATTTACACAACCTCCCTGCCACAAACGATACAACCGTAGTGACCACGCCGTAAGCAATCATCACAAAGCCAACACTTTCGACGCCCATTGTACAACTGACGAATGCCTGCAAAGACAAGGTCAAGTACCACTACGATGTCTCATTTATTCTCGTGGTTCTTTTGTGTCCCTAGTGCTAGGGTGGGGGTTTGCAGCGCCTTGCCAAAGGGCACTCAAATGATAACACAGTGCCACTGATGATAGTCATACCCAAATCTTTCGATAACAAAGCCACCAACATAACCACTGAGCCACGAGTGACTTCATTTTCATCTTAATTTATCATGGTAAACATACACTTTAATGTTCTACATTTTCGGTATGGCCAAAATATTGCAACTCTAATTGCTGTTTTAGTCAGCATATCTTCCCTTATATGGCACAATGTAGATTTATGACTTGACTGTATGTTTAATGCTGTCTGATCTCGATTAACACTTACTGATTTTTTTTAATACCTGCTAGTCCTGAGTCCTACATTCATAGTTTATAACTCGGGACGAAAATTGGTTTATCCTTGGACTCATAAAAATAATAATACTGCAATAGAATAATATCTTTGGTATTATTTTGCGGTCGGACTCACTGCGATGGCACCCAGTGTAAATTTTTATAAATCATCTTACAGTTGTCCCTTAACTCATTACCAAACGACACTATTTTAGGTTTGTCCAAATCGAAAGCATTTGCAGACGACAAAATAAAAGTGACTGAAAATTTGAAATTTGTTTTGTGAAGGGTAGAAAACATCGTGGGAAAAGGAGAAAATGCTGGTTACCAGCATTTTCTCCTTTTCCCACAATGTTTTCTAAAGGCTTCTTTCTCAGGGTCGTCAAATGTAGGGATTGTGTGGTAATGGGTTAAAAGATCAGTCATGCACAGTGAAAAGGAGTTTGACGCATCTGCAATAACTATCGACTCATGTAATTCTACACAGTCCGCCCAAGCTGACATGGCTCGAAACTTCACTGTTTGTAAATTTTTCTGTCTGTCCAAGGACCATTCTACCTCATGATTTAGTCGGGTGTATTGCAAATTTTATGGTTCGATAATTATGTGATGACTTCTTTGGTATTACACATCACGGAGATGCATTGAACCCCCTTTTGCAAGGGCATTGCTCGTCAAAATTTGAGCTCAGTACTCTAATGGAAGCGTTACGACCAGAAAGCATTCTGTTCCGGTATCACACCATACCTGTTACAATGCAGAAAACTCACCACTGTATAATCTCCGACAGCAAACACTCTACTAATACCTCGATACAATGTCATCGGAATTAAATACCTCTGTGTTTTGGACATAAACATGTGTTTTAAAACCTGAGATAATCGTCCGCAGATTGACAGACGATGCCGTGGAGTAAATGGCAGGTTTCTCACAAATAATGTTCCAAGAATAGCGACGCCCGCACAGCCAATACAAATAGAGGTGTATATATTTATCTGTAAAAGCAAAAGAAATGACATCTTCGTTATCATGTGTTGAAGAGAGCAGTTCGGAATACCCAATAAAGTTTCTTTGCTCTGTACCAGACGAAAAAAGCTAGGACTAATCCAAAATGAAACCATTTGTAGAAGAGCAATTAGATGGGGCTCAAATGATGTGAATTGTCTTGGAAAGGTTGTGTGAAAAGGAGAAAATACTGGTTGTTAAATGTTTGAATTTTCGTTAACGGGTTAATCGAATCTGCTGAAGAGCCAGCTTTTCCTGTCTATCCATGGAAGTTAAGCTGTGTAGACATCTGTGTTTATAGCTCGAACTGGTGACTCGAAGGGGAAAGTAATAGAACAAGGCCTGTTTAAAGCACTTGAAGCCCTTGATGCTCTTTTCCAGATTAAAGCGACTACGTCTTGAGTTTTGATCCATCGAAGGGTAAAGAAATGTGACAGAAATGTCAGTTCTGTATAAAACACAAACATTCTATTATGCTGAAGAGCTGAAGAGCTAGCTGTAATGGTAATGCGGTTTGGTTCTCGTTTCTCCTTGGAACTTATGAGTAAGCCATGTGTTAAATGCTTGGATGGGTGACCAGGCTGATACATGTTTCACAGGAATAATGAATAGTGAAACATACTAGATAAAGCCTCACACCTCGCGAAGATGAAGAAAACTGTTTAATGCTTGCAAGATAAATTCAAAAGCATGCTAATTTTATTAGCCCTTAATGTGCATATGCGACACATTTAATTCGTGCTTGCAAATGCTTTCAGTGTAGGTCTAAGTCTATAAATTTTTGGCTTCTGGTAAAGAACTAGATGAAAATCAACACAGATATGGTACTTTCCACATACAGACGTTTGATTCTGCAACAAGAAGAATATTGAAAAAATGGTAACCTTGTCTTTTGAAGGAGGGTTTAAGTTGGTGTTATTAGTGGTATCACGCGGGCAGTACCTCGAACCACAAAGTGGCACATCATATGCCTGTAGTGTGAGGTTAGAATCCCCAGTATCCTGAAACACCAGTGATGAGTACAGGTTACCCCATACCTGCGCTGAATAGATAATGGAATAGAATGGTTATGCTGCAAAACAGAAGAAATAAAGGAAAGATACCGGAAAAGAAAGAAAGAGAAAGAGAGAGAGATTTTCACAATTGTAGAAATTCGACGAGCTAAGAACAGACTATATTAATTCGCAGCTCTTATTTTTTTCGTCGTTAATATTTTCGCCCTTATTTAAATTTCAGCCATGCTCTGTGAAAAGGGGTTAATGCATCTGCGAAAAGTATCGACTCAGGTTCAGCCTGCGCAATAAGCGCAGGCTGACCTGGACCGAAACTTTTAGCTATTGGTCAATTTTCTGTTTGTCCAAGGACTAGTCTACTTCATAATTCAGTCGGTTGTAAACAAAAAGTGGCTGTTATGGTTCCATAATTATATGATGGCTTGATTGGTACAATGCATCACGGAGATGCATTAAGCCCTCTTTTACCAGAGCATGGCTTATTTCTATATATTTAGACATATACACATGTATGTCGAAACAGGTGCTCCAACAAATATAAACGACTTGAAGTGGATTGTCGCTTCCTGGACGCCTGACCATTACCCGCATCATGATATGGGTAGTTTCGAACGTTGATCCCGTTTTTCTCGAGATTTCAACTAGAACCTCCAAATGTGAGAGCCGACGCACTACTCCTCTACTGTATTCTCCAACAACCACTTGTATTTTAATATGAAATTATATACAGGGCTTACCTTGTCTTTATTCCGTCATAAAACATTCCTGTGTTTTAACGACCCCGAGGAAGAAAGCTTTTGTAAACATCGACGGAAAAGGAGAAAATGCTTTTTCTCTCATCTCGACTATGGTTTCTACCTTTGCAAAAACAAATCTGACCAATTAACTGGCATCAAATTCAATGTCTGCAAATGCTGTTTCCCAACATGCCTCACTAGTTTCCATTTTTTTTTTTTCTGAGATATGTCAATTTGCATACTATAGCCGTTCCCGCATCCCGAACCTCTTGCAAAACTAAAAAGACGTGGAAAAAGCACTCACAACTGTAAAATATTGCAAAGAAAACACCAAAAAACAAAGTCGTGGTCTCTGAAATGGACTTTCTGACTGAGGTCTCACTGTACTTTACAAGATCTGTGATGTAGGCCTGACTGGCAACCCAGAGGTGAGTGGCACCTGAAATAAATGAAGGAAAGACGTTGTGCATAAGCTAGTGATGACATAAGCCGGACTGGAAACCCAGAGGTGACTGGCACCTGTAAAAAATGACAGAAGGGCGTCGCGCATGAGCTAGTGATGACATTAGGCTTGGCTTGCTACCCAGAGGTGAATGGCACCTGTAAAAAATGACAAAAGGGCGTCCTGCATAAGTAAGTGATGAGAATAAGGTTCACTGACAACCCAGATGCGAGTGGCATCTGTAACAAATGACAGACGGGGGTTTCGCACAAGCTAGTGATGACATTAGACCTGACTGGCAACCCAGAGGTGAATGACATCTGTAACAAACAACAGAGGGGCGCCACGTATCAGCTAGTAATGACATAAAGCCTGACTGGCAACCCAGAGGTGAGTGGCACGTGTAACAAATGACAGAAGAGTGTCGCGCATAAGCTAGTGATGGCATTAGACCTGACTGGTAACCCAGAGGTGAGTGGCACCTGTAAAGAATGACAGAAGGGTGTCACGCATAAGCTAGTGATGACATTGGACCTGACTGGCAACCCAGATGCGAGTGGCACCTGTAACAAATTACAGAAAAGCGTCGCACATAAGCTTGTGATGACATTAGACCTGACTGGATACCTAAAGGCTAGTGGCACCTGTAACAAATGACAGAAGAGCGTCGCGCATAAGCTAGTGATGACATTAGACCTGACTGGCAACCCAGAGGTGAGTGGCACCTGTAACAAACGATGGAATGGTGTCGCGCATAAATTAGTGATGACATAAGTCCCGACTGGCAACCCAGAGGCTAGTGGCACCTGCAACAAATGACAGAAGTGAGTCGCGCATAAGCTAGTGATGACATTAGGCCTGACCAGCAACCTAGAGCTGACTTGCACCTGTAACAAATGACAGAGGGGCGCTGTTCATAAGTAAGTGATGGCATTAGGCCTGACTGACCACTCAGAGGCGAGTGGTACCTGTCACAAAAGACAGAAGGGCGTCGCGCATAAGCTAGTGATGACATTTGGCCTGACTGGCCACCCAGAGGTGAGTGGTACCTTTAACAAAGAACAGGATTGCATCACACATTAGCTAGTGACAAGAAAACTAAATTGCGGCCCGTAACGACAAATGCTATGGGAATGCAGATTGTTTCCAAACTGACAGAACAATGAATCTTAGAACTACACTGGTTAAAAAGTTGCCCAGTCGCTCTATCTTTTGTTTACTTTTTACCATGTTTTGAATTTTATTTTTTTCTGCCGGCTACTTTTGAACTCGTTTTTTTCCAGCGACTAACACTTCAACCAACCGTACCATAACAGACTGTTATTTTCAGAAAATACTTTTAAAAGGTATGATGTAAGTGCATTTTAACACCGCAAAGGTGGGCCATCTTTTACCCCAGGATCACCTTTTTAACAACTTTGATAAAGGCTTATCAGATGATGCTAAATAAACCTAAATTCAGAAATTTAGGCCGTTGGGTTTCAGCGACCACAATATATCAGTTTTAGCACTTCTGGCCCTGCTAAGCTAAAAACCTGACACAAAATATTGTCAGTAAGGCACTTTGAAATAATTCTAGATCTAATAACTTTCAATTTATCGTTGCAAAGGTCTGTTTGTTTCATAACATTATGTAGTTTGTTTGTTTTTTTTTTTAAATTATTTTTCAAAATTTTCTCTGTTACATTATCTGTTATAACAAAAGTGACATACCTACACCGATAAGTACAGCCCCAGGAACAACCGTGAACCAGGATGAATGAAAACCGGACGCCAAGTATCCAACGTACGTTACCATTGACACGGTCATGATCGTCTTCGACCGGAAGTTTGACAATGTAAGTGGTACAAAAACGTTTGTGACTACAGCAGAGGTATACAACACTGTAAGACCAATAGTTCCAAGCGCTTTCTCTTTGTTTAAGGTACTTTGCACGTTAGAGAAAGTGTTGACCGCAGAGAACATCACCATGAAGGAGACACTCAAGATGATTAAATTAGACATGGCCTGGGATTTTGACAGCTTATATATTTCAGCGTCACGTCTCTCAGTACTAGTAACATTCACAGAGCTGGCTGCATCCTCTTGATCACTTGGCCCAAGTTCACGGCCGTTCGCATTTCCGGTGTCGTTTCTAAAGAGTTTCTCAATTTCGCCGGAATGAACACTGTCACGTAGGACATCGGTATTTTCACCTTCAATATTATCGTTTAGTTCATTTTGTCCGTCAGGATATTTAGGACTTGATTCTTCTTGTATGGGCTCGTCATTAGCAACATCTTCCTTGTTCATGGCTCTCATTGTAGTTACGAGTATAAGGATTTACTGTATCGAATAGAAGTACAGTGAAATTTCGATTTTAAGAACAACCATTTAAAATCATTTCTTTGTTTGGTGTTAAACGCCATTATCAATATTATTTCAACTGGAGCTGCTAGTGCACCGTTCCATGCTTTTCTTAGTTTCTTTTAACAGTACTCTCGACATTCTTCTTTCCAAGCCTGGCCGAGTATCTCAGTGGTTAGCGAATCAGACTCGTGACCTGGTGAGTTCGATACCCGGTTCAGGCTAACTCACTTCTTTGCGATTCTTCACCTCTCATCTCTGATACATGTAAGAAAAGTAGTCAGTAGCATTGGAAAGAAAGTTGTGTCAGTACTGGTGTGTGAAAGCCAGGAAACATATGCGTAGGTGCACTGAACGCCGTGGTATGACCTAAGCTGTTAAAACTGCGTTAACTCCAATACAAACAAACAAACACGCCAAAAGGCATTCTAGCACTACATTATTAATTTAATCCATGTATGCCAACACTATTCACCAAGCGCTTGACCTCTCATTGAGATGATATTCACCCCTAGACTTACTTATCGCGACACAAGGCCCTTTTTCAGACAATGTAGATCAAGATCAGAGTGCACAGAACGTGCAGCCTGATGTGGTGCCTACTCCGTCCCATGTGGTGAGATTTTTCTGGCGAAAAGGGCTTTAACCCTTATTCTGTTGAATAAGTTAAATAATACCTTCAAGTCGAGGGTAAAAACCCAATGGTTGCTATTTCAATGTTATTTATTGGGGGAGAATTATCCCCTTATCGGACAGTGTAGATCAAAGATCAGACTGCACGTTCTGTGCAGTCTGATCTTGATCTACACTGTCCGCAAAAGGTCAATGATTCGCGCTTGGCAGTATAAGAGTAAAAAATCACAATATTTTGGGTTTCACTATTGCTTGCATATTCCCATACATTGCTTCTGAGGACTTTAAAGGTTTTCGATCATACATTGTACAATCGAGCCATGCGCTGGGAAAATGGGATTTAATGCATCCCCTTTGATGCATTATACCAAGCAAGACACCTCATAATCATAGATCCATAATATATCCATTTTATCTAACAACCGACTGTATCATTAGGTGCAATGGTCCTTTGACTTGCGGAATATTGATCAATTGCAAAAAGATTCGACCCAAGTAGGCCTGCGCGGATTGCGCAGGCTGACCTGGGTCGAAACCTTTTTTGCAGATGCATTAACCCCCGTTTTCACAGAGCATGGCTCGTATGTATGCATAGTTTATGTCAAATTTTTCGTTATCTTACTATGAGGCCTAATCGTTATCTACTGATCCAAGTTGTAGTATCCTTGTATAATATGACTATTCAAAGTGAATTAAGGTGTATAGGCTAAATATGGGGGGAAAAATGTGGCAAAACGAAATTGCTCCATATCCTTCACTGCTTTTCAAAATTGGCCAACTGCAAGACAGAAACGTCATCTGAAGTGAGATAATTTAGTCAAGCAAAGGGTATTTTAGGAGTGACAAACAAAAAATAGATTAACTCCTTACTTAACAATCCCAGGTTTCAACCACCCTGAAGAAGAAGAAGATAATGATGATGATGAAGAAAAAGACGAAGAAGAAGAAGAAAAAGAAGAAGGAGAAGAAGAAGAAGATGAAGAAAAAGACGAAGAAGAAGAAGGATTTAGAAAAAAAATGTTGAAAAAGGTGAAAAACCGGCAACCATTTATCCTATTCCCACAATGTTTTCTATACCATGTCAAAGAACTTCGGTTCATGCACAAGTACCACTTTTGAAAGTCCAGTCTCCAGGTGCTTTCAACTTAATATTTTTTTGCTGTTTACTGGGTGAAATCATCTCCTTATCGGACAGTGTAGATCGAAGATATCAGACTGCACGTTCTGTATCTATACTGTACGGTACTGTATACAAAATATCCTTGAGTCGCGCTTAGCAGCCTATAGTACCGTTTAAAGCAGGTCTGTTAGGATCATGTCCGTTTGAAGCGGTTCTATTTGGGACAGGTTCGTGCTGATTTTAAAAAGACAACTTCTCTCTGTCAGTGTGTTCTGTAAGAAATAGGTACTAACACAGTTCCATTATTGCCTTTTTAAAATCTGCACAGACCTGTCCCAAATGGCCTGCAACACACGAAAAGGGGCATTCAGACACTTGCGTAAAGTGTCGTCTCGGATCAGCCTGCGCAGTCCGTGCAGGCTAATCCGAAAGGACACTTTCCGTTTTTATGTAATTTTCTGTTTTGTGCAAGTCTACTTTTGCACAAAATCTAATGTAGTCGTAAAGTGCCGTCTTGGATTAGCCTGCGCGGACTGCGCAGGCTGATCCGAGACGACACTTTACGCAAATGTCCGAATGCCCCTTTTCGTGTGTTGCAGGCCAAATAGACTCCTACAGAGCTACGCAGGACTCCTTACGAGCCGATTGATCCCGATTGGACGAGAGGAAAGACGCTGAATCTCACCTGATATGCTGTACCGATCTGTCTGCTCAACATTTTTTCTAATTCCAATGAGTAAGGGGTCATGCGTGGCTCAGCAGTAAATTAAAACGCTCGTAACCTGGAAGCCCCGGGTTCAAGCCTCTCTTGAAGCACTTGGTTTTTCGTGTGAGTGTCCTTGTGCAATACACTTCAGGGCCTTCGCCTAATACCAGTTAAACTCAGTACATACATGAATGTTTGAGCTTTCGCAGTGACATGGCTTAAATTAAGTTGAAAGCGGCGTAGAACACCATTCAATCAATCAATCAATCAAACAATCAATGAGGTCGTACGTCTCTGCAAACGATTCTAGTAAATTTACAGAATATCGTTAGGATACTGCCTGCTAGCCCCAACTTGGCACTGATCGATTGAGGTGTACACGTAGTTCAAGGTCATTCCATGCTTTAAGAATACCACGAGTAGTATTTGGGTAAGACAGAGACTGGCACTCTATATATTAACCGATCATAAAACTGTAAGATGGTGACTAAAGTGTAGTTTGTAGCACACTGCAACGATTTGGTAACGCTAATAATTTACCAAGACTTTATAAATGCGTGTATCTTTTGCAATTTTACAACAGTGTAAAGATGCATACAAATTTACCCTTTACCTGCTAAATATGCCATGAAACTTTAAAGCCAATGGTAAAACCCATAATTCTCATGTTTTAAAGTTAGTTTGGGGGGAAATATAATCTCCTTCAACGGCAGATGTTGCATCAGACTGCACAGAACGTACACTCCGATCTTCGATCTACACCATCCGATAAGGAGATATCTTCCCTCCCTTCCCCCTCCCCCCCCCCCAAAAAAAAAGAGAAAAAAAATACCCTTGAAATATTACCATAGGTTTGAAAGTTTCATTTCACTTATTTAGCAGAAAATGGATTAAAGTGTAGATCCTAAATCTCAAGATTTGAGACAAGAAATTAATTGGTCATTTTAAGCATCTTAGCACCTTTACAAACCTAGAACTGACAAGAAGGAGAGAGGTTTTCATTTCTATGAAAAATTTCTTTGCAATTGGGACCTTTTTTTTGGTTTGAATATTCATGTGCTATCAACATTACCTTTGCGACTCTCGATATGATAAAAACGTATGTATGTAATTAGCAAGTTATTTCATTGTATTTATGAAATACTAGGTGGTTAAAAAAGAAACTCCAAACCAACTAAAAAAATTAAGACAAATGTACAGTAATTATCATCTAAGACATTTACTTTTATTGACAAGAACAAAGAACAAAGTGATAGATATTTGTGACAAGATATGGATAGTTTGAACGATGTATATCTTGTAGCGTGTACAGAGAAACGCGCTGTAACTGAATGTGAGTCCCAACCCGAGGGAATCTAGTAGACGGAAACAAGATAGCGCTGCTTCAGGTTTCTTCTTGAAATATACACTGTAGATTACTGAAAACAGAAAAGAAAATATCTAAAAATATTTAAAAAATAAAAGAGGAAATCTAAGGGACAGAAACAAGATAGCACTGCCCAAGTTTCCAGATGAAATGTTCGTTGTAGATTAGTGAAAACAGAGAGCAGTGTTTTGTAGATGATTAAAAGGAAAACCAAGTATGAGGTCGATGTGGGCCTCAAGCGCTCTAAGAACTGGGTCCGTATTCACCGGCCACTCTTGGAACGTTCTTGATCTTATTCTCCAGAGTTTCCTAAATTTTAAAGTAACACAACGTCTGATTGGCTGGACCATTTGGTCCAGCCAATCAGAAGTTGTGTTACTTTCAAATTTAGAAAACCTTGGAGAATTAGACTAGGAATGTTCTTAGGGAAAGGTTGCTGAATACGGACCCTGGTCATTAGTAGAAGAGGTGATGATTTACCACTTTACGTGTTGTTAACTTGCTCAGTCGGTAAAGTCGCTAACTAGGATTTGAAATGCGCATGTTTGAGTGTTGGCAAATAATCAACTATTATTGTATGTCATTTTTCCCAAGTATACATGTATGTAAACAGTAGTATCCCGATGACTTTACCTTACAATATTTCAACTTAAAATATTTTGTCATAATATAGTTTTATGCTGTCTATTTCAAATCGATCAGAAGATCCTAAGCAACGACTGGCTATGCTAAGTATTAACACTGTACCAAACAATCTAGGATCTTTAAGGTAAAGAGGTGAGGCTTCTGTGGGAGAAGGAGAAAAAGCTGGTGACCAGTATTTTCTCCATATTCCTCAATGTTTCCGACCCTTTCAAAAGAAAAATACAATCACTTGAGCCACATTTAATTTGTCGTCTGCATTTTGAGCCGTGCTCCGGCAAAAGGGATCTTAATGCATCTCCGTGATGCATGATACCAAGCAAGCAATCACATACTTATGGATCCATAGTAGCCTCTTTTTTTTAACAAATGACTTAATCATAAGGTAGAATGGGCCTTGAACATACAGAAAATTTATAAATAGCGAAAAGTTTCGGCCCAGGTCAGCCTGCGCGGACTGCGCAGGCTGACCTGGGTCGATACTTTTCGCATATGCACTAAGCCCCATTTTCACATTATACTTTCAACATAGACGAGTATAATATTTTATAGTCTAGTAAACTCTTCACCAAACAACAACAAAATTCTAGTCTGGTTAAATTGAAAGCCTTTGCAAACGACACATATGGCCTGCAACACGCGGAAAGGGGCATTCGGACATTTGCGTAAAGTGTCGTTTCGGATCAGCCTGCGCAGTCCGCGCAGGCTAATCCGAAACGAGACTTTCCGTTTTTATGTAATTTTCTGTTTTGCGTTAGTCTACTGTAGCACAAAATTTAATGTAGTCGTAAAGTGCCGTCTCGGATTAACCTGCGCGGACTGCACAGGCTGATCCGAGAAGACACTTTACGCAATTGTCCGAATGCCCTTTTTCGCGTGTTGCAAACCAGTTATAATGGCGAGATTTTCTCAACCCTTATCCTGCTTAAAAAGTAAAATGAAACTTTCAAACCGATAGCAAAAACCCAAATTTCGCATGGGGGGGGGGGCGAAGAAAATCTAATTATCGGACAATGTAGATCCAAGATCAGACTGCACCTTCTGTGCAGTCCGATCTTGACCTACACTGTTCGCAATAGGTCATTGAGTCGTGCTTAGCAGCCTAAGAATTAAGAAAGATTGAAAAAATTGTGAGAATAGAAGAAAATGCTGGTTACCAACATTTTCTCTTTTTCCAACAATTTTTCCACAAGCCTTCTTTCTCAGGGTCGTTAAAACTCATTATTTTGTAGAAAAGGGTTAAGCCATATTCTACTTTATACTCGGTTTTATTCAGGATTTTTTTTCAACCTAGGATACAGGTAACAAAAGTCAAACCTGTAACAATAGATAAATGTATGGAGTCTCCAACCGACCATAGTCCTGCTATGACGTAGATAACTGACGATTGTGAAGTGTGGGGTAGCCATAGCAACATGGTAATGCAAACGCCAGTGTGCACAAGGAAAGCTGTGAGATACAAAAGTAAGAAAATGAGCCATGGTCTGTGAGTGAAAAGGGGGACTTGATGCATCTACAAAAAAGTATCGACACAGGTCAGCCTGCGCAGCCTGCGCAGGCTGACCTGAGTCGAAACTTTTGCTATTGGTCAATTTTCTGAATGTGAAAGGTTCAGTCTATCTCATTATTCAGTCGTTTGTAAATGGATTTATGGATCCATAATTATGTGATGACTTGCTTGGTGTGATACATCACGGAGATCCATTAAACCCCCTTTTTGCCAGAGCATGGCTCATATATGTAGAAGTAGAGACGGTGTACCAGTACTCTTAGTAGCTGAACATTAGCGGAAATCTTTATAAAGCAATCCCGAGTTTTAACCTGTGGAAAAAAAGGATTCTGAAAACAATGTGGGAAAAGGAGAAAATGTTGGTAACCAGTCTGTCTGGTATAGTAAATTGTAACGATATAGGTATATCGACGCAAAAAAAAAAAATGAACAATGATAATTTAAAAAAAAAAAAACGTAGAACGGATGATTGAGGATACAAACCTAAGCAGAACAGGGGATAAAGTCCTGTGTAAGTACTGGCTTTACCAAACATGTAAGAGCATAAAGCGCTCGTAAGTCCATAGGTCATCATAACAAACCCTACATTCTCCACGCCAAGAGGGCAGCTCACAAATGCCTGAAAAACCAAACTGAGTCATGCTCTGGCAAAAGAGGGCTTAATGCATCTCCGTGATGGAGTATATCAAGCAAGGTATAACATAATTATGGATCAATAAAACCCATCTTTTTTAACAACCAACTGAATCACGAGGTACACTGGTCCTTTGACATGCAGAAAATTGACCAATAGCAAAAAGTTTCGGCCCAGGTCAGCCTGCGCGAACTGCGCAGGCTGACCTGGGTCGATACTTTTTGTAGATGCATCAAACCGCCTCTCACTTAGCATAGCCCAACTATTTTTGCTTATTTGTCTGTCTGGTGCCTGACACCGTTTTCAACAATATTTCATGTCTGCCAGTACAACCAACCACAATGTATTCTTCACGCTCAGTGACAACCCCCATTATTTGATCCACATTCAATCTGTCTTCTGGAAATGCTTTCATTTTAGTCGAGTCCACGATTTTGTCCTCTACCTGAGAGATTAATACATTCACGCATGAAAAAGGACGATAAAATGAAATATAACCATAACCCAAATAAGGAAAAGGGGGGCCGGGGCGTTTAAATAGACATTGCCCCGTTGGACATCTTTCTACGGGTCACCCCCGCTCGTTAGCCTGGGTTCCAGTCCGATCATTCTTTCCTTTTATATATTCGAATGTTACTTTGTCAAAAAAGACAGGTCTTTTGACATGCAGAAAATTGACCCAAAGCAAAAAAGTTTTGGTCCAGGTCAACTGACTTGGGTCGATACTTTTTGCAGATGCATTAAGCCCCCTTTCCACAGACCATGGTTGATTCAGGATTCCCAAAACACTGCATATCCTATTTGAAAATTTATTGAGCAAGCCTGTCTTTTTACGACCCTAGGGAAGAAGGCTTTCGAAAACTGTTTTGGGAAAAGCTTTTGACGCCGTTTTAACAGCTTAGGTCCTATCACGGCGGTCACTGCAACTACGCATGTGTTTCCTGGCTTTCTCACACCAGTACGAACACAACTTTCTTTCCAAGTCACTGACTACTTTTCTCACATGCACCCGAGGCGAGAGGCGAAAAATGGCCGGAAAGAAAGTTTGTCTCAACCGGGTATCGAACTTACAGCCACCGGGTTACGAGTTGGATACGCCAAACACTGAGCTACCCGGCCGGGCTTTGGGAAAAGGAGAAAATACTGTTATCAAGAATATATTACTCAAATGCTAAGCAGCAAGAATATTGTTGTAATTATCTTAGGTTGTAGTTAAATTTTTATTTTTTTCTTGTTGAACATATACCTTGTGCTTTATTTAATATTGTATATAAAGATTTTACACTTGTTATGCACTTTTTTTTAAATTTTATTTTCATTTTTAACTGGATGGTCACTAAAACGGTTGTTTTTTTTTTTCTAAAACGAGAAAAAAACGGAATTAGCGAAGAAAAAGTTAGCGATTAATTTGGTATGGGCCTAATAACGAGTATGTGACCCGTTGCTATCAATGATAGCTTGGTATAGTCTTTGCATGCCCCTAATTAGGTTATGGATAACCATTACTGGAATGGAATTCCATTCCTCGACAAGGAATGCACCAAGTTGCCGAATGCTTTGTGGCTGGACCTGACGGGCTGAAATGCGGAATTGTAGCTCACTCCACATGCGTTCATTTGGATTTAAGTCGGGAGAACGGGATGGCAAATCTATACGCTGGGTACACTCCCTTTACAATTACTCTTGGACAACATAGGCCGTGTGAAGTGTGAGGACGAGCATTATCATCCATTAAAATGAATCTATCGTCAACAGCACCAGCATATAACCTTACCTGTGTGTCAAGAATTTCATCTCGTTACCGCTGGGCAGTCAATGTGCCTCGATCGAGCACAACCAGGTCAGTTTGTCCATCCCAGCCTTTCCCACCCCGTACCATGATAGAGCCACCCCCATACCGATCATACTCAGCATTGTTTCCTTCATGAAACCGCTCCCTTGGCCTTCTCCACACTCGAACACGCATATCCGTGTAGTCAAGCAGTTTCGGGACTCATCTATAAAGAGGACAGGTCGCCAGTCCATTCTCC
This sequence comes from Hippopus hippopus, assembly GCA_946811185.2. Taxonomy (NCBI): domain Eukaryota; kingdom Metazoa; phylum Mollusca; class Bivalvia; order Cardiida; family Cardiidae; genus Hippopus; species Hippopus hippopus. The sequence continues at coordinate 21,744,780 of OX328103.1, forward strand.
TCCAACCATATGGTCCATCGCCCAAGCAAACCGATGCTGACAGTGGTTTGGAGATAGGGGATACGAATACATGGTCTTCTCGATAGGAGTCCGCTTTCGGTTTCTTCGAGCATGGATAACCAAATATGGATCATCAGCTGCAGATGTAGCCATTCTCCTGCCACCACAATGTTGCCTGATAGGTGTACCGTACGGCTGGTACCTCGCCCAGGTTCTGTTGATAACAGTATGGTGCACACCAAGTGCCTTACCAACTTCACGATGAAGAGCCCCTTGTTCCAACATTCCAACTGCCTGCCACATGTCTGCATCTGATAAATGTCTTCTGACATTCGCATTTGCCATAATAACGTCAAAAAAGTTCAGGCTTTCAAAAGAAAGTGAAGAATAAAGAGTGTACACAAGTTTGGTAAATGTATGCAGTGGCTCAAAACACTATGAAAATTGAGGGTATCTGCATTTGCAAGACAGACTTGCACAAGGCATTTGACTGTCATACAAGGCAATGTGTGTACTGGAGACCTTCTCGATACACCGATGAATAATGTCCAATATTAACATCACAAAAAAAAAAATAGAATACAGACTCTGCCATGGTGCTAGGAAATCTTGGTGCTTAGCAAACTTTGAGTAGTATATCTCGCAAAGAACGTTACCTCCCGGTCTCACAGAGCCCGAATCACCAAAAAATCGTAGTACTTCGGGAAACAGCGTTTTCCCCAAACCACTACGAAAACGAGCCGTTCAACAGACCTTCAGGGCACATTTCCCGAAGTACAACGATTTCCATCCGGACGTGCTACGACGTACTACAATATACTACGATTTACTACGCTTTCACCCCTACTTTTTCCCGAAGTACGCCGAGTTTTAGAGTCGATGTACTACGAAGCATCCCAATCTACACCTACTGTCCCAATTTCTACGTACGAAGGACTACGATATACAACGAACGACGGCGAACTACATCAACAGCTCCGGATGTACTACGAGTTTCAAATCTTCTCCAAGACTTTGCACCCGAATTTAAACTAAAGACACAGCGAAGTATATAAATTCTTCATTTTTCAGTTGAGAATCAGTCATCCTAACTTTTGAAGTGACAACGTGCCAACCACGGCTGAGGAAGTCATCATTGCCATCTTGTGCTTCAAAACTGAGAAGAGGAAGAAGGCTCTGCCTAAACAAGGTCTTGTTGGAATACGAACAGCACTGTCCGCAGCCTAAGCACAAGAAACAAAGGCGGTGGTGGGTGCGGCCTTGGCTTACCAAAGACAGGAGGCAGAGCACTGGAGAGTACCATCAGCTGCTGCAGCAGGGGAAAGTACGCGAAATTAGGGCCGGTTTCTTACCCGAACAATGCCGAATTGACTACTACGAAGTACACCGAAACACTACGGCGTAGCACTAAGAACTATGAAGTACTCCGAAACACGCCAATTTCTGATCAATTCGGCACGACTTTTGAATTCGGGAAAAAATTTTCGCATGTTGAAATTTTTCTCCCGAAGTGTTTTTGAGCCGGAACTTGACGCTGATTTGATTCACGAAGCACTACGAATCTCCCGAAGCTAGCCGAATTCGCCGCGAATTTGAAAATTTCAAATTCGGGATCAATTTGGGGTCTGTGAGTCCGGGGTGGGTGGGATTACTTACAATTGTAAAGTCACCAGCAGTAAAACCTTGGGTTACACCACGGTATACAGTCGTAAAGATAAGGAGTTGCTGTCTTCTGTCTGTAACAAGATGCGACAGTACTTCCTTCAATCGGTGTGATAGTGGGACAATCTTTTGATTTCTGTCGGGAGGATCATTTTTTATGAACAGTGCAATCAACAATGCTGCCGCTACACCAAGCACCATGCAAATGGAGGTGAACGTATACATCTGAAATCAAAGGACCTTAACATAGCAAAAGTCTCCTTGTGTTAACACCCTTCACAACACAATGCTGTATTCTAGCTATCCCCGAGGAAAAAAGGCCTCTTGAAAGTATTGTGGGAGAAGGAGAAAATGCTGGTTATTAGCGTTCATTTCCTAAAACCTTTCAAAGTAAAATCCCATCGTTTCAGCTACATTTAATTTGTTGTCTGAAAATGCTCTGAATTTGGACAAGTCTAAAATTTTGTCGTCTAATAAATAGTTAATCCAGCATCCATTAATTCTCTAAATTCAGAAGCCGTGTGCAAGTAAAGCCGCATACCTGAGCGGTTGGTGGTTTTTCAATAACTGTGCTATTAGTTTCCTCGTATGAACAGAATTCAACACCACATTTTCTGTCGTCATCAACCACGTGGGACGAGTTTGACCTATCAACATGTAGGACTAAAGATGAGTACAGATTTCCCCAGAAGTGAGCTGAAATAGGAATGGTATACAAATGTTAACCCTGAAAGTGTCTTCCACAACTATAGCTGCTTTTGTAGCTATTTTAGATTAACACCACGTCCTAAAAAACCTCCAGACTAATTTAGATCTACAGTGTATGCTATGTTAACGCATTCTGGGTATGGAGCAACCCTTTTTGTATCGTACGAGCCTCTTTTGTGTGTGTTTGTATGTAGGCCTATCTTAAAAAGCTTAGCCGATCTTATTTTCAAAGAGTTCGGCTCTTGATTGGAAACTATTTGGCAGCGTTTATGTAGAAAATTTTGACTAAAAAGCAAAACAATGAAATACTGTACTATATTCGTTTTTGAAATAAATCAATGAATTTCGGATAAGATTTTTTTTCTCTGACATTTAAGGCCGTTTTCAACATTTCTGGGTATACTGCGCGGCGGCCAGCGCACCTATCCATGCTTTCCGTGAGATTCTTTTACCAGTACTTGGCACAACATATTATCCGAAAAACTGGCTGTTTTCCCGTATAAAGATGGTCGAAACAAAGTTCTGCAGTGAGAGAGAAATAAATCCTGTAGCAACAACTATCATCGACATTTTCAGCACAAGCGTATATGGAGGCAAACTTTTTTCATATGAATTCATTTGTTTCATGGGTTTTACCAGTAATAGGCTTTGACTGTGAAGCGCCTTGCCCAAATCATTGCCAAAAGAGGCTCATTGCGGCATTTATTTTGTAGTCTGTAAATGCTTTCAATTTGACCAGATCTAAAATTTTGTCATTTGGTAGAGGTTTTTTTGACTTACTTGAACAAAACATGAAAAAGAAGACACCGTTAAAATGTCCGATGACTGTAGCGGTATCCTTCTTTGTCTTAGTAGCATACACCTTCGCTAGTTGAACGAGGTAGGCCGGATTGGCAGTCCATAAATGCGCAGCACCTGTTTATTATACGGAATCTAAGCAGTTACCGCCATAAAGTTGTCAAATAAAACGTAATAATTTAATATCAGTTGTTTTCATGAATATTGGCGTGTTCTGATTGGCTGAAAAATTTTTTTCATAGCTCCATGAAAAAAAAAATGCCGGAACTACTTTCGCTGAAGGTTACTCAGTGCGGGTCCTACACACTGCCGTGTTCATTTACTTTCGTTTTATTGGTTAATTTTCAGTATTGGGAATCTGAAAACTGCTTCCCTATTGTATTCTTGCGCCATAAAAATATGAGTGGAAGGGGCTTTAGAAACTCCAACGTTAGATTTAAAAATAAAGAAAATGAATGCAGTTTGAATTATTTCCGTGGGTGTATGTTGTCTGTAATACTAAATTATAAGGAAATAGATTTTTATTTTTTCATGGAGGTATGAAAAAAAAAAACCTAATCACACTTTGATTAGGTTTTTTTTTTTTTCATACCTCCATGAAAAAATAAAAATTCTCTTCATTCCTTAATTGATTTCAAGCTTTAGAGGTGTTTTTAGGTCAAAAACTTGATGGCGGCAACAATATAACTTGAGCATTTTTTTAATTTGAAACTATTTTCAAGTTTTAGAGAAGCGATTGTGTCGTATGTCGAAAACTCTATGACGGCAACTAGATTCCTTAATTTGAAATTAATTTCAAATCTTAGAGAAGTGTTTATGTCGAAAACTTGATGGCGGCAACAGGTCTACGTATTTTGAAACTTCTTTCAAGTTTAATCGATGTCTTCATGTCGTAAAATTGGTGGTGGCAACAGTTTTCCGTTAGTTGAACTTAGTGGAGAAAATAAATTGTCGTCCAACCGTTTGAAGACAGATCATCGTTGGGTCTACAACCAACAATATGCCTACTTTAACCCCTATCCTGCTAAATGAAACTTTAAAGCCGATAGAAAAAACCTTAATAATGCTACTTCAACCTGATGTTTAGGAGAAAAATACCTCCTTATCGGACAGTGTAGATCCAAGATCAGACTGCACGTTCTGTGCAGTCTGATCTTGATCTACACTGTCCGCAAAAGGTCAGTGAGTAGCGCTTAGCAACCTTAGGGTTAAAATGATTACCTTAAGCTATTTTCCTTCATAGACCATTTTTTTTGCATTCCTTTTCCAGAATAGAAGGGGATCTTTTTATTTCAATCTTTTGCAGCTAGTTATTAGTTAGAGTACAACCATACACCAGCCGCAGGTCCTTGCCTGAAGTCTAACAAACAGCTGCATACAGCTGACACAATTCAGAGCTAGATGTCAATAAAAATGCGAAGACTCTTACAAATCGCGTTCGACATTACAGGTCTTTGTTGTAATAGTTCATAGAGTTCTTGTAAATATGCTGTTCTGTTATAAATTTCAAAAGAAGGACAGAGCAAAGCGTAGTTTACTGTTCTTATCATGACCGATTTCCTTACAAGCATGATCTCTTTTTCCACAATGTTTTCAAAAGCTCTCTCTCTCTCTCAGGGTCGCAAAAGACCCGATGGTTTGACGGATTTAACCCCATAGCCTGCTAAGTGCCACTCAAAGATCTTTTTCGGACAGTGTAGATCAAGATCAGACTGCACAGAATGTGCAGTCTGATCTTGGATCTACACTATCCGATAAGGAAAAATCCCCCCCCCCGAAAAAAAAGTAACTTTGAAATAGTAATATTTGGGTTTTACCCTCGCCTTGAAAGTTTTATCTAACTTGTTAAATCGATTTCTTACCTAGTCCAATTAGCACCGAAGCAGGAATAACGGTTGCCCACGTTGAATAGAAACCAGTTGCTAGGTAACCAAGATACATCACCATGGAAACCACAGAAATCCGCTTTAAGCTAAACTTGGACATAATAAACGGCAGTATTAAGAGAGATGTCACGATCATGGTCAGGTAGATCACCGAAATTCCAACAGTGCCAAGGCCTTCGGCCTGGTTTACCGTACTTTGTAAATTTGCGAACGACACAAAAGCGGAGAACAATAACAAAAACGAAAAGCTGTATATAATGAGATTGAACCATATCCGTTTTAAAGATATGTCAGGATTGTTCTCTCTCATGTTTGTGTGCCCGAGTGTTTTGACCTCGTCTTTTTGCAGATGTTGAAGCTCCATTTCGTTTTCCTCTTGTAAACTGACGACAACTGTGTGGTCGATGGCCAAGTCATCTCCATCTTTTAGCATGTGATTTTCATTATCTGTCTCTGGTACAATAACAAAAACAAAAATCTTTGAAACAGACTGTTCAACTTTTTTCTTTTTTTTTTTTCCAGAATTTCAATCCCTAGATCTTTAAATACGACGGTTTTACCCTCATCACGTCCCCATGCATTCGACAGGTTTGGAAAACATTTTTGGAAAAGGAGCGATTGCTTCTGATAAGCAACTGCAACATATTCCAGCAAAATGTTTTCTATCCAGCTTAGATTAAAAATATTCTCTTTTTCTTCAAAGGTTGTCATCCGTGCGGTTTGGAATACAATCAATCCCTCCGCTGCTGAGCACGACTCAATGTTCTTTAATTGGAAGTAAAGATCAAGATTAGGCTGCACATAACAGTGCAGTCCGATCTACGATATACACAGTCCGCTTTTCTTCGTCTAAAGGGCAATCAAATTGCTTAGTCTATTTACAGTCGTTGGAAATGTCTCATTTGTCTTGTTTGCACCAAAAGAGTGAATTATTTACCAGACAATCACAAATTTAAATTATTCTGCCAAAGAAACCCTTTGAAAACATTGTGGGAAAAGGAGAAAATGCTGGTAACCAGCATTTTCTCCTTTTCCCGCAATGTTTTCTACTTTTTAAGATAGAATTCAAGTTTTGTGCTTCACTGAATTAGTCGTATGAAAATACTTTCAATTTGGACAAGTTTAATATATATATTTTTGTTATTGTTGTTGTTTGGTGAAGATTTAAATGGCCTTCAGGCTCTTCCGTGATCCAGTGTCTTATTAGGCACTGAGCCCTTTATTGGGACGTTCTTTCCAGTGTTTATCACCAGGGACTGCCCTTTGGCAAGATACTGCAGATCGCTTGGCTAGGGCAAATAAAACTTTGTAAAGCCATGAATGGGGGACTGGAGCGTTGTTGACAGATGCATAAAACACAATTCAAACAATTGATTGATTGATTGATTGTATGGTGTTTAACGCCGTTTTCAACATTATTTCAGTTATATCGCGGCGCCCAGTGCACCTATCCATGCTTTCCTGGAATCTCTTTTACCAGTACTCCGCACAATTTTCTTTCCAAGCCACTGGCTGCTTTCCCACATAATCATCGTCGAAACAATGGTCAGCAGTGGGAGAGGAATGAATTATGTCGCAGTGACTATCATCAATCCTCGGAAAGAGATTGGCCGAGCCAGGGGTCGTAGCCAGGGATCGAACCTTGGACCCCGTGTTCTCAAGTCCTGCACGCTACCGACTGAGCTACCGGGGCTCGGCACAATTCAAACAAACATACAAGGCTCATCTTATCTGACCATGGTTCGACTCTGCAAAATCACATTATATAATTATGAGCCATGCACAGTGAAAAGGGGCCATAATGCATCGGCGAAAAGTATCGACTCAGGTCAGCCTGCGCAATCTACTGGTTAAAGAAAGTCAAGAGAGGCATGGATAGGTACACTTGCCACCGCGATATAACTGAAATAATGTTGAAATTCCGTTAAACATCATTTAGAAATAATGTTGAAAACTGCAATAAACACCACACAACCAAATCACGTGCACAAAATTTACACAGATGCAGTATTTATAATAAAGTAAGTAAATACGTTCATATAACACCGTAGATATGTTTGCTAAAGTAATTTTATTTACTTAGATAGATAAATGTAGATAAAAGTATACATGGGACTGGCCCTTAAAGATAAAATATGTCGTTGAAATAATTAATTTCCAAATGTAAGACAATTTACCTGTGTGTTCAGTATCCATGATGATTCACATAAACCGTTGTTTTTACACTATTGAATCCTTTAACAAACAATCCCCGTGTTTTAACAGCTCTTGGGACTGGTGCTTTTGAAAACATCGTGGGAAAAGGAGAAAATGCTGGTAACCAGCATTTTCTCCTTTTTCCCACAATGTTTTCTACTCTTTGTAAGACAAATTCAATCTTAAAAGCCATATTTAATCTATTGTCTGCTAATGCTATCAGTTTGGAAAAGTCGAAAATTTTCTCGTCCTACTATAGCCTGATAAAATATAGCCATCAGTTTATACATACTCTACATGGCAATCTACCATCACATGATAAAAACGACACTTTTTTGTTACAATAGATTATAAATAGTCCTTGTACATTATAAATCAAAGTCCAAACTTTTCTTATTTTAGCAAACAAATTATAGCTTTTAGTTTACACATAGTCTAATGTGCAATTTACAAACACATGATATAAACGACATTTTATATATGAGCCGTGCTCTGGCAAAAGGAGGCTTAATGCATCTCCGTGATGCATGATACCAAGCAAGTCATCACATAATTAAAGATTCATAAAATCCAAAATAAGAAAGTCTAACAAATGACAAAATCTGGCCGTAGAATATTCCTTGGACATGCAGAAAATTTAAAGATAGCAAAAAAGTTTAGGCTCATGTCAGCCTGTGTGGACTGCTCAGGCTGACATGGGTCAAAACTTTTTGCAGATGCATTAAGCCCCTTTTCACAGAGCACGGTTCATATACATTAGATGATAAATAGTCCATGTACATTAAAAATCTACTGAGAACCAAAGCACACTATGCTTATACAGAGCTTCTCTCTTTCTTATTACTACAAATATCTTTTTAAAGCCTTTATCACACAATGTCGACTTTTAACGACCCTGGGAAGGAAGCCTTGTGAAAACATTGTGGGAAAAGGAGAAAATGCTGGTAACCAGCATTTTCTCCTTTTCCCACAATGTTTTCTACCCTTTTAAAGAAAAATTCCACCATTCGAGCCACACTGAAATTGTCGTCTGCAAATGCTTTCAATTTGGACAAGGCTAAAATCTTGTCGTTTGGTAAAGGGTTAAAGCGTTGTAATGCACTATTTCCATTAACAGGTTACCATACGACAAATTTCTAGCCTTGTCCAAATTGAAAGCATTTGCAGACGACAATTTAAATGTAACTAAAACCACGACCTTTGTCTTTCAAAAGCTAGATACAAGTGTGGGAGAATGAGAAATGCTGATTCTTCTTTTTTCCACGATTGTTTCTCTCTCAGGGTCGTTAAAAGTCGGCAGTGTTTGGTAAGGGTTAGATTGTATTCTATTCCGATATTTATCAAGCTCGTCAGCTGCAGTGTCGTTTCAACCTTTACTCGAGTTTCAACAACCCTGAAGAAGAAAGCTTCTGTAAACATTGTGGGAAAAGGAGAAAATGTCATTAACAAACATTTTCTCCTTTCCCAACAATATATTCTACCATAAGTCTTTAAGCTACATTGAATCTGTCGTCTGCAAATTCTTTGAATTTGGTAGATTCTATATTTTTTTATACTTAGTGAAGAGTTAAGGTAAATGATTTCAATGAATAGTATGATAGCATGAAAACATTGTCCGAGTAATTTCTCCCTTTGCGGCAATGTTTTTAAAGTCGTCTGCTGTAAGCCTCAATAATGTCGTCTGCAGTATATATGATGAGTTTTTCTGCATGTACGTGCGCTCGTAAATAGCTCATATGTAGCGGTAAGATAATGACAGAAAATCCTTTCCTCCCTATACCGGTATTTTGTTGTCGAAAAGATACCGGACGTATGATAATTTCTCATTCGTGCACAAGGCTGATATTCGAGATAAAATTATCGTGATACCCGTTTCTCGATATCTATAAATAAAAAATATCAAAATTTGGATGAATTTGGTAGTTTTTGACTTTACAAGATGGCAGTAAGTTAAAATTCGAGTTATTTACAATTGTAGCTTAATTGTATGGTGGCATATTTCTGCCACGAGATACGAGATAACTATTGCTATAGTTTAAGAGAACTATCGCGATAAAGAAACTTCCCTGGAAATATTATTTTTCAGAAATCTTTTCACTATCTAGATAAAATTTCCAGGAACTTTGATTTATCGCAATAGTTTCCTAAATTTATCTTGATAGTTATGTCGTATCTCGTGACAGAAATATGCTACCATATAGATGGAATTGGCCCAGCTTTGCGTCAGTTAGCAGCTCCTGTGTTTCAACCCCTGTACTTTACTGGCTTGGTGGGCGAAAACATTGTTAGATAAGGAAAATGCTGTTTACCTGCATTTTTTTCCTTTGCTCCTATGTATGTTATGTTTTGAAAAGTTAAATATTACCCTGGGTCATTAAAACACGGGCTTGTTTGGTAGATGTTGAACACTGTTTTATTTCTTAGTTGAAATAGAGTTTGAGCACAGCTTTTATCAACATTGAATCATCACTTACGTTAAACTTCATTACACCTCCCTAGAAGCCCTGGGTTTTTCTAGGGAGTGCATTATTGCAAGACAATTCATAGACCTTGGCCATAGGCCTTGGCTAGCACTAGTAAAAACCGAGGACATGTATGAATACGTGAGCTGTCATCGTGACTGAGATAATGTTGAACGCGGCGTAAAACATCAATCAATCAATCGATCTATCGATCGATCAACGGATACACTTCATAACGAACTAACAATGGCATTTAAACATGTACAAAAGTTCTTCTTACCAGAGCTAGCCTGTTAGAAAGGGAGAAAAAAAGGAAGAATCTGGACAGGGCACAGATGTAACTGTTTGAAAAACAGCCTGAAACATGAAAGACTGTCCAACTGAAACATGCGATATGACAGAGGTAATAGTGATACGACGTCAACCTCAGCAGAAACACCAGTTTTTACTGGACGATACAATTTCAGACCGAGTTCTGTCCAATTTTTTACCCTTAACCTGTTAAATAAATTAAATGAAAATTTTAAGTCGATACTAAAAACCCAAATATCGCTATTTCAAAGGTATTTTTGGTGGGGAAATATATCTTTATCGGACAGTGTAGATCAAAGATCAGACTGCACGTTCTGTGCAGTCTGATTTTGATCTACACTGTCCGCATAAGGTCACTGAGTCTCGCTTAGCAGCTTAAGGGTTGAGCGTTTGCACGCGACAAAAAAAAAGTGGCTCAGAAAATGGGATTCGTCCGAAAATGGGTAGGAAAAACTGCTGGTCACTCGTTGTATTTTCTTCTTTTTTCCGCAATGTTTTCCAACACCTTCTAAAGTTACTAAAGTTCGGGATTGTTTAGTAAAGAGTTGAATTTTGTAAAACAGGGGCGGTATTTATCCGAAATTCAAAATACTGTTCTATATACCAAGTCTAGCAATCTGATTGGTCGAGAAGTTCTGTATTGGCCAATCAGATACTAGTTTTGTCCTTGTCTGCGCATGTCATATTCTTCGAAGATTCGACCTGTCTGCTATGACGCATCACCCATCCCATATACTTGGGAAAAGTAGGACTTATACCGAAGCCATTACCCAGGCCTGTAGGGGCTGTTTTAATAAATGGCCGGTGCATAGGTTACATACCAGCTGATCATAGCTGGATGAATCGCACCAGGTAGCGTTTTAGTGAGTAAACGTTTATTTTGAAATTCAAAGTAACGGTTGTCGTTTTGAAAAGTAGTCCGCTTCTGTACCCAGAATGCCCAAATTAGGTAGATGTGTATTTGTAGAATGCCATCTAGCGGAAGATAATGCTAGTTTTGTATTTCAGAGGTAAAACTGGATTTCGACTAGTGCGTACGGCCTTGTGTTTTTAGTGTTAACTCTTCAATTACTGAATAAATAAATTCAGCATTTTCTAAATGGCTACAAATACAGTTCTGTTACAAGATCAAGAAACGATTTGTTCATAATCTAGAATAAAGCAGTGGACAATGTAGATCGGAGATCAGACTGTACTTTCTGTGCAGTCTGATCTTGATCAACACTATCCACAAAAACTTCTGGTGTCGTCTATGGTACGGAAAGAGCTGATGTAGAGCGTTTTGATTGAATTTGCGTTTATTTATCGTCGCCACCGGTTGCCCATATGGGCGACGCCCCCTGAAGGCTGTTAGTATAGTTACGGGGGATAGTGCAGATACAGGACGAAACCCATCTTAAGTTACGCCTGGTTCTTTTACGTGCTCGGTGTACAGCACCGTCACACGGGACCTCGGTTTAACGTCTCATCCGAAAGACTATAGTGATTTTAGATGGCCAGCCGTGGGGATCGAACCCACACCCTCAAGTGACCCGAAACATCACGTTCACGAGTCCTACGCTCTACCTATTGAGCTATGCGGGCTGGTCATGTACAGCGTTAAATCAGGGATCCTATATATATACATGTGTATATACGATCCCTGGTTAAATATAACGATAAATCGTTCCTTTTTTTCCGAAATTCTAACGCGCTGATCTCCCTTGTCATGCTTTAGCTACAAGGGTCAGCCATCCTAGAATAATCTTTCAGTTTTATTGTCATGGCAACCAGAGTTTTCATTGGAATCAAATTCTTTGAATGAATTCTGAAGAGGATCATGGCAGAATCATTTCTGTGGAGTTTCATCAAACTTGGATCGGCAAGGAAAGGTGTTTGAAATAAAAGTTAACGCATGCACGGACGGACGCACGGGCGCGCGCACAATCACACACCAACACACACGAACGGACAGACAGAAGCATCATGGACACCGGGTCATGACATGAGCCCGCTTGCCTTCGGCTGGTGGAGTTAAAAATGATTGGATTCTTCATAGAGATGTATCTCTCTTGGATAAAATACGGTTTCGTTTTTGTGGTATTTGTCGAAGACAATGCCACTATGAGTTCATCATTGAATTTTGAAGACCATGTATCGTATTTTGTGCAAAGCCGAAGGAATAAACCCAATTAAACTCAATTTTTCTCAGACAAATGAGTTTTTCGGTAGCACTCAGATATGTAACTGGAATTGGCATGTTAAAATAAACTGGGTGAGGCCATAGATCGTGGAAATACTAATTTTTGATTGAAAATAGCTTCACCAGCTCATAGCCTTCTATTTGCGCAATGATATACACAAAATTTGTCTACTGATCGCTTGGTCCTGGGCTTTTTTCGTTCGAAAACCAGTTCGTACCTAGGCTTGTTCGTCCCATGATTGCGCGCTACTCCATTTGATTGTGCATGAATATTTATAGATCGAAATAATTGATTGTAATGTTGGGAATTAAATCTTTACGGCCAAAGATATCTCAAAATCATAGTTTTCAGGTACAAACTTAATTTTATTCGATATATTTACATGGTTTCTCTCTCTATCCATCATGCATTCTACTGTCAAGGGACATTACTCCTGACGCCTCCTAATGAGCAAAGGGAGACCACCAATACACAAATAATCCTAACTTTGTCATGAGTATTCTCCCTTCAACCAAAAAAGGTATTCGTTTGCTTAGTAGGTTGACTTTCAAGCAAATATTTGAATAATATTTCTCTTTTTCTTTCAAATTATTAATTCAACACAATGGCTTCCTTGACAAATACCACTCCAGCGTTTTGAACGCTTTGATTATACTAGTATACTTCCTCGACAATCAGAGTATCTCGATAATTAGAAGGTTTTGTCCAGCCACCTTGAGTCCTCGGATTATCGCGATACCACTTTAATTTAGACTTGTGTTGACCTTTAACCCCCACTTCTCTATACGAGTAAACCATCATGCTGCTAAGTACGAGTCAAGGCACTTGTGCTCTCAGTGCGGATCAAGACAGGACTGCACATTACAGGACAGTAGTCTAATCTTAGATCTACTCTGTCCGACACGATATGATTTTTCAGGCAAGCTTTAAAATCATATCACTCAACATTTTGTTATATGTTGAAAATATTGATATACTTTATTTAGACTTTAATGGTACATGTACATATATGTTTCAGTCATGATTAGCTAATAGAACCTCTTCCGATACAAAATGAGAGGAGGGAAACAAACCTACCTGCAGCAGACGACGTTTCTTTCTTGGTCTACTACCACACAACTTTTGAAAACATTGTGGCCAAAAGAGAAATTGCTCGGGTGTCAGTGTCATAAGTCTCTCTCTCTCTCTCACTCTCTCTCTCTCTCTCTCACACACACACACATCTGAAAATATTTTAAAAGGAGCCCGGGCATACGGGCGTTTGCTTGCATACGCCCGTGACAACTGTTTTAGTACTGATAGTTCATTCGCACTTGTAGTTTACTACAGTTTTTGTAGCCAAACAGTACTAAACGTATTTCGATGAATACACTCGATTAGCTATACTATTTATGTAACAGCGCACTCTTTTAACTTTTTCAAAATGACATATTTAGACTCTGTAACATTCAGCCTATCTCCAGATGACAAATTCATAATTGGTTTCAGATGAGCTGAAATTCGCTAATAGAGAAGAAAACATTGGGGGAAAAGGAAAAAATGCTTATTACAAGCAATTTCTCTATTCCCGCATGTTTTAGGATTCCTTCGTCCAACTGAATATTAAACAGACTGATGTGTTTGTTTATTTGGGTTAAGGCTTGTTTGTTGCTCATTCCACTTGGCTGATTGGCTGACATAGATTTAACCAGGGTAAACCCGTACACCCAGTCGAGGAATTAATACTTGTTGACCTTATAGGGTTTCGAGTACACCCACTTGTATCTCTCGCCTGTCCAGCGCCATTGATTGATTGGTTGGTTGGTTGGTTGCCTGGCTTGCTAGTTGGCTGGCTGGCTGACTGTCTGGTTGCTGGTTGGTTGGTTGGTAGGTTTGGTTGATTGATTGATCGATTGATTGATTGATTGATTGATTTATGCCCTTTCAGCATTATTTGAGCTGACAGCTTACGTATTCATTTATGCCATTTGTTTCAAGGACACTAGGCTAGGGCTCTGAAGTGTTCCATATTATAACATTCGATAAGAGAACGGAAGTTGCGGGTTCAATGTTCTACCACATCATACCAAAACCCAAGAAACCGCTCTCTCTTCCAGAAAATTTTTCAAATACCATCTACTGCTGGAACATTAAATTAACAATAGCTGCAAAATGTAAATAATGCCGGCGTTAAGCTGCATTTAGATTTAAATAAGACCATTTGAAAGAATGGAAATTATTGTGAAGACGACAATCTGTTTTTGGACGGTCGGTCCAAGTGTCAGTCGCTTGCAGAGAAATAAATTTCGTAAGGAGGTAAAAAGATGCAAGGTCGCTCTATCTTTTGTAAAATACTTTTTTCTGCAAGCGACTAACAGTTGGACCGGGCACGCAATAACATTGTTATCTTCACAAAATTTTCATTACTTTTAAAAGGCATGAGTTCAATTTAAATGCATTTTAACATTCGCATTTTTTTTAAAAAAAAATTTCTATTGGGCCTTTAACGGCTATATAAGTAAATAGATTTAACATTGTGAGGCACTTTTCTACGACTCGTCAACTTTCAGATTAATTGGTCTGGAACAATAGACAAGGTTATGACGATCAAGAGGTCAACGTGGCCAGCCCGGTGCTGTAGAGGTCAAACTAAATAGGTTAAGTAGTCAATCAGGTAGGCCTGTACGCCGGGCCGGGCAGCCCAGACGGTGACGTACAGGGCCTGAAATTAGGGGATCGTCGGTTTGAACCCCGAGCTTTGCAAATTTCTATCCAATCGATGATATTCATTGCGACAGGATTCAATTCCTCTCTCACCGCTGATCATTGTTTCGACGATGGTTACGCGGAGAAGCATCCAGTGCCTTTCGACAGAACATTAAGCGAACTACTGCTAAAAGAAACCCCTGGTAAGCATAGATAGGTGCACTGGCCTCTGCGATATAATAGAAATAATGTTAGAGAAGCCTATAGACACCTTACAAGGTAGTAGAAGGGTCGTGCAGTCTCCAATACTATTGGCTGGGGCATGTCTATTTTGTCCTACAAATATTTTAGCTAATTTTATTTTCTTCTGAACTAAACTTGTCCTTTAACCCTTTCCAAAACGACAAAATTTTAGACTTACCAAAATCGAAAGCTTTAACAGACGTCAAAATAACTATAGACTCAAAAATAAAAATTCAGGCTTGTACAGGTAGAAAACATTGTGGGGAAAGGAGAAAATGCTGGGTTACCAGCATTTTCTCCTTTTCCCACACTGTTTTCCAAAGGCCTTTTCCTTAGGGTCGTAAAAGTTGGAATTGTGTGGTAAAAGGTTAGGTGCGCGAATGTAGCTTTCTCACTGTGACATTTTAAACTGACTGTATGGAAGGTCTTTTTCACAGACACCAAATTGGATGCAGCGCAATAGATAGGAAGTTCTCTTTATGTGTATAGAACATCGCGAGAAATGATGCTGATAACCAGCATATAAAGAGACCAAACCATCCAATTTTACGTAGGTTGGAGATTAATAAATTCTGATGGAATGACTTTTCCCAAATTTTCGATAATAATTAGACGAGAAAGAGAGAGAGGCAGACATACAGACAGCACGAAAATGTATATTTTGTTTATTTATTCTATTTATTTTGTTGATTTTCTAGTTGTTACAACTGATATTTATCCGAAGGAAAAATATGCTGTGACCAGCATTTTTCCAGCCTTATTTAGGTTGATAAATACCGTCTCGAGTGACACTGACAGCCATTGTCCGTGGCCGACGGTCATTGTGTCGTTCACCCTGTACATTTTGTCCTTCAACAAACAATACTGTGATTAAACGACCCTGGGGAAGAAAGCTTTGTGGGGAAAAGGAGAAAATACCGATAAACAGTAGTTCCTCATTTTCTCCACAATATTGTATAAGGATACCCTTTCAAATGCCATTATCCAAGTCGGCTTTAGTCATATGTAGTCTGCAGCTGCTTCCAATTTGGACAAGTTTATAGTTCAGTGCTGGTTGAAAGTTCACGGGTCTTAACCCTTCAGTTGCTAAGGATTTTAAGTTTTCATCCTGCTCCACAGAAGCCTCACAATCAAAATGAGTCATGCTCTGTGAAAAAAGGGGTTTTAACGATGCTGCAAAAAGTATCGACCCAGGTCAGCCTGCGCAATCCGCGCAGGCTGACATAGGTCGATACTTTTTGCATTTGGTATATTTTCTGCAGGTCGAAGGTCCATTCAACCTCGGGATTCAGTCGACTGTTAGAATAAGTGTTATAGATCCATAATTATGACTCGCTTGGTATAATGGATGACGTAGATGTACAAAGTCCCCTTTTGCTAGAGCGTAGATCTAATATAATATGCATAATATTCTGTTTCAAAGTAACAGGCTTTTCTCGTGCATACAACATTAAGGGCAGTTTATCGCGTCTGATCTTGGTCCATATTCACCTACTATTCTAAACGGCAATCTTACTCCAGGTCTTCGGTTAGAGAGTGTAAAAGATTCTGATTGGCTTAGCTAAATGGCTCAACAAATCAGAAATTGTGTTACCTTGCAATTAAAGATTCTCATAGAAGCATAGGCATGGAATTTAGACTGGCCTGTGGATCGGCCTAGTAACTGCATGAATCGCAGGCCGTGATGCATAGAGAAAAATACCTAGCCACATTAGTGCAGTAAGTTGTGTTTTATAACTGGACGTTTCATAACGTTCTCCCGACCTTGATAGTGAACTCGCATCTGCGCTATAAATAAACTGACGCACGTTGTAGACAGCATTGAAATGTGACTTTCCTCGAAAGAAAGAGACGCAAAAATCTCGTCTGCATCATATTGGGTTCAATAATGAACGTGGCTGGTTGATAGTGTAAAATAAAAAGGAAAATCAGCTTGCGTTAGTTTTAAACTGTATAGTAAATATTTACTGGCATTTGATTTCTGAATAGTCTATGCAGCAATAGTTATATTGATGAATTAAAGACAGATATTGAATAAACCGTTAAATATTAAATCGACATATTATTTATTACATGGCAAACATTTGAAATATTAACCATGATCGAAGTTTTCCTATTGATACTGTTAGTGCTGGGATTGTTTGTTCGATATCTAAAACCGTCGAAGACCTCCACCGCGCCTGGTCCGATGGGATTTCCGGTGCTGGGACATCTACCATTACTAGGGACAGCACCTCAGCTAAAGATGACGGAATGGAGAAAACGGTACGGCGACGTCTATCAGATACGTATGGGATCGTATCCTACCGTGGTGTTAAATGGCATCAAAACTGTGAAACAGGCGCTTGTGAAGCAAGCAGAAGACTTTGCTGGTAGACCGGATTTCTTTTCTTTCAATTTTATCGCCAATGGCAAGAGTATGGGGTTCAGTGATTACGGGGCCAAATGGAAGATGCACAGACGTATTGCCCAGAACGCCCTCACACAGTGTGCCAACAAGAAATACAACCCGATTGAAGAGGCGATAACTACGGAAGCCAATTTTTTGGTCCAAAATCTGTTGAAATCAGACGGTAAACCCGTTGATCCACACACAGAGATATATCTCTCTGTTGGCAGCATCATCTGTGCTTTGTGCTTCGGTAAGCGTTATCGCCGTGACGATCCCGACTTTTGCCAACTGGTGAAAAACAACGATGATTTCATGGCGTTTATTGGTGCAGGTAAGTCCTCCTACCCTTCCTCCCTCCCTCCGTCTCTCTCTCTCTCTCTCTCTCTGTCCCTCCCCACCCCGAGTTCCTCGAATCTCCTCTTAGGTAGTTCGGCAGTCAGAGTCCTGCCCTCGGGACACAAGGAGCCTTGAATTGAGTGATGCGAGTTCGAAACTTTACTTGGCTGTCTGTTGACAGTAATTGCGACAAGATCCACTCTTCTTTGACTTTTGCATTATGGTCTCAATTATGTAAAGAAGAACAGACAGTGACATGAAAGCAGTGTTGTTTATCTTTTTGCATGATTATACTTGCGTTTATGAACGGATATTTTCCAACTTAAAATGCTAAATATCCTGCATTCTGATGAATGTTAAACTGTTGAGCTTCTGCTAATATCATGATTGAATTGTTGAAATATTTTACGCGACATTCAACATTATTTCAGTCATATGTCGACAGCTTAACATATTTATGTATGACGTGGGTTTCACTAGTACTTGCCTAGGGCTTTGAAATGTGTTGCCAAAGGTACCCCAAAGAAAAAACTCGGGGCTTCTAGTGACCTCCCGTGGCTTCCAGGATACAAGTCCTACACCTTACCACTGAGTCACTGAAGATCTTTATGCTAATTCAAAGATATTGTATTGGTTTCAAAAGAATCGGATTAGAAATATTAACTTCGACGGATAAACAATCTAACAGATGATCAGACGACGGACAACCTACAGAAATCACGCCATCACTTCAGCTCATTTGGCCTTCGATTAGCCTTGGTCCATTCGCTATTAGTTTCGTAAGCACTCCTTACCGCGGTCTTCTTATAAAAGTCTACATAGATCTGCAACATCTTAATATATTCCGTTATTATTTTTGATAGAGAAACATCAGAAAATGTAAATTTATGGCAAAATTGATTTGACTGAGATCGAGGCCAGTCTTCGGCTAATAGAGCTTATAACTTGTAGCCCTGGTGGATCTAATTTCGGTAATCTGATTTTCATCTATTCATCTAGGTAACCCGGTCGATCTCATGCCCTGGTTGAGACATTTCACGAAGAGGTCCTTTAAGCAGTTTTTGAGTATCCTCAACACTATGGACACGCTCTGCTTGAAGAAACAGAAAGAGCATTTAGACACATATGACCCGTCCTACGTTCGGGATATCACAGACGCTTTGATCAAGGCCACACATGAGACAACTGAAGAGGAGAAAGCGTCCGTAGGATTGACTGATGAGCACATTATGATAACGCTTCAAGAATTGATAGGTTGGTAACGGAGATTAAATAATTAATCTTTTTCCACATATTCCCAAGTTTTAACGAACCTAACAAAGAGGACTTTTTAAAACATTGTGGGAAAAGGAGAAAATGCTGGTGACCAGCATTTTCTCCTTTTTCCCCACAACGTTTTCTACTCTTTCACAGACAAATCTCATAATTTGAGTCACATTTAAAATCGCGTCTGCAAATGCTTTCAATTCGGATGTGTCTAAAATTTTGTCCTCTGCACGGTTAAGAGTTAATGGTTATAATATTTAAATCTTCTCCTGACGAGATCATTTTACAGGCGTCAGTATTGATAGCATTGGCAGACGTCAAATTAAGTCGGCTCCAATGATGGGATTTCTCGGTCTACGCAGTAGTAGGCAAAACAATAGTAATCAGTATTTTCATCAGCTTTCCCGCGTTTCTAGCAGCTCTCCTCCACGGGATCGTTAAAACATGTGTTGGTTTGGTAAAAGAAGAACAATAAGGCTGCTAAGCGCGGCTTTGTGGGCTCTTGCGGACAGAGTAGATCAAGATCAAACTGCACAGAAAGTGAAGTCTGATCTTTGATCTTCACTGTCCGATACGGTGAGTTTTTTCTCGATAAACAAACTTTTTTAAGTCGTAAACTGTGGATATTCACTATTGGCTGGAAGTATTTAATTCATTTAGCAGATTTAGGGTATTAACGCTTATGCTGCGAAGCGTGACTCACTGACCTTTTGCGGACAGTGTAGATCCAAGATCAGACTGCACAGAACGTGCAGTCTGATCTTTGATCTACACTGTCCGGTAAAGAGATATTTTTCTCCCCCCAAAAAGAGAAGTTCAAAATAACATTTTTCGGGTTTTTGCCATCGGCTTGAAAGTTTAATTTAACTTGTTTAGCAGGATACGGGATAAAAGACTATAGGTTTCCTCATCCAAGACATCAAGTCCATGCGAGTTTTTACCCAAACTTTTCATGCTAAGATAATTTAACAATTTAACTCTTGTTCTGCTAAATAACTAAAATGAATTTTTTAATTGGGTAGTAAGAACCCAAATATTGCTATTTCAAAGTATTGTTTTTGGGAATAATATCTCCTTATCGGACAGTGTAGATCCAAGATCAGACTGCACATTCTGTGCAGTCTGATCTTGATCTACACTGTCCGCAAAAGGTCAGTGAGTCGCGCTTAGCAGCCTAAAGGTTAACTGTGTAGTTACAACGTATTGGTAAATGAGCGAAAATTGTATGGTCGAGATTTACAGGCGAAATAAACGTAGGCCGATTTTATACCTGTATGAATGGAGAATTTCCTCCCTTACTTGTATAAGAAATCGCCTTCCATTAGCGGTATTCTCCTTTCTGAATTACAGTCTTATTCTATTTCCTACTTCATTTCACCTGACTCAAGTCAACATCTTTTTACATGAATTAAAAATCAATTTTTACCCCCGGCATCGCATGGGGCTGCACAGGTGCCTGTAAAAATAAAACGCTTAGCACAGCGCTTTGTGACAAGATGCCCATCGTAACTGATTACCTTATTACTTAGACATATTACTCTCGATATTGTAATCAGTCGCATAGTAACTTTGTTTGACTATTGATTCAATTTGTGATTGCAGGTGCTGGGTTCGATACAGTAGCATGCACTCTCCAGTGGTCCATACTATTCATGATGATGCATCCTGAATATCAAGAAAAAGTGCACGAGGAAATCAAGCGGAAGTACGGATTGGATAAAGATCCAGATGTCAATGACATGTCGGAATTACCTTTCACCGAGGCAACTTTGTTAGAAATCCAGCGTCATTCCTGCATATTTCCATTTGCGCTTCCTCACAGCACAACAACAGACACTAAAATCAATAGGCATTTCATTCCAGCAAAAACTCTCGTTTTCACCAACCTTTGGTCAATCGGTCACGACCCGGAAGTATTTACGGAGCCAGAGGTATTTAACCCATACCGATTCTTGACGGAAACAGGCGAACTTGATCGGTCCAAGTCGGCATTGTTTTTACCTTTCGGAGCTGGGAAGAGAAAATGTCCTGGAGAACAGCTGGGTAAAATGGAACTTTTCTTATTTTTTGCAGTTCTGATGCAAAAATGCAAATTTAAGAAAGTGCCTGGAGAATCGCCTTCTCTGGACAGCAAATATGGTCTGACCCTTAAGCCCTATGACTTTGACGTCATCGTTGAAAACCGTCACGTGTCTCATATCGATAAACTTCCAGAACTAGAACAAATAAGCGCACATGCCACATCCAAGTCTGTGTAGGTCTTCCCACATGTCCGAACTCGGTACCGTCTGAATCAAATTTGCTGCAGACGACTTGGAAACAAATTGTGTGTAGTAGTTATTATCAATAATAATTGACGTCGATCAGATCTAATCAAGCTCCCCAAGAGAAACTCCAAATGCGCTTACTTAGGATAGCCGCTTGCTTTGCACAGGAATGTTTAAGTAGGCTATGTTTTCCTCTCCTTAGAACACTGAACAGATTACTTGCATATTAGGGGTATCCTCTAAGACAGGATTGACTGCACTTGTTAAAAAGTTGATGCAAAAGAAAGTGAAACTTTTTCGTCACGAAAGAAACAAAAAAGGAGTCACGCTCTGGCAAAGGAAAGGAGCTTAATTCATCTCCGAGATGCATTATACCAAGCAAGCCATCACATAAAAATGGATCCTTAAAATCCGTTTTGTCTTGCAACTAACGCAATAATCGGGTAGAATGGTCCATGGGTAGGCAAAAAATTTACAACTGGCAAAAAGTTTAGGTCCAAGTCAGCCTGGGCAGGCTGACCTGAATTGATACTTTCTGCAGATACATTAAGCCCCTTTTTCACAGAGCATGTCTCATTTCACGTCGTAACTATGGGTACCAATGTGACCTACTGCAATACGGAGAAGTCACTTGCGCTTTTTAACCCTTTACCTCATAACGACCCTGAAGAAGAAGCTTTATGAAAACATTGTGGGAAAAGGAGAAAATGGTGGTTACCAGCATTTTCTCCTTTTCCCACAATGTTTTCTACCCTATCAAACAAAAAACGCATTATTGAGCCACATTGCAAATGCTTTCAATTTGGACAGGTCTAAAATTTTGTCGTGTGGTAAAGGGTTAACCCATGCTCTGCATTTTGCGACTTTTGATTTAAGACTATGTCGCCTGGTAAAGTGTTGATATAACAGGGTAGATGCTCTTGGTCCATATTCACCAACAGTTTGAAGAATATTCTTTGTCTTATTGTGAATTTCGAAAGAAATGCACCCTCTGATTGGCTAAACTATTTGGTTGAGCCAATCAAAGGACGTTTTACTTTCAAATTTAGAAAATTCTTGAGATTAAGACTAAGAATGGTTTTAAGAATGGTTGGTGAATACGAACCTTCGTCAGCCTCAGTAGCCCACCTATAACCCATTTAGTGCAATGTATTCATCATGTCGTAGGTTACTTAGCTTATCAATACTCAAAATAGTTAGATGTTATGTTGTCATGCTATAGATCTACCATGTTGTTTCTTTTAACAAGGTTTTTATATTTTCACTTATTATGAATTTTTTTATACTATGAATAAAATGCTTAGAACTGTGATATTGTATACGTTTTGTAGCTCACCTGAACACAAAGTGCTCAATGTAGGCTTTTGTGATCGTGCTGTATAGCCCACGTCGTCCGTCGCCCAGGCGTTAATGTGCAATTACCTTGTGTGCACTGCAGAGGCCACATTTTTAGTCCAATACATTGTACTTATACTAATGGAATGGAATGGAGAAACTGATAGGCGGTTTCAGAAAATGAGCCATGCCCTGGTGGGGGGGGGGGGGGGGGCTTAATGCATCTACAATCTACAAAAAGTATCAAACCAAGCCAGCCTGCGCAGTCCGCTCAGGCTGACCCTTGGTCGAAACTTTTTGCTTTTGGTAAATTGTCTGCATGTCAAAGAACAGATTACCTCATGATTCTGTAGATTGTCAGATAAAATGAAATTTACGAATCCATAATCGTATGATGACTTACTTGGTATCGTGAATTACGGAAATGCATTATGCCCCCACTTGCCAGAGCATGGCCCAAGGAATAGGTTGAAACTCGGCGGAAAAGTAGTCTGTATCATCTGTTCCGAACTGCAAGAGGGGAAGTAGGCACGAGAATTCGTGAAATCATAATCATGTGGTAACTTGCTTGGTATAATGGATATCGGAGATGCATTATGCCCCCACTTGCCAGAGCATGGCTTAAGGAATAGGTTGTAACTCAGTGGAGATCTAGTATGTATCATCTGTTCCGCACTGCAAGAGGTGAAGTAGGCACGATAACCATTATTTCAATTGTCACCGCTATGTCGATTTTGGCTGTTTGGTTTGATAACGGCCGAGAGGTCAAGACGCTGGGTTAGACCATAGGCTACCGAAACCCCATTGGTCTATCACGGGATACCGAAATTTTCATTATCGGACACCGATACTATAAATAGCACATTGGCGGCTTCCTCCAAAAAGAGACAATCGCCAATTGCTATTTATAGTAACGGTGTTAATGAAAATTTTAATACTGCGTGATATGCATGCAATGCACCAACGTGCTATTTAATATGTGTTCGATGATCAACCAAGGAAAAATTTAGTGTTCCGAGATAGACTAATGGAGCTTCAAAGGTCTGTGGTTAGACGCGAAGAGTTTTGTCTCCCTAAACAACTTTGCTACAGGCTAATCTGAAAACATCCAATCAGGATAGGGATCATCATGATGAACACGTGTGAAAACATTACGGTAAAAGGAGCAATTGCTCATAGTCTGAAAAGATAAATCTAAATCAGAAAAACAATGGTTCATAGTTTGAATACAATTAGAAACGATAACCAGCATTATGTCCTTTTCCCACAATGTTTTCTACTCTATCAGAGGACTCAAGTTCATTTGTACCATTTTCAAATATGTCGTCTGCAGATGCCTGGAAGGGTCTAATATTTGCTGTTTGGGAAAGGATTTAAGTTGCAGTTGTCGCTTACTTGTTTTATGCCAACATCAAAGGCGTGCTCAGGATGGACTTTTGTTATATGAAACATAATACTTTCTTTGGCTATTTGCAATTAAAGAAATAATGTAGCGCGAAACCTCGTCACCGAGTCCCCACCTTCCTAGGATCGTCAATCGACATCTGCCTAGTCGGACGGTGGAATCTCCTCGTAGGAAAATGTGGCTATCAGCGATTTCTTCGACTTCTTTCACAATATCTTATTTTCATTTCACCTGCTTTAACTCTCTCAAGTACACTATATGTATATATGAGCCATGCTCTGTGAAAGTGGGGTTAAATGCACGTGCGAAAAGTATAGATCCAGGTCAGCCTGCGCAGTCCGCGGAGTCTGACCCGGGCCGACACGTTTTGCTTTTGATAAATTTTCTGTATGCCAAAGGGACCATTCTAGCTCAGGATTCAGCGGATTGTTAGACAAAGTGAATTTTATGGGTCTCTAATTATGTGATGCCTTGCTTCGCACAATGCATCACAGAGATGCATTAAACCCCCCTTTTACCAGAGCATGGCTCATATGTTGTCGACCTCTTTCAACTATTGAAATTACAGTCCACTAAAACTCGGTAAGAATTTTTGTCTGATAGGTTCTGCTAAACAAGCAGATGATTTAGATCCAAGATCGGACTGCACCTTTTTGTACAGTCTGATCTTGTTCTAAGCCTAAAACAAAAAAAAAAAAAACCCTCTGCTTTCACCTATCGCGCTGAAGGGATTGAAAAGTCACAAATCTGACCCTAAAAAGTTCTTCAGAAGCTCTGTAACATTGTCATCATCATCACCATCATCATCGTCGTCATCATCATCTCATCAAGGTGAAGTTTAAACACCATCGACGTTGAAATGTGTCAAACTGGTCGAAACAATGATCAAGCTTCGTGTTCGCACACCATCCTTAACCCTTTACCAAACAATCCCTGGTGGTTACGACCAAGAGGAAGAAGCTTTCTGAAAACATGGTGGGAAAAGGAGAAAATGTTGGTAAACCAGCATTTTCTCCTTTTCCCACAATGTTTTCTACACTTTTAAAGTCAAGTTTCAATTTTTGAGTCACGTTTATTTTGTCGTCTGCTAATGCTTTCAGTTTGGAACAACCTAAAATTTTGTCGTCTGGTAAAGAGTTAAGAACATTGTTTGTCTTATTCTCCAGAATTTTCTTATGTTGAAAGTAACACAACCTCTAATTGGCTATACTATACCCGAGCTTCGTATTCATTAACCATTCTTCAGAATATTCTCAGTCTTATTCTCCATATTTTTCTAAAATTGAAAGTAACACACATTCTGATTGGCTAAACCAAATGGTTTAGCCAATCAGAAGTTGTGTTACTTTCTGAATCTACTAAACTTAGAATGAAATTAAGAATGGTTGTTGATCACTTACCCTGATGAATTTCAACATTAAAGAGAGACGTATCCAGGCAAACGCCCACACACTTAGGGTGCCTTTGAACACTTTGAAAATAACATTTTTTTTTAAATTAGCTCTTTATCAGACTGCAAAAACTACAGGCGATCGTTTTGGGACGAACTACGTCATGCATATAAGTAGAATTGATTTTTATTACATTGTTGGATACATGGGAAAAAAAAAAGACAATTTTAATATAAAAAATAAAAATAAAAAACAAAGCCATGCTCTGGCAAAAGGGGGTTTAATGCATCTCTGTGATCCAGTATACCAATCAAGTCATCACATAATTAAGGATCCATAAAAATCCATTTAGTCTTACAATCGACTGGATCTGGAGGTAGAATGGTCCTTTGCCCTGCAGAAAATTTTCCAATGGCAAAAAGTTTCGACCCATGTGAGCCTGCGCCGACTGCGCGGGCTCACATGGGTTGATACTTTTTTCAGATGCATAAAGCCACCCTTTTCACAAAGCATGGCTAATTTGTCCAACAAACAATACCACTAACAGATCAGTCCATGTAACCAAATGGTCCCCTGTTATACGACCCTGAAGACCAATGTTACTGAAAAATATTCTGGGCGAAGAAAAAAAAAATGTAGGTAGCCAACATTTTTTTTTTTCTTTTTCCGACAATGCTTTCTACCTACCTCAAAGACAGATCACGTTGCCCTTTCTCTCTTTTACCCGCAGTATTTTTTGTTTTTTGTTCTTTGATAGACAGATTTTATGATTTTTGCCACATTTAACGCGTCGTTCTGTCGTCTGCAACAGCTTTCGATTTGGAGTTGCTGTCATCTGGTAGAGTTATTCTAACTATCACTGACTATTACGTTCATGTATCAAAGCCATAATCAACTGCAATCCACTCAATCATGATTATACACATGAACAGCCTTTTGGGAAAAAGAGGGTTTAATGCGTCTTTGTAATGCACCACACCAAGTCGTCACATAATGTACACGTAGATCCATTTCCTTAAAAAACAGTAAATCACGAGGTAGAATGGTCCTTTAAAATGCATAATTTTTACCAATAACAAAAAGTTCCGATCCAGGTCAGCCTGCGCGGACAGCGCATGGATCGAACATTTTTGCATACATTAAACCCCCCTTTCAAAGAGCATAGCCAATAGCTCTTTGGCTATTGGTCAATTTTCTGAATGTCAAAGGACCAGTCTACCTCAGGATTCAGTCAGGATTTTGTGAATCCGTAGTTCACCGGTAGGAAACTTCATATTCAGAGCCAATGGCTCCGACGAGAAAATGTTGTGTTGGTCTTCCATTTCTGAAAATGTCGGCTGAAAAACAACCAAAAAACAGGTAAGCTTGTCATTATGAATAAAAGGTATTAACGCAAAAACAAAGCCTACTTCCTGAGTCATTTTTTACAGAAAACTAAATTCTTGAAATGAAGCCCTCATCAATCGGTGTCTACTTACATATTCAGAGCCGGTCCACATAATCGGAGCCCTTCTGTATTTTTATCATTTTTTGTGCTATTTCTTTTCAATTCTTTACCAGCAGTGAATGTAACATTTTAAGACATTAATTCACGCTTTTGGGGCAGCAAGACTCTCTCTTATTTGCCAATTAAATGGCAATAATAGACTGAATTTAGGTCCGTGACGTATTATTTCGGCTACGGTCAACCCACGCCACAAATGATTCAGACAACATCGTACACTTGTTACAACTTTCCGTAGTGTAGAAAACACGTTGAAAGACCAGAGCATTGCATGACATTCTCCTTTTTGGGAATTTAAAAGACATAAGAACAAATGATTACAAATAATGACAAGCTTACATGTTTTTTGGTTGTTTTTCAGCCGGCATTTTCAGAAACGAAAGACCAACACAACATTTTCTCGTCGGAGCCATTGGCTCTGAATATGAAGTTTCCTACCCGTGTAGTTATGTGATGACTTGCTTGGTATAATGCATCATGGAGATGCACTGAACCCCTTTTCACGGAGCATGGCTCATACATTACTCACTGAATGGCCAAATTGCCTCCCCTTTATCATTACCTCTAACAATTACTCTACTTGCGCTTATAGACTCTTAATTGAAATGGTTTCGGGTGCCAAGTTATACCAAGAACACCGTTTAGGTCGCAAGGAACGTTGTCGTCTGCTGGCCCAAATTTGAAATTTGCAACCATAGAGGACAAAAACATGAACAGTTCTATTCTGGCTATAGACTCTCCTAAACATGACCTTTGACCGATTGAAAACGGTATAAACTCTTTTGGAACAACTACTTCAGTTCTAGTTTCGTTGAGAAATCTTTCTGGTCGAAAAACTTCCGGGTCATCCCAGACTGCCGGGTCCGTAAGGGCTGAGTGAAGATTTGTTACAATAGTACAGTTCTCCGGGATGAGGAATCCCCGGAAGTTGTAATCATGTGGAACTGTGCGTGGTACCCCTAGTGGTGCCACCGATGAAATTCGCATGCCTTCATAAATAACAGCATTTGAGTATGGTAACTGCTTGGCATCACTTAATGAAAGAATTCGTTCTTCGCCTTTCGACTGAGAAATCTCCTCATATATCGTTTCTTGTATTGATGGGTTATTTATTAAGTACAGAATAATCCAGAGCAAAGTTGTCGAGGTAGTCTCACTTCCTGCGCCGAATAGTTCGTAAATTGTCGGTTCAAGGTATTTACTGTCGTCGACACTGCCATCGTCTTTGGCTTCCACCTTTGTGATTTCTTCGCAGTAAAGCCCAACAACGGTATTTAGATCGTCCTTAGCCTCTTCTATAAAAGGTCTTATACTGTCGATAACACTATGGTATGTTTCATTTGCAAAATCAGCCTTCAATACATCGCCAGGAAATTTTGCAAGAATTGGGAAGCAGTTGCAAAGCACTAGCATTTTCCCCATCTTTTCAGCTAAATTACCGATTTTCTTTATAGTTTCGAGAAAGAACTGATCGTCAACATCAAAATTACGTTTAAATAACAGTTCAGATATAACGTTTGAAACGGATACGAGGAGATTGTCTGCTATGTTAAATGCGACTTTATCATCTGCGCGCTTATCTAGAGCGTGAATTAGTTTTCCAACTTCGTGTTCCAAGACATGATTAAAATATTGACCACTATTTCTGAAAACTAATTGGTTAAACGCTTTGAATATCAGCGTTCTCTGACCTTTCCATGGCTTACCATTTAGATATATAACTCCTGGATTTCGGACCACCAGTTTGTGAAAACTGGAATATGGACGGAGAACAAACATGCTGCCTTTCTTTACCAGGGCATCGTAAATTACGTCATGTCCGTTCAGAAACACAGTCAGTTCTGTTCCGATGTACAATGAAAACACGTC
Source organism: Hippopus hippopus (assembly GCA_946811185.2). NCBI lineage: Eukaryota > Metazoa > Mollusca > Bivalvia > Cardiida > Cardiidae > Hippopus > Hippopus hippopus. The sequence continues at coordinate 21,773,680 of OX328103.1, forward strand.
ACCATGTTTTTGTCTCATTTGTTGGATAGTCTTCAAAACATCTCCACCTGCCAAACTAAAGAGGTTGCCCACTACTGGTATTAACGATGGGCCAGGCGGAACTCCCGACCTTCGTCTTGTGTTGTAGTATATCAGTAGAAATGTAGTAACAAACACGACAGCCGTTGTAACGTTACCTGTCGACCAGGAACTGGACTGACTTTGTATGTCACCTGGATCCCCTGACCTTGCATCCATCATTTAAACTTACACAGTCCCGAAACTGTTTGTTGTTTATACTGTTAAACTTCCGTTGTTCATCAAAACAGACAGATTATTATATTACACTACTAATATTGCTTTACTCGAAAAGGTGTTTAGAGCGGCGTAAAAAACACACACATCATAACATTAAAACTATCAATTCCATGCTAGCTTTGTCAACAAATTCTCCTTACTTTGTCTTAAAGCAAGACAATGAAACTACAAATCGACGGTTGTTTTTGACATCAACTAGGTATTTGACAAGCTTCGTCAGAACACAAACTATAGTATCGACTAAAAAATCGCAATATTTATATACAGGTTCATTCACTATACAGAGCCTATACTCCACACAGCAGGCTATGTTCCGCATCAACAAATAATACACAACTCAAACCTGTCATAATGTGCTATTTGAGATTGTATTTCTTTTGCACTTAGAAATCTCTGGTACGCCATGATTTAGCAATAAAACGGCGCACTCGCGTAGGTATACATCTTTGTTCCGTATTTCACCCTTTATCAAACGCAAGGTTTTTTTTTTTACTTTACGAAATTGAAAGTACTTGCAGGCGACAAAAGGAATGTAGATCAAATGATGATTTCTCTCATTGATAGTTTAATTAGTTGTATGGTGTTTAACGCCGTTTTCAGCATCATTTCACTTATATCGCGGCGGCCAGTGCACATATCCATACTTCCTGGAGCCCTTTTATCAGTACTCCGCACAATATTCTTTCCAAGCCACGAAACCATCGTCGAAACAATGATCAGCAGTGAGAGAGGAATGAATCCTTATCGCAATGACTATCATCGATCCTCGGAAAGAAATTGGCCGAGACGGGGATCGAACCAGCGACCCCATGTTCTTGAGTCCTGTACGCTACCGACTGCGCTACCGAGGCTCGGCCTCTCTTTGATAGGATAGAAAACATTGTGGGAAAAGGTTACCAGCATTTTCTCCTTTTCCCACAGTGTTTTCAATAGCCCTTTTCATACGGGTCGTTAAACTCGCAATTGCGTGCTAAGGGGTGAATTAATGAATTTCGCCGATGGTGTATTCTTTGTCATAGATAACATATTGTATTCATATCACATTGTAAAAAAAAGAAAGAAAGACAGTTAGCTCATATCTAACTATTCTTTTGTTCCGATATAATTATATCGCATCTGATACATCAGGCCAAGAATGCGCACTGGTATCGATCGTTGCTCGTTGACATTATATTCTCTGTAGCCTAATTATGTTGTGTCTCGTGGCTGTGACCTTCTAACGGCGGATAATTCTCCCTTAACCTACTTAATAAAAGAAATGCAACTGTCAAGCTAATAGTAAGAACCTGAATGTTGCAGTTTTGAAGAATTTTGGGAGAATGAATATCTCCTTATCAAACAGTGTAGATTCAAGATCAGACAACACAGTCGGTCAGTGTAGATCCAAGATCAGACTGCACGTTCTGTGCAGTCTGATCTTGATCAACACTGTCTGCTTAAGGTTCTTGAGTCGCGCTAAGTAGCCTAGGGGTTAAATGAAACAATTTATTTAGAATGGTGAAAGAAATCCGAATATACGTTTTTTTTAGTCTTTACCAAGCGACACACAGTTCGAACTTCCCCAAATTCAAAGCAGATACAGACAAAATAAAATACTTGTATGTGGCTCAAGGGCAGAAAAAACATTTCGGGAAAAAGAAAAAAATGTCCGCCACCAGCATTTTCTCCATTTCCCACAATATCTTCGAAAACGTTTTTCCTCAGGGTAGTAAAAAACGACATTTAATAAGGGGTTTTGAAGGCTCTGTTCATCCGAGTAAGTTTTAACTTTTAGACATCGTAGCTCTAAGATCTCTTTCGTCTGATCTTGATCTTCAATGGCTACAAAACCTCGTCTAGTTGTAGCCTGTATCAGAGTTAATTCGAATACCATATGTAAAGATGGAAACTGTGAGATGAAAGGGGATTTTATCATCACTAATTTCATCTTTTTTCTTAAACAGTCGGTTAGTCAGATTATCGTTTAAGTCGCATCTGTGTATATATCAGATGACTGGAATATTAATGCACGACTGCAAACATGCAATGGCATGCATTTATTGCACTTTTATAACTGTATGGAAGTAACGGCTTTATTGTTTTCATGCGCATGCATATTTCGATGGTATGCAAAGGCGTATATAGCGTCCATAAAGCACAATACGCAAGTACGTAATGTAGAAAAAAGGAAACAGGCAAAACAATCTTTGTCAGTTTATAGAACAACCCCAACTTCATAATTAATCCTAAATCTGCTAAGAAAGTGAAAATTTCCAATTGACAGTGAAAAGCAAAACATTGCCATTTCATCCTATTTCTTTTCTATGGAAAGTCTCACTGTATCGGACAGAGTAGATTAAGATCAGACTGCACGATCTGTGCAGTCTGATCTTAATTTACACTGTCCGCAAAAAGCGCACTGCATCGCACCTATCAGCCTAGGAGTGAAATAGCACTTTCGATTCGGAGTGGTGTGTAATGATTCTGAACGTCTGGTTACGCCCCTGATATGTTTTAGATGAAAAGATTGGAGAGGAAAAATAAGGACGGTTAATTTTTGTTCTATCAAGTGTATTTTGTAGACTTTTCAAATATCAAAAATAAACGAAGACATTATGATTTTGACCGTTTATCACCCAATCCCGAGTGATAACGGCCTTATAGAAGAAAGCTTTTGACAAACATTGCGTAAAAAGGAGAAAATACTAGTAACCAGCATTTTCTCATTTCACCCACAATGTTTTCTAATCTTTACAAATTCCATCATCTGAGCAGAAACTAAATTTCTAATTTGCAAATTCGTACAAGCTAAAACTTTTTTTCGTCCGGTAAACGGTGCAATTTGGACATGTTCATATGGATAAATTCATAAATAACTGCACGAGCCGATAGAAGATCAGACTACACTTTCGATACAGTCTGATTTTAACTGATACCCTCCGCTGATCATAAAATGTTGCTGCTACCACATAATAAAGCGCATTTGTAGACCGTTCAGATTTAGGATGTAGGGCTGTACATGAGCCATGCTCTGGCAAAAGGGGGGCTTATAGTGCATCTCCGTGATGCATGATACCAAGCAAGCCATCACATAATTATGGATCCATCATCGCCACTTTTTTAACATCAAACTTAATGTTGAGGTAGAGTGCTCCTTAGACAAACAGAAAATTGGACCAATAGCGAATGGTTTCGCCCCAGGTCAGCCTACGCGGACTGCACAGGCTGACCTGGATTGATACTTTTCGCAGATGCATTAAGCCTCCTTTTCAAAGAGCATGGCTCATTTTTTCTCCCCAATCATTCAATAATAAATCATATCTTTAAAACATAACGAGGTGTATAGTTTGTTCAAACAAAACGGCTTGTTACTTATATTCGGATAAGTATCTCAATAAATCAGCTGACTGCAAGACCTCACTGTCGCATACTCAAACGATCCTATTTTTTTTTAAGTTAGTGGCCATAAATATTTCATCAAATTCCGAATGCCTATTGACTTAAACGCATTTTCCAGTGTGCAAGAAAATTAAGAACGCTGTTTCTAATCATTCAATCATAAGGAAAGCTATACCAGTAGAAAGCGAGGTTATTGGATTTCGAGTTTGTTGTTTTCTCTAACCACAAGCCTTTGAAGCTCTACTGGTCTATCACGGAACACTAAAATTTTCCTTGGTCGATCATCGAACACTTATAGCACATTGGTGCATCGCCTGTGTATCACGGAATATACTCAAATATTCATGAACACTGTTTTTTATAGCACACTGGCGACTCCCTCTATAACATATATAGTAAGACTTATAGTAAGTCTTACTATATACGATAAAGAGGGAATCGCATATGTGCTATTAATAGTAACGGTGTTCGATAATGAAAATTTCGTTATCCCTTGATAGACCAATCGAGTTTCAGAGGCCTATCCTCTAACCCATTGGTGTCATTTTACCGCTTTTAGATGGCGAGTCGCCATTGGCGTCCATGTAAAAAAAACGTTTTTTTCTGAAATAATGATCACTTTTGAAACAGGTGCATTTTATATCATATATCACACTTTGTTAGTCTGTACATATATATTTCATTGTACAATAAATTCTACTCCATTTTCATATAAGTTTTATAACTACAGCTTCACCTTAAAGTCACAATAAGTTAAGAAGTAAAGTTGGAAATACCGGTACCTCAATAGGGGTTTGGACTTTAACGAAATATTTATGGCCATGTAATTGGCTTAAACAGAATACTAGCTTTTATTTCATGCTTTCCGGTAGGTTATCGAGAAATATCGTTGAAATATTTTTCGATATTTCATGGTTACGACCAGTGAAAATACCGATTTTTATATTGTTACTCTTCAATTGAAGGCGGAAACAGTTGTTCCCGCGCACAAGTTACCTGGGTAAAATGCGCGTGCCTCACAACCAGATGGAAATATGACGTCATTCACCTTACATTTCTCGCGCTTGACGTAATATTGTAATGCGTTGCTATGCGGAGGGGGTACGCCACGGGGAATAACCGAAAAGAACTGTACTGGATTTTGATTAAGTTTCCTCAAGAAAGGGTTAAAAGCATGAACCACTCGTGAAAATATTACCGATGATGTTCACTCGATGAATAAATTTCGATCTTTCACCGTAAAAAAACAAATATTCTCTATGTCTTGAAATTAAGTATTAAAATTAAACCATTATCCTACTGAATAATTGAAATGATAAGTCAAGTTCAAGTCGATTGTAAAAGTTATTTTTGGGGAAGAAGTATCCCCTTAACGGACAGTGTAGATCAACGATCAGACTGCACGTTCTGTGCAGTCTGATCTTGATCTACACTGTCCGCAACAGGTCAGTGAGTCTCGCTTAGCAGCCTAAGGGTTAACTCTTTTAGGGACAGATATCTTAAACCAGACCTCTTTCGGCGACCGAAAATACAATCCACTGCAACTCAGATTTTTATCTTATAGGCATGGCTAGACAAGCGGACGGGTATAGATCAAAGCTCAGACTGCACGTTCTGTGCATTCTGGTCTTGATCTATGCCGTCCGTAACAGCCCCTGAATTCGCCAACGGCGCTGCAAGGGTTAATTCAGTATGTTTTGTGAAAACGGGTCCTAAATTCTAAAGCAAATTAAACCATCCCTAAACAATTATTTCGTGTTTTAATGAACCTGAGAAAATTTTGAAAATATTATGGGAAAAGGAGAAAATGCTGGAAACCAGCATTTTTCTCCTTTTCTCACAATATTTTCAATCTTTTCAGAAACAACTGGAATCGTCTACCATATTTCTCTAGTACACTTCAAAAGTACGCAATGGCACTCTGAATTCCTCAGGGAATGAATGAAACTCTATGAAAAACAACACTCTATTGTTATTGTAATTTATCCGTTTAATTATAATAATGTACACGAGCTTTCGGCGGTACAACCGCCTTCTTCTAGTGTGATCCTGTGATACAATGCCTGCAGTAACAGTTGTTTACGCAAAGTCCAACAACAGTTACTGCAGGCATTGTAAACAACTGTTACTGCAGGCATTGTATCACAGGATCACACTAGAAGAAGGCCGTTGTACCACCGAAAGCTCGTGTACATTATTATAATTAAAAGTTACATTTCTCAAGAAGAGGGTATCATGTTTTGTAATTTATCCGAGTAGGATTACGTTCTATCTGTATTGCGCTGCCATGGACTGTGAATTTTAGAAGTGCAAGAAAAGAATCTTTTCCTTGTAAAATGGCTTTGTCTGCAATCTTTTCCCAAAAACTGCAAATAAACCTTTGATATATATTGAGCTGTGTAAATTTTAACCCTTTACCACACAATGCGGAGTTAAAACGACCCCGAGGAAAATGAATTATGAAAACATTGTAGGAAAAGGAGAAAATGCTGGTTACCAGCATTTTCTCCTTTTCCTACAACGTTTTTTTACCCTCTCAAACACAAATTTTATAATTTATGTAAAAGTTAATTTGTCGTGTGAAGAAATTTTTAATTTGGATTATTCTAAGATTTCGTCATCTTATAAAGAGTTATACGGTACGACATGTTTTCTATCTTTTCAAAAATATATCTCATTATTTGTATAATAATTGATTTGTCGTCTGCAGAAATCTTCAATTTTGATCAGTCTAAAATTTTGTCGTCTGATAAAAAGTTATACAGTACTAAGTAGAGTAAAACGATAGGCAAGGCAAAGGGTTCATAGCCCCGATCTTAATTCAAACATTTTGTATGGTCACGGACTGTTAACTGACGTGTACGGAATCTTTTCAATGCCATCTGGTTTTTGACGAAATCCTCTGCGCTCAAAATTCATTTAACCGTTGGGCTGCTAAGTGTGACCCAAGACGATTTTGTTGCCTGTGTAGATCAAGGTCAGACTGCACAGAAAGTACAGTCTGGTCTTGATCTACACTGTCTATTAAGGAGATATTTTTCTTTAAAAAATAACTTTGAAATTGCAATATTTTCTGTTTTTACTATTGGATTGAAAATACTTTTTAACTTAGTTAGCAGGTTAAGGGATAAAATCAGCCAGACTGGTAGCTCAGTCAGTAACGTACAGGGTTTGATACTAAGTAGTGGCTGGTTCAATCCCCAGCTTGGCTGAATTCGTTCCGAGGATTGATGAGAGTTATTGCTGCGGAAGTCACCCTTCTCTCACCAATGATCGTTGTTTCGACGATGTTCGATTCGGAAATTAGCCAATAAAAACATGGATATTATGCACTTGCCAACGAGACATAGCTGAAATAATGTTGAAAACGGCGTTCAAAAGCACAACACCAAACAAAAAATTACAAATCACGATTTAAGTAACGTTAAATGCTTCTCTTAGAAGGATACTATTCACACCATGCCAGCATGGTGACGGATTAAATCACCAGGGCTGCCTTTCACTAAACGGCGTAGATGTACACATTTTTTGGGGGGGAGATCGTATATACATACACATGTACGATTCTTGCTTTATCCAAAGGTATGAGCTGTTGTAAAGTCATTCAAACATTTACTCAAATCTTAAAGTTATGCACTTTTGTGAAACTTGTTTTCAGACTTGATGCTTGTTTTCCAAAACTGCGTACGCAAATTTTGTGTGTACGCATATTTCATGCGTACACAAGTTAGTGAAAAGCAGCCCTGCGCCCGTATTCACCAAGCATTCTTATGAATACTTTTTGTATTATTTCCCAGGATTTTCAAGATTTGAGAGTAACACAACTTCTGACTGGCTAAACCATTTGGTTTAGCCAATCAGAGGCTGTGTTACTTTCAAAGCTTGAAAATCTTGGAGAAAAAGACCGAGATTGTTCTTACGAATGGTAGGTAAATACAGAACCTGGATATAGTTATCACTAGCGAAATTTAGATCTTACTGCGATAATACCGCGTTAGCGTAGTAAATTCACGATTAAAATTTATCCATTTATAAAATTTGTTTTCATTCTAAATGTCATTTCGAAGATATGTTTACACTGTTGTGAATTACGAAACTCAGTTTCAAATTCTTGCAAAGAGTTTTAAATCGAGCAGTTGATGGCATTGATAAAACACCGTAGAAGAGTGTTAGCAAACAATCTCAAAGTCTATAACCAAAGGCTATTAGATTTTTACCAAACACAATTCCGGGTTAGCAAAGACCTTCATGAAGAAGGCTGTTAATAAACGTCGTAGGAAAAAAGGGAACACTGGCATTTTCTCTTTTTCACCTCAATGTTTTTTTTTTTTATCTTTTAAAAATTCCATGTCTTAATTGAACCACAATACGACGTTTGTCGGCTGCAAAACGATTAAACTTGAATCTGAATATTTTATTTTTCGTCTCGTTAAAGGTTAGACCTTATTCTGTCGCATGCATATAGCTGACTGTTATAAAAAAAGAACATGTATAACTATATTTTCGGCCGTTTCTCAGGATTTAAAAAAACGGTTATAACATGTAAAGCTTACCAGACGACAAATTAAGCCCTATCCAAATTCAAAACACTGCAGACGACAAAATAAAACTGGCTCCAGTAATGACATTTGTCTTTGATAGGATAAAAACCATTGCAGGGAAGGAAGAAAACGCTGCTTTACAGCATATTCTCCTTTTCCCACGTTGTACTTCAGAAAGCTTCTTCCCGAGGGTCGTTGAAATTCGTAGTCGTTTGGTACCCTTTTCCAAATAAACAATCGCGCGTTTTAACGACCCTGAGTTCAAAGGCTTTCGAAAACGTTATGGAAAAAGGACAAAATACTGGTAACCAGCATTTTCTCCTTTTCCCATCGTGTTTTCTACCCTATCATGCACAAATCCAACATTTCAGCTACATTTCATTTGTCGTCTGCAAATTCTTTCAATTTCGACCATTAAAGTCGTTTAGTAAAGAGTTGACCATTAAGCTGCTAAGCGCGACTCACTGACCTTTTGCAGACAGTGTAGATCAAGATCAGACTGCACAGAACGTCTGCAGATGCTTTCAATTTAGACCATTGACGTCATTTGGTAAGAAGTTAACCCTTAGGCTGCTAAGCACGACTCACTGACATTTTGCAGACAGTGTAGATCAAGATCAGACTGCACAGAACGTGCAGTCTGATCTTGGATCTACACTGTCTGAAAAGGATATATTTTTCTTCAAAAAAATAAGTCTGAAGTCGCATTATTAGGTTTTTTTACTATCGGCTTGAAAGTTTAATTTGACTTATTTAGTAGGATAAAGTTTAACCCTTAGGCTGCTAAGCGCGACTCGGCGGCATTTTGCGGACAGTGTAGATCAAGATCAGACTGCACAGAACGTGCAGTCTGATCTTGGATCTACACTATCCGATAAGGAGATACTATTCCTCAAGACATAACTTTGAAATAGCAATATTCGGGTTTTTTACAATCGAATTAAAAATTTTATTTTAGTTACGAAACAGGATAAAGATTACTGTAATTATTTTGTACTTGGTGAAGCTGTACTGAAAGAACTGTTCTAGAAAGGTTGTTTTCGTTCAGCTGGTTCAGTAGGTTTAAATATCTCATTATCATTCAGGCGCGGGTCTTGTATTTACCTATATCAGATTCCTGAATCAGATTACAATTATAATACATAACTCTTCAATTCTATGTGCGCTAATATAGATAATGTAAATTAGAGAATAAAATATAATAAATGAAATGAAACTGCAATTTCTTCATCTATTGAATCTTAACCTATACGCTGATAAGCCCGACTCAAGGCGTTTCTACGGTCAGTGTAGATTAAGATCAGACTGCACGTTCTGTGCAGTCTGATCTTGATCTACACTGTCCGCAAAAGGACCTTGAGTCGCGCTTAGCAGCCTTAGGCTTATTATAATTATTTTTTACTCGATGAAGCTGTACTTTTAAGGAACTGTTCTACAAAGGTTGTTTTCGTTCAACTGGTTCACTGAGTAAAGGATTACGGCCCCTAACTCATCGGTACATATCGTGTAACATCGAGGTTTTCGTGAAGGCTATTCGGCCAATTTCGGCAGCTTCCGTCTTTTAAAATGAGAGTTTGGAGCCGTAGACTCACTAACTCATCGGTAAATATCGTGTAACATCGACGTTTTCGTAAAGGTTATTCGGCCTATCCCGGCAGCTCCGTCTTTTAAAATGAGAGTTTCGAGCCGTAGACTCACTAACTCATCGGTAAATATCGTGTAACATCGACGTTTTCGTAAAGGTTATTCGGCCTATCCCGGCAGCTTCCGTCTTTTAAAATGAGAGTTTGGGGCCGTAGACTCACTAACTCATCGGTATATATCGTGTAACATCGACATTTTCGTGAAGGCTATTCGGCCAATCTTGGCAGCTTCCGTCTTTTAAAATGAGAGTTTGGAGCCATAGACTAACTAACTCATCGGTAAATATCGTGTAACATCGACGTTTTCGTAAAGGCTATTCGGCCAATCTCGGCAGCTTCCGTCTTTGAAAATGAAAATTTGGAGCCGTAAACTCACTAATTCATCGGTATTATCGTGTAACATCGAAGTTTTCGTAAAGGCTATTCGGCCAATCCCGGCAGCTTCCGTCTTTTAAAATGAGAGTTTGGAGCCGTAGACTCACTAACTCGTCGGTATATATCGTGTAACATCGAAGTTTTCGTAAAGGCTATTCGGCCAATCTCGGCAGCTTCCGTCTTTTAAAATGAGAGTTTGGAGCCGTAGACTCACTGACTCATCGGTATATATCGTGTAGCATCGACGTTTTTGTAAAGGCTATTCGGCCTATCTCGACAGCTCTGTCTTTTAAAATGAGAGTTTGGAGCCGTAGTCTCACTAACTCATCGGTAAATATCGTGTAACATCGACGTTTTCGTCAAGGCTATTCGGCCAATTTCGGCAGCTTCCGTCTTTTAAAATGAGAGTTTCGAGCCGTAGACTCACTAACTCATCGGTAAATATCGTGTAACATCGACGTTTTCGTAAAGGCTATTCGGCCAATCTCGGCAGCTTCCGTCTTTCAATATGAGAATTAGGGACCGTAGACCTTAAAATATCTCATTATCATAAGGCAGGAGTCTTATATTTACTTATATCAGATTCCTCATTCATATAACGATTATAATACATTCTTCTACGAACTAATTCTATACCAACACCACACAATCTGGAGTTTTGAAAACATTGTGGGGAAAGGAGAAAATGCTAGTAACCAGCATTTTCTCCTTTTCCCACAATGTTTTCTTACCTTTAAGAGACAAAGTTCCTTTATTTGAGCCACATGTATTTTGTCGTCTGCAAATGCTTTCAATTTGAACCAGTCTTAAAGTTTGCCGTTTGACAAAAGATGAACTTAATCATATGCAGACAAAACAAAATTATGGACAGAAATCGAAAAAAAAAAACCGTTTAAACGTTGTATTTTGATAAGGGGGGGGGGGGGAGTAGGGGTGGAAAAGTAGCAAATGCTTGTGAAAATCAATACAATCAATGCAATGCACGCAATAAAAAGCGATATTCGACAGATTACCTGGAAATACAGTAAATGCCTTTCTAATGGCCGCCTCTATTAAGCAGACAACCTGTGATAAGCATGCACATGAGGAGGCAAATAATGTTGAAACGTATTTGCGATATTCAAGCACGTATATCATACGGTGTTATTAGTGTTAGATTTTACTGTAAGGAGAGAGAGAGAGAGAGACAGACAGACAGACAGACAGACAGACAGACAACGAGCACACCGCCTTTAAGTCAGTACTGTAGGTACTTTGATTCCCTCGGGCAAGATCAATGGGTACAATGTATCTAAAAAATAACCTGGCTAGAAGTTTTGAGTACAGGTCAAAATATGACAATGACTTTTATTACTATGGGAAGAGTGCCAGGACACTTGGTAAAAAACAAAAAGTCTTGGCCTGTAGATTTATAGGTCAAGGATTATTTGAGATAGGTTATAACGTCATAAATTCATTTACCACATAATCGCAAATCTTCACCCTAATCCTGCTAAGTAAGTGAAATGAAATGGTGAAGCCGATAGCAAAAACCCAAATTGCTATTTCAAAGGTGTGTGGAGGGGGGGGGGATATATCTCCTGGTCGGACAGTGTAGATTCAAGATCAGACTGCACGTTCTGTGCAGTCTGATCTTGACTTACACTGTCCGCAAAAGGTCCTCGAGTCGTACTTTGCATCTTAAGGGTTGACGCCCCTTTGGGAAACGGCTTTTGAACTTTGTTGTCAGACAATGAGAAAATGATAGAAACAAGACGTCAACGTGTTAAGACCCCCGCCCCCTACATCGATTAGCTTTAGTCAAATCACAAACTTACGGTAGTAATAATAATAATACAATAATAATGATAATTATTATTATCAGTAGTAGTAGTAGTGTTGTCGTCGACGTCATTATTATTATCATCATCATCGTCATCAGCAACGGCAGAACAATTACAATCTGCATATCTATATGAAAAATGAGCTTTTTGAAAAAATGACGGAATTACATTGTAAAAAGCAATCTGAATCTACTTCTTTAACTACATTTTCCCCAAAAGCTGGTTGTAGTAGGAGGGGGGTGGGGCATGTATGTATAATGGTGGGTTCATGTAGGGCAGACCTCGTGGGTTGAATCGGTTCTATTATAAAATTATGAAATGTCAACGAGAAGTTAAAAATAGCGCGTCATCAATATGATTTAAAAAAAATATGTATTAGATCTAATATTAGATAAATCTATTTGTACTAAAATTTAGGAGGACAGTTAGTTCATTTGCATTCATTTTTGTTTGACAAAAAAGGAAGTAAAAATGCGTTCTTCGAAAATCACTGAGCGTACGATTGAAAGAGATTACAGGCTATGTTTACCTTAACTCATTCAGTGTAAAATATTTGAGCCATGCTCCGTGAAAAGGGGGCTTAATGCATCTGCAAAAAGTATCGACCCAGGTCAGCCTGCGCAGTCCGCGCAGGCTGACCTGGGCCGAAACTTTTTGCTATTGGTCAAATTTCTACAGCCCAAAGAACCTGTGTATCTGATAATTGAGTCGGTTGTTGGGTTTTACGGATCCATGATACAGTAATAACTTGCTTGGTATCATGCATCACGGAGATTCATTAAGCCTCCTTTTGTCAGAGCATGGCTTATTTAAACTCGACCCTCTTTTGACGGTATTTTCAGTGCAATCCACTGATACTAGGAAAATTTCATAATTTATGAGCTTGATTACAACAGCGTAAGGTGTAGATTTAAGATCAGATTGCACGTTAACTTAAGGAATAACAGACTGTACCAAAACGAGCTGTGATTCACAACTGATGCTTTAACCCTAAGGCTGCCGAGCGCGACTCGCCGAGACGCCGACCTTTTACAGACAATGTAGTTCAAGATCAGACTGCACAGAACGTGCAGTCTGATCTTGGATCTACACTGTCCGATCAGGAGATATTTTTTCTTCGAAAATACCTTCGAAATAGAAAAAAAAATGGTTTTTACTATCTGCTTAAAAATTTTATTTCGCTTGTTTAGCAGGCTAAGGGTTAACACTTTACCATACAATCCCGATTTTTTACGACAATGAAACAGCTTTTGAAAACACTGTAGGAAAAGGAAAAAATGCTCGTAACCAGCATTTTTTATCCTTTTTCTACAATGTTTTTTGTACCCTTCCCAAAACGATATTCAAATTTTGAGTCACATTTACTTTGTCACCTGCAAATGCTTTCAATTTCGACAAGTCTAAAATTCTGTTGTCGGGCAAAGAGTTCAGTCTTAGGCTGCTTAATGCGGCTCATTGCGGAAGGTTTAGATCACGATCAGGCTGCAAAGAACGTGCAGTCTGATCTTTGATACAGTGCTCGATATGTTACAATTTTTACGGAGAAAAGATCTGTTTGTTTTGTCTGTTAAGTTTGGTTTCAACGCTGGTTTTTAACGTTTTTTAAGTATTTCGTGATAGTTACTGCATCCATGCATGCTTTCCTGGAATTTCTTTCACCAGTACTTTTCACAATTATCTTTTCAAGCACCTGGCCGCTTTCCCAAATCAACAAAGTCGGAAAGATGAATGTTGGTGCAATGGCTATCATCAATTCCTCGGAGAGAAATAAGCCGAGCCGAGATTCGAACCAGCAACCCCTAGCTTTCAAGCACTGTACTCTACCGATTGTGCTACTGAACCCGGTCAAGTCCCTGCTAAAAATAGAACATTGAAACTAAAATGAGCCATGCTTTGGCAAAAGGGGGCTTAATGCATCTGCGAAAAGTATCGACCCTGGTCAGCCTGCGCAGTTCGCGCAGGCTGACCTAGGCCGAAACTTTTCGCTATTGGTCAATTTTCTGTATGTACAAGGACCAGTTTACTTCATGATTAAGTCGATCGTTTAAAGGAAAGGTGTTATTTTGGGTCAATAATTATGTGATGGCTTGATTGGTATAATGAATGCATCACGGAGATGTATTAGGCATCCTTTTTCCAGACAATGGCTCGAATATTTTGGCTTGGTTTTTACCGATGGCATGAAATCTAACTCTTTTCCAAACAACAAAATGCTGTACTCGTCTATATTGAAAGCAGTGGCAAACACTGAATTAAGTACGGTGCGAATCACAGGATTCGTCTCGAACAGGGTGGAAAAAAGAAGAGCCAATGCTGGTGTCCCGCATTTTCTCTTTTTACCACAACGTTCTAGTTTCGAATCCCGTTATAAATGGGGTCAAACTTTGGAAAAACAAGAGAAAATGCTTAAGTCCAGCATTTTCTCCTTTTACTAGTACCACAACGGTCTATGTTCGAATCCCGTTATAAGCGGGGTCAAGCTTTGGAACAACCCACATCACGGCGGGAAAACTAGTTTAGATTTCCTGGAAGCAATCATCGAGAGTGTTTAATACAAGTTGTAAGAACTTTTTTCATAATCGTTGTTAAATAAATGAGACATGCTCTGACAAAAGGGGGCTTAATGCATCTCTGTGATGCTCTTCACCAAGCAAGCCGTCACAGAATTATGGATCCATAAAATCCATTTTGTCTAACAACTGGCTGAATCCTGTGGTAGAATAGTCCTTCAACATGCAGAAAATTGACCAGTAGGAAAAAAGTTTCGACCGTTGTCAGCCTGCGCGGAATGCGCAGGCTGACATGGGTCGATACTTTTTGCAGATGCATTATGCCCCCTTTTCACAGAGCATGGCTCATTTTAATAAGTTTAAACTGCGGACACTTCTAACGCAAATTGATGGTTGATTGATGGCCTCGACTTACAGATAAAAAGTAAGAATTTGAATGTCAGTAATCATTTTGACTTTTAAAATAACAGGCTTATATAACTGCCTTTGGATTGTAGAACACTGATGTTACTCATCCGTCTGTATTTCTCGCGCGCAAGGTCGCATGAGTATTGGTGAATTATAAAATGGATTTTTTTTTATATAGACGGATTACGTACTTAACCTTTTACCAAACAATCAAGAATTTTAACGGTCTGAAATGAAAAGTCTTTTGAAAACATTATGGGACAAGTAGAAAATGCTGGTAACCAGCACTTTTCTCCTTTTCCCACAATGTTTTTGACTCTTTCAAAGGTAAATTCCGTTGTTTGAGCAACATTTGATTCGTCGTCTGCAAAAGTTGTGCATTTGGACGAGTCTAGATATAGGTCTTTTGGTGCAGGGTTAAAAAATGAATTGACAAACTTTTATCAAACTGAAAGTTAACTCTTACAGCGTTTAGCATAGCTTTAGTGGCTACTATGGACAGTGTAGATTAAAATGTATTGCATGAAACGTGCAGTCTGATCTTTGATCTACTTCGATGTTTAGATAGGGGGGGGGGGGTTTATACCAACTATACCTATTACAATGAAAGGAATAGTTTCAATTCACTAGGCCTATCAATGCTTTGAACATGTTATTTTTAAATACTGTCATACATGAATGATAATAATTATAATGATAATAATGATGATGAATCGTTGATCCAAGCAGATGAGAATAGATTTATTATACGAAAACACTGTTCAGTTTCTAACATCTTTATTTTGTTTTCTCTTTAGACGCGAAATAAATAAACTCGACCTTTGACGGCTGTGTATACAATTCACTGAGACTCACAAAAATTTTTTATCGTATAGGCTTGATTAAACAAGCGGACGGTGTAGATCAAAGATCAGACTGCACGTTCTGTGCAGTCTGATCTTGATCTATGCCGTCCGCAAAAGTTTCTGTTTTTTCCTGAAAAGGTTAAAGCATCAAAATATTCTCAAAGAGCAATGCAAGTTTGCACGCACAACAAAAATTTGCGCAATAAAACTTGTACATAATTACATACAAGCCAAGTCCCAATAGCTCAGTCGGTAACGTACAGGACTTGAAAACAGGGGGGTCGCTGGTTCGATTCCCGGCTAGGCCAGTTTCTTTCCGAGGATTGATGATAGTCATTGCGACAGGATTCATTCCTCTCTCACTGCTGACCGTTGTTTCGACGATGGTTATGTGGGAAAGAAGCCAGTGATTTGGAAAGAATATTGTGCGGCGGAGTACTGGTAAAAGAAACTCAAGGAAAGCATGGATGGGTGCACTGGCCGCCGCGATATAACTGAAATAATGTTGAATACGGCGTTAAATACCATACAGTCAATTAATTACATACACGCTCTCTATTTCCGACATAGTCTACATGATACGTCTTTTTTTAAACGGTTCAATAGATTACAATAAAAAGTACATGTATTTTAGCTCTTAGCCTGCAAAATAAGTTAAAGGAAACGTTCTAGCCAATAGTAAACACCAACATGTTGCTATTACAAAGTAATTTTTTGGAGGGAAAAAAATCTCCTTATCGGACAGTGTAGATTCAAGATCAGACTGCACGTTCTGTGCAGTCTGATCTTGATCTACACTGTCCGCAGAAGGTCTTTGAGTTGCACATGGCAGCCTAAGGGTTCAGGACAATGTTTTAATTGTACTGAATATCAACAGTCTTACTTTTAACATTAACAGATTGCATATCTAGCAAAAAATATGTCGAAGGAAAGCGCACAAACACGGACCACGTTGGCCACACAGCAGAGCAAAAAGAGCGGGAAATCAGCTAGTTCCAAGGGAACGATTAAACAGGATTTATGCGCTGTCCACAGACTGAATAAACGAGAACTGTTCTGTGTCGACCACAAGAGTTTGATTTGTGTGAAATGCTTGGACGACCAACATAAAAGGTAAGGCTTTGAAATATACCGCATTTTTCTTTTAAGAGATTTCGCCGCCGCAAAAACACGTGTCTGACAAGAAAAGACTTTTAAAAAAGACGACGTAAGATATACTAGAATACTAATTTTTAAACTCTTGTGTTGGTTCAGCATGAAGAGATATAATGAAAAGTAAACGCGCCTGAAAACAGGTTGTAGAGGCCCGCAGAATAAACATGTCCACATTTTTTACCAATCACAAATCGCTTTTCATTTATTCGAAATTATCAATACCAGTTACGAGATCAAAAGCCAGCGCACTCAGGTACGTCGCAAGGTTTAAGTTTCAAGTATGCTGTGTAACAGTTTAGGTTTTGCCGTTTGGGGATAAGAGAAAAAGAATAGTGATTAGCCATGTGTTGGATACATCCTCAGCTTTTTTTCATTCCTTTCAGTTGCAGCAATGTACTCTCAGTGGCAGAAGCGGCAACTAACTTCTCACAAACTGACGCTGCTTCAGAATGGGGAAAGATCCTGAAAAAGTTACTGACTCAGTGTACGACAGTTGCTAAAGAAAGGCGTATTGACGAAAAGGAACTAAAAACTAATAAGACCGACATAAAACATTATGTAGAGAACTATCGTAAAGCTATCGTTGCAAAACTAGACACGCTTGTCAGTAGAATCCTCCTTGATGTTGAAAGAATATATCAAAAGGAACAGGATAAAATACAGTCAAACCTTTCAGACTTAGCAAAAATGGTCGGAGATCTGGAGGACAAACTTGCAGACATCGAGATAGCCAAAGCTGTATCTGCAGATCTGCCACTGTTTATTGCAGTCCAAGGTGCTAGGGAACAGCATGCCGACATGAAGCTTGCATTAACAGATATTCACAACTCGGCTCATAAAGTATCGCTAAAACTTAACAAAAGTGACATACAAGTAACAAATCTGACTGTTGGAGAACTGCTGTTGGACAAGCAACCCTATGACTTACTCTCTCGGTCTGAAAGTCAAATGAAATCAAAGCTGAAACCAAACTCTGTACAAATGAGCAAAGACTCCAATATAACGCTGCAAGGGGAATTCAATATCAGAGGTTCAGAAGATGGAAAGTGTTATATTACTGGTCTACAGGCACTTCTGGATAATTTCGTTATCATGTGCGACAACAACAACAACTGCATTAAACTTACGTCTCCTGAGTACAACATCTTGGACACAGCCAGGCTGAATCATCCTCCTTTCGATGTGGCACTATTTTCCGACTCTGAAGTAGCCGTAACATCGCCTGAGACCGGTGAAATATATTTATTCGATGTTAAAGGCCGAAAATGCATTGAACACAAATCTTCTATCAACCTAGGTTTCGAGTGTTACGGTGTCGCAACCTTTGATTCTTATTTAATTGTAACGTGCGTGCCTGACAAATGTGTTAAGATGGTAGACATTGGCGGCAAAGTAAAGTGGACACTGAATACTGATACGAGTGGAGAGCCATTGTTCGCATGGCCCTGGTACGTTGTGGTTCATGATAAAACACATGAAATTTATATATCAGATAGGAACAAAAACTTAATTGTTCAAGCTTACACTAATGGTATGTACCGGAAATCACTCTTTGCAGAAGATTCTGGTCCCCGTGGCATGGCTTTTGATGGTGCTGGGAACCTGCTCGTTTGCCATTTTATGACAGATGTGTTAGAAGTTAAGACGCTAGGAATCTTTGAAGAATCCTCTGTCGTTGGCGCAAAGCGTGAAGGAATAAAACATCCTCAGTGTATCACATTTCTCCACGGGAAACGCCAATTTATCGTCTCGTCCTATAATTCTGACATATTCAAAGTTTACCAGCTGAACTAGTCGGTAGATTTTCATACATATGATCTATAATTTAATTTTTTTATTTTTTTTTTTAATCAGAGAAAATACTTACGGTGTACATGCATTTTTTAAATGTCGGCGTTATGTGATTTAACTATGCAACTAAAAACTGGTCAGCATCAGCCTTGCATATGGCAGTCTTTTATTAAAAAACAAAACACGATCGTGGAAAAAAAAAAAGCACGATCGTGCCTAGAATACCGGTAGGTACATGTTCCCGTCGATTTTGTTCATGCGCTAATATTGAAATAAACATAAATTAAACATCATTAAAACTTATGTATTTGTTTCCAGTAAAAATCTACCAATATCATTGAATGATACAAGACTGACTCTCTCTCTCTCTCTCTCTCCTCTTTTTTAGTATGGATTACAATTTTTCACAAAATACTTCCAGTGAAGATAGCCCTGTGACGAGTTTAACAAGTGAAAGCCGATTACGTTGCAGGCTTTCAAAAAAAAAAATGAATGGAGTATATTTCCTGTGAGACTTGTTTTGGAGGGGATGAAAATGATAAAAAAAAAAATAGGAAAGAGCGTGAAAGAATGGGTAGGCGACAAACAATCTCACCCCCCCCCCACACACACACACACAATCACATTGACACTCCAGCAAACTTACGGGAGGGGGGGGGGGTTGCGGGGCTAGCTGGCTGGCTGCTCCCCGTGGCTTATAATGATGCACTCACTATTGATGGTGATATTTGCTCTCAAGACATTCGATTGAGTCTGTTTATTCCTCATATTGCCTGGACCATATTCGCTTCATGGGGAAATAATGTACTGGCAGTTCTCATAGCATATTTTCGAGCATTAACAATTTGATTGATTTTTCCTCTAAAATAGTATAGATGAATAGTAGGTGATTTTGAAAACGCACTTGTAAAATATAAAGTAGTGGCCATAGCTCTAGATGTTTTGTCGAAACCCGAAACCCCATTGACATTTTTCCAACTTTTAATTCATTTTAGCTTAAAATATGAAGCTATAGTTATGAAACTTAAACGAAAATAAAGCGAAAAATAAAGTTTACGTCAAACAATGTATTTCTTAAGACTCGATACAGTGTAATAGGATATAAATGCAGCAATTTATTTTCGAAAAAAATTATCGGTCTTTTCGAAAAAAGTTTTCTTCTTTTTCATTGACGTCAATAGTGACGTCAAAAAAGCAAAAAAAAAAAAACCATGGGCTTTAGAGAGCTACAACTTTGATGTCTAGCAATGAAAACTGGCATATTAGTGTAAACAGCTCCAGGTACCTTGCTATCGGCCACTTTCGTTTTCCTTATGATCACATTATCAGAAGCAGCGCAAATAATTTCTTGCACACTGAAAATGCATGTTCATGTAAGTCATTGGGGATTTTGAATTTGGTGCAATATTTATGGCCATTAACTGTAGATGAACAACTTCAGTTGATATTCAGTTAATGAATACATAGTAATGGAAAATTTGTGGCAAAGGAAGATGTTGCTCATTAAAAAAAAAATGGTCTCGTACAAGATGGAAAAAGTCGTCTGTTAACTCTTTCACTACTGAATAATTTAATAGAAATTTCTCACCTGCTACAAACACAGTTCCGCTGCAAGATCAAGAGACAATCTGGTCATAATCTATACCAAAGTAGTGGACAGTGTAGATCAGAGATCAGACTGCACGTTCTGTGCAGTCTGATCTTGATCTACACTGTCCACAAAAGCTTCTTGTGTCGTCTATGGTATGTTTGAGTTAATGTGTTGAAGCATTTTGAAGAGCAGAAAACCTTTTTTGAGCTTCCATAGACACTGGTATATGGGTCGTGCTATCTGAAAAGGGGGTTTAATGCATCTGCAAAAAAAATACCGACTCAGTTCAGCCTCTGTGGTCCGCACGGGCTGACCCTATCAAAACTCTTGCTATTGGTCAATTCTCTGCCTGCCAAAGGACAAGTCTACGTCATGATTACGATGGATGATATGCACCTACACAGCATATTTCTTCGCCGGAAATACACCACTTTTACCGTTTTTAAAATCCTAGAACTCCACTTCGAAAAAGAAAACACTGGTCACAATTTTCTGTCGGAATCTTTGAAAAGATCATGTTTAAGATCATGTGACCAGTAGTATTTCAATATGGAAACCTCCTTGATACGAAAGAGGTTAGATGCAGTTATGGAATCGGCCAAGTTGTGACGAGTGACCGATTGTCTTCAACGTAAGCCAGAAACTCTTAGAGCGCTAGTAACATCATTGTTGATTTTGTTAACAGTGCAGATCAGACTAATGGTTATGTGGAAAAGCAGCCAGTGGCTTGGAAAGAAATTGTGCTGATTACTGGTAAAAGAGACTCCAGGAAAGCATGGATAGGTGCACTGGCCGCCGCGATATAACTGAAATAATGTTGAAAACGGCGTTAAACACCATACAGTTAACCAATCAATAAAGCAGATCAGAGTACGTTGCACGGTAGAGTCTACACAGTCTGCCATAAATAATCGGAAATAAAACAAATTTGATAGTATCCCGGCAATTTCTCCCACCCAGCCCCTTTTCTTCATCATGCGTTATATCAGTACATGAAATGTAAAATCATACAGAACATTACCAACTTTTAAAGGTTTAAATCACCGACTCCGACTTTCATTTGAATGAATGGGCAGCTTTAAAATGATATAATGCTTGGTGGGACGATATCTGCTCACCTTTGCGAAGCAGACAAAGATCAGCCTGGATTTCTGTGCAGTTTTATCCCTTTTCTACTGTCCTCGATTAGGGATCGTGTAATTTACATGTTATATACATGGGATCCCTGCTCAACACTAAACCTGTTACCAGATAGACAAATTCTGGACTTCAAACTTTTAAAAAGCATTAATTTTGTGGACAAAGAATAAAACATGGTTTTTATGACGAGATTTGTCATTGAAAGTGTAGAAAACATGGTAGGAAAAGGAGAAAATGCTAGTTATCAGCATTTTCTCCTTTTTCCCACAATTTTTTAAAAACCCTCATTTCTTATGGGTTGTTAAAACATGCTATTAAGGCTGGTTGAATAATGATTTTTCCAATACTCAGCAGAAATCGTCTCCATTGAAAAACGGTCGGTTCCACCTTGATTGTTTCATTTCAAGAGGATAAAAGTAATGGAAAATACATGTCGAAGCAATGGTGGAAAATTGTAAAAAAATATGGCTTAATTTAAGCTTTTGAAATTGAAATGTGTGGATGGTGGTCGCAGAGCAAGATGCAGAACCTTACAAACAAAAATCTGAAATAGATTCCGGTACCTGTTTGTGTGGGGTTTTTACATATACCTGAAATTTAAGGGAGATAATTCCAAGATGGCGGACAGCCGGCTGCAAGAATTGGAACTATTGTTCTTCGACACGTTTTCACACGATAGTGCCGAAGTATGGTTTCGTTTATTTATTTTTCAGACAAGATTATAATTTTTACTCTTTTCAGCGCCGATCTTTATTACTAGTGGGTATGCAAATCCTTTTTAGGCTAACCGTTTTTAGAAAAGTCCGCTCTGGCCGTATTTACATTCGCAAACTATCCAGAGACTAGATACCTTTATTTGAATGTTTGAATTCTAAGACTACCGTCTGATAAACTTAAAAACTGGTCTTTTGCTGGTTGAACCTATTTGCATGTGATAGAGTTTTTCATGGGGGGGGGGGGAAGTTGGATTTTACAAAGCTTTTGAAAATTGGGGGTCCAGTGGACGCAGCCTTGAAAAAATCAGGAGTCTATGTCCTAATTTTAGGGGTCCAATAATACATTGTCAGATAAGATTGTTTTAAACATGATTTTTTAGTATCTGCTTGCAAATTTTGTGAACTAGGAAGAAATGCGAAAACTCTGAATATAAATGCAGGTTGTACTTGATTTGCTACTGCATTTCTTCCCAAGAGCTTTCCAAAATCAAGTGCGCCATAACAGCAGTGCAGTTAGGCACTAATACCATAGAATTGAAGATAATTAATGTAAAAAAATCTTATTTATGAAAATAATGGCTTTTTCTGTTTCTTAGTGACTGATAATTGTGCCAATGCACTTTACTTGAGACAGCTGTTCAGAATAAACAGGAAGTACCGCTGTACTTGAGATCACCTATCAAGTATGACCTTAGTGTCCAAAAAACTGCGATTACATTGTGTTGACTGCAGTGCAGTAGAGAAAATTTTTTAAGAACCAGTTTTGTTTTATTCAAGACTTTCAGTGCAGACTACCCTGTTATCTTTGATATTTTACTTTCCAGGAGTTAAACTTGGATTTAGTTCAGTTTCCGAGACCTGTGGTAATAGGAGAGGTTAGAGTCATTCCACTTCAAACCAGAGTACAAGCTGATGTTCCAGGAGGCGTGAGACTTGGGTTTGTGACTGATTCTTTGTTGTTTCCATAATTTTAGTTTTTATGCCCTTGCCATTAAAATAGGGGGGACATATAGTGTTACCCCATCTGTCTTTGTTTGTTTGTGTGTATGTATGAATGTATGTAAGTGTGTGCATTTGGATAATAGTGATGCTTGTGTCCAGCCAATAATTTCCAGATGCACAGTCTAATTCTAAAATAATTTTGGCACAAATGATCACCATGGATAGATAATGTGTTGCATGCAGCTCAAAGTTCAAGGTCAAAGTGCTGGGGGGGGGGGGGGGCATTCATGTCGGTGACACATTTCTAATTTCTAAATTAAATTTCTATTGCCCGTCTTGTTTATATTGAATGCAGTAAAGCAATTTGCAGACAAAAATTTAAATTAAATCTAGCTCCAATTTATATGGGATTTGTCCTTAAAGGGGTGTAAAATGCTGTGTTAAAAGGAAAAAATGCTGGATAACCAGCATTTAATTTTCCCAAAGTGTTTTCAAAAACCTTTTTCCTGGGAGTCATTACAACACAAGATTGTTTGAAATTAAATTGACTATTTTAGAAAAACACTGTGAAGAAAGAGCAGTAAATGTTGCACGTAACAAGCCATAATCACCTTTTCCCAGAATATTTTCCAATCTCCATGGCATTTATTGAAATTAACTCCTTTTCTTCAGGTGTACAAGTTATTTGCTAATTCTAGAGATTTGTTAACCCTCAAAGCACCTTTTTACAACTACAGTTTCCTTTCGTGGCCACTGGCCAATGTAGATCAGGATCAGACTGCACAAAACATGCAGTCTGATCTTTTATCTACACTGTTCACTTTGTCAAGACATTCTTGACATCAGCAACCTTGATATTGCTTCTATGAGGCTCTTTTTTCCTAGAATGGAAATGTCAGTTTGGTCTATTCGGCGTTGTAAGGATCTATTCTGAACTTTTCAAGATTATGATACAAGACCATATCAGGTGTGATTGTCTAGGAGGTAGATTTCCATTTCATAATATTTCACAAAATAGTGGAAAAGTTTGTAAATACCTGATCATGTTAGGTGTGACTGTCCAGGAGGCGATTATGTGGAGTAACCAATGAAAATCCTTAGAGCACAAATCTATATAAATCAAATATATGTATGCTTTTTTTAGTCAGGAAATAAGACTGAAAGATTTCCATTTTAGAATATTTAACAAAATAGTGGATGCATAAGTAAATGCAAGATTAGGCTGCATATTCTGTAGAGTCAAATCTTGATCTATAATATCAACACAAGGCAGTTTGATCTTGATCGATATTATCTGCAAAAACAACTTATAACACAATCCTGAGTTTCAAAGACCCTGAGGAAATAGCCTTTTGAAAATCTTGTAGGAAAAGGAGAAAATGCTGGTAACCAGCATTTTCTCCTTTTCCCACAAGGTTTCCTACTTTTCAGTAGACAATCTCCATCATTTCAGCTAAATTTGATATGTTGTCTGCAAGCGCTTTCAGTTTGAATCAGTGCGAAATTTTGTGGTTTGGTAAAGAGTTTGTTGTGTTTTTATGCTTAACAGTTGTTTTAAATTGACCTAAATGAGAATTTTGTTTTTTACAGAGCTACAAACCCTTCCAATTTCAAACTGGAGCTATTTGTCAACAATCTCAGCAAGCCAAATGCCTCAACCTTTGAAATACTTGGCATGTAAGTATGATTGACTGTGTACCAAACAATTCCATATTTTAACGATCCTGTGGAGAAAGGTTATTGAAAAAAAACCAGGAGAAAATATTGGTAACCAACATTTTCTCCCTACCATACACTGTTTTCTGCCCTTTCAAGGACAAATTCAATCATGTGGCCCATATTCATTTGGTCATTAAATGCTTTCATTAAGGACTCATCCATTTTGTCATCTGGTTAAGGATTAAATAGTTTATATATCCATCTGATTTTGTGTAACTTTAATCCATTGCAATATATAGAGATTTGCATGAGACAATGTCATTATTATTAGTACAACCTGTACAAGCCCGAAATTTATGTGGGATAGAAATACATGTATGTTTCATTCTTAACCCTTTACCATACAATCTTGAGTTGTAACGACCAAGAGGACAGTGTTGAAAAAGAAGATATCGCTTGTTCTTAATCTTAGTTTAGTTAGTCACTGTGTTTTCCAAGCTCCATGTCAACAGAGAATTTGAGTGGCATCTGAAATGCTAAAGGGTTAACTCACCATCTCCTGCTGATAATTTTTAGCTTGGCTGTTTTTGAAGAAAAAGTTTGGGTATTGTTGTAGCTCTGGCATGTTGTAGTGCAAAAATTTTGACATTTTATAATATCTCTGTTATATCTGAACATATTTCCTTCAAACTCGTACAAATTGTTAACTATCATGAGGAGACAACAAGGGCAGGTAACCACCAACATATTGTTGACACAACTATGCCCTTTTTTCGACTTAAAATTTTCACTGAAAATCAAGCACCTGCAGCCTAGCATTTGCATGCGGTGCTCTTGTTTTTGCTTTGCAGCCAAGCACTTTTTAACTCTTTACCAAACAACAACATTTTAGAGACATTCAATTTGAAAGCATTTGCAGATCTATGCCAAATTAGATGGGGCTGAAATGATGAAATTTGTCTGTAAAAGTGAGAAAACATTGTGGAAAAAGGAGAAAATGCTGGTTACCAGCATTTTCTCTTCTTCCCACAATGTTTTCAGATGGCTTCTATTTCAGGGTCGATTAAACTTAGGATCATGTTGTAAAGGTTAAAACATTGTTCAGCTGTTAAAGCAAAGGAGAAATGTGTGTGAGAAACAGTTTTTCCTTTTGCCACAAGCTTTCCACATGAACTCACATACTGAACCGTAATTGATTGATTAATTGATTATTAATGTTTTGCTGGGATGTTTTCAGAGTCATCTTCCACAAGACTTTTTGAAAATGTATAATTTGTGAAATATCGTTTGTTCTCTTTTTTCTTAAAATTTCAGCTTGGATTATAAAGCTAATGATGAAATTCAGATGAACATTGATGTGAAGGTCAGTATTCGTGATCCATATTTACGACAAAGTGATGGTGACAAAATTTATCCTTGATAGGGTAGAAAACATTGTGGGAAAAGGAGAAAATGCTGGTTACCAGCAATGAAATATGCTGCAACTACTATCACCAATCCTTGAAAGGAGTTTGGCCAAGCTGTGATTTAAACTTACAACTCCTGAATTACTAGTCCTGTTCCTGATGAACTGAGCCTTAGAGCTCAGCCACTTACTCTAACAACAATGCGTAAAAAGCTCCCTACTAAAGCACTGTGCAACTTTCTGGTAGCGGATCAACACTTCCCTTTTTCCGCAATGTTTTCAGCCTTTTCAAAGACCATATCCAGCATTTTAGCCACATTTAATTTGTCAGATCTGCCAACAATTTTAATTTGGAGAAAACTAAAATCTTTGTTGTGTGGTAAAGAGTTTAAAGGCCCAATAGCAGCCAAAGAAACGATGCAGGTGTTAAAATGCATTTGAATTTAAACCATGCCTAAGTATGGAAAATATTGTGAAGATGAAAACCTGTTATTGTGTTGTCGGTCCAAGTGTTAGTTACTGGCAGAAAAATGAAGTCTAAAATCAGGCAAAAAGTAAACATAAGATGGAGCGACCTGCAAACTCTTAAATGAATGAATTGCTGCTAGTCCTAAATTGCTGTGTCTAATATGGTATTGCAGATACCAACAGATGGTCTGATTCTGAAGGGATGGTACAATACACTCACCATTGCCATTTATGGAGGTTTAACAAGTGTCACAGTAGAACCAGAATCACTGCCCCCACCTCCACCCCCACAACCCAGGAAACAAGGTAGGTGGATAACAGTCGCATCAGGTTTTCAGCAGACGTCCAGATTATTATTAACATTATTAATTTTCGTGAATTCCTTTGGTGGGGAGGGGGTATCCTGTGTGGCTTATTGCTGAAGGTGTAGGATTTCCAACCCAGAGGCCCTCAAATTCAATCCCCATTCTAGGCACTGAGTTTTTTGTGGGAGTGTCCTTAGGCAAGACACATCAGAGCTTTAGCCTATTACTGGTGAAATGGTCTGTCGCCCTGATATGATCAAAATAATATTGACTGTGAAGTGGTAGAATAACTCAAAGAGTACAACAAATGTTGAGTCTAAATACTTTCATTATACCTTTCAGCTTCAACAGTGCAGGCTGTTACCCAGCATGCAACACAACCAGCTGTCATTCCTCCAAGGGATTCTAGAACAGAACATGCAGATTGGGAACCACCCCCACAGATGGCCACACCTCATACAACTCAGCACCCTCTGGATTACATACAACAGCAACTTCAACAGGCTAATATACAGGTAATTATAGCAGCCCTAGTCACTAACATATAAAATATTGTTCTTTTTCTAAATTCATAATACAGTGTTGCATCCAGGCCGCGCAATTGCGGGAATCCCCCTTTTTTTATTCTGTCGCGCAAGTTCCCGAACTTGATGGGGGTTGAATTGTGCAAAAACGTTGTAACTCACGCAAAAACAAGAAACCACTGCGCGGGAAAAAAAAAATTGGCCCTAGTTAGTCAATTGAAACAAAGGGAAAGTCCGACAAAGCTTCCCTACATCGATCGATATTGCACTCAACGCTATTTTTAGACTATTCGAGAACAGTAATTCCAAATGGTGTCCAATCTCGATATTGAATTCTTTTTAATAAGCAGGAAACCACTATTCTCTATGCATGCACAGTGAAAGTGTAGTTACATGTGTTTCAGGATTAAAAAAAAAAATTCAGTACATTCACGCCGCGACTTTTAAGTGTGTTCAGCTTTCTGACTGGTGTGTTAAAGTAGGATTAAATATGCCACTGAAACGAATTACGAACTTTGTAAAGGAATTTATTTGATCAAAAGATGACACAACCCCCAGGTTTTGATAGATCGAGTGAAAACTGCGAAGAACAAATTCAAGGTCATTCGGGAACCATCATGGTCAAGTAAGGGCGATTCGTCAGAACTGTAAATTGGTTAATAATCATTCAAATTGAAGAACCATCGTCAGCATTGTTTGATTTTGAAACTTGTGTTATAGATTGAGATCTAGTTTGGAAAGGAAAAATGAATGGCCTTTTTTTCAGTACACCTATCACACCAGTGCATGAAACCCAGGTAACTTTTTTTTGAATGATTGAAGATTGTCATTCTCCCCCTTTGGCTAATTCCATGGGGGAGCTCCCCCTCGTGGTAGGAATCCTGGATGCAACACTGTAATAGGTATCTGATGGCTGAGGCTAAACAATGTCGGTTGTTTTTTAGATTGGCTGTCTTCAGACAACAGCCCTGGCTGTGTTATAACCCTGAAATCATCTTTGTGTCATGCAAAAACTTTATAGTATCTATGTTATTACTAAAGATATTGACTTCAAACTTGGACATGTTGTTAACTATTTAAAGGGGAACCTATACAACAAAGGAAGGTAACTATCAAAATATTTCTAACACAGTTATGCCCCTTTTTCAGCTTAAGATTTTCATTGAAAATCAAGCAATTACAGCAGAGCGTTTGCAACCATGGTGCTCTTGTTTTTTCACAGAACTGTCAACAACCCATGCTTGTCAAGAAGATTACAAGACATTTATTGTAGGAACAACAAATAGTTCCCAGCAGCCTTAAAGAGCCTCACTTGATGATATGATTATCAGAAGATGGAAACCTAACTAACTTCTTTTTTCTTTTTTGAACTGATTCAATATTTGTCATATTTGATTAGCTCTGTCAATAATTGGTAAAGAGTTCATGACCTTATGAAAGAAGGCTTTTGAAGACATTGTTGGAAAAGGAGAAAATGCTGGTAACCAGCATTTTCTCCTTTTCCAACAATGTTTTCTCCCATTCCAAAGAGCTATTTCAGTTTTTGAGCCACATTTATTTTGCTGTCTGCAAATGCTTTCGACTTGGACAAGTCTGAAATTTTATGTTTTGGTAGAGAGTTTAAAGTGCAAGAGTTAAGACACAACACAAATCACTTATTCATGCAACTGAAAGAAGTCATTTATTTGTTCATCATCATATTTTGCTGCCACATTCATTGGCCTCTCTTTCCCTGTAGCTTCTACTTACCTTCTGCTTCTTTCTCTTTCATGGAACAGTCAACCACCCACACTGTTGCAGCAGCAATGCAGCCACATCCCATTGCTATGATTCCTCAGGCTATGCCTCTGCCTGGGCAGATTCCTCCTCCAGGTCAGATACCCTTGGGTATCCCACCCCCTCTCCAAATCAAACAAGAATACCTTCAAGAGGACTTTGGCCGACTCCCAACAGAAAAAGATGCATTTTCTCCAGGTAAGCTGTGATTCTTTTGTGTTTTGTAGCCCTTTGTCATAATGACAATTTCGCAATACAGTCATCTTTTACCACTCAATCCAAAGTTTAACAACCATTAGGAAAAAGGTGTCCGAAAACATTGTGGAAAAATGGAGAAAGTGCTAGTCACCAGCATTTTCTCCTTTTCCCCCTATGTTTTCTAACCATCATAGAGAAAATCAATCATTTTAGTCACATTTGATTTGTCAAGAGTGAATGCTTTCAATTCAACACATGTGATATTGGTCTTTGGTAAAGAGTTAACCCTTTACCACACAATGACGACTTTTGACACCCCTGATAGAGAAGGCTTTTGAAAACATTGTGGGAAAAGGAGAAAATGCTGGTAACCAGCATTTTCTCCTTTTCCCACAATGTTTTCTACTCTATCAAAGAAAAATCATTTAATATGATCCACATTGAAACTGTTCTCTGCAAATGCTTTCAATTCGGACAGGTCTAAAATTGGTCGTGTGGTAAAGGGTTAAGAAATATGTCAACAGAATGGGTGAGAAATTTTTCCATTGGCCAACATGTTGTCTTGTCAGACTTCTAGAAACAGATTTGGTCTAGGATTGTCTTCAGTTTCATAGGCTTAACTCTGTACCAAACAACAAAATCTTTGACTCAACTAATTGAAAGCATTTGCAGAGGACAAATTAAATGAAGCTCAAATGATGATTTCTGTCTTTAAATAGAGCAGAAAACATTGTGGACAAAGGAGAAAATGCTAGTTTCCCACAATGTTTTCAAAAGTCTTCTTCTTCAGAGTATTTAAAGGTCAGGATTGTGCGGTAAAGGGTTATGATAGTACATAACTGAACTACAGAACTACAGCCAAGTACAAGTAAAACCCAGGAAATGTAATCTAGAAAAAAAAGTGAGCTGTAGCTGTTATATTGCTGAAATACTGAGTATGCATTACAGATAGTTTTAACTTTTACTTCAAATTAGTCCATTTCCAAATAGTCCATATTACAAGCATTTGCAAAGGACAATTTAAATGTAGCTCAAATTATGGGTACTGTCTTATTGAGGGAAGAAAAAACATTGTGGAAAAAGGATGAAATACTAGTTATCAGCATTTTTTACATTTTGCACAATGTTTTGAGGTATTCCATCTTCTTCAAGGTTGTAGAACATTGGATTGTTCAGTAAAAGGGAGGATAGCTTTTGGGCCATCCCATTATTATTGTTATTCTAATAATTCTTTGGGTCATACTTATATGCCCGTTGAGAAGTGGAGAAATGGCATTGTCTTTTTGCCCTATCATTTTATCTGTCCAAAAGTATGCGCCCTTTAGTTGGGGAAATCTGTTCAATTTGTGGCATTCAGTTGTCTAAAGTTCACTCTCTATCTTAATACCTCAGTTCCCAGGCCGTCAAGTCGGGACATGCATGGGGATATAAAGGCTGAGCCCAAGGATCATTATGACAATCGTGACATGTTTGAAGATGGGCGGTCACATGACTCCTGGCCCTATCATGACGGTGGGCGAGATCACAGAGGGTCTCGGGAAAGATTACAAGACAGCAGGGATTATGCTGCCTCAAGGTAAAGTAGACAAATTGCTTGATTTATCCAAGAGTGTCAAGGTTTTGCCTTGCCCTTGTGTCTGGGTCAGTGGAGAAGTTTTAGGAGTCATGAACTGGTCCCGTATTCACCAACCATTCTTAAGAACATTCTTAGTCTATATATCTCAGATTTTCTAAATTTGAAAGTTATGCAACTTCTGATTGGCTAAACCAAATGGTTTAGCCAATCAGAAGTTGTGTTACTTTCAAATTTAGAAATTTCTGGAGAATAAAGCTAAGAATGTTCTGAAGAATGGTTGGTGAATATGGACCCAGGATGTGCTTGGTTGGATCCTCACCCTGAGCTCATGGTTTTTCCTGGGTGTGACTTTCATCTTCAACAGATCCCATGTTGTGGGTATTTTGGGTTTTCATGAAATTTTACCTGACAGTTAACCCTGTATCCAGAATCAGTCCAAGGAAAGTAAAGAAAATGGTATCTCTGCAGGTGGCCTTCAATGCAAGTTTAATAATTTAAATCAAGAAGAAACATGGATTCATAGAGTGGTCTCTGAAACCCTTTACAAAACAATACAGTGTTTGAAGGACCCTGAGGAAGAAGTGATCTGAGAACTTTCTTCTGGGAAACAGAGGAAATGCTGGTGACAGGAATTTTCTTCACAACATTGTCTACCTTTTCATAGATAAATGCTTTCATTTAAGCTGGTTTCTTTATGTGGTGTACAGATGTTTTCAGACTAGACAAGTCTAAAAGTTTGTGGTGTGGTAAAGCAGTGTGTTGCACGAGACAAGTTTGACTGTGTTTTGTTTTTTTCTTGCAGGGAAGGCTCTCGTGACCGAGATAACCGTGATTCTCGTGACAGAGACTACAGAGACATAGATAGAGAACGGCGTGACTTTAGAGATAGAGATAAAGATGACAGGGACTGGGATAGAGATAAGATAAGGGACAAAGATAGAGATAAGAGGGGCAGTAGGGAGAGGCCAGAGGGTGACAGAATAAGGGATACTAAAGAGAGAGGCTATGATGACAGGTCTAGAGATTATGATGACAAAGATAGGGGCCGGGGTTATGATGATAGAGAGGCCATGTTTGAAGGGAAGAGAGAAAGGGATCTGGATCAGGATAGACGCTATGACAGGGACATGGACATAGACAGAGATAGGGACAGGGGAAGGGATTATGACAGGGAAAGGGATTTTGACAGAAGAAATAGAGATGGGGCAAGAGACAGAGAGGGATATAGGGATCAAGATAGAGGTAGAGAAGGTAGGGACATCGATAGGGGACCTGACAGAGACATCGATAGGGGTAGGGATTGGGAAGGGGATAGAGGTAGGGACAGAGATATAGAGAAAGACCGAGGTCGAGATATAGATAGAGCCCGAGATGCCAGAGGTTTTAGAGATAGAACCAGAGAGGATTATCGAGATAAAGACAGAGCCCCTGTCTATATGGAGACAGAAGCTCCCAGAAGCCCATCCAGATCAAGGTCAAGGTCATTTACTCCAGATAGACCAAGTTCAAGGTCAGGATCTCCTTCACCGAGAAGAAGGTCTTGGTCAAGATCGCCTGGAAGAGGACCTGTAGAAAAAATTCCACCTAGGTTGGATTCTTTAACTTTTTTCGTCATACACCGGTAACCTTGAACAAAAAAAAGAATTTCTTAAATAATTCATAATATGATGTCATGATAAAATATGGAGTATGATGTTATGGGAATGGACAACTTAATCTCTTAAGTCTTTACCACATAACAAAAATTTTAGACGGGTCCAAATCGGAAGCATTTCCAAAGGACATAGTAAATGTGGCACAAGTAATGGGATTTGGCAGTAAAAGATAAGAAAACATTGTGGAAAGAGAAGAAAATGCTGGTTACCTCTCAGAGCGTCAGGTTTAGTATGGAGCTTCCACATCCACTATGTTGAATTTATTGCATAGTACAAAATCAACATCTACCATGAATTACCAAGCAATAGCATACATTTCAAAACGAAATAATTCTTTATGGCTGTTTGAAGTTAAAGTTATATCTAAATGTTAAATGGCTTGAAAAACTTCTATTCAGGAAAAAGAACAGAAAAACTGGGTTGCCTTGAGAGGTGGCTCTTTATGAGTATTAGGCCTTCCTGCCAACATAGATGTTAAATTACAGCATCACCACCCAGAACATACAACTATAATTCTTCATCAGAAGACAAAATTTTAGACTTGGCTATATTGAAAGCATTTGCAGAAGACAAATTAAATTTAGTTCAGTTGACACAATTTCTTTTTGACAGGATAAAAAACATTTTTCACAAAGGAGGAAATTCTTGTTATGAACATTTTCTCAATGTTTTCAAAAGCCTTCTTCTTAATGGTCGTTAAAACTCCGGATTGTTTTGTAAAGAATGAAAGAAAAAGTAATACAACAGAATTATATCTTTGAAAAGTAAACAAAAGTCATTTTTGAATGATATGGAAAAAAAGTATTTTACAAAAAGGAATAAATGCTTCTATGAAGCAACTGCTGCATTTCCTGAAATGTTTTTAACACCTTGCCACATGATCCCTACTTTTTACAATCCTGAGGAAGAAAGCTTTTGAAAACATTGTGGGAAAAGGAGAAAATGCTGGTAACCAGCATTTTCTCCCTTTCCCACAATATTTTCTTCTCTCCCCAAAACATTTCACTTTTTGAGTCATATGTATTTTGACATCTGCATATGCTTTCCATGTGGACTGGTCCAAAGTTTTGTTGTTTGGTAAAGAGTAAACAGCTGCCTCTTGAAGGGATGTAAGAAGTATGGTATTGAATGGTAATTGGATAACTAGGATGATAATGCTTCAATTTGTCATTTGTATTTTTACATTATAGAGATGGAAGACCGAGAAGAACAGACTCTCCCATGGGACGAGATGTCACGAAAGTGAAAGACAGTCTACCAGCTGAGCCCATGTCTCCTAATGTTGATGATGACTACCCACCAGGTAGCTTTAATTTTGTTCCCACAATGTTTTCAAAATCAGCTCCTTACAGGTCAAGAAGCCGAATCACAGTAGTACAGTCAGTAGCCTACAGGACTTGAGAACAGGGGGTCAGTGGTTCAAATTCCCAGCTCTGCCAATTTCTTTCCAAGAATGGATATAGTCATTGCAACAGGATTCATTCCTCTCACAGCATTGATCATTATTTCAATGGTGGTCATATGGGAAAGCAGCAAGTGGCTTGAGAAGAATATTGTGTGTAGCACTGGTAAAAGAAACTCCAGGAAAGCATGGATAGGCACACTGGCTGCAGTGATATAATTGAAATAATGTTGGAAATATCGTTAATCACCATACGATCTATAAATCAGTACAGGTCAATAAAACAGTGGATTGTTTTGAACAGGGAAATTAATGCTGATAAGCCATAGTTTGCCAGGATGTTTTAGTCAAGTACCAAAATTTTGTTTGAGGAAGTGATGAGATGTAGTGCTAGGTGCAATGTTTTGCTTGTCATTGTCAATGCATTCATTGTTACAAATTTCTTGTTTAGAACAATTTTTCCCTCTGCCACAACTCTTCACAAAAGACATTTAAATTTATCTGTGGAAACCAATGAGTTGGGTATCTCACTGTGACTGAATAATGACAAAAATAAACTTGGATCTGCACTGTCATATATATAGAGATATTTTTGCTCCAAAAAACAAGTTTAAAATGGCAATATTCTGGTTTTTACAGACGGCTTGAAAGTTTCATGTAACTTATTCAATATGTTAAGGGTTAAGAATTTTGTATTTAAGCTGTAGGTGAGGGTGGTATACCTCCTGGTGGCCTTGACCCTTTGTCCCCGGATGTGGTAGGCAGCCCCATGGATCCAGGTTACATGTCAGATGGAGAGTATGAGGCCATTTCTTCTGAAGATGAATTTATTGACATTGAAGAGGATTTGGTAAGAATTGTCATTACATTTGATGTTTTAAGAAATGCGCATGAAGCTTCAAATTTTCTTTGCCTTGGAACTAGCAGTAGATTGTAGATTTTTTTCTCAGAGACTTTTGATACCTTTGCAATTAGTGACTTTAGAATTAATCTTTATTTTAAAAGTTTGCCCTGATTTGTTTGTACTTCAAAATTCTGTTTATTTTCATCAATCATAACAAATACATTCTGTTGATTAGAAAAAGAATATTACATTTAACATGAATTTTTCAGGCCAAAACTCATTAGTTGCATAGTGTTCCACATATTTTAAATTCTGTGAAATGCAATTTTTATTTTTTCATTCACTGACAGAGCTTCACTTTTGTTTCTCACAAATTAACTATTAAGCTGCTAAGCGCAACTCACTGACCTTTTGCGGACAGTGTAGATCAAGATCAGACTGCACAGAACTTGCAGTCTGATCTTGGATCAACACAGTCCGAGAAGGAAATACCATTTCCCAAAACATCTTTTTTTAAACAGAAACATAAGGGTTTTTACTACTGCACTGAAAAATTTCATTTGAGTTATTTAGCAGGATAAGGCTTAACAATTCACCAAAATTTAAAAGTTGAAACTTAGATTTGTGTGGTAAAGGGTGTAGACACTTTTTCATAATTTGAAAATTGGGCTAGATAAATTAACTCTGAACCAAACAACAAAAGTATTAGACTGATCCATATTGAAAGGAGTTGCAAGTGAGAAATTAACTCTATACCAAATGACAAAATTTTGAGACTAGTCCAAATTGAAAGCATTTGCAGATGACACAGTGAATTTAACTCAAATTTCGAAGATTGTTCTGGGAAGGGTAGAACACATTGTGGGAAAGGGAGAAAATGGTGGTTACCAACAATTTCTCCTTTACCCACTGTGTTTGCATCTTTTTCAGGGTCATTAAAAGTCGGGATTGTGTGGTAAAGGGTTAAATGTGGCTGAAATTATTAGATTTTCTTTGAAAACATTGTGGGAAAAGGAGAAAATGCTGGTTATCAGCATTTTCTTCTTTTTTTCCCACAATTTTTTCAAAAACTTCTTCCACATGGTTATTAAATCAAAGGATTGTTTGGTGAAGGGTTAATCCCTTGGGAAGAGGCAATGTTTATATGTAGTTTTTAGTAGTAACTTTAGCTTACTCAGTGTATGTTGCCTGTTAACAGATTTTGAGTTTGAAACTAGCTTCACAGTGTAGACCCGGATCTGTGAGTGCTTTATTTGTTTGGTTCCCTGCAGGTTGACCCAAATCCACACAGAATGTCTTCTTTTTTTTTCAAATTGAAAAAAGAGCCAAACAAGAAAGAAACACTGATGCAAACAATAAAATCATATTACTGCATAGTTTAGAAAAAAGTGAGGGTGGAGTAACTGCTATTAAACTGTTACCGCACAATCCCATGTTTTAACAACCCTGAGGAAGGAGCTTTTTGAAAACATAGTGGGAAAAGGAGAAAATGCTGGAAACTAATATTTTCTCCTTTTTCTGCAGTGTTTTCTGCCATTTCCAAGATAGAATTAATTATTTTGGCGACACTTAATTTGCTGTCTACCAATGCTTTCAATTTGAACAAGTCTTAAAGATTGTTGTTCGGTAAAGAGTGAAGATGGTGTTTCTCCCTTTTTTACTCCATTTTCAACAGTCAGCTATTAACACTTTACTTGACTTCCAAACTTTGGACAAATTGTAAGGGCTTTCAGACAAGAATTTAGGTGTGGCTTTAACAATTGGAATTAACTTTGAAAGGGTAGCAAACATACTGGGAAAAGGAAAATGTGCCGGTTACCAGCATTTTTGCCCTTTCATACAGTGTTTCAGAAGCCCTCTTCCACAATACGATCATTAAAAACCAGTTTGGTAAAGGGTTTAGTTATGGTAACAATTATCTGAGTGGAATTGGGTTCAACCTATTACTGCACTAGCTTATTTTCCATTAGATCAAAAACTAGTTGAAAATTAAACACAGCAAAAACTGTGTGAGAGTAGAAAAGTAACCATAACTTCTAACAAGCCATTGCTCCTTTTCAAACATTGTTTTGTTTAGAAAGAATGTGTAGGGGAAGTTCATAAGAAGTCTACTAGGGCTGTTCAAATATAAATACATCTAGAACTTTATCTTCCTCAATAAGCAAAAATCATATGGAAAAAAAAATTATTGGGTAGCTATACGTGTATGTCTTACCACAAGCCTTTGAAGCTCCATTGGTTTATCACAGAATACTGAAAGTTTCATTGGTCGATCATTGAAATCTATTACTAGAAATAGCACATTGCCGCATTGCCTCTACATCTTTAACAGTTACTCAATTTTCATCAATTTTGTTGTACACCTTGTGTTATCATATACGATGAAGAGATGATGTGCCAACATGCTATTTTTAGTAACAGTGTCTGATGATCCAGCAATAAAAATTTTGCTATACTGTGATAGACCAATGGAGTTTAAGTGGCTTATGGTTTTACACTGATACCACACCCATTAAAATCTTTGTCTATGGCTTGCTAATTATTGCTCCCTGTGTATACTAATACTAAAATTGTTGGTACAAGATCAGAGTATGCTGTTGAAATATGGTCTTTATATTAAGAATCATTGTTTCTTGGCACAGGGTGTAATGACATTTTGTATGAAATAAGGTCTATTTATGGGCATAATAAAATGTCTTTTTTAACATTTATTTGTTGGTTTAAGAATTTTTTAAAAAAATTTTACCTCTAAAGATGTCCAGTCAAAAAATCAGTTATTATTGCTGATATTGTAGCTCATGATTAAACCACAAAATAATGCAATCTGACCTTTGGTCTACATACCATAGTCTGGTATTTCATAAAATATTCAAACAAAAGCAGCCTTGAAATTGCAACAAGTGGGCCTTGTATTCATTGGTACAGAATGTCCATTTCTTGTATTTGAGAACAGTTCATTTACTTCTTTTCTATTCCATTGGTTGTCTTATGTAGCATTTGATTTGAGGGAAAAAAAAGAAGGGGAAATGAATCAATTATACCTGAATTCAGGAGCTTTTTGAACTTGTAAATTGCTTCTGTTGCAAAACTCTAAACCCATATATCACAAAAATTGAAAAAGTCAGAACTACATGAAAAATGCAAAGGGTTTTTTTTTTACCAAATTTGTGTAATGAAATTTTATTTTTCCATGAATATAAAAAAAAGCCTTGGAAATCCAGATGCATGGTGAGTTTAAATAATGTTTTTAAAAAAAAAGGGAATCCCAAAAATACACACTCAATTTAAAAAATGCAAGTTTATTGTTGGTTGGTTTGAATAGATCTTTTCTGTTGTAAATGTGATGTTTTAATTTTGTTCAAAATGTTTGATTTTTTTTAAAAAAAAAAGCTCGTTTTTAAAATGATGTGATAGTGAGATTTTAATACAGAATAATGTTAATATGAATTTTTACTTTGAATTAAGTCTCTTACAGATCACTAGGTTTTAGTCTTGTCGATGTTGAAAGCATTTGCAAATGACTAAATGGAAGTGGCTGAAATGAAGGAATATATCTTTCAAAGGGGGAGAAAACATTGGTGAAAAAGGAGAAAATGCTGGTAACCAGCATTTTCTTTGCTCGCAATATTTTCAAAAGTTTATTTTCTTTAGGGTGGTAACACATGGATTGTTGGTTCAAGAGTTAGATACTTTGGCATTATGTTTTGCTTATTATTCCTGTAACCAGACTTGTAAATCCTTCAGATTATGAGCCTTTATAGCCCTGTTATTTACGAAAAACATTCCTGCTTCATTTAAAGAATGATTATATATAAATGTATGCTTATTTCTTTAACTCTTTCCCACACAATCCTTGGTTTAAATGACCCTGAAAGAGAAGGCTTTGGAAAACATGGTTGGAAAAAGGAGAAAATGCTGGTAACCAGCATTTTCTCCTTTTGCCACAATGCTTTCTACCGTTTTAAAAACAAATTTCAATTTTTGAGTCACATTTATTTTGTCGTTTGCAAATTTGGAAGAGTCTAAAAATATGTGGTTTGGTAAAGAGATAAATGGAAAGACCCAGCCCCACTCCACAAACCCCCAATAGAAGATCCACTAGTTTGAAATGTTTATGCATGTAAGATAAATGTCGTTTAATTGTTTGTCGAATTGTCTCACGGTTTCATCCCTAAAGAAGAAGGCTTTTGAAAACATTTTGGCAATTGAAGGAACATTTCTCCTTTCCCTCAATGTTTTCCACCCTTTTTGAGACAAATTTTATCATTTGAGCCGTATCAGATTTGTTGTCTGCAAATTCTTCCAACATGACTCATTCTGAAAGCTCATTGCCTGATAAACTGTTAAGATTTGTGTGTACTATTGTCCCTGTGGAAAATA
This sequence comes from Hippopus hippopus, assembly GCA_946811185.2. NCBI lineage: Eukaryota > Metazoa > Mollusca > Bivalvia > Cardiida > Cardiidae > Hippopus > Hippopus hippopus. The sequence continues at coordinate 21,813,027 of OX328103.1, forward strand.
AGTTTGTGATCCTCTTTTTTTGAAATGTTTCAACAAATGGAAAACAAAACAAAAGTGTCTTATGTTCCATGTATGATTGATAAATGGTTGCATATTTTTGTCGTGTATATAAATGAGCAATGCTCTGGCCAAATTGGTTTAACTCTTTACCAAACGACAAAATTTTTAGACTGGTCCAAATTGAAAGCACTTGCAGACGACAAAATAAACGTAACTCGAAAATTGAAATTTGTTTCCAGCAGGGTAGAAAACATTGTGGGAAAAGGAGAAAATGCTGGTTACCAGCATTTTCTCCTTTTCCCACAATGTTTTCAAAAGGGTTCTATCTCGGGGTGGTATAAACCAGGGATTGTTTGGTAAAGGGTTAAATGCGTCTCTGTGATGCATTATACCAAGCAAGACATTACTTAATTGCAGATCAATAAAATCCATCTAGTCTAGCAACTGACTGACGAGTCCTTTTACATGCTGAAAATTGACCTAAAGCAAAACTTTTCAAGCTGGGTCAGCCTGCGTGAACTGCTCAGACTGACCTGGGTTGATACTTTTTGCAGATGCATTAAACCCCCTTTTCATAGAGTATGGCTCAAATATTTTTAACAGTCTGTATTATACTTGCAACTTTTGTTGTTGTTTCTACGAGGAAGGGTTCCATGTTTGTCTTGCAAGTAAACTATACATATTTAACTCTTTACTAAACAGCAAAATGTTTGACTTGTCCAGATTGAAAGCAATTGCAGATGACAAAATAAGTGGGACTCAAAAAGTGAATTTTGATTTGTGAGGGGTAGAAAACATTATGGGAAAAGGAGAAAATGCTGGTTAACTCTTTGCCACACGATCCCGACTTTTAACGACACTGAGCAAGAAAGCTTTTGAAAACTTTGTAGGAAAAGGAGAAAATGCTGGTAACCAGCATTTTCACCTTTTCCCACAATGTTTTCTACCCTTCCTAAATCAAATTTCAATTTTTGAGTCACATTTATTTTGTTGTCTGCAAATGTTTTCAATTTGGACTAGTCCAAAATTTTGTTGTTTGGTAAAGAGTTAAAGCATTTTCTCCTTTTCCCACATTGTTTTCAAAAGGCATCTGCCTCAGGATAGTTAAAACTCAGGCTTGTGTGGTAAAGAGTTAACTCTTTACTAAATGACAAAGTTATAGACTGGTCTAAATTGAAAGCATTTGCAGACAACAAAATACATGTTATCGAAAAACTGAATTTAGTTTGGGAAGGGTAGAAAACATTGTGGGAAAAGGAGAAAATGCTGGTTACCAGCATTTTCTCCTTTTCCCACAATGTTTTCAAAAGGCTTCTTTCTCAGGGTCGTTAAAACTCAGGCTTGTGTGGTAAAGAGTTAAGGCATCTTTGTGGTTGGTAGACCAGACCATAACTGGCCAAATACAATGTAGAAGGTTGTCATGATTATTGCTGGTACTTTTTCATAAAAAGGACCAATTTAATGAAATATGAAATGAGATTATGAATTTGCACTTTTGCCAGCAATGTATATCAAGATCAGACTTTACAAAACATGCAGTCTGATCTTGGATCTGTACTGTACTGTGGAAAAAACTTTGAAATTGAAATACATGTACACATGTGAGTTTTTGCTACTGGCTGAAAGTTTTCATTGATTTTCCGCACAAGAAAATATCTGATTTGTCCAAATTCAAAGCATTTTGCAGATGAGATATTAAACTTGGCTCAAAATGATAAAATTTGTTCTTGAAAGAGTAGAAAACATTTTGGGAAAAGGAGAATTTCTCCTTTTCCCAAAATTTTTTCAAAAGCTTTCCTGTTCAGGGTGGTGAAAACATGGAATTGTTTTGTAAAGTGTTAAGATGATGCTTCATTTTCCTAGAGATTTTTTGATGCAGTCTATTCAAGGAAGATGACTGCTGGTGAAGAGACTGCTGGTGATCCACTGGTTTTTTCTTGGGAATGTCCTTCGGCAAGACCTGTCAGAGCCCTAGCCTAGTACTGGTTAAACCCTGGAAATACATGAATATTTGAGCTGTCGCCATGATATGACTGACATCATGTGGAAAACGGCGTAAAACACTATTCAACCATTCAGTCTTTGGGTGTAATTCATCACTGACCCAAACAGATTTGTAACAATCATCTTTGAAAGCAACCTTGCTAACACTTGACTGTACTACCCTGAAAAAAAGAAACTTCTGAAATGCCTCTTTATAAGCTCAAAGGCAATAGATTTTGAGGGCATTGTGAGAGGGGGAGAAAATGCTGGTAGCCAGCATTGTTATTTCCACATTGTTTTCCACCTTTTCAAACAGAAATTCTTTTATTTTAGCCACATTTATTTGTCGTCAATACTTTCAATATAAAGGAGTCTAAAATTCCGTCATGTTTCACATTACTTGTGGATATTCGACTCAATATCAGTCGAATATGATTTCAGCTTCTTAATATAAATGGATGTGAAAACATTGTAGGAAATTGAGATATTGCTTGTTTGAAGAAATTTCTCCTTCTTGCCACAATTTTGAAAAGTTCAGGTGTAACTGAAATAATACTTGACTGTTGGAGATAACTGTTTATCAATCTTAACAACAAAGTGAAGATACGATGAAGATAAAACAATAGTAATTGAGTCATAGTTGGGAAATGGGGGTTTACACGTCTGCAAAAAGGATCGACCCATCTCAGCCTGCGCAGTTCGCGCAGGCTGACATGGGTCAATTCTTTTTGCTATTGGTCAATTTTATGCATGTTCAAGGATCATTCTACCTCATGATTCATGCAGCTTTTACACAAAATAAATTTTATGGATCCATAGTTATGTGATGGCTTGCATTATATAATGCATCATGGAGATACATTAAATGCCCTTTTCTGTGAGCATGGCACAGTTATAAGGACTGGTATTGTACTTTTCTCTCCTATTACAGGGGATTGACTATGACATGGACGAGGATGCTTTCAGTTACATCACAGCTCCATTCAATCCGTATCAGTTTGAGATGACACCCTTATCTGTAAGTATCAAGATAAAAAAATAACTGTTAAACAATAAATTGCGAAAAAAGAAAAATGGAAAGGTATATTAAAAGCAGCCTTTGTTTAACTCTTTACCTAAAGGCAAAATCTTAGATTAAAGTATAAATTGAAAGTAGTAACAACCAACAAAGTAGTTGTTGTTTAAATGATAAGATTTTTTTCTGGAAAGGCACAAAACCCTGTGGGATAGGAGATTATGTTGTTCACCAGCATTTTCTCCTTTTCCCATAAGGTTTTCAAAAAACAAACCTCAGCGTCGTTAAAACTTAGCAAAGGGATAGGTTTTGTTTGTCTGTGTACTTGCAGTATGATATAGTTGTGCCACAAATTCTCATTTCAGTTTTGCTGTTTTTGAAACTTTGTGCACCTGTAACCCACAAACTGTAAAGGTGCCATAGACAATTTTTAGATATTTTGCTTTTTAAAAAAATTTGAACTATGAATATTTTAGTGAAATGCTCTGAAGATTTTAAGATATTGGGGTGCAAAAAACTTTGACATTTTGTAATATCTCTGATATTAGTGAAGATATTTACTTCAAACTCAGATGGGGAACTTAAAGAGCAAGGGCAGGTAACTATCAAAGCAGTTTTGACTCAGTTATGTCCCTCTTTTGACTTAGAATTTTCATTGAAAATCAAGCACTTGCAGCTGAGTGTTAGCATCCACATGCATGCTCTTGTCAAAATTTGGGATTGTATATTAAAGGATTGATAGGAAGAGTCTGAGATTTGTCATCTGGTAAAGGATTAACTCACCTATTGTAACAGTACTTGTATTTTTACCCATATTGAAATGGACTCTGACTCATACCAGACTTATGGGGCTCGTTTTATGGGAGGATCTGTGAGCAAGACATTATTGAATGCCAGCCAGCAAGTATTGAAACCTGGAAAAAACACAGATAAGGGAGCTTTTATTGTGATATGATTGAAATACTGTTAAAAGCAGCATTAAACACATCTCAAACACATGGATTTGCATTCCACAGTATTGGCCTATCTATGCAACAAATATGCAATCCTCAGTTTTAGCTCATCTGAGCACAAAGTGGGTTTGGGTTAACAAAATTTCAGTTTGGAGGATTGCAAAAATAAAAACTATTCAGTTGGGAGGATTGCAAAAATAAAAACTATGTCATTGTTGTATTGTGTTGATGGTTGTCTAATCATTCAATACATTGCAGACATTTAAGGATATCACCCTGACACCGTTTGAAGAAGAAAAGGCCAAATTCTTTGACCCTGACTACAAGGGCCCCCACCAACAGCCCAAAGAAGCCCAACAGTTGATTGACCTGGTGGGAAAATTCAAAATGGCTGAACATCATGGAAGGTACAAAAGAACTGCACCAGTTTTCTATTTTATTTGGAGCTTTTTAAGATTTGAAGCAGATGACATTGAAAATATCCTTGGTGATATAAACGTAAGTTTAGGCCTGATACATGAATATGTGGGAAAAAAAAAGATGTTTGACAAAAAGAAATTGTTCGTTATGAGCAATATCTTTTTCTGTCACAATGTTTTCAAAAGTGGTCTGCTTTTAGACAAAAAGTTCTGATGCCAAAAAAAAAAAATTTGTCTGCAGATTTATTGTGTCAATACTCTTTACTAGTCATCAAAGGTTTAGCTTATTTCAAATTCAAAGCAGTTGCAAATGACTAATTAGATGAGGCTAAAGTGATGGAAATTGACTTTGAGAAGGTAGAAAGCATTGTGGGAAAAGAAGAAAATGCTGGTTACCAGCATTTTCTTCTTTTCCCACAATGTTTTCAAAGGGCACTTTTGGTAGTGTCATTAAGATTCTGGATTGTGCGGTAAAATGTTTTCCAGCACTCTATAGGGTTAATACATGTAATGGACTTGATACTTACAGCTGGGTGGAAGCAGTTGAGAGTGTTCCCAACCTTCTCCCTAAAGGACTCTCGTATTTGATTTATGAAGAGGATAACACCGAAGTTCTCTGCACCCTACTGGATTGGGCTGTTGAAGGACTAGACGAATCAAAAGCTATGGCCCAGCCAGAGTCGGCTTACAAGGTTCGGCATTTAAAGATGGGATTTAAGCTTGCAGGAGCATTGTGCACTTGTGACCCCAGTATTACGATAAAAGTGATGGTGAGTGGTTATGGTTCTTTAATTTCTTTATTTTAGCTCACCTTGTGATTTCTGCGTCACTTGAAGCTTTGGGTTTGTGACTGATTCCCTCATTTTCCATTTGTACTTTTTCAAACATAAAACATCAGATTGGAAGAATGAAAAAAAAAAGAATTCGTTAAATTGCAAAGCATGAACTTTGAAAATGCAAGAAAAGGTTGCAATGACTACAGTAATTGCTTCTTATTAGGAGCTTATGTATTACTCAGAAAGTGTCTGATTCCTCGACATGGAGAAAATTATGTTTTTTGTACCATTTTCAGGGCTGAAAAGTAGTGATAATAGATGGGTCCGGGACCTTTTGGCCCTTATGACAGGAGGGTCTAAAGTATACTTGGGCAGGTCCATGTTTTTTTTTTTCAGTCATCGTACAGAGTAGTGGTATCCCAGGAGATGACCAAAAAAAAAACCTTACTATTTTAATTTGCTTTTTACTGTGGTGGCTTCAGTTGAAGAAAAATGTTCAAACAATTAAATAATTAGCATTATTATGTAGACCAACATGAAATTTGCAATTTGGAATACTTTTTATTGTGTTAGTCTTCTTATGGAGCAACTCAGTTGAACGGTTGCATCTCAGAACAAAGCTCACGACCAACTTTCAATGTTGTTGGAAGGTCCCAACCCACTCTTTGTTCTCATATTTTCTATCTTTCTCCAATTATGAAAGCTGTTATTTTATTTTCTTCTGGAGTTTTGCATTTTATATTTGATGAAAACCCAAGTTTGAATAAACTTTTTTTCGTAAACTTTTAGCGAAAAGCATAGACGCTATCACTCATAGATTTTAACCAGCTTCACTGCATGTAACTGCTCTTGATGATAGGCAAATCGGGAACCAGGGAAAACTGTTGATATTACAATGACTTAACCCTTTCCCAAACAACAAAATTTTAAACTCGTCCAAATGGAAAGCAATTTCAGATGACAAAATAAACGTAACTCAAAAAATTTGTTTCCAGCAGGGTAGAAAACATTGTGGGAAAAGGAGAAAATGCTGGTTACCAGCATTTTCTCCTTTTCCCACAATGTTTTCAAAAGGCTTCTATCTCAGGGTCGTAAAAACCAGGGATTGTTTGGTAAAGGGTTAAATAAGTTTATGTGATAGCGTCCTCAGGTGGCTGGCGGAAAATTTTCGAAGTAGTTCCCTTTTACACGAAGATTGTCCTAAACAAACAGACCTGAATTATCATTAGAATGACTATTCTAAATTTAAGTCATTCTGAATTTATTTTCGAGCATCGGACTTCTTACTTTGAAGATTGAACCGGTCCAACCTCCATTTTGACAGGTCTGTCGGATCCTCGCCTTGTTTTTTTCCACAGGTCTGATCTCCATTTCAGTAGGTCCCGGACTTTGGACCAGCACTATTTTTCAGCCCTGATTTTTAATTATTACCTTAATAAAAGCTTCTTGATAATGATCTATGTGAAATGAATACCTCCAGTCCCATACTATTTTGTTGGTGGAATTATATGGTTCAACATGCATTATTAGATATTTATGTTCAATTGTACCTCCAAAATCATAAAATATCTGTATTCAAAACAACTTTTAATATACTTTCTATTTCTAAATTTTAAGATTGCTATGCCCAGTTTTGGTTGCTGATTTGTTATGCCAATGGCTTGAAATCAAGGGGTTAAGGGTTCAAATCTGACCCTAAGTCAAAATAGTTTCAGAGTTGTGCAGAAAGCCATTACAACTGTATTCATTCTTTTTCACCAGTGAGGATTGTTTTAATCCTTTACCACATTATCCAGAGTTGTAACGAACTTTAGAAATAAAGCTTTTGGAAACATTGTGGGAAAAGGAGAAAATGCTGGTAATCAGCATGTTCTCCTTTTTTCACAATACTTTCTACCCTTTCATCAACAAATATGATTTTTTGGAACCATATACACGTATTATTAAAATTTTGTTGTCTGCAAATGCTTTTGAATTGGACTGGTCTACAAGTTTGTCTTAACTTCACTTGAAAGTGTGATTTTGTCAATACTAGTAGAGAATTGCAGGGACACAAAAATAGGTGCAGTTGCCACCTTGGAATAATTGAAAAACTTTGCAAACTACTTTCAACAAACTATTTTCAACAGTAAACAAGTACGTTTGAATAACTAAAACATTATGCCTTGGCCAAACAGGTATTAAGTGTAAGAATTTAGATTAAGAACTGAACCTAGTATGGTTAGTAAATACAGCCTCAGGACGTTGTTAAATATTAGGTTTGTTTTTCTATTTCAGCAACAAGACATTCAGAACCGACTGCTAGATAACTTTCAGTCCAGGTTTATGTCATTTTCTCTGAAGCTTCAGATCCTTTCAGCTCTTGATCAAACTACAAGGTTTCAGGTATTTTAAATGATAAGTTTTTAACAGTTGGTATCAATTTACTGAAAAAAAAAAAAAGTGAAACAGGTTAACCCACTTCAATTATGACTATTTCTAACTCTTATGTAGACAGCCTTTAACCCATTACCACACAATCCCTACTTTTGACGACCCTGAGAAAGAAGCCTTTAGAAAACATTGTGGGAAAAAGAGAAAATGCTGGTAACTAGCATTTTCTCCTTTTCCCACAATGTTTTCTACTCTTCACAAAACAAATTTCAATTTTCAGTCACTTTTATTTTGTCGTCTGCAAATGCTTTCGATTTGGACAAGCCTAAAATTTTGTCATTTGGTAATGAGTTAAAAGCTTAGTTCAAAAAAGGATAATCATGTGCAACAATATTAAAACATTGCATGAAAAGACATTTCTCCTTTCCCTTCAATATGTGCTTCCATGCTTCTTCTTTTTGCTCTCTGTACAGTCATGATCTTTGTATATCTAGTAAAGCTTGTATGTTAGTGAATCCAGTTTAATTAAATCTTTAAAAGCTGACAAATTGCAGATTTGTCCATATTGAAAACAGTTGCAGATGACATAATAAATGTGGCTCAAATGAAGGGATTGTCTTAGAAAGGTTAGAAAAAGTGTGGGAAATGGGAAAAAAAATGCCCGTTACCAGCATTTTCTCCTTTTTCCCCACAATTTTTTCAGAAACTTTCTTGCTGAGGGTCACTTAAACACATCATTGCTTGGTAAAGTTTTAAATATCAATCCTAGTTACAGATTGAGATGGAGTGTGACATCCAATCAGAATGCTTCTGTTGATGATACAAGACACAGTTGTAAAGACGCCCATCTTAACTTGTCAGTTGAATTGTTACTGTATCATTTCATTCATTTTTCTTGCTTTCACCTAGGATGGCATAGAATGGTTCCTTGGTGTCCACAAACTACAGTCTACAGTGATAAAGAGGAAAACAAGTCAAGACAATGGAGACTTTACCTGTTATCAGAGGGCTGTACAGTGTTTGTTAAGAAAGCAAGTGGTCAGGGTGGTGGTTGCAATGACCGCTTTTATAAAGAAAGTACATACCTTTGAAATAATGAACAAACTAGCAGAACAGTTGGATAGGTAAGTATCAATTTAAAGTTTTTTAACACATTATCAAACATTCTTGTATTTTAATGACCTTGAGGAAAACGGATTTTGAAAACATTGTGGGAAAAAGGAGAAAATGCTGGTAACCAGTATTTTCTCCTCCCATAATGTTTTCTTTCCTTTCAAAGATAGGTACCATCATTTGATCCACATTTGATTATTTCGCATGCTAATGCTGTCTGTATTGGCAAGCCTAAAATTTGGTCTTTTGGTAAAGAGATAATCTAATTAAGTTTAAGTGTAAAATTAATATCAGTCCTCTGTCCACAAAGGCTAACTTCACTTGCTTTATTTGTTTGTATTAGAGTTCAGTGCTGTTTTAACAGCTAAGGTGTTAGCCTGTGTTTCCCGGCTTTCTCACACTTGTACCAACACAACTTTCTTTCCAAGCTACTGACTACTGTCTCGCATGCATCAGAGGTGAGAGGCAAAGATTTGTTGGAAACAACAGGGTATCGAACTGGCAACCACCAGGTCAAGAGTCAGATATGCTAATAACTATTTCAGCCAAGATGAAGGGAATTTAGAATGAGAATTGAATTTAGAGCTATTGTTGAATAAGGCAACAAGAGAAATGTACTGATTTGTAAAAGATGGTATCATATTGAACAGCGTTGATGTGACATTAAAACATTAAACGTAAACATTACATGGTAAAGTCCTTCCTCAGTTTTGCTGTTATTGTATTGAAACTATGTACTTTTATTAACTGGAAACTAAAGATGTTAAAGACATTATGCACTTAAATGTCAAAGAATTCTCTCTCTGTACACTTGGATATTTCCATCCGTAATGCATGTTGGTTTAAAAGCCATATCTTCTCTATTAACCTTTTACCACACAGTCCCCAGTTTTAAAGATCTTTAAGAAACAGCCCTTTGAAAACATTGTAGGAAAAGGAGAAAATGCATTTTCTCCTTTTCCTACAATTTTTTCTGACCATTCAAAGACAAATCACATCTTTTGAGTTGTATTGGATTTTTTGTCTGCATATGCTTTCAATTTGGACAAGTTTGAAATTTGCTGTTTGGTAAATGGTTAAATTGATTGATTGATTATGTGGTGTTTAATGCCATTTTCTACATTATTTCAGTTATATAGCAGCGGTCAGTGCACCTTTCCATGCTTTCCTGGAGTTCCTTTTACCAGTACTCGACACAATACTCTTTCTAAGCCACTGACTGCTTTCCCACATAGCCATTGAAGAAACAATGGTCAGGATAGAGAGAGGAATAAATCCTGTCGCAATGACTATCATCAATCTTCAGGAAAAAAAGCTGGCCGAGCTGGGGATCGAACCAGCAACACCCTGTTCTCAAGTCCTGTATGCTACAGACTCAGCTATCGAGGCTCGGCTCGTAAAGGGTTAATCCTTTACCACACAATCCCGACTTTTAACGACCCTGAGAAAGAAGCCTTTTGAAAACATTGTGGGAAAAGGAGAAAATGCTGGTAACCAGCATTTTCTCCTTTTCCCACAATGTTTTCTACCCTATCAGAGACAGAAACCATCACTTGAACTACCTTTATTTTGTCGTCTGCAAATGCTTTCAGTTTGGTAGAGTCCAAAATTTTGCAGTTTGGTAAAGAGTTAAAGCACTTAGCTGCTGGGATACCAAGTCACCTTTGGTAACAAATTTAGGTTATAATGTTGTAGGGTTTAACCCTATACCAGAGTAAGATCATTGTTTATCCACCTAACTTCTGTTACTTTTTAGAATCATGGAAACACTGCAAGAACAACCAGAGACAGGTGCCAAGCCTTCTGAAGAGTCAGGTCTTGAATCCGAGTTAGATTCCATGGCTGTTGCTCTGGGTGAAAACGATCTGGATGCCATAACTGCATGTGTTGAAGAAATTACAAAGGTTTTCTCCCTTGCACCCACTTTAGTTGTAAGTTCACTTTACTTGATGAATATTGATTCAAATATGAATGTCTGCATCTTGAACCTTTCAATAACAACTCAGTAAGAGCCATAACTCCATTTACCAGTATGGTTTTTTTCTTCAGCTGTAGTTTTTGCATTTTTGTGCTGTAACAAAGGAACGGGTTACAGCGGCATATTTCATTTATTAACTCTTTACCAAATGACAGATTTGGACTTCACCAAACTGAAAGCATTTGCAGACGACAAAACAAATGTAGCTCAAGTGATGATTATTGTCTGTGATAGAGTAGAAAACATTGTGGGAAAAGGAGAAAATGCTGGTTACCAGCATTTTCTCCTTTTCCCTCTATGTTTTCAAAAGCCGCCTTCTTCAGGGTTGTTAAAACTCAGGATTGTGTAGTATAGAGTTAAATGCTCTAGCGTTAATTCTTAGGAACGAAAAATAAACTCATCTTTTTATGGAGGTCACGGTGTAGAATTCCTCATCAAATGGAAGGAATTTATGTTTAAAGCTAAGAGTACAGAGAAGGACCATGTTAACTGACCTTTACAACACAATTCCGAGTTTAAAGGATCGTAAAAAAGAAGGCTTTTGAAAACATCATGGAAAAAAAAAAAGAAAATGCTATTACCAGCATTTTCTGCTTTTCACAATGCTTTTATCTTGTGTCAAAACAAATTCCATATTTTGAGCCACATTTTATTTGTAGTCTGCAAATGCTTTCACCTTTCATAAATCAAAAATTCTTTTTGTCTCTTAAAGAATTAAAGATCAGATTACTGAGTTTGTGCAGTCAGATCTTGACCTTTGGTGTCAAGTAAGCAACTTATGTCACCAGTGGTAGTTACAGTGTAAGAGCAGATAAGCCGTTTATTTCAATGTTTTTGACAGGTATTTTTTAGGCATTTTTTATTGCACTATTTTTTACAGAAAAAATAAAAGCTTGATCCCTGAAAATACAGATGTGAGTTTTACACCCCTAGAGTTAGAAAACTTTTAGAAACTTTGTGACAAAAAGAGCCATTGCTCTTTACAAGCCATTGCTCCTTGTCAAACAGCTTTCTTTTCAAATGTGTATCCTTTGAATATATCAACCTGGGTCCATATTCACCCACCATTCTTAAGAATATTTCTAGTCTTATTTCTAAGAAGTTTTTATAGTTGAAAGTAACACAACTTCTGTCACTTTCTATATCTATAATTAGAATGTTCTAAAGAATGGTTTATGAATACAAACCCTAGAACCAGTTTGTGATTTGTTAAAAAATAATTGTTTTGCAATGAGTTGAATAGCTTATCAATTAATGAAGTTGTAAATTTTCCCCAGGCTCAGCCAAGCAGGACTTTACCAGGAAAAAAGATGTTTGAGATCAAACCTGGAACAGTAGACCCATATCCATGTCTGTACCACATGGCAAACTCTTGGTAAGTTTATAGGTCATGTTTTAGCTTCACAGTACATGATGTATTATTATACTGCAAAGAAATTTCTCGTAATCTGATTGGATAATATGCCCCGAACATATATATCATGTACACTGGCAAAACCCACGTAAATGCAGTTTCCCTTTCGGGAGCCCCGTATACATGACTACACTTGAACACAGCATCCAAGTTGGCAGCGTTGATCGCTCGATATGTAGGCAAATTGTGAATTGTCAAAACTCATACATTGTGCATAACATTAAAAGGATAACGTAATGGTCTTTTGAGGCACTAACGGTCGTTTACTTTTGCATTAAAATGCATAGTTACTTACCTTGAAGTTGTTTGAATCCATGTTTAAATAAAATACGACGAATGTATATCGCAGTAAAATCATCAAGATTATGCACCAAACTGCACGTTTTACCAAGGTTTCAGTGATGTCAGTTCCCAATCGAGCCGAAGGCAAAGTGGCGACATGATTCACCACAGCCGTGAACAAGTTTCCAAGTCCCCTGTTACCTGACCGTACAACTAATACAGTCATACTTCAGCGGCTGGAATATGGGTGATTTCGAACACAAAAGAAAGCTCGAATAACTATCTTGGTCCCAGCAAAGTCTGTATATAAATCAGTTCAGCCTCCAAAAATTTACACACACTGTACACACACCTGTCAGAAGTTTAACAAAGGGTTAGTTAACAGTGAGGCCTTGGTTTTCACCCCTATGTTTGTTAATTGGATAGACCCGTAATCGGCTGTCATATAATGGATGCGGTGCTTGTTTTTAACACATTAATTAAAATATACACACTTGCTGAAGATGTCAATTTAGAGATGTGAAGTAAGCACCAACATACACAATACCTACACATATTGTTCCATATTGTGTTTGTTTGAAATGGCCTTATTGCAAGTTTCAACAGTATTTCAGTCTTGCCAAGACAACAGCTTATTATACTTGTTGGTTCCTTTGTTAGTACAAAGCTGATGCTTGGCTATTTTTTGCCAATAGACATTCCAGTATGACCAGTTGCACTGGGAATTAGACCATGATTTCCATCACAAACTTAAAGCTTTACCACAGTGTCAGGGGATTCACATATTAATGTTTTGAGTGTTGTGAAAAAGGTTTACTTCTAATTTTTCTCTTTTCAATATATTTCAGCCGGCTAATTGAATCCTTGTTCTTTCTGATCTCTTGTCCGTCGACATCATGCGTTCCTACACTGTTTGGAGCTGTAAGAGGTCTGGTACAGACAATGTTTACCACACATTATGGACTTATCTACTTGAGTTCCAGGTCCGAAATTGTCAACAAGTTTGTGCAGGCTCTGATACAGATAAGTGTGAGTTGGAAACTTTAACCCTATACAACATTTTGTGGGTCTTTATAACCTTGAGAAAAAATTGTTTTTAAAAAAATATTGTGGGAAAATGAGAAAATGCAGGTAACCAGCCTTTTCTCCATTTTCTACTATGTTTTCTACCCTTTAAAGACAAAATCTACCCTTGAAAGACAAATTTTATGATTTGAGTAATATTTGATCTGTCGTATGAAAATGCTTTCAAGTTTGACCAGGCTAAAAGTTTGTTGTGTGGTAAAGAGTCAAATGTCAACTTGCTTGTGCTTATAGAAACTTGGATATAAAAACTTATGGTTATAGAAACTTTCTTATGGTTAAAGAAACTTATGGTTATAGAAACTTATGGTGAAAGAAATTTGGTTTTGGAAATTTATGGTCATAGAAACATGGTTATAGAAACTCATGGTTGTAGAAACTTCGTAATAGAAACTTATGGTTATAGAAACTTTCATGTAGGTATAGAACCTTGGTTATAGAAACTTATGGTTATAGAAACTTGGTTATAGAAACTTATGATTATAGAAACTTGGTTATAGAAACTTATGCTTGTAGAAACTTGCTTATGGTTGTAGAAACTTGTAATAAACAGAAAAAACTCATTGTATACAGAAAAAGGTATCTAACTTAACTATCACCTCCAAAAAGTAATTTGCAGCAGATTATTCTGAAAGCATCTGTGTGAAATATGGATAGTAAACATGTATTAAGATTCTGTCTATTAATACAATTGAAAACAATGTGGCAAAGGAAGAAATTGGTCATTTAGATTAATTTCTTCATTGCCACAATGTTTTCAAAAGCAACATACTGCAAGGCAGAAAAAACACATTATTTGTGATATGCTAGAGTAACAATAGCTTTCAAAAGTAAAAAAAAAGGTGTTAAAATGCATTTAAAATTTGAATCATACTATTTAAAAGTATAGAAATTACTGTAAAGATGACAATCTGTTATTGTATGGCTGGTCTAAGTTTAAGTCGCTGGCACAGAAATTAATTTCAAAACTAGGTCATATATTGCCAGGTCACTCTATCTTTTGTTTACTTTTTGCCTGATTTTAAAATTTATTTTGTTAATTTTCTTTTTAGGATTACAGTAGAGATGAAGTATCAGAGGATAATGCAGCCCAGCAACTCGGAATGGAGTTAATCTATCATTTACAGACCCTATCGTTTGTGGATAAACTGTATAAATATAATGACAGACCAAGTAAGAGAAGATTTTTCATATTACTTCTACTTACAAATTGCCATCTTCTGATGACTTTCCCTGTCATGTAACACACCTCTTTTGGAATCTAATGGCACTGAAACAAGTATTGCTGAATCAGAAAATATCATGGTAATATGAAAATTTCTTTATATTGAGGAATGTCAACTTGTGTCTCCTGGAGGATTACAGAAGTTAGTTACATGTTGTATTTTGTGTCCAATTGTTTGAAATATGGAGAGAGAATCATCATACTGATGGAACTATGTGCACACACTAATAAGTGAAATGTTGCAGTGATCTGACTAGTGTTGAAAGCAGTGTAAAACACCATTCTATCAATTTAATCAAGCTTTCTCTCTCACTGATCTACACTGTTTAGTATTTTGTTAATTATTCTAGCCAAAACAGTGATGAAATATTAACAAATAAGCTTCTTGGAGAAACTGATAGTTAACATTGACCATTTTATTTCTTAAAGATATATCCTTACTGCCAAAGAGAAAAAAAAACGCTGTTAAAATTAGATAGACTGTAGAAAATGGTTCAGAATTTAGTCAGCTGCATAAACATAGATAAATTACCTATATATATGGTGTAACGGATAAATACATATATTGGAAATCTTTAAGACCAGAAACATCACAACAGATATTTTTTGATGGCCTTCAGAAAATGAAATGCATTTTCTATCCGTCACAGTCTATCCAACCTTGCAACCATCAGGGGCAACATTTTGCATGAAGATACAAGAATGATTATAGTTTGATTAAATTGAGATAAAATAAGTTAAGATCTGGCCGAAAACGAGTGTAGATGTATCTTTAAGGATGAAAAACTACATTTCTATTTTGCTGATATCTTTATTTCAGAAAGAAATATACTGGAGGATCAGGAACCGGTAACCATATTACACACACTGTACACCATGACGTTTAGTCCTCTTGGTAGAAATACAGTGATACAGGTGCTTACAATGAATGACAACATTACTTGTCTCTTACCTTTCTTTACACTCACAGGTATGTACAATGACTTTTATTAGCTCGGCTGCTTTCTAAGAATTATTACCGAGGTATTGCTGTAGTCCTGGTGTTGTTGTCATGCAAAAACTTTGACATTTTATCTGTTATAACTGAAGATAATTATTTACTTCATACTTAGACAAGCTTCTAACTATCAAAAGGGGAACCCATACAACAAGGGCAGATAACCATCAAAGTACTTTTGACTCTGGTATGCCCCCTTTTCGACTTAAGATTTTCACTTAAAATCAAGCAACTGCAGGTGAGCGTCGTCACCTGCATGCGTTGGTGCTCTTGTTTTGACAATATAACCAAACTCATCAATACCCCTGCCAGACAGGTTCAGAGAGGCCATTTTTTTTTCATCATCTGCCTTTATGTCTAAACATGGCCTTTTATCAAAGTGGTTTCTATTATCCATTTCAGAAGCCATTTGACCTAGGATGATGAAACTTTGAACACTGACTCAAGGAAGAATATTTTGAATTTAGATCATATGGGTCAGAGGTCAAGGTCACTATCAAATCTTTACCAGAAGACATATTTTAGACTTATCAATATTGAAAGCATTTGTAGGTGACAAATCAGAGATGGCTTGAATGATGAAACTTGCCTTTAATTGAGTAGAAAACATTGGGGAAAGGAGAAAATGCTGGTTACCAGCATTTTCTCCTTTTCCTACAATGTTTTCAAAAGGTTTCTTCGTTAATGTTGTTAAAAGTCTGGATTGTGTGGTAAAGGGTTAAAGGTTACCACAAGTCACTTCACTGATTCATAATTGAAAGGTTTTTTTTAACTCACAACTAAGCAACCTCACAGATATAATGTATATGACTTAGGTTACATCCACTGAATTTTGGGTTCTTGGGTAAAATGTCAAGGTTACTGCTTCAGGATTGATTGAATGTATTTATTTTAAGGGTTTCATTAGTTTTTTGATACTGTGATTTGAAATAGTTCATTTTTCAACATGTACTTTACTTTTTTATTTACCAAGGTGTTGATAAAGATGATGCCAAACTGAAGAAGTCTGTCTGTGTAAGTTACAGTTCAGAACTGTTGAACACTGTGTTACACTACAGTGATAATGTGGAGTTCCTGAAAAAACATGGTGGCAAGCTGTTAGCACTGGGAGAGTCAGGTCAGTGTATTAATGCATTACATCTAAAACAAATCATATAAAACATTATTGCAAGTTCAATCAAGTCTCTTGAAGAAGAGAAATATAGTTGTTCCTAAGTATGAATGAGAAAGTAAGACAGAAAAGAATTGGGGGGGGGGGGAGAGAGAGAGAGAGAGAGAGAGAGAGAGAGAGAGAGAGAGAGAGAGAGAGAGAGAATATTATAGTAAGTGAAGTTTTTTCAAGTGTTGAAAATGAAAATATATACATGTATGTAACATAAACATGTAATCTCTGTGCATTAATTGCTGTTAGATAATTCTGAAAAATATAAGCTTTTTTTTTCCTTTTCCCACGATGTTTTCCTACCTTTACAAAGAAAAATCATAATATATGTGCATATGTGCTACATTTGTCATCTGCTAGGGCTTTGGACAAGTCTAAAATTTTGTGCATTAGATAATTTTATGACTAGTGCACCAATGCAAGCATGAAGTGACTGAACTGTTGTGCGTCCTCTATGTCTCATAGTTAAAGCTTTTTACTTCTTGTTGGTGATCGCAAGAGTTGCTTGGAATATCCATGGGCTAAGGCACTCTAGAGTTGTGGTTTTGTACTTTTGAAACCCCAACAGGACATGAATAAATGTCTCTGCAATTTGACTGAAATACCATTGAAAATGGTTTAACTCTTTACCAGATGACATGTTCGATTTGTCCAAATTAAAACCATTTGGAGGCGACAAATTAAATGTGGCACAAATGATGGGATTCATTTCTAAAAGGGCGAAAAACAGTATAGGACATTTCCCACAATGTGTTCAAAAGCCTTTTTCTTTAGGTCCTGAAAACTTACAACTGTTTGGTAAATGATTAAAACCCCATTCCAACAAACAAATATTTTCATTACAGAATTCAGCAGTAAGGTGTCAAAACTTAAAGACTGGTTGATGCCATTGAAGAATCTAACATCATATTCTCAAGAAGGCCTACCAGTGCTTGTGGAACAACTTAAGTCCTACATAGATGAAGTGTCAAAGTTACCCCGAGGTCTTATTACAGTGTTACGAGTTCTTAGATATCTGGCTGTGGAACCACCAAATGATTTTCCAGATGGTATGACTGGAATGACTTTTTTCTCCATTTTTAGCCCGAGTGTGTTTGAAGAAAACCAGAGATATTGTCACAGCCCTGTCCTTATCTATATTGTAATCATTGTTGTTGTGGAAAAACTTTGACATATACTCATTTCTCTGTCATTAATTTACTGAAGACTTTTACTTCAAACTTAACTAGTTGTCATCTGTCAAAAGGGGAACCAATACAAGGGTAGGTTACCTTGAAATAGCTTTGGCCCCTTTTTTATACGCCCGTTGAAGACGTGAAGTATTATTGGATCACCCATGGCGTACGGGCGGGCGGGCGTCCTGGCGGGCGGTTGGCGTCCAGTTCTTTGTCCGGAGCATAACTTTGTCATCTCCAGTCCGATTGACTTGAAACTTGGCATGTGTGTTTGTTGCAATTATACGGAGTGCAGTGGGAAAGATACATAACTCTACCTGGTGCTGTCTTTGAGTTATTTCCCTTTGATCGTCATTTTTACAGCATTTTCTGCTTGCCCGGAGCATAACTTTGTCATCTCCAGTCTGATTGACTTGAAACTTGGCATGTGTGTTTGTTGCATAATACGGAGTGCAGTGCGAAAGAACCATAACTGTACCTCATGCTGTCTTTGAGTTATTTCCCTTTGATCGTCATTTTTACAGCATTTTCTGCTTGTCCGGAGCATAACTCTGTCATCTCCAGTCCGATTGACTTGAAACTTGGCATTTGTATTTGTTGCAATAATACGGAGTGCAGTGTAAAAGAACCATAACTGTACCTCACGCTGTCTTTGAGTTATTTCCCTTTGATCATCATTTTTACAGCATTTTCTGCTTGTCTGGAGCATAACTTTGTCATCTCCAGTCCGATTGACTTGAAACTTGGTATTTGTGTTTGTTGCAATAATACAGAGTGCAGTGCGAAAGAACCATAACTGTACCTCATGCTGTCTTTGAGTTATTTCCCTTTGATCATCATTTTTACAGCATTTTCTGCTTGTCCAGAATATAACTTTGTCATCTCTAGTCTGAACATCTTCAAATTTGGTATGCATGATTGTTGAAAATTTACGGAGTGCAGTGCACAAGAACCATAACTCTTCCTAGCATGAATTCTGAGTTATTTCCCTTTGATTGTCATTTTTACAGCATTTAGTGCTTGTCCGGAATATAACTTTGTCATCTCAAGTCAGAGTGACTTCAAACTTGGTATGCATGTTTGTTGCAATATTACAGAGTACAGTGCACAAGAACAATAACTCTACTTAGTGCAGATTTTGAGTAATTCCACTTTGATCTTCATTTTTACAGTATTTCTTGCTTGTCCGGAACGGAACTTTGTCACCTCAAGTCAAACTGACTTGAGACTTTGGTCAACATGTTTGTTGCATTACCTGCCCTTTACGATTATTATACCCCCTCGACAACTGGTGGTGGGACGGGCGTATCATGCAACAATTTGCCGCTCTTGTTGCCTTATAGCTTTCAATGATAAAGCACATATAGCAGAGTGTTGGCACCCTTTTGCGGTGCTCTTGTATGGCACATTAGTTGTCCTTTCATAATTTTAATTTTTATGTTTACTTGATGTTGCTATAGACTTGATTTAGTAGACTTTTTGTATAAGAACATTGCACATTTTGCTATAATAAATTCTTATTAGAACCTCATTTCATTTCCTGAAAGGTTGATTGCATATTTTTTTTTTTACAATTGCTAATAAATGCATCGATCCTGCCCCAAAAGGAGAAAAAATTGTGCTCAAGTCTAGGTTAAGTTTACTGTTTGACCCTTTACTAAACGATCCCGTCTTTTATGTTCTTGATTGAGAAGACTATTGGGAACATTGTTGGCCAAGGACAAAATGCTGGTTCTCCTTTTCCCATGTTTTCTTCCTTTTTAAGGACAAATCTTATTATTTTAGTCATATGTAAATTGTTGCCTGCAAATGCTTTTAATATAGATGAGTCTGAAATTTTTGTTTCTGGTAGTAAGTTTAGTTTCATGTTGAACTGTTTTAGGCACCAATTAAATGCTATCTCGATCTTACATCAAAATAAACAATCTTCTTGTTTTCTATTACAGAGAAGAATGATGAAATGAAATACAAGTTTATATTGATTGAATTGTTCAGTGCTGACTGTTTTGCCATGTTGATTACTATACTACAGGTAAAAATAACTTTATTGAAGCCTATTCTTAACAGCAAGGCACATACAATTTAAGTGGGAGATATTAATTTCTTTTAGCTCACCTGAGCACAAAGTGCTCAAGGTGAGCTTTTGTGATCGTGCTGTGTCCATCGTGCGTTGTGCGTCGTCTGTCATCAACTTTTACCTTGTGTACGCTCTAGAGGCCACATCTTCGGTCAGATACTCATGAAACTTGGTCAGTATGTTTTTCTTAATGATATCTCGGACTAGTTTGAAAATGGGTCAGGTCGGGTCAAAAACTAGGTCACTAGGTTAAATCTTAGGAAAACCTTGTGTACACTCTGAGGCCACATTTTCTGTCAGATACTCATGAAACTTGGTCAGAATGTTTGTCTTGATAATATCTCGGATGAGTTCGAAAATAGGTCATGTCGGGTCAAAAACTAGGTCACTAGGCCAAATTTTAGAAAAACGTTGTGTACACTCTAGAGGCCACATTTTCAGTCCAAAACTCTTGAAAGTTGGTGAGAATGTTTGTCTTTATAGTATCTCGGACAAGTTCGAAAATGGGTCATGTCGGGTCAAAAACTAGGCCACTAGGTTAAATCTTAGAAAAACCTTGTGTATGCTCTAGAGGCCACATTTTCAGTCAGATACTCATGAAACTTGGTGAGAATGTTTGTCTTGATGATATCTTGGACGAGTTTGAAAATGGGTCATGTCCGGTCAAAAACTATGTCACTAGGTCAAATCTTAGAAAAACCTTGTGTACCCTCTAGAGGCCACATTTTCAGTCAGATACTCATGAAACTTGGTGAGAATGTTTGTCTTGATGATATCTTTGACGAGTTTGAAAATGGGTCATGTCGGGTCAAAAACTAGGTCACTAGGTCAAATCTTAGAAAAACCTTGTGTACCCTCTAGAGGCCACATTTTCAGTCAGATACTCATGAAACTTGGTCAGAATGTTTGTCTTGGTGATATCTTGGACGAGTTTGAAAATGGGTCTTGTCTGGTCAAAAACTAGGTCACTAGGTCAAATCTTAGAAAAACCTTGTGTACACTCTAGAGGCCACATTTTCAGTCAGATACTCATGAAACTTGGTGAGAATGTTTGTCTTGATGATATCTTGGACGAGTTTGAAAATGGGTCATGTCGGGTCAAAAACTAGGTCACTAGCTTAAATCTTAGAAAAACCTTGTGTACCCTCCAGAGGCCACATTTTCAGTTAGATACTCATGAAACTTGGTCAGAATGTTTGTCTTGATGATATCTCGGATGAGTTCGAAAATGGGTCATGTCGGGTCAAAAACTAGGTCACTAGGTCAAATCTTAGAAAAACGTTGTGTACGCTTTAGAGGCCACATTTCAGCCCAAAAGCTGGGCAAAGTTGAAAGTTGGTGAGATTGTTTGTCTTGATGATATCTCAGACTAGTTTGAAAATGGGTCATGTCGGATCAAAAACTAGGTCACCAGGTCAAATCTTAGAAAAACCTTGTGTGCACTCTAGAGGCCACATTTTCAGTCCAATATGCTTGAAAGTTGGTGAGAATGTTTGTCTTGATGATATCTCGGACGAGTTTGAAAATGGGTCATGTCTGATCAAAAAGTAGGTCAGTAGGTCGTATCTTAGAAAAAACCTTGTGTATGCTCTAGAGGCCACATTTTTGGTTCAAAACTCATTAAAACTTGGTCAGAATGTTTGTTTTGATGATGTCTTGGATGAGGTTGAAAATGGGTCATGTAGGGCAAAAAACTAGGTCACTAGGTCAAATCTTATAAAAAACCTTGTGTAAGCTCTAGAGGTCACATTTTCAGTCTAAATTTCTTGAAAGTTGGTCAGAATCTTTGACTTAATGATATCTCGGACTAGTTAAAAAATGGTTCATATTGGGTCAAAAACTAGGTCAAATCTTAGAAAAAACCTTGTGTGTGCTCTAGAGGCCAAAACTCATGAAAGGTGGTCAGGATCTTTGTTTTGATAATATCTACAATGGGAAAATTGGCTATGGTTGGCTAAAAAGTGTGTCACTGAGAGAAATTCTAGAAAAAGCTTATGCACATGCTAGAGGCCAATTTTCAGTCCAATAATTATGAAAGCTTAGTAGATTGTTTGTCATGATATCTCAAAAGAGATTGAAAATGGGTCATGTTTGGTCAAAAGACTCAGGTGAGCGACTTTAGGGCCATCATGGCCCTCTTGTTTTTTTCAGATTGTGTTTGCTTACATATTACCTAAAATTGTTGTGGAACTAAGGTATATGTAAAAGATAAATTGAAATCCTCCATAGTTTAATGGCCATGGCATAGATCTTAAAAAAGTCTTAGTTCAATTCTTGCTTGTGGCATTGATCTTGTGTAGATAAAGATCAGAATGCATAGAGACAGTCTGATCATTCAACAATGCTGTGCAGTAGTTTGAGAGAGATTCTGCTTCAAGCAGCTATAGATTCCTATATGGCTTATATCACGTGAAAAGGGGCATTCGGACATTTGCGTAAAGTGTCGTCTCGGATCAGCCTGCACAGTTCGCGCAGGCTGATCCAAGATGGCACTTTACAATTACAGTAGATTTTGTTCTTCAGTAGACTTGCGCAAAACAGAAAATTACATAAAAACGGAAAGTGTCGTTTCGGATTAGCCTGCGCGGACTGTGCAGGCTGATCCGAGACGACACTTTACGCAAATGTCCGAATGCCCCTTTTCACGTGATATAAGCCATATATGAGTTTTGTCTTTGGAATGGAAATATATGAGTGAAGCTCTTGTAAATGGGGTTTAATGCATCTCCATGATACATCATGTAAAGCAAGTCCTCAAAATAAAGTATGGATTCATAGAATTAATTTTGTCTAGAGATGGACTGAATGATACCTAATGGGTTTTGAACATGCAGAAAATTTTCAGGTATCTAAAGATTTTAACCCATGTCAGCCTGCAGGAACTGCGTAGGCTGACATGGGTCATTACTTTTTGCAGGTGCGTTAAATCTCCTTTTCACCGAGCATGACTCAAGTGTAGTCATTTACATAGCAAAAATAAATCCATTTCAGTAATTTAAGGCCTTGCATTGGGAAGATAAGTGTTTCTCAAGAAATGAAAATAAATATCAAAGGTTCATTCTGAAGATGTTGTTAATAACGTTTTTAGAAAATCAGTGACATCATGCTGAGACCTTGGCAGAAGGGAATTCCCAGAAGCAATGAATACCTGTCCTACTATATTTCCATCATCAAACCTTCCCTGGAGATCATCAAGACTACTTCTCAATATCTTATATTGTCAAGAGGGTCTGAGGTAAGAGGCTGCTATTTAACAAGACTTGCTTAACTGTTTCCTAAAAGACAAAATTTTAAACTGGCCCAAATTGAAAGCATTTGCAGACGATAAATGTGACTCAAAAAAGGGAAGAAAGCATTGTGGGAAAAGGAGATAATGCTGGTTACCAGCATTTTTTTCTTTTCCCACAATGTTTTCAAAAGGTTTGGTCTTCAAGGTCGTTAAAACTTGCAATTATACGGTAAAGATTTAACCCTCTCCCACAACAAATTTTAGACTCTTCAAAATCGATAAACATTATTATGGAGACTCTAAATTCAATATTAATACAAAGAGACATAAGTTTCTGACATGGTAGAAAACATAGTGGGAAAAGGAGAAAATGCAGGTTACCAACATTTTCTCCTATTCCCACAATGTTTTTCAAAAGGCTTTTCCCTCAGGGTCATTAAAACATGGGATTGTTTTGTAAAGGATTAAAAAATTCAAAGAACAGAAAAATGTTTCATGAAGTGAAATGATATGTGCTCTTTGGGTCAACATTAGAAAGGTAATTTACCAGACCATAATCATGCTATCATATGTTAGATTGCAGGCTTGTTTCCTGACTTTTTATAAATAAAAGTGGATCCGTAGTTGAGCCCAGTAGCTCAAGCTGTAACATACAGGAATTGTAATCCTTGGGTTGCAAGTTTGAATACCAAACTGTTTTTCAGGATTGATGATAGTCATTGTGACAGGATTCATTCCTCTCTCACAGCAGAACACTGTTTTGACAATCAATGAATGTTTATGTCAGAAAGCAGCCAATGGCTTGGAAGGAGTGTGAAGTACTGTTAAAATGAGCTTCAGGAACACATTGATAGGTGCACTGGGTGCCTTGATATGACTGAATTAATGTTGAAAACTGTTGATACTAACTAATTTAGGTCCTTTAGAGTTTCTTTATGTGAAAACTACAACATATCCATGTGCTATAAAACCCTTGCTGCTAAAAAACATCATTGTACTTGCTGAGGACATTGGCATATAAGTATGACAACCCCCTGGATAGAATGGATTTTGAAAACATTATGAAAATGCTCCTTTTCCTGCATTTCTTTCCATATCATTTGATGTAGTACTTGAAATTTTTTCTGTCATATAAATATTTCCTTTTTTTCCCTCAGACTAAATTATTGTCATATCCAAAGTATCTTTATGTAGGTCAAATGAAAACTTGTATAAAACCTGTACTATAATTATATTGTCACATTAGTCAGTTGATAAAATTTTCACAACTATAACTTATCCATGTATATTTTTTATTTTTATTACCAAAACATCTTGTATTCCAATGACCTCCTGAATAAAGGCATTTGAAAACACTGTTGGAAAAGGAGAAAACATATTCACACTAGTATTTTCTTCTTCACTCAGTGTTTTTTTTTATATATATACATTCAAAGGCAATGTAGCCATATTTAAGATTTTTGTCTGGAAATGCTTCCCATATGGACAAGTCTTTAGTTTATTTTTTTTCATAAAGAGTATTGTAATGATTCTTTTTTTCCAGTTCAGAGACTTAACAACACTTCCAGTATTGTTTGAACTTCACACAGTGTTGTGTTCTGTGCCTGCCTCAAGTTTATTTGTGATGGAGATTGCCTCAGTAAGTGTTTCAACTCTTTACCTTATAATCCCAACTTTTAACAACCCTGAGGAAGAAGACTTTTGAAAACATTGTGGGAAAAAGAGAAAATGCTGGTAACCAGCATTTTCTCTTTTTACCACAATGTTTTCTAATATATGAAAGGCAAATTTCATGTTTTGAGGTACAATTAATATGTCATCTGTCAGTCCTTTCATTTTTGACAATTCTGAAATTTTCTTGTTCAGGAAAGAGTTTTGGCCTTTGACAAATAAAAATTGAGTTTTGGCCTCTGACAAATAAAAATTGAGCTGCGCTCTGGAAAACTTTTTGCAGATGCGTTAAACCCCATTTTCACAGAGCATTACTCAAATATTTAAAAAAAAAAATGCCCTGCTCTGAGCTCTAATCTAGAATGAAAATTAATGTGCAGAGGGGGGCAATGTCACTATACATCGTGATTTCTAAATTCTCTGATAGCCAAATTGTTTATTTTATATCAATAAAATAATCTTCTCTTGTTATTTGGTATATCCTTTCACCTTGTGTCTTTTCCATAAATAGAACATGCGGATTTGATCACATACTGCAGACATTTATGTGAAGGTATTCTTGGGCAAGGCAATGCAATGATCCTACCTAGTACTCATGAAACCATGGAAACACATGATTACTGTAGCTAGGGCATTTGCTTAACCCATTACCACACAATTGTTTTAACGACCCTGATGAAGAAGCTTTTTGAAAACATTGTTGGAAAATGAGAAAATGCTGGTAACCAGGATTTTCTCCTTTTCCCACAATGTTTTCTACTCTTTCAGATACAAATTCATAATTTGTGCTACACTTTGTTTTGTTGTCTGCAAGTG
Source organism: Hippopus hippopus (assembly GCA_946811185.2). Lineage (NCBI taxonomy): Eukaryota > Metazoa > Mollusca > Bivalvia > Cardiida > Cardiidae > Hippopus > Hippopus hippopus. The sequence continues at coordinate 21,838,768 of OX328103.1, forward strand.
TCTCGAATTTGGACTAGTCTAAAATTTTTGTCGTTTGGTAAAGAGTTAACTTTTACCAATTAGTAAAATTTTGTACCAGTCTGAATTGAAAGCATTTGCTGATGACACAATAAATAGGACTCAAAAGTTAAAATTTGTTCTAGGAAGAGTTGAAAATATTGTATTTAAAGGAGAAAATGCTGTTTATGAGCATTTTCACCTTTTCCTACAATATTTCCAAATACTTTCTTTCTCAGGGTAGGTAAAAGTTGGGATTGTGTGATACAGGGTTAATACAGATTAGACAGTATACCTATTGATGTATACATTATAAATCAGACTCAAAAGTTAAAATTTGTTTTTGGAGGGGTAGAAAACATCGTGGGAAAAGGAAAAATTGCTGGTCACCAGCATTTTCTCCTTTTCCCTCAATGTTTTCAAAAGGCTTCTGTCTCAGGGATGTTAAAAGTTGGAATTGTGTAGTAAAGAGTTCACACAGATTAGGTTGTATACCTATTAATATATACATTACAGTTACAGAGGGACATCATTGACACTATAGCAGCCTACACTCAGCCACTGTTTCAGCTAACAGATGATTCAGGGGAAAGTAAGTCGCAACATTTTCACCCAGCAAGCCTTCCATCCAGAAAGTAAAAACATTAACCTTTTTAGGGCAAAGCATAACTTATTTTGCTAATGCAGTCAATGTAGATCAAGATCAAACTGCACAGAACATGCAGTATGAACTTTCATCTACTGCTGTACAGCATACTGCTACTCTATTGCATACTATGGCCAAAACAATCTTAAAATTGCAATATTTCAGGTCTTATACCTTTTTGAAAAGCCCTTTTCAATTGATTAGCACTCCATGATGACAAAATTTTAGACTCTTCCAAATTGCCTTCATCTGCATATGACAAAATCAGTTTGCTACAATGACGGATGTAAAAGTTTCTCAATGGAAATAAATATGTTTAAACTGAATTAAACCAAAAGCATGAAAACATACTAGGCTATAGTCTTTAAAAGATTAAAAAACATCCCTGACTTTTGGATGACTTTTGTGGAAAGTATAGATCAAGATCAGTTTGCTAACCTATGCAGGCTAAACTATTTGTTTACTCTCTGACTTTCTATGAAATGTCAAGACATATACGAGGGTTGTTCGATATGTAATGTGTATTGTATGATATCTCAAAAGCATTCAACTCAAATAGTGAAATGAACATTATATCCCTTCAAAGTATTCTCCGCGGTTTGAAATACATAATTTCAATCTCTGAATCCATTTCTGAAATGTGTCACGGTATGCTGATTTAGGTAGACCTCAGAGGCACTGACTGATGGCTGAGCCAAGGGCTTGTCGGGACTTGTAATGACGACCAGATAAGAACTTTTTAAGTTTTGGAAAAAGGAAAAAGTCGCATGGGGCTAGATCTGGAGAGTATGGTGGGTGTGGCAAGACGGTAACCTTCTCCGACTTCAAAAATTGCTTCACAAGCTCAGATGTATGTGATGGAGCATTATTATGAAGTAGACGAACATGCCTAGATCCTGACACAGGGCGTTGTTTAAGATAATATTTCTTGACCTTTTTTAGTATAACATCTCGGTAATACCGACCTGTAACACTTTTGCCCTTCGGCACCGGAATTTGTACGGCTATACCATCACATGAGAAGAATATGCAATAAAGAACCTTCTTTGTGCTTATGCTTCTTTTGGCAACTACAGGCCTTCTACCGTATTTAGTTAACCATATTTTGTTTCCAATTTTTCTTACTGGTTCGAAATAGTGAACCCATGTTTCATCACCAGTAACAATGTTTGCAAATTGTCTTTGATTGAATTTGGGAAACATTTTGAGCAATTGCTTAGCAGTTTGTACTCATACCCGTTTTTGGTCATCTGTCAATATATGTGGTATCCATCTAGCAGAAATCTTTCGTACTTTCAAAATACGCTTCAAAATGAAATGCACCCACGATAGCGATATGCCAACAGCGTTGGCAATATCACGAATCGTGTATCTGCCATTACTTTCAATTATTTCCCTGACTTTTGAGACATTTGCCTTGCCTATTAAAGTCACAGGTCAGCCAGATTTTGCTGCATCTTTGACGGACTCTGTGCCAGTCAGAAATTTCTTTCTCCAACTATGAACAGTCTCATAAGATACCTTATCAGACACATAAACTTCCCCCAATTCAGTAAAAATCTGCATTACTGAATGACCGAGTTTTGTGCGAACTTGTACATAAGCTCTAATTTCTTCAATATTCTTAATCCGTTTCCCAACCATTTTTACAACAGTGGTCAGTGACTAGCTCTATTGAAATGACTATAAGTTTAAAACTATGTGGAGCTAAAGGCTCGTGTTCATACCGTTGGAAAGGTATTGAATAGAGCTATTCAAGCGTATCATCATCCACGAAATCGTTGAAAGCATTATTGCGCTGTGGTACAATACACATGACATATCGAACAGCCCTCGTATGCTCCCATACATGATGGTATGACATAAAAAGTTGTATAAATTTGGCAGGATTTGAGTTACGCGCAGAGATGTATTAATAGCTCGCAAGAAGGCTATGATTATTTTGTGATGCCTCTTATTTTATTTCCAGAAATAAGTCAAAGCCTGTGGACACTGACTGTCCGTGACTTACTCAAATATACAATGAAGGCACCATACACCTACTTGAGTGGGTTACAAATGTTGTCAGAATTACTTCCCCTGCCCTTACCCTTACAGACCAGAGAGGTAAGTCTCGAATATTTCATTTACTTATGTCACTATTTTGTGGAAAGTTTCTTGGAAGGGTAGAAAACATTGTGGGAAAAGAAGAAAATGCTTTACCAGCAAGCCAAGGGAACAAGCAAACCTGACCTCTTAAGGCAAGTGGTTGTTTAACACAATGACCTACTATCACAGCTCAGAATTTGGCCTTAAAATGGTAAATGCCTATTTCAGCTGACTGTGGAATACAACTGATCACTTCTGCAGGTTTGGCAACAATTTTTTTGTAAAGGGAAAAATAGCTGCTCAGAAACATCAACATGTGTAACATGTATTTTGTTATAGCCACTGTCAAAAGATGAGGAAGCCAAGGCCATTAATACAAGAAAGTTATGGAGTGCTCATCTACTTCCGTTACACGCAGCTTTACAAAATATCATCAGGGTGCTGTCTGTCACCAGCTGTCAACAGTTACAACAAATACTGCGTAAAATTTGTCTACAGATGTCTGACCTGGCTGCAGTCACTGCCACCATGATTACACAGTAAGTAAAAGATTGTAGACACAAGATGGCATCTCTGGTGGTTTAATGAGGAAAAGTTTATTTGCTTGTGCTGCCACTGTTTATCGTGTCAACTTCCCTATCATAAAGAATACATAGAAGATATTTGTTTTTTTCGGTGAAAGATCGAAATTTGTTTCATCAAGTGAACATCATCAGTAATATTTTCACGAGTGGCACGGTGAAAGATGGAAATTTGTTTCATCTTGTGAACATCATCGGTAATATTTTCACGAGTGGCACAGATATTTTCACGAGTGGCACAGCCACAACTGAAAATATTACTGATGATGTTCACGAGAAGAAATAAATTTCAATCTTTCACAGAAAAAATTTTCATGCTTCTAACCCCTTTTTTGAGAGGATTTAAATCAAAATCCAGTAAAGTTGTTTGGTAATTTCCTGTGGCATACCCCTTCGGCATAACAACGCATTACAATATTACATAAAGCGCAAGAAATGTAGGGTAAATTATGTCAATTTTCATCTGGTTGAATGGCACACGCTGTTTACCTTGGTAACAAGTGCGCAGGACCACTGTTTCTGCCTTCAATCGAAGAGTTAGAAAATAAAATGGGTATTTTTCACTGGTCGTAGCCATGAAATATTAAACAATATTCCACAGCTGTTTCTCGATAAACTACTAAAAAGCATGAAATAAGATATTTATATCTACTGGATAAAGGCCAGCAAGCTCATGTCATGCCTTGGTTTCCATTTGTCTATAACCATATCTCGCCATTGAAATTTTTTCTTTTATATGATAAACCGTGGAACAGTAGCTGTTTGTAATATTCAGAGAATTTCTTGTTAATGCAATTAAATCCATTTTTCTGATTTCTCTGAAATTTGCAAAAATTGTTTTGGAGAATCTTTATATGTGTAGAGTATAGTCTTAATTTCATGTGCAGGCAGGTTTTTCATTGTTAATTCTTTTGTAATTTTGATAGACTGATTTATCAGAGTTTAGTGCTATTGAAAATAAAGAACTTCAATCAAATATTGCTATGGGAGAGGTGTATTTTGTTATTGAGAATTTTTGTTATGAATAAATAGCTAATTTATTTTAGTATATTCTTATCTCATATTCTTGAATTACTGGGATTTCACAGTGAATAACACCACTAGTGATGACTCGTTTTTTCAACCACATCACACCCCATTCTAGTGACAACCGGTTGATTATCCTCTATGTATTTGTAAGTAAGCACATATTTTCTGCCTTATTCTCATGAAGATTACAAAGCTTTTTTCCATTTTTTCCCAGATGTTTGATGGATATTCTACTAGATCACATGGAGACAGCAGGAGAAGGGAAAGCCATACCAGAAACTGATGAAGTGAAAGTAGCCCTGGCCACTAGAGGGCGCTTTCTAAGTCTGCTGGCCTATCTTTTGTCACAGCCTTCCATTAAGTGTACTATGTTAAGATTAATGGGGTGAGGAAATCTTAATTGCTATGATTTGTACAATTGTCTAGATAGATAGGGCTATTCAAGACCTAAAAACAGTATTGCTTCACTAAACCCTATATTGTGGTTACTGAGAGACAATTCTAATGAGTAAACACAATAAAGATTTCAGTGAACATCTGTCTTCTCATTCAAAGCTGTGGCAAATTACCTTTTATTATTGTTCTACTTCAAGTAACTAAAATGGTTTATTTCATGTATTCAGTTCTCTAGGGGTTGACTCAATACCAGGTACAATCTGTGGACAGTGTAGACCAAGATAAGACTGGATGGAAAACTCATCCTGATCATTGATGTATGCTCTCCAATATTTGGAAAAATATTGTGTTAAAAACAACCGTTGAAGTTTTCTGTAGGAAAAAATTTGTCAGTGGACTGATGATGTTTCATTTATTTAGCAACTTCTGCCATAGGCTGCTAGGTGCGACATCTGGACCTTTTGGAGACAGTGTATCTACCTATCAGAAAATTTGAGCTCATTTGTACCAATTTCAAATTTGTCATCTGCAGATGTTTTGAAATTGGAAGAGTCCAAAATTTGTTGTTTGGGAAAGGGTTAAGCATTTTATGCTGAAACTTATTAGAATGGTCTCATTGAGTTTATAATTCTATGAAGTCCAAAGTACTCTCCCTTTTTGTATGTCTATGTTGCCATACTTTATTTGTATATAACACAGGCCAGCTGGAGAAGAGAAGTATCAGTGTGTACTTAGAAAGATGCTAGAAATACTGAACCTTGTGTCAGACAGACCAGAACATGTACAAGATCAGGAGTGTGTTGTGGTATGTAGAGATAGCCAGCTTACCAATAACACACATAATGTATTTATCGTTCAAAATATAGCCTTGTAACCTCCTCAGCACAAGTAGTAGAATTATAGGGTGATAGGGAGGCTAAGTGTAGGATGCTGTCAGTGTGCTAATTGTGGTCAGGTCAACTCTTCAGCGCAGCTCCTTTCTTTACCTCTTTACCTAGCCTGGGTCCAGGCAGTAATAATTCTGTGATTACTTGGTATTACACACTCTTAATTGCGGTTTGCTAAAGATCTTTGGCAGCTGTCTTTTTATAGCTTCCATTATTATTACCGACTGGGGACATTCGAGAATCTCCCCATGACTATGAATTGTGCCAATAATCTAATTATACCCTTGTTTTTAGCCCTACTGGCTGAAAGCCAGCAGAGCTTATGTCATGGCATGGTTTCCGTCCGTCCGTCCATCCGTCCGTCCATTAGTCTTTTTCTTGTTTACGCGATAAAGTCTGCATTTGTGGCCAGATTTTTTTTAAACTTCCACAGTTTGTTTATCTCATCAATAGCTTCAACCCTATTGATTTTGAAAAAAATCCAACAAACAGTATGGGAAAAGTAGCCATTTCAAGTTGAAAATTTCCATTTCTTGTTTACGCGATAAAGTCTGCATTTGTTGTCAGATTTCCGTGAAACTTGCACAGTTTGTTTATCTCATCAATAGCTTCAACCCTGTTGATTTTGAAAAAAATCCAACAAAATGTATGGGAAAAGTAGCCATTTCAAGTTGAAAATTTCCATTTCTTGTTTACGTGATAAAGTCTGCATCTGTGGTCAGATTTTCGTGAAACTTGCACACTTTGTTTATCTCATCAATAGCTTCAACCCTATTGATTTTGAAAAAAATCCAACAAACAATATAGGAAAAGTAGCCATTTCAAGTTGAAAATTTCCATTTCTTGTTTGCATGATAAAGTCTGCATTTGTAATCAGATGTTTGTGAAACTTTCACAGTTTGGTTATCTCATCAGTGGCTTCAACTCTATTGATTTTGAAAAAATCTAACAAACAGTATGGGAAAAGTAGCCATTTCAAGTTGAATATTTCTATTTCGTGTTTACACGATGAAGTCAGCATTTTTGGTCAGATTTTCATGAAACTTGCACAGTCGCTTTGTATCATAAACAGCTTGAACCCTTTTGATTTTGAAAAAAATCTGACAATCAGTATGGGAAAAGTAGCCATTCAAAGTTGAAAATTTCCATTTCTTGTTTAGGCTATGAGGTCCAGTGTTGATCCAATTATTTTGAAACTTGCAAAGATTATTTGATTCATCAAGGAATTGAACTCCATTAAAAGTGAAGAAAATCTAGTAAACCGTTCAGGAAAAGCAGCCATTTGATGACCTAGTATCGTTTACCCAACAAAGTCCACATTATTAGTCACATTTCTTTGAAATTTGCTAGGATTGTTTAATACAAGGCGTACTGAAACCCTGTCAAATTTGGCTTAATTCCAAACAATTAGTTTTGAGAAATTGCACTTCATTTTTTTTCAATGTTTGTTCAATTCACTATGCCTACTTACTCTGTCTTAGTGGGTTCAAGCCCAGTTGCAAGAACACATTTTTGTGTTTTTTTCTTTTTGCATCATGAATTCATAATGTATGCTAGCAAAAAAGCAAAATCACTGCCAATAGAGCGATTTCAGGCCCTCAAGGGCCTCTAGTTTGTGTGACGTCACAATGTTGAAAATGACGGATTTGCGCATTTTTAGACCAATTCAAACACGACAGGCTGATTTCATATACAAGTTACTTTCTCGAACCAGTCGGTGGCATCAAAAATACATTGCGACCTTCAACAATCCTTATTATTGTTAAACTATCCTCTAACGTCATTGTGAATAACCAGTTTGAAATTTTGTTGTCAACATTTTAAAAGATGGCTTATAAACAGGAAGTGATCAAACCGAGGTTGTTTGAATTTCAGTATCTATTTTTAGTCATTTACGTTTGAAAACTGATTGCAGCGACATCTACTTTACCCTACTGAGAGATGGAATAAAGTAGATGTCGCTGCGATTGTTTTTCAAATGTCACCATTTTTGACAACGTAACATCCAAATGATAGAAAAGGAAAAAATGAACAGACTGGAACCCAGGCTACTCTATGCCAGACGACAAAATTTTACAACTGTCCAAATTAAAAACAGTTGAGCCGTGCTCTGTGAAATGGGGGCTTAATGAATCTGCAAAAAGTATCGACCCAGGTCAGCCTGCGCAGTCCGCGCAGCCTGACCTGGGCTGAAACTTTTTGCTAATGGTCAATTTTCTTCAAGGCAAAGGACCAGTCTACCCCATGATTCAGGCAGTTATTAGACAAAACGGGTTTTATGGATCCATAATTATGTAATATCTTGCTTGGTATAATGCACCACGGAGATGCATCAAGCCCCCTTTTGCCAGAGCACGGCTCATTTGCAGATAACAAGCAAAAGAGACTCAAATGATTGGGTTTGTCTTTCAAATGATGCTAGTTCATAGGGTTTTATTCATTTCCCATACTGCTTTTAAAAGCCTTCTGCTCTTCAAAGCGCCCCCCTCCTAGTTAATAAAATGTAGAACTGTTTGTTTGGTACAGGTGTTTGATATTTATTGCACAATCAAGTTAAGAAATGTGTGCACTTGTACATTGTACACAAAGTTTTTGTAATTGGCAAAATTTGATTTGTAGAAAGTTTGCAGAAAATATGCAGAAATAGAATCTAAGAATGTAAAGCTGATAGAAATGTATTTGCACCTGGATTCTGTTATACTGGTACTGTTTTGATATTCTGTTTTGCAGTCTATACTACAGAGCTTATGTGACATGGAATTCACTATGACTGGAGGAGAAACAAGTCTGTCCCTTAAAGAACAAGTAAGTCATTTTATGTGTCATCATTTTTAGGGTTCATTATTAGAGTCTACCCTAATCTTTGTTGAAGTTTCATTTCCCTCTTTCATCAAATAACGTGTGTCAGTTTTGGCTTTGTATGTGTTGCGATACAAGTTATAGCTACAGTGACATTGTTTCAACTAATGTCTGTGTTGACGAGTTTCAAAGGTGTTATAAGCAACAATGTAATAGGATCCATAGCTAGGTTTTCAGTTTCAATTTCCTGGAACTTAACATTGGAATAATATTTAGAATGGTTAGTGAATATGACCCCTGAGGATGGGAGACAGTGATGTACAGGTAGAGGGTGGGCCTCTCACATTAGAGGTTGTGGGTTTGAATCCTGCAATTTGTGGGGACAACCTTTGGATCTACCCATAGTAGCAGTCGTGGAGGTTAGTCAGTACGAATTTTAGAACTTGTTTCACAGTTGATGTAAACCAAATACATGTATATGTAGGTTTAAACAAAAGTTATATTAAATCTATAGCCTGCACTATGCAGAGATATTCCTGCAAAAAATCTGTTGCGAAATTTCAACACTGATTTTTTTAATGAGAAGTGTAGTGAGCAGTCAAAAAGGTAAATATTTTGTTCTTTTATATTATTAATGCTTTTTTTTCTTACAGGTATCAAATGCACTCCCATCCAAAGATCAGATGACACTAATCATAGAAGCTCTTCTTGAGCACATCGCCCACCCTAACCATAAATATGACACTGTACTGCCATGTATACGAGCACTAGTCATGCTAACAGAACATGATTACAGCTTCTATCTACTACGAGTGTAAGTGTCTTGTTAACCCTGATATCGCCTTTCACAACTAAAGTTGCTTTTGCGGCCAGTGTAGATCAAGATCAGACTGCACAAAACGTGCAGTCTGATCTTTGATCTAAACTGTCCGCTTTGCTGAGACATTCTAGAAAAAATCAACCTAAGCATGCATTTATTTGGGTCTTTCCATAATTCTACATTTGAAATGTCTGTTGGGTTTAGTCCACCCTCTAAAGGTTAATGGTGCTTTTGGTTGAAATTTCATGGTAGCTAGTTAGCTTGGTGTTTTTTAAGCCATGTTCAAGGAATGTAACAATCATTTACCTTAGACTGCCAAACTAGTTAAAAGGATAATTTCATTTAGTAACAAAAACTTTGGGTTAAACAGGGGCTTACTGGTCTAATTCCCTTTTTCAGCCAATTTCTTTTCAAGGATTCATGATAGTAATTGTGACGGGTTTCATTTCTCTCTCTCATCTGAAAATTGTTTTCATATTTGAATGGTGTTTTAGAACTAATAATAGAGACTCTAGGAAAGCATGGATAGGTGCACTGGCAGCAGCAGCATAACTGAAATAGTGATGAAATACCATATAACACCATACAGACAAACATCCATACTATTGAAGTCCTTTGTGGATTATAATGTCCACTGTCTTTGATAATTCTATTTATTAATTTATTTTACATTCTTTGTCGTGCATTTGTCATTAGTTTTTCAGAATTTCTGATTGTCTTTTCCAGAGCATTTGACAAACACAAGCTTGCCATGTACCGACTTTTACAGAGGATCAAGTTTAAGTTTAGCAAGGACAGTTCTGACTGTTTATCAACATTTTCCACTACATTGGAGTTTTTACGACTTCTTGTATCAACGGACCCTACCGACGAGGATATACCACTAACAAGAACAATAACTCTGAGTAATCAAGAGTTAAGGGAAGTGGTTGCTTGGTCACAAAACTTTACAAATCATCCACTTGTCGACCTGCAGAAATTGATAGAGGTAAGGCTGATTTTTTTCTGTTGTATGTACTATTAGTATACAATGCAGTGGGAAGCAGATGCCCCCATATTGATTTATAAACCTGTGCGTTGTTAACTCTTAACCATACAACAAAGTTGTAGAAAAGTGGAAGCACATGAAGACAGCAAATTTAACGATGGTTAAATGATAGAGTTGGTTTTGATAAGCAGCATTTTCTCTTTTCACACATTGTTTCAAAGTCCTTCTTCCTAAGAGTTGTTAGAAGAAAGGATTGTTAGGTAAACTTTTAGGCTGATGCAATCACCTCAGAAACAAAGAAAAACACTTAAGTACATTATTGTATGTTCTGTCTCTGTTTGAATAGATAATGGAAAAAGGTTTATTTCAATCTTGTCATGGTAACAGTTCACATATTCATGTCTTTCCTGAGTTTTACCAGTAGCAAGATACAGCTATGCAGTGCTTTGCCAAGGAACACTCCTGTATTACGCTCCCAGCAGCAAAGTGGGGGAAGGGAGCTATATTGAAATCATGGCGTCCATCTGCCTGTCTGTCCCTAGAGACAATTTTGTGTCTTCTTCTCTCCCCATAGTTTTGAAGCACGCTGATTGAAGTTTTAGTCAAAGCCTTCCTTTCATGGGAACTTGTTTACAATTTTCATTATAAATTATTAACCATTAACCCTTTACCACATAATCCTGAGTTTAAAAGACCCTGAGAAAGAAGCCTTTTTAAAACAATGTGGAAAAAGGAGAAAATGCTGGTAACCAGCATTTTCTCCTTTTCCCACAATGTTTTTTACCCTATCAAAGACACACATATTCACTTGAGCTATGTTTAGTTTTGTTGTCTGCAAAAATTAATGCTTTCAATTCGGTCATGTCCAAAGTTTTTCCGTGTGGTAAAGAATAAAAGGAGTTACAGCCTTTAAATTTTTATTCCATATTGAATGATTAGGCAAGGGAGGGGGGTATTTGTTTGTCTTTAGCAGTCCTAGTTCACCACATGATTGTGTTACTGTTAATGTATAGAAATAAGGATGAGATGGTTGTTTATCACAGGATGGTGTTAAGGAAGAGGAGACACTGGAGAGTCTGTTAGAAAGTGTAACTACTTTACTAACAATGCTGAAAAAGGAGTCACCATTCAAACCTAGACCTGGTATGAGCTTTTTTTACCATTTCCTTGCATGATTGGTTTTTTCATTGTGATATCTTTGTAGTTTGAATCTTTTAAAAACATTGATCCAAAATGAAAAATTGCTCTGGTTTGATTCCCAGCTCAGCCAAAATTCTTATCAAGGATTGATGATTGTTGTTATTATATGGTAATTCCTCTCATTGCTGAACATTGATTTGCCGATGTTTATATGGAGAAGCAGCCAGTGGCTCGGAAAAAAATCTGTGAGAAGTTGAACTCATTGCTAGGAAAAGAAGAGATTTCTGATAGTAAGCTATTGTTTCTTTTCTCAAAATGTTGTCCTGATACTTGTAAATCAGAAATTCTATCAAATCCTTATTCTAAGTCAATTTAACTAATAAGTGGTATATTGAAACATAGATTGCGGAAATAAGTAACTCAGCACCAGATGACAAAATTTTATTAGACCTAATTAACTCTTTACTACACAGTCCCAATTTTTTAACAACCCGAAGAAGAAAACCCCTTGAAAACACTGTGGAAAAAGGAGAAAAATGCTGGTAACCAGCATTTTCTCCTTTTCCCACAAAGTTTTCTATCCAATCAAGGGCAAATTTTGTCTTTTGAGCCAGCTTTATTTTTTGTTCTACAAATGCGTTCAATTTAGACAAATCTAGAAAATTGCCGTTTGGTAAAGAGTTAAAAGCATTTGCAGACGACAAATTAGTATGTCTCAAGTGATGTGATTTATCTTTGGCAGGGTAGACAAACTACTGGGAAAAGGAGAAAATGTCTATAACTAGCATATACTCCATTCCTCCTCATATTTTAAGAAGCCTACTTTTTTTGGGTCCCAAAACAGGGCTTCAAAACATGGCACAATTTGGTAAAGGGTTATAGAAAATTAATGATACAAATCTTTGTCTTTTGATTTTTGCAGTCATTACCCCACCCACTCTCCCAGAGCCACAGTCCCTTGCAAGTCTATTCAACATACGGTCCACATATACCGTCACGGATGGGGAGGATGAAAGATTGAGCTCCACTTTCTGGCAAACAACATTTGAGCCAGATGAACCGGACCTTGTGCAGTCTGATCTGGACGAAGTCTGTCGTAAATATTGCAACGATCTCAATGTGGAAGAGGAGTTGAAGAAAGACATTGGACTCAGTACAGAGGAAGAAAGAACAAAACCAAAGAAACTGAAGTTAGTACTGAATCATGATGATGTTTTTTCAATATGTATGAGCAATGTTCTGGCAAAAGTGGGTTAAATGCATCTCTTTGATGCATCTAGCCGAGCCCCGGTAGCTCAGTCGGTAGCGTGCAGGACTTGAGAACACGGGGTCCAGGGTTCGATCCCTGGCTACGACCCCTGGCTCGGCCAAGACTCCAGGAAAAGCATGGATAGGTGCACTGGCCGCTGCGATATAACTGAAATAATGTTGAAAACGTCGTTAAACACCATACAATCAATCAATCATTGATGCATCTAACCAAGCAAGTCATCATCTAAGTATGGATCTTTAAAAGCCATTTTGCCTAGCAATCGACTGGTCCTTTTACGTGCAGAAATTTTCCTAACAGCAAAAAGTGAAATACTGATAACCAACTTGAAATAAGGATTAATACATGAAAAAAAAGATACTTGTGAAAGCAAATTGGCTATTAAAGAACAAATTGAGCATTTTGAGCATTTTCTACTCTTGCCAAAATGTTTTTAAAATGTTATGCTGCAAGATGACAAAGTCACCTGAGATAGATTATTTCTTCACTTGTTAAAATAATTGACACAATTTTTTTTTTTAATTGTATATAATCTTGATCAGAATATGGAAATATGAAATCTTACATACAAAATTTATTTTACAGAGATAGAAGAAAATCCCAAGAGTTTGTGACGTGGAGAGGAAGGGGGATGAGGCGACCTTTTGGTATGTCAAAATCTTGATTGTATGCGTACTTGTGCCTGTCAAAATTGTCAGTGTTTTCCAAGTTTTTTGATTAAAGGTTAAATAGCAGGTTTCCAAGGAAATGATTTAAAGCATCTCAAGAATATGTTACCATTTTTCTGCTTACAAAGTGCTTCAAAAGAACAAAGTCAAGAAAAAATAATTTCAATGATTTGTTTTAAAATGCCAAGCAAAACTCAATTGGTTCTGCTAAAAACCAGCCTTGAAATTGCCATTGCTTGATTTCCTGAAACTGCTGTAAAATGGCCAATTGTAGCATATTGATCTGTTAAAAAATGCTGGCTTAAATCTTCACTGGACAACAAAGTTTTAGACTTACCCAAACTGAAAGCATTTGCAGACAACAAATTGAATATGTCATAAATAATGATATTTTTCTTTCAGAGGGTAGAAAAAAGGTGGGAAAAGGAGAAATGTTGGTTGCCAGCATTTTCTACATTCCCTACAATGTTATCAAAAGGCTTTTTTTCCCCAGGTTTATTTAACCCTTTACCAAATGAGGAAATTTTAGACATGTCCAAATTGAAAGCATTTGCAGACGTCAAAATGAATATGGCTCAGAAGTTGAAAGTTGTATTGTAAAGGATAGAAAACATTGTGGGAAAAGAGAGAATGCTGGTTACCAGCGTTTTTTCTCCTTTTCCAATATGTTTTCAAAAGGCTTCTCTTTCAGGGTCTTTAAAAGTCATTATTGTGTGGTAAAGGGTTAAAACACTGGGTTTTGTAGTAAAGGATTAAACCTGAATCTTTGTGTAAATTTACAGTGGCTCCTATGAGAGGTAGGGGTATTGCTCGAGGCTTAGCTGCCCAGGCCAACAGACATGACCCGTTCAGGTCACGACCTCCAAATACAAGTCGACCTCCATCAATGCATGTGGACGACTTTATGAAGTTGGAACAAAAAAGTGAGCAGCACCGAGATTCTCCGGATGAAAACTCCCCTGTCAGGCGAGATGTAAGTTGTAGATTTGTATACCATCGATCAAGATTGTTTGCTTGGTGTTTTTCTCAATGTATCCTGTCTTTTTGTGGTCCTTTGGCAGATGGCTACTGAAAACAATGTGGAAAAATGAGAAAATGCTGGTAACCAGCATTTTCTCCTTTTTCCACAATGTTTTCCTTCCTCTCAAAGTCTTGCACCATCATTTGGGTTTAATTAAATTTGTTGTCAGCAATTGCTTTAAGCGTGTAACATGTCTGAAATTATGATGTCTGGAAAACAATTTAAGCTTATTTCAACAGTATTTTGGTTGAATTATGGAGAAAAATGGAACACTGTTTGACACACATTTTTTTTAATATGCCGCTGGAGGCGACTTATACGACGCTGGAGGCGACGTATATTGGCGTCATCTTCTCCATCTGTCTGTCCATCCCTTCGTCCGTCTGTATGTATGTCCATTTCTAGTGAACGCAACTCCTCCCACATTTCTTGATGGATTTGGATAAAATTTTCACAGAATGATTCTCATCATGTGACCTATCACATATTGTGAAGGTTTTGTAATTTGTAGCTGCGTCATGGAAAAAGGGGGCTTCATGTTATATGTCATTCCATTTCTTATGAACGCTACTCCTCCCACATTTCTTGATGGATTTGGATAAAATTTTCACAGAATGTTTTTCATCATGTAACCTAGCGCATATTGTTAAGGTTTTGCGATTTATAGCTGCATCATGGAAAAAGGGGGCTTCATGCTATATTTCTTTCCATTTCTTGTGAACACAACTCCTCCAACATTTCTTGACGGATTTGGATAAAATTTTCACAGAATGTTTTTCATCATGTGACCTAGTGCATATTGTCAAGGTTTTACGATTCATAGCTGCGTCATGGAAAAAGGGGGCTTCATGTTATATTTCATTTTTCACCAATATCTCTTTAATTACTCGACATATCTCAACGGATTTGGATGAGATTTTCACAGATCATGTGACCTAGCGCATATTGTCAGGGTTTTGGAATTTATTGCTGTCATGGAAAAAGGGGGCTTCGTGTCAAATTTAAACTGCGTCCGTCTGTACATACGTCCATTTCTTGTGAACGCAACTCCTCCCACATTTCTTGACGAATTCGGATAAAATTTTCACAGAATGTTTCTCATCATGTGACCTAGCGCATATTGTCAAGGTTTTGCGATTTATAGCTGTGTCATGGAAAAAGGGGTCTTCATGTTACATTTCATTTTTAACCAATATCTCTTTAATTACTGGACATAATCTCAACGGATTTGGATGAAATTTTCACAGATCATGTGACCTAGCGCATATTGTCAGGGTTTTGGAATTTATTGCTGTGTCATGGGAAAAGGGGGCTTCATATCAAATTTAATTTTTCATTGATGCATCTCCAACTAATGGACATAATTTCATGAAACTTCATATTTTTATTGGTTAATCAAAGCCAATGACCAATGAGTCCGTTGTGAAACCGTCTGTCCATCCATCTGTCTGTGCATAAACCTTTTAGATCACAAGTAACACAATATGTCCATTGAGCTACCCAGGCAGGTGCTAGAAATTCCAAATCTTTAGTCTCTATAGCTAGCTGCTTGAAATAGCAGCCATGTGGCGGCATATATTGTGATGACAGCACTCTTTTTTTTTTTTTTTGCCCTAAATAATCAATCTTGTGTTTTTAGAACTTTGAAAAAAAAAAGCTTTGAAAACATCATGAGAAAAGGATAAAAGCTAGTGATAAGCATTTGCTCCTGTTCCCAAAGAGTTCATACTCTATTAAAGTCAAATTACATTGTTTTAATTCTTTGAGCTACTGTTGATTGTCTGCATATCTTTTCAATATGGACCAATCTAAAATTATTTTGACTGGTTAAGGGTAATTATGATAGACTTATTTCTAACCAATCAGAAGCTCTGTTATGTGACACAAGGATGAAGGGACTTATTTCAAACCAATCAGGAGCTCTGTTACGTGACACAAGGAGGAAGGAAAGGAGAGGTAAAACTAAAAAATCTTATCAAAGTGTCATTGAACAAAGAGAAACTGAGACTATTGGTACTGTTTCATTCATTTAGAAGTCTCAAGATAATTTACATGACTTTACTTTTAACTCAAGGACTTTCCTAGAGGAAGAGGGCGTGGTTTTGACAGAGGAAGAGGGTTTGACCGAGGTAGGGGTCCCAGATTCTTTACCCCACCCACCTCATTTAGAAGAGAAGGTAAGATTGAATCTACTTGGTGGTTCCCCCCCCCCCCCCCACCCTTTTGGCGTTATACATGAAGATTTTGTGAATAGTGATTTGTTTCATAAATGGGTATATGGGAAAATCAGCTACTCATACTATTTGATCAGTAATTGTCTGACTGCCCTGGGTCCATATTTGCCAACCATTCTTAAGAATGTCTTAGTCTTATTTTCCAAGATTTTCTAACTTCGAAAGTAACACAACTTCTCATTGGCTAAACCATTTGGTTTAGCCAATCAGAAATTGTGTTACTTTCCAATTTAGAAAATTCTGGACAATAAGACTGAGAATGTCCTCAAAAATGGTTGGTGAATACAGACGCTGATGGGATAGTAGTCAACTCTATAGAACACAACAAACTCATAGACTTGCCTATATTGAAAACATTAGCAAACAACAAATTAGATATTATTCCAAACATAGAATTTATCTGTAAAACAACAGAAAACATTGTGAAATTACTGTAGAAAACAGAAAACGCTGGTCACCAGCTTTTTCTCCTTTTCCCACTATTTTTTAAAGAGCCTTCTCCATTAGGGTTGTTAAAAGTCAGGCTTGTTTGGTAAAAGGTTGTAAACTTTTAAACAAGGTAACAAATTTATACTGATCCATATTGAAAGTGTTTGCAGGCCTCGGAATAAATGTGGCACAAATGATGCAGTTTGTCTGTGAAAATGGTTTTGAAATATTGTAGGAAAATGAGGAAATGCCCTGTGACCATTGTAACCAGCATTTTCTCCTTTTCCCACCATGTCTATTGCCTTTTCAAAAATGATGCTTTCAATATGGAAGAGTCTGGAACTTTGTCTTTTGGTTAGATGCCAATGAAAGGGAAACACCCAAACATTTCAAAAAATAGCTGTCATTGCAGATCTCAGATCAGACTGCATATTCTGTGCAGTCTGATCTTGATCCCCACTTTCTGTAAAAGGCTGGTCTCATCTGCTAAATAAACTGAAGTTTTACTTAGTGCTGTAAGGGTTAGTAGTTGCAGTATATTCTGAATGTACAAACTTTTTGAAGTACAAAACATATAAAAGGACTGGTAGATACCATGTTGAAAAAACATACTACGTTGTCCTTGCACTAAATTATTTTTCATTCTTTGCACCATGAAAAGTTCTGTCTAATAAAGTATACTTAAATGATAAAATTATTAACATCATTTACATCTCTTTGTTTCAGTTGGTGGCCATGGCAATAGAGAAGGAGAAACTACAATTTATAGTACCAGGTATGAGTTGCTTTCTTTCTACTTGTTCTGTGGGATCCTTCATGGCATGCCCCGTTCAGGTCATGACCCCCATGGTATAGTGCAGATTTGTAATCATCAGGAACTGCTCAATCATTGGCCTCTGCTCGTCATTTAGGAGTTTCCTCATGCAAGGGAAAGCAGAACCTAAGGCTAATATTATGGCAAGGTGCAAAGGTATGAATATGCGAGCTATTGCTCTGATAGGATTTCCGTTTCTGTCATAAAAGTATCTATATACATATGCAAATGTGCTTGGATGCAGAATACCAAAACTCCTTGTGTCCCTGTGTTGTACACAAAAATGAGTAAAAACAGAAAATTAGTATAACTACATCAGTAACCAAAATTTGAAAAATAGGAAGATTTTATCTCTTATTGCACAAATTGAAAGTCAGAATTTCAATTTGTCTATAAATGTATCTTGACCTGCATGTTTACCATGATATAACCCAGACAATGAGATTGTGGTTTTACCATTAAAGAATAATAGTGATTCCTAGCACATTGATTACAGGAACCAATCGTTGTCTAGCATTCCTGAAGCTAAAGATGGCTTCCAGAAATTTCTTGTTGAAAGCATGTGGTTTTTTTTTTCCCATGTGGTTTTGAAATTTTTAACTGATGATAATTATATGCATGCAAAATTAGGAATCTGAATAAACTAAATGAGACTTAACTTTTCAGATTACATGGAGTCTTACACTAGAGAATCAGATCATTGGTTGCTCAGTCATTGCTTACCAAGTGCTGTTAGTGGTTTACAAAAATTTTTTCTGATTCAGACATGAAAGACAGATGTCCTCAGAGAGAAGAGACCGAGGTGGGAGGTTTGAACACCGGGGTCGAAGTCCTTGGAGGGGTAGCTGGGCTGGTAGCAGATTTAAAGATGATAGGTATGATTATGTTTATTTAGTCCTTACCAAATGAAAAAGCTTCAGACAAGTACAAAGTGAAAGCGTTTGTAGACGGCATTCAAAAGCCTCCCTCTTCCTGGTTGTTGAAAAGCAGGATTGTGTGGTATAGGGATAAAGCTTAGAGCCCAGAATTGACTTTTACACTCATGAAGTCAGTCCAAAACATTTCAAATGGCTTACAGTGTAAATCAAAGATCAGACTGTACTTTCTCTGCAGTCTACTCAAGGACCAGTCCTCCAGCAGAACATCCTCTAAGTGTAAAATTTGTGTATATCACTGCTAAAAATCATCCCATCTGATCAAATTTTACCATAAAGATTGAACAGAAAAAATTATGTCTGTTTTGAAAGAGTGTAATATTACCTCTTTTGGAATCAAAATAACAAAAGATTGTTTATCTCTGTACCACGCAACAAAAATATAGATTTGTCCACATTGAGAGCATCTGCAGATGACAAATTAAAAGGTGGCTGAAATTATGAAACTTGTGCTTGATAGGGCAGAAAACATTGTGGGAAAAGGAGAAAATGCTGGTAACAAAAATGCTGGTTACCAGCATTTTCTCCTTTTCCCACAATATTTTCAAAAGGCTTCTTTCTTAGGGTCGTTAAAACTAGGGATTGTATAGTACAGGATTAAGATCATGTAAACATCATGTACTGCATATTCTGGCCAATCTGACCGTGACCCTTTACCAGACGTCAAGATTGTAAACCTGCACAAATTGAAATTATTTGCTTACGACAAATATAATGGGGCTCAAATGATGGGCATTGTCCTTAAAGTGTAGAAAACCTGGTTACCAGCATTTTCTCTTTTTCACGCAATGTTTTCAGAAACCCTTTTCCATGGGGTGGTGAAAACACGGGATTGTTTGGTAAAGGATTAAGTTACATTGTCTGTAAAGTTAACCGATATTGTAAATAGCCTCCTTAGTGTAATGTTCCTTACGTTGCATGAATTGTCAAGATTCTGATTTTTTGTGTCCTACAGGTTTCAAGGTGGTGGGATTGGATTTCGAGGAGGCAGGAGTGATCCAAACAGACATCAAAGATCTTTTACAAAGTGATGGATAGGAAAGGATCGTATAAAATTTCAAATGGACATAAATGATTTGGTACAGAAACTAATGATAAAGCGAATTTCAAACTTTTGATGTGTCATATTGCCTACATTTTGAAAAGAACACAATTCTTTGACATTCTTTATCTGTCGTCCAATAAAATAATGATAATAGAAAATGAATAAGAACTGTGTCTTTGTTATTTTTTCTTTTTTTGTGAGTGAACCAATTTCATGCAGGAAGCATATTGGGGTTTGTTTTTATATACCCATCTTCTAACCACGCATCACATGCTTGTCTGTGACATGTACCATCTCCTCTCTGACACACCCCCCCCCCCCCATCTGTTTGAGAAAGCCCATGAAAAACCCTGGTGCTTCATGGCGCAGTGGTTAACCAGATGATAAATAATTTTGGATTTCACTTATAGGCCAATAGAACTAACAAAGCTGACGGAAGATAAAAACAAAACAAATGGGGAATTCAGACCCAAAGTACAAACCAAGTGAATATTATCCAGAGTTTTATTTCTCTTGTTCCATTACTTGAATAGAGAAAATTTTCTAGTAACTGCATAATACAGGGCATATATGTACTGACAAAGAATTCAAGGTTAGTCTTTACTACATATTTCCATGTTTTAATGACCCTGGTGAAAGGGCTTTGAAAACACTGTTGCCACAGGAGAAAATGCTGCTATCCAGCACTTTCCACCTTTTCCTACAAGGCTTTCTACCTGTTGAAAGACAAATCGCATAATAACTTCAGCCAAAATATATGTCGTCTACAAATGCTTTCAATTTGGAGGAGTCGAAAATTTGGTGAATAAGTGAAGAGTTCAGTGAAATTTTTATCAAAAGTGAAAATCTGTGTCGAAGTTTTAACTAATAAAAATGATACAAAGTACATTCACAAATCAATTTTTCATTGTCCCTAAACTTCTAACCAAACAGCAAGATATTAAACTTATACAAATCCAAAGCCTGTGCAGAGGGCAAACTAAATCTAGATTATGTAATGGCTTTTGCTGTTGAAAGGGTAGAAAATATTGTGGGAAAGGAAGAAAATGCTGGTTTCCAGCATTTTCTTTTTTTCCCACAATGTTTTCAAAGGCCATCTTCCTCACAGTTGTTGGAAATCAGGATTGTCTGGTAAAGGCTTAACAGGTAAACTTTTCATATGAGAATACTGCAGGGGCACAAGTCTAAATCTAAAATATCAGTCACCTTTTGAAACCATTATAAGAAAGTCAGAAAAGGAGCAATTTCCTGTTTCAAGAAACTCTGTCTTTTCCCCCAGTTTTTTTTTTTTTTTTTAACTAGTGAATGATACATGACAAAACTTTGCTGTAATTTTAGTAAATAACAAGCATTTTCATTGAAATGATATCCCCTGCTGAAAAATTTACTTGACCGCGTAACTTAAAATCGCTCCCAGTCGGCCACTTTTTATCGAATCAAAAAATAAAGTGTATAGGCAGAATGGGTTATTGTACACATGTATAAAGTTTCACGAAATTCAGTCCAATGGTATTGGAGATATTCTCCCGGATGGACGGACACACGGACGGAAGAAATGATGGACAATGCTAAAACTATATCCCTCCGCCTTCGGCAGGGTATAATAAATTGCAAACTATTACTGCAGTAATTTCATGTTTCAAGGAACTGTACTTTTTCCAACCGTGATATGCACAAATGTGTGTCATATCTGTGGACTGAAATAGTTTTTGGATTAAGATTTGTGTATACATCTAGAGATTATAAGGTACATTTACTAGTGAATGATACAAAACTTTGCTGTAGTTTAAGTAAATAATAAATTACAAAATACTACTACAAATTTCTACTACTTATTAATACTAATTTCCAAGTGCACATACATGTATATGGATAAAACTGCACATCATACAAGAAAGGTACGTTATAAGTTTTAAGAACCCTGAGGAATATAGCTTTGGAAATACTGTTGGAAAAGGAGAAAATTCTGGTAACCAACACTTTCTTCTTTACCCACAACCATCTTTTTTTTTTACCCATACAATTTGCACCATACAATTGTAGACACATAAGCTTACGAAAAGAGAATAAGACTATTTTACGGGAACCCAACCAGTCATGGAGTATTCTGAAATAAACTTGTTCAAAAGAGCAATTAAAAATATACGAATACAGGTATTCAATTCTAATAATAATTTGAACCACAAAGCTATGTATATTCTATTTGTAATTTCACCCTTTTCCGAACAATCCTGAGTTTTAACAACCCTGAGGAAGAAGGAATTTGAAAAGCATTGTGGGAAAAGGAGAAAATACTGGTAACCAGCATTTTCTCCTTTTCCCTCTATGTTTTCTAGCCTATTGAAGACAAATCCTTTCACATGGGTCATATTTGTGTCCTCACACACTATCAGTGTGGACAAGTGTAAAATTTTGTCACCTGGAAACAGGTGAACTCTTTACCACATGACAAAATTTTTGACAGGTATAAATTGAAAGCATCTGCAGATGATAAAATGAATTAGACTCAAAAATTTGAATTTGTTTTTCAGAAAGGCAAAAAGCATTGTGGGAATAGTATTTTCTCCTTTACAAGGTTTTCAAAAGTCCTCTTTTTTTAGGGGTTGTTAAAACTCATAATTGTTTGATAAAGGGTTGAAATAAAAAAGTTTTGTTCATTAAAAGTTTATGTAATTCTTTACACACATTCTCTGTGTTTGCTTTCACCCTGTTGAAACATTTCATTCAGTAGGAAAAGTTCCAAATTATTGCAATAATTGTGCTATAGATCTGCTTTTGCCTAAATACTGTATACTTGGATCTATATGTGCGTTGAAAAATTTGCGAATTACCGATTACGGACATTTTCCATACGGAAATGTTTGCGAATTCAAGACACTCGTTATTTGTGGTTATACTTGTTGTTAAATACGTGAACAGAAAAGTTTGCGATATTTTTAAAATTCGTGAAATCGCAAAAAATTCCACATCGCAAAAATTTCCACTTGTACAGTATCTTGCCAACTATCTAATGAAGCAAATCAGACTACGAATTCTATGCAATCTAAATTTAACTCTTTACCACACTGTAAATTCCAGACTTGTCTAAATTAGAGTCATTTGCCTACGACAAATTTAATGCGATTCAAACGACTGAATTCTTCTTTGGAAGGGTAGAAAAGATTGTGGGAAAAGAATAGCATGCGGCTTATCTGCATTTTATCCTTATCCCATGATGTTTTCTAAAGCTTTATTTCTCAGGGTACGTGATTGTGCCATTTGCCCTAAAGCGCTCACCTGAGTATACAACATATAAGAGTGATAAAGTTGAATAGAGCCTGGTTGTGATGATGTAAAACACATATAAAATATATTGAGTGTGCATGATTGAAATTAAGTTTTTTCCTAGTCAAATATTATTAAGTGACATTAGGACCTACTTTTTAACCTGATGTGACACAATTTCAAGCTTAACTGAGATTTATCAAACTTTCTGGCCAATTTTCATGAGCACTTTGTACCCAGGTGAGCTAAAAAAAACACCAGATCTTTCGGTAAAGCATTAAACAACTAGTCTAATAAAAGCAACTCATGCTGTATTTGGTAAATTATAAATTAAACTGACAGGGGATGGAATGATAGTTATACATATACATATAGTTTATTACCGGTACTTCATGCAGATCCTTTATTTCAATCTCACAGCAGACCAGTTTGGAAACTAGAGCAGGAATAGGATAAGCTGCTCATAACAGGCGGTTTATCCTTTTGCCACAATGTATTCACATTAATTCATGTATTGACACTTTACCAAAAAGCAAAATTTTAGACTTCCCCCTTATTTGACATTTGAAGATGAGAAATTGAATCAGGCTCAAATAATGGGATTTGCTAATGAAAAGGTAGAAAACATTGAGGGAAAAGGAGAAAATACTGGTTACCAGCATTTCTGTTTTATCCCATAATATTTTCAACAGCCTACTTTCTCAGGATTAAAGGTTAAGGAGTAAACCTTAATCCATGTAAATCATTCATATATTACAAGGATGTTTTTAATTCTCTATAAAAAAATGCCATGTTTTATTGATTCTGAAGAAAAAATCTTTTGAAAAACCCTGTTTCTCTTTTTTTTCCCCAGAATGTTTTCTACACATTCACAGACAAATGCCTTAATTTGAGTAACATTTAATGTGCCATTTGTGAATGCTCTCAATTATGAAAATTCTTAACTTTTGTCGTCTGGTAAATAGTTGGCTGCAAATATGTGTTCAAGAGGTAGTGAGTTAGATAACTCTTTACCAAACGACAAAAGTTAAGACTTGTCCAAATTCAAAGTATTTGGAGGTGACACATTACATTTGGCTCAAATCATGGAAAGGATAGAAAACATTGTATGAAAAGGAGAAAATGCTGGTTACCAGCATTTTCTCCTTTTCCTACAATGTTTTCAAAAGCCTTTTTTCTCAGACATGATTAAAGTCTGGATCATGCGGTAAAGAGTTACATCCTTCCCAAACAACAAAATTTCAGCCCAGTCCATATTAAAGCATTTGCAGACCCTAAGTTAAATGTGACTCCAATGATAGAATTGGTCTGTGAATGAGGAGAAATGCTGGTTATCAGCAAATTTCTCCTTCTGCCACAATGTTTTAAAAAGCCGTTTTCATAGAGGGTCATAAAAACATGTGAGCTGTGCTCTGTGCAAAGGGGCTTAATGCATCTCAGTGATGCATTATACCAAGCAAGTCATCACATAACTATGGATCCATAAAATTAATTTCGTCTTGACAACCTACGGAGTCATCAGATACACTGGTCTTTTGTCATGCAGAAAATTGACCGATTACAAAAAGTTCCACTCAGGTAAGCCTGCACGGACTGTGCAAGCTGACTTGAGTCGATACTTTTTGCAGATGCATTAAGCCCCCTTTTCACAGAGCACGGCTCACATACATGTGATCATTTGGTAGTGGATTGAAATACCAATGAGGAAAAAAACAAGGTAAAAAAAAAAATCAAGATCGTTTTGTCCGCAACGGCAATTCCCATAGAGCTAGATAATCCACTTTACTCTCTGGCTCTTGATATGAACAAATAGGAGGGACCAAGTTATAGGGCGGCAATTCTAAGTTCATTTGTCTAAATCGATAACTATTTGTGGAGAGTAATTCCGTATTGTATCTTAAATCAGTGTATGTTGTTGCAATCATGTACTTTGTTCCACTGTCTGAAATATGCTTCAAGACTCGATTGATATCACTGTTCTTAAAGTGCTGCATCATTTGACGGCTAAAAATAAAGTCGAAGGACACATTCAATGGGGACTTGACAACATCAGCATTGATAAAGTTTACGTTTTGATTATTTCTGTACGTTCTCTTGTGTCTTTCTATTAATGCCGGTACAATATCTATCCCAGTGTACTTGACATCGGAGCGAGTATTCAAAAAATACGACATCCACTGTAGATCTCCGCAGGGTATGTCCCCAAAGCTGATCACATCTTTCTTCAGATGTATTTTCAGCTTTTCTATGATGGTATGTAGTAGTGCCATGCAACCCTGTACCATAAAAAAAAAAATAAACCATAATAATTAACAACCTTAAGAATGAACACTTTTAGAAAACATTGTGGGAAAAGGAGAAAATGCTGGTAACCAGCATTTTCTCCTTTTCCCACAATGTTTTCTATCCTTTTTGAGACAAGTCTCATCATTTCTGTTGCATCTAATTAATTGTAATGAATTATGCTCTGTAAAAGGAGGTTTGATGCATCTGCAAAAAGTATCAACCGATGTTCTTATCCTTTTGCTAATGGTCAATTTTCTGCGTGTCAAAAGACCAGTCTGCCTCTTGATTAAGTGGATTGTTATACAAAAAGGATTTTATGGATCTATGATCATGTTATGACTTCCTTGGCGTACTACATCATGGAAAAGCAGAAAACCCCTTTTTTCCAGAACACCAATAATTAGATAGACCTTTTCAGTCAGGAAAACCACAGAAAGACTACTTCACATATTTCAAGGTTGTCAAGGCCATAACAAGGACTAAAGTAGCAGACAGTGTAGATCTACGATCAGACTGTATGTTATACTGATGCTAATGTAACATGCAATGGCTTGGTCACCCATCAAGGAATTAACCATAATGCACATTGCTTAACTATCACGGAGAGAAATACATCAAAACTGCATCGCTGTAAAAGCTAGCTCAACTTCAAGGCAGGTTTGAAGTGCATCTCTCTCTCTCTCTCTCTCTCTCTCTCTCTCTCTCTAACCCCTCTCCATGACACTAATGTTATTTAAATCTTGTCTTCACAATGAACCAGAGTCTAATTCAGGAAAACAAGACAACAACAACAAAAAAAAGATAGTAAATTTCTTACGATTGTCCTGTGTATGTCTGAGCCAGGGCCAGAAGCCTTATAATTCTCACTCATTTTGTCATATACACCACTTTCCCTGCCTCCCCAAGTCTGATCATTGAAGATTTTAATGAAAGAGGATTTACGATCTCCCGGGTCTTCACCTGCATTTAGTGTCATTTGTATTGGCTTGGAGTGCTTGAGAATATCATCTGCATCATATGTCCGCATTGTTCTTTGAGACAGGCAATCGTACACGATACCCTTTTTCTTAAACTGAAAACGGATAAAAAAGGCATCATTGAAGAACTGAGTCCGTAGTCACCAACCATTCTTCACTGTTATCAATGAAAAAAATTTAGACTTATCAAAATTGAAAACATTTGCAAACAACACATTTAGTTTTATTCAAATGATGTAATTAAATTTAGACGGGTGGAAAACATTTTGGGAAAAGAAGAAAATGCCGGTTACCAGCATTTTCTCCTTTTCCCACAATGTTTTCAAAAGCTTTCCTGCTAAGTGTCATAAATTGTGATAGTGTGGTAATGGGTTAATAATATTCTTGATAAATACTCAAGAATTTTCGAAATTCGAAAGAAATACAATTTCTGATTGGCTAAACTATTTAGCTGAAGATCAATGCTAATTATACCAGGTGAGCAAGTAAGGGCAAAACAGCACCCCTGTTTTTAAATTTTCATTCTTTATCCGTGACTTTAAAATAGAAGTTTCAGATCTGAGACATTGCAATTGAGGTTTTCCCAAAATCTTTTGCATGTTAGGTTATTATAGGTGAAAATGCAAAATGAGACTATGGTTACCTGTATATCTGTTGTAGAAATATTACGATATATCACTGTGGTAAGAGTAGATTTGGCTACAGTCTCATGGACTTTATCTGAAACTAGAAGTCGAGAAAAAAAAAACGAATAAAAAAATATATATATTTAGGCATGTTCAGTCCATACAGAAACCCAAATGTGTTAAACTTTTAAGGCTGAGATCACACTGTCTCACAAAACAAGACGGCCTTGATGGCCCTGTGTTGCTTCACTGGCTTTTTAACCCTTTACTACAAAAATCAAAGTGTTTATGACCCTGAAAGAGAAGGCTTTTAAAAACATTGTGGGAAGAGGACAACATGTCGTCAGCCAGTATTTTCTCGTTTTCCCCCAATGTTTCCTACCCTATCAAAGACAGAAATAATCATTTAAGCTACATTCACAATTTGTCTTTTGCAATGGCTTTTAACTTGGTCCAGTCAAAAAAATTGTTTTTTAAAGAGTAAAATTAATGTATTATGCTCTTAATTGGCACTGACAGAGACATACAGCATTAGAAGTCTGCATGGTAATAAACTTACTTGGAAAACATAACCTCACCCATTTCCAACAAAAATAAAGTCATATCTTTTTAAGTGCAAAGATAATGTCAGTGAATACAAGCAGGTTTATTCATGGCAAGAAAGGTGAAGTTCTGAAAAAAATATCTGAATGATAGAAACTTTACTTCGAATTACATATTCCACTCATGTGAGCATATTAACTATAAGCATCAAAATAAATCACTCTCCCTGAAAACAAAACGTTTTCTATCCAAAAAACTTGAAAACCTAACTTCAATCATGTAATACTGTATTTTGATAATCAAGGGAGGTAAATAGTAACAAACTCCATCCATAACAGGGGTTATTTCCCTTGATTACTATTTTAAATTGAAGTCACTATATAAGTATATAAGCCAATGTTAAACTTTGATCCCCTGGATGGGGCTAATTTTGACCCCAGGTCTATCATATGAAGAAACTTCCTAGAAGTCCAGTAGATAAAGCTACAGGCCAAATTTTGTAGCCTTAGGCCTTATGATTTCAGACAAGAAGATTTTCAAAGATTTTCAATATCTTTCAGTTTTGTTGCCATGGCAACCAGAGTTTTTGAAGGCATCAAATTCTTTCAAGAAATTCTGAAGAGGACCATGGCAGGATCATTTCTGAGAAGTTTCATCAAATTTGAATGGGTAGTTTCAAAGAAGAAGACGTTTGAAATAAAAGTTAGCACTTGCAAGCACACACGCATGGACAGAGAGATGGACAGATGGAAGGACGGACTGACACCAACGGACACAGGGCCACGACATAGGCCCGCTGGCCTTTGGCCAGTGGAGCTAAAAAAGGACAGTGTAGATTCAAGATCAAACTGTATCTTATCTGCAGTATGACCTTAATCTACACATCCAAGTGCAACACAAATGATAAAATCTAAATACTGGTAGATTCTACGTTAAAACTGGCTACCAGTTAGCCATCTTGATTCCAATTTGAATAAGAAAAATTACCTTAGTCAGTACATAACAAGAATGCATACATCAATGGCAAATCTGAATAAACAAGAAGATTGCCCAGGGGCAACATGTTGAGCCCGCCATGGAGGAGTTAGTAAAGAACCTCACAAGCTGCACTAAGTCTTGGGAAAAAAGTAACAAATCAATCACGGCACATATATCTTATTTCTGATCCCTTTGTTTTCAAATTTACATGAGGATAATATTGGATTATTACCTATTTATGAACAAGTAGACTTTTAATTTTATCATTTAAACTTACAGTGTGACCTTGAGCTTGACCATATATAATCAAATATCTTAAATGGCTTATCTACTCAAGAGCTGTGCCAACTTTAGAAATCCATCTAAAATAAAGAATTAACGGCTGGGACATTCTCTATTAATGACTATCTTATCATTTGACCTTTCAATGTGACCTTGACCTTGGACCTAACTGAACGAATGATTCAAATGCCACTTCTACTGGTAAAGGAGATTACTTGTGTAAAATTATTTTTAAATCCATCAATAAATGTAAAAGTTGTAGCTAAGACAAGCTCCATGTATGTCAATTTTATCATTTGACTTAAAAGCGTGACCTTGACTTTGGGCATACCTGAACGAATGATTCAAATGCCACTTCTACTGGTAAAGGAGAACACTTCAAGACTCGTGTAAATTTATTTTAAAATCCATCGATAAACATACAATTGTAGCTAGGACACGCTCCATTTGAGACAATTTTATCACTTGACCTTCAAATGTGACCTTGACCTTGGACCTACCTGAACAAATGTTTCAAATGGCATTTCACTTCTACTCTACACTTCTACAACAATTGATCCAAATTGTTTTCAAATCCATCCATAAACATAGAAGTTCTGGTTTGGACATACCCCATTTATGACAATTCTATCATTCAACCTTGAAGTTGGACTTGTGACCCCTTGGGCGGGCCAATTTAGAACTCCGGACTATGACTGGGACAATCTTGATAGAGGTCTACTATACCAGGCTGCATGCAAAATCTGGTAGCCCAAGGCCTTACGGATAGGACCATGAAGATTTTTGAACCAAGAAGATTTTCTTAAGTTTTCACTATATTAGCCCTAGTAGAACTACTGACCCCTTGGGTAAGACCAATTTTGACTCCAGGGATTTAATTTGAATAGATCTACTCTTAGTAGATCTAGGGGTCCACTAGATAAAGTTACATGCCCAATCTGGTAGCCCTATGCTTTACGGTAAGGAACAAAAAAGGAGATTTTTGAATTTTTCATTTTATAAATCCATGGAAAAATTGTGGACCCCTGGGGCGCGGCCAATTTTGCCCCAAAGCCATGATATGAAGAATTTTGGTAGAGGTCAACTAGATGAAGCTACATGCCGAATTTGGTAGCCCTACTGCAGTAGGCCTTATTGTTCTGGACAAGAAGGCTTTAAAAGATTTTCAACATTTTTCAGTTTTGTTACCATAGGAACCAGTGTTTCTAATTGAATCAAATTCTTTCGAAAAAAACTGAAGAAGACCATGACAGAATCATCTCTTTCGGCCACTGACTGTGCATGCATGCATAGCTGCAAGTGATTCGCAATACGAAATGAACTTACCAAACCGTTTGCCATCTAAAAGACTGTAATGAATGACAAATAGATAAACTACTACCCAGACCACACCACTCAATCCTGCTGTCAGAATAACACATTGTGATTTTCTTCTCATCCCTTTTTTTTTTTTTGTGGGGCCAAAGTCAGGTTGATTTAGATGAATATCAAGTTAAAGGAAGGAAGAGTTTAGTTGTTGTTGTTTGTTTGTTTTCATGGAGGTAGATGTCTATGAAAACAAGTAATAAATCTCATCTTTCCTTCTGATTAAATATCACAGACAATAAATAGGCACATCTAATTACTAGATCTAGATCTACCTGCAGTTTTTCAAAAATCCGATATTGCAGTTTCTAGCACTTGCCCACACTGGTATTCCATAGCGCGGTAAAGCGGCTCGTTCATGACGTAAAAAAATGATTCATGACGTCATCATAGCTTAATACGCTGGAAGTAGGTTAAAAATTAGATCATTCGTAGGCTACCCAGTAAACTGGCAATGAGTTCTAAGTTCTCTCTTAGAATTTATTTAATTTATTTTCAAGTTATGGCATTCAAAGAAAATAAACTTACCTAGCATTTGAACTTCGGACCCGATATAAAATTAGAAACAGAAACATTATGAAATCTCGTTCATGGATCTGTTTATATTTAAGTTTGACAGCAAAAGTAGATCTAGTTCCAGGATTGTTTTTGTTCCATGGAGCTATGAATTCTTTTTTTTTTTTCAGCCAACCAGAGCTTGCCAATATTGATGAAAACATCTGAAATAGAATCCGAGTTTGTGCTTACAAAACTTTATTCCATGCTCAACTGAGTTTGTGATCAAACTTTAACGTCTCATTTATGCTTCGCAAGGTATGGAAATTTAAAATGACGACTGATTCATTAGGCAGAAACATTGGAAAGCTCTGAAGTTCAGAATTTACCCAAGAAGGTTTATCAAATTAAATTAGATCTAATACAACTTTGAAATTTCATGCTCAGCTGAGTTGAGGACGCAAAGTTAGAGCTATACAGACACGTCTGCGTATAAGAATTGACCCCGATCTCATCAACGGAAATGACATCATTGTTTTTTAACGAAAAAAAGTAGAATTTCACGACTACAAATAAACTTGTGTAGACTTGTAACTGTAAAAGAAGCAATTTTGTTGACTCTTTACCAAACGAACAAATCTTAGACTAGTCCATTTTGATTGAATTTGCAGACAACAATTTAATTATAGCTCAAATCATGAGATTTGCACATCACCTTACCTTACAACACTTGGTTCATAACAGTGATGCCAACGAAGGCCTATTCGTCTACAGCCAACTTAGTATTTTCATACAGAATTTTTTCAGTGTCTTTAAAACAATGAATTGTTTAGTAAAGGGTTGAAGAACTCTCCTGTGAGATACGAAAACACTTAAAAAATGATCACAAAAGTACTCTAGATCTATTTCTGCGGCATGTTAAAAGCCTTTGGTTATGGAAATTCATTGCAGACTTTTAGAAAACGGTTTGTTTTAGATCTATTTCTTTGTGATCGATGTTGAGAATTTCGATTGATTGATAACAAAAGTTTAATAGAATTTTAAAAATGACTTAGATCTAGATGAAATATAGATCTAGATCTAGATCTATAGCAGATCTGACATGAGTTGGCATTGAGATAAAATTTTATTAAACGAGCCTTGACGAGTTTAATAAAAGTTTTATTTCATACGCCAACGAATGTCAGATTCTTTTTATCACATAACGATATTTCACAAATCATAGATAAGAAGATGCAAAACCATCTATAGATGCACCCGCGGTAATATCCATAAAACCCATTCACTTCTATGAAATACGTACAAAATGACGTCAAAAATGACGTCACACAATTGTAAAATTAAACGTGTATAAGATAAGAAAATTCGTAATTGGAATTGGAATACTGAAAACAAGGGAGGTTATGTGATAAAGACTTAATTCTAGCAAAGACCTTGATTTAGATAGGATAGATGAAATTTGTTACTTGTGATTCATTTTTGAACACCGTCATTCAAACGATTCTATATAAATTTTCAATACACTCATCTATCCTCCATTTATAATCTGAAAACTGTTTAGACATATCCAGATCACAAATATATAATTCAGATATCATACTTGTTCGAAAGACATTTGAACTCCAGAATAAGACTTGTCAGTGGGTACGTGTATACAGCTCGATATGCAGATGTATTTATAAGTATACTACTCAAAGTCTGCTTAACACCATTCATGTTCAAGTACTTATAAATATGTAGATGTAGTTTGTGTTATACTCATAGTTCCAATAGATCTACCTTCATATTTTTTATACATTTCAATTAGTGATCTTTTTTCCTATGATTAACAAGTTGTTGTTTATTATTATTATTATTATTATCATTATTATTATTATTTTATTTTCAATTGAATGAAAATTCAAGTAAGGTATAGGTCTACGTAGATTCTTCAATCTGGCAGTTTTGAAAAAAAAAAGCCATGGTCTTTCAAAAGGGATTTTAATGCATAGATCTGAAAAAGTATTAACCAAGGTCATGCTGCGCAGTTCGAGAATGAGGCCCAGTTAAGTTAAATTTTGGAGGATGTCATTAAACCAAACACAGCTGTTCTCTATCACTCATACACGAAAAAAAGATTGAGAGACAGCTTATAAACAAATGTGTAGTTCAAGAAATGAATATAAAAAAAACTAACAATGCAAGCTGTTTTGAAATCATGTGATTATTATCGAGCATGTTATCAAATGCTGAGAATGACAGCTTGACATCGTCTCCTCATGCTCTTTATCGGGGTCCTTGTGTTCCTTTGTGGAATATTGTTACAATAGACTATTGGGCATGCTCTCTATCAGGGTCTTTGTGATCCTTTTGGGAATGTTGTTATAATATTGGACATGCTCTCTATCAGGGTCTTTATGATCATTTGGGGAATATTGTTACATTACACTATTGGACATGCTCTCTATCAAGGTCTTTGTGGTCCTTTGGCGAATGTTGTTACATTAGACTATTGGACAAGCTCCCTATCAGGGTCTTTGTAATCCTTTGGGGAATGTTGTTATAATATTGGACATGCTCTCTATCAGGATCTTTATGATCATTTGGGGAATATTGTTACATTAGACTTGGACATGCTCTCTATCAAGGTCTTTGTGGTCCTTTGGCGAATGTTGTTACATTAGACTATTGGACAAGCTCCCTATCAGGGTCTTTTTTATCCTTTGGGGAATATTGTTATAATATTGGACATGCTGTCTATCAGGGTCTTTATGATCCTTTGGGGAATATTGTTACATTAGGCTATTGGACATGCTCTCTATCAAGGTCTTTGTGGTCCTTTGGCGAATGCTGTTACATTAGACTATTGGACAAGCTCCCTATCAGGGTCTTTGTAATCCTTTGGGGAATGTTGTTATAATATTGGACATGCTCTCTATCAGGGTCTTTGTGATCCTTTGGGGAACATTGTTACATTAGACTATCGGACATGCTGTCTATCAGGGTCTTTGTGACCCTTTGGGGAATATTGCTACAATATTGGACATGCTCTCTATCAGGTCTTTGTGATCCTTTGAGGAATATTGTAACAATACTGGATATGTATAGTACTAAAGCTCCTGGATACTTCTTGGTTGGACGTAGCAAGCTGAAATTCGAACCTGTTCCTCCTTCAATAATTGTTCAATATGATAAAGATAAGGACATTGGGCTGGCATGTGGCATCTCCATGTGTACGATTCCCCTTCGTTGTAGGCACTGTTGCACATCATCAAAAAATATGGGAAAATACATGATCGTCCATTATCTAGCAAAAACAAATGACCTACTGCAACAGCATACAAGCTTATTTGGGTATCCAGAACCACAACCTCGCCTTGGTATCTTTGCTCAACACTTGTAAAACACAATTACCCCCAAGCTGGTTCCGCCCTGACTACGATGGAAACGCCTCCGTAGCAGCCAAGTTCATCGATGTTTGCTGCGTGGAATCTTTCCACTTGCATTCGCCATATCCTAGCACACCTGTCTGTGTAGTCCAGACAGTACCTGTGCTCATCTGTGAAGTTGCCGGTCCATTCTTTACCTACTACCATTATTTACGGCTAAACCATAACGTAGCTGACAGTGGTTGCAAGAAAGCGGGATACACGTACGGTCTTCTCGGCCGTGGACCAAAGCTGGTCCATACTATGTAAACCTCTCCCAGACTCTGGTGACAGAAGTATTGTGTAAGCCAAGGACCTGACCAACTAGGCTCATAAAACCTTACTTTTATACAGTGGATCATGTCAGTAGAGCACTGAAGAATATCCAACCAAAAATAATCGTAAGTATGGCTCATGCACTGTTTAAGACGCTGTGTGAAATATTTAGCACCTAGAGCACTTTGAAAAGTATATCTGACCAATGAGTAACTGAAAGTTGGAAAAAAATACCCCA
The DNA here is from genome assembly GCA_946811185.2 of Hippopus hippopus. NCBI lineage: Eukaryota > Metazoa > Mollusca > Bivalvia > Cardiida > Cardiidae > Hippopus > Hippopus hippopus. The sequence continues at coordinate 21,873,292 of OX328103.1, forward strand.
CGCATAGTATTTAATGTCAAGGCTACTCTAGCCAAAGGGTTTCTCACAATATCGGAACAGTGTACATCGATGATTAAATTGCATATTCTGTACAGTCTTTCATTGCCGTTTGATCTTGATCCACATTGTACACAAAAGCACCTTTCCGTTGTCCTTAGAAGCGAAAATACAGAGAGAATGTTTATATAAGATAAAAGCCAACATGACAGATCTTGACTATCTTTAATTTTTTGGTTTGATAATTGAAAAAAAAAAAAAATAATGCGGTTGAGACAGTTCAGATAAAACTCAAACTAATCACGAATACAGGTAAAATCTCTCGTGAACGAAGGGGTATATTTCAATCAACAAAGAAGCAGCTGGTGGCTCGATCGCATGAAAAAAAGGTTTGTTTACAACAATTTGTTAAACAAATACAGTGTTCGAGACAAAATTTATAACATAAACGAAGATTCCCGTGTTAAGCTCCAATGGTCGGAGGCCAGCGAGTTTATATCATGGCTCTGTGTCCGTGTGTCCGTCCGTCCTTACGTTAACTTTTATTTCAAACGTCTCTTTCCCTGAAACTGACCATCCAATTTTGACAAAACATTACAGAAATTATCCTGCTATGGTCCTCTTCAGAGCTTCTTTAAAAAATTTGATTCCTGTAAAAACTCTTATTGCTATGGCAACAAAACTGAAACATATTGAAAAACTTTGAAAATCTTCTTGCCAAAAAACCGCAAGGCCTATGGCTACCATATTAGACATGTAGCTTCACGTAATGGACTTCTATCAAGATTCTTCAAATTATAGCCCTTGGGTTAAAATTTGCCCTAACTTATGGGGTTGCAAGTTTCACCTGGGCTTATATAGTGAAAACTTTGAAAACGTTCTTGTTCCTAACTATAAGGACGAGGGTTACCAAATTTTGCATGTAGCTTTATCTAGTGGGCTTGTACAATTTCGGCTTTAAGCAGTGAAAACTTAGCCCTGGAATAGAAATTGGCCCTGTCCAATGGGTCTAATGTTTTACCGGGGCTTTATATTGAAGAAGCTTTGAAAATCTTCCTGTTTATAAACATACAGCTAACACCTGTATTAGTTGATATGTGGATTTATCTTGATGACCTCTACCGCATTCAAGTAACTAAAGTTCTATGGTCAAAAATGGCCTCACCCTGATGTCAAAACTTTCACAAAGGCTTTTATAGAGAAAACATTATATAAGTCTGCTTATTCAAAACCATTTAGCCTAGAGAGCGATACAGGGCAATCATGGCCCTCTTGTTTTACACCCAATCGCCATTTTATCTCACTTGTTAGGTCGTGTAGGTCGTGTATGTAGTGTCGATTGTCTGGACGACAACAGTCTTCTGCTACCACCCCCCTCCCCACCGAACAAATATGTAATATACGACATGAAACAAATTCTTCTACAATGTGGAAAACAAAATGAATTCAATCTAGTGTAGTCCTTATCAGTCAATCCTGTGATTCATGAACCCTGGTTAACCCTTTACCAAACAATCCCTGGTTTTAACGACCCTGAGGAAGAAGCCTTCTGAAAACATTGTGGGAAAAGGAGAAAATGCTGGTAACCAGCATTTTCTGTTTTTCCCACAATGTTTTCTACTCTTCCAAAGTCAAGTTTCAATTTTTGAGTCACATTTATTTCTTTGTCTGCAAATGCTTTTTAATTTGGACAAGTCTAAAATTTTGTCATCTGGTAAAGGGTTACAAATGCCTTCAGAAAACATTGCAGAAAAATTGTCAAAATTTTGGCATTTGTCGAAGACAATGCCATTATGAGTTCAATATTGAATTTTGAAGACCATGTATCGTATTTTGTGCAAAGCCGAAGGAAATAAACCCAATTAAACGCAATTTTTCTCAGACAAATGAGTTTTTCGATCGCAGTCAGATATGTAATTAGAAATGGCACATTAAAATACACTGGGTGAGGCCATCGATCGTGGAAATACTTCTTTTTGATTGAAAATAGCTTCACCAGCTCATAGCATTATCTCCCGCTAGATGGCATTCTACAAATACACATCTATCTAATTTGGGCATTCTGGGTACAGAACCGGACTACTTTTCAAAACAATTTCAAAATGAAATAAACGTTTACTCAATAAAACGCAACCTGGTGCGATTCATTCAGCTATGATCGGCTAGCATATAACTTATGCATCGGCCATTTATTAAAACAGCCCCTACTTTCCCCCATGCTTGGGAAATAGGCTAACAGCTTCGGTATAAGCCCTACTTTTCCCAGGTACACGGGGATGGGTGATGAGTCATAGCAGACAGGTCGAATCTTCGAAGAATATGACATGCGCAGGCAACGCAGCTCATAGCCTTCTATTGGCGCAATGATATACACAAAATTTGTCTACTGACCGCGTTCCAAAACCAGTTCGTCCCTGGGCTTGTTCGTCCCATGATTGCGCGCTACTCCATTTGATTGAGCATGAATATTTATAGATTGAAATAATTGATTGTAATGTTTGGAATTAGATCTTTATGGCCAAAGATAATTCAAAATCATAGTTTTCAGGTACAAACTTAATTTTATTCTATATATTCATATGGTTTCTTTCTCTCTACCCATCATGCATCCTACTGTCAAGGGACATCACTCCTGACTCCTCCTGAATCATTAAAGGAAGACCACCAATACACAAATAATCCTAACTTTGTCATGAGTACTCTCCCTTCAAACATAAAGGTATTAATTTGCTTAGTAGGTTGACTTTCAAGCCATTATTTGAATAATATTACTCTTTTTCTTTCAAATTATTAATTCCATACAATGGCTTCCTTGACAAATGCCACTCCAGCGTTTCCAACGCTTTGATTCATTTTAGTGGTCTCAAACCAGTTCGAAATTATTCATCGTAAATCTGCGTAAACACAATCATGCATCATAACCGTTGTTTGCGCATGTCATATTCTTCGAAGATTCGATGTGTATTTGTAGAATGCCATCTAGCGGGAGATAATGGCATCATAACAATACGTTATCGCTCCTTTGCTTTATGGAAACATGAAGTGCATACTCTTTTAACGTCTGAAAACATTGTGAGAAAAGGGTGCTTCTTATCTATGTAGTTCAATTTTTGCGTTTATCTTTATATAGCATTTCATAAGGCTACTCACGATGATTTACGAATTACCGATTTTACTTCAATCTAAAAATGCAGTGAACTGTAACACAGCTCCGCCCTGCCAGGTCATTTCTTACAGCCTATAGGCTACGTGTATGCAAAATTATTGATGTGGTATCGGTTAAAATAACGCCCCTGCGCGGTGGACGATGCTAATCTGTACACATTTACTGAGATTTGATGCATGAAAATATATGGCAATATCAGAAACAGCCTGTCACTAGCAGTTTTCTCCTGTCTTTACCATATGAGTCATGCTTTGTGAAAAGGGAGCTTAACGCACCTACAAAGAGTATCGCAGTCCGCGCAGGCTGACACTGGTCGAAACTTTTTGCTTTTATGGAATTTTCTGCATACTTTTGGACCATTCCACTTCCTGATTCAGTAGGCTGTTGGACAAGATTAATTTTATGGATCCATTATTATATGATGACTTGCTTGGTAGACTATATGGCCTGCAACACGCGAAAAGGGACAGTTGGACATTTGCGTAAAGTGTCGTCTCGGATCAGCCTGCGCAGTCCGCGCAGGCTAATCCGAGACGGCACATTACGACTGCATTAGATCTTGTCCTACAGTAGACTTGCGCAAAACAGAAAATTACTTAAAAACGAAAAGTATTGTTTCGGATTAGTCAGCGCGGAGTGCGCAGGCTGATCCGGAATGACACTTTACGCAAATGTCCGAATGCCTTTTTTTTTGTGTGTATTGCAGGCCAATAATGCATCATGGAGATCCATTAAACCTCCCTCTGCCAGAGTATGGCTCATATGTTTTCATGTTTGGTCTGCATCACGAAAGCAGACCTCTGCTACACGTGGAAATGCAGTCATAGACTAAAATCTCTATAGAGATATATTCAACGCATCATGCCAACTCCCCGTTGTATCACACCGTGCTTCCCGAGGTCGCTGTTATCCTGGACAAAATATGATAGCTCTGAGCGTGTTCTCTACAGTTTTTCGAACCTTGCTGACTAGGTTTAGTAGACCACCCGCAGGTCATCATCTAGATATAGGGCAGATAGGCACACAAATGTTTTTATTCTCAAATCTTCTGTCTGCCCACAAATGTTTTCATTCTAAATCTTCTGTCTGCCCTAAATTGTTTCTATTCTCAAATCTATAACATAGATAGAACTACATTAACCTTATCCTGCTTAATAACTAAAATGAAATTTTAAAGTCGACAATGATAGTAACAACCCGAATATTGCTATTTCAAAGTTATGTTTTGGGGAATAACATCTCCTTATCGGACAGTGTAGATCAAAGATCAGACTGCACATCTTGTGCAGTCTGATCTTGATCCACACTGTCCGCAAAACATCAGTGAGACACGCTTAGCAGCCTAGGGGTTAAGTAATCATTTTCTCACGTGATAATGACTATTTTCAGGATACGAGGAAAAACGCATTGATATGAACATGAGTTAATAGGGATGAGGGCGACACGGGCCGCAAATTTGTCGGGTGGTGTTGGTCCTCATCTCCACCAGTCATGAGTAGGCCTACCCTTTTTCCCTAGAGAACAGGACTGAACGTGTACCTATATAATGGCTATATTCCAAATTAAGAAAACCGTGTGTACATGACGTATTGACAATCACATGACTAAACGAGCGGTTTCCTCTCTTTCCTCTTTCTCACGGACAGGAAACTCCATATTCGGAGCCAATAGCTCTGACGAGCAAATGTTGTTTTGGTCTTCCGTTTCTGAAAATGTCGACTGAAAAACAAACAAAAAGTAGGTAAGCTTGTCATTATTTGTAATCATGTGTTCTTATGTCTTATGTCTTTGAAATTCCAAAAAAGGAGAATGTCATGCAATGTTCCAGTCTTTCAATGTGTTTTCTGCACTACGGAAAGTTGTAACAAGCGTACGATGTTGTCTGAATCATTTGTGGCGTAGGTTGACCGTAGTCGAAATGATATGAATTTATGAAAATACAAAGGACTATATACATGTATAGACCAATCTGTCAACCAAAAGCTACACAAAAGTATTTTCAAAATTTAGATTGCATTTTTCAATCAAGACAATACCAGGCAGTCCTTTGTATTTTCATGAATTCGGTTATGTTCCATCCAACAAATGTAAGTACATTTTGGACTGAAAGGTATTAACAGAAAAACAAAGCCTACTTCCAAAGTAATTTTTCACAGAAAACTAAATTTTTGAAAAGAAGCCCTCATCAATCAGTGTCGACTTACATCTTCAGAGCCGGTCCACACAATCGGAGCCCTTCTTTATTTTTATTATTTTTTGTGTTATTTCTTTTCAATTCTTTACCAGCAGTGAATGTAATATCTCAGGACATTAATTCACGCTTTTAGGACAGCAAGACTCTCCCTTATTTGACAATTAAATGGCAATAATAGACTAAATTTAGGTCCGTGACTTATCATTTCGACTACGGTCAACCCACGCCACAAATGATTCAGACATCGTACACTTGTTACACCTTTCCGTAGTGCAGAACATGCGTTGAAAGACTAGAGCATTGCATGACATTCTCCTTTTTTAGAATTTCAAAGACATAAGAACACATGATTACAAATAATGACAAGCTTACCTGTTTTTTGTTTGTTTTTCAGCCGACATTTTCAGAAACGGAAGACCAACACAACGTTTACTCGTCAGAGCCATTGGCTCCGAATATGGAGTTTCCTACCGTTGTTCTGCTCTCCCCGTCCGCCCTCACCCCCTCTTACTACATGTATACAGCAGTAGTTCTGATCGAAATTAGGTCTATGGATCAATGTCTCCTTTAAAGTAACATTAAAAGACAAATGTAAACAAAGCGGGTGTTTAAGTACATTTGAATTTATATCGTACCATTTAAAATTAAGGGAAATTATTGTGAAGATGTCAATCTGTCATAATATGGTCGGTTCAAGTGTTAGTCGCTCACAGAGAAATTAATTTCAAAACTAGGTTAAAACCTGCCAGGTACCTGGGTTTTTAATTCACCTGAGCACGAAGTGCTCTGGGTGAGCTATTGTGATCGGTCATCGTCCGTCGTCCGTCCATCTGTCCGTCCGTCCGTTAAAAATTTCTTTAAAAATCTTCTCCTCCAAAACCAGATGGCCAATCTTGATAAAACTTGGCACGAATCTTTCTTGGATGAAGCTCTACAAAAATTGTTTAAAGAATTTAATTCCATCGAAAACTCTGGTTGCCATGGCAACAAAATGGCTGAAAATGGAAAAAAATCTTTAAAAATCTTCTTGTGACAAACCATAAGGCCGAGAGCATTCATATTTTGTATGAAGCATCATTGGGTGACCCTTTACCAAAATTGTTAAAATTATTCCCCTAGGGTCATATTTGGGCTTTGCCCGGGCGCACCCTATTTTACATAATAACAGAGAAGGAAATCTTTAAAAAATCTTCTTCTGACAAACCATAATGGCTAGAGCATTCATATTTCGTTTGTAGCATTATCTGATGATCCTCTACCAAAATTGTGAAAATTATATTTCTGTGGTCATATTTGGGCTCTGCCAGGGCGCACCCTATTTTACATGGAAACAAAGAAGGAAATCTTTTAAAATCTTCTTGTGACAAACAGTAAGGGCTAGAGCATTCATATTTTGCATGTAGCATCATCTAGTGACCCTTTATAATAATTGTTAAAATTATCCCCTTGGGGTCATATTTGGGCTCTGCCCGGGCGCACACTATTTTACATAGAATTAAAGAAGGAAATCTTTTAAAATCTTCTTGTGACAAACCATAAGGGCTAAAGCATTCATATTTTGCACGTAGCATCATCTGGTGACTCTTTATAAAAATTGTTAAAATTATCTCTTTGGGGTCATATTTGGGCTCTGCTCGGGTGCACCCAATTTTACATAGAAACAAAGAAGGAAATCTTTTAAAACTCTCGTTCTGACAAATCATAAGGGCTAGAGCATTCTTAATTTGTATGTAACATCATCTTGAGACTTTCTACCAAAACTTTAAAAATTGACCCCTTGGGTGGAGTTTGGGCTCTGCCCGGGCGCACCCTATTTAACATTGAAAAGGAAGAAAATTACATGTGACAAGTGAGAGACTAAAACTTTCATGTTTTGTTTGTAGCAAAGTTCTGGTGACCCTCTGCCAAAAGTTGTTAGAGTAATTCTTATTGGGGTCACATTATGGCTTTCCTCCCCTCCCCCAGGTATGCCTTATCAAAAAAGAATGGCTTCTGGCTTTGATATACTATTATTTGTATGTGGTATTCCATATAAGTTACAAATATACTCAGGTGAGCGATATAGGACCATCATGGTCCTCTTGTTGTTTTTTTTTTTTTTTTTGTTTACTTTTTGCCTGATTTTAATATTCTTTTTTTCTGCCAGCGACTAACATATGGCCCGACCACACAATAACAAACTGTCATCTCCACAATATTTTCCATACTTATAGATTTAAATGTATTATGACACCTGCTTTGATATTGTGGCCTTTACTGGGCCTTTAACTCTTTATTATACCACTCGACACAATTTTAGACTAATCCAAATTAAAAGTATGTGCAGACGATAGATCTAAATTGAATGTGGCTTAATTGGCATGTGTAGTTTGTCTTTGATACCATAGAAAATGTTGGAAAAGGAGAAAATGCTTCTTACAAGGATACAAGCACTTTCCCTTATTCCCACAATGTTTCTAATGCCTTCTTTTTCAAAGTCCTTAAAGTTGGTAAGTTTACACCACTTAATACTGAAGATCTGTCTGATCCAAATTCTAACCTTTAGACATTTTGGTCCAGTCCGATCACTTGCTTATTAAATATGGGTCCGTATTCACCAATCATTCATATAAGAATGTTCTAAAGTTGTCTTATTCACCAGAATTTTCTAAATTTGAAGTTAACACAACTTCTGATTGGCTAAACCAAATGGTTTAGCCAATCAGAAGTTGTGTTACTTTAAATTTTAGAAATCTTGGAGAATAAGACAATGAACGTCATATATTAAGAACGGTTGATGAATTACGGACCCTGGATCTAGCCCACCCCTTAATCCAATTTTGTTGGAGACGAATTTAAAACATTCAAGATTACAAAACATGGATTTATCAATAGGAGTCAATGTGCGATACTCGAATCTTAAAGCTGGCCTTGACTTCAGGCCTAATGGAAAAGGTAAAGTGTTCGATCCACTTTTCATAAACGGGCGTCCGTTTCAAAACGTCGTCGGTACATATCTAGGCCTAGATCTGAAAAATGTATGTTTAAATCATACCAAGTACATGTAACGTTATTATATTGTGTGGATCTACTCTAGTGTTAGACTACTACAAGTAGGCCTACAAGAATAAATACGAATCGGTCTTACCACATACGCGCTTCAAAACGTTATCACGAGAATACAATCCGAGGAACAAAACAAATGCGAGACAAACAGTACATCCACCAAACCCAATAAGTTGGCCTTTGGTCACCATTTTGGTATTTTTATTAGCTAACCGATACACACAACTACTGTATTGGAATACTTCACATTCACTGTCTTACTCAACATACTGTATGCAGCGTGTAACACAGTGAGGATTACACGATAACCGCATAGACTTGCCATAATATAGTCAATCAAGTGGTATAATTACCAGTGGCGTAGCTAGCCCTCTTCCCTCTCCGATTCATGGATTGATTGCATGGTGTTTAACGCCGTTTTCAACATTATTTCAGTTATATACCGGCGGCCAGTAACCCAATGCATGCTTTCCTGGAATTTCCTTTACCAGTAGATCTCTAATTCTCGACATATTTTTCCCTAGCCACCGGCTGCTTTCCAGAATGAATTCTGTCGCAATGACTAGATCAGGGATCGTATATACACATATAGGATCCCTGACTAGATCTATCATCAATCCTCGGAAAGAATTGGCCGAGCCGGGAATCGAACTAGCGACAGACCCCTGTTCTCAAGTCCTGTACGGTACCGACTGAACTACCGGGGCTTAGCCCGATTCATGGAACCTTGTACTAGATTGGTGCAATCTGATGGATTCTAGGCATTATAAGCTTTGTCACATACGATCTACCCCAGCTCAATTTAGAACTGAGGATTTTTATTCCAGAGGGGAGTAGATCTATTCATAGGCCTCTGAAACTCCATTGGTTTATCCAGGGATAACGAAATTTTCATTATCAGACACTGTTACTATAAATAGCATACTGGCGATTCCCTCTTTAAATATCGTATATAGTAAGACAAGGTGTGCAACGAAATCGAAGAAAATTTGAGCCCTGTCCCCTTTCAGAGATAATATTTAAACGAAAACGGATAAATGAACCTAGTTACCGGTGCAGATGGGTTCGGCGATCCGGAAAATGTGGAAGTTTTTTTATTTTTTTTAGATGAGAGCTAATACTTGATGGCAAGAGCCGTTTGGAACTTTCGAGGGTCAGGATACAGAAGAAAAATGATTTGTGAACCCATCTGCACCGGAGCATGGCTCATATATATTTTTACCTCAGAACATGAATAACTCTGATAGAAGACTCCTAATGCTTCTAGTGCAACATGGAAATAGCTGTTTTCCATTACGGGTCCATTACCTTAAAGTGCCAAGCCCATAGCACAGTCGGTAGCGTACTGGACTTGAAACCAGGGGGATCGCTCGTTCGAATCCCCACCTAGGCAATTTTCTTCCCGAGGATCAATGACAGTCATTGCCACAAAATTCATTCCTCCCCCACCGCAGGTTATTGTTTCGACGATGGTTACATGGAAAAGCAGCCAGTGGAAGAATGTTGATAAATACTGGTAAATTAATCTCCAGGAAAACATGGATAGGTGCACTTGCCACCACAATATAACTAGAATAATGCTGAAAACGGCGTTAAACAACATACTAACAAAATATATAAATGTGGTAAAGTACAATACAGATTTTAGAGTCCCTCTTTTTTTGACACCAATTAGTAAGCACTCTTCACATAATGCTTCAAAAAGCCATTAACTACAAGGGGGGGGGGGCGTAAAAAAATTTTTTTTTTTGTAGGTCATGATGTTATTTTACTCTTTACCAAACGACAAAATTTAAGACTAGTCCAAATTGAAAGCATTTGTGGACGACAACATAAATTTGACTCAAATTTCAATGACTGTTTTGGGAAGGGTAGAAAACATTGTGGGAAAAGGAGAAAATGCTGGTTACCACAATTTTCTCCTTTTCCCAGAGTGTTTTCAAAAGGCTTCTTTATTAGGGTCGTTAAAAGTCGGAATTGTGTGATAAAGGGTTCTGTACCACAAAACAGATCTTTAGAATTGTCCACCACTGAAAGCCTGTGAAGATGACAAATTCAGATACTGAAATAGTTAAAAAGATGAAAATTATCCTACACACGACACAGAAAACATTGTGGGTAAAGGGAAAAAATCAGCTGGTTATCACCATTTTCTTCTTTTCTCATGATGCTTTCAAAAGTCCTCTCTAGACTGTTTGGTAAAGACTTAGAGATGAACTGAATTAAAATGCAGGCAGATTATATTGAAAGTTTTATTTCAGTTTCAATTTTGCAATAAATACTATAATCAGTAGGACTAGCAACACTAGACAATAACATCCATTAAATTTTTATAAACTAAAAGAATAAAGATAAAAGAAAACGAGAGGACTATCAGGTCCTATATTGCCCACCTGAGACCTTTTTTGTTTTGTTTATAGATCCACAATATCTACAATGTTGAAAAATTCATAAACAAGAGGGCCATGATGGCCCTGTATTGCTCCACTGGCTTTTTAACCCTTTACAACACAAATCGAAGTGTTAATGACCCTGAAAGAGAAGGTTTTCAAAAACATCGTGAGAAAAGGACAACATGTTGTCAGCCAGTATTTTCTCCTTTTCCCACAACATTTCCTAACCTATCAAAGACAGAAATAGTCATTTAAGCTACATTCAATTTGTCTTTTTTGCAATGGCTTTAAACTTGGTACAGTAAAAAAAATTTGTCATTTCTTTAAGAGTAAAATAAACGTATCATGCGCTTAATTGGCATTGACAGAGACATACAGCATAAAAAGTCTGTATGGTAATAAACTTACTTTGAAAACATAACCTCCACCCCGCCCGCCAAACAAAAACAGTCATATCTTTTTAAATGCAAAGATAATGTCAGTGAATACAAGCAGGTTTATTCATTAACATGAAAGGTAAAGTTCTGAAAAAATTTGAGTGATAGAAACCTTACTTTAAATTAAACATTCCATTCATGTGACATAACCATTAGCATCAAAATAAATCACTCTCCCTTAAAACAGAACATTTCCTCTCCAAAAAACTTGAATACCAAACTCCCATAATGTGTAAGTGTAGTTTAATAATCAAGGGAGGTAAATAGTAACAAACTTTATATTGTATAACAGGAGTTATTTCCCTTGATTACTATTTTTAAATTACAGTCACTATATAAGCCCATGTTAAACTTGTGATCTCCGGGGCAGAGCCAATTTTGACCCCAGGGCTATAATATGAAGGAATTTGATAGAGGTCCATTAGATAAAGCTACATGCCAAATTTGGTAGCCCTGGGCCTTATGGTTTCAGACAAGAAGATTTTCAAAGATGTTCAATATTTTTCAGTTTTGTTGCCATGGCAACCAGAGTTTTTGAAGGAATCAAATTCTTTCAAGAAATTCTAAAGAGGACCATGGCAGGATCATTTCTGTGAAGTTTCATCAAATTTGGATGGGTAGTTTCAGAGAAAAAGAAGTTTGAAAAAAAAGTTAACACACACACGGACGGACGCACACATGGACGGACGGACGCACGACGGACACCGGGCCATGACATAAGCCCGCTGGCCTTCGGCCAGTGGAGCTAAAAAGAAGAAAAGCTAAACAGAAATCATTAACAAGACATCATGTCTAAGTTTTGTTGGTTGGAGTACTCTTTAAAACTTTAGGCTGCTAAGCAGCACTAAATACATCTTTGTGAATAGTGTTAATCAAGATCAGACTGCAGAGAATCTGCAGTCTGATCTTTGATCAACACTGTCTCAAGTAGTGAGATCTTTCTGACAAACAAAGCCTTAAAATTGCAATCTTTGAGTCTTTACTATTAGCTGGAAATTTTCAGATGAATTCTTTTAGCTGTTTAAAGGCCCAATAGCAGTAAAAAAAAATCAAAGCAGGAATTAAATTGCATTTATATCTAAATCATACCATTTATGAGTATGGAAAATATTGTGAAGATGACAGTCTGTTTTAGTGCTAGTCGCTGGCAGAAAAAATGAATTTTAAAATCAAGCATTCAAAAAGTTTTGTTACATTGATCATGAGACCCAGTTTTTGACTGCAGATGATCCAGATCTGAGTTTGGTCGTTGCACCATAGAGACAGATATAAAGACAATAAAGACAAAGTGCTACAACAATAGGATCAAAATGTGTTCTTTAGACTCTAACTAGAATCTTCAGTCATTTGACCTTGTGCTTAGTTTTTGACCCTGCATGACCCAATTTTCAAATGCTGTAGATACCACATACCACATGCAAAGACATCATGACTAAGTTCCGTGATAGTTGGATGATAACTTTGGTGCGTGCAGTAATTAGTAAAAGTTTCAAATGCCAGAGATACCATATGTATACCACATGCAAAGACATCATGAGTAAGTTCCATGATGATTGAATAATAACTATGGCCTCTGTAGTCTCAAAAGACTTTTTCAAAAATTTGACATACACTGTTGTTGCCTAGCTCTATAACCCTGTACCATACAATCTTAAATTTTAATGACCTTGAGAAAGAAGGTGTCTGAAATTGTTGTAGGAAAAGGAGAAAATGCTGGTAACCAGCATTTTATCCTTTTCCTACGACAATTTCTACACTATCAGAGAACTGAAGTTACTATCAATTTGGAAGAGTCAAAATTAGCTATTGTTGTTTTGCGAAGGGTTGATATGGGTTTTCATCAATTTGACCAAGTTACTAGGTGTTGATCCCAGTATCAGGCTCGACCAATCTAGTAATAGCTGAGACCAATGCCAGGGAGTGTTTGTTGAAAACTGTTGCCTATCGTAACAGAACAAGATTTGATTTCTGCCAACTTACATATTAACTAAATACTATAAATTCTAAAGATAAAATACAAAACACAGTTTTCTCATTAACTCTTTACCAAACGACAAAATTACAGACTGGTCCAAATTGAAAGCATTTGCAGACGACGAAATAAATATGACTGAACAATTGAAATTTGGTTTGGAAAGGCTAGAAAACATTGTGGTAAAAGGAGAAAATGCTGGTTACCTGCATTTCCTCCTTTTCCCACAATGTTTTTAAAAGCCTTCTTTCTTAGGGTCATTAAAAGTCAGGATTGTGTGGTAAAGAGTTAAGCCTTTCTCTTAGGACAAATTTTAGACTCTTTCAAATTCAAAACAGCTGCAGACAACAAACTCAAAATTAATACAAATGAGCTTAACTTCTCCGATAGGATAGAAAACATTGTGGAAAAAGACTTCTTACCTTGGGTCGTTAAATGCATTTTAACGCCTGCATTCTGTTTCTAGCCGCTATTGGGCCTTTAAAGGTTAAAAAACATTGTAAGAAAAAGGAGAAAATACTGGTTACCATTAGTATTTTCTCCTTTCCCCACACTGTTTTTAAAAGCCCTCTTTCCAAGGGTCAATACAACAAAGGGTTGTTTGGTAAATGGTTAAGGCAACACTTAAATGCCTGTATAAAAGCACATTTGTATATTTAAAATAAAATTTTTGAAAAAATAACAACAACAACAACACAGGCTACTTAACTCTGTACCACAAATTCAAAATTTAACATTTAAATGACCTTGAGAATAAAGGCTTTTGAAATCATTGTGGGAAAAGGAGAAAATGCTGGTAACCACCATTTTCTCCTTTTTCCACAATGTTTTCTTCAGTGTTAAGGTCAAATCCCATCATTTCATGATTTCAGCCATTTCAAAGCTGTCGTCTGCTTTCAATTGGCAGCAGTCCAAAATTTACCCAATGTGGCAAACAGTTAACTCTTTACAACACAAATCCGAGTTTTAACCCCGAAGGGGAAGGCTTTTGAAAACATTGTGAGAAAAGAAGAAAATGCTGGTAACCAGCATATTCTCCTTTTCCCAGAATGTTTTCTACCTTATCAGAGAGAGAAATCATAATTGCAGCAACATTTAAATTGTCTTCTGCAACTGCTTTCAATGTGGTCTAGTCAAAAATTTTGTCGTTTGGTAAAGAGTTAAAAACTGTTCTTCACCAGTCTATGTGACACAATGGAAAAGCAGTCATCTTGTCATCACATGACAAAATTTGAGACTTATGCAAATTGAAAGCATTTGCAGTTGGCAACGTAAAGGTGGCCACAAAGACAAAATCTGTCTTTCAGAGAGTTGAAAACATTGTGGGAAAAAGGGAAAATGCTGGTTATCAGCATTTACCCCTTTTCCCACAATATTTTCAAACACGGTCTTCCTCATGGATGTCAAAGCATGGTTTTGTTTGGTACAGGGTTATAGAAAAAGAAAATAAGTGTCCTTAATTGCATCAAAAACAATTTGAAAAGCAACATTTGCTTGTTACAAGCCATTATTCCTTTTCTGATATTTTTCATTTATTTGCTGTGTACATACAACAACAGTGTAAAATTTAACATATAGGTAGCCCCAAAAATGAGGGAACCCTGGTACTAGTTTCTTCTGACATGATAATTATGACAGGGTGACTTTACCTCTCAATATTTCAATAGATTCCAAGAGCAACGATAGTAGATACGTCGTATCATCTCCAGTATGCCCGCCAAGTGTCATGCAGTTCTTTCTGCTCGCAGAGGTCACACCTGATATTAACTTGGATTCCATACTTTTTTTATGAGCAATGCTCTGTCAAAAGGGGGCTTGATGCATCTCCATGATCCATGGTACAAAGCAAGCCATCACATACTTACGGATCCATAATATCCACTTTTTTCAACAAACGACTTAATCATGAGGTTGACTGCCCCTTGGACATACAGAAAATTGACCAATAACGAAAAGTTTCGACCCAGGTCAGCCTGCGCGGACTGTACAGGCTGACCTGGGTCAATACTTTTCGCTGATGTTTAAGCTCCTTTTTTCACAGAGCATGGCTCATATGTTTTAGGTAAAATAAAGAATCAGCTCAAGATGAAACACAAGTGGTCCCTTATTTTTTTTTCGAAATATACTTTGATTCAGCTTCATATCCTTTGAGTGCATTTATACCAATCACAGGTTTTAGATGCTGTACATGGATCTGATTATACTGTTATAAATATGTTTAAATTTAACAGTGTAAAAGGCATTTGCCATTAGAAAGCATTGTAAGAAAATAAAATGCTGGTGACCATTACTTTCTCCTTTATCCCTCCATTACCCTGTTGACAAATTTCAACCCCAGGGCTGTAATTTGTAAAATCTTGCAAGAGGTCCATGGGATAAAGCTACATGCCACATTTAAAAGCCCAAGGCGTTATGGTTTCGGACAAGAAGATTTT
Source organism: Hippopus hippopus (assembly GCA_946811185.2). Taxonomy (NCBI): domain Eukaryota; kingdom Metazoa; phylum Mollusca; class Bivalvia; order Cardiida; family Cardiidae; genus Hippopus; species Hippopus hippopus. Next base: position 21,888,931 of record OX328103.1, read on the forward strand.
CCATATTTTATCCAGTAGTGTTGCCATAGCAACCAGAGTTTTAACAGGAAACAAATTTTGTGAAAAAAAAATCCTGAAGAGGATCATGGTAGGATCATTTCTATGAAGTTTAGTGAAAATTAGATTGGTAGTTTCAGAGAAGAAGATATTTGAAATAAAAGTTAACACAGGGACCGACGCACAATGAACACACGGCCATGACATAAGCTCATTGGCCTTCGGCCACTGGAGCTAAAATAGCTTGATACCATTTTCTCCTTTTCTCACAATATTTTCCAAGGCCTTCTTCTTCAGGGTTGTTAAACAAAGGATTGTTTGATAAAGGTTTAAGTCTGTAAAAGATGACAAAATTTTTAACTTGTCAATGTCTAAGGCATTGGGAGACAACAAAATTATATAATTTTGCTCTAGAGATGAGATATCACTTTGAAAATGCAAAAAACATTGTAGGGAAGAGAGAAAATGCAGACAGCCAACATTTTCTACTTTTGTCAGAATATTTTCAAAATTCAACTTCTTCAGATTCTCAAAAACCAAAGTCTTGGACTAGAATTTCAACTATCTGGCATCTCAGAACTTATTGTTATGGCATCCCCAAGAACAGTATGCAGTTGATCACATTTCTTCATCACAACTACATCATCACAGAAGTTATTAACATCAGAGAGGTTGAAAGACCCACAAGATTTGTTATCACATATTTCTGATGAAGTCTCATGAATGTTGGTGGTAATTGTGTCCATTGTATGTAAATCTCTTTCTTTGATCCATGTTTTTCTTCCCATTCTTTTCTTACCAGTTCTCCTACATTCTGACTTTTCTTTTTCCACGATTGCTTTTACGGCTTTGAATTTCTTTTTGTTTCCTTTGTTCAGAGATGAATTTACTTTGCACTGTCTCATTTGTCTCTTCCTTTTTTCTCCTTTTCTTACTTCTGTTCCTGTGCCTTCATAAATACAGAGTGGCAAAGTTTGTTCATTGGACAGCTTTTCAGATTCCTTTTCTATAGACTGATATGTATTCTTAAAGTTCATATCTTCAGTTTTGACTTTTTTATCTTCATCAGTAAGTGACTTTTCTAAACTCTTTGATTGAGTTGATTCTACATCCTTTTCTGATTGCTTCACTCTTGATTTAGAATTAACTATACATCTTTTCTTTTTGCACTGCTTTGAACAATGTCCTGAAACTTTTCTTTTGTACTTTCCTCTCAATGTAGGGAGTTGGCCAATTCGTCTGAGATATGCCTTTTGTTTTTCAGCATCTCGCTTATTCATTACATCAACATCCATAAACCAAGCCTTTGGCTTCTGTCCAGATTTTTCATAATTGAATTCAAAGCCTCTTGTAGCCAGTGGTAATCTTAAACCATTATAGATAGCAACTGTTAAACAACCTTTACTAGCCAGAGAATCAGACACTTTGGTTTCATTGGCAACAAAAGGATCACTTCCATCCTGCAGGCTGCTATTTTCTATGTTATTTGATATACCAGTTGCTTTTTCATTTTGCTTTTCTGATTCATTTTGGACACTTTCATTATCTGTAATTGTGGCTTCAGTCTCAGACACAGAAAAGTTAACCTCATCATTAACATCAGACATGAGCTGTGACAATTCATCATCTGCACTTGTAGCAGTTTCACTTCCATTTTGCAAAGCATCATCTCTGCTTGTATCACACATCTCCTGTAGAGACAGTGTTGTACGAACCATGTCAGTCTTGGTAGTGGTTTCTGCAGTATTTATAACCTCACACTTGGCTATGGATTCAGTACCAACATTTTCATATCCATCATCCTGCGGTTCTTCCTTTATTTGAACTGTTGCCTCTTCCTGCAAGTTAATCTTATTTGTTTTTCTTTTAGCCTTGTTTTTCCTTCTACTGTATTTTTCCTCCTCTAGGTCCATTTCCATCTTCAGAAGAGCTAAATCAATTTGATCTTCACCGTTGAATTTGGACAGTTCATGTTTATGCATTTTCTTGTAATGAACTTGAAGTTTAGCATAGCTTTGGAAGGGTTTTTTGCACAGTTCACAACAGTAGCAGGAAGTATTTGCATGACATGTACCAATGTGTGCAAACAGATGTTCTTTCTTCTTCGCTCCATGAGGGCACAAGGGACATCTGTAGGGCCGTGCAGTAAAGTCATGGGTTTCCATATGGGTTCTCAAATTACTGGAAGTACCAAACGCATGGTTACATACTGTGCATACATATGGTTTGTACCCTGCATGCAGAAGGACATGCTTTTTCAAAGCTGATTTTAGTTTAAATGCCTTACAACAGATGTCACATTTGAAAGCTCGAGTTATCACATGTGAGTAACTATAGTGTTTATCGAGAGTCTGTTTTGTCTTGAAACCTTTACTACATACTGAACAAATATACGTTCTTTCAACAGTATGCACCATTCTCACATGTTTCAATCTATCAGCATTTGTTTTTGTAGCAAACTTACAGCCAGGATAATTGCATTTAAATGGTCTCTCATCACTGTGAGATAACATATGGCTTTTCAGTTCCCAATTTGTCTTTACAGAAAATCCACAGACCAGGCATTGGATAGGTTTATCATCAGTATGACGAAACATGTGCTGCCGTAGGTCAGTGTTACGTTTACATGTATATTTACAAAGATTGCATTTAAACTTTTTCTTCTCTGTATGTTTCAGCAGGTAATGCACTCTGATGTTTTTAGGCCATTTTGTAGTCCATCCACACAGAGGACACACGTGTACCTTCTCTGTGCTATGTTTTGCCTGATGTCGTGACAAGTCTGTTCTATTACTAGAAGCATACTCACAGCCGTCAACATGACACTTAAAAGGCTTTCCTTTTATGTGTAACTTTGCCTCATGTTCTAGTAAGCAATCTGGTGATTTAAACTTTTTATCACAAAAATGGCATGTAATCCAGGGCAGTGAGTGTTCCTCTTTATGGTGTTGCTGCAAAATTCTTTGTCTGTCTGCTCTGAAGCCACATTTTTTGCACAAAAAACGGCCAAGAACTTGTGCTTTTCTAGTTCCCTTTGAACCCTTTTTCCCATTAGATATTTCCTTCTTTATCTGCTTTCCTCCATCCTTTGAAGACTTGATTTTTCTGTTTACCTCAGACCTTCTTGAACTATCATTTATCTTGTAAACCTTTGAGGATTTCAAAAATGCTTTATGTAAACTATGATTATTTTTAGGTGTATATTCATCATCAGATATCTCTACATGATCATATGCATCATCATTTTCAATGTCATCGTTAAATGTAATATCTGGCTCTACTTTATCTATTTTCTGTCCTTTTTTAGCAATTCTTTTACTCTTCTTTTCTTTGAAAATGTCTGGGTCTGAGCTCTTTTTATCTTTAAGGGAATAGTCTTCTACTTCTTTTATTGAGATTTTGCTTGGTATATCACTCTCCTCTAGAATTTCTTGTTTAAAAACTTTTTTTCCTTTATGCACAGTTAACTGCTTATTCATCTTTTCACTACTTATTCTTACTGATATCTGTTCACATAGTCCATTTGTTCTTGAGTTTGTTTCTGTACTTTCTAGTCTTGACAACCTCACACTACATGGAGATAGCTTGAATTTCAGTATTTTTTCCAAATCTTGTGAATACTGTAATTTTTTATCCTCATTAAATTTCCATTCACTACCATTGAGATAAGAAGTGCAGTTTTCAGTAAGCTGGCTGGTTTTATCTAATTGAATTTTCTTAGGTCTTCCTCTTTTTTTGGGTACCTTTGAAAAGTTAGCCTGTGACCTTGAATTAGGATGATTACTGTTCAAGTGAGTTTTGATTTTCGAAAGGCTTGAAGAATTAGGTGTTTTATTACTGTTTGATGCACTGTTTTTCTTACAGCTTTTCTTGGTGGCAGGAACTTTATGATGTAGATTGACACGAATTTCATTTTCACTCTTTTCCATTGATGTAACAGGCTCTTCAGGAAAGAGACCTTCGAGTAACTGGTGATGGGCTGATGAAGCATTAGATATGTAAGATGACTCACTCCCATAATAGTTTCCATTACCAACATTTTCTGAGTCACAGTCTCCGTATGGCTCATTTGGTTCATGCTTTATATTCACATGGCTTTCATTATCAGGATCTGGATTTCTGGAATGAATATCTGGATTTCTTTCAAGAAATTCAAGCTGTCCTTGTTGGAATAAATTCTGTTCTGTTGTGGATTTCAGATGATGGTATTGAGCATGGGCTGTTAATTCAGCCTGAATTTCTTCTGGTAAAACATCACAGTAATCATTTATGGTTGTTGAAGGATTCAACAGACCACTGTTTCCATCTTGAGTACAGGTATAGATATTTGTTAGCTGCAAATTTTCAGGAGTATTATCTCTTGCTACAGGAAAACTTTGAAATACCTGCTCGATCTTTATTTCTGTATGTCCTCTGTCTGTCTTTTCAACATCTTCATTCATTCTTCTCCCAGTATCTTGAGAAATGTTATCAAACATGGTACCTTTTACAGACACACGGTCAACATCTTCATATATTGTACCAGTGGTATTCAAAAGAAGGTTACTCAAGTTTTGACTTGAGCTAGGTATTTTATCAGAGCGGTCTGCCATTTCATTGGGATTATTGTTATCATTGTCTTTTGTTGAAGCAAAGTTCTCAAAATGAGGTACCTTGTCCGGTGCACTGGTATCCATAATTGATATACCTGAAATAACCAATCTGAAAATCATGTATACTGAATACAACCTCAAAGCCATACAGGCTATCTTAAACATACTGTATAAGGCTTTTTTTCTGTGGGTATTTAATTTCTGCTATGTCTGCACACCAACTCAAGGCCGCAGAAATTAAACACACAGATTATAAAATGTCTGATTTTGAGTGTTGACAATACAACATTAGAAACATGGATGATTTCCGGTTATATGGTTATGTATAAAACACTAGTGTGGTCAATCTCACTATAAAATAGCTATGTTCGTTGAATTATATTGACCTTCAGGTAATGTCCATCAATCAAGTAATAACTTTTTGATACCCTTAAATGCCAGATTAAATCCTTAAATAGAGGTTTAATATCTATTAATTGACCTTTCTGCAAATGCGAGTTTGGCATACCCACTTTAGTAATGCGGTATTTTGGTTGCTACACCCAACAAAGAAACCAGAAAATGGGGTCTAATACTTAGAGAAAGACAGTTTATCTCAGGTATATTCTAGCTTGTATTTTGGTCTAATTTAAGCTCCCCAAGTTTTTTCCCCAACTTTCTTATCAATTCAAACTAAATCAGCAACAAAACAAGATAAAATACTTTGAATAATGCCATATTTAGTCGCTGAGAAGCGACTAATGCCCCCCAAAATAGTACCCTTTTCCTATGAGCTGTTCAGATGAACATTGCCTATGAATACATCAGTTACAAACACTTCTGACCTTGCCTTGGCCTTAACTTTTGACCCAAGATAACTTGTGCATGGCACATCATTTACATGTGGTTGACAATTTTGAAAAGTTACACTGAAGTTCATTCATAATTAAAAGAGTTACAGGCCAGGTACAAACACTACCCCAAAAACAAACACATTTGAATTGCTGTGACCTTGACCTTTAACCTACAGACAAAGTGAAGCAGTTTCATACAGTGTAATTAGGTTTTTTTTTTTTCATACCTCCACGGAAACATAAAAGAGCTCCGCTGAGCGGCACATACACGCCCAAAGGGGCTTGTCAGTGAAATGAGTTAAAATGAAGGATGTACTGTAAAAGACACTGGACAGTCTGGGATCACGTATGAGACCATGGAGTTATTTTGCATAATAAGGAAAAGAAGTCTTGATCACCTGTAATAGGTTACTGAAAAAAAAAAGTAACCCTCTACCACACAAGAAATTTATAATGTGAGAGTTCATGACCACAAAATCCCTAGTTTTAATGACCAGGAAAAAGAGCCTTTTGATAACATTGTGGAAAAAGGAGAAAATGCTGATAACAAGCACAACGTTTTTTACCTTTTCAAGGACAAATACTATCATTGGAAAAACATTTGAATTACGGTCCTTAATTTTCTTAAATGCAGACATGTCTAAAATTTTGCCATGTAGTAAAGAGCTAAAACATCAACACAATGAGAGCATTAATGGCATAAAAAAAATTGTTTGTAACAAAAAATTTCCCCTTTTTGCACTGCATTTTCTAAATGGTCTGTTGCAGTGACACAAGGAAAAGATTGTGAGCAGAAGGTAAGGAGTTAAAGTGACCATAATACTCAATTTCAGTCAATTATAACCCAATTTACGGACTTTGAATATTTGTGTTTAAATCAATAACTTAGCAGTATCAAGACCCAAAGAATGAAATTTTGAAAAGAAGTATTAGATTTCTTGTTGGAAATGAATCTTGGTCAGGAAAACATTACCTAAGATCAAAATTGTAAACAATGAGGGAAGGCTGTGATAGTTTATCCCTGGATTCATTTTCGTAAATCCCCATTTAAAAAAAGAGAACTACTTGTGATTTCAGCACGGGAAATGGTGCACTCCTCTTCATCTAGGATCATGTCTTTTCCACTTCTTTAAACAATCCTTCACACTTAAACCCTAAATGTTAATGCACATATACAAAATTTACATTTCTACTGTTTTTGAAATCATTCCACTGCACTCTCGATATAAAATTCAGACATCCTCCAATTATTTGCTATTGGATTCTTGTGACACATATTGTTGCGACAGTATACCTCTGTAGAGTATCTCGCGACCACTTTCTTGCTTGCTGCATACAATCACATGACAGGCATCAAGCAATACCCTTGACTGAATGAGTGGATGGCCGCAAAATCCAAAATTATATTTTTATCTCTCGTAATCTATGCAATTTCGCTATCACAAGGGGTAACATTATTCATGACTCAATAAAAATTACTAGAGTTCAATAAAATCTCCGTGGAATGGGTTAGATTTGACTTAAAATGAGTAGTTTAGCAACTTTAAACAACGCATAAAAAAGATATATCATACCTGAAGATTTAGTAAAATCTCTACATTCACACAAACTAAACAATAACCATCATACTCTGGATTTCAATGATCTCCACATCTGCTGATGCTTCTTCTAAAATTACAAAAAATTTACCCATGCAGTATTAAATAAATAAAACAGATATTCTCAGATCTAAAGATGTAGATATTGCATTTCAAGGCTGTATTTGTCACAATATTCTGGTAAAGAGGCTGGTGATGTAGGTCAAGGTCCATATTTACCATTCATTCTTAAAATTATTCTTAGTCTTATTCTCATTTTCTGAATTTACAATAAGACAAAGGATAGTCTTAAGAATGGTTGGTGAATAAGAGCCCAAAGGTCAGACAGCATGTTCTGTGCAGTCTGAACTTGATCAACAGCGTCTGCATAAGCAATGATATCCACGGTCCGCGAGACAAGAGTTAACTGAAAACTTCAGTATCTATCCAAGCATGACTTTTTGTTTTTGCCTAATGTTGCGGCAGAGGATGAAAGTGGTTGAGTCGTAACAGCTATTTATCTTTGGCTACAATAATTTGACACACAATTGTGTATTAAACCTAAATTAAGTTATTTAGTTCCTATTTTACAAGGGTATAACCAGTTCTCAAGGCTGTATGAGGTAAATACATGTATGTTTAGGCAGTAATATATTCACCCATACCAAACAAGCCAGTGCTTTTAAGAAGAATAAAGCTTTCAAAATTATTTCAGAAAAATTTTCCTCAATGAATTCTACTCTTTAAAGACAAATCTCATTGTTTGTACCATATTTAACCCTTCACCAGACTATGAAAATGTGGACTTATCCAAATTAAAAGCATTTGCAAATGACATATTAAATGTTGCTCAAATAATGACTTCTGTCTTCAATATGGTAGAAAACATTGTGGGAAATGGAGAAAATGCTGGTTACCAGCATTTTCTCTTTTTCCCACAGTTTTCAAAAGGCTTCTTTCTCAGGGTTGTTTCAGGGATTGTGTGGAAAAGGATAAATGTTATCTACAAATTATAAGTGACTTTAGTTGTGGTAGTTGTTGTTGATAGGGTAGAAAACAATGTGGAAAAAGCAGAACATTTTCTCCTTTTCCCACAATCTTTTCAAAAGGCTTCTTTTTTTAGAGTCATTTAAACTCTTGGGAGTGTGGTAATATGTTAAACACAATTTATCCCTTTACTGTACACATAAGTTTTTTGTCTGTACAGAAAGCAATTATGGCAGATGACAAACATGACTCTTATGATGGGATTTGTCTTTCAAATGTAGAAAACAATAAGTGAAGAGAAAATGCCAGAGGCTAGTATTTTCTCCTTTGCCCACATTATTTTCAACAGCCTTCATTCTGAGTGTAATAAAGTAATTGGTTTTCGGTAAAGGGTTAGAGAAAAAGGAGGAGATTCTCTTACCTGAGGTCAAACTACATGTGTAGTCTTTCTGATGTTTTATCAAGTTTAAATCTGGAATTTTTCATAATCTTCACAATAGCTGTTACTTCTTCTGAAATAAGAAATACATGTATTTACCATTGTTTTACTCTTAGAGCATTTAATTAAGATTATGGACCTATCCAATTGATCTTTTACCACATGACAAAATTTTAGACTTGTCCAGACTGAAACATCTACAGGTAAAATATCAGATGTGGCTCAAATCAAGCAATTTGTATTTGTTGTGGTGAAAAACATTGTGAGAAAAGGAGAAATTGCTGGTTTTAGCTAGAATATACAACCAAGTTGCAGTAAATGTAGTTCTAAGCTGTATCAGATAACACTTTCTGTGTCGTCTAATCTAGATCTACTTTGCAAAAGCTGTATTCCAGACTTGAGGGGATCACCAACCCTGGGTCAATATAGTTATGATGTCACATTTTACCAATATATACATGTATTTACCATTGTTTTACTCTTAGAGCATTTAATTAAGATTATGGACCTATCCAATTGATCTTTTACCACATGACAAAATTTTAGACTTGTCCAGACTGAAACATCTACAGGTAAAATATCAGATGTGGCTCAAATCAAGCAATTTGTATTTGTTGTGGTGAAAAACATTGTGAGAAAAGGAGAAATTGCTGGTTTTAGCTAGAATATACAACCAAGTTGCAGTAAATGTAGTTCTAAGCTGTATCAGATAACACTTTCTGTGTCGTCTAATCTAGATCTACTTTGCAAAAGCTGTATTCCAGACTTGAGGGGATCACCAACCCTGGGTCAATATAGTTATGATGTCACATTTTACCAATATATACATGCAGTTGGCCCAATAAATCATGGATTTTTCACATAGTTATCATTACTTTGATAATCCAACGTTTGATTTGAAAGACACCTCTACCCTTACCTTCAGTCTGAAGGGTTGCTCCGATGTTATTTTTGTGACTGGGTCTCCGCACCCCTTTATGGCAGCCATTCTTTAATAACATCTGGAAATTTCAAAATCTTACCGTCATTTTTTAGTCTGCTTAATGTGTCTTTAATCTGCTTGCCAGCTATGAAAATGGACATGAATCGATAGATAAATGATTTAACTTCACATTGACACTGAGTGAAGTGCAAGGTTTTCATTGATCATTTTGTAATTTACCTTTGACATAAACACACCAAGATAATTTGAAAACAAACACTCATTACACAAATTCAGTTAACTATGCATGCATGGTCGATTTCTTTTGAATAAATGACACTGTGTGATTGGCAATTTAAGTCATAAATATGACTCCTCGTAAATGAAATATATATCCAGTACATTTTAGTTTCCCTTTCCATTCCCAGGCTGATAAAAGAGAAGCCGATAAAGTGTGAAAAAAAGAACTTTATTATACCGGAAATGACTTCTGAATCATGAGCAGTAAATGTCAAGTCTAGTTTCGATTTCCTTGGAAGTAAGTCAAAGGATATTTACATCTCAAAATAATGGAATTACAAGAAAGTAACAGTAATGTTTTTTAATTATTTTGGTGTTTTTGTAAAAATTAATCATTTATCTATCAATTCATGTCCATTTTCATAGATGACAAGCAGATTAAAGACACAATAAGGAGACTGAGAGAATACCGGTAAGATTTTGAAACTTCAAGATACTGTTAACGAATGGCTGCTGTGAAGGGGCGAGGAAACATAGGAGCAACCCTTCAGACTGAAGATACTCTACCCTTTCTTTCAAACAAACTACAAAAGAAATATAAATGTAATAAATCCTTCGAAACTCTGAGTATCGATAGGAGCAATACCGTTTTTACCCTGGAAAACACTTTCAATGGTGACACGGGGTCTAATTGACCGGGTGTCGAATGAGTGGGTTGACCGTTTGCAAATAAATATCGATGTATCCCCGTACAAACAAATTATCTTCGAATAACCACTAATGACTTAAGGCAGGTGATTACGGGAGATCAAAGTAACAAAATAAACAGCAGAGTTTAATTGGAAAATGTGACAGATTGGTGTTGTAGTATCTACCCAAACCTTCCTCAAACCCGGATGAAGTACACGGGAAATAATTTACTGTAACACCGATGGGAAACTTCGCAGTTTACATACAGAACTGTGGTCATACTTTCTATTTGTTTTAAGATTAATATGTATACGATTGATTTTAGGGTAAGTGGAAATTGTCTTTTATACGTTCTATGTACAATTTAAACAATTTTCCCTCCTTGTTTCCACGTTTTGTAAGAGCTGCAGCCAGCATCCTTGTTCTTCAGTAGAATGTGTGTGACTGATATGCATGAAAATACCGGACTGGACTCGATTTGGAAATACAATGTAAACTCTTGTAACGATACTTTATTATCTGATACTTGGACAGGGAAAAGCCTAAACATACTTGTATGAGCAAAATTAGGGACTGACACAACTAATGGCTACAGGGAATGGACCTTAATCTTGAAGCAAAAACATTTACTAAATATCCCACTTTGGAAACGTCTGATAAGACATGAACCTCACTGAAAAAATTAGAGTTTGGTATAACCAGAATGGACGAACATGGACAATAGAAAGTAAACCTATGGACTTCCAAAACCAAAAAGAGAAAACTGGGATTATACCTAAACCATATCAGAAGTTACATCAAATATTGGACGTAGAAATCTTCTGAATGATTATGAACTGAATTGAAAAGATCCGATGTGGGAAAACCATACTAAACTACAGTCTTTTAACATTCAGCAAATATAGTTACATGACTTTATTGCAGCAGAATTGACTGGGTCAACTGTCAGGAACCTTTCAGGGTTGATTTATAATGCAAGAAAAGGACCTTAAAGATAGTGTGTTTATCTGACATCTACAGATACTTTCAATTCAAAATGTTGATCCCTGGTAAAGAATGAAGCAAATACTTTGAGTTTTTTGTATTTAAAGAAGAACTCACATTGCTTTTTCTTAAGCACAGATCAAGACAAGACAGCACAAAACGTCCACTCAGGTCTCTACACTATGAGATAATTATAAATTGTGAATTATTCTGATCAAAAAAGTCTAAAGAAATACAATGAAAGGATTTTTCGTCGTAGTGAAAAATGTCCATACGGTCCATTTCATTTAGTAAGCTGTCTATGAGTTACCATTAGAGGACTAAATAACCTTTTATCAAATAACCTGCTGTTTTAATGACCCTTAGAGGACTAAATAACCTTTTATCAAATAACCCGCTGTTTTAATGCCCATTAGGAAGAAGGCTTTTACAAACAATGTTTGAAAAGGAGTGCACGATGGTTATCAGCAGTTTCTCTGATATTCTATTGAATGATGCAAAAAATTTTATTAATTGATTTAAAATTTTCAAAAAGAAAATGGTACAAAAAGTCCCTAACCGGAAATCAAAAGTCACGCAGTCACTGTCAAGCATGGCCACCCCTGGCCATTCTCAAAACTTGCCAGCTTGGTCTCATTTTTGTGGTATTTGTCGAAGACAATACCACTATGAGTTCAGTATTGAATTTTGAAGACCATGTATCGTATTTTGTGCAAAGCCGAAGGAAATAAACCCAATTAAACTCGATTTTTCTCAGACAAATGAGTTTTTCGGTAGCACTCAGATATGTAATTGGAAATGGCATGTTAAAATACACTGGGTGGGGCTATCGATCGTGGAAATACTAATTTTTAATTGAAAATAGATTCACTCGCTCATAGCCTTCTATTGGCGCAATGATACAAAATTAATCTACTGATTGTTTGGTCCTGGGCTTTTTCGTTCCAAAACCAGTTCGTCCCATGGCTTGTTCATCCCATGATTGCGAGCTACTCCATTTGATTGGACATGCATATTTATAGATCGAAATAATTGATTGTAAAGTTGGGAATTAAAAGTTAACGGCCAAAGATATTTCAAAATCATAGTTTTCAGGTACAAACTTAATTTTATTCAATATATTCACATGGTTTCTCCCCCTATCCATCATGCATCCTACTGTCAAGGGACGTTACTCCTGACTCCTCCTTATGATCAAAGGGAGACCACCAATACACAAATAATCCTAATTTGTCATGAGTACTCTCCCTTAACCCTTTCCCAAACAATCCCTCGTTTTCACGGCCCTGAAAAAGAAGCCTTTTGAAAACATCGTGAGAAAAGGAGAAAATGCTGGTAATCAGCATTTTCTCCTTTCCCCACAATGTTTTCTACCCTCACGGAACAAATTTTATTTTTTGAGTCACATTATTTTTGTCGTCTGCAAATGCTTTCAACTTGGACCAGTCTAAAATTTTGTCATTTGGTAAAGAATTAAACCAAAAAGGTATTCATTTGCTTAGTAGGTTGACTTTCAAGCCAATATTTGAATAACATTTCTCTTTTTCTTTCAAATTATTAATTCCACTCAATGGCTTCCTTGACAAATACCACTTCAGCGTTCTCAACGCTTTGATTTTAAATGGGTTATTCCTGTACATGGATCTGAGAGATGTCCATGCAAAGCATTGCTACTCCCAGAACAGTGAAAATTTGCTGAAATTACATTTAAGGTAAAATAGATCAAACTTGTTATCTTCCAGCTGACTTTCAGCCAGAGTTACATTTTTAGCTCGGCTGCTTTTGAAGAAAAAGCTGAGGTATTCCCATAGCCATTGCAACTTAGTTGTCTGCATCGCTCTGGGTGCATGAAAAAACTTTGATATTTTATAATATCTTTGTCATTATTGAAGATATTACTTCAAACTTAAACAATGAACTGTTGTTAATTTGGGAAAGGTTAAGCCATACAACAGGGGCTGGCAACCATCAAAATATTGTTGACACAGTTATTCCCCTTTTTTGACTTATAATTTTGAAAAACTAAAACATTTTATGATATTTCTGTCTTTTTTGAAGATATTTGCTTTAAACTTGGACTAGTTGTTAAATATCAAAAGGGAATGGGTTCAACCCATACAACAGAGAATATCAAAAGGGGAACCCATACAACAGAGGCAGGTAACCATTGAAATACTTTTTGATACAGTTATAAATTTCCCTTTTTTGACTTGGATTTTTAACTCAAAGAAACAGCAGCCAAGTACTGGCAGCTGCAGTGTAATTGTACTGAGTGTATATAAAGATGATAGCTTTTCATAAACATTGTTTGAAAAGGGACAAACAATTAATCTCGTTCTTATAGTGTATTCCATGCTATTCAGAACTACTTTCTTGGTTTCTTTTAATGTTTGAAAATTTACATCTATCAGTTTTTGTTTGGTCCTTTGTTTGGTCCTAAATTGCCTGTACAGGAAACTTTTAATCCTGCACACAACTTTAGTTGCCTATGCTGCTGGTGTAGATAAAGATCAGAGAATGCAAAAGATACAGTGTGATCACTGATCTACACTGCCTGCTTTGCTGAGGCATCCTGGACAAAAGTAACTTTGATATTGCACTTACCGGTATTAGGGTTTTTAGTCTAGACTGAAACTGTCATTTGAGTTTAATTAGAGCTCCAAGGATTGACCTGTGTTTCAACGAGCCTGATGAAGAAGCCTTTTGAAAACATTGTGGGAAAAGGAGATAATGCTGGTAAGTGGTAACCATTATTTTTCCCACAATGATTTTTTACTCTTTCAAGGACAAATTCCATCATTTGAGCCACATTAAAATTGTTGTCTTCAGATGCTTCACTTTCGTACAAAATTTCATTTTGGCTGTGTGGTTAACACTTTACTACACAATCCCATGTTTTAACAACTCTTATAAAGAAGCCTTTTGAAAACATTATAGGAAAAGGATAAAATGATGGTAACCATCCTTTTCCCACAATGTTTTTTAACCCTATCAAAAAGAAATTCCATCATTTGAGCCAAGTTTAAATTGTTATCTTCAATGGCTGTACATTCGGACTAGTCTACCTAGTCTGTGTGGTAAAGAGTTAACTATACCAAACGACAAAATTTTGGGCTTGACCAAATTCAAAGCATTTGCAGATGACAAATTTAAATGTTGCTAAAATGGTGATTTCTGTCTTAGGCTGGGTATAAGACTTTGTGGGAAAAGGAGAAAATGCTGGTTACCAGCATTTTTTCCTTTTCCCACAATGTTTTCAAATCCCTCTCTGTCAGGGTCATTAAAAGTAGGGATTGTGTTGTAAAGGGTTAAAGGGTATACAAGTGTCAGGGAAGGAAGCTACAAGAAGGTATCACTTATTAAAGTTTCCTTGCATCACTGATGATTAAACACTATTGTATCACTTAGAGTTATCAGTTCTTTTCCAACAGGCAATTACCCTTTATCAAACCATTCTATTATTTAATTCTTTACCAAGTGACAAAATTTTAGCCTTGTCCAAATTGAAAGCATTTGCAGACGACAAATTAGATATTACTCAAAACATGATAATTTGCTTATGTAAGGTAAAAAACATTGTGGGAAAAGGAGAAAATGTTGGCTACTCGCATTTTCTCCTTTTCCCGTGATCTTTTCAAAGGCCTAGGGCTACCAAATTTGGCATGTTGCTTCACGTAATAGACCTCTACAAAATTCCTTGAAATTACAGTCCTAGGATCAAAATTGGCCCTACCATGGGGGGTCACATGTTGTACATGGGCTTATATAAGGAAAACTTTAAAAAAAACTTTTTTTTCTAAACTGTAAAGCATAGGTCTACCAAACTTTGCATGTAACTTCATCTAGTGAAACCATACTAGTAATATTCAAATTATAGCCCTTGGGTCAAAATTGACCCCATCCCAGGGGTCACAAGTTTTACATGGGCTAATATAGTGAAAACTTCATAATCTTTTTTATCCTAACTGTAAGGTCTAGGGCTACCAAATTTGGCATGCTGCTTCATATAGTAGACCTCCACCAAGCTTGTGCTATTTAGCCCTAGAGTTGAAACTGGCCCTACCCTGAGGGTCACAAGTTTAGCAGGGGCTTATCAACTAAAACATAAAAGAATCATCAGGTCCCTAACAGTAAGGTCCAGGCTTACAAAGTTTTTATAGTAGCTTCATCTAGTGGACCTGTAAAAAGATTGTTAAACCATAGCCATAGGGGGTAAAGATTTTTACAGAGGCTTAAACAGTGAAAACTTTTATAAAACTTTTTCATGAAGTCACTTTGACTTAAGCTTATGTGATACTGATCAAAGGAAATAACTACTGTTATAACAGATATCTAGTTTTTTACCATATACCTCCCCCCCCCCTTTTTTGGGGGGGGAGGGGGTATCATTAAGTGCATGATATATCTATCTAGTGGAGCGATACAGGGCCATTATGGCCCTCTAGCTGTCATTTGGTAAAGAGTGAACCTTTTGAGCACCTTTCTTAACAGTCACTAAAGTTGCTGATGCTAACATGCAGTATGATCTTTGATCGACAGTGTCCATCTTATTGTAGTATTCTAACTAAAACTGTCTTGACAGAGAAGTCTGTAGATCTTTTATTTTCCAGACTTCATGCTTTAGCAGACTACAGGATTTTAGACCATATTTAACCCTTTACTGCACAATGCCGACTTTTAACGACCCTGGGAAAGAAGCCTTTAGAAAACATGGTGGGAAAAGGAGAAAATGCTGGTAACCAGCATTTTCTCCTTTTCCCACCATGTTTTCCACCCTATCAAAGAAAAATTGCACCATTTAAGCCACATTGATATTGTCGTCTGCAAATGCTTTCAATTTGGACAAGGCTAAAATTTTGTCGTATGGTAAAGAGTTAAAGCAGCTGTGGACAAGAAACTTAACTCCGCTAAATGTTGGGATCTGTACAGTATTTATAGGAGTAAAAAACATCAAGGGAAAAGGAGAAAATGCTCATTACTAGCAATTTCACCCTCACTCCGAACAGCTTTTGGAAGCCTTTTCCCCAAGGGTTGGAAGAGCACAAGATTGTTCGACAACAAAGGTTTAAAATGTCTCATGCTCTGAATGATAGTTAAGACTGAAGGTCAAAACGTTGGTTCAAAGATCTATTTTAACCTCTACAGCGCCTTTCACAACTATAGTCGCTTTTGTGGCCAGTGTAGATCACGATCAGACTGCACAAAACGTGCAGTCTGATCTTGATCTACTCTGTCCACCTTGCTGATACATTCCAGGCAAAATGGACCTTGGTACTGTATACATTCTGATCTTACTTCTGGATTTGAAATGTATGTTGGATTTATTCGGCGCTCTAAGGGTTAGCTCATCAAAGGAAAAAATTTTAGTTTTTTCTGAACTAATGCATTTGCAAATGCACTTTCCCAAACAGTATCTGGTTTTCATGACCCTGAGAAAGAAGCATTCTGAAAACATTGCGGGAAAAGGAGAAAATGCTGGTAACCAGCATTTTCTCCTTTCCCGACAACATTTTCTTCCCTTCCCAAAACAAATTTCAATTTTTGAGTCACATTAATTTTGTCGTCTGCAAATGCTTCCAATTTGGCTTAGTCTAAAATTATGTCGTTTGGTAAAGAATTAAGCATGGCTGAGGTTATGAGATTTGGCTGATCAAGAATGTAAAGCATGGTGGGAAAAAATGCATTTTCTTCCTTCCTACAATGCTTTCCAAAATCTTTTCTGCAGAATCATTAAAACAGAGGATTGTTTGGTAAAGGTTAGACACAATGTGACTATCAGACTTTGTATATCAATCAAGTGGTTACACAATACTTTCAGCTCTTAACTCATGATCACACAATCCTGACTTTAAATGATCCTAGAAAAGCCTATTGAAAAACCTTGTTGGAAAAGAAGAAAATGCTGGTATCCTAGCATTTTCTCCTGCTCCCATATTGTTTTTTATCCTTTTTGATCAAAATTTGAATACTTGTATCAGCAAATGCTTTTAATTTCTGGTCTGCAAATGCTTTCTAGTATAAATGGTATTGTTTGTTAAAAAGTTTATGCTTTAACCCATTACCACACAATCCTGAGTTTTAACAACCCTTAGAAAGAAGCCTTTTGAAAACATTGTAGGAAAAGGAGAAAATGCTGGTAACCAGCATTTTCTCCTTTTCCCACAATGTTTTCTACCCTTCCCAAAACAAATTTTAATTTTTGAGTCACGTTTAAATTGTCATCTGCAAATGCTGTCAATTTGGACAAGTCTAAAATATTGTTGTTTGTTAAAAAGTTAAGTCAAAGAACAAAGTTATAGACTTATCCAAATTGACAGCGTCAGTTTTGCAAATATTTATAAAATGTATCTGAAATGATAGGATTTGTATTTGAAAGGGTAGAAAACATTGTGGAAAAAAGGGAATTATGCTGGTTGTAAGCATTTTCTCCTTTACCCACAATGCTTTCGAAGGTCATCTTCTCCAGAGTCCTTAAAACAGGGCATTGGTTGGTACAGGATTTACATGCTAGGGGCAAAATTGGGTGCTTTTGCAGACAATGTGGATTAAGATCAGACTGCATAGAACATGCAGTATCTGTTACTTTAACAAATACTTTTCATACTCCTTAAATAGACAGCTTTGAAACGATTAGCCCTGTACCACACAATTACAACTTTTAACGACCCTGTAAATGAAGGCTTTTGAAAACATTTACTCCTTTTCCCACAGTGTTTTCTACCCTATTAAAGAGAAAATCAATCAATTGAGCCACAGTATTATTGTCCTCTGCAAATGCTTTCATTCTGGATAAGTCTACATTTTGGTCATGTGTTAAAGCGTTAAATAGACAGCTTTTGAAAACATGAAGGAAAAGGACTAGCTGTTCCTATTCCCAAAATGTTTCTATGTCATTTCCTATCTTTTTTTAGCTCCACTGGTCAAAGGCCAGCGGGCTTATGTCATGGCCTGGTGTCCATCGTGCGTCCGTCTGTCCGTGAGTGTGTCCGTGCGTGCGTGCGTTAACTGTTTTTTTCAAACATCTTCTTCTCTGAAACTACCTATCCAAATTTGATGAAACTTCACAGAAGTGATCCTCCCATGGTCCTCTTTAGAATTCCTTAAAAGAATTTGATTGCTTCAAAAACTCTGGTTGCCATGGCAACAAAAGCGAAAATTATTGAAAATCTTTGAAAATCTTCTTGTCTGAAACCATAAGGCCCAGGGCTACCAAATTTGGCATGTAGCTTTATCTAATGGACCTCTAAGAAGTTTCTTCATATTATAGCCCTGGGGTCAAAAGTGGCCCCGTACCAGGGATCACAAGTTTAGCAGAGGCTTATATAGTGACTTCAATTTAAATAGTAATCAAGGGAAATAAGTCCTGTTATAAAAGATGAAGTTTGTTACTATTTATCTCCCTTGATTATCAAACTGCAGTAATACGTGATTGATGTAAGGTATTCAAGTTTTTGGGATAGGACATGCTGTTTTCAGGGAGAGTGATTTATTTTGATGCTAGTAGTTATGCTCACATGAGTGGAATATTTAACTTCGTGTAAGGTTTCTTTCATTCAGTTCTCTTTTCAGAACTTTACCTTTCATGCCAGTGAATAAACCTGCTTGTATTCACTGACATAATCTTTGCATTTAAAAAGATATGACTTTTTTTTGTTGTGCAGGGAGAGGTTATGTTTTCCAAGTAAGTTTATTACCATACAGACTCTTTATGCTGTATGTCTCTGTCATTGCCAATTAAGCGCATGACACGTTAATTTTACTAAGAAACAACAAATTTTTTTTGACTGGACCAAGTTAAAAGCCATTGCAAAAGACAAATTGAATGTAACTTAAATGATTATTTATGTCTTTGATAGGGTAGGAAACATTGTTGAAAAAGGAGAAAATACTGGCTGATAAGATGTCCTTTTCCTACAATGTTTTCAAAAGCATTCTCTTTAAAGGTCATTAACACTTCGATTTGTGTGGTAAAGGGGTTAAAAAGCCAGTGGAGCGATACAGGACCATCATGGCCTTCTTGTTATTGTTATAGATCTACTCACATCTATGTTATTTATGTGGCATATTTTATGAATCCTTTTGACTATTGTAGTTAAATCTAAGTTATAAATGGGTATTCACTGAGGCAACTCTAATGAGTAGCACAACCTATATTTTACTGAAGAAATACAGGTTATGTTATAGATATTGATGACCCCAACAAATCTTGATCTCTAACCATCAGTGATCTCTGTGCATTATACACATAGTTTGGTTGAAAATAATATAAGTTATCAGCTAGATCTACCCTTGTAACTTGCCAATGAACTTCGTTCATTCACAGGTGCCATTAGTAGCAAAAGTTAAATTGTACTTAAGCCTTGGAGCGCTGAAATAATGAAATGGATCTTTTCAATCTGGAAAAGAAATCTAAAAGAGAAGGTTCTTTGGGCAAGATTACATACAAAGTAGCAGACAGAGTAGATCAAAGATCAGACTGCACATTCTGTGCAGTCTGATCTTGATCTACCTTGTCCGAAAAAAGTCATTTTGACCACTTTATGGGTTAAAAAATGCCATAGGCGAAGATGCAAAGCCCCAAAATTTATGACAGGGATAGGCGGAAGCGGGTAATGGAGACACCATTTGGCAGCTTCTAATGAGCAATGTTGGTTAAACCTTTACTACATGACTGACAAAGGCATGTCCAATTTAAAAGTATTTCAAGAATGACAAGTTCACTGCGATTCAATAATATTATTGATAGAGTCTGTCTTTGAAAGGACTGAAAACATTGTTTGAAAAATAGAAAATACTGGTTACCAATATTTTCTTTTTTTTTTCAACTATGATTTCAGAAGCTTGTTTCAATAGGGTTGTTAAACTGCAGGGTTGTTTTGGAAAGAGCAGCCTGGGTCCAGGGCCAGTATTCACCAACCATTCTTGTTTACATTCTTAGTCTTATTATCCAAAATTTTCTAAATTTGAAAGTAACATAACTTCTGATAGGCTTAACCAAATGGTCTGTGTCAAAACTGTTGAATGCTTCCGTAATTTTGGTAAAGTAACGTCCCCATATATAAAAGAGAAAATTGATCGGACTGGAATCCAGGCTAAGTAAAGAGCTACTAGTAATTCTGGTGCACTACTAGGTTTGGGGAAAAAAATTATGAAAATGATCATTTTTGGAATGCATGCGATTGGTTTTAAAATAAGAGAATTTCGATTTTTTTTCTTTCCTTAGATCTGTACATAATTACATTTTTGTGCACAGGTTGCTAAGCTCTGAAATTAGCATGGATATAAAACAAGTAACTACATGACTAATAAAGCGTTTTGCCCAGAATGCTTCACTAGTTGCATTTTGTTTGCATTGGACTTTAACGCCTTTTCAGCAGCTTAGTTCCTATCGCTGCAGTCAGTGCACCTACGCATGTGTTTCCTGGCTTTCTCACACCAGTACTTACACAACTTTGTTTCCAAGTCGTTGACTACTTTTCTCACATGCATCAGAGGTGAGAGGCGAAAAATCACTAGAAAGAAAGTTTGCCTCAACCTGGTATAGAACTCAAAACCATTGGGTATGCAGGATGTGTGAATTGGAAAGATAAAAGCATGCTAGTAGGAAATCTTTAATTGTATATTCTAACATGACACGTGAATTTGGCTCTATAAACACAGTGCAACGAAAGCGTGGTAAAATCTACGTTATTCTATGTAGAGTGACGTCATTTTATATAGAGTGACGTCATTCTGTATAAAGTAAATACGTAAGTTATTCAATGGAATATAATCTGCATCCGCGTTTTTACTCTTAAGTATGAACTTGTTTTCCTTTGATTAAGAGTTGGTCATGTTAGAATCGAAATAATCTTCTTTCTATCATGGTTTATCGCCCTCGTGGATTATTTATTGTGCCTCATAAATCACAAATCACAAATATCATAATATCATATTGTGCCTCATAAATCACAAGTATGAACTTGTTTTCCTTTCATTAAGAGTTGGTCATGTTAGAATCGAAATAATCTTCTTTCTATCGTGGTTTATGGCCCTGGTGGATTATTTATTGTGCCTCATAAATCACAACTGTGGTTTATTGAACAATAAACCACGATAGAAACAAGATTATTTCTTAAACAGACAATCCCGAGTTTTGAAGACCCCGAGAAAGCTTTTGAAAACAGCATTTTCTCCTTTTCCCACAATGTTTTCCTACCCTTCCACAAACAAGTTTTAATTTTTGAGTCAAACATATTTTGTCGTCTGTGAATGCTTTCAATTTGAGCAATTCTAAAATTTTGTAGTTTGGTAAAGAGGTAACTGTATTCCAGACAACAAAGTTTTACACATGTTGATATTGAGAGAAATTGCAAATAAGCAGTGAAATGCGGCTTAGATGATCAGATTTGTCCTGTATGAACTCTTTATCAAATGACTGAATTTTAGATGTGGCCAAATTTAAAGCATTTACAGACTACAATAAGTATAACTTGAAATTAAATTTTAAGTGTCAGGATTGGTAGAAAACATTGTGGGAAAAGGAGAAAATGCTGGTTACCAGCATTTTCTCCTTTTTCCACGATGTTTTCAAAAGCTTTCTATGTCAAGGTCGGTAACAGTCGGGATTGTGTGGTAAAGGGTTAAAGGGTAGAAAACAGTATAAAAAAGGGAAAGAAAGCTAGATTCCAACATTAATTTCCTTTTTCCAAAATTTTTACCAAAGGTTGTTTTCCTCAGGGCAGTAAAAACATGAGATTGTTTGGTACAGGACTAAAACCTTCGCCACACAATCCCAACCTTTATCAACCCTGAGAAAGAATGCTTTTGAAAACATAGTGGGAACAGGAGAATATTATGGTAGTGGGAACAGGAGAAAACTATGGTAAGCAGCATTTTCTCCTTCTCTCACAATGTTTGCTGACCTTTCATATGGTTTGAGCCGCCGAGCCCCGGTAGCTCAGTCGGTAGCGTGCAGGACTTGTGAACAGGGGGTCGTGGGTTCGATCCCTGGCTCGGCCAATTTCTTTCCGAGGATTGATGATAGTCATTGCGACAGGATTCATTCCTCTCCCACCACTGACCATTGTTTCGACGATGGTTATGTAGGAAAGCAGCCAGTGGCTTGGAAAGAAAATTGTGCGGAGTACTGGTAAAAGAGACTCCAGGAAAGCATGAATAGGTGCACTGGCCGCCGCGATATAACTGAAATAATGCTGAAAACGGCGTTAAACACCATACAATCAATCAATCAATCAATCAATGGTTTGAGCCACATTTGACTTGTCAGCTGCAAATGCTTTCAAATTGGACGAGTCCAAGATTTTGCTGTCTGGTTTAGATTTAATTAATAAATATATAATAGTTTATAATGGTTATCAACACAGAGTTATCAGATTATCAACAGTAAATTTTTTTTTCTTGTAATTGCAGATCCTTTTGCTGTGCTGTTTTGGTGCTGTGGTACATGCTGATACAGTAGACAAGGAAGATGATCCAATTAAACTTGTTCATGTTATATTCATGAACCACCTTGGTAAGTATGAAATACAGAACATATATTTTCTTTTTGAATTTTATATTCATTTAGTAACTCTAGATAGACATTTGTATGTTTGTTTGGTGTTAAATGTGATTCTTGGTAGCACTGTATTTTTATCAGGATGCCAAGTGCACCTACCCAATCAGTCCTCAGAAGTTAGTCTTCCAGCGCAATATCATTCCAAGCCTCTGGCTGCTTTACTGTATAATGAAGATGAATGGTAAACTATGAGGGGATTTGAAAGCAGCTTAAAGCAGCATTCAGTCAACCACTTTTGGATAGAAACGTCAGTGCCCTTGCCTATTACTGGTGAAACTCAATACAAGCAAGAATAGGTGAGCTGCAGCAGTGGTATGACGGAAACAATGTTGAAAGTGGCGTAAAGCACCATTCAAACAAACAGCAGTTTTAATAGCATTTAGTCATACATGTAGTTAACCTTTTCATGTCTTTTCAATGTTGTACTAGTATATGGCTTGGGCTCTATGGTGTGTTTTTCTTGGGGTTGTTAAAACTCGGGATTGTGTGGTAAAGAGTTAACCCTTTACCAAACTATCTCATGCTTTAATGATCCTCAAGCAGGATGCATTTTAAAGCATTGTGGGAAAAGTGAAAATGCTGGTAACTAGCATTTTCTCCTTTTCCTAAGTTGTTTTCCTTCATTTTAAAGAATTAAATTGTCTTTCAATCCACAATTAGTTTGTGGTCTGAAGATACTCTCAATTTGGTGGAATCTAAAATTTTGTAGTGTAGGAAAGATTTATAACCTTACCATTGCTAAACTGAGAACTGGCTAATTTCTCTGTCCTTTCAGATGTTAGTTACTGTTTTCTTTGTCCTTTCAGATGTTGGTTACTATTTTCTTTGTCCTTTCAGATGTTGGTTACTCATTCAATAATAAGCCAGGTCATCTGATAGATGTACTGAATGCATATTTCACGGAGTACTTTCCTAGAGCCATTCAGACATTCTTCCAGCTGGTAGCTCTTGGTTATAAAGAGAGATTTATCTACACAACACACCCTTGGCTTGTCAGTCTTTACCTTGAATGTCCACCAAATATGGTCTTGTCTGGTATAAAGTTAAAGGTAATAACTACTTCTATTGATTATTCCTTTACAAAGTAGACCTCTCTCTCTCTACAGAAGGAATTCTGAATCATGGCCCTCAACCCTTTACCACACAATCCTGAGTTTTAACAGCCCTTACAGGGGAGGGTTTTGAAAACACTGTCGGAAAAGGAGAAAATGCTGGTGACCAGCATTTTCTCCTTTTCCCACTGTTTTCTAGCCTTTTAGAGAAAATTTCATCATTTGAGCCACATTTAATTTGTTGTCTGCAAAGGCTTTCAATTTGGAAAGGCCTAAAATACTGTTGTTTTGTAAAGAGTTAGAAACCACAGATTGACGTCCCTACTGACTGAGTAAACCATTCTGTCTACATTTTTTCACTCTTTCATTACTGAATAAATAAATTGCATTTTCTGAAAGGCTACAAATACAGTTTGGCTGCAAGATCAAGAGACATTTCGGTCATAGTCCATAATAGAGCAATGGACAGTGTAGATCAGAGATCAGACTGCATGTTCTGTGCAGTCTGATCTTGATTTACACTGTCCACAAAAGCTTCTGGTGTTGATGGTATGGAAAGAATTAATGTGTTTTAAGTGGATAAACTCTAGTAGTCTCAGTCACTAATCAGGTAAGAATTGTTACAGAAAAATACCTATAATGTTGGACATCCATCATGTTCTGTATAATTGAGCCATGCTCTGTGAAAGGGGGTCTTAATGCATCTGCAAAAAAGTATGACCCAGGTCAGCCTGTGCAGTACCACAGGCTGACCTGGGACGAAACTTGTAATTATTGATTTATTTCCTGCATTTCAAAGGGCAAATCTGCTCCATGATTCAGTTGGTTGTTAGACAAAATGGATTGTTTGGGTCCCTAATTATGTGATCTTTTGCTTGGTACAACACATTAGGAAGATGCGTTATGCCCCTTTTTTGCCAGAGCATGTGTTTTCTGTCTATATCTGAGTTAACACATTCACAACCAAATGAATGAATAACACTTTCAAAGACTACAAGCTCAATTTTACTGCAAGACAAAGAGACAGTTCTGTCATTATCTATAATAAAGAAGTGGACAGTGTAGATCAGGGATCAGACTGCTTATTCTTTGCAGTGTGATCTTTATCCATTCTGGCCACATAAAAGCTCCTTGCATCATCCATGTTGAGGAGAGAGTTAAAGGCCAGTTTTTTTATTTAAAATCCTGATTTTCAGTACATACTGAATTTTGTTTAAAAAAAAAAAAGTCTGTACAAAGTCCAATGATGAGCCTGGTAGCGCAGTTGGTAGCTAACTGGACTTGAGACAGGGTTTTCACTTGTTCCAATCTCAAGCTTGGCCAATTTCTTTCCGGTGATTGATGATAATCATTGCAACAGGATTCATTCCTGTGTCATCGCTGATCATTGTTACAGTGTTTATATGGGAAAGCAGGAAGTGGTTTGGGAAGAATATTTTGAAAAATACATTTACTGGAAAAGAAACTCCAGAAAATTATGGGTAGGTACACTGGCCACCACAATTTAACTGATTAAATGTTGGAAACAGCATTAAACATCATACATAGTCTAGTTTAGTGGCATTGAGCTTTGATGGTCTCTTTATAGTGTCCCAGTGCCGACGACAGAGATACTTTCATCAAAGCCATAAATATTGGAGCGATAACTTGGCATGCTGGGCCAATGAACATGGAGTTTGAGATGATGGACGAATCAATGATGGAATTCTCCATACAACTGTCAAAAGATCTTGATGAGAAGTTTAAAATTCCCAGAAAGCATAGAACTGTCAGTCAGAGAGACGTGCCAGGTTAGATACCAAATAACAAAGTTATAGACTGGTCTAAATTGAAAACAGTTGCAGACGAAAAATTAAAAGTGCCTCAAAAACTGAATTTTGACTCTTAAAGGGTAGAAAACTGTGTGGGAAAAGGAGAAAATGCTGATTATCAGCATTTTCTCCTTTTCCCGCAATGTTTTCCAAAGCCTTCTTTGTCAAGGTTGTAAAAACTCAGGATTGTGTGGTAAAGGGTTAACCTCATTATGTTTTTTTGGTGTGTGTGTGTGTCCTTGTATTGTAGCTGGCAGCTTTGGTTAAACATTGATGGAAAAGGAGCAAAATGAAAATTATTTATCTGTGTGCTACATGAATGTAAGCAATATGGTTTTTATCCCTTTACCACAGAGCCTAGACTTTTTAAGACTGTGGAAGAAGACTTTTGAAAACATGGTGGGAAAAGGAGAAAATGCTGGTAACCAGCATTTTCTCCTTTTCTCCTAATGTTTTCTATCCAATAAAAGACGACTTCCATAATTTCAGCCACATTTAATGTTTTTTTAAATAGATAACGGGAGATTTATATTTGTGAATGTTTGTATTGTATGTATTGTATTATGGGCCGGTGGCCTCGTATTACCCAATAAAGTTTATTGTATTGTTTTGTCTGTAAAGCTTTGAGTGTGGACAAGCCTAAAATTTTGTCCTGTGGTAAAGGGTCAACTCTGTGCCAGACCAGACAGGACAATTTTAGACTTGTCCAAATTGAAAGCATTAGCAGACAACAAATTGAATAATGCTCAAATGCTCAAATTTGTCTTTAAAAGGTTTGAAAACAATATGGAACATGACAAGGAAGAAGGTTTACAAAACATACTGGGAAAAGCAGAAAATGCTGTTTACCTGAATTCCCCCCTTTTCCACATAGTTTTCATAAGCTTATTCCTTGGAGGTTGTTAAAACATATCATTATATGGAACAGGGTAAAAGAGTTGGGCAAAAGCACAGGTTGCTGAATACAGTCTTAGACTACAACCTTTTGTGCTGTCAGATCTTGATCTACACTATCAGTAAAATAAACCTAGGTCATGTTTTCTTTGATGGTTCAAGGTACAACAGCTGCCATTTTACCAATCCTTGAGAAGATGGGTATAGAAGCACTGTCTATTGGTGTGAATGCGGCCACTGTCCCTGCTGCAGTGCCACCTGTGTTCAGATGGCAGTTTCAGAACACCTCCATGATTACTTTGTACCATCCAGGTAGGTATATGTACATTGATTTTCATGTTTTATTTTTCACTACACAATCCAGAGTTTTAACAACTCTGACAGAGAAGGCTTTTGAAAACATTGTGGGAAAAGGAGAAAATGCTGATAGCCAGCATTTTCTCATTTTCCGATAATGTTTTCTACCCTATCAAAGATAGAAATCATTATTTAAACTATATCTAGTTTCTGGTCTGTAAATGCTTCAATTTGGTCCAGTCCAAAATTTTGTCACGTGATGTTTGACTTGGTTGTTTATCTAGCTGCAGCAGTTCACCTATTCAGGTATAACGTTGAGTGATACAAGACTCTGGTACTTGATTGCTTATACAACCAGTGACAGTATACCCCTTATTTGTCGTTTCCTGAAGAGTTACCTCTTCCATCTGCAGATGGGGTACTCCGTGGCTCAGTGGTAAAGTGTAGGACTTGTAACCTGGAGGCCTCAGGTTCAAGCTGCACTGGATCCACTGGGTTTTTCGTGGAGTGTCTTTGGGCAAGACACTTCAGATCTCTAGCCTAGTACTGGTAAAACCCAGGAAAACATGAATATGTGAGCTGTCGCCATGATATTACTGAAATAATGTTGAAATCAATCCATCTGCAGACAGTTTTTTCTTCTTGCATCAGAGCACTCTTGAGAAGATTGCAGCAGATGTAACATTCCATTGGAGCAAAAAAGAAAATAGGAATGCAAATTCAAAGGAACTAAAACTAAAATGAAAATTTGAACGAGTGAAACAATCAATCTATCAATCAAGCTCTCAATCTGTCAATCAATTAATCTCCCTGTCAATCACACAACCTACCAATTAACAAATGAGTAACATTATTTGGTGCAATAACAGCAAGTTGCCGTAGATGGGAGAAGACTCTTATCTTTAATCTTTTTCCACATTGTTTCTCTGTCATACAGGAGGATATCCAAATGGATATGGACCAAGTCCAATGATACCTGGAGGGCTGTCACGTAAAGACTGCACCGTCGTTCCTGGACTGGATCAAGCATTGTGTTTTGCCTTTAGGAGCGACAATCAGGGACCACCAAGTGATTACAAGGTTAACACATTTCCAGTTGATGAAATTCTAGGCTTGTCCAAAATGAAAGCATTTGCAGACAACCAAATGGATGGGTCTCAATAGTAGAGATTTCCGTAAGAGGGAAGATAACATTGTGAAAAAGGAGATATTTCTTTTCTAAGTCTTGTTCCTCAGGTTGGTTAAAACAGGGATTTTAGTAAAAGTTTAACTTTTTACCATATGACAGATCAAAATTTGAGACACCTAAAGACAACATGTTGAACATGGCTGAAATGATAGTATTTGCCCAGGAAATGATAGAAAACATTGTGGAAAAAGGAGAAAACTTTGAAAACCACCATTTTTTCTCCTTTTCCCACAAATGTTTTCAGGAGCCTTCCTCTACTTTGTCTTTAAAACATGGGATGGCTTATCACACACTATCCTTTTGGTAAGATGTGAATAAGTGGAAGGGTATCTTTTAATCCTTGAATCTTTACCAAATAACAAAATTGTAGACAGGTCCAAATTTAAAGCATTTGTAGATGATAGACTAAATGTGGCTCAAATGATGGAACTTGTGTCTACAATAGTAGAAATATTGTGAGAAAAGGAGAAAATGCTGTTATTCAACATTGTCTCCTTTCCCCACAATGTTTTCTGAGGCCCTCTTTCTTCAGGGTCGTTAAAAGTCGAAATTGTGTGGTAAAAGGTTAACCTGCTGAATAAGTGAAATGAAACTTATGCCCATAGTAAAAACCCAAGATCTTATTATTACAAAGTTATTTTGGATGGGGGGGGGGGAATATATCCTTATTGGACAATGTAGATCAAAGATCAGTCTGTATGTTCCGTGTAGTCTGATCTTGATCTACACTGTCAGCGAAAGATCCTTGTTTTGCACTTGGCAGCCTAAGGGTTAAAGATAGCAACTCATGTACATGTATATTGGTTGGCCTGCAAATAGGCTGCAGATGCCCAGGCACATAACTAACATGTCCACATTTTTTTATGAATCAAAAATTTCTACTTGTTCATTTGAAGTTTAGAAGTAGGTCAAAAATCAGCTGATATCGCTTCATCGAAAAAACATGCAACTGGTATCTTCATTGTTAACAGATTCGGAATATTATGCTGTAGTAACTTTCCTGGTGCTTATATTTAATTTGAGCAGCGTGAGAAAATTTGATACTGCCCAAGACTAAAGGTTGAGCAAGATTTCAAAATGTTCTTATGCAGCGAGAAGTAAATACAAGCACCAGGAAAGTTACTACAACATAATATTCATTTTATCTTATACCTACATCTTTCAACAACAAACTTTTGCAATTATTGACATTTTGTTCGAAAACAATAAACAAAGTGAAACAAATGATAGTGTTAGAGGCCAGTAATTTTGATTTTTATGAATGGCGGATGAATATTTTAATATAACATTTTGACTAATCGAATCGCAAATCAATGCATGCTTAGTCTGTGTGTGAATATTGTCATCATACCATATTTGGAACCGTATTTAACACTGTGTAAATACAGATTTTTTTTCTGTCGTGTTAAATATTTTATCCACTTGTGACACATGTATTTCAGTTGGAAAATTTACAGGTATATAATAAATGTTTGAATGTTTACAGGAGGTCTTGAATGTATTTGAGATAGTTAGATCGCAATTCAAGAATGCCCTTGTTGAAGCATCAACGTTCGAAAACTTCACAGTGCTGTTGAAGACAGTGGAGTCGCAACTTCCAGTATTTACACAGGAAATGGGCGATGTCTGGATACAAGGGGGAGGGTCTGACCCCAGAAAAACAGCCCAGCTGAGGGCAATGTACAGGGTTAGGACTGAATGTCTTAATCAAGGTTAGAACTTTCATTTTCTGAAAAAAGGCACAGATTATTGAGTAAGGATATAATGCAAATACATTTGAGCCATGCTCTGGCATAAGGGGGCTTAATGCGTCTCCGTGATCGTTGGTACCAAGCAAGCCATCACATAATTATGGATCCATTATATCCACTTTTTTTAAAAAACGACTTTATCATGAATTACACTAGTCCTTAGACATATATAAAATTGACCAATAGCGAAAAGTTTCGGCCCAGGTCAGCCTGCGCGGACTGCGCAGGCTGACATGGGTTGATACTTTTCGCAGATGCTTTAAGCCCCTTTTTCACAGAGCATGACTCATTTTCTGGTTACTCTTTACAAGACAACAAAATCGTAGGCTGGCCCATATTGAAAGCATTTACAGAGGACAAATACGTGGCTCAGATGATGGGATTGGTCTCTGAAATGATAGGAAACATTATGAAAAAAGGAATAAAATGTAGGTTTTCAACTTTTAAGATGGTGGAGCGAAAACAGATGATCCACGCTTTTTCATTTTTGAGGCTGGGTTAAAGTTTAACCCTTTACCACACAAGCTCGAGTTTTACCAGCCCTGAAGAAGAAGGGTTTTCAAAACATTGTAGGAAAAGGAGAAAACGCTGGTTTGGAAAAATTGTGGAAAAAGGAGAAAATGCTGGTCACCAGCATTTTCTCCTTTTTCCACAATTTTTTCTTCCCTATCGAGGACAAAATTCATTACTTGAGCTTCATTTAGTTGACTCTTTACCAAACAAACCCGGCTTTTAATGACCCTGATGAAAAAGGCTTTTAAAACATTGTAGGTAACCAGCATTTTCTTCTTTTCCCACAATGTTTTCAACCCATCAAAGACAGAAATGATAATTTTGGCAGCATTTAATGTGTCGTCTTCAAATACTTTCAATTAATTTTTTGTCATGTCTAAATTTTTGCTGTTTGGTAAAGAGTTAATTAATACATGTATATTCAAATGGCATTGTGGTTTGACAATCATTTTCTAAATGGCAAATTGTAGCATCTTCAGACAACTAATTCATAATTGGTGACAGGGTAGAAAACATTGTGGAAAAAGGAGAAAATGCTGGTTACCAGCATTTTCTCCTTTTCCAACAGTTTTTCCAAATGTTTTTATTTTTGTCAGGGTTGTTAAAAGTCATGATTGTTTGGAAAGAGATGATAAATTTTCTACCATACTTGATTTTCAGGTATATGTTCATTGACCGATGCCAAACTGAACAATGCCAGCAGATTTATGTTGAAGTTAGCAGAACACACATGGGGATCAGCAGGAAACTCTGTCGATAATATTCACTGGGCAAATGACCAATTTGACAAACTCATTAATATACCAGGTAAGGAGTGTGTGAATTTTATTTTATATGCAGCTACCCTGTAAATGTTAGTGTTGAATCAGTTTAAATGTAGTAAGAATTAAACAGAGAAAAAGTTTCATTGTTAAGAAAAGGCTCTCTTAATTGTATCGGAAACTTTGCCTGAAAAGCTACAATTGCTTCTTTTTTCTCAGCCTGAGCAGGTAGCTCAGTGGTTATTATATCTGACTTGTGACCTGTTGGCTGCAAGTTTGATACTCAGTTGAGGCAAAACTGTCTTTTCGCTTCTCACCTCTGTGAAATGTGAAAAATGCAGTCAGTGGCTTGGAAAGAAAGTTGTGTCAGTACTGGTGTGAGGAAGCCAGGAAACACATGCACTGATTGCCATGATAGGACCTAAGCTGTTAAAACGGTGTTAAACTCCAGTACAAACAAACAAATCTTTTTCCTTAATGTTTTTGTACTGTCTACTGCAGGGGAATAGAAAGTGATATTTGTAGTAGTGGGTGAATCTGTTGGCCAGTATACATACATTTAATATGAAGTATCACATATGAAATATTTTTTCTTTTCTTGTAGAAGGCCATGTTTTAAACCATTGTGGCAATAGGAAAGATTGCTTGTAACAAGTAAATTCTTTTCACATACTTTCATGTACAATACCTTTTTTCATGTCAGCTATTTTCCTGCATTTCTACCTCATGATTCAGACGGTTGTCAGATAAAATGAATACAAGACATTGTTTAAAGTCACCCACTTCAAATTTATCTTAGCAGGAAATGAGGCAATAAAAATTTTATTGTAGTTGGTAAGGCAGTGGATACATTATAAA
Source organism: Hippopus hippopus (assembly GCA_946811185.2). NCBI lineage: Eukaryota > Metazoa > Mollusca > Bivalvia > Cardiida > Cardiidae > Hippopus > Hippopus hippopus. The sequence goes on from OX328103.1 coordinate 21,920,878, forward strand.
TCGAGTTGCATAAAGAAACAGAAGAAAAAAGACCTTCCACTGCATTAGCTACCTGGGTAAACAGTGCTTGCCATTCAACCAGGGGGAAATATGATGTAATTTACGTGCATTTACCCTACATTTCTCGTGTTTTATGTACATGTAATATTGTAATACATTCTTAGGTGGAGAGGTGTACAGCACAGGGAATTACTGAAAATGAACTGGCTTTTGACGAAAGTCCAAACAAAAAAGGGGTTAGAAGCTTGAAATAAATAGAATATTTTCTTTTTTTGGTGAATGAAAGAAATTTATTTCATCAAGTGAACATCATTGGTAATATTTTCACGAGTGTGCCTCTCATGAAAATATTACCAATAAAAATATTACCAATGATGTTCACTCAAAATAAATTTCGATCTTTCACTGAAAAATACAAATATCCTCTATATACATGTAGTTTCTCTGTGGTACCTTCACTCCTCCTGCAGTTTTGTATGTACAGTGCAATAGTGTACTCTGGCTGTGTTGATGTTGAAACATGGATGACGTCGCAAAAATATCATAATGAATAAAGTTATTAATTTTGTCTAACAACTGTCTGAATCATGAGATAGAAAGGTCCTTTGACATGCAGAAAAATGAACAAGAGCAAAAAGTTTCAGCCCAGGTAAGCCTGTGCGGATTGCACAGGTTGACCTGGGTTGATACTTTTTGCAGATGCATTAAGCCCCCTTTTCACAGAGCAGGGTTATTTTGATCTCACCCAGAAATAAAAAAAAATGTATCCTCTTATATTACTACTCTTTGAATCCCAAAATGCTCCACCTGTCTGCATCTCTCTCATTTTATGTAATCAGATGGACAGTACTGGAATGCAACGACCTATTGGGAAGAACAGCGAGAGTTTGTGAGTTTGGCCATTGAAGCTTTGGGAGCAGAACATCCTCTCACAAAGATGATATTCGATGAGTTTGCCAAATTTGAACCAGAGGTACCTCACTTGGATGGTAAGTACAAAGGAAACCTTCCAAATTCTCAAAAGTGCTTCAGTGGAATTTCAGGCAATTAAGTCTTTATCAAAAGATGAAATTTTTTATACTTGGCGTTGTCGAAAGAATTTGCAGACAGCAAATAAAACATTCTGGGTAAAAGAAGAAAATGCTGATTACCAGAATTTCTCCTTTTCTCATTGTGTTTTCAGAAGGGATCCTACTCTGGGTTCTTTTGGCACATGACTGTATGGTAAATGGTAAAACATTTACCCATGAATCAAATGATCTAATGAGTCAAAAAAGGAAAAAAACTTCCAGGAATAGGAGAAAATATGGGTTACCAGTATTTTATACTTTTTCCACAATGTTTTTTTACCCGTTTGCAAAAAAAAGCCTGTGTGAATGAATTACTACCATCACAATGCAGATAATTTTTCCCTGCTGCAGCAAACTGCTTTTGTAAACCTTGTTGAAAAAAAAGAAACTACTCATATAAGCAGGCCAGGCCAGGTAGTTCAGTGGTTAGAGTATCTGATCCGTGACCTAGTGGTGGTGAATTTTATACCTGGTTGAGGTAAACTTTCTATTTGGCAATTTTTTGCCTCTCACCTCTGATGCATGTGAGAAAAGTACTCAGTGGCTCGAAAAGAAAGTTGTGTCAGTACTGGTGTGAGAAAGCCAGGAAACACATTCACAGGTTCACTGACCATTGTGATATGACCGAAGCTGTTAAAACAGCATAAAACTCCAATAAAAACAAACAAAAATTTCATACAAGCGATTTCTTCATTGCAACAATGTTTTCATGTAATCATGTAATAAAGCTTAATTATTTTTGTTCACCCATCATTTACCTGAAAATGTTAAAAGTCACATGCTACAATTTTTTGGTAATCAGTCAGGATCACATTGTATTTGTCTACACATTGCACATAACATATATGTATATATTTTTCCTAGAGTGCAAATACTCTATTATTATTGAGCATTGAATGAAAGTTTCCATTTATAGGTTTCAAAACTGTGACAGTTGGTTCTGACATTACTTGCGGGCAGATGTTGCTGAAGTTTGATACCCATGGAGCTTTGGTAAAGTTGAGAGATTCTGAAAGCAGAGTAAGTTCCTGTGTAGCATTGAGGCACTTTAGACTCTAATGCTTAAAACATTATAGACTTATAAAAAAATATGAAGATATCTCTACAGTGGAGAAGCAGAAGTGCTGTGTGGCTCAGTGGCAAGTTGTAGGATCAGAAGCTTGGAGGCTCTGGCTTTGATCTATACTTTAAGTGCTTGGTTTATCGTGGAAGTGTCAAAGGGCAAGCCACTTCAGAGCCTTAGCCTGGTACTGGTGAAACCCTAGACATTCATGGATAAGCAAGTTGTCGGTGTTATGTGACTTAATCTTACTTTGAAAATAGTTTACAACATCATTCAGTCAACAGAAGAAAAAATTTTGAAAAAAGAAAACTCTAAAGATAGAGAGACAAGGATAAAATTCATGGCAAATGGTAAAACTGCTTAGAATTACATTGTAGTCAGCAATGAAACAAAAGAGAAGTATTTCAAAGGCCAGAATATGTCCTTTTTGAACGGGAAAAATGTTATGATAAAAGGAAAATTGCATGTAGCAAGCAATTGCTACTATTCTAACAATATTTTTTTCAAAGTTGTCTACATGTAGGACATAGCTTACACTTGTATGTAATTGTCAATCTATTAACGGTCTTGAAAAATTGTTTTGCATCTGCAAAAGGTATCGACCCAGGTCAGCCTGCGCAGTCTGACCTATGTCAAAACTTTATGCTATTGGTTAATTTTCTGCATGTCAAAGGACCAGTGTACCTCATGATTCAGTCAGTTCTCAGACAAAAGGGATTTCATGGATCCATAATTGTATGATGACTTGCTTGGTATAATGGATCATGGAGATGCATTAAGCCCCCTTTTACCAGAACTTGGTTCATATGTTTTGGTTCCTTTTTTCAACAGTTATATGAAGGTTAACCCTTTACCAAATTATCCAGTGGTTAAATAAATAACCCTGAGGGAGTTGTAAAATATATTGGGAAAAGACCAGAATGCTGGTAACCAGCATTTTGTGTTTTGATGTGGAGTTAAAAATGTAATGTTTGCTTTTTTTTTTTATTTATCATAGGACTGGGCAGATGAAGATCATCCAATGGGATTGTTTGTTTACCAGACTTACAACCAATCAGATTTTGACAAATTAGATGCTGCATACCTTCCATATAGCCGGCACTTTTTTCTTGGTATAGGAAAACCAAATATAACAAAGAATGCTTCACCATCCAGCCAATACTGGGAAAATAAAGTGGAGCAGTTGTTTATAAACCAAGGTACCTGTAGTTATTGTAGACATAGATAAGTTTATTCATGTTGCAGTACAATGATAAAGATAAGTTTATTCATGTTACAGTAAACACTTAGCTTAAACATATTTATTTTACATCGATTGAGAAACAAGTTCTTACAACTTATACTAATCTCTCTCGATTCTGCTTCCTGGGAACTACACAAGTACTCGCGCCGAATGTGTGGGCCAATGAAAATTCCCGAAGTTGACACCCGCTCCTGGGTATCGAACTCGGGACCTTATGGTTATGAGGTCGACACTCTATCTCACAACCACAGACACCACGGTGTCCATGTTACAGTACAATGATATAGATAAGTTTATTCATGTTGCAGTACAATGTTACAGATAAGTCTATTCATGTTGCAGTACAATGATGTAGATAAGTCTATTCATGTTGCAGTACAATGTTACAGATAAGTCTATTCATGTTGCAGTACAATGATGTAGATAAGTCTATTCATGTTACAGCCTAGCATTGGCACTTGCATGCGATGCTCTTGCTTGCTTTTTGTGTCTGTGTCCAGTTACAAATAACCAATGAGCCAAATTTAGGGTCATAACCTAAGAACCAGCTGATGGCAAATTTTGGGGCCATACAGCATATTGTTGTCTGTTCAGCGGAGTACACTGACATATCCTTATGATTTTACCATTAATATCACACATCAAATTTTGTCAAACAGAAGTTTTGGTTAATTCCAGTTTGATACAGTTTTGGAATTAAAAGTCAGTGACACTACCATCTAAGCCATTACACTGTTTTACAGTTCTTATTGTTTATGAAGTATATTTAAAGCTTGTTATGTGAAAGGCACGATCTCTCATTACTATCAGGGTAAAACAATTCTAAAAAAAAAATTCAAATACATTTTGTGTGTATTTATTGTTATACATTTAGTTTATAGGACATCTTTGCAGGTAAATATAGATTGTCAGTGTTTGTCAAAAATAGAAAAAGTAGATGGGTTGTGTATTTGAATAATTTAACCCTATACCACACAATCTTCTGTTTTAACAACCCTGACTAAGAAGCCTTTTGAAAACTTGGCATTTTCTCCTTTTCCTACAATGTTTTCTTTCTTTTTCAAAGATTGAAAACATCATTTGAGCCACATTTAATGTGTCAGTTAATTAGACAAGTGCAGAATTTTGTCATTTGGTAAAGAGTTAAATAAGTTGTCATATCTATTTCAGAGTCTACAAGTGTTATCGCAGTAGTTTCACTAGCAGATATGGAGGCGTTAAAGTATTATGGTGCTCCTTTAAAAGTTATCATTCAGTACCAGTGTCAGTCTAAGTCAGGTAAGTTTATTTTCACTCTAAGAGTGCCTGTCTGAATTTTAAATATCTTTTTAGGACAGAAAAGATCAGTTTGTGAAAGCAGAAAATTTGAAGTCTGGTCTTAGACATATACCGACTGCTGTACAGTGAAATATTCTGACCAAATCATTGATGATTACCTGGTCATTGAAGGTTATTATACACAAACATTTGATCTTGAGTTTTGACGATTTTGAAGAGAGGTTGTAACTCTTTGTTGCAAGTGTAAAACTAGATTTGTCCAAATTGAAATGCAATTGCAGGCGACAAAGTAAACATGGCTCAAATGATGAGATATGCCTTGGAAAGGGTAGAAAACGTTGTGTGAAAGTTAAAAACTGCTGTTTTACAGATTTCTTTTCTTTTTCTTGCAATGTTTTCAAAAGTTCTGCTTTCTCATGGTTTTTGAAACATACAACAGGTATAGTAAATGATTAAAAACCCTGTGACAATAAAATGAATAAAGTAAGTTTCTTGAAAGTAGGTATTTTGTATAACAAATTCCTTCTTCTGTTTTGCTGTCATTGTACAGGGTGACCCCCAAAAAAATGCCATCCATGAAATTGTTAATAGAATTCACATTCCTTTCTGCAATTCAACCATATTTAGTACAAATGAACTTCAGTCTGTGTTTGACGTGTCCACCAAGTTTCAGCCATGAATGTCCAACAGCCTTTATTTCCATTCCATGATATGCTCCAAATGTGCACATCTGCAATGCAAGCACACCTGGATACAACATGCAAAATTGTCAATAACTCTGACACACACTCCTCCCTCAGTACTGCCCTGACTTAGGCCATGATGGCCCTCTTCAGTTCAGGAATAGTCTACGGGTTGTTCTGAAAGACATTATCTTTGAGATAACCCCACAGGAATAAATCTGGGGGGTTAAGGTCTGGTGTGAAGCCCATTCAGGATCACACCTCCCACTGATGAGACGATCATGAAAGTATCCCAGCAGCCATTCCAATGAGTCATTTGAAGTTAGGGAGTTGCCCCATCCTGTTTAAACCACTGTTCATCCCTAACAACACCTATTTGTCTGCCCAAAACTTCTTAACAACTACTAGGTAGCATTCAGTATTCATTGTGATTCACCGTTCTTTCTGGTCTTCAAACCAGTAGGGACCAATGATCCCATGTTTTGATATTGCAACCCATGCAATGTACTTGATGGAGGGCACCTAGGCCTCTGCAAACAGTCTCGTGGTGGGGTTGTGCCCCAGAAGATGTTATTCTTTGAGTTCACTCAAAGCAATCAATACTGAGCGTGTCAGAGTTATTGTCAATTTTGCATGTCCCTTGCAGTGCAAAGGTGCACATTTGGAGCATATCATGGAATGGAGATAAAACAAAGGCTGTTGGACATTCATGGCTGAAACTTGGTGGACACGTCAGGCATAGAATGAAGTTCATTTGTACCAAATATGATTGGATTGCAGAAAGGATTGTGAATTTTATGAACAATTTTATGGGTGGCATTTTTTTTGGGGTCACCCTGTATAAGGCTTTCAACCCAAAGAGTGCCAGAGAAACCTATCAGACATTTTCATCCTAGAAATATGACCCAAATAATTGCAATTTGATGGTTGCTCTTTTCAATACTGTTTCAGCAAAGCCAGTGGTGTAGATCAAAGATCAGGCTGCACATTTTGTGCAGCCTGATCTTTGATCCACACTGGCCACAAAGGTAGCTATAGTCTTGAAAGGCACTTAAGGCCTGTAACGTCTATGTACTGATGTCTGACTGTTATTGTTTAAGCATTATCTCTCGCTGAACTACAACATTTTGTGCAAAATGTACACTTTTCTGATCAATCGAGGCACTAGGCACGGGTATTTAGTCAATTTTTTTGACTGTTTTAGTTTCATATTTTCAGACATGTGTTTCTGTTATTAGAGCTGGTGGACAGACAAACCTGCTATGATGTACCTCTCCTTGAGTCAGCCTTTTATTTATAGGAGCTTCTTGTCAAAGAAAATTTATATAGACTAAATGAGACAAAAAGGACTCCAACATGTAAACATGTTCAAATCAAGAGCCATGCATGGTTGATTAAGATATTGCTTGTAACCAGCAATCTATCCATATACCACAATATTATCATATGTACATGTATTCATGTGTTAAACTCCGATTCATACACATTGTTGCAGTCCCCTGTGGCTCAGTGGTAAGGTGTAGGATTTGTAACCTGGAGGTCCCTGGTACGATCCTCACTTGAAACGCTTGTTTTTTTTAGAGAGTGCCAATGGGCAAGACACTTTGGAGCCCTAGCCTTGTACTGGTGAAACCATGGACATGCATACATAAGTGAGCTATGATATGACTGGAAAAATGTGAAATATGGTGTAAAACACCTTTCAATTAATTAGTCTGACTCATATTGGTTGCTATCAGTTGTATTCATACCTGAATAGGATGTTTTTCAGAGTTGTATGTCCACAGTGTGTTTTAGGTGGTAATAAGTTAATTGTTTTTATCTTTCTGTTGTTCTCAAAGCAGTTGAAGTAGATAAGTATATAATGAGCTTTATTTACCCTACATTTTATTTATTCTTTGGACAGATATTGATATATCCGTACAATGGATTGGGAAACGACCCACAAGGATGCCAGAAGGTCTCAATTTTGTATTTATGCCAACAAATTACCTGCAAGGAAAATGGTATTTGAACAAAATTAATGAGATGATTGACCCTTTAAATGTGGTAGTAAATGGGAGCCAAAGATTACATGGTAAGTTTTGTTGTTCCTCAGATATTGTCTCTTTATGAATCTGTTTTGTTTGGGTCATTACCAAAGAGAAGAATTTTAGACCAGTCCAAATTTAAAGTGTTTGTAGAGGACAGATGAAATGTGGCTCAAATGATGGGTATGGTCTTTGGTATTAGGTAGAAAATACTGTGGGAAAAGGAGAAAATGCTGGTTACCAGCATTTTCTCCTTTTCCCACAATATTTTTAAAGGTTTTCTTTCTCAAAATGGCTCAAGTGATGAGTTTGATGTAGAAAGACCAAAGGATCTGGTATTTTTACAACCCTGGTTAAAAAGACCACCAAAGACATTGCTAGAAAAGGAGAAAATGTTGGTAAATGCTGGTAACCTGATTTTTGTTTCACATTGTTTTCTAGTTGTAAAAACATATCCCATTGTTTTAACCTCAATCAATTTGTTATTTACAAATACGTTCAGTATGTACAGGTTGAAAATTTTTGTTGTTTGGTAAATAGTTTGTTCTTTACCAGACAAGAAGCTGAGTCCTAATGGTGCAGTCAGTAGCGTACAGGACTCAAGAACAGGGGGTCGCTGGTTCGATCCCTGGCTTGGCCAATTTCTTTCCGAGGATTGATGATAGTCATTATGACAGGATTCATTCCTCTCTCACCGCTGACCATTGTTTCGACGATGTTTATGAGGGAAAGCAGCCAGTGGCTTGGAAAGAATATTTTTCGGAGTACTGGTAAAAGAAACGTCAGCGAAGCATGGATAGGTGCACTGGCCGCCGTGATATAACTGAAATGATATTGAAGAGGGCATTGATCACCATACAGTCAGTCAGACCAGACAAGAAAGATATAGATTAATTCAAATTGAACTATTTGCAGACAACAAACCAGATGTTCAGATAAGACTTGTCTCTAAAAGCGTAGAAAACTTTGTTGGGAAAGTTGAAAATACTTGTTACCAGCATTTTCTCCTTTTCCAATAGTGTTTTCAAAAGCCCTTTTCATCAGTGCAGTTAAAATTCAGGATAGTTTGGTAACGGTTAAAAAATGTTTGAGTATGTGCACTAGCATGACTTTGTACTCAAACATTTCTGGTTTACATATGTGATTCATTTAACCCTTTTGGTGCTAAATAGATGCAATGGACAGTCTCAAACAGTAGAAAACATAGAGGAATCATCTCTGTATCTGGTAAAGCTCCATGCAGGCTAATATTCATCCACAGTTACCATATAAGCAACTGAAGCTGGGTTTAGTATAAAGAGTAGTTTGATACTAGTGATTAGATTGTATTCTCCAACTTATGTCTCTTTAGTAGACAGCTTGTTAGAACATTGTGAGAGAAAAACAAGTGATTAGTTGTTTCCAGCAATTGCTTGGTTGTCCTCAGTATTTTCCAATTAGTCAAATGAGACATTTTCTGTTCATCAAATACCTCTTTTGTTTTTGCTTACATATTAGTAACTGGTATGTGTTGTATTCAAAAATAGCCTGTATAGATAATAGAAATGGATTAATCGTTTTCCAAACAACAAATTTTTGGACTAGTCCAAATTGAAAGTATTTGCAGATGACAAAGATGGCTTAAATGATGCAAATTGTCCTTGATAGGGTAGAAAACATTGTGGGAAAAGAAGAAAATGCTGGTTACCAGCATTTTCTTCTTTTCCCACAATTTTTCAAAAGGTTTCTTCCTCAGGGTGGTTAAAAGTCAGGATTATGTAAAGGGTTAATATTCTTTGCCGGTAATGCCAAACAAGGAAAGTGTATACAGTTTTATTATCTTTTTCAGCAATAAACAGGGGAGTGTACTATGTAGATGACAAACTTCATGGTTTATCAATTATCTCCCCTGATTCAGCCGTAGCCAACATACTTACAGAGGACTACTTTGTGTCAGCAATACAGTTACCCTTAACTCCACTGCCATCTGTTAAGGGTGTGGCATTCAACATGTACAATAATGTGTGGGAAACAAACTATATTTTTTGGTATCCCTACAGGAAAATGGATATCAATCAAAAATTTAGATTTTCTTTGAAGTTTATGTGATAAATATTGCTTTATCTTACCTTGCCTTGCATTCCATTTGTCATGTTAAAGTAGATCAAAATTAATATAAAAATGTTTAACCCTTTACCAATTTAAATCTTAGCCTTGTCCAAATTGAAAGCACATGCAGAAAAAAATGTCACTCAGATGATGAGAATTATGTTCAAAAGGCTTAAAACATTGTAGAAAAAGGTGAAAATGCTGGTTACCAGCATTATGTCCTTTTCCCACAATCCTTTCATTAAAGTCTTTGAAACTGGAGAGTGTTTGGTAAAGGGTTAATCTTTGCTGTGTAGGCTTTTACACATATTCTACAAGCTTTCACAAATCACCATCAAATCACTAAATGATTGAAGGAAAGAAAAATGTTGGCTGCAAAGGCTTCAATTTTTTATTCATTAGACAAGGAAAAACTGAAACACCAGTTGTTCCCACTTCTTTCGATATTTTCAAAAGCCAAAATGAATATTGATAAAGCAAGTTTGAATACTGTGTTGAAAATAAGAGTCTCTAGTTATTAGTCTCATATTCTATGCAGAGAATCATGAAGATTTATGTGTTATGCATGTGCCAAAAAAGAATATATTTTTTCTCTAATTTAAAAAAATCAGTGTAACTGTTTTACATCCACATCAGCTTCAGAGTTGAATTGAGTAGCTTGTTGCAAAAGATGCAGATCGAAATCAGATTGCATTTAACCCATTACCAAAATATCCCTTGTTTTAACAACCCAAAGAAAGGAAGGTTTTGAATTGTAGAAAAAAGGAGAAAATGCCAGTAACAATCATTTTCTTCTTTGCCCACAATGTTTTATATAGAAATTTTCTTCAGGGTTGTTAAAATTCTTCATTTTCTACTTAAGGGTTATGGTTTAATCCATTACCATACAGATTTATCTGTTTATGTAGGCTGTAGCTGGCAGTATTTATAGACAGTGTGGAACTTGTATGGATGCTATAGAAAATTTTGGAGGGCTTGAAAAGAAAACAGTTGTTTGTAACTATCAGTGGTTCCTTATTCCTGAGTATTTTCTTTATGATTCATGCTTTTTTCTGTAAACAGTTTTAATTTGCAATGGCTGCTTTATGATTCATACTTTTTCTGTAAAGAGTTTTAATTTGGAATGGCTGCATTCATTTTTTAACAGAACCAACATCAGCCTTTACTTCAATCGGTTATAAGTTTTATCAGTCTAATTTCTAACACATTGCTGACCAAGATTTTTTGTGAAATTAACTGTCAGACTGGATGATAAATCTACAAATTTTATCATTTTTATATTCAAAACAAAATCATTATGTGCAAGTTTCTTTGGAACTATTCTTTAGTCTGTGATATACATACCTGTTAAAGAAGCCAATAAGCATCATGTAAATTTAAGTACACATGTACATGTAGGCTTATGTTTTAACAAACGGTGATGTATAATTCTCGAGATACAGTTATGTTTTAAAAAGAATCTGACATTTGTTTGCTTTTGCTGTTAACTTTTATCAAACTCATTGACAGAAAATGTTACCAAGCTCACCAAAAGCTTACTAAATAACTTTTTTTTTCCTTAGGTTTGTTTTATATACTAGTCATTTTACCTCAAATGCCAACTCATGTCATACCCTTATTGATTACATGAGGCATTCTTGTAACAGTTTTAACTGAAGTCAGCTTTTATCATATTAGAAAAAAAGTTTCATTAACTTAGATTTCGTGGAATTTTCATAACGAAAGAAAACATCACTGCTCGGCTAAAATGACCGGTGGCCTACAGCTAAAACTTTATAATTGTGTAGCAGGATTATCTAGTCTTGAAATAGATTTAAAAGGAATGGTAGGGTCTGATATAGCCTGAATGCTGGATTGGTAGTGCACTGGCACTGTGAGCAAGGGATCCAAGGTCCAAGTCCTACTCCAGTCACTGCTCCGTTACAAACAGCTTTTAAGCCTCTGCCAGACAACAAATTTTAACCTTGCCCAAATTGAAAGCATTTGCAGACAACAAATGGAAATGTTGCTTAAAACGTGAAATCTGTCGTTCAAAGGGAAGAAAACATTGTGGGAAAAAGAGAAAATGCTGTTTACCAGCATTTTCTCCTTTTCCCACAATGTTTTCAAAAGCCATCTCTTTCAGGGTAGTTAAAAATAGGGGTTATGTGGTAAAGGGTTAAATAGTCAGTGGTGCAGGGCAGGACATGGTGTGGTAGTTGAGTCGGTTGAACACCCACATGGTGAGTGAGGAATCCATGGATTTTGACTCTCCTTTGATCTCTAATTGGTGGGTCATTGACAGTTGGGTCGGATGAGCATCCACTTGGTGAGCAAAGAACCCATTGGTTTTGATTTTTTCCTTCACCTTTTAGCTCTAGTCAGTGAGTCATTGAAAGAACTACAGCAGTATTGTTTTTTACATTTGACAAAAGAAAGATTTGTTTCTTTTTAACACATTACTTATCCTCCTAACCTACTGAAACAGATGACTCTAGAAGTGTGATTGTAAAGTAGAGATAATCAACAGGAATTTATGTGTAATATAGAATTCTAACATGACATGTGAATTCGGCTCTATAAACACAGTGCAACGAAAGCGTGGTAAAATCTGAATCATTCTATATGGAGTGACGTCATTCTATATAGAGTGACGTCATTCTGTATAAAGTAAATAAGTAAGTAAGTTATTCAATGGCATATAATCTGCATCCGCTTTTTTACTCTAAGTATGAACTTGTTTTCCTTTGATTAAGAGTTGGACATGTTAGAATGGAAATAATCTTCTTTCTATCGTGGTTTATCATTCATTATTGCATAAAATGTGCCTTTTCGGGCCGTTACAAGCATGTATTAACGGGTAAAAACCGGGCGTTAACGGGAGAAAACGTGTATTAATCAGTAAATTCACGCGTCGTTAACGCCCGGCTTAGTACTATCAATATCCTCGATACGGGCCTACCTTGTAAACAACGTTTGTTCTTGTCAGATTTTCCCTAGACTCCGACCATCGAACTGAAGGAACTTGTACCATATTAGATCCTTTTCATGGCTTATCTTTGATGATATTAATACACCACAAACACAATTTTGCACAGGATCTCAGTTTAATCGAGATCTGAACAAAAAAATCACTTGTGAAATGTACTCTAAACCAGCTACATCCCACCCACTTTTTAACGTGATCGGTAATTCCCTCGCTTGGTGTAGATCGATCCCTCTGACGTCTTTCAGTTACAGAAATTCATATCCACTCATTCATCCCGGTTGTAATCGTCCAAACGTGTGCAAGTTTATGCCACAGAAGTCCACTTTGTATTAAAAAACATTAGAAGTAAATTTACACCGAGAGAATCAAAACTGGCAACAGGACTAACGGTCCTTCACTGCTCATAGCAAAAACTTCTTCGCCGACTTCCGGTTTTGACCCATTTAGGTACAGTACATTTGAAGTTCGCTTATTTGTATTTCTATGGAAATATTTTTGCTATCTTTGCAAATTACTGCTAAAATACCTTTACTTTATGCAATAATAGCATTAATTCACGTTTTTTTCGGTCGTTAACATTCGCAGAGGCCCTCAAAATACTTTAACAACCTCATGCTTCGCACTCGGGCATTAAAGCATTTTTCAGGCCTCTGCGAATGTTAACGACCTCAAAAACATGAATTAATCCTATAATATACTAGTGGTGAGTTATGAGGCGCAATGAATAAACCACTCGAGCTATCGCCCTCGTGGATTATTTATTGTGCCTCATAACTCACAACTGTGGTTTATTGAACGATAAACCACAATAGAAAGAAGATTATTTCTTAAATAAGCAATACTCTGGAAAAGGGAGTTTAATGCATCTCCATGATGCATGATACTAAGCAAGTCATCACATAAAATTTATGAAGACATAAAATCCATTTTGTCTAACAACCAACTGAATCATGAGGTACACAGGTCCTTTGACATGCAGAAAATTGACCGATAGCAAAAAATTTCCACCCAGGTCAGCCTGGGCAGAATGCATACTTTTTGCAGATGCATTAAACCCCCATTTTACAGCATGGCTCAAATATATTTGAAGAAATACTTGCAAAAAAAAAATTGTGTTTTATTGCCAGTTTGTTTTCAGAAGTTGTTTATTGCAAGACAAAAGAAGGCATCTTTAGATCTAATGTTTTAAGCTGTAGAGTAAATATCAACATGTCCTTAACCAGCCTGTAACACGTACGTAACTTCCTTAACTTTCTGCTTGTGCAAATATCTTATGTACTTCTAAGCAGAATTTTTATATATTTTTAGCTTGGCTGTTTTCAAAGAAAAATCGAGGTGTTGTCATAGCCATGTTGTCATTTTGGTGGCAGTGGCATGCAAACACTTTGATATTTTATAATATCTTTGTCATTACTCAACAAATTTACCTCAAACTCAGACTAGTTATTAACTATCAAAAGGGGAACCCACACAACAAGGGCAGGTAACCATCAGAATGTTTTTGACTCAATTATGCCCCTTGTGTGACTTAGAATTTTCAGTAACAATCATTTCTAAAAGTGACTGCAGCTGAGCCTCTGCTCCCGCATGTGGTGCTCTTGTTATTTGTATGACAATAGAGGAATTAAGAACCATTTTGTTTCTCAGTATACAATTGACATGTTTCTATTTTGGGTGGCAAAGATCAAGCTTTAGGTAAACTCTGGGTTTCAAGATGGATTACTCTATCCAAGAACTTTTCTTGTCTAAAAACAACTTGACTACAGAAACTATCTGCTTGAATTAGCTCTATGGTTTTATTCCGTAACTTTGTGATTGTTTGTATTTTCCATGTGAGAGCCAAATAATCAAAAGGACATTTTCAAATGCAAACTGAAGGCCTTTGCCAAGCATATCTCGCAAAAAGTCAGAATTGTGGATCCAAGATCAGACTGCAGTGGTCTAAGGCTTTGCTGAAGAAAACTACAGTTCTGTAAGGCACTTTGATGGTTAATCCTTTACCAGATAGTCTTGTTTTATCCCTTTATCTCACAGAACCGAGTTTTAATGACCATGAGGAAGATGCCTTTTGCAAAACATTACGGAAAAGGAGAAAATGCTAGTAATCAGCATTTCTCGTTTCCCCGACAATGTTTTCTTTATTTTCACAAGGAAATTCTACTATGTCAGTGGTGTTTAATTTGCATTTGGAATATGATCTTAATATGGACAAGTCTAAAATTTTGTGATATGGAGAAGAGTAAAAGACCCAGAAAAAGAAGCTTTTTGAAAACAATTTGAGAAAAGGGAAAATACTTGTAACCAGCATTTTTGTCTTTTCTAGCCTTCCACATACAAATCCCATGATAAAAGCCATGTTTGATATATCATCTGCAAATGCTTTAAATTTTGGAAGAATGCAAATTTTTGTTGTCTGGTAAAGAACTGACACACTTGGTAGACAGCTTTCTGTGCATCATGCTTTTTTATTATGTAACTCTTTTTTTATGATTAAATATTTGGATATATAAATATACCAGGTGACAAGATTTGTTAATACTGCATGTCACGTTACATAACTTTCAGCTTACTGAGAAATTAAATGAAAGATCATGAAATACTAATCATGAAATAATATTGGATTTTTTATCATAAATAAATGGAAGATCCAGTATAAACATAGAAAGAAAAAACTACATGTATATCTTTATAATGACCTGGTTAAAATAAAATCTTATTTTCTTTGTATGTCTATACATATGTTTTCTTTGTGTGAAAGCAATTAGCTAGAATAAACATAACAAGTCCCACTCCATTCATGGCTGCTGTAATAAGTATGGGTATGGTATACGCCCCTGTAACATCTCGTATGGCACCTGAAAAAATGGCGGGAAAAGATTAAATCCACGTTTCGATCTCTGACTGCCAAACAGATGCAGCAAACACTCTCAGTAAAATAAATCAGAAAATGTTAAAGTTTGTCCAGAATGGCTTATAAAATTTTGAAGACAGGTCCATGACTAGTGGCCATTTTCACTTATCATTCTTAACCCTTTTCCTGCTGAATAAGTTAATTGAAACTTTCAATCCGATGGTAAAACCATGAACACTGCTATTTCAAAAGTATTTTTTTGGAGAATAATATCGCCTTATCGGACAGTGTAGATCCAAGATCAGACTCTACATTCTGTGCAGTCTGATCTTGTTCTACATTGTATGCACCCCCAGCTGGGCGGGGGGATAGAAATAGCTCAGCTGTCGCACTACAGCAGGGGTAAGACCCCCCCACTGTGCCTGCCTGTTTGCCGTGGGCTGCAACTCGTGTCGTTCGATGACGGGATCCTGGTGGTTGAGTGGATTCAGAGTATGGCCCTTTGATAGCTCTGTTTTTGCAACACACCACTTTGGCCTTGAACTGAACTAAACGAGGGGTCAGGAAGGCCCGTCCTGATCAGTCGGCTGGTCATGCCGAGCCCTAGGGTGTTTCTCTGACTGTTTTCTTTTACACATACATACACAGATACATTATTTCTCTGTCATCAGTTGCTGTATGTCAATACCCTAGAAGGCGGTGGCTCATGGGCTAATCGGGTGAAAGTCTGGTGTTTGATTGACACTTGTAAATGCCCAAAGACAGTCTATGCTTGGTATGACATTCTGCGGGCCTACATTTGTCCGGTCTAGCCCTTTCACTTCGAGTATATCACCGATGTATCCTTGTCATGATCTGAGTTAGGTTTCCCCGGATCATGTCCCCTTGTTGGGCTCCGAGGCGGGTGGGGAGCATCGGTGATGAATATTCAACAACAACTATGGCTTCTCAAAAAAAGGCCAAGCGTGTACTCTCTGACTCAGATTCTGAATCAGAATACTCAAGACCTTCAACAACTTTTGCTCGCTTTTTAGTTATTGAATCAGTTGACTCTTCTAAACCAGTAACAAAACTCTCACCTTTTATCATTGAAAAATCTATCTCATCAATCTTAGGCACACCAAAATCTGTTAAAAAACTTAAAAATGAAACCTTGCTTGTTGAGTGCTTCTCGCAACAACAAGTTAGAAACCTGCTTGGACACAAGAAACTTTTCAATCTTGATGTCAAAATCTTTCCTCACAAGACCCTTAATACCTCCAAGGGGGTCATTAGATGCAAAGAATTAAGCTTCTGTGACTCTTTGGAGGAAATCAAATCAAACCTCAAAAGCCAGGCTGTGTCTGATGTGAAAAGAATTTCAGTTCTCAGAAATGGCATTCGTAGAGATACACATACCTATATCTTAACATTCTCTACGCCAACTCTCCCTACTTCAGTTAAAGTTGGATTTCAATCGGTCAAGGTCGATGTTTATGTGCCCAATCCGTTGCGCTGTTACAGATGCCAACGGTACGGCCATCATGAAAGTAACTGCAGAAGCACACCTGTTTGTCCCAAATGTGCTTTTGAAGGGGAAGACCATGACCAAAAGACTTGCAATAACCCCCTTCTCTGTGTCAATTGCAAGTCTTCTCATCCTACCTATTCCAAAGAATGTCCAGTTTGGAAAGAGGAGAAAGAAATCCTGTCAATCAAGTTTAAGGAGAATGTTACCTTCTTGGAAGCCAGGAAAACAGTTGAAAAACGCAGGTCTGATCAGGCTTTGTTGAGCAAAAGCACAACATATGCAAATGTTGCTTCTCCTTTGCCTGCAAATGGACATTGTCCAACCTGCGAACTGTTGGCTAAAAAACTTCTCCAAAAGTTTCCTGAAATGACTGATGAACTGAAAGCTCTCATTCCCAATGTCCAAATTCCAACACCTTCTACTCAGACTCAGCCTGCGTCTGAAACAAACAAAACTTCTACACCCTCAAAATCCACAGACTCTCAAAGTATCTCTTCACAAAAAACTTCAAAACCATCTACCTCCTCACAAAATATCTCTTCGAAAAAAGCTTCAAAGCCATCTCCCCCTTCACAACAGCCTCCAAAGAAACCCCAACCTCCATCTTCACAGTCTACAACTAAATCTAACGTCTCATCTAAAGAGAGCAAATCTAATCATGCACCCCGATCTCCTAAAAGATCTTCTTCGAAATCGAAACCACAACCCAGAGATACCCATGAATCTTGTGAAATCACAATCAGAGTAAATGATCCTGTCCCTACCTCCAATAGATTTTCGGAGCTAGAGGACATGGATGCAGATGCTGAGAATCTGGAAGGTGAGGCTTCAGATTCGGAAGTCTCTATCTGGTCGATTTCTAAGGATCCTTGGAACAAGGACACTGACACTTGGCACTCGTCCATACCCGAGACAAGTGTAATGAAATCTTAATCAATCTATTTTAAAATGCATTGGTTTACGGCCTCTTTTTTTACGTTAGCTTTTATACTTTCTTCATGCACAATGGATACCATTATCCAATGGAATTGTCGAGGTCTGAAGTCAAACTTTGATGAACTTTCCCTTTTAATCAATGATCACAAACCAGTTGCTGTTTGTCTGCAAGAAACCTTCCTTAAACGGGAGGATGATATCTCTATCAAATATCATTCCATTTACAATAAAATCTTTACCGAAGGCGAAAAAGCCAGAGGTGGTGTTTCTATTATTGTTAACAACAACATTCCTCATAAAGTTATCTCTCATAATACAAACTTGCAAGCTGTTGCCATCAGGTTATCTTTACACAGTGCTGTTACACTGTGTTCTTTATATCTCCCCCCGAGCACACCTATCAATGAGACCAATCTGAATGATCTCATTTCCCAATTGCCATCCCCCTATATTCTTGCTGGGGACTTTAATGGTCACAATGTTATGTGGGGTTGCGATGACACTAACCAGAGAGGTTTACAGTTGGAGAGCTTCATTTCGAACAACTCTTTGTCTTTCATGAATGATAACAAGTCCAAAACCTACTTGCATCCAGCAACTGGATCTTACTCTTCCATTGAGTTAACCTTATGCAGCCCAGTCTTACTTCCCAATTTCACCTGGAAAGTGACTGAGGATTTGTGTGGAAGTGATCACTTCCCCATTATCTTTTCATCTACACAACCATCCAGCAATGTACGACCGCAGAAATGGAAGCTTTCCAAAGCCAATTGGAATAAATTTGAAACCCTCTGTGAACAGACCATTACACATGACAAATTTGGAGATTGCGATGATCCTGCAAAACTTTTTACTTCCCTATTAATTGATGCAGCTAAACAGTCCGTCCCTCAGACCTCGACAAATCCAAAACGTCCTGACAAGCCTTGGTACAATGATGATTGTAAACAGGCTGTCAGAGACAGAAAACAAGCCCTTAGAAAGTTTAACCTCAGGCCTACCAAAGAAAATCATAACTTATTCCGTATTTCCAGAGCAAAGGCTCGACGAACCATTAGAGAAAGTAAGCGCAAGGCTTGGAGACAATATGTCTCTAAATTAAATAGTAGAACTACTACTAAAAAAACCTGGGACATGATCAGAAAGATCAATGGCAAAGGCCAGCCCCCTCTTAGTCACCTTAAAGTTAACAATACTTCGTTGGAATCACCCCAAAATATAGCTGATGCTCTCGCCGACACCTTTTGCAAAAAGTCTTCCTCTGCAAACTATTCTGAAAAGTTTCAGAGGAATAAAGCCAGAGAAGAAAAGAAAAAACTTAATTTCAATTCTTCTAATTCAGAGCATTATAATAAACTCTTCACCTTTAAAGAATTAAAATCTGCTCTGAATAAAGCTCACGATTCTTCTCCTGGCCCAGATAAAGTTCATTACCAGTTTTTAAAACACTTACCTTTTACTTCTCTCTCAGTTTTACTTGATATTTTCAATGATATCTGGCAGTCAGGTGGTTTTCCTTCATCCTGGCGGGAAGCACTAGTCATTCCTATCCCAAAACCTGGCAAGGATACTAGTGACCCGGCTAACTATCGGCCAATAGCTCTTACAAGTTGTCTCTGCAAGACCTTAGAACGTATGGTCAATGACAGGCTTGTTTGGTTTTTAGAGAAAAACAACCTCATCGTTGATGTACAGAGTGGATTTCGACGCCAACGTGGCACCATAGATCATCTTGTCCGCTTTGAAACCTTTGTCAGAGAAGCCTTTATTAATAGACAGCATGTAGTATCTGTCTTTTTCGACCTTGAAAGTGCTTACGATACGACTTGGAAATACGGAATTCTTAAAGACTTGCATGACTTTGGTCTTCGAGGCCGTCTTCCTCTTTTTATTTCAGCCTTCTTGGATGAACGTCTTTTCCGCGTCCGAGTTGGTAATACTGTCTCGGGAGCCCGTGAACAGGAGATGGGTGTACCCCAAGGATGTATTCTCTCTGTTACACTTTTCAGTGTGAAAATAAACAGTATAGTTAAAGCTATCTGTCCTGGTGTAGACTGTTCCCTTTATGTTGATGACTTCGTTATATGCTTCAGATCTCGAAATATGAATATTATTGAGAGACAACTTCAACAGTGTCTCAACAAGCTCCAAACGTGGTCTGATGAAAATGGCTTCAAATTCTCAAAGTCCAAAACTAAGTGCATGCACCTCTGTATTCTACGAGGTGTTCATCCAGACCCTGAACTGTATTTGGACAAAACTAAAATTGAAGTCGTTTCTGAGTTTAAATTTCTTGGAGTCATCTTTGACAGAAAGCTTTCCTTCCTTCCTCACATCACTGCACTTAAAAAGAAGTGCAAGAAGGCTCTTAATCTTCTTAAGGTTGTGGCCCATTCTGAATGGGGAGCAGACCGTAAAGTCCTCTTGCGGCTTTATCGGTCTTTAGTTCGCTCCAAATTAGACTATGGATCTATTGTATACGGATCTGCCCGTAAATCTTACCTGAAAATTCTCGATTCTATACACCACGAAGGTCTGCGTCTTGTACTTGGAGCTTTCAGAACTTCTCCCGTCAATAGTCTCTATGTTGAGGCTAATGAACCTTCTCTTTCTTACAGGAGGGAAAAACTCTCGCTTCAATATCTTTTAAAACTGAAGTCCAATCGTTTTAATCCAACTCATAACATTGTTTTTAAACCTCAATATAAACATCTTTTTGAAAGGAAACCAAATGATATTCCTCCATTTGGTATCCGCATGGAGCCCATTGTAGATAACCCTGGCATAGACACTGAGTCTATTGCCGACTATAAAATCTCTGAAATCCCTCCATGGACACTAAACAGTGCAGAATTCAGATTTGACCTTGCATCTGACAAAAAGTCTGTCACGGATAGAACTGTGTTTCATGCTAGATACAACGAGATAAAGGAGCATTATTTTTCCTTCAAACCAATCTATACAGATGGATCCAAAGAAGGAAATTCTGTAGCAGCTGCCGCTGTTTATGGAAAAAGGAGCCTAAAGTGTCGCCTTCCAAACAACTCCTCTATTTTCTCTGCTGAAATTAAAGCAATTGATCTTGCCCTTAATCTAGCTGAACGTTCTAATTCCAACCGTTTCATTATCTTTTCGGATTCTTTGTCAACATTACAAGCCCTTTCACATCAATGCCTTGAGAATCCCTTAATCTGTAGTTTACTCGAAAGGATCTCACAAATTTCTTCTATGAATAGATTGGTGTTCTGCTGGCTTCCAAGTCATGTAGGCATCAAAGGCAATGAAAATGCCGATAGGTCTGCCAAATCTGCACTTAACCTTCCCATTTCAGATTTTAAAGTTCCACACACTGATTTTAAATCCTCCGTTTTAACACATATCCAATCTTCTTGGCAATCCCAGTGGGATGCTGATGTTTTCAATAAACTGCATTCAGTTAAACCGTCCCTTGGTGAATGGTACCCAGTTTACAGGTCTGTTCGTCGAGAAGAAGTGATAATTGCACGACTTCGAATTGGCCATTCACGCATCACACATTCCTGGCTCTTGACCAGAGACGATGCCCCTGAATGTATTCCATGCAATGCATCCTTTTCTATAAAACATATCCTACTAGATTGCATTGACTTTCAGCCAGTTCGTTCAAAATATTTCAACGTCGATAGTTTAAAGAATCTTTTTGATTCTGTCAGCGTTGAATCTATTATCGCTTTCATAAAAGAGATTGGCATTTACAATAAACTGTGATATTTACTCTTGAGTTTCTTACCCATCTTTTTACATTCTTTATACGCCTTTATATTGGATATCTTGTCAGCTGATTCATAGTCTTACCTTTTTTAATCTAAAACTTTTGAGTTTTAACACTCATTTCCAAGGAAAAGAAATTTTCTCAGTCCTACCCTTTAATCTAAAACTTTTGAGTAGGCAGGGAATACCCAGCCACTCAATATCATATTTTATGCACATTATAAATGACACAAATTTCTTCTTCAATTAAAAACTTCTCACTATTAATCCAACATTTAGTTCAAACGTTTTTATCACATTCTTAACTCTGTTATTTAAACCTTTTGAGTTGATAGGGATTGCCCTGTCACTCAATAATGTCCTTTATACTTATTAAGATCACACATAATTCTTCTTAATTCAACTCTTTTACTATTATAAATGTATTCAAACCTTTTTCAGTTTAAAATCCCACTTTTACTATCTTTTAACACAGATGTGCGCGCTGAATGACCGAAGCTGTCGATGCGCCATAAAGCAACATTCATTCATTCATTCATTCTACATTGTATGCAAAAAGTCAGTGAGTTGTGCTTGGCAGCCTATGAGTTAACCCTTAGAGCACCAAATAAACCTATTGGACATAATTATTCAGTCTACAAATAAGATTTCCCCCCCCCCCCCCAAAAAAAAAAAAATAGATCTAATAATAATAATAATTGCTATTTGATGGTTGTTTTTTTTTTACTGTTTAAGTTAATCAGACAGTATAGATTAAAGATCAGACTGCACATTTTTTGGTCTGATCTTGATCTACACTGGCTTCAAAAGCAACTATAGTTGTGAAAGGCTCTTTAAGGGCTGATAACTTTCTTAATTTTCAAGAATTTATAAATGTCAAATTTACATAATTTCTGGCTCACTAAACCAAACTGGCTAAAGCAGTTTGATGTAGATCTACCCAGTCATGGCTTGCGTTACTTTCTAAATCTAGAATAAGACTGAGAATACAATTAAAAGTGGTTGGTGAATTCAGACCCAAATTTTACTGTCTGTGCAGTCTGATATTTATCCAATGAGTCTGCCAGGTTTGCTGGAGTTCTAATCTGTAACTGTGACTTCACTCTTTACCATACATTATTTTAGACCAGTGCAAATTGAAAGTAGTTGCAGACACATAAGATGATTTTTGGAAGGGAAAAAGCATTGTTGGCAATAGAGAAAATGCTTGTTGCCACTTTTTCCCCTTCCTCCGAATAAAAAAAGATGTTAAAAAAAAAAAATACGCACGGCTACTTAAACCAGTTTGTTGAAAAGGATAAACATGTTTACACAGATGGCCATGTTGATTAATTGTATGGTGTTTAACGCCCTTTTTGACTTTATTTCAGTTATATCACGGTGGCCAGTGCACCTATCCGTCCTTTTCTGGAGTTTCTTTTACAAGTACTCCGCACATTATTCTGTCCAAGCCACTGGTTGCTTTCACACATAACCATCATCGAAACATGATCAGTAGTGAGAGAGGAATGAATCCTGTCGCCGTGACTATCACAGATGGCAATACAGTAAACCTGCCGAATTAAAATGTTCTGCCCAAACTTTACCGGTGCAAACACACATGACCAGCATTCTGGGAAAAGAGGGTATAATGGATCATTATGATCCACTGTGACTTGCAACACGCGAAAAGGGGCATTCGGACATTTGCGTAAAGTGTCTTCTCGGATCAGCCTGCGCAGAATCCGAGACGGCACTTCACGACTACATTAGATTTTGTGCTAGAGTAGACTTGTGCAAAACAGAAAATTAAATAAAAACGGAAAGTGTCTTTTCGGATCCACCCCCCCCCCCCCCCCAAAAGCAGGGAAATTCTATTGTCTTCATAAACGAGAAGACAACTAGTGATCATGGGAACAAACAATAAAGCATAATGCCTATCTACCTGCTACAGGGCTGACGGCCAAGTTGGAAAGTCCTGTCACAGTAATCAACAATCCCATGGCATACGGTAGGTACTGGACATCAACAATTTGGGCTGACGTCACCACACTTATCGAAATATGGACACCAAAACCGTTTCCCAAGAAGCAACAGAGAATGTAGTAGACGACCAGGTTTTCACCAAAAGCCATTAAAATCATTGAAATCGTAGATAAAGCTGTGGCAGTTATCGGTAAGACAAATGTGGTGTCAAAAGGACATGGGAGCAGCGTGCCATGCGCAATCCGACCCAGTATGCTTGTGACGGTCAGAATGGTGAGGCCAAGAGCCCCTTCCGTTTCTGTGTATCCACTATCCATAATTATGTCGACGATGAACACCGTAAATAGCAAAGAACAATTCAAGGAAAATGTCAGACCTATCAAGGTGAAAGTAAAACTTTTTACCCTCATTATATGTATCAGTTTTTCTTTGAGATCTTCTGGCTTTGTCTCCGTATGTAAGTTTTCCTGCGTTATGATGTCGCCATCCATGTCGGCTCCTGGAACATTGCCATGATGACTATCGACATTTGCATCAAAATGAACCACTCTAGTCTGCGACTTCGTATCTGTTGCAGCTACAGGAAATGAACTTGCGGGGTCTACAGTTGACGGTTGATAACTCACGTCTATGCACTCTAAAGTCATTTTGCATTGAAATGGGCCAGTTTTGTGCTCCTCGTTGGAGATCATTAATGGTTTGTTGCTACTGTTGAATATCGCGTCAATATTTTTGGTTTTGTTTGCTTTATTTGCAATTGAACTCAATGCATGGACTGATGTAGAGCTGCCATTCTCTGCGAAAGAATGTTGATCTGCTCTTTCTACAGGACCTGGAGCTTGTTCTTCATCGAAGCCGCTGTTTATTTGTCCAGTTTGGGTCTGATCGCATTCTCTAGTGCAAGATTTGGTACCAGATTTGTTAAGTCCATTGTCACATGCGGTGAACTTGGATTCTTGTTCAGTGTTCTCTGGTTCACGTTCTATGTTCTCTGATCCAGACTCACCCAATGATTTTAGGGGACTTCTCCTTGGTGGTGTCCATAGCAACGCCAGCACAGCACAATTCATGTCCATTCCACAAAGTATCAACAGCGTACCATTCAACCCATAAGTGTCACTAGGAAAAAAATGAAACAGAAGAAAGAAGTAAAGAGGTCGTCTCTATCTTCGATATTTTGTATTTTCTTAACCCTTATCCCGCTAAATAACTAAAATGAAATTTTCAGTTTGATAGTAAAAACCCAAATATTGCTTTTTCAAAGGTATGTTTCGGGGAATTATATTTCCTCAGCGGACAGCTTAGACCCAAGATCAGACTGCACGTTCTGTGCAGTCTGATCTTGATCTACGCTGTCCCGTAAAAGGTCAGTGAGTCGCGCTTAGCAGCCTAAGGGTTAATTGAAACTTGTGTGTATGTGTCTCTAGAATAAGCATATATGAGTCATGCTCTTTGAAAAAGGGGGCTTAATGCATCTGCAAAATGTCTCGACCCAGGTCAGCCTGCGCAATCCTGGCAGGTTGACCTAGTTAAAAACTTTTTGCCATTGGCCAATTTTCTTTATGTTAAAGGATCACTGTACCTTTCAATCATCTATAAGACAAAATGGATTTTATGGTTACATAATTACGCGATGACTTGCTTGGTATCATTCATCATGGGGATATATTAAAGGCATCCTTTTGCCAGAGCGTTGCTTATATATAAAATGAACTATGCTCTGTGAAAAGAGGGCTTAATGCATCTGCGAAAAGTATCGACCCAGGTCAGCCTGCGCAATTGGTCAATTTTCTGTATGTACAAGGACCAGTGTACCTCATGATTAAGTCGTTTGTTGAAAAAAATGTGGCTAATTTGGATCATTATATATGTGATTGGTAGTCTCAATAATGAGACGCTACGGTGATTTTTTTTTTTTCATATTTGGACATTTATTGTACACCGTACCGTCTCAAGTGCCGAGCCCCGGTAGCTCAGTCGGTAGCGTGCAGGACTTGAGAACACGGGGTCCAGAGTTCGATCCCTGGCTCGGCCAATTTCTTTCCGAGGATTGATGATAGTCACTGCGACAGGAGTCATTCCTCTCCCACCGCTGACCATTGTTTCGACAATGATTATGTGGGAAAGCAGCCAGTGGCTTGGAAAGAAAATTGTGCGAAGTACTGGTAAAAAAGAGACCCCAGGAACGCATGGATAGGTGCACTGGGCGCCGCGATATAACTGAAATAATGTTGAAAACGGCGTTTTACACCATACAATCAATCATAAAAACCGTCTCAAGTCCATCGTAAATTTTCCGGTTGCAAAGATAGAGCGCTATACTGACTCTGTTTCATTGGTTTAATCTGTATTGCAGCGAAATGCAACTAACTTTTAGTTACAAACATGACCAAAGACAAATGATTAAACCTTTCATTACAGAAAGAGCTTGTAGAAGTCGTTTATAACATGTAAATCTCGGAAAAAAAAAACTGACGAAATTTATCGTGCGTGGCGGCCATTTTGAGTGTTTTCGCGAACGTAAACAACTCGAGTAACAGATGAAATGCACGGTTTTTTCTATGTTCAGCGTTTAAATTGAAAATATTTGTATTTTGAACGAAGAGTTATTAAATACGCAAGCAACAGGCATGTTTAAATCCTAGTTTTGTGCTCTATTTGCAAAATTATGAGAGTTCAAACTTGCGCACAAAATCCGTGCGGAGCTTTCAACTGATTTTGTCTTGATTGTCTCTCTACCCAGAGGCGACCAGTCAAAAAGTAAGATCGCCTTTGGGGACAGTTATCTGTACTAATGTGATTGGTTGCTTGGTATCATGCATCACGGAGATGCATTAAACCCCCTTTTGCCAGAGCACGGCTCAAATGTAATTTATTTTGTACACAAATGTTAGTGAATGTTTATTTTGGAGAGGACATAGCGTTGATCAGAACATGTTTCGAGTGCTGGTATGAATTGCTCGCCTTGAATTAATTCATAGATAACACTGCATCGTGAATTCATTCTCCAACGAAATTAAATGACCCATACTGTGTGAAAAAGCGGCTTGGTGCATTTGCAAAAGGTATTGACCCATGTCAGCCTGCGCAGTCCGCGCACACTGACATGGGTCGAAACCTTTTGCTACTGGTCAATTTTCTGCATGTACAAGGACCATTCTACCTCAGGATTCGAAACTTTTAACTTTTTCGTAATTTTTCCATGGATCTTTATACCTCTTGTTACAGCTGGTCGTTAGACAAAATGCATTTTATGGATTCATAATTATATGGTGACTTGCTTGGTGTAATGCATTACGGAAATGCGTAAAACACCCTTCTGCCAGAGCATGGTTCAAAAATAAAACAGCCTACCTTAGGTATCTAATGAGATAGATGAGAACCATTCCGCCGACCCCCGAGCTGGACACCATTATCGAGAGGGCAAGGACACACAACTTCCCGGTAAAATGTTGACGAACGGCCACTGAAGTTGTCACCAAGCACATTCCAGACCCGCACCCTAGTTAAGGTACTATATCATTTAACCAATATACACTCAACAAAACATATAAACTTCCACTTTTAAGCTGCAATTCTCCGCATATATATCTTTTTTAATGCATCACTGTCAAGAAAAGAGACTTCATCTTTCCACTAAGCCAAGCAGAACTCCTTGCAATGATCATGCCTTTTGTATTACTTTTAAGTCGTTAAAGTAAATAAAAAAAAGGCGGCCAAAATTATACAAAGCGAGTGTTGAAATGCATTTAAATTTGTACCATGCCATTTACAAGTATAGAAATTATTGTGAAGATGACAATCTGTTATTGTACGGTGGGGATCTATGTGTTAGTCGCTGGCAGAGAAATAAATTTCAAAACTAGGTTAAACGTTGCCAAGTCACTCTATCTTTTATTTACTTCTTGCCTGATTTTGAGCACCTGCATTGTTTTTTGGCTGCTATTGGGGCTTTAAATCTTCACTTAGAGGAAGGGGGCTTTTGAAAACATTGTTAAAAAAGGAGAAACTGCTGGTAACCAGCATTTTCTCCTTTTCCCACAATGTTTTAATTCCCTATTAAAATTTTTAAAAAATCGGTTTTTAGTGACATTTACTTTAAGATCTGCTAATTATGGTGGCATATTTCTGCTACGAGATACGAGACAGCTATCATGATAATTTTTTAAAACTATCGCGATAAACTAAAGTTTCCTGGAAATTCTAACGAGATAGTGAAAAGTTTCCTGAAAAAAATATCACGATTTTTTAACGCAAAATTTCTCAGTCGTATGGTGGCATATTTCTGCCGCAAGATACGAGATAGCTATTGCAATAATTTAAGAAAACTATCGTGATAAAACAAAGTTTCCTGGAAATATAATCTAGATAATAAAAATTTTCACGATAAAAATATCGCGATAATTTTAACTGTTATCATGAATTTTTTTGCTGTCGTGCCCATAACTGACATTCACAGTATCTATAATTAGATACGGTTTCGGAACATCTTCGTCTACAACCTTATGAATTCTCCTTCTACAACCTTATAAATTCTCCTTTCCCCTGAATGGTTTCAAAGTTGTTCGTAGGAGGCATTTCGAGTCGTCTCTGTGATTTTATAGGCTTCTGTTCATTTCGAGTCTTGTCAAAATTTACAAATAAAGCTACAATCGTTAATAACTCGAATTTTTACTAACTGCAATCTAGTAAAGTCAAAAACTACCGAGTTTATCCAAATGGTAAATTTTCTATTTATAGATATCGAGACACGGATAGAGCTCACTCGTCACAACTCGGCCGATTCCGTACCTACATCTAACGTCGTCCGTATCAAGGAGATTTCCATTTTGAAATGAGAATCACGTGATTCTATATATAGCGCGCCACTGACAGTCGTGTAGCAACGACATAAACAACCTCGATGAAATTATTCATATCTGTTTATCTGTCGGTAAAAATTTCAATCGAAATTGATAAACCACGTTAAATAATGAATGTACGAACTGTTTGTCAACTGAACTGAAATACAGTTAGAAAGGTTTCGATAGAAAATTGAAACTCAAGTTCTCTTTTTTAAGAGGAGCCTTACAATTTTCAGAACGGTTAACCGGCGTATTTCCGGGTATGTATCGATCTGATGCATATTAATCCACCAGTTACAGCCGAGGGATATGATGGCTCCCATCACCCGAGGTATGCCGAATGGGATAGAGCTATCACGGTAATTTTATCTCGATGTCAGCTTCGTGCACGATTAAAAAGTTTTGCGTTAGAATATTAAGTTTATCGTGATATTTTTTTCAGGAAACTTTTCGCTATCTCGATAAAATTTCCAGGAAACTTTAATTTATCGCGATAGTTTTCTAAAATTATCATGATAGCTATCTCGTATCTCGCGGCAGAAATATGCTACCATACAATCGTGCACGAAGCTGACATTCGAGATAAATTTATCGTGATAGTTCTATCTGTTTCTCGATATCTATAAATGGAAAATTTATCATTTGGATGAACTCGGTAGTTTTTGACATCACAAGATTGAAGTAAGTAAAAATTCGAATAATTAAATATTGTAGCTTAATTGGTCAATTTTGACAAGACTCGAAATGAACAGAAGTCTGTAAAATCACAAAGACGACTCGAAATGCCTTCTACGAACACTTTAAATCCATTCAGGGAAAAGGAGAATTCATTAGGTTGTTGACGAATATGTTCCGAAACCGCATCTAGTTATAGATACCGTGAATGTCAGTTATGGGCACGAAAGCAAAAAAAATCATGGTAACAGTTAGAATTATCGCGATATTTTAATCGTGAAAATTTTTATTATCTAGATAATATTTCCAGGAAACTTTGTTTTATCACGACAGTTCACTTAAATTATCGCAATAACTATCTTGTATCTCGCGGCAGAAATAGGCCACCATAGCTAATGCCTTCAGTTTCGACAGGTTCATAATTTTGTCGTCTGGTAAAAGTTAACACTTTGAGCGAGAGAAGAAGTTACCTTTTATAGCTCCAATACATATAACAAGATAGGTCAGTGAAATGGCCCAAAACGATAGGAACAGACCTGCACTTGTTAAACCAGCCCCGAGAAACCCGATCCATTTTGGACCATATTTATCAGTCAGTGTACCGTATAGAACACCTGAAAACAGCATGTATTGAGATTTATCGTGAGAGTATATATAGATCTACGGAATATTATGGAAAGCAATGGCTGTCTTATATCGTTCTTTTACAGTTCATTGCACCGTTGTTGTAATACATGTATATGGTTTCATTACAGCTATATATATAATGAAAACATGTTCATATGGAACCAACCTTCATTATATTAATCCATAACTTCAATATATTGAACGGAATAGTCCATGTATTAATCTGAAGTAGCATTATATGATATCATTTGAACAATGTATTAAACGGTAACTCCTGGGTATGGAAACAATTAAATCATGTATTGAACCAACTGTCCTTATATGATACGGATTCATCAATATATTGAACCAAACTGTGTTTATATTAATGCATTTGTCCATATATTGAACCAAAGTAGCATGGTATGGTTTGCATTCATCAATATATTGAACCAAACGTGCTTATATTAATGCATTTGTCCTTACATTGAACCAAAGAAGCATGGTATGGTTTGGATTCATCAATACATTGAACCAAACTGTGCTTATATTAATGCATTTGTCCTTACATTGAACCAAAGAAGCACGGTATGGTTTGGATTCATCAATACATTGAACCGAACTGTGCTTATATTAATGCATTTGTCCTTACATTGAACCAAAGAAGCACGGTATGGTTTGGATCCATCAATATATTGAACCGAACTGTGTTTCTATTAATGCATTTGTCTTTACATTGAACCAAAGAAACATGGTATGGTTTGGATTTATCAATATATTGAACCAATCTGTTTATATAGTAGCCGTATTCGACTGGTAATTACGGTTTTTCGTGTTGCACTCTTTGTATTCGACTGGTAAATTTCGTGATTTCGTAAACTTTCGTGAAGCACAAACCTTACGCTCTCAAATCGTCGTAATCTTTGTGCAGCACGAAACGGGCACCTTACAGGTAGGCGGAGCTTAATATTCATTTTCGTGCTTCACGAAAGTCGACCAGTCGAATACCGTTATTGATTCGTTTCGTCTTTATATCGTTAATATTAGCACGGGCGGAACTTATACCAACACAGCAAAAAAAAACGGGCTTGATCGAAAATGATGACTAAGCATTTTTCCCCTTAAACCTTAGAGCGCTAAATAAATGAACAGCCCCCTTTTCATTTAGGAAAAAAAAAAATCCAAAATATATTCATTTCAATGTTGCTATTGCCAGAATGTGTAATAGAGTAGCGGACAGTGAAGATCCAAGATCAGACTGCACAGAGTATTTTTGGCTGGCTAAATTGTCCTGGGCCAAATCGTTCTGTCCGAAACATCGGCTGGCCAATTTCTCCAACATTACTTTCAAAGAATATAGAATCTACCTAACCCTCATCCCTGTACCAAATGATTTAATTTTAGACTCGTCCAAATGGAAAGCATTTGCACATAACGAATCAAATGTAGACCATTTGCTGATTTTAATCGTTGAAAGGGTGAAGAAAAATTAAAAAAAAAAAAACAATGTGGGAAAAGGAGAAATAATGGTTATCTGCCATTTTCCTTTTTCCACATTGTTTTCAACAACCGTCTCTCTCGGGAATCATCAAAGACGGGATAGTTTGGTTAAGAGTTAAAAGACTCGGTTATGGCCTTTTAAAGTCAGAGAAACAATGTCCAGACATTACAATTTCATGGTCTTTTTTTTTTTTCATATATATCCTACATAAATAGACAATAAAGACCTTAGATATGTACGTCTGTGATATTGATCTGTGTTGCATTCAAAGGAAAGTCTGATCTTAATCTATTATTGTCTTCAATAGTTGTTTTTGCGGACAGTGTAGATCAAGATCAGACTGCACATTTTGTGCAGTCTGATCGTGGATCTTCACTGTCTGCTACTTTATTACACATTCTGCCAATAGTAACATTGAAATGAAAATATTTTGGATTTTTTTTCTAAATGAAAAGGGCCTATGCATTTATTTAGCGCTCTAAGGTTAAAGGGAAAAATGCTTTGTCATCATTTTCGATCAAGCGCGGAGCGGGTTTTTCTCCGGTGTTGGTATAAAAAACGCCCGATCTGATAACCATATAAAGACGAAACGAATCAATATAAAGGTAGAGCGGTGTAATACATCATCGATTGGTTTAATAAAAGCAAACTTCGTGTAATATGTTGTCAAGTTGAATCCATATATGGTTGAATTGGTATGATACGAGAACAGTTGGTTCAATATATATTTGGATTGGAATAATATAAAGGAATTTTCGTTTAATATAATGTCTAAATGAAAGCATATCATGCTTCTTTGGTTCAATATAAGGACAAATGCATCAATATAAACACAGTTTGGTTCAACATATTAAGGAATCCAAACCATATCATGCTTCTTTGGTTCAATATGAGGACAAATGCATTAATATAAATACAGTTTGGTTCAACATATTGAGGAATCCAAACCATATCATGCTTCTTTGCTTCAATATGAGGATAAATGCATTAATATAAACACAGTTTGGTTCAATATATTGATGAACCCAAACCATACCATGCTTCTTTGGTTCGATATATGGACAAATGCATTAATATAAACACAATTTGGTTCAATATATTGCTAAATCCGTATCATATAAGGACAGTTGGTTCAATACACGATTTGAATGGTTTTATACCCAGGAGTTGCCGTTTAATACATTGTTAAAATGATATTATATAATGCTACTATAGATTAATACATGGACAATTCCCTTCAATATATTGAAGTTATGGATTAATATAATGAAGGCTCGTTCCATATAAAAATATTTTCATTATATATATATAGTAGTTACAACAACGGTGCAATGAACTGTAAAAGAACGATATAAGACAGCCATGGCTTTCCATACAATATTATGTTGTAGTAACTTTCCTGGTCCTTGTATTTGATTCGAGCAGCGTGGGAAAATTTGATATCGCATGAGACCGAAGGTTTTCTTACGCTACGAGAAGCAAATACAAGCACAGGAAAAGTTACCAAAATGGTATTCCTTAAATGATATCTACAACTTTCAACTATAAAATATTGCAATTGTTGACATTTTACTCGAAAACCGTAAAAGAAGATGGATTAATTGGTAATAATTTCGTTTTTGTGGTATTTGTCGAAGACAATACCACTATGAGTTCAATATTGAATTTTGAAGACCATATATCGTATTTTGTGCAAAGCCGAAGGAAATAAACCCAATTAAACTCAATTTTTCTCAGACAAATGAGTTTTTCGGTATTACACAGATATGTAATTGGAAATGGCATGTTAAAATACACTGGGTGAGGCCATCGATCGTGGAAATACTTATTTTTGATTTAAAATAGCTTCACCCGCTCATAGCCTTCTATTGGCGCAATGATATACACAAAATTTGTCTACTGATCGCTTGGTCCTGGGCTTTTTCGTTCCAAAACCAGTTCGTACCTTGGCTTCTTCGTCCCATGATTGCGCGTTACTCCATTTGATTTTGCATGAATATTTATAGATCGAAATAATTGATTGTAATGTTGGGAATTAAATCTTTACGGCCAAAGATATCTCAAAATCATAGTTTTCATGTACAAACTTAATTTCATTCAATATATTTACATGGTTTCTCTCTCTATCCATCATGCATTCTACTGTCAAGGGACGTTACTCCTGACGCCATCTAATGATCAAAGGGAGACCACCAATACACAAATAATCGTAACTTTGTCATGAGTACTCTCCCTTCAATCAAAAAGGTATTCATCTGCTTTGTAGGTTGACTTTCAAGCAAATATTTGAATAATATTTCTCTTTTTCTTTCAAATTATTAATTCCTCACAATGGCTTCCTTGACAAATACCACTCCAGCGTTTTGAACGCTTTGATTATGAATAGCGGATGAATTTCATAGCGTAATATTTTGACAAATCAGATCGCATATCAATACGTGCGTAATTCGTGCACGAGATACGTAATCATACGTACCATATTTGGAACCGTGTTTGACACTGTATACGGATTTTTTTGTTTCTGTCGTGTGTGTTATTTTATTCCTATAAAGTGTATTATGTATGTATTTTTAGCCGGAAAAAGGTAATACTGGTATGCGATAATCTTTATAATTCGTGCATGGGATAAATTCCTGTGTGTCTTCTAATTGTGTTAACTCCTTACCAGACAAAATGTTCGGCGTGTCTAAATTGAAAGTGGTTGCAGACGACAAAGTAAATGTGACTCAAAAAATTGAAACTGGTTTTGGGAGGGATAGAAAACATTGCGGGAAAAGGAGAAAATACTCGTACCAGCATTTTCTCCTTTTCCCACAATGTTTTTAAAAGCCCTTTTCTTCAGAGTCTTTAAAACTCGGAATTGTGTGGTAAATGGTTAAAAGTTACTACCAGACAACACAACAGTAGACTCGGTCACATCAAAATCATTTGAGCCATGCTCGGACAAAAGGGGGCTTATTGATTCTCCGTGATGCATTATACCGAGCAAGCCATCACATAATTAATCGTGAGGTAGACTGGCCCATGGACACACAGAAAATCGACAAAAAGCGAAAAGTTTCGGCCCAGGTCAGCCTGCGCGGACTGCGCAGGCTGACCTGGGTCAATACTTTTCGCAGATGCATTAAGCTCCCTTTTCACAGAGCATGGCTCATTTGCAGGTGACAAAATCTAAAATAATTGAAGTTATTGGATTTGGCTTTGACACATAGTTCCAATTTTCTTCCAGATACCTCAAATATTCCAATAACCAAGGATTTCGTGTAAGTTTGGTCTTTCGAGAACTCATGTAAGAGTATGTACAGTTCACATTTACTAAAAAATGAGAAATAAGGTTCGGCCGAGCGCCGTGTGTCTCAACTTACTTCGCTCTTTCTATATATTAGATTATATAGAGGGCGATGTTTGTTAAGACACAACTGCCTGTGGTTTAGGGGTAGTATAAGTTTGGAGGTAAGAAGGTAGGTAGATAAATAGATATTGGTTTTCTATGGTGGCATATTTCTGCCACGAGATACGAGATAGCTATCATGATAATTTTGGTAAATTATCGCGATAAATTAAAAGTTTCCTGGAAATCTTATCAAGATCGTGAAAAGTTTCATGATAAAAATATCACGATAAACTTAATATTTTATCGCAAAATTTTTCCACCGTGCTCGAAGCTGACATGCGAGATAAAATTATTGTGATAGTTTTATCCGTTTCTCGATATCTATAAATAGAAAATTCATCATTTGGATGAACTCGGTAGTTTTGACTTAAGGGCAACTACAGCCAAAATCTCTTTTTTGGACATATGAATCCTTAAATGAAAACCATCTTAAAATTGAAAAACCGCATTTCAATGTCTATCGTAGAAAGAGAGTTTTAAGCGAAGATGTGGTTTGCACACCTGTGTGAGTTTGTGAAATGTTCGATAAACCGGATGTGATGCCACTCTTATTTCGGCTTCTGTGTACTGTTAATTTGATCTGATGCTGACTTTTTTTCTCTCAGCCTTATCCTCCCTCATGTCAGGAGACGACTTTTTTCGTCACAAAAATCCCTATCGTATGCCGGGTGCCGAGTTTAAGTACTATTTCGAGCCAGGAGATGACTATTTATTTGTCAGTCTGCTGTCTGTCTGTCTGTCTGTCTGAACTAAATGACATGGCTTAATATCAGATCTACCATTAATCCTCAAAAGGTTAAATAAACCTTCATGCCGATTGCAAAATTTTGAATAGTGCTAGTTTTTGGAGAAACAAAAATAGATGTTTCCGCATTGGACACTGTACATAAGATCAGATTGCATGTTCTTTGCAGTCTGATCTTAATATACACTGTTCTCAAAAGGTCATTGAGTCGCGCTCAGCAGCCTTGGGGCCCCACAGAAATTTAAATGATGCAAGCAATAAATGGTAAATTCACTGTTGATTATCCATCTCTTTCATGAGAGAGAGAGAGAGACAGACAGACAGAGACAGACAGAGAGAGAGAGAGAGAGACAGAGACAGACAGAGAGAGAGAGTAGTTAGAAAAGAAATTCGACAAGCAGATTATGCGTTTTTTTTTTTAATTTAAGATCGTATGAATGAGGAAAATACAAAAGTTATGACGTTCGACTTACCCATTTAACCTGTGTAAAATTCCAAATTCCATTTACATTATTTACGAAAAAGGGTTCAATATGGTCGTGAAAACAAAAGAGTAACTTTGTACATGACATGTTTATGACAAGTGCTTGTGACAAGCTGCAAGCCGGGTAAAAAAAAATATGTCAGACCACAACGGTGCGATATCATCAGAAAAGAGGCACCGAATTAACCCTTTGTCCTTGTACATGGATGGAACACACAATTCTTTTCTCAAAATAAAAGGTTGGCGCACTAAAATTTTGTGTAAAGTTTGTACGCAGTTATAAATTTTTAATTTACGCTGCATTTTCATGGTCAGCATCTCTTATCTCGTACATGATTACAGGGAGAAACACGGGAGAAGACAGTTAAACAGTTTTTGTCCACGTTGGTATTTCCTTTTAAATTGTACGCCTTACATGTCTCAGTATTTAGGAAATGGACTGACCCTGTATTTTGCAGACGATCAAAAATGTTTACTGCATGATATGGAGGACAGGAAGGCAGGAGGCAATTCAGACAATCTTTTAACGTTGTTGTTGATGAAAGAAACAAATTTGAGATTATGAAAAAAAAGCACGTAGGAAAATAAATGAAGATCGAGTGAAATTTTTTTTTTTAACTTTAACAGCAAATTCAGGATATGTGCTGGATTTCATGTTGTTCGTGAATGTTAAAGAGAGGATAAGATTTCTAAGGCAGATCAAGGCTTTTAATTCTTTCCAAGCTGAAGGAGACATGTAAAATGCTGACACTGATGGTGTAGATCAAGATCAGACTGCGCAGGATTTGTAGACCGTTAAATGATCGACGGTGTCCTATATTTGGTAGAAACAGCCCTAGAAATTAACTCGAATGATTTCCTTTTCACATTGCAACGTTCCTTCTTCCTTCTACGACCTAATAGAAGAGAATTTTGGCATGATTCAATTATCTTAATTTATTATTTCTTTTTTTATATTTATCTATTACAGCTCGTTGATTAGGTAGTGGTACAATTGAAATAACATCAAGAAATAAATTTCAAAATATTTATGTTCGTTACCAGAAGAATAACTATTCCTTTGTATAAGTACTTTCTCCACTAAGCTAATTCATTCAAAATTTCTTTCCTTTGATTGTAGATGTAAGAGCGATATACCCCCGTCACGCCAAACTCGTTCTCACTCTGTTCCAAATTTTTTTGCTGATCGGACTGAAACTGTCTTTAGACAAAGTGGGCGTATTAGTATCCTTTTACGAAGGGTGCTCCAGAACTTTGAGCCTGCTCAAATTTTTTTGCCATCCATCCCGTCCTGTGATTAGACGGAGTAACAACGTACTTAAAGCGAGATGGACGTACTACGAACGGAACTGCTGTACTTCGATCCTATTAGAGACGCAGTGTGGTCGGGCAATAACCTGCAGTGCGTTTGCATTTTATCGACCGAAATTACATGTCCTATCCCAGCCAGTTTTTCGATTTTGTTGACCGGGTTAAGACTTTCTGGGAATAGGTTTGGTGAGATAGGGGGCTTCAGCCATTATCAGGCCAAAATTATACGTTCATCCCCGACCGTAACCCGTTTTCCGATTATATCAGGACGGGTTAAGACGTTGTAAGACCTCGTTTGGTGTGACGGGGGCTATAGAGATTGAAACTCTACAGTACACAAGTGATTGAAACATGAAATAGCGATTTATATCTTTATAAATATCATGCAATTTTCTCAATTTTCTGTGTTAGTTCACATATAGCGACTATAATTATCTTCTTACACTTGTGAGATCACGGCAAACTACCGGAAGTCACGGTTTTTGCAATTAGCGACTTTCACACAGGTGAAAATCCGAAAGTTTAAACCTCTATATCTCGTGGGGTAAGCATCACAGAATGCTAACAAGATTTTTGTTAACATAATCTAGTGTCGTTTTATCCGATTTTGAAATGAAAATTTTGGTGTGGAGTTACCCTTTAATAAGATTGCAGTCAGTAAAATTTCGAATCATTAATTAACAATTGTAGCTTAATTGGTAAATTTTGACAATGCCCGAATGATAGAGGTCTGTAAAATCACAAAGACGACTCGAAATGCCTCCTACGAACAACTTTGAAACCGTACAGGGGAAAGGAGAATTCATAAGGTTGTATACGAAGGTATTCCGAAACCGTATCTAATTATAGATATCATGAATGTCAGTTGTGGGCACGAAAGCAAAAAAAATCATGATAAGAGTTAGCATTATTGCGATATTTTTATCGTGAATTTTTTTGTTTTATCACGATAATTCTCTTAAATTATCATGATAGCTATCGCGTATCTCGCGGCAGAAATATGCCACCATAGTTTTCACAGAGAGAAAAATTCTAATTCTAAAGTATGGTGGCATATTTCTGCCACGATATACGAGATAGCTATCATGATAATTTTGGTAAATTATCGCGATAAATTAAAAGTTTCCTGGAAATCTTATCAAGATCGTGAAAAGTTTCATGATAAAAATATCACGATAAACTTAATATTTTATCGCAAAATTTCTCCACCGTGCTCGGAGCTGACATGCGAGATAAAATTATTGTGATAGTTTTAACCGTTTCTCGATATCTATAAATAGAAAATTCATCATTTGGATGAATGCGGTAGTTTTGACTTAAAGGGCAACTACAGCCAAAATCTCTTTTTTGGATATATGAATCCTTAAATGAAAACCATCTTAAAATAGAAAAACCGCATTTCAATGTCTATCGTAGAAAGAGAGTTTTAAGCGAAGATGTGGTTTGCACACCTGTGCGAGTTTGTGAAATGTTCGATAAACCGGATGTGATGCCACTCTTATTTCGGCTTCTGTGTACTTTTTTTTTTCTCAGCCTTATCCTCCCTCATGTCAGGAGGCGACTTTTTTCGTCACAAAAATCCCTATCGTATGCCGGGTGCCGAGTTTAAGTCCTATTTCGAGCCAGGAGATGACTATTTGTCAGTCTGCTGTCTGTCTGTCTGTCTGAACTAAATGACATGGCTTAATATCAGATCTACCATTAATCCTCAAAAGGTTAAATAAACCTTCATGCCGATTGCAAAATTTTGAATAGTGCTAGTTTTTGAAGAAACAAAAATAGATGTTTCCCCATTGGACACTGTACATAAGATCAGATTGCATGTTCTGTGCAGTCTGATCTTAATATACACTGTTCGCAAAAGGTCATTGAGTCGCGCTCAGCAGCCTTGGGGCCCCACAGAAATTTAAATGAGGCAAGCAATAAATGGTAAATTCACTGTTGATTATCCATCTCTTTCATGAGAGAGAGAGAGAGAGAGAGAGGGAGTAGTTAGAATAGAAATTCGACAAGCAGATTATGCGGTTTTTTTTTTTTAATTTAAGATCGTATGAATGAGGAAAATACAAAAGTTATGACGTTCGACTTACCCATTTAACCTGTGTAAAATTCCATTTACATTATTTACGAAAAAGGGTGCAATATGGTCGTGAAAACAAAAGAGTAACTTTGTACATGACATGTTTGTGACAAGTGCTTGTTAACCTAAGGCTGCAAGCGCCCCGCCCGGGTGGCTCAGTGGTGAGCGTGTCGGACTCATGACCTGGTGGTTGTGAGTTCGATACCCGGTTGAGGCGAACCTTCTTTCCGGCGTATTTTCGCCTCTCACCTCTGCTGAAGCATGTGAGAAAAGTAGTCGGTGGCTTTGGAAAGAAAGTTGTGTTAGTACTGGTATGAGAAAGCCAGGAAACACATGTGCGTCACAGACCGCCATGAAATGACCTTAGCTGTTAAAGTGGCGTTAAACCCCAATACAACCAACCAACCAACCAACCAATCAAGCTGCAAGCAGGGTAAAAAAAAAATATGTCAGACCACAACGGTGCGATATCATCACAAAAGAGGCACCGAATTAACCCTTTGTCCTTGTACATGGATGGAACACACAATTCTTTTCTCAAAATAAAAGGTTGGCGCACTAAAATTTTGTGTAAAGTTTGTACGCAGTTATAAATTTTTAATTTACGCTGCATTTTCATGGTCAGCATCTCTTATCTCGTACATGATTACAGGGAGAAACACGGGAGAAGACAGTTAAACAGTTTTTGTCCACGTTGGTATTTCCTTTTAAATTGTACGCCTTACATGTCTCAGTATTTAGGAAATGGACTGACCCTGTATTTTGCAGACGATCAAAAATGTTTACTGCATGATATGGAGGACAGGAAGGCAGGAGGCAATTCAGACAATCTTTTAACGTTGTTGTTGATGAAAGAAACAAATTTGAGATTATGAAAAAAAAGCACGTAGGAAAATAAATGAAGATCGAGTGGAAAAAAAATTTTTTTTTAAACTTTAACAGCAAATTCAGGATGTGTGCTGGATTTAATGTTGTTCGTGAATGTTAAAGAGAGGATAAGATTTCTAAGGCAGATCAAGGCTTTTAATTCTTTCCAAGCTGAAGGAGACATGTAAAATGCTGACACTGATGGTGTAGATCAAGATCAGACTGCGCAGGATTTGTAGACCGTTAAATGGTCGACGGTGTCCTATATTTGGTAGAAACAGCCTTAGAAATTAACTCGAATGATTTCCTTTTCACATTGCAATGTTCCTTCTTCCTTCTACGACCTAGTAGAAGAGAATTTTAGCATGATTCAAATATCTTGATTTATTATTTCTTTTTTTATATTTATCTATTACAACTCGTTGATTAGGTAGTGGTACAATTGAAATAACATCAAGAAATAAATTTCAAAATATTTATGTTCGTTACCAGAAGAATAACTATTCACTTTTTTATAAGTACTTTCTCCACTAAGCTAATTCATTCAAAATTTCTTTCCTATGATTGTAGATGTAAGAGTGATATACCCCCGTCACGCCAAACTCGTTCTCACTCTGTTCCAAATTTTTTTCCTGATCGGACTGAAACTGTCTTCAGACGAAGTGGGCGTATTAGTATCCTTTTACGAAGGGTGCTCCAGAACTTTGAGCCTGCTCAAATATTTTTTGCCATCCATCCCGTCCTGTGATTAGACGGAGTAACAACGTACTTAAAGCGAGATGGACGTACTACGAACGGAACTGCTGTACTTCGATCCTATTAGAGACGCAATGCAGTCGGGCAATAACCTGCAGTGCGTTTGCATTTTACCGACCGAAATTACATGTCCTATCCCAGCCAGTTTTTCGATTTTGTTGACCGGGTTAAGACTTTCTGGGAATAGGTTTGGTGAGATAGGGGCTTCAGCCATTATCAGGCCAAAATTATACGTTCATCCCCGACCGTAACCCGTTTTCCGATTATGTCAGGACGGGTTAAGACGTTGTAAGACCTAATTTGGTGTGACAGGTCTGTAGAGATTGAAACTCTGCAGTACACAAGTGATTAAAACGTGAAATAGCGATTTATATCTTTATAAATATCATGCAGTTTTCTCAATTTTCTGTGTTAGTTCATATATAGCGACTATAATTATCTTCTCACACTTGTGAGATCACGGCAAACTACCGGAAGTCACGGTTTTTTCAATTAGCGACTTTCACACAGGTGAAAATCCGAAAGTTTAAACCTCTATATCTCGTGGAGTAAACATCACAGAACGCTAACAAGATTTTTGTTAACATACTCTAGTGTCGTTTTATCCGATTTTGAAATGAAAATTTTGGTGTGGAGTTACCCTTTAATAAGATTGCAGTCAGTAAAATTTCGAATCATTAATTAACAATTGTAGCTTAATTGGTAAATTTTGACAATGCCCGAATGACAGAGGTCTGTAAAATCACAAAGACGACTCGAAATGCCTCCTACGAACAACTTTGAAACCGTACTGGGAAAAGGAGAATTCATAAGGTTGTATACGAAGGTATTCCGAAACCGTATCTAATTATAGATATCATGAATGTCAGTTGTGGGCACGAAAGCAAAAAAAAAATCATGATAAGAGTTAGCATTATTGCGATATTTTTATCGTGAATTTTTTTGTTTTATCACGATAATTCTCTTAAATTATCATGATAGCTATCTCGTATCTCGCGGCAGAAATATGCCACCATACTAAAGCAATGAGAGTTTCGAATGTCTCCTATTCAGATCGCGACTTTCGTTGACAGTTTGCCGATATACAAATATGCTTACCTCCACCCAATGCTACTGCAACATAGACTGAATGTAGGAGCGACGCTTTCGCCCTTGTTACGCCAAACTTTTCTATAATCGTTGGAAAGAGGGATCCAAGTGCAAACGACATTCCAATAACGTGACAGTAAACCACATACGTGGACAGCAATACCAGCCATTTGTGGAAACGAAACCTAAAATTGAAGAGAAAAAGGGAGGCGAAGCAGCAAAATGAGACACAAACGAAACCTAAAATCAAGATAAGACGGAAACGAAGCAAAAAATTAACCATAAGGCATCTAAGCGCGACTCATTGACCTTTTGCGGACAGTGTAGATCAAGATCAGACTGCACATAACGTGCAGTCTGATCTTTGATCTACACTGTCCGATAAGAATACTATTTCCTCCCAAAAGTAGCCTTGAAAGATCAACATTTGGGTTTTTACTACGACTTGAAAGTTTCCTGTTAGTTAATTACCAGGATAAGTGTTAAGACACGAACGAAAACCCAATATCAAGATAAAATGGAGACGAGTTAGAAAAAAAAAAGGCACAAACGAAAACCAAAAATCAAGATAAAATGGAGGCGAAGCAAAAAAAAAAGAGTAAAGGGACAAACAAAACCTTAACTCTTTCACTACTTAATAAATAAATTGCATTTTCTCAATGGCTACAAATACAGTTCTGATCTCGAGACTGTTCGGTCATAATCTAGAATATAGCGGTGGACTGTGTAGATCAGAGATCAGACTGCACGTTCTGTGCAATCTGATCTTGATCTACACTGTCCACGAAAGCTTCTGGTGTCGTGTAAGGTATGGAAAGAGTTGAACCAAGATAAAATTGAGATGAGACATACATAATTTTCAATACTGACATTGAGCTTAGTAGCTCAGAGGAAACGTACGAAACTTTCAATGCAAGGATTTATGGTACGAACCATGGATCGCCTGATTTTCCGGAGATGATTCATTTGGGGGTTTGCCCTTTATCAAATGATTCCGTGATTCAACCACCTTGATGAAAAGGCTAATGAGAACACTATGGTAAATGGAGAAATTGCTGGTAACCAGCATTTTCGCCTTTATCACCAATGTCATTACCCTTTAAAAGACAAGTTTTATCATTTAA
The DNA here is from genome assembly GCA_946811185.2 of Hippopus hippopus. Classification (NCBI taxonomy): domain Eukaryota; kingdom Metazoa; phylum Mollusca; class Bivalvia; order Cardiida; family Cardiidae; genus Hippopus; species Hippopus hippopus. Next base: position 21,963,789 of record OX328103.1, read on the forward strand.
GACACATTTGGTTTGTCGTCTGTAAATGTTTTCAGTTTGGACAAGTCCTAAATTTTGTCATCTGTAAACTAGTAAATTCATGCTGAAGACTTTGGCTTTGCGGCAGACCACTTTTGGAAACATACTGGAATCAAAGTACTGGAAGTACTTACAGAAATACTAGTAGAAATGCTCCTTTTTGTCACCTTTTTTTATTGATATATTCTTTATGTATCAAAGGTGAATTCTTGTTTGCTACAGTTTTTTTTTAGTTTTGTTAGTTTTGCTGTGGGTTTTATGTATCTGCAAAAAGTTTCGTCCGCGCAGGCTGACATGGACCGAAAGTTTTGGCTGTTTGTAAATTTTCTGCATGTCCAAGGACCATTCTACCTCACACTTGTTCTAGGGATGCTTTGGCCATATTGACATCAAATTTTTCCATAATCGCTGGAAACAGGGATCCAAGTGTAAACTTATGACAATCTAGCAGTCCTCTTATAGCAGTATCATTACTCGTAACGATCATTTCTCACATTGCCACAATGTTTTCTTATATATCCATGTTAATCTTTAGCCTAAAAGTTATGCCAAGCAAGTAGGCATACACATTCGCTTGCTCTTGTTTCAAATGGCTACAGTAATAATTATTATCGTTATTGCGTTTTTTCGATGTCAAAAATTCCAACAATAATGATCTACAGCAGTGTGTCATTGCGCTTACCAGCAATTTTCTCCCTTTCTCTCAATATTTTCAAAAGCACTCTTTTTCAGGGTCGTTTAAGCGCGTGATTGTTTGGTAATGAGTTAAAGGGTGTGCTGTTGTGTACTATATTGTTTAACCAAAAATGTCCACACTTTATTGCTGGTCGATGGAGTTGCTTCTGTAATTGACTGTGTGGTCAATGCTTAAGCAAGTCTAACGATCGCCATCTGCAAGGGACTATTGTATACTATACTTTACTGTAAGAAAAAAATGGCTGTCTTCATTCTCCACTTTCCTGTTTTCTTTCCTATTTTCTTTCTCGTGTGTTGTTATGATATTTGATTATTAATGCTTACTTTTTCAAATGACCTACGAGTTTATACTACGGGTGTGTATGATACGAAATGCATGTGTATGCATAAGGATGCATAAGTAATGAATAATATCTTTAACCTTGAAATCTTCTACAGTCATTATTAACAACATGTATTTTAGATTTAAAACAGCCGAATAATTTAAAGATGTTTTCACGGACCTAATGCTAGCAGCTCATACGTCACACCCTTGAATATCAGGCAGATATAAGAAAACGTTTTCAGATAAGTGCTGTCTATAAATGCAATGTACATTTTTTTCCCCGACATTTTTTTCTGTTTTTTTTTTTTTTCAATTTCTTGTATAATGCTATGTTGTATGAAAATAATGTTCACTTAATCTCCATAGGAGGAAATAAAGAGAATGAATATTATCATTATTATTATTATTGTTATTATCATTTCTTGCTTCTCTTTTCAGGGATGCGTTAATTATTTGTCACTGTCTTATTTCTACAATATACAATGTTAGAAAGAAAAGAAAAAAAACTGCGTAGTTTACGTTAGAAAAACAGTGCCATATGTCTAATAACAGAACTGAAGTACGTATGCTGTTGAAAACGACGTTAAATACAAAACAAGCCATAATTCACAAAAATGAAATCACCAATACCCGCGTTTTGCCTCCATATGTCTTCCGTATTCCTACTTTTTTATCCTCTAATTATTCTTTGAATTCACTACAGTCACAATTTAAGCGTGCGACTTCAATGACATTTAGATAGATAATGAGAAGAAAAAAAGTAATATGACTCTTCTGCACAAGATTCAAGTTACTTTTGCGTTAAGATTAGATCAAGATCAGATTGAACAGACTGTGCAGTCTGATTTTTTATCTACACTTTATTTTTACTCATAATCTGAGAAAATGTGGCGGAGAAAGTTAGTAAAGTTTTAAAGTTTTCCTTTTACTGCATAATTTATAATAATTAATCAACTCAGTGGTATAGAACTACTTAGACTCTTAGATTACTGCTACTTAGATTAATTTGCTGTCCCCTAACTCTACATTATCGTACTCTTGAAGCGCGGCGGGTTACCAGACTACTAATTTGCTCGCATTAACCCTTTACCCAAACAATCCCTGGTTTTAACGACCCCAAGGAAGATGCCTTCTGAAAATACTGTGGGAAAGGGAAAAAATGCTGGTAACCAGCATTTTCTCCTTTTTCCACAATGTTTTCTACTCTTTAAAAGTCAAGTTTCAATTTTTGAGTCACATTTATTTTGTCGTCTGCAAATGCTTTCAATTTGGACAAGTCTAAAATTTTGTCGTCTGGTAAAGAGTTAAATCACTCTTCACCGGACGACGAAATTTAAGACTAGTCCAAAATTGAAAGCATTTGCATACAATAAATAAAAAGTGGCTATAATGAAGAAGTTTGTGTAAGAAAGGGTGAAAATAACTGAGGAAAAAAGAAACAATGCAGGTTAAACAACATTTTCTCCTTTTCCCACAGTGTTTTCAGAAGCCTATCTTCCTGAGGTTGTTAAAGTCTGGATTTGTGTGGTAAAGAGTTACAGGTAAAAGTTAAAAGTATCTTAGTTATGATTTATCTCAGTAATACAGCCTTCTACTAACTATTTTTTTTATCTTACAGCAGACCATTTTGAATACATCGTAGCAAATGAAGAAGGTATTTGCAGCAAGCAATTTCTCCCTTTGCGTTAATATTCTAGTGGGAGCTGATACATTAAAGATAAATTATGTGGGTCATCCACATGTCACCTGCAGATTTCGAATTCGTTCGTCTGATGTGATCAGAGATTAATGAGTTAATGCAAACTGCAGGGCACATGCAAGAAAGGCTTTGTTTGTATATTTGTATTGGAGTTTAACGCAGTTTTAACAGCTTAGGTTATATCATGACGGTCAGTGCACCTACGCATGTGTTTCCTCGCTTTCTGCCACCAGTGCTGACAAAACTTTCTTTCCTTCCTTTTCTTAACTAACCCATGGCCACGAGATATCATTTTGTAGCCATCGGATACTTATCCAATGAAAATGAAAATCTCGGACATTCCATGAATTTCTTTTTCATTGGATGATTGTCTTGTGGTCTCGAGTTATTAAGTCGTGGGTACGAGATATAAGTAAGTGACATGAATATTTTAACCCTGTACCACACAATCTGGAGTTTGAAATACCTTGAGGAAAACACGTTTTGAAAAGATTGTTGGAAAAGGAGAAAATGCTGGTTAACCAGCATTTTCTCCTTTTTCCCACAATGTTTTCAATCCACGAGAAAACAAATTCCACCATTTTAGTCACATTTAACTTGTCGTCTGCATTTGCTTTAAATTTGGCCAAGTTTTAAACTTTGTGGTCTGGCAAAGATTTAAGTCGTTATAATCTCGTAGCCACGAAATTGCTTTCTTCCATGTTTACTCTGTTTCAGTTGAATTAGAGATCTCCCTCCTGTGTAATTAAGGGTTATCTAATTACAAAGGCACAGAAAAAGGACGAAATTTAGTATCAGAAGTTGTTGGGGATTTAGATGTACATATCACGTAAACGATTCATCTAAATGAATTCTGATACCTACAAAAATTTAAATGGCCGTTCTCTTACACAACTTCGTGAACTTTATCACCATGCCCGCGGTCAGTACAAAAAAGTTAGACTGGCAGCCTATTTTCCATTTTCGTCCATCGGACGATTACGGAAAGTACAACGGGTACCAGTTTACAAAAAAAAGTCACAGGCGTCTGAAATTTCATTTGTGGACAGTACTAAAAAATAGCATTTTGCGTTTTCTCTATTGTTTTATATAGGCCAAACTCTTAGATATACGTAGTTCCTGAAAAGATATTACCGCCCTATAGGTTTTTACGCAGGATTTATGACGTTTTTGTAAATTATTATGTATGACTTGGTTATATCATACAGCAGTGTCTTAATGTGCAATTTTAGCTCACCTAAGCACAAAATGCTAAAGGTGAGCTTTTGTAATAGTGTTGTGTTTGTCGTCCGTCTTGCGTCGTCCAGGCTTCAACAATTACCTTGTGTACGCTCTAGAAGCCACATTTTCAGTACAATACTCGTGAAACTTGGTCACAATGTTTGTCTTGATAATATCTCGGATCAATCCGATATTAGGTCATGTTGAGCGAAAAAGTAGGTCACCAGGTCAACTCTTAGAAAAACATTTCGTGCAGTCTAAATGCTACATTTTTAGTCTGATGCTCATAAAACCTGGTCAGAATGTTTGTCTTGATGACATCTCGTCGAAGTTCGAAATAGGGTCACTTCTAGTCCAAAAGTAGATCATTAGGCCAAATCTTAGAAAAAACTTGTGTGCATTCTAGAAGCCATATTTTCAGCCTGATACTCATGAAACCTTTTCAGACTGTTTGTCTCTGTGGTATCTCAAATAAGTTCGAAATTGGGTCGCTTTCGGTCAAAAAGTACGTCACTAGGCTAAATCTTAGAAAAACCTTTTGTGGTCTCTATGGGCCACATTTTCAGTCTGATACTCATGAAATGTGGTCAGAATGTTTGATGGTATCTCAGACAAGTCTGAAATTGGGTCACTTCTGGTCAAAAAGTGGGTCACTTGGCCAAAGCTTAGAAAAACCTTGTGTGCACTCTAGGGGCCACATTTTCAGCCTGATACTCATGGAACTTTGCGAAAGTAGATTACTGGACCAAAGCTTAGAAAAATCTTGTGTGCACGCCGGAGGCCATATTTTCTGTCTGATTCTCATGAAACGTAGTCAAATTGTTTGTCTGGATGATATCTGGGACAAGTTTGAAATTGGGTCACTTCAGGAAAAAGTAGGTCACTGGGCTAAACCATAGATGAGTCATGGGTGGACTCTTGAGGCCATATCTTCAGCCTAATACTCATGAAACGTGGTCAGAATGTTTGTCTTGATGACATCTTGGACAACTTTGAAATTGAGTCACTTCTGGTAAAATAGTAGGTCACTGGGGTAAATCTTAGAAAAACATAGTGTGCACTCTAGAGGCCACATTTTCAGCCTGATACTCATGAAACGTGGTAAGGATGTTTGTCTTGATGGAATCGGCAGAGTCTGAAATTTGGTCACATCATGTCAAAAAGTAGGTCACTGGTCAAATCTTGAAAAAGAAAAAAACCTTGTGTGCACTCTGGAGGCCACATTTCCAGCACGATACTCATTAAACTTTGTTAGAATTGTTACGAGCCAAGCGTAACGAGAAAGAAAACCAGCAACAAGCCTTTAACAATTAACAATATTTATTAATGAATAAAGACAAAATAGTACAACAAGAGTTAAGTTTGAATGAAATTTTGACAATTCTTAATCTTAGAACAAGAATTAGAATAAGTCCCTCAAAATTAAGAATAAGTTTATACTACAAAAAGTATGAAATTTCTGGTTCCTAAAACCTAAAATAACAATAGTTTTAACTTGCAGATAGATATGAGCAACCTGTTTAATAAAAAGATAATTCCAAATTACGGATGTATATTTCAAATTAAATCCAACACTTTGCACTAATTCTGTATCCTTAAAGCCACAAGTCTAACTTCAAAATCCAAAATCACCAAGTAAGTCACTCCTATTTATATCAGCTTGGAAAATTCTAGATTAGTCTTTTTCTAGAAAGATGACATCATCGATTAGTAAACAGCTTTTTTACTAACAACCTGTTTCTAAAAATAACCACAATGGAAAAACCAATAAATGTTCTTCATGTTTCTAGAATATTATGAAATCAGGTCACTGTATATCCTATCTACATAACACTTCCCCTCCTAAAGGAAAAGAAAGTTTTAAGAATTAAAACTTCCTTTTGTTAGAATATAAAACATATCATTACACTTAACTGTACATGAAAATACATTATACATAAAGACAAATGTTAACTATTTACAAGTTAAACTCTAGACAAAGCATCAGGGATAATATTATCCCTACCTTTTATGTGTCTGATATCCATGTTATATTCTTGTAAAAACAGACTCCACCGGAGTAAACGTTGACTCTTGTTTTTCATTTTATGGATAAAAATCAAAGGATTATGATCACTATATACAATGATGGGTGCAGAAGAAGATGACAAATATATTTCAAAATGCTGAAGAGCAAGAATGAGAGATAAACACTCTTTTTTAGAAAAATAACTAACTGGATGATCTACACCATTACAATCTTCTTGAAGTAAAACACCACCTGCACCAGTATCACTAGCATCTACTGCAAGCTTAAATTCTTTTCCAAAATTAGGAGCTAAAAGAACTGGTTCACTTTTTAGTATGGCTTTTACTTTATCGAAAGCTTTATGACAATCATCATTCCATATAAATTTTTTGCGTTTGCTGAGAAGACTTGTCAGTGGCTCAGCAATGACAGAAAAATTACCACTGAATTTCCTGTAGTAACCAGCCATACTAAGAAATCTCATAAGTTGTCTTTTGCATGTAAGTACAGGAAAATCAGAAATAGCTTTTACTTTAGCTTCTGCAGGTTTTACCTGTCCTTGTCCAACAACATGACCCAAAAATGTTAAACCAGCATGACAAAATTCACTTTGAACAAAATTAATTGTTAATTTGGCTTTACTCAGTCTGTCAAAAAATTCTCTGATAGTCTTTAGATGTTCATCCCAATCGTCGTTGTGAATGATGACATCATCGATGTAGGCTCTACAGTCGTCCATTCCAGATATTATCATGTTGATAAGACGTAGAAATGTTGCTGGCGAGTTTTTCATCCCAAAAGGCATAACTTTGTACTGATAAAGTCAATCAGGAGTTACAAATGCAGAGATCTCTTTAGCTCTTTCAGTGAGAGGAATTTGCCAAAACCCTTTTAGAAGATCAAATTTAGTAACATATTTTGCATGACCAATATTGTCAATGCAGTCATCTACTCTTGGCACTGGAAACGAATCAGTCTTGGGCACAGTATTAACTTTTCTATAGTAAGTGCACATACGAAAAGTTCCATCTGGCTTTAGTACAAGAATACAGGGAGAACTCCATTCCTTTTGACTAGGTTCAATGAAGTCATTGTTCAATAGATACTTGATTTCCTCTCTAAGATGTTCCAATTTCTTGGGATTCATTCGATATGGATGTTGTTTCACTGCTTTTGAATTTTCAATGTCCACATCATGATATGTTGTATCTGTCTGTGTTGGAATATCAGGGAACAGGTGTTCATATTCAGAAATTAACTTTTTCAATTCATCCTTTTGATTATTGTCTAAATGTGAAAGTTTTTTATCCAAATTTCTTAAAATGTCAGAATTCTGAAGTTTTGAACAAATAGGGTTAGACTTATCAAAGTTCATTTCTTCACAATTTATGTCTTCAGGGTTAATGTGATTTTGATCTTGAGGGACTGAGGAAACTACATTTATTGGTGAAATATTTGAATTATCCCTATCAACATATTCTTTTAACATACTGATATGACATACTTGCTTTTGCTTTCGCCTGTCAGGAGTTGTTATCACATAATTTAAGTCACTGACCTTTTTCTCTACAGAATAAGAACCAAAATTTCTTGCTTGTAGAGGCCTACCAGGAACTGGTAGAAGAGCTAAAATTTTATCTCCAGGTTTAAAATTGCTTTCTCTACTATTCTTGTCATATCTTTCTTTCATTTTACATTGAGTTTTCTCTAAATTTGATTTTGCCACCTCACAAGCTTTAAATAACCTGTTTCTAAAGTCAGATACATACTGAAGTAAATTTAAAGGAGAGTCTTCTTGTGAAAGAAATGTTTCTTTTAAAAGTTTTAAAGGTCCACGAACTGTGTGGCCAAAAACAAGTTCAAAGAGACTAAAACCAAGAGATTCCTGTACAGACTCTCTTATTGCAAAGAGTAAAAGATGTATACCTTCATCCCAATCCTTTTGTGTGTCAAAGCAATATGACCTTATCATATTTTTTAAGGTCTGGTGTAACCTTTCAAGGGCACCTTGGCTTTCAGGATGATATGCAGATGACCTATATTGTTTAATTCCCAACTCATGCATTACTTGTTGGAAAATGCCAGACATAAAATTTGACCCTTGATCAGATTGAACAGATTTAGGAAGTCCTACAAAACTGAAAAATTCACTAAAGCTTTGACAATTGTTTTAGATTTTATATTTCTTAAAGGTATTGCTTCAGGAAAACGGGTAGAAGCACACATAATAGTCAGAAGGTACTCATTGCCAGTCTTAGTTTTTGGTAATGGACCTACACAATCAGTTAAAATCCTGCTAAAAGGTTCATCAAATGCAGGGATAGGCTGTAGTTTAGCCTTAGGTATGACCTGACTGGGTTTGCCTACCATTTGACAAGTATGACAAGACCTACAATAATCTGATACATCTGCTTTTAGACCAGGCCAATAAAAATGATTAAGAATTTTGTGATAGGTTTTATTGATAACTAAATGACCTGACATAGGTGTTTCATGAGCTAAGCTTAATATTTCTAATCTATAGGACTTAGGAATGACAACTTGATGATTGACAGCCCACTCATCATCAACAGAGACTTCAGGAGGGCGCCACTTTCTCATTTTTTATATAAAAACAGACAGGTTCCTGTGAAAGATCAGTTTCACTAACAGCTTTTTGAAATAAAGGTGCTATTTCTGGATCACTGTGTTGGTCTTCACTTAGTTTTGACCTTGACCTTGTATCATGGCCTTCATTAACTAAAAGTGAAGATGTGTAATCCAGTTCTGATGAATTATGTTTAGAATTTGTCTGACTTTCAGACGGGTTTTGTGAAATAGACCTCTTAATTTCATTTTTAAATAAATGACCCAACAAAGAATCAGATAAGTCAATATCAGACTGATTTTCAGTCAAAATGGCCTTCTTTGCCATAGCTCTAGTCACTGCACATAAAGGGTAAAGGTCAGGAATTTCTTCCTCAATCGGATCGGGTGATTGATCCATGCAAGGTGTGTCAGTTACAAATGGATTAACAATTACCTTATCTCCGGCTAAATCATTGCCTAATAACAAATGAACGCCTTTAAAAGGTAAATTTTTTCTAATACCAACAGTCACATGACCATTAATTAAGTCTGAAGACAAATAAATGTTATGAAGCGGAACATTAACAAATCCACATTCTACACCCTGAATAAGGACACTTGTCCCAGAAGAAGTCTTCTCAGAAAAAGGCAGGACATCTGCTAAAATAAGAGATTGAGAAGCTCCAGTATCACGTAAAATTTTAATAGGGGTAGACTGGGCAAAATCACTTTTTAGTGACACAAAACCATCTGATAAGAATGGTTCATAAATCTCCATAACAGTATCAGTCTCAGGTACTTTGGCCTGGACAAAGGTTTGGTCTTTAAAACATGACTGAGGTGTAGACTTCAATGAAGTAAAGCCTGTAGGCTTAAAACTTTCTTGTTTTTCCCTTTTTCTTTTTAAAACAGGACATTCAGAAATAATATGACCTGATTCTTTGCAATAATTACAAGTGGGTCGAGATAAGGGATTTTGACCTCTGGCTTCATAAGGAGACTTGGGTTTGGGACTATTCTGATTGGAATTGTCATTATTTTGATTAAAATTTGGTTAAGGACCAGTAGATGAATAAAAAGGTTTTCGATGGTTTGATTTATTCATGAAAGAGACCTTATGCGTCAAGGCAAAGTTGTCTGCTAGGCAAGCAGCTTCTTCTAAAGTTTCAACTTCTTTCTCATCTAAGAAAGTTTTTACATCTAAATTAATGCACCTTTTAAATTCTTCAACTAACAGAAGTTGTCTAAGTTTTCCATGATCTGAATCTATTTTCTTTGAATGGCACCACCTATCAAATAATTGTTCTTTAGTTCTAGCAAATTCAACATGGGTTTGACCATTTTCTTTTCTGCAATTCCTAAATTTTTGTCTATATGCTTCAGGTACCAATTCATAAGCCTTGAGAATCAATTCCTTAACGTTATCATAATTAGAGAGCTGTTCATTACTTAGTTGAGAAAAAATATCACTAGCCTTTCCAGTTACAACACTTTGCAAGAGTAAGGTCCAGTGCTCTTTTGGCCACTTCAAATTTTCGGCAAATCTTTCAAAATGTGAAAAGTATTTATCAACTTCCTGTTCTTGAAATGGCGGAACAAGTCTGAGGTGTTTTGTTATGTCAAAATCATTAATCATATGCAAAGATGGTCTTTCTTTATTTTCTATTTCTAATTCTTTCATTCTCACCTGAAACTGCCTTTCCTTCTCTCTTTCATCAAATTCAGCATGCATCTTTTCTAACTCTAATTTTAATTCTAATTCTTTTTCTTTCATCCTTTCTTCTTGTTCTAATTCTTTTTCTTTCATTCTTTCTTCTTGCTCTAATTTTTTCAATCTCTCTTCTTTTTCCATTTGTAGTTTTAATTTTTCTAACTCAATATTACTTTTAATGTCTGTCTGAGACACAAGAATAAGAGACAGAGCAGACGAGTCAAGTATTTCTTCATCAACTAAAAACTGAACAATAGAATTCTTAATTTCATGCTTTAACTTTTACCTTTAATGGCAGTCAGTTTATAATGAGAAGCAAGATCTAACAAATCAGACTTTTTTGCCAAATTTAACAACTCCTGTGACGGCTCAGCAATAAATTTTCAGGATCAAAAGCCATGATTGCTTTTTGCTGGTTCAGTAGAATAAAATTCAAATTCTTTTTTTTTATTATTATTTATTATCTAATAAACTTTAATACTGTAACAAGTTCAAAATAATTTCAAATTATATCCAAAATGACTAAATGATCAATCCCGGACGAGCCCCCAATTTCTGTTACGAGCCAAGCGTAACGAGAAAAAAAACCAGCAACAAGCCTTTAACAATTAACAATATTTATTAATGAATAAAGACAAAATAGTACAACAAGAGTTAAGTTTGAATGAAATTTTGACAATTCTTAATCTTAGAACAAGAAATAGAATAAGTCCCTCAAAATTAAGAATTAAGTTTATACTACAAAAGGTATGAAATTTCTGGTTCCTAAAACCTAAATTAACAATAGTTTTTACTTGCAGATAGATATGAGCAACCTGTTTAATAAAAAGATAATTCCAACTTACGGATGTATATTTCAAATTAAATCCAACACTTTGCACTAATTCTGTATCCTTAAAGCCACAAGTCTAACTTCAAAATCCAGAATCACCAAGTAAGTCACTCCTATTTATATCAGCTTAGAAAATTCTAGATTAGTCTTTTTCTAGAAAGATGACATCATCGATTGGTAAACAGCTTTTTTACTAACAACCTGTTTCTAAAAATAACCGCAATGGAAAAACCAATAAATGTTCTTCATGTTTCTAGAATATTCTGAAATCAGGTCACTGTATATCCTATCTACATAACAGTATATTTTGTTTTGATGATATCTTGGACATGTTTGAAATTGAGTCACGTCAGGTAAAAACAAAGTAACTCACTGGGCCAAATCTTAAAAAAAAAAACTTGTGCTCACTCTAGAGGCAAGATTTTCCATCTGATACACATAAACTTGGTCAGAATGTTTGTCTTGATATCTTGGATCATTCTGAAATTGGGTCATGTAGGGTCAAAAATCTTAGAAAAACCTTTGTGCAGTCTACAGGCCATATTCATGAAACATGGTCAGAATATTTGTCTTGATGATATATTGGACAAAAAGTAGGTCACTAACACTCGTGTGTTTTACATCATCACAACCAGGATCTGTTCAGCTTTATCTATCCTAGAATACTTTACTCAGGTGAGCACTTTAGGTCCAATGGTCCTCTTGTTAGTAACTTGATTCTACCAACGAAATTTCAGACGCTGGTTAGCAGCATTTTTTTCTTATTCCCACAGTGTTCTCAAAACTTTTTTTCTTCTGGGTCAGTATAAAACATAAGATTGTTTGGTAAAGGGTTCAATCCTTCCGTTCGTATTGATTTGTGTTGTGAGATTAAAAAAATGCATGAGATGAAAAAAATGCATTCATTTCTCGATGAACACACCAAAATAAATACAGATCTACATTTTATCCTTTAGTACATATAAGCAACTGGTCGATTATCTCACTGGAAGAATAAAAGCAGCTGCCATGATAGCAAAGGTAGCCGGTCACATAAGGGACTTTGAATTCAGTCTGAGTTGGTCGTGGAACCAAGACCTTGGCTCAAGATTTTGCAGACGCCAAAATTTTAGACTCTTACATATAGTTTATAGTTTATGTATAGCTTGTAACCAGCATTTTCTCCTTGTCCCACAATGTCTTCTACCATATCGAAAAAAGAAATACATAATCATTTGAGCTATATTTACTTCATTGTCTGCAAATACTTACATTTTGGTCGAGTCCAAAATTTAGTCGTTCAGTAAAGGGTAAATAGCTTTCCCGAAAAGCTTATAAGAATATCTTTTGAAAAAAGATAGATGGCATAAATTTGCCCGCAAATGGGCATTGGCCCTTAGAATAAAAATGTATACGAGCCAAACTCTGGCAAAAGGGGGCTTAATGCATCTCCCCGGTGCATTATACCAAGCAAGCCATCCCATAATCTGCGATCCTTAAGAGCCTCTTTTTTTTTAAAAACCCGAATGAAGTAGAATGGTCTTTGGACATACAGAAAATTTATATATAGCGACTGCGCAGACTGACCTCGGTCAAAACTTTTTGCAGATGCATTAAGTCCCTTTTTTTCACACATTTTTGACCAATCACAAATTTCTGTTTATTCACTGTTACCAAAACCAAACAGTAAGCCAAAAGCCAGCATAATCAGCTTGATCTACGCCGAAAAAAAAAAGATAAATAAGATGGATTCAGGTTACAATGGATTTCTAAATATACGAGTAGTTTTCGGTTTTAGTAGACAACTAAATAAAGTTTTTCTTTGTATGAAAGCGTTGAGCGAGTATAAACATGAACATTCCAAGGGTATTAACTCCAGCAGCAATTAAAACTGGCATCGTATAGGTGCCCATGGCGTCCCGGATGGCTCCTGAAAGAAACAGTAACGAAATTGAATACCTTTTAACTTTTTATCAAACTACATTTTCGACTGACCAAATTGAAAGCGTTTGCAGGCGAAAAATTAAATGTAGCTCCAAAGATGATTTTTGTCTTTGTTAGGGTAGAAAACATTGTTGGAAAAAAGGAGAAAATATTGGTTACCAGCTTTTTCTCCCGTTCCCACAATGTTTTAAAAAGCCTTCCTCAGGGTCGTTAAAACTCGGAATTGTCTGGTAAAGTGTTTACTGATATAAAATATGACAGCTGAAAAACTTCAAAGTACAAAAATATAAACTAGATTTTCGTTAACTATAAACGGGTTGTACTTTGAGATGATAATACGTGCTCTAACCTTGCTGTATGAAAACTACATCTGTCCTAAACTTGCTTTTAGTGTTGATGATAGCAGAGATAGCGAGAGAGGAATAAACTGCAGGCTTCACATATAACGACCCGATGCCATACTGACAGATCTAAATTCAAAGACGTAGAAGAATTCAAATGTAAGCTTTAAGGGGTCTTTACTCTTTAAGCCAGATTTTGCTTCGCACGGTTTTTAGAAAATGTTACCAAAGACTGCTCATTTACATTTGCGTGCAAAGATGGCATTAGAATTAAATCTTACATAGAAATACATGTAGAAAAGAAAAAGAATTGCCGAATTATATAGTTCAGTTGGTAGGCTACGTTTTTGAAGGTCAAAGGTTCTAGCACCACTGGAGGCCATATTCTCTTCGGCAGTTTCTTTTAGTTTTTCACCGACTAAACAGTCACGTCCTTATGACTTTTTCCCTACAAATTATTAACTTTCTGTCCCAAAAATATTTCAGGTCAAAATCTGGTTTAATGTCCCTTTAAAATGTGATTTCAAATTGTTTAAAGTGTTAATATGCGAACAAGTACGGGTTGGCGCTTATGTATAGTGTCTTTCAGAGACAAAGAAATATTATAAAGGTAAAAGGGAAATGATTCAGTGTCATTTTAGAGAGAAGAGCCGAAAGTAAACCAAACTTTCGAATATTGAAAGGAAGACATGAGCCATGCGCTGTGAAAGAGGGGCTTAATGCATCTACCAAAAAGTATCGATCCGTGTCGGCCTTCGCACTCGGCGCAGGCTGACATGGGTCCAAACATTTTGCTTTTGGTAAATTTTTTGCATGTCAAAGGACCGCTGTACCTCATAATTCAGTCGGCTGAATGTACCTTATAATTGAGTCTCCAAAATGAATCTTATGCATCCCTAATTATATGATCACTCGCGTTGTATCATCCATCACGGAGATACATTAAGCCCCTTTTTGCCAGAGCACGGCTCAACTTTTAATAAGAACCAAAAATGGCCAACTGATAATGAACAATGATGTAGCCTACTGGAGACATAAGAATAGAGGTCTAGCGTCAGAGAATCATGTGACTAGCAGGGTCAACCTTTCGAATAACTTAAAATGTGGTGTTAGTCCTGACTAAGTAACCAAGAAGCAATTATCTAGGTTAAATTGAATGGTGTTTTACGCCTTTTTTAACATTATTTCAGTCATATCTAGCATATCACATACTCACAAGTATCCTGGGTTTCACCAGTCGAGCCTAGGGTTCTGAAGTATTTTGCCCACGGACACTCCCACCAAAAACCCAGTGCGTGTAGCGCCGCTCGAACCCGAGATTCCCAGGTTTCGTGTCCTACATTTAACCGATAAGCCACGCTCAGCAATTACTAGTGTCTAGAGTGACTGATGTTAATTATAGAACTTTTTATTCTTGTTATAGAATGTGTCTTTACAACCCTAAGGAAAAAGGTCTTTGAAAACATTGTTGGAAAAGAAGAAAATGCTGATAACCAGCATTATTCTCCTTTTCCCAGAATCTTTTCAAACCTCTCACGGACAATACCGACGATCTGAGTCACACTTAATTTGTTGTCTTCAAATGCTTTCTATTTGAGAGTATACAAAAATTTGTTGTCTGGTAAAAGTTTAAACTAACCGAGGAAGATCTTCAGGATCATTCAAAAGTAATTTAAAATATGAGCCGTGCTCTATGAAAAAGGAGCTAAATGCATCTGCAAAAGTATCGACCCATGTCAGCCTGCGCAGCCCGCGCAGGCTGACCTGGGTCGAAACTTCTTGCTCTTGGTATAGTTTCTGCATGTCCAAGGACCATTCTACCTCTGGAGTAAGTCGGTTTGTAGACAAACTGGATTTAATGGTTCCATAGTTATATGATGGCTTGCTTGGTATAATGGACCACCGAGACGCATTAAACCCCCTTTTGCCAGAGCATAACTCATTTATTATAAAATACAACCTGCAATAGGACCAGCTGCCAAGTTTGATAGACCAGTAACAGTGACAAGCGTTCCGATGGCATAAGGCAGGTATTGAACTTCCAGAATCTGTGACGTAGTCACCACAATCACCGATACCTGTACCCCTAGACCGTTACCTAGGATACAGGACAACACGTAGTATACTGCCAGATTGTCCGCAAGAGCTAATATCACCATTGCCAAAGATGATAAACCTGTAGCTGTTATCGGTAATATAAATGTGGTATCGAATGGACACGGGAGCAATGTGCCATGTGTAAGGCAGCCTAATACACTTGCGACGGTATTTACAGTTAGTCCAACTGTTCCTTGATCCTCGGTGTAGCCTCTGTCCATAATTATATCCACTGTAAATACAATAAACATCAGCGACACATTCAATGA
Source organism: Hippopus hippopus (assembly GCA_946811185.2). Taxonomy (NCBI): domain Eukaryota; kingdom Metazoa; phylum Mollusca; class Bivalvia; order Cardiida; family Cardiidae; genus Hippopus; species Hippopus hippopus. The sequence goes on from OX328103.1 coordinate 21,979,497, forward strand.
CAATGCCAAGCCAATCAGAATGAACACAAAACTCTTTACAGACAGCACGTTCTTCATTTTCTGTTTGAAAGTAAGAGATGCATTTTCAGCGCCTGCATCAGATCTTGCTAAACCTTTGCTATCTTCATCATTTTGTGATATTGATAATTGACCACTGTTCTTAAAGTTACTATTGTCCGGTTTTAAATCTTTATTGTACCAATGGTTGACATCTGTTTTCTCTTCACTCCGATAGTTAAACAATGTTTTGACTGCATCCGAGTTGTAACTGATTGGATTATCCATCTTGCTCCCAGAAAACGTAGGTTCGTGCGCAGAATCATCGTTGAAAACATTATCAGTGTCGTTTACAAGTGTTGGATTTATATATACTTGGTGAGTAACTTTGTCATGTATCTTGATTTCTCCTGTAAATTCTCTGTCAGTCTGTGAACAATGACAGGAGCTCTGTCCCTCAATTACTCCATATTCAATTGTGCCTTTTTCAGATTGATCGTCTCTCTCCGGAATATCTTTGGTTCTTGATGCCAAATCGCGTCCAAAGTTGTCTAGATCATCTGTAGTGGCGTGCTCATTTGTAGTATTGATATTAATATTGCTAATAATATCACCAGATTCGCTTTGCATATCAGCATTGTTAATACTTTTGTCACTGATCTCGTCTGCTGATTTTTCGTCCATTGGTGATTTCCATAACAGTGCTAACACAGCGCAGTTCATGTCTAACCCGGTGAGTATCAATAGTGTTCCATTTAAACCATATGTATCACTATAAACAGAACAGAAAATACTCTAGGCTTTGAGCTTCTTCAAAAATGAATCAAGTGAATATTTACAGCAAATTGTCAAGACTGAAATGTTTCAATTTCAAACCTCTTTTTACCAGGAGAAATCTCATTCTATCGGGCACTGTAAATCAAAATCAGACTTCACGTTCTGTGCGGTATAGTCTTGATCTACACTGTCCATTAACGCAACACTGGTCGAACTCAGCAGCCGAGGGGTTAACTCATTACTCCGTGGATAGATTTTGTGGAAGACTTCTCGGTAAACACTCTTATAGGAATATGAATAATTAACACAAATTTTGGTTGAGTGCTTGGCTACATGTGCGAACGTTGTGGCAAAAGAAGAAGTTTGTCCGTTATGAGCAATTTCTAATTTTGTCCAATTATGTCCAAAATGGTCAGCACTGATATAGGCGGGAAGAGTCGTATTATTTTTAGGCGCAGCTGAATATGCTGGCTTTTGACCTACTTTTTGGCACTGATACCAAATTAATAGACAGAAATTTGTGACTGGTCAAGAATGGAGACATATTTATTCTTAGGACCCCTGAGGTAAATCAAAGCGTTGAAAACGCTGATGTGGTATTTGTCAAGGAAGCCATTGGGTGGAATTAATAATTTGAAAAAAAGAAAAGGGAGAAATTATACTCAAATTTTGGCTTGAAAGTCGACCTACTAAGCAAATGAATACCTTTTTTGTTGAAGGGAGAGTACTCATGACAAAGGATTATTTGTGTATTGGTGGTCTCCCTTTGATCATTAGGAGGAGTCAGGAGTAACGTCCCTTGACAGTAGGATGCATGACGGATAGAGAAAGATTGATTGATTGAATGGTGTTTAACGCCGTTTTTTTTTCAACATTATTTCAGTTATATCGCGGCGGCCAGTGCACCTATCCATGCTTTCCTGGGTTTTCTGTTACCAGTACTCCGCACAATATTCTTTCCCAGCCACCGGCTGCTTTCCCACATAACCATCGTCGAAACAACGATCAGTGGTGAGAGAGGAATGAATACTGTGACAATGAGTATCGTCAATCCTCGGAAAGAAATTGGCCAAGCCGGGGATCGAACTCACGACCCCCTGTTCTCGAGTCCTGTAGGCTACCGACTGAGCTACCAGGGCTCGGCAATAGAGCTAGAAACCATGTGAATATATGGAATAAAATTAAGGTTGCCCAACTGTAATGGGCAATATGTCAAAATGAAGGGAAAAAAAAGAATCATAATTATTAACTTATTTGTTATTGTCTTAGTGTCTTAAATATGAAAAGTCAGAAACATTGCCCGATAAAAAGTAAAGTTATACGAATTTTTGAAAATCCACCCCAATTCCAGACTCCGCAACAAAATTGACACCACCCCTAAAGAATTAAAATGTAAGTATTTTTTTCAAATTTATGGTATTTTGTATCAAATTTGGTACTAGAAGACTCAGCACATAATATTCTTTCAGGAGTACTAATAATTCTCTTGTAAATTATAAAAATCAGAGAAAATATGACAAAACTAACACGAAGTGTAACAGGATTTTCTTTATTTTTTCCATTTTTCTGAGACAAACCCTCCAAGTTATTTTCAGAAATATCATACTTTAATGAATGGGGCATGGATAAACCATACACAGTTTTTTTCTAAAACCTATTTGGAACAACATATGTGATTTTCAGCATCTTTCACCGCACGTAACTGAAAATATTTGATTTTGAATATACACACCACTATTTTGATGTTTCCATAAAAATATACAAAAAATATTACTTAAAATCAATGATCTTAAATTCTTTCTTAAGTTCAAAACACACCACTTCCTATCTCTGTGAACTACTTATTGATAAATTAATCTTAATTAGTGCTTAGAGATTTAGATTTACAATTTAAACCAATTAAATGACAAGATTTTGTTAATTTTACTGTGGTACACAAGCATGTCGGTCAAGAAAGATGCATATTGAAATCGCTGAGAAGAAATACATAGTAAAATGGTTTTTTAGACCTTTTAACATCATAAATCTTCATGCATAATATCTATAAACCTGCATAAAGCTTTAAACAAGACACCAATGCAAAGCTGAGTTGATTTCCTAGCACACATAGTAGGCAAAAGTAAATACGGGCAGATAACTCTCAACTGAGACAAACATTTTTGCTTATAAATGGCAGGCTGAAAGTTCCTAGTACATGTAATAATAAGGCACAGAGAAATCAATTACTGGCAAAGAGCAGAAACTAGCCTTAAGATTAACAACAAGACGAAACAAGCATTTTTTTCACACCCAGTCAAAGTCACACTAGGAGGTCAAATGTCAAGAGTCTAATCAAAGCTGTTGTTCCACCGTTTGAGAATTTTCAAAAGACTTTGCATAAATCTTCATAATGAATCCTGGGGGCTTGCTACTGTAGCTTAACCAATTACCACACAACAAGAATTTTTGAAAACATAGTGAGAAGAGTAGAAAATGCAGGTAACCACATTTTCTACTTTTCCCACTATGTTTTCTTACCTTTCAAACTGAAATCTAATCATTCAAGCCACATTTAATTTGTGGTCTGCAAAAGCTTTCAATTTGGACCAATATAAAATTTTGTCATGTGGTAAAGAGTTAGTGGTCAAGTCACAAACCCATGTTTAAGAACCCTTTACCAAACAATCTGGTGTTTTAACAACCCTGAGAAAAAGGCATTTGAAAATGAGGGAAGAGGAGAAAATGCTGTTATCAAATTTCTGATGATCAGAATTTCCTCATTTTCCCACAATACCACCATACCAATAAGAATTTTTTTCAATGAGCCAAATTTGTCACCTGCAAATGCTTTGGATTTGGAAAAGTCAAAATTTTGTCATTTGGTAAAGAGTTAAAGAATTTTAAAGTATTACGCACAAACATTCATGAACACTTTTTGCACAGCAAAGCCTCCAATGAACCACACTGGAGTATGACTGGAATACTCTGGTAACCACAGATTAAACGACTGAAAACAGTCAATATCCAATTGGAAACATTTATGAAAGCATTGTGAAAAAAGAACCGTTTGCTCAGACAACCAAATGCATGTTTTTTACCATGTTTCCCACTCTAGTTACGACAATGTAAAATACAACAAAAGTGGGGTATACAAATATGAAAAATAACCATGCTTAATTGCAGTCTAAGTATTGTTTCAAATGGATAATTTCATAATATAACAACAATTAAAAATGTTTCGGAATATAGATAGTACCATCTATAAATACTAATAAAACAGAAACACAAGGGAATGGCCGAACTTAAGTTGTTAGAACTTGTGGTCAAACCCTTTTGCCAAATAGTTCTGTGTTTGTACGTTATAAATATGATTTTGTACCAAAAATGGCAATAAAATATGTTTAAACTAGTAAAACATACTATTCCACAAAAAGCATTCTGCACATATTTTTAGTCTGACCCTTGTATGATCTTTTTAGCCTGATCCTGTTTCTAAACCATATCAACCTTTTCCAAACAAACAGGTATTTCAACCGCTCTGTAGCAGTTAACATTTCAAAAAGATTGAGGGAAAAGGATATTTGCCCAGTACCTACATTTTCCCCTTTTTTCAAATGTTTTCAAGCCTATCCAATACTGAATGTTCTAATGCCTATCTATTTCAGGAAAATCTAAAATACTTATGACAAAATGATTGTAACATGACAAAAAACACATAAACATTGTCTGAAAAACATAAAAAAAATCAAAAGTTACAGTTTATCAAAATACAGAGACACTTTTGGAACTGTTTCTTCTAGAACTGGATTTCCAGATAAATGGACAGGTTTGAAATTGCCACGTTGAATAGCAGCTGGAATCTGTTTGGTATCCACATGTTGCTCATAACCAATACCTGTGAATGTGTATATATAATTGAGCCATGTTCGATGAAAAGGGAGCTGCAACTACAAAAAGAATTGACCCAGGTCAGCCTGTGCGGTCCGCCCAGGCTTACATGGGCCAAAAATGTTTGCCGTTTGAAGATTTTCTGTATGTCCATGGACCAGTCTACCTCATGATTCAGTTGGTTGTTAGACAAAATGGAGTTTATAGACCCATAATCATATGATGCCTTGCTTGGTATAATAGATCATCACAGAGATGCATTAAGTCCCTTTTTCACAGAGCATGGCCCATATATAAATATTTATCTCTCTCTGTGTTTATGCCACTTGGTGACACATTGCCAGATTAATCACTGAGTGTATGTGATATTAATGATTTTCATAATTTGAAATAAAATGCTAGTTATTATCTACTTCATTTAACCTGACCCTGTTCAAAATCATTTAATAGATTAATATTCTATTTTTATCCTCGGCATCGCTCAGCATATGTCCCGAATGGTAACGCACGGTTTAAGCCAATCAACCCTCAACCTACTGAATATGTTGGTTGAAAACTTTCCAGTCAGTAGTAAAAAAAGGAAATATTGAAACTTCAAAGTTATTTCTGAGAGAAATATCTCCTCACTGGTTAGTGTAGATCCAAGATCAGACTGCACTTTTTGTGCAGTGAGTCTGATCTTGATCCATGCTGATCCCAATAGCTCTTAAAGTCGCGCTTTGTAGGCTAAGCGTTAAATTGCTTACCTGTATACCTTCCCGTGTATAAATAACTATCCGAAAAATAGTCAGAGTTCTATATATATATGCCTACTTCTATGTTCAGCATAAAGGTCAAGATCAGGTTAAATGAAGTGATCAATATTAAATTTGAAAAAAAGAAAAAAAAGGTTGTCCGTTTCATTCTAATCATTCTAATACAGATTTTATGCATTAAATTCTCAACAAAAAGATATTGAAATTGTGGAAAAAGAAGTCAAAGCAGGTAGGATAATATGCTATCTTTTCCACAATGCTTTAACATGAGCTTCAGATCTGTGTCCCTTTGTCTAACTCAAAAAAAATATTTGAATACCAAAATTACAGTTCTAATTGTCCAGAAAGGTCATTTTGGCACAGTAAAAAGGATTTCACATCTTAATGTGAAAGGTCAACATATTCAGAATAGGGGTTATGTCCCTAGTTGCATAGAATCATTGTCTTTAAGCATACCTGATATAAATGACTTTAAAAAAATTGTGGAAAAAGCAGGAATTTGCTCTGCAAAACACTTTCTCTTTTTTCCCACAATACTTAAATACCATGAAAGGTAAAATCATCAGCCTATTGCATTTCAAAACTGATTCATATGTCCTGCAGATATTGCACAGAAGGCAAAACTTATTTTCAACTAGTACAGACACAAAGTTACTTGATAATAGTAGCACTGTCAATAGGTGTTTATAACCAAGAGTTGACACAATTTTATGCAAATATTACCTTAAATAAGCCATATTTAAATTGTCGTCTGCAAATGCTTTCAATTTTGACAAGACATTTCTGATAGTCAAAAACCAAAATATAGACATATATGTACAAACGCGAAACTGGAAGATTTTCAAAATGCATGGCAAGATCAGGAAAAAAATGTGCCCCTGGCATCAAGCAATAGTTAACCCTGTACCAGATGATAAATTTTTTGCCTTTTCCAAATTCAAAGCATTTGCAGACAAAAAAATTAAATTTGGCTCAAATGATGATTTGCTTTCGAATGGGTAAAAACCATTGTGGAAAAAAGGAGAAAATGCTGGTAACCAGCATCTTCTCCCTTTACCATAGCATTTTAAGAAGGCTTCTTCCTCTAGGTCCCTAAAACATGGAATTGTGTGCAAAAGGGTTTAAATATGCAGCATGCTCCTAATTACACCATTCAAGGGTTTAGAAAAATCAACCTAATAATTTCTTATAGCCAAAAATCAAGGCATAGCTGATCATTTTGAATTTCAATTTCATTTTGCCTCCCTATCTGTTTCTGTAGGAGACAGCATTAATTATTTTCATTAAAAAAAAAAAGGCTTAATAATGGTTTTTTATTCTGTGTCAGAGAACTTAAGGTTATCTAATAACTTTGAAAGCTTTGATTTTGGACCAATTTGAAAACAGTATAAGTTGTGTAGGACTTTGTACAAATTTGACTTTTCGCTCCTCATACAGTGGACAGCATTGGAAAACATATGTAAAAGACCAGTTGCAGCCAGTGATCAATTCTTTTCAAAATGATTTCTGTGCTATTAAAAATATTATGTTTTTGCCTTTCCTTCAAATGTTTTTTATTTTTTAAATTTTCAAAAAAATTCACACTGTACACAGAAAGTTTATAAAATGTTGAAATTGATATTTTAAAATTTCTCACTAAAAACATCAAGGCAGCCATGAATATTGAGCTACATGTGTGTTACAAAATTCAAATGGTGCTGAAAAATGTGTTCCTTTAGCAAGTTTTAACTTAATGCCTAATAAATTTGATTTTACATAAATCCACTGTAGAAATCTTTGGAAAACAGTGTGACAAGGACCAATCTTTTTGCGATAAAATGTAACATGCAAATGGTTGGTCGCTTCCGCAGATGCTTTTTTCATTGAATGTAGACTTTTATCTCCTAAAACTTTTTCACTGTGGCAAGTTGCAGTTAATGATGATGGTAAAAGTATTGTGTATATGAGATATTAATGGTATATTAAACTATCATTATAATCCTGGTGTATGTCCTACAAACGCCCAAAATATACTTCTCTCCCTCAACAGAGATTTTCAAGTAGAAACATTCCCAACTCTAGTAATATATGGATAGCTGCATTGTTTGCTGTGATACAATTGCAAAATGTCGAAAGCAACCAACCTTCAGGAATACTTTGCCAGACAACAAAATTTGAGACTTGTCTGATTTGGAATTATTTGCAGACAAGAAATGAAATGTGTCACTTGTGTCTTTGCTGGGAAATGAGAACATGCTTGCCAACATTTTCTTCTTTTCCCACAATGTTTTCAGATGTGTAAATATTTCCCGTGGTAGTGAAAACTTAGGATTCAGGAATACTGGCATCTGTCACAGATTATTAGATAACTCCTTACCACAAGTGGCTTATAAGACTGTAGATACTGAATGTACTGTGTTGTTTGAAGAAACCAAAAGTATGTCAAATTTAATACATGTACTTTTAGTGTTTTATGACAATAGTGTGAGTAGTGGGAAACCAACATCATGATTCTCAGAGAATTTTGCACAACACAGATACATACTTCTCTCCCTCAAAAAATATGTTGATGAGGAAAAGCAACACGCAGCTTGTGCAGACAGTTGTGCAAATTCAAAAAACAAATAGATAAGTATAATGGCTGCTATGATACAACTAAAATGTTGTGAAACATTGCAAATTGAGCAAGGTTCTATCCTTAACTTTTTGCCAGATTACAAAATTTTGGACATGTCTAATTTGAAAGCATTTGCAGACGACAAATGAAATGCAACTGAAATGAGGAGACTTGTTTTTCCTTGGGAAATGAGAAAATGTGACATGTACTTACCGGTAGTTTCTTCTTTGTTCACAATGTTTTCGTAAGTATGGATATTCCCCAGGTTAGTGAAAACTTAGGATTCAGGAATACTAGCATTTGTCACAGATAATTAAATAACTCCATACTTCTAGTGGCTTATTGAGCTATACATACTAAATATACTTTGGTGGTAGAAGAAGCTCACAGCTTTCATATTCAAATACATTAATTTCACTTTAGCATTTTTCTTGCAGGTTTGTACAGTTCACAGCTGATTTGGTCTTTAATATTCCAAGTTTTCAAGCCCAGCTTCAGTTTTATACTAGCACACTTTATGCAGAATTACAAAACCATCTTCAATGTCATTCTTCTGTTCACAGGATGCATCACAACAGTATGTTGACAGCTCTTGAAACCATGTTTTGAAGTGTTTGTGCTCTCACAATACATATCTGGAAAAAAAATATAGAACCAACTGAATTTCAAATTTCTCCCTTTTACAAAACGTAACATTTTAATTCTTCAGTTACGTTGCAAAATATGGTTTTATTTTCTTTCACATGGTTAGACTATAATGGAATTTGTTCAGGATATGGCCAACTATCAGAGATCCAATCATTTTTGACTAATGTGCAGTACTGCGCTTCCACCTTTACTGAAATAACCCCTTTTTAGGCTGCCATCTTGCAATTAAGACCGAAAATAGCTAAGTTTTTGAGCTCCCAGTTATCCAACCTTGGCATCGAAAATCACTAGATTTGATTTAAAAACAAAAAGAAATACTTACTGCTTATAAATATGTCAAAATCTGAACAAATTTATTTCTAAAAATAAATTGAGAATGCTACAACTATCACTAGGGTCCCGCCAAATTCACCACATTGGTCCGCCATTTTGTGATGAAATACCGAAAATAGCCCAGTTTTGAGCCCATAATTATCTAACTTAAGAATCGAAAATCAGCACAAAATTAGCTTTAATACAAGGAGATGTACTCTATCTCGTGATTTTTACCAACATGTTGCTATTTGGACGCTACTTTATGTACTTAAAAAGTACTTTTGCACGTCACTAAATCCTCCTGCCGAACATCCCCTACGGGGCAAACATGATTAGGTCATGATTTTTTAACGCCAAAATAAGCATATAAAACAAAATCTCCGAAAAAATTGATGTTACATATATTCTAAGCATGTAAATATTCGGAAACTTACCTGTTGAGAAGGACGTATGGGATAACCAAGCAAAACGTTGATTAAAACAGTGACCGTCGTATGCCGAAATTTAAGATGGCCGCCGTTTTTTCCTTTGCGGTCAATTCGAAAGAAGACAGTGAATAATCGGAAGTTATACCGCGTTTCCTATCCCTGTATATAAGATCCCTGTTTTTTCACATGCCTTTTGCATAACACTCAACAGAGCCATTGTCGAAGTCTGGCTGGTGACTACTGTACTCAATATGAATTCTGTTTTCTTGAATGGTTCTACTAGTATACCTTGCTTGCTTACGGGAACCCAAATCCGAAAGCTTCTAAAGTAGGCCTACCGCATTTCTGAGCTATTACCAATGTTAGTTTACAGACGAGACATTGACGTCGACAAAACACTTTTTCATAGACTGCGTTAAAGAAAGGATAGCTGAATTACGGATCATTTTTTAGACAAACAAGTCCCAGTCTGCAATTATTGATCACGACAATAAAGACCGAGTACGCCAACCATGTAAATGTTCTAAAAATAGAAAGCTGGAAATCCCAAATTTTTCTGATGATTTACATTTTCCGAAAAAGTTGCTTTTACATGAGCCGTTCTATGCAAGCCTTTCCTACTTTTTATTTCGATCTTCGTCTGTATTTTTTGTGCGCGATTTCACATATAGGTTTATTATTTTGTACGTTTTTTATTTTACTTGTACGTGTTTCACGTACGATTTTGCGTGATTGGGAACTCTGGGTCATTGTGTATTACATAGTTTAATACTTTGGAGTTCTGTAGTACGATAACTGTATCTCATTGCTATTTCAGTTTTTCACCGATTGCCTCCTGGACCATGCCAAGGACAAAACAATGTCCAAATGTGAAAGGAAGCACCCTAAAAGTCTTCTGATTGAGACTATACATAGGAGGAAGGGCTTCAAGGAAGGGCTTACATTGTACTTGATTATATACATTTTTATACATGTACTGTATCCATCCATTCAGCAATGTTTTTCACTGCAGGAAAAAAAAAAAAGAATCAGAGACATATGTACTGTACTTTAAGCAAACAACTCAGGTATACCAAAATTTTTGAAGATAAAGAGAAACTATGACAGGTCTTACCTGAACCAGAGACATTGATGTGTATTGTATGTCTCTGCCTGAACTCAGTTTAGTACTAGCAACAAAATATGGGATTCTCTTGATTTGACGTGGTGAGTCTTACCGCAGGCCACTTAATGATAAAATCACGAAATTCACATTTAACATATAAATATCCACTGAGTCCTTTCTATATTTCTCCCACAACGCTGTCGTAAGTGAAGGAAATGGGCCCAAGAAGACACGATTGACACGCTCTCAGTCTCAGGTTTTTCGAAAGAACATCGAATTCAACATCCGTCGGCCAACCTTCCAACTATGACTTGTCATCGCATCTTCAACATGAACACAAGCCTCAGGCAAAGGATCCACAAGCATAGTTATGGCAGTCTAAATTGGTCTTGTGGCAATACCTGGCAGCTTTTCTTTACTGTTCCGCGAGAATCGGCCTTCAGCGTCGCGAAATTGCATGACAACATCACCGGAAGTGTCCGAAAAATTCGTAATTTTTCGTATTTATTTTTTATCAGTCACATTAATCGACAACACAACTATAAAAATCTTATATCATTAATAAAGTATCATTTTATATTTAAAAAAAGGCGATAAATAGTTTAATCATGCAATGTCCGGCAGTTGACGTGAATGCCCGACAGTTCTCCATAGCCAGGGATCGTATATACGATCCCTGCCGTAGCTTACCGATGCAGTCTGATTGTTGTACGTAAAATACCGATATTGACCGACATTGGCCGATGTTTCACGATCCCATTACAGTTGGGCAACCTTAAGATTGTACCTAAAAAGCATGGTTTTAAAATATCTTTGGTGGTTAACGTTTAATTCCCAACATTACAATCAATTATTTCGATACATAGATATTCATTCCGAATCAAATGGAGTAGCGCGCAAACATGGGATGAACAAGCCATGGGACGAACTGGTTTTGGAACGAAAAAGCCCAGGACCAAGCGATCAGTAGACAAATTTAGTATCACTGCGCCAATAGAAGGCTATGAGTGAAGCTATTTTCAATAACAAATTAGTATTTCCTTTATCGATGGCCTCATCCAGTGTATTTTAACATGCCATTTCCAATTACATATATGAGTGCTACTGAAAAACTCATTTGTTTGAGAAAAATTGCGTTTATTTGGGTTTATTTCCTTCGGCTTTGGACAAAACACATACATGGTCTTCAAAATTCAATCTTGAACTCATAGTGGTATTGTCTTCGACAAATACCACAAAAATGTAAAGATGCTTATTCTAAGGGCCCTTGCCTCTTTGCAGTCAAATTTACGCCGTCTATCTTTTTTAAAGATATTTCTTGTTTCACAGTAATAGTTATAAGAAGTGGATAACCTCGTGCAAAGACAATGTACTAGTAAACGCGATTGTCATATGCCTATGCATTATACGTTACGTACATATGAGCAGGACCCACTCATGACACTCATGATACAAATTTCTACAGACCAGTGAAACAGGAATTACATGAAACTTGATTGGGTTAAAAAAGCAGTTCCAATCTTTCGACTGCTTCACAAAAGAAATGAACTACCTCGGTTTCATAAATACATCCAACACTTCGATTTCAGAAAAAGATAAAAAAAAAATCTTTGAAGGATATATCTTCCAACAGGCATTGTAGACTCAATAAAAGATATGTAGTATAGTGTTGGAGTCTCAATAATGGGTCATTAATGATGTTTCTTTTCATATTTGGATGTTTATTGCACTCCGTAACACCTCAAGTCCATCGTGAGAAAAGGTACAGCGCTGTGCTGTTTTTATTTCGTCGTTTTAATCTGTATTGCAGCGAAATGCGATTAATTTATAGTGACACACATGACCAAGGAAAAATTAGTAAACGTTTTATTACCTAAAGAGCTTTTAGCAGTTGCTTATAACACGTAAATCTCGAAAAACGTGACAAAATTTATTGTGTTTGGTAGCCACCTTTATATCTATTTTGGGAAAGTAAACATATCGAGTAAAAGATGAATTAAACTGTTCTTTCTTATATACAGCATTTAGATTGAAAATATTGGTACTTGAGGCGAAGAATAAAAAATATTCGAGCAATCAGTATGTTCTAGGTCTAGGTTTGTCCATGGTAAATTTGTAAAAAATATGGAGTTTAAACGTGCGCACAAATTCTGTGCGGAGATTTCTCCCATTTTTATTCCACGATCGTCTCTGTACCCGCATGCAACACATCAAAAACTATTTCCCATTCGGGGACAGTTATCTGTACTACTTTGTACTGGATCATTTCATTGCATGCGAATGTAATTTGAATGTTTATTTACCAAAAATTGACAAGATATTTTTACCTCAAATATCTGGTAAGGTAGATGAGCACCATTCCACCTACACTGGCACCAGAAACAAGCACGGAGAGAACAACCACGCACAATTTCCCGGTAAAGTGTTGTCTAACAGCCAAAGATGTGGACACCATACACATTCCCGCTCCACTGCCTGACAGTATAGTACAAGATTCCATTTTAAAATACCAAGACCAACTTTAAGTTGCCTTTGCTAATAACGGCGATCAAGATCAATTTAAACAAAATGGTCATTTAATTGCATCTGGAGCTTTATAAGGCTGTTGTGGATTTCTTTGTATTAAAAGAATAAACATGTAAACTTAAATTCATGGAAAGAGATGATGTAAAATACAAATCAAATGTATTACATAATCAAGTACATGAATAAATCATCACTGATTGATCCTGAATTCCCCTGTACTGGCGAGGTGGTGTATTTGCTGAGTCTTTCTATTTAGTTCTAATCAGTAAACGCTGGTTCCATTCCCAATCATTAAATTAGCTATTTCCGAAAAAAAAGTAGTCTTGGGCAAAACATTACTGAGCCCCAGTCTTGTATTGGTAGAACAAAGAAAGATAAGATTCATGGTCTGTGAAACGGGGGCTAAATGCATCTGCAAAAAGTACTGATATAGACCAGCCTGCGCAGTTACTTTTTGTGAATTTTCTGCGTGTCAGAGGACCACTATACCTCATGGTTCAGTCGGTTGTTATACAAAATGCTTTTAATGAGTCCATGATGACTTGCTTGGTATTATGCATCTCGGAGAAGCATAAAACCCCCTTTATCAGAGCATGGCTCATACAAACAAGTGAGAAGTTTCAATAAAATGAGAAATATTGTTGAAAGCGACAAAAACTAACCTTTGATGGCGCCCAGACATACAACCAGGAGAGCCAGTGAAGAGGACCAAAACGACACAAACAGACCTGTACTTGTTAAAATACCACCCAGCAAGCCTGTCCACTTGGGACCGAGCTTGTCCGTTAGTGTGCCGTGTAAAACACCTGTAAAACAACAACTTTAGTAAAACAAAAGACCACGAGGGCCTAAATTGCTTTAATAGCTTTTACTTTAGTATCATTTTGTTACATACAGAGTTTACCCGTCAGTGCACCGTTTTAAACACCCGTAAAATAACAATTACAAGAGATCCATGAGGACTTAAACAGCTCTACTAAGAACGAGTGTTTGTTTCAATTTAGCACAAACATTCATTTCCATTTTGGGAACGAATTCTTGTGTCAGTGTGGTAGATAAAACACGTGTAAAACAACATATGCAATTCTTCGTAAGACTTGTGCATTAATAGCTTTTTTATATATATATATAAAGGAATGCTCCTTAACCAAAATTATTTATATACCATTAAAGAGCATATCCCATTCCCTGAAGTGGTCGTCATTTGTATTATCAGTTATGTTAGGTTTATGTATACCGGTATTTTTAGCCTAAGTTTATCATTTCAGCATTCAAAGATTCATTGATTCATTCGTTTATTTAAGGATATCCATAAAGTACATAAGTGCATTGTTTTCCCAATAGGTACACAATAGGTACATATACTCATGTATGTATTTAATACCAGTGCGCTCGACTATGAAACTTATGGTTTCAAGCCGTGATCATGAATAAAGTTTCTGTCCTGTTCTGTGTCTGTGACACGCTTAAAGACTTTTTTTTTTTCATTATGACAATGACCGTGTCATTGAGGTAACTGCAATTATTGGCGGACAAGAGTTAACTTTTGCATAAACATAAAGAAACGCTGCAGTCAAAATAGTGTTGCACACCAAGTTTGTCTTCTATAAAGGATTTCAAACAGTTGTCTGTATACCTAAAGGTTTTGCAGAACACACTTGTGTCTATTATTTTACCCTGATCGTAGAAACACTGGCAAGAAAGCTCAAGCGTCAATTAACGCTTTACCGGACGACAAAAATTTATACTTGTCCATACATTATATTTTGTTTATTGTCGTTTTCAACATTATTTAAGTTATATTGAGGCGGTCAGTGCATCTATCCATGCTTTCATAAGGGTGTTTTCATCAGTACTTAGCACAATATTCTTCCAAAGCCACTGGCTGCTTTCCCACATAACCATCGTCGAAACAATGATCAGCAGTGAGAGAGGAATGAGTCCTGTCGCAATGACTATCATCAATTCTCGGAATGAAATTAGCGGAGCTGGGGATTTGAACTAGCAACCCCTTTTCTCAAGTTTTGTACACTACCGACTGCACTACCGGGGCTCGGCTCTACAAGCATTTGCAGACGACAAATCAAATGTGATCAAATCATGGTAACTGTCTTTGAAAGGGTAGAAAACGTTAAGAGGAAAAGGAGAAAATGTCGGTTATCAGTATTTTCTTTTTTTCCCCACAATGTTTTCAGAAGGCTTCTTCCTCGTGGTCGTCAATTTAAAGATGGCATTGTCCTCGGAACCCAGGTTTGAAGCATTACGTTACTCTCCATGCATCGCCACTAGGAAAATTGACTAGCAAATCGTCGTTTCTTATGAATATTCATATGGTCGGGAAGTACCCTAATAGCCAATCGAAAAATCGATAACATAATGATACTCTCTTGTAGAGATAATAATTTCATTTCTTCTATTACTAAAAATAACCCTGGAAAAAAAACCCCGAGGTTGTCAACAAATATGGCGGCCATCGGCGTGCTTGTCTTCTGTGAGATATGCCATTCAGCAATACAGGGACGACACTATCGATCTTTGTGTACGATTTTAATTGACAATCTTTCGGTGTTACGCCGAAAATATTTTTTAAACGCTTCTCGATTGTGGTGTTGATGGGCGCCGCCCTATTTAAAGTATTTCTAAGTTTGATTTGCAACGAATGATGTGATTGGATATCGACAAGTAAAAAAAGAGAAATGACGGCGTACTTGTGATAAAAATAGTTTAAATTTTCTCAAAGAAAGACTGAGATCATCAATCAAAATGCTTCATGAATAATTCATGAGAAGGAGGAAACGCCAGCTAAATAACCTAGGGTCGATTACGGAATGAATAGAAACTGGGTCATTGAGGATGTATAACCATTTGTCACACAATCCCGAGTTTTAACAACCCTAAGAAAGAAGGCTTTGGAAAACATGCGGGATAAGGATAAAATGCTGTTAACCAGCATTTTTTCCTTTACCCACACTGTTTTCTACCTGTTCAAAGTCAGTTTGAGCCACTTTTAAAATTGTCGTCTGCAGTCGCTTTGAAGTTGGTCGAGCCTAAAATTTTCTCATCTGGTAAACATCTATAGGGCTAACTCGAAAGCTACAAAGACCAAACCTCCACCGTATAGACTGGCTCCATACACGGATTGTATAAGCGAAGCTTTAGCTCTGGTAACGCCAAACTTGTCCATAATGGTGGGAAACATTGCGCCGAGAGCGTAGTAGAACCCGATAATATGGCTGTAGACCAACAAGGCGGACAGAAACACGATCCATTTGTGAAACTTGAACCGGCATCCGAATCTGAAATACAGTTGTGTGTGTTTTGCCATTCTATAACGACAGAGCATGTGAAGATGTTATGGCCTGCAACACGCCTAATGGGGCATTCGGACATTTGCTTAAAGTGTCGTCTCGGATTAGCCTGTGCAATTCGCGGAGGATACTTAGATTATTTATAAACATACTACACTTAAACAATTCTTTATCGATGAATGTAGTCACGAAACAGATGGTAAAGCATCAATCCATGAGGCACAACCACAACGTTTTACCGTAGCTTAACTTAGTTGACCTTAATTTCCCATAGTTGTGCGTACTTAGGACGTAGTTTAACGTAGTTAATCGTAGTTAGACGTACTAATACCCTAGTTAACCCTAGCCACTTTACACGCAGTTGAATGTAGTAAACCGTACTTACACGTAGTTTAACCTACTTAGATTTTCTGTATTTCCTCGTATTGTCAACTTAAAACCTACTTTGAACGTACTTCAACCTAGTTGACCGTAGTAACCCTACAACAGACTAGGTTTGAAATGAACTACGGACAACTCCGTGCATGACCGTAAATGACCATGGCTTGAGGACGTTTCACCACGTGGTGCAGTCGAGTATCAATTGGCAGTATGTTTGCATACTGACCGAAATTACACGTTCTACTCCGACTGCAACCCGTTTAACGATTTTGTTCAGACAGGGGAAATCGTTCTAAGATCTAAATTGTTGTGACAGAGGCTTAAAGCTTAAAGCTTAAAGTATTAGAGTGCATTTACCGATGATTATCAATTATTTCATGGCTTGCAACTCGCGAAAAGGGGCATTTGGACAATTGCGTAAAGTGTCGTCTCGGATCAGCCTGCACAGTCCGCGCAGGCTAATCCGAGACGGCACTTTACGACTACATTAAATTTTGTGCTACAGAAGACTTGCTCAAAACAGAAAATTACATAAAAACGGAAAGTGTCATTTCAGATAAGCCTGCGCAGACTGCGCAGGCTGATCCGGGACGACACTTTACGCAAATGTCCGAATGCCCCTTTTCGTGTGTTGCAGGCCTTATCCATGCTCTGTAAAATTGTAGTTTAATTCAACTGCATAAAGTTTTTACCTAAATCAGTCTGTGCAGCCTGTGCTGGTTGACATGGGTCAAAACGTTTTGTTAATCGCTAATTTACTGCATGTCAAAGGACCATTCTTCCTTTATGATTCAGTCTGTTTTTAAACAAAATGGATTTATTGATTCTATAATTATGTGATGACTCCCTTGCTATGATGCAGAACCTAAAAATATTAAACCCCTTTTTTTCCAGAGCGCCGCTCAGTTATACATCGTTCTAATTCTAAGACCAGCCATCTGATTGGCTCTGATTTGTCTACGTCAACCAACTGGCACACTTAAAAGTTTACGAAAATTACCTGAGTTTGGACTCCATCTTTGTTATCTCCCGTAACACAATATGAGACAGGACCCTAAAAATGTTAAACCCGCCCTTCTTTTTTTCTAGAGCGCCGCTCAGTTATACATCGTTCTAATACTTAATTCAAAGACCAGCCATCTGATTGGCTCTGATTTGTCCACGTCAACCAACTTGCACACTCAAAACTTTACGAAAATTACCTGGGTTTCGACTCTATCTTTGCTATCTCCCGTAACACAATTAGACATCATCCGGGTTTAAGGAAGTTAGAGCTTAAAATAACTCAAAATTTCTGTTTAGCAATATAATAATCTCTTGGTTAACCCTTTATCGTTATTACGTGACACTTTTCTCGTGCTCCTACTGCCAGTTACACAAGGGAGAAATATTGAAATAAAAGGAACCCAGTTTCTTTGATTGATGGATAAGGAGAAATTGCCTGAGTGATTGATGGATAAGGAGAAATTGCCTGAGTGATTGATGGATAAGGAGAAATTGCCTGAGTGATTGGTGGATAAGGAGAAATTGCCTGAGTGATTGATGGATAAGGAGAAATTGCCTGAGTGATTGATGGATAAGGAGAAATTGCTTGAGTGATTGATGGATAAGGAGAAATTGCCTGAGTGATTGATGGATAAGGAGAAATTCCTTGAGTGATTGATGGATAAGGAGAAATTGCCTGAGTGATTGATGGATAAGGAGAAATTGCTTGAGTGATTGATGGATAAGGAGAAATTGCCTCAGTGATTGATGGATAAGGAGAAATTGCCTCAGTGATTGATGGATAAGGAGAAATTGCCTCAGTGATTGATGGATAAGGAGAAATTGCTTGAGCAGCTTCTTCCTTTCCCACAATCTTTTTAACTCTTTCAGCGCCAAATTAATAAATCAACCCATTTTGAAATTTGAAAATACTATCCACTAGTTTAGAAAGACGATATTTATCTTATAGGCTTGAATAAACAAGCTAAAGATCCAAGATCAGACTGCACGTTCTTTGCAGTCTGATCTTGGATCTATGTCATCCGCAAAATCCGATGTTTTCGCTAATGGCGCCGAAAGGGTTAAAATATAATATAGATTAGCCATGCTCTGTGAAAAGGGGGCTTAAAGGGCAAATCAACAAGTTTCAGATATGGTTAATTTTCAAATCTACATTTATCAGTTGGTAACCTGTTGATGTTGTAATTAGAAAAAAAAAATCAGTAAAAGTACTTTTTTTCAATTTTTATTTCTGCTTATTAATTTTTACGGCATCGCTTATTTCCCTTACTTATTGGTTGCGTCCCTTGATTTGTGACGTCATAGGATAGGTTGTTTGAATATGGACGTTGTTTACGATAGTGAACTGGGCGATATTAAAGACGAAGAAATAGACGATTCTGGTCCGGTAAGGCCGAACATGTACGAGCCATTTTTTAAAGAAAGTAAACAAGTTTCTGAGGATGAGGATGAAAGTAACTTTTCGCCCACCGATGACGAAAATGACGATGTTGTGCCGGACGTTTCAACATGGTCACGGGTAGGAAACTTCATATTCGGAGCCAATGGCTCTGACGAGAAAATGTTGTGTTGGTCTTCCGTTTCTGAAAATGTCGGCTGAAAAACACCCAAAAAACAGGTAAGCTTGTCATTATTTGTAATCACGTGTTCTTATGTCTTTGAAATTCCAAAAAAGGAGAATGTCATGCAATGCTCTGGTCTTTCAACGTATTTTCTGTACTACGGAAAGTTATAACAAGTGTACGATGTTATCTGAATCATTTGTGGCGTGGGTTGACCGTAGCCGAAATAATACGTCACGGACCTAAAATCTGTCTATTATTGCCATTTAATTGGCAAATAAGAGAGAGTCTTGTTGTCCCAAAAGCATGAATTAATGTCTTAAAATTTTATATTCACTGCTGGTAAAGATTTGAAAAGAAATAGCACAACAAATGATAAAAATAAAGAAGGGCTCCGATTATGTGGACCTGCTGTGAATTTGTAAGTCGGCACCGATTGATGAGGGCTTCATTTCAAAAATTCAGTTTTCTGTAAAAGAATTGTTTGGAAGTGGGCTTAGTTTTTCCGTCAATACCTTTCAGTCCAAAATGTAGTACATTTGTTGGACGCAACATGGCCGACTTTATGAAAATACAAAGGACTGGTATTGTAGCAACAACCGCGCATGTGCGGACTAAATTATTGCGCAATCGGAGTTGCTCGAAAAACCTGACCCGAAAATAAAGCCTATTTCTTACGCGTACATACAAAGACTACAGAGCCTTTTCAAATGAAAATTTTGCATAAATGGGCAAAACTAATTCTGAACTTTGCGTATCTGACCTTTTGCTGCTGTCGTTTGTTATTTATCGTGCGTAAAATTGCAAAACAAAAATAATCATTTCGCGTTTTCTGTCAAAAATGACAATATACGCTGAAAATTTTGTGATTTTATGAAAGTTTCATCTTTGTTTTACCAAAGTCTAGCCACTTTGCGTTTGCTTTTTCACGTCAGATACCAAAATTTAGCTCCTATTCTCATCGGGTGCTTGTCCGCCAGGGGAGATAATTGGCCGGGGTCATTTTGATTTTGTCGTCGGCTAACGATGAAACCGAAAATAGGGCAAGCCTGAAGCCTATTGCAAACTTTATCGTTCTATAGCAATTGATATTGGTATTTCAATGTAGAAAATAGTTTTTATAAATGATTGGATGCATGCAAGTGTAAAATGCATTCGACGTTAAGGAATATAATACAAAAAACAATTTATACTCTTCGTACCCCATCTTCTTTGTACTAAATTATAGTAAATATTTATTTACTATTGCCCTTTGTGTATACCCATGTATTATAAGATGACTTTGGTTGTACACAAATATAAGCTATTGTTAAAGGAAAGAATGTGGTTTTAGACAGGAATTTCAAGGATTCAAACGCATAGAGAAATTGTGGGTTAAGGTGAAAAAACGGAAATTGCACATTTCAAACAATTTATCCATTTTCAACAATGATTTCCAAAGCCATCTTCTTCCAATGTGTAAAAATGAGTTTTAATGAGGGAAATGGTTAATGTCTTGCAAGTTACTTTTCTGCTAAAGGCTTGTTTTCGAATTCAGTGATAATAAATAGTATTTTTTGTAATGAATTTGATATTTCTAATGTGACAAGTAAAATTCCTGAATAAATTTCAGTGTGTAGTTTGTGTAGAATAACTCCAGGAAGTAATACAAATTACTGCGCAGAAGAAAATCACTGTATAATCATAATTAAGCTTTTTTCTTTTTATCTCTGCCAGAATGGTCCTTTCTGATTGTGATTATGAGTGATAAAGACTTGTTTCATCAGAGTCATGAACACCTGGGTTTATCTGGTAGAGGGTTGAATACCTGATAGATAAGTTAACAAACCTGTCAAAAAGTTCTGGCCATTATATTGCATAGTCAATGTTTTTCAGGACTTGCACTGCAAACTTGTCTGTCAAGTATTCTATAACATTTATATTTTTGTTTTCTGCTAAGACAAAAAAGCATTTGTCTATAAAGCCCCTGTCACACTATACGGCGTTTCCACTGCGTTGGGACGGCGTTGTTAGATTTCCCAGAGCGCCATGAGGTCGCAGGAAAAATCGAATGTTTTCGCGAAGACGGAGATGTCACGGCGTTCTCACCACGACCAAGGCGTTGCTACGGAGCTCCTATTGCGCGTTATGGCGTTCCTACGGAGTTCTTCTTGGCGATTTTCTGCGCTCTCATGGCGCTACCACTGCGTGCTCTGCGCTTTCACGGTGCTCATACTACGTGCACTGGGTGTTCACGGCGTTCTCAAGGCGCTCACAATACGCTGAAGGCGTGACAATGAACAATCTCTGAAAACGAATTGTATGTATACACATTCATTCATCAGTTGTTTCTTTGCTGTGGTGCCGAAAAATCAACGGAGAATGAAACTATGCTCGTAAAAAGAAAAGGGGAAAAAGCAGGACATAAACCCCAACCCTCTCAAACAGAAGCAAGTCAACCACTGTCAACTCCTCAACCATTACTAGCCCGGCTTGCTAGCGTACATCAGCAATGTTTATTTGCATACTTCGTCTACTATATGTTCGTTTTTGTCAGACAAAGACTGGTGGACGCTGTAGAAGCGCCTTACAAGCGCAATGATTGCCGTTGCAGCTCAGAGGAGTCGTTCTAAGAGCGCAGTGAAATAAATAACACTCCGTGTCAGCGCCGTTGACGCGCTGTATAAGCGCCGCTGACGCACCGTATTAGCCCAGTAGAGACGCGGTGACATCTCAGAGCGCGCGGTACAATCTCCATCCAAGCGCCGCCGACAACCATAGCGTTCCCACTGCGACCTCTGTGCGCGCCGGCGGAGCTCCCATGGCGTTGTGGGAGATCTTACTGCGCCGCTAAGACAACCTTCCGGTGATCCTACTGCTCTCTTCTCAGAACGCCGAGCGACGGCGTGTTTTGTGCATGCTCAAAATGCGCGTCGTCCCTCGGCGTCCTAGACGATCCCAACGCGTCTACTCGCGATGTCACTGCGTTGCTATGACGATGTTTGCGATCGTACTGCGCGTACCTCGGCGTTCTGCATTTTTTCTTGGACGCCATGGGATCGCCGCTCTGGTGTGACAGGGGTTTAAGCTTATCTAACATCATTTTTTTTTTTTTTGGTCCTTTTTAGTTGCTGTTTATACCCTCCTCCACTAAAACCTTTTTAAAGCATACTAAATTTGTTTGTTGTTAGAATATTATTTAAACCATCATAGCAATGAAATCTCTTGCAGAAACTGAAGGAAAATAGCATTCTTTAGTATTTGCCAACTCTGTTGAAGTTGTTTTAACTGCATGTTAATTATACAGTCAAACCTGTGTATACAGACCACCCATGTGAACAGAAAATTGTAGTCTTTAAGTATCATTTGTAATGAACGATCCAAGTTAAAATTACTGGTATTTGCGGACAGATTTTGTATTGGTTGTCTTTATCTGCAGGTGGTCTGCACGCAAGCCCAGGTTTGACTGAACTAAACTAATTTTGTCGAAAGCATGCTTTTTAGAAATTAACAAAACTATTAAAGCCGCTAATATTGTTTTAGTCTATGATTTAACCCTTTACCAGAGAAGCCCTGTTTCTAATATCCCTATGACAGAAAGCTTTTGAAAATATTGTGGAAAAATAAGAAAATTCTCATGACAAGCATTTTCTTCTTTCCTCACAATGTTTTCTACGCTTCCAGACACAAATTGCATCAATTGAGTTTAGAGCTCAAGATAAGAGGGAGTAATGGTATTCTATATCCATCATTTCTCTTCCAAACCCTATGTTGTGGGTACTCATTAGAATCGTCTTCATGAGACGATTCTAATGAGTACCGGTAACATAGGGTTTAGTGGAGAATAATTAATATTTTCAATTGTGAAATAAAAATCTCTTCCTCTATCTGGAGCTCTGATTTGAGTTAATTCGTTGTCTACAAATGCTTTCAGCTTAGATCAGACCAAAACTGAATTATCTGGTAGAGAGTTATCATGGTTAAAAAGCTTTTTTTTTAACATGTATTTGGTACTACGTTGTAACATTGTAAAAGTGAGTGGGTGGGGTAATTTGATACCACACAAACTAACAATTTTGAAAATGTAAGTCCATGTTATGTAACCTTATTAGAAATTTAAATGCTTTTCGTACTTCTACACATAACTGACACAAAACATCTTTTAATTGACATCTAAGTACTGAAACAAACTTAAAATATGCTTTTCTGGTCTATTTTAATGTAATTTTGTCGTGGGGTGGCTTATTTTGAATCATCATAGTGGTGGAATGACTGATTGGAAGTTCAAGTTGAAGGCTTATAACAAGTCAGTGATGTCTATAGAACTAGTCTGAAGTTCCTAATATGCTAAAAAAAATTTATAACATGGTGTAATAAAGTGAGGTCACTTTTTTTTGAAAAATTTAAAAAAGTACTTTTTTGGCAGTGCATTTTTCAGTGTTTTTGGGCTGTTTGATTTTTAAGTTACTGACATAACATATTAAAAGTATACATTTTTGTGAATGTTTAGGTCATATCTACCAGAAAATATAAGAATTTACATGCTTTTTAACATTTTTCAAAATCCGTGGTTGTTGCTAGGTATTGTCACGATTGAAAAATGCTGTCGAACGTTAGTCTATCTTTATTTTGAAAATACTTTTGTGTAGCTTTTGATTAACAGAATGGTCTATACATGATTTTTCAAAATCCGTGGTTGTTGCTAGGTATTGTCACGATTGAAAAATGCTGTCGAACGTTAGTCTATCTTTATTTTGAAAATACTTTTGTGTAGCTTTTGATTAACAGAATGGTCTATACATGTATATAGCATTTGTCATGCTTTCGTCGTAAGTGCAGCCCACACGTAAGCTTCCGAAGGCTATTTGGTCTTGAAACAGTCATTAAAAAGCTAAATGGAAAATGTACCGACCGTGGCAGAGATACGGTGGCACAAAAGTGACATGGAAGATATATTTTATACTACGTGCGCACGTATTAGCTACTGCGTGCGCACGTAGTATAAAATATATCTTCCATGTCACTTTTGTGCCACCGTACAGAGATATTAAATAGAAAAAAAAATCTTTTACAAAGCGTGAGAAATACGATTTACCTATTCGCAATACACGCCTCAGGGTATATGTGTGAACACTCTTAACTCTTTTTAACACTTTAACACGACACAACAGAATGTCAGGTAGGTGGGTTATATACAAGTCTATAACAACGGAAAAGAATCAATTTCACAAGAACGTCAAAACCAAAAAATGCTCATAGATCCCCGATTCTCATTGTACTTACTCGGATCTTTCAGTGTTCAATTAACCAGATGCACATAAGATCAGAATATGTCACATATCAGTTATTTTCTAAGCCGATGATAAACAAACATCCATCCAAACTAACAATCACGTTTTGTGCAGTCTAATCTTGATTTACACTGGCTGCAGAAGCAGCTAAAGTTGTGACAGGCACTTTAAGGGTTCAAAATGAATAGCTTCGAGTTATTTATTTTTCTTTTTCCGTCCTAGATATTTGTATGAAAGTCCTAAACATTGTCTTTTTCTCTTGTTTCAGAAATCTCACGCTGATCCCTCCAACGTTCGACAGCAATTTTCAGTCGGGGCAATACCAGTCCTTTGTATTTTCATAAAGTCGGTCATGTTCCATCCAACAAATGTACTACATTTTGGACTGAAAGGTATTAACGGAGAAACAAAGCCTACTTCCTAGGTAATTTTTTACAGAAAACTAAATTTTTGAAATGAAGCCCTCATCAATCGGTGCCGACTTACAAATTCACAGCCGGTCCACATAATCGGAGCCCTTCTTTATTTTTATCATTTGTTGTGCTATTTCTTTTCAATTCTTTACCAGCAGTGAATATAAAATTTTAAGACATTAATTCATGCTTTTGGGACAGCAAAGCTCCCTCTTATTTGCCAATTAAATGGCAATAATAGACTGATTTTAGTTCCGTGACGTATTGTTTCGGCTACGGTCAACCCACGCCACAAATGATTCAGACAACATCGTACACTTGTTACAACTTTCCGTAGTACAGAATTTACGTTGAAAGACCAGAGCGTTGCATGGCATTCTCCTTTTTTTTTTTAATTTCAAAGACATAAGAACACAGGATTACAAATAATGACAAGCTTACCTGTTTTTTGGCTGTTTTTCAGCCGACATTTTCAGAAACGGAAGACCAACACAACATTTTCTCGTCAGAGCCATTGGCTCCGAATATGAAGTTTCCTACCCGTGTGGTATCGCGCGCTTTTGAAATACGCCCATTACGGGGCGAACATCGCTTACAGAAATATTGATCTATACATGATAAAATTAAGCATATGGCGTAAACTTTGTTTCATGTGAAGCAGTTTCAGTCGATTAACGGGCGGAATTAAACAAAAATAATGAAAAATAGGGTTTTTAATCTGACAGTTCCCCGACAAGACAGTTCCCCGGCACAGGTTTTCGAGACAGTTCATCGACACAAGTTTGTTCCCCGACACTTTAGCTTCATGTCAAATAACATTTTTACTGACTTTTATGATTGATAATCATGAGATATTAGTTCTTACTATTTGTTGATATTTGTACCTTGTAAAGAAGAATTCTGTATACATTGATGGGTACAACAAGTTTATTCTCTCATGGGTGAATACACAATGAATCACGATTTTCATAAAAAATAACAGAATTTTAAAATACTGTTATAAACCACCATGAAATTTGATAAAAGAATATGTTACGAGATTATTTAGAGTTAATTCTTTAAATTATTTTGAAAATTTTTATTAAAGTTGTGTGTATTCCTTTACGATAAATAAAAATACAAGTACATAAGAGAGGGAGAGGGGATTTACCTGAGTGAAATACCTTTTGCTGTTTACCTTGTACACTCGATCCATTTAATCCAAATATTTATCATACATGTATGTTGTATGTACCATTTGGGAAAATGTAGTGTATTTCGATATTGTTTGGTATGTTGCAATGAAAGGCCATCAAACTGTTCCGTCAAACAATGTTTTCTCTCCTGTCAACGACCAACATCATTAATTTTGGGCTATATTTAATTCAGTTCGGACTAGTCCAGACTTGTCGTCTGGTAAAGAGTTTTCTAAACCCTTTACCACACAATCCAGAATTCTAACGACCCTAACAAAGAAGCCTTTAGAAAACATAGTGGGTAAAGGAGGAAATGCTTGTAACCAACATTTTCCCCTTTCCTCACAATGTTTTATACCCTTCAAAAAACGAATTTTAATTTTTGAGCCTCATGCATAGTGTTGTCTGCAAATGCATTTAATTTGGACCAGTCTAAAATTTGTCATTTGGCTAACGATTAAACATGGGACAAAATTTCAGAGTGGTCAAAACTGTGAGCACTTGCATACAGGAAATTAAATGGGATGCAAAAGATGGAATTTGTGACTGAAAGATTCGAAAACATTTTGGCAAGAGGACAAAATACCAGCATTTTTACCTTCCTCTACAATGATTTTATAGGCCTTCTCTGTGAAAGTCTTAAACTCTGAATTGTGTGCTGTGGGAAAAGATAGTGTAAATTTGTTCAGTTCTTGTTTGTCTTCTGCAAATGGCTTCAATTTGGGTAAGTCTAAAATTGGTCTGTTCTACTAGGGAAAAAGCGGTTAATGTTTACATTCAGGTCAAAATGCAGTATAGACAAGTTCAGATTCATTGTAAAAACATAGAAAGAGCTGGTTACTATCAATTTGTCCCTTATCCACAATATTTTCGATTTTTTAAATACAAATCCAACACATTCGGCGTGAGTACTGGTGTAGTTCCCAGGAAGCAGAATCCAAAGAGATTAGTACAAGTTGTATGAACTTGTTTCTCAACTGATGTAAAATAAATATGTTTAAACTAAGTTTAAACTAAATTCTAATAAACAATCCGCATTTTATTTGTCATATTCAAATGCTGTGGATTTGAAATATTCTAATATTTTATCATTTGGGTCAGGGTTAGGCTAAACCCTTACACAAATGGCAAAACTTTAGACTTGTCCACTGCACACTGAAAGTATTTGCAGACCACAGATCAAATGTGGCCTTGAGAATGGGTTTGTCTGATAGAGGGTAGAAAATATTGTAGGAAAAGGAGATAATTCTGGTTATCAGGACTTATTCCTTTCTTCACCATGTCCTCAAAAGCCTTCTCCATAAGGGTGGTTGAAGGTCGGAATTGTGAGGTAAAAGGTAAACGAATTGGTGTGTGAGCCTGGTCAGAAACATTGTTTCTTAATTTCAGAAAAAATGTATTATTTTTAATTTGCTCACTTTTTTCTGATTATCAGAGAAAATGACTTGTGTCAAATGTGAAATTTCAGAATTTTCATACTGACATGTTCAAAAGATTTGTCTCAGTAGCCTGTCTAGAAGACATAATATTGATAGGAACAAGGAAATAATTTGCACAAATCAAAACCGTATAGAGGTAATTCAAAATTTGTTCAAAATGCTTGTGAGTTTACAAATCATCTTTAAGACTGAAATGTCAAAGAGAAATAGTGTATGGGATAAAAAGCTACAACAGGGGTTTACTGTCACAGACCACTGTCACAAACAAACATACCGGTGTAAAGGGGTGAGATATGCAAATGTTATGTAATCATTTCCTGTATTGTTTTAACTGGTTGGTGATGGATTAACATTTATGACCGTGACTTGGGGTAGCCAGATACTGACTTCACCCTTTACCATACAAACCCTAGATCTAGTTTCCAATACCCAAAGTGTGTTTGAAAAACACTGTGGGAAGAAAATGATGTTTGCTTTTTAAAGAATGATTATTATCCCTTGAAATATAACACCATTTGAACAAAGCCGACTTTGTTGTTTGCAAAATTTATGCTATGAATTTGGATGAATCTATAATTTTGTTAAGTGTTGAAAACATTTGGAAAAAGGGAGAAAACGTTAGTCAGCAGCAGCTTCTCCTTTGTCCAGAATGAAGCGATAATGCAGAAAAGGGTAAAAGAGTACGAATAACAATTCAAGTATTCTTATTTCAAGAAAAAAGAATTTTACCCCATGTTGGAGTTTCTTTCGGGAAATTGCCGTTGCGGAGTGTCTGTCCTTCGGTTTTAGGCCTATCCCCTTCCGACTCGGAGTTTCGAATAATGTCGGCACAGCGTCAGGTTTTATCCGCAGCCTAAAATTCCTATAACCAACTTCTTTTGCAAGTTTTGGACTTATTAAGAACTGACTGTCCTCAGACACAATGTCGAATGAACCGATGGCACAAAATCCGTCGTTACTGTCCGGCCCCGGTTTAAACGTTGAATCCATAGTTGCCTCCTTTTTAATTCTTTCGGAAATTTGAACATGCTAATGCTATGAGTTCCCGAATCGACGTTGCAGCCATACGCTACACAATTTACAATTTTTCGGCTCAATTCTCATCTAACACTTAGATAACTGCGCACTATCATCAACATCCATATGTAATGCCTACTAACGGTACACAGACTACATCGACTATGACGTCACACAAGCACGGGAGGTAAGCGAATCAGGGGAAGTAAGCCATGTACCATTTTAGCGCCGTAAATCATCGTGACAATTGGGCCGTGGTTTATGGCATGTTACGGGTGGAATTTATGAAAAATGACGGACACATGTCTTGAACCAACTTTCGCGGACATGTAAAAATCGATATCTGCCTATTTTACCTGTATTTTTTTTATATAGAATTATGAAGGGCCTTGTTAGATAAACGCTTATAACTTCATCAATTTTCAGAATTGAAAATTATCTCAAGTGAGGTAAGAAAATTCAATTTATTCTCTTTCAAATGATCTTAGTTTTATAAATTTCGTAAAACAAACTTTTGGTCTTTTTTTAGCTTAAAAATTGTAGGTATGGTTCATAAAGAATAAAGAGGAAAATACATTTTCCGAAGTTAAAAACTGACATATTTGTTGAATTTTCTTTCTTTGTGTGGAAAGTCAAAATTATCTCAAGTGAATCATAAGGCTTATTCATTGCTTTTTAAATTGGTATAAGTTTGAGTCATTTTAAAAAAATAAACTTTTGGTCCTTTTTACAGTTTTTTAATGCCCCTATCCTATTTTTTTCTTTTCCGGGATCGTTCGGATTGTGCCGGAATTTGCCGATGATGTCCGAGTCTAATTGTTAGATAAACCGCCCGGGTATCTTTACTGTGTTACGTAATGTTATATATTGACAAAAGGACCCCCTGCTGTTT
Source organism: Hippopus hippopus (assembly GCA_946811185.2). Classification (NCBI taxonomy): domain Eukaryota; kingdom Metazoa; phylum Mollusca; class Bivalvia; order Cardiida; family Cardiidae; genus Hippopus; species Hippopus hippopus. The sequence continues at coordinate 22,008,973 of OX328103.1, forward strand.
ATGATATACATGTATCCACATGATTATGAACTGGAAACTACGGAATTTATACCCGGATTGTTTGATCATGACAGTATCCCGAAGATACTTTACTATGTATCTAAAAGATCAAATAAAAGACCGGAATTCGATATTTATGAGATTACTTCAATGGATTTACAATCACTAAGATTAAGATTTGAAATCAGAAAATGAACCTTTGCTATTTTTTCCACTCTTCAACTTTTAGATATTAATGGCGTATCAAAACTACTTCATGGCGACAGCTCACAAATTCATGTTTCCTTGCCATTTTCAAACCTGTCACATCATATAAAAGGCTTTTGAAAGGATAGACGCAAGAGGTTTAATTGTTGGTTACCAACATTTTCTCCATTTCTCGCAATGTTTTTCACTCTTTAAAAGACAAATTCTATCGTTTGAGTTATGTTTTATTTGTCTTAAGAAAATGACCTCAATTTGAACAAGTCTGAAAATTTGTCTATTGGTAAAGATTTAAATGACAAATTTAAACTTTTACTGTGCAAGTACGACTTCTAATGAACCTGCAGTTGACTGTCTAGGATAAAATATGAAAACGGGCGCAATAACTTTTTACAAGTTATCTCCTGCTTTTCAAAGAAATACTTTTTACATCACTCATTCAGTTTCTTCTGCAAAGAGTATTAACCGTAAAAAGAATGGCAGTACTAGATCTAATAGATTAAAATTGACACAGTCTATAAATATTGTGGGAAAAGGGAGTAAAACAAGCGAGTTATCCTAGTTACCAGTGACGTAAAGATTTAGCTGCTGCATGATAAGCATTTACGTGTAAGCCCTTGGAGACTCAGGAGAAATCACGTAGAAACAACATTGTTTTGAAATTGCTCTGTGGGAAAAGGTAATACTTAACCCTGTACAACACAGTCCCGAGATTTAACGATTCTGTGGTAAAAAGCTTTTGAAAACAACTTTTAACAAGAGGGCCATGATGGCCCTGGGTCGCTCACCTGAGTCAATAGGCGAAATTTCACTCAACGTGCAAAATTCAATTTCTGACCAATTGTCAGGTCAATGAGCTTAAAATGTGGCATCTAGAGCATCCACAAGAAATTTCCGTAAGTTGACCTAGTGACCTACTTTATCACCATACGTAACCCAATTTAGAACTCATCAAAATATTTATCAAGACAAACATTCCGAACAGTTTTCAAGTTAATTGAGAAATAAATGTGTCCTCTAGAGTGTCCTAAAGGTATTTCTTTAATTTGACCTAGTGACCTAGTTTATGATCCCAGGCGACCCAATTTCAAACTCATCCAATATTTCATCAAGACAAATATTCTGACCAATTTTCAAGTCAATTGAGCAAGAAATGTGGCCTCTACAGTGCCCTAAAGGTATTTCTTTAATTTGACCTAGTGACCTAGATTATGACCACAGGTGACCCAATTTTGAACTCATCTTAGATTTCATCAAGAGAAACATTTTAACCAATTTTCAAATCAATTGAACAATAAATGTGGCCTCTAGAATGCCCTAAAGGTATTTCTTTTATTTGACCTAGTGACCTAGTTTATGACCCGATTTGACCCAAATTCAGACTCATGTGAGATTTTATCAAGACAAACCTTCTGACCAATTTTCAGGTCAATTGAGCAAAAAATGTGGCCTCTAGAGTGCACTAAACGTATTTCTTTAATTTGACCTAGTGACCTAGTGTATGATCCCAGGTGATCCAAATCCAAACTCATCCGAGATTTCATCAAGACAAACATTCTGACCAATTTTCAAGTCAATTGAGCAAGAAATGTGGCCTCTACAGTGCCCTAAAGGTATTTCTTTAATTTGACCTAGTGACCTAGATTATGACCACAGGTGACCCAATTTTGAACTCATCTTAGATTTCATCAAGAGAAACATTTTAACCAATTTTCAAATCAATTGAACAATAAATGTGGCCTCTAGAATGCCCTAAAGGTATTTCTTTTATTTGACCTAGTGACCTAGTTTATGACCCGATTTGACCCAAATTCAGACTCATGTGAGATTTTATCAAGACAAACATTCTTACCAATTTTCAGGTCAATTGAGCAAAAAATGTGGCCTCTAGAGTGCACTAAACGTATTTCTTTAATTTGACCTAGTGACCTAGTGTATGATCCCAGGTGATCCAAATCCAAACTCATCCGAGATTTCATCAAGACAAACATTCTGACCAATTTTCAAGTCAATTGAGCAAGAAATGTGGCCTCTACAGTGCCCTAAAGGCATTTCTTTAATTTGACCTAGTGACCTAGATTATGGCCATAGGTGACCCAATTTTGAACTAATCTTAAATTTCATCAAGAGAAACATTTTAACCAATTTTCAAATCAATTGAACGATAAATGTGGCCTCTAGAGTGCCCTAAAGGTATTTCTTTAATTTGACCTAGTGACCTAGTTTATGACCCGATTTGACCCAAATTCAAGCTCATGTGAGATTTTATCAAGACAAACATTCTTACCAATTTTCAGGTCAATTGAGCAAAAAATGTGGCCTCTAGAGTGCACTAAACGTATTTCTTTAATTTGACCTAGTGACCTAATTTATGACCCGATTTGACCCAAATTCAGATTCATGTGAGATTTTATCAAGACGCATATTCTGACCAATTTTCAAGTCAATTGAGCAAAACATGTGGCCTCTAGAGTGCCCACAAGGTATTTCTTTAATTTGACCTAGTGACCTAGTGTATGATCCCAGGTGACCCAAATCCAAACACATCCGAGATTTCATCAAGACAAATATTCTGACCAAATTTCAGGTCATTTGAGCAATAAATGTTGCCTCTAGAGTGCCCACAAGGTATTTCTTTAATTTGACCTAGTGACCTAGTTTATGACCCCAGGTGACCCAATTTTGAATTCACTGAACATGTTGTGCTCAGGTGGGCTAACAAACTTAGAACAGGTTCACTACATACCAAATATCAAAGCTCCTCGCCTTCCAGTTCCACAGAAGAAGAATTTTAAAGTTTTCCCTTTTTTGTTTATATGTTCAAACTTGTGACCCCTGGGGCGGGGCCAGTTTTGACCCCAGGGGCATCATATGAACAAATATGGTAGAGGTCTACTGGGAGATGCTTCATACCAAATATCAAAGCTCTACACCTTCCAGTTTTAGAGAAGAAGAATTTTAAAGTGTTCCTTCTTTGTTCCTTTGTTCTAACTTGTGACCCTCGGGGCGGGGCCAGTTTTGACCCCAGGGGCAGCGTATGAATAAATTTGGTAGAGGTCCACTAGGAGATGCTACATACCAAATATCAAAGCTCTATGCCTTCCAGTTTCAGAGAAGAAGAATTTTAAAGTTTTCCCTTTTTTGTTCCTATGTTTGAACTTGTGACACCCGGGGCGGGGCCAGTTTTGACCCCAGGGGCATCATATGAACAAGCTTGGTAGAGGTCCACAAGCAGATGCTACATACCAAATATCAAAGCTCTATGCCTTCCAGTTTTAAAGAAGAAGAATTTTACAGTTTTCCTTCTTTGTTCCTATGTTCGAACTTGTGACCCCCGGGGCGGGGCCAGTTTTGATCCCAGGGGCATCATACGAACAAACTTGGTAGAGGTCCACTAGGAGATGCTACACACCAAATATCAAAGCTCTATGCGTTCAAGTTTCAGAGAAGAAGAATTTTAAAGTTTTCCTTCTTTGTTCCTATGTTCGAACTTGTGACCCCCGGGGCGGGGCCAGTTTTGACCCTACGGGCATCATATGAACATACTTGATAGAGGTCCACTAGAAGATGCTACATACCAAATATCAAAGCTCTACGCCTTCTAGATTCAGAGGAGAAGATTTTCAAAGATTTTGCATTTTTTTCCTTTTTGTTGCCATGGCAACCAGAGTTATGGGTGGAATTCAATTCTTTGAACAGCTTTGGTAGAGCTTCACCCAAGGAACATCCGTGCCAAGTTTCATCAAGATTGGCCCAGTGGTTTAGGAGAAGGAGATGTTTAAAGAAATTGTTGACGGACGACGGACGCTGGACAAAGGGCGATCACAATAGCTAACCTTGAGCACGTTGTGCTCAGGTGACCTAAGAAGTTATTGCATTTACTCCTTTTTTTCGCTCTGTTTTAGAGTGGACGGACGTTTTGGCCGCGGATGTTTTGGCCGCGGATGTTTTGGCCAGCTAAATGTGCAAAGTAGGACGTTTTGGCCAATTTTAAACACAGAAAAATGCTTTAGTAGGGGTTCTAGGACAATTAGCCATCTTTATGGTTAACTTTTGCGGTATCCATAACTTTTCCCAACTTGTCTTAACCCTTTCCGGCATATCCCAACGCCAAAGTATGTACCCCATCCTCTAGAACAATCCTCTTGTCATCCTCCGCGCTCAACGCCACCTTGTTGACCTCTTCCGTGTACACTTCATGACCGTGGCTTCTAATAACGTTCATCCTTCTAAGCTGTTCCTCTCTTGAGAACAAGCATTTCTTGTAATCCTCAAAGCTAATACCCTTTTTAACAACGGGCTTTTTAACCCCCTTGCATTTTTTCTCTTCCTTTCCCTCTAGCATCTTGTAAGAGTACAGCTTAGCCCTAAGTCCCACGAACTCTTCTATGATAGCACCACCAGCCTCATCTTTAAACATTCCAACCACCTTCTTGTTGCATCCAGTTAGAATGCCGGATGGGTGATGTTTAGGAAAGTTACTCGTATCAAACTTGCTCGTTACATCGCTCGATATATCCTTGTAAAAATCCTCAGTCCCAATCTCATACATTAAACTATCCGTATCCGTGCATAAAAGTTTAGCTTTATTTCCGTATTTCTCCCGAATATAGTTGTAATGAAAATCGTACATTAAAGTTTTACTTAAGTCGAGAATGCTCATCCCCAAATAAACCGGCTTATTAAACAGCAACCTCTTTTTTTTTTTCATGTGCATGGCGACTAAATTCTCATCGAAAAAGTTACAATGGCTAAAGTTGGATTGCGCGGCCAACTTTTTTGCCTTTTGCTTGTCGTTAACTAGACGAACATCTACTCGGTTCCTAATGTTTTCCATGGTTTTTCCAAAGACTGAGTTGTTCATCATCTTAAAAAAGTCTTTCTCAAACTCATTGTCCGCCTTTGCTCTAAAGTTTGTGTTGAGTTCGATGTACTGTTTGAGCCACGCACTTTCCTCAAATCTATGGATTATCTTGATCCTCAAGCCAAGACTCTCATACAGCTCGAGATTTCCATAGTGGATCACGTACTTTGACTTCTATACTTTCTGGAGCGAGAGGATAGTCATTATGCGAGTCACGCAACTCCACAGGGTACTCCAGGTCAACCTCCAAAATACACGGATGATCTTTCCAAGATGATAATTCATCCTCACTCATCCATTTAAAACTGTGTGTAGGAAGAGGCTTACACATCGCCCATCCGTAAAGGTTGTTAGCATCTAAGTAAGTTATATACTTGCAGGGTCTATCTTTATCATACTTGTTACCCATGTAAGGGTTGTTAGCTTTTCCGTGTCTGGTGCTAATCATCGATACCCCACCTCTGATACCCTTTTCAACCATGAGCAGCATATCTGGGTCTGATAGGAACTCCAGCTTTACTTTAGTGATCTTTAATCAGCATCCTAAGCTAGCCCCGGAGCCGTGTAATACCAAGCAGGATCTAGACCATAATTTTTGCAACAAACGTCTCTAAAGTTCTCAAAGACATCCGCCAAGAGTAAAACGTCAGACTTGTCATACAAATCGTGGTAATCCTTGAGAGTTTTCATTCCAAACCTTTCCCAGATATTTTGTGCGTGAGCATAATCTTCATCACTGATATGCTCATCATTAAGTCTAGAGTAAATTGCTTCTTTAAGTGGTAGTCAAGTTTCTTTGAGTCTTTCTGACGAATCCATGTATTCGTACGGGTACACACCTTTTTTGAGGAGCAGATCAAGATGATCTCCCTCGTAATATCTTTTGGTGTTGTTAAAGCGATTCCTGTTTAAATTACTAGCAAGCTGGCTCAAGCTCGTAGCCATAAACTTAAAGCTGTCGATAAATCTAATCTGATGAGCTTTATTTTTTCCGATAGATATATTTTTGGTGAAACTAGTGTACCTTTCTTCACTGTTAGGAATGCAGTCGATAACTCCTTCAATCACACCGAGATATTTTATAAATAGATGGCTGTCGTACCCACTAAGATTATGGAACACTATGGGCGTAAAACGAGGTACACGGTGCTTATGATTGCATAAGTTGTGAGCAGCTCCTCTAAACCTACCCGTAAAATGGCAATGATCTCTAACCTTTCTAAGGTTATAAATCTTACCAAACTTTTCTCTGCAGATCCAACACCTAGTCGTTTTGTCAAAGAGCGCTTTTTCTTTTTCCCCGAATATCATCTCCTTGGCCGGTATGTTAGAAATTTCTCTAATGTCTTTTTCTAGGCATTCTACAGATGTTTGCGCCGCGTCTTCACCGGTGTAATTTACTAACTTTGGCGGATACATAACATCATCACAGCTTTTAATATAGTAACAAAAGCTAGATGGTTAGTGTTTTTGGTATTGTTTCGTGTAGCTTTTTTCTGGGTTTGGGTCGCAGGTATCTAATGGTTTGATGTAAGACTCAAAGTCAGCATACACGATAAAGGGAACCATTTCCGATCTATAGTAGTTTTTAAACTCGAAAGTCGTTCCCTCTTTTGGCAACTCTATTTTAACAACCTCGTGTTCTCGACAGTACTCCAGGTGTTTCGTCAAGGATTCTTGAGAACAAAATGGATTTAAACATCTCAAGCAAAAATAATGTTTAACTTTATATCCTGACACCTAAGAGGATAGCAGACGACTCATGCTTTTTTTAATCAAGCTGTAATGATGTTTTTCGTCTTCCTCAGTTAACAAGAGATTTACTACTACGTCTATATCTATGAAATTGCTGGTTCTGAGAGGGTAAATGTTTTTTTTTTTTTTTTTTTGTAGCCAAAAACTTTGATAGATATAGTCGGGTTCTGCTTTTCAAACCTATCTATAGCCTTTAGTGAAACAGGGTATTGGATACCCTGCATGATTAACGTTTTTTCTTTGTCCTTTAAGTCCTTATCGACTCGCTCAGGGTGAAAGTCTACAGGATACAACGCTCTTAGCACACACCACAAAAAGCATTTGTCATCGAGATTTTTCATGTTGATGATAACCTTTTTACTCGCTAACGCCTTAGGGAGAGGAATGTAAGTACTACCTTTCAACGGATCATACGCTACAGCGTGCATCTCCAAAACGATAACTCTAGAAAACGTCCAACCGCTACCCTGCATCTGAAATGTTGCCATCTGTTCCAAGACTCTTTCCACCACAGTGTTATACAGATTATTTTCATCAGTTCCCTCTAGGTTAACCTCAACATTAGCATGAAAAGCAGCTGGGTTTGTGATTGTTCCAGAAATGCTTACTCTTTCCATTTTACATCTAAGAATTTACTTGACCTTTATTCTACGGTTATTCCTCAAAAGGCTTGTCATACCTTGACGCGCGCCTTGTAGAAACTCGGGCGGACCAAACCCATCTATACCATCTATGGTATGTTGAGTCGTAAATCTCCTTAGACCCGACTGACTCTCCTTCACCTTAAACTTATTTTGTGCTTTGGATAGGCTGTTAACTTTTTCTTTCAAGGCTTTAAGTTTAGACGAGACCTCTCGCGAAATAGCCCGAGAAACCATTTCAGCAGCTTTTTCAGCCTTTTTTAACCATTTTAACAACCCCGCAACAGGCATCATTCTTGGACGCGCGCCCGAGTCCCTTGTTGAGGTTGTTGGAGCGGGCGTTGCTGTGAAACACCTATGTCGGGGACATCTGTGTCCAATATTGATGCGGGTGTTAATAAATTCATTAAATCCGCTTTTCTGAGGCGTGAATAGCCTCTTATTACGGCCGTACCGTAATAAAATTATTGGACGCTAATCTCGTATTTATTTTTCCAAACCTTTCCATTCCAATTCGAAACCGTTTGTGGACAGTGACCTATGAATTTACTCACTTTATAAATCGAAGAAAATTTTTTTATTTCCCCAGTTTCATTATCCTTTAAATTAACTTTCCTAGGATTTCTTCTAATAGTTTTTAATCTTGTAAAGTTGGGATCTTCTTTTTTTTCTGGTTTAGGTGGCTCTTCTGGTAACAATCCCTTTTCTTTTAGCAGCTCAGCTTACTGCTTTTTACTCCAGTTAGAGTAGAATTTTATATTAGTTTCTTTAAGATTTTTTTTTTTAATCAGAAGTCTTGATCATTTTATAATAAGAAAAAAAGTCTTAATACACCACACTCATTTTATTTCCGTCAGACTGGAAATTCAGTAACTAATGACAACAGCAAATGCCTCTGTGCCCGCGGGTGCGTTTGCGTTAAACTTCACCTAGATTTGGAAATCAGTAACGGAAAACTTTAACCGCTCACTCTGCTTGGAAACGTAGAACAAAACCAAAGGAAATAGACTCTTGTACTCCCAGGGGATAAAGTTAGGGTTTGATACCAGCTCGTCTATGTTATAAAACTTAGATCTAAATAACGTGGCATTGCCATACACCCAACTAAATTGCTGCCTAGAGAGGTTGTAGTCAACCACGGGGTACCTAGTGGAGTTTAACATGACGTAGATATTGTTAACGTCCACGTGGTCGAATATTGACGAATTTTGCTCTTGGTCACCATCTTTGTCAGTCTGAAAGCCAACAATGATAAAACGCGGCATTTCGGGAGACGATTTAACGGAGAGCCTCCAGGTAAAAGTAGTCGACTCAGGGACTGAGATAGAGTCACACTGCCTCATCCAATATCCAACCAACAGTTTTTCTTTTTTCTCAATCGTTCTATAAAGTTCTAGTTCCTACTTATCCGCGGGTAGAACATGCGGTATAAACCACGACACCTCATCCAACGTAATTTTACCAGCATCAACTCCTCCGGCTCTAAAGATGGCGTCATCGTCAGCCTTTCTCACCAGGGTAAGAGTTAGCTTCAGCCCGTACAAAATTTTGTCGTAGTCTTCGCAAAAGCTAAATATATGCTTTAATGGGACTCTGAAGCTAAATGTTCCCTTTGGATCAGGATTTTAATGACGTATAATTTTCTTACATTCCAACCTATGTTTTGGTTGTTTGCCACGGTCGTTGTGTCCTTATACCACAGTTGGTTGAAACCCTGCGATTTGGAAAAGTCGTCCGTATATTTCAATAGCCCGAGCATCGTAGTTGCCTGACCCGGATAAAATACAGATTCGATCTCCTGACCGGAAAGTTGGTACTTGATATTGCTAAAAAGATGCATGAGAGCGTGGTTTGTTAGAGAAACGTTGTCCACGTTTGCGTAAGCCGTTCCATTGGCCTTTGTCAAACGACCTTCTATAATTAAATAGCTCTCACTGGGAAGCGTAAAAAGATCTTGGGTCTCGATGCTGATCCTGATCTCTCTGGGGTTGTTGAGATTTGTACCCGTGATCGGCTCATACTCGTGGTATTCGTACTCTTCGATACTCTCATCTTTTAAAATGGGGTCGGTGATTTTTAGAATGTCCATTTTTTATTACATTAAGATTTTTTTATCTCAGATTTAAAAGCCGTTTAGCTTTTAAACCTCTAACCAAAGCTGGGAGAAAAACTTATTCTCGTTGTTGATAAACACACCTAGCAGTTTAATGTTTTTCAGACGACCTTTTGGGGTTTGTTGGCTCTTTTTTTGGGTAAATCCTGTTTTCGTACACAAGTTTTATTAGGGGAATACCCTCATCGCTTAAATACTTATTTACGTCTTTCTCAATCTCTTTCATCTTGTCTACTTTTTCAGAAGGCAACATTACAACAGCTTTCTGGCATTCATACTCTGTGTCTTTAATTTCAAGGATCACACAATCCTCCAGTTTAAAAGACGCGTTATTTATGGTTATGGAAAATGTGTTGTATTTTTTATAGTCTATGTGGTCGAATTTTAAGTTTACCATCCTTTTTATTTTATAATAAATTTTTTTAAGCCACTCAATATTTTTTTTTTTTTTTTTATACTACTTTAAGACCGGACCCGCTATTTAACTTCCGAACTAAGTATTGGATAACAATCGCGCTTCCGTCTATCAAAGATTCGATGTTTTGCGTCTCTGGTGAACTTGTATGCCTTTGCAAAATCTTTCGCGATTTTTGCGTCAAAGCTTTCTCAACTAACCTCTTGCCTATGTCTATAGCTGCACTCTTTCCAGCCTTTAAAGCTTTCTTTTGCTTCTTCCTTAGCGACGCTCTTTCCCACATCGAAGGCTGAAGATGCAATTTGCTTCGCTGCGCTACTGGTAAAAAGCCTCGTAAAAAAGTTTGCAATGCTGTCAAAGATACCAGCTCCTCCGTATACATATTTTTTTTTAAACCACGATTTCTAGGAACAATCATCCTTTTTAAATTTTAGACATTAATTTTTTATAAGCTTTTGCATCCAAAACTCGTTGTCTTTTTAATTCATCGCACACGCTGACAAGCTCATTTCTTACGCCTGTGTTGCCTGCCGCTTTACTCTCCATTAACAGATCGAGTCTTTCTAGTAAAGCGTTAGGGTCACATGGAATTACGATTTTTTTTATAAAACATCTTTTCTTGCCAAAAGTCGCTGAGTATGTTTTTCCATTTATAACCTTTACTACTTTTAGGCAGTTTATTAGTCGGATCGTTGTTTCTATGCAACGTGTTGGTTTGGTATACTAGCTTTTTATAGTTGTCGTAATCTTCTTTGGTGAACTTTATGGGCTCTTTACGTACAATAAGTTCCCATAAGCCCGGCGCACCTTCGTACTCCTCATTTTCCACTACAAAATTATCGCCTTTAATACCAACGGGTTTGTCGCCCATATAAAAAATACCATGCGTATCGTACAGCCCGTAAGATTTATCGGCTTTATCCTTAGTGGCAAACTTCCTTAGGTACTCTTCTGCTATAGGTCCAATAAGTTGCGCACCTTCTTCCAAAGGCTCTTCGGAGGCCTATATAGAGGGGAAAGCCGGGAACATGATAGGTTGTGGTAAGATTTCTATACTCTTTTTAATAGGTTTAATTTCTTCTAACACTTCTTTTGTTGTAGTCTTTTGCGTGTCGTAATAGGCTTAAAAACTTGGAAAGATCGCTCCGTAATTCTCGCTCGCCAGTTCGTTCCGCTCGTTGACTATCCTGGATATTCTTTTTTGTCACGAGAAACTCCTTTACAATCAGGTCTCTCTTTCTCGGATCAGTGATTTTTAAAAAAGACATTCTTTTTTAAATAGCTACTTTTTTTATCTAAGTTTTTATCGCAGTTTTTATCACGACCTTATTTTTAACCTTACTTTCATCTCGAATTTTATTTTAGGTCTTACTATTCTTCTCAACCAGCTTCCGAAAGGACTCATGAGCTTCCTGCCTCCCTTGCTCAATAAGCGTTTGTCTAAGATCTTCGCTAAGATTTTTACTTGACGATCGTCTAGCTTCTCTTCTTTCATAGCTCTGTATTTTTCCAGCTCACCCAAGATAAGCTGAAACTCTTCGTCACTTACCCTGTTATCAGCAAGAGCTTTAGAGATGTGAGAGGCAATCGAGTTTAGCTTCGCTTCAGCGATCGTCTTTATCTTCTCATGCTTCTCCGCTTTCGCGGCGCACTTTTTCGTTACGTACTTACCAGCAATACTTAGACCCCCGGTGGCAAGCGCTACACCTCCATCACAATTACGACAGGAACAGCCACTACCGTAGACAAAAGACTAACACCACCAACTCCAAGGCCCATTGTAGTGCCGATGAGTGCAACATCAACGCCGTCTACTATCTTTACGGCTCTATGATATTTTTTACTTAAAGCTTCTCTAGCGCTTTTTTTACTTTTCGAGGAACTTTTGCACGTTTAATTTTTGCAAACGATACCCTTTCCCTTCATCAATGGGAGGAGCAGACGGTAATTTTGGGTAAATGTTCTCCTTAAGCTCCATTTTTTTTTTATTAGCAAAACATTTTGAATTAGGTAATAAACAAAGCACAAACCTCGTTTTCCCCAATTTCTACAATCTCACTCGAATTGTTCGTAATGGTTATTAGGATATCCTCAACGTTTTCGAGACTAACCTCATTTCGTAAACTACATCTCTTTATTTTAAGTGCATGTGTTGGTGTAGTTAGAACAACTCCTTTAGTCATCATAAAACCAAACCCTAATCGTATTTGTTTAACTTCTTTAAGATTGATGTTAATTTTTTCTTGGCTAAAAATTCCCCAAGTTACCGGAGTCACTTTTCGAGGTGGGTGCTTTACACCTTGCGATGGTCGCCAATAAATCGTCTTTGGTTGAGTAAGTTTAGGTTTTACACCAAATTTGTAAACGGACATGTTTTATAAATAATACGTTTTATTTATAAACGTGCTCCAAGAATCGGTATATTAGCAAACAGACTATTAGGTCCTAAAAGAAGACCTGTACCGTCGTAAAACTGCCCGCCTTTTTCTAAATAAAGTCCATTACCGACAGACTCTAATTCTTGACCGGACGCGGGACCTAAATAAATTCCTTCACCATCGGTTTCTACTACGAAAAGGTGTCCTCCCTTTTTTAAATAAAGTCCGGATCCAATTGCTTTTTGTACTCCTGCGGAGGCTAAACCGGAAAGAGCTCCGACACCCAACGCGGGAAGAACTGTCTTTGTGATTAAAGGCAGCGCTCGCGCTGCCAGTCCGGTAAACAATCCTAAAAATCCCTCTTCTATTTCCATGTTGTGTTTTAGTTGTCTTTTACTAATATTAAAAGTTATTCCTTTACCGTTTTCGTAGGCTTTAGCCATTCTGTTTATTTGCCTGTTCGTTAACGCCAAAACATTGTTTCCTTTTAAATCTTCGTGACCCAGTCTAATACTTACCGGGCAGCCCACTTTAATGGCAGTTTGTAGCTTTTGCTTTTGTTTTTCCGAAATATTAACTTTAATAGTCGTGTAACTAGTCATTTTATCATTTTATATATCGCGAATATTTTATTTATCGCGCTTCCCTAATATGGAATCTAATCGTTAAATTCTCGCCTCTAAGATTTATTAGAGTTCCATTTTGGTCCATAATTGCCACCTCGAGGTTGTGTATTTCATCCATCGTCACTGGTAAGTATACCAGATTAACTGGTGTCTCGATTATCTTGTATCCGGGAGAAACATTTGGGGAAAAAAGAGTAAATTGTGTTTTGGGATGCGTCATTAACGTAGCTTCCCGAGAAAATATCGATGTTGACGAGCAGGCTGTTTATACTGAGAATGCTAACTACATTTTCAGACACATGAAATCCTTGGCTGTATTTTGCTCGAGTAAATCCTAGCACTTTAGAAATGGAGTTTGGATGATTAAAATCCACTTGGTAGTTGTTTCCCAAAATAAGAATAGATCTTAGGGTATTAGTATTCGCCGAAATATTAACGTGGTATTCTTCGTTGATAACTTCGTAATGTCCATTTTGTCTCATCTTTTGACGAATAACCTCATTAATGTCTACGACGTCATAACTCCCTTCTGGTATATAGATTTTAAACCACGAACTGCCGTCATCCGGAGAATAAGTAAGCAGGTTGTTTGTCGCATCGATGTTTGGAAAAGAGTAGTAAGTTTCTTGGTTAACTAACGCTATTTCGTACTTTTTATCCTTTTTCAGCTGAATTGGTGGATTAAACCTAGTTTTAAAGCGCGTCTTGATATCGCTCACCACAATCTGGAACGAGCTCTTAGGCTCTGTGTTCTTAGCAATTTTTCTAGAAACGCCTCCATTTTTTTATAGTCGTGATAGTTTTTTATACCGACTCGGGCATGTAAAAGTTGTCAACGCCGCTTCTGTACTTTCCATCATGTTTCTTACTGGTTAAATCCATGATAACAAAACCGCAAGGCTTCTCCCACGACTTGTGAAAAAAACTTCTAAACTTGTCCTTGGACATATCTTCACTGACGTGGTCATTATAAAATTGGTTACTGTTTTTGAGGTCTTGTGGAAAAAGGCAGATAAAGTTTGCGTTCTCTCTTATCGTTTGTCGCGGTAGCTTAAAGTAGTTTTGAGAGAGGTAAAAGCAGTCAACATTACTATGCCTTCCTCGGATGTACTAGGACTCACACTTATTTTGCTTTTCTAGAAGTAGGTCGTCAAAGATCATCAGATTCTTGTTTTCTGAGCTTAGCTCACGCGGATCGGGTACATCTCCGGCAGTTTCGTAAAAACTGCACTCTATGTTCGACTTATCCCTAATCGTTTTCGCCCATTCTTCGACTAGAGCTGACGGGGACACATCTAACCTCTGTACCTCGTCTCGTAGGTCAAACAGCCTTAGGATAGCTTCTTTCGGTAGTCTTTGTTCGAAGGCTTTCTTAAGTATGCGATACTCCGGCTGAAAGTGAATTTTTCCAAACACCCATAACTCGTTGTAGTCGAGTCACCCCGGTCTGAACAGAAGGTTGAGCATGAGAGTGGTTTTACCGCATCCCGATTTACCCACGATTAATCCTCTTATACTCTTTGGCAAAAGTAGGTTATTAAAACGCTTTGATATCGTTTCATTCCACGATAAATCTTTAACCTCCATTTTTATATAAGTATTTTAATCCTCTATTAAAATATGTATTGCGCTTTAAATGTAAAAAAGCTACCGACACGATCAACATAGAAACTACTGTTACTAAAAATGGAAGAAATATAAGGCGAGGAAAATGCGTTGTTTGTGGGGTAACTAAGACCCAGTTTCTAAAAAAAGGTGGATCCGTGCTATATAAGGTTATAAATAATCTCCCTTTCGAGATGCATCTCCCCGAACATAATTTCACGGAACCTGGTACTAAATTAAAGAAAAGACTTAATATGGATTTACCGCCAAAGGATTGGAGCATGCCAGTAAACCGAGTTGATAAAGCCGCATACCATCACGACGTCTGCTACCTAAAAAAATCCAGACACCGAAACCCGTAACAAGGTGTGTGACAAAGACATGTTAAAAGAGATGGAGGACATTTATAAACCCACCCTCAGGGAAAGGCTGGATAGTTCTATCGTGGATAAAATAATGGGTACAAAGATGAGATTCGGGATGGGCATTAAAAAAAAAGTTCACGTGATAACTTTAGCAGAGGAATTACACAAACCCGTAAGAAGAAAATTTAAGAAAAGGAGGGTTCGAGTAAACGGCATAGATGAGATATGGGCTGCGGATCTAGTAGACATGCAAGCATTTTGTAAGTTTAATCGCGGTGTAAAATATCTTCTCGCTATCATCGATATTTTTTCCAAATACGGATGGCTAGTACTATTAAAAGACAAAACGGGAAAATCTGTCGCTATGGCATTAAAAAGTATTTTCGAGGAGAGAAGACCAACTAAAATGTGGGTAGACAAGGGGAAAGAGTTTTATAACAAAGAAGTTGAGGGCTTGGTTGAGTTGTATTCCACTGAGAATGAAGAAAAATCTAGTGTGGTTGAGAGATGGATTAGAACGATGAAAGAAAATATGTGGAAGTATTTTTCCGCTCACTCCACAAACGTTTACATCAACGTGTTACCGGAACTCGTTAAAGAATATAACAACACGAGACATTCATGCATTAAGATGACACCTGTGAATGCGAGTAAAAAAGAGAACGAAAACAGAGTTTGGAGAAATCTTTCTCCCGATCATCTCGAAAGAAAAGACATAAACCTAAGTTTTCTGGTTGGAGACAAAATAAGGATAACTAAAAAAAAAAGGACCTTTGAGAAAGGATATACCAGATTGGACTCAAGAGGTTTTTACAGTTTCTGAGGTAAAACGCACGTCGCCTGTAACGTATAAAAGCATTGATCTTAACGGGAAAGAAATAAAAGGTACCTTCTATGAATCTGACTTGCAAAAGACTAGCCAGGAGTTGTACAGGATAGAAAAGGTTATTAAAAAGGGAAAAAAGAAATCTCTGGTAAAGTGGAAAGGTTATTCAGACGCGTTTAATTCGTGGGTTGACAATAAACACATTGTAAATATTTCGGTATAAAAAATCGTAGATATTGCAGTCGAAAACGTAATTTTGCCAAATATGCTGTTAAGCAACCTTGAACTGGAGGATGCAGCGCAAAAACTAAAGATACCGTCTTTCAGAGGAGTATTTCTGCAAAACACTCTACCGAGAAAGTGTAGAAAAATAAGAATATGGTACACTAAACCTTGACGGCACAAGTGGGCCTGGAACACATTGGGTTACTTGATATAAAAACGGTAAAACCAAACATTACTTTGACAGTTACGGTATACAGCCTCCGACTGAAATCCGAGAGCACCTGACAAGCCCAATATTCTACAACTCGGAACAGGTGCAACAAGCGGGCCAGGTGTTTTGCGGTCATTTGTGCTTGTAAGTGCTTAAGGAGATGGGTAAGGGACAAGATTTGCAATCACCGTTAAATAATTTCTTCTAGTAATAAAAATGCCTGTTGATAAATTTGGGCGAATGGGTGATGTTAAAACTGGTAGTGATGGTGTGTCTCTCGCTTACTTTAATAATATTTTTTTAAGTAAGGACGGAACGAACGAAGTCACCGGTTCTATTAATATGTCCGGAAATACGTTAACCAACGTTAGCAATCCAGTCAACGCTGAAGATGTCGCTACTAAAAGTTACGCGGACGCGAGTTTTTATAAAAAAAATCCTGTTAAAGACTCCGTAAATATGGCGGGCCATAGACTATTTAACGTTGGTAACCCAATAAATCCTAAAGATGTTTCTACCAAAAGTTATGTAGACGCTAATAAAGTAATAGCCCCCGCGCTTATTGGACCTAAACCCATTATAACCGTTTGGGCTGAAGAAAGAGGACAGTTAAAAAAAGATGGATTCCAGTTTTCATTCGGTAATGGACTTCCAAGTAGTAAATTTGGATATTGCATGCCAGTTAGTGGTAGAATTATAGGGGGTGGTTTGTCAGTCGCCTTTATATGGAGATAACTTTTCTAAAATATTTATCATGATCGCCGTGAATTGCGAACAAAAGCCGGATTACGTCATTAGCAGTCCTTGGGTTTCAGAGTTGGCGAGTGGTAATGAGCATTGCGGTTGCATTACTTTCTCAAAGCCCCTAGAATTAAAATCGTGTCATTTTATAAATGTTATGACAATGGTTAATCAACCAGATACACTCGGAGCTGTTGTGTCGGTATTGATAGAGTTGGATTTATAAATTACAACTTTTTTTAAGAGTTATAATTTAGTTAATCTTCGTCGTAGGGTAAGGGAATACCTTCTCTATTGGCTAAAGTAGTGATGTAGTATTTTTTAACATAGTCTTTGTTAGTTCTTTCTACAATAGTTCCAATAACCTCTAAAAGAAAAAAAAATTGTCTCGGTAATGCGAATTTCTTTAATAAATAAAACGTTGGAGCTGATAAAATTTTCATGTAGCAAAGATAAAGGGTTTAATTCTGTGTACCCTTTGCCATCATCGAACGATTTTGCAAAATCGGGGTTTTCGGCAAGAATAATTCTGGAATCTTGGTAGGAGTCTAAGTCCTTGATGGGAAGAAACGTATTTCTATAAAAATTGGCGGTTATATCTTTTAGTCTCGCGGTAAAACATGGGGGGTTATCATTAAGAGAGGCAAAATCTTCAAGCTTAATTAAAAAACTTTCTACATCCTCGTTGTAGCTAGTTTCTTTGTAGAAGTCTTTTATTTCCATGTAAAAAGGTGGAAGGCTTTTTTTGAGAATGGAAAAATTATCAACAAGATCCGTCCTAACTACATTTTTTAATAGATTTTTTACGTACTCCGTAATTTTTTTAAAAACGCGTACAAGAATTAATCGGTCTAAAAATTCATGGGTATTATCCTTTGCGGCTACAAAACTATAGTCTAAGCAATTAAAGTCCATTTCATACCCGAAAAAATCGTTTGCTTCTCTTAAATAACTTTTTAAATCAGGAGTTCTAAGATAAAGCAGTTTTAGTTTTCCGTTAGGATACTCGTACGAAAAACTTATTTCTTTCGTACCTAACGGAAAATCTTCGTAATGATGGCGTAGTATATAGAATTTTCATTGCTGTTTTTTATAAAAAAAAAATTTTTTAATGTAATTTTTTAATATGGGGAAAAAAGCGTTGGGATTTGCCGAAAAGAACGTTATTAGAAGTCGCGGTCAAGAAGCGTACACGGAAGAGGTCAACAAGGTGGCGTTGAGCGCGGAGGATGACAAGAGGATTGTTCTAGAGGATGGGGTACATACTTTGGCGTTGGGATATGCCGGAAAGGGTTAAGACAAGTTGGGAAAAGTTATGGATACCGCGAAAGTTAACCATAAAGATGGCTAATTGTCCTAGAACCCCAGTTTTTACACTACTTGCAATAAGTATACATTTTTGGTAGCAGAAAAGCATATTTAGTTCATTTCATGCATTTTTTGCTTTAAAATAACATTTGGCCAAAACGTACATTGACTTTGATTTGCAATGTTCTATAACAATCCGCTTAGACATTTTTGTACTTTTTTGCAAACTATTGTTGCAAATAGAAATTTTAATTCATTGTTCAATCATTATTAATTGACAGAGTGGATAATTGGAAATTAAAGCAATCATCAAATACAGTTTGGTCCTTAGTTGAGTATAAAAGCAAATTAACAGTTGATAGTAAGTAATTCTATTCAGTAACACCATTCAATTAAAAAATGAAGAAGTTAACTATTTGTAACTTCAATAATAAATTTTTAAAATGAATTAACCCAATACTCCATTTACATCAAATATATTAATTTTTCATTTTCCTACAACGTTTTAAATCCTGTTTAATTAGGCAAAAATTCACAAAATTAACATTTGGCCAAAACGTCCTACTTTGTATTTTTAGCTGGCCAAAACGTCCGTGGCCAAAGTGTCCTGGCCAAAACGTCCTGGCCAAAACGTCCGTGGCCAAAACGTCCTACATTCCTGTTTTTGATCCTTTTAGAAACAAATTTCATCGTTCGAGTCGCCTTTTATTCGTCTTAAGAAAAAAATCTAAATTTGGACAAGTCTAAAATTTTTTCGTTTAGTCAAGAGTTAAATAACAAATTTAACCTATTGTTGTACAAAATACGACTTATAACGACCATGTAGTAGATCTCCAGCTCTTCCAAATAACTTTTTTTTTACATCAGTCAAACAGTATCTCCCTTCTTTAGAGTGTTCCCCTGTTAAGAACTTTTATACGTTAAATTGTTCATAGGTAAGAATTGGCCTAAACAGCGAGGGGCTAGATTCTTCTCAACCTGCAAAACTCGCTCAAAATCGAAACATCTTGATAGAACTATTAATAGTAGTAGATATTGTGAGAACAGGCGACATCGCTCATCAAGCAAAAGCGTTAACAAATAGAAATCGGCGCCACACAGTCTATGTAGAATTTGGAACAAAACATTTTCTCCTTTTTTGTTTGATCAAAACCAACTATAAATTGATGCTTTCTTATATGCTCAATCTGTAACTTTTCGTGTACATAAAACAATGTACATTTACTCTAACGGTTCTGAGCAGTATTCAAAAATTAATATATGTGCTATAAATGAGTTTTATTTCTCCTTCCCCACTTCCCCCCCCCCCCCAACTGTAGGAAGTGGAAATCATACAAATCAAAACCATCAAACTAAACACACGAAATACAATTTTTAAATTCTGACTTAATTTCCCTATCAAGATATAATCAATAGCTATTTACTAAACGACAAAATTATAAGTTTTTTCAAGTTGAAAGCATTTGCAGACGACAAATGTGGCACATAATGAAATTTGCCTTTGAAAGGGTAGAAAATATTGTGGGAAAAAGAGAAATTGCCGATCACAAAGATTTTCCCCCTTCCATGTGTTTACAAAAGCCTTCTTTCTCAGGGTCGTAAAACCATGGGAGCACATTTACCCGTCAAAAGTTAAACTCTGTAGCAACTGACGAAATTTTGGACTCAACGTAATTAAAAGCATTTGCAGACAACAAATTAAATGCAACTCAAATGATAATGCCTATCTTTGAAAAAGCAGAAAACATTGTGTGAACAGGAGAAAATGCTGGTTACAAGAATTTTCTCCCTCTCCCACAAAGTTTTCAAAAGGTTTTTCTTTTCAGGTTCGTTAGACTTGGGAGTGTATGATTTAAACTGGAACTCCCAAAATGCCGAATGTTTTGCTGGATTCAGCAACCTGTTGATATTGCAATATCAAAGATGTTTTAACCAAAGAAAAAAAAATTGAAGTATAGAATCGATTAGGTTTCAGATCACACTTCTTGTTTTGTGCAGCCTGTTATTATTCTACACTGTCAGCAACAGTGCATTTGGATGGATTAGATTTCAAGATCAGACTACTTTTTTGTGCAGTTTACTAACTATTCGTCTACATTGTCAGCATAAAGTGCAGTTAGTCACACAGAGCAGTTTAAGGGCCGAACAGTAGGGATCAGTTAATGTTTCAGAGAATCCAAACTTAAGGTTCCCTTAAACCGAGGAATGAATTCATTACAAACCGACAAACAAAGCTCAAATATAACAATTTCAATGGTCTTTTCCCAAGAAAAATTTTGCTGAATCTGATGACCAATGTAAATCCAATATTCTGAGCAGTCTGATATGAATGCAAATTCTGTGCAGTCTGATACTGATCTTGAAGGGCTACACTGTCCTTTAGCAGACAAAGGGTTTAGGTTGAAATCCAAAAGAAAACCAAACACCAAGCCAGATATACAGTCTAGGCAAGGATTGTAAATTTGAAGCAGGTTACGTCTTCCAAACTCCGGAAACTCCCGAACCTTCACGTATAGTATCGATTATTTTTATCGTTTTGTTGGTATGCGAGACTGCTGATAAGGCATGTCCGTGAAAGTTGGCTATGTTTTACTGACATCATTTGCAGCTGTTTGAAAGAAAAAAACAGCATAGTCAAAATATTTATGGATTTGCCCTCTAATGCATGTCCGTGACGCATTATACCAAGCAACACATCATATAATTAGAGATCCATAAAATCCATTGTGCTAACAACCAACTGAATCCTGAGGTAGAATGGTCCTTTGACATAAAGATAATTGACCAATAACCAAAAGATTAAGCCAAGGTCAGTCTACGCAGTCCACGCAAGCTGACCTGGGTCAATACTTTAAAAAATATGAGAGGCCGGATGGGAAAATCTGGGCGTAGAGTGCGGGAAATAGTATCACGTTCACTGGTCTCAACGTTTATGGTCATTAATGTGTAAACGGCGGAACCAGTGAAATTCCCGGGCAAGAATTCGAGAATTTCCGTACATTCTCGTATGTTCTCTCTTGTTCTCGCAATAAATTCTGTCTTTCCGAGACTTAAGTCAAGGACGAAAGGTTATTTAAATTCAATGCGAGGAAATATTTTTACAAATATATTAAATTGACGACAGACAGTCCTATTTTCTTTCTCCTGTAGTATTTTAATCTGCTTTGCTACGTGTTTACTAACTTCAAGGTTTTTAGAACGGACAAATTGCTGATTATTGTTCGGTTGCTTCAACCTGTTATCGTTTTTCGTGGTTTTCATTCTTGCAAGTTGCATGTCGGTGCTGTCTCTGAGCCCGTCCTTGCATGGTTAATACGTGTTAAGTTTACATTTTTGTTTTGTATACTGTAGAAGAAAATATGTTTTGCATTATTTTTATAGCTAGTGTTTTCAAGCAAAAGTGTATCATATCTTTATACCATCTTTTTAGAACTTACAAGGTAAAGATACATTATCAGACTAATATATCGATAGATTACAATGTCTCATCTTGGTTTTGAGTTTTCTTTTTCAGCTCAGCGCCCAACATTAGTTGCTGGTGATTCTAATGTCCATCGCTTACAAGCCGCTGCGAAGAATAATGGAGACAAAGAGACCCATTTCTTGCCTGTTTCTGGTATGTTGAAGTGTGCATCTAAATTTAAACCTGTAGATCTACCATGGAATCGCAAATCTTAATCCTGAAAAAGAAAGTTTGTGTAAACATTGTGGGATACACATTTTCCCAAAATGTTTTCTATCCTATTCAGTGAAAAAACTCACAATTTGAGGCACACTATGTCCTCCATAAAGGTTTTGAATCTGGACAAATTCAAAACTTTGTTATTTGACCAATGTTTGCCCGGAGACATGGGTTTCGACGATCTTAAGCAAAGAACCTACAGCGTTTATCTTTCGAGAAGGACACTTCAATTCTTTTGTATAAAACGATGATTTCAGACCATACTCAAGTTATTTCACCATTAAAACTCAAAAGATCATAATTACCATCGAAGATCGATTGAAAAACAAAAAGTCCAGGGGAAGCAGCCATAATTTTGACGCTTATGTATTTCGATGAATTTATTGGTCGGCATGAAATAGCATCACTGTGGTGTAAGTAGTATGTCTATTGTTATTTTACACTGGGATTAGCAGTGTTCTTCACACAAATATTAATAAATACCCATTTTAACATGGAAATATATATTTATTGGTATGTGTGGTCGTTTGAAATAGAAAAGATTACATATTGATTCATTTTACTCTTCAGCTGAACACTGAGGCCAGTAGAACTTGTCACCTCTTCTAATCACACTGACTTTTGAGCAGTTCAAATGTACCCAGTGGTCACAACCATTTCTATCACAGGCCATCGATTTTGTAAAAATTAGGGACACACTTTGACGGACTTCATCTTGGTGAATTTGCCACAAACACAATATTTGTCACTTTCATCTCCAGATGAAGTCGGACAAGAATTGGACTCCTCCAAGTCTACAAGGGTAGATCTTTTTTTTTTTTTTTTTGCTTTCTTTGGACAAACCAGATGGACCTGGTTGGGGCTCACTGGGCAAGTTTGTATTTTTTCTGATAATTTTTTTAGTTTTAATCGTTTTAGTTGACTTCTTTTGTACTGGCTTTGCTTTCTTTGAAATACGAGGGCTGTTCGATATGTAATGTGTGTTGTACCACAGCGCGATAACGCTTTGCACGATTTCGTGGATGATGATACGCTTGAATAGCTCTATTCAATACCTTTCCAACAGGCTTGCCACAAATCGGGTTGAATAGAGTCGAAAAACACGTCCGTCCACGTCGAGATCCAGGTAAGAAGAGGCCGAGAGAATCACGGGTAGAAAAATATGTCACCACCCGGAGGACTGTGAGAATCACATCGCCGTAATAGTTACTAGAAATCCAAATCTACCACACTCCTCCCTGTTCTATAGACTTCTCCAAGTACTGTTCTCGAAAAAGAACTATCCATTAATAGGTGCCATCTGTAACAAGGTAGATCCCAACTTGCAGCTCTTCTTAGGTCCCTGTGGGGATAACTTTAATAAAGTAATTTCCTTGTTCTAAAAATAGAACAGGAAGTAAGTCATTGTAACTGAAACGTACATCTCCCAGTCTCTAGTATGAGAACTAAGAACTAATAACTTCATATTCAATTCTTCTGCTTAAGAGATCGGAAACTTTCGAATGAATGAGAACTTGAAATACATTCCCGTTTCCAACATGGAAACTGGAAACAGTCCAATAGATGAGAACTTGAAATACATTCCTTTTTCCAGCGTGGAGATTGGAAACAGTCCAATAGATGAGAACTCGAGATATATCCCCTTTTCCAACATGGAAACTGGGAAAAGCTATTCTTGTACAACGTATCTATAAATTATATAGGTTCCGGGCATTTGCCATGATCAATTTGCAAATTTCTTCGGTAGTTGATCCCCTTATCTTTGCGATGATTTCGGCTACTTCCCCGATAAGTGCTGGAATGTTGATTAAGGACTTGCTAGCTGGTTTTATATCAGGCGAGTCTGTTTCAATCAAAAGCCTATCGGAGGGAACTTTCCTGACCGCGGCCTGCTGGTAGGAATTGAAGCCATGGCTGTGAAACCGAAATAACAATTACGAAATCTGCTGGACCAATTTAGCACGGTTTCCATGGTTCCATTAAAGCAATGAAAGAGGAATTTCTGTGGTTTTGCCGAATAGTCCATGACAATCTGCAGTGCGTCCTGGCTTGACTCTCCAACATGCCTCCCCTCCTCTCTAATGTGTAGGACGACAGGCATACTGGAAGGAGCTAAATCCAAAAGTTTGGTGAAACATTTGGCCTGCTGTTTCCATGTGGAACGTGGCTCAGTGTAATCTAGGCCGATTTCTCCTAACGCTACGACATTGGGTTTTTTCAGAAGATTCTTGACTTTCAGATATAGTTGTTTATTAAATAGATGTGCATCATTTTTTGGGTGAACACCAATAGCCATACCAAACCCTGACTCTATGTTGAAAGTTGATGGGTAGGACCAGGATCACAAAAAACAGCTATTCCCCCAGTAACCCTAACATGGGTTTTAGGATTTACTCGGACGTCTGATGTTATTAAAGAAGTAATGGATAACGGCCTTCCCAATTTCTTGGAACAGCGATCCACATGAAAATGGCTGTCAAACGCAGTTAAAGGTGTCAAAATACGGGTTGATGCCCCTTTACTAGAAGGGATTACTGTCGTCGTAGATGTCTTTGGTCTTGGGTTTGATGTAGTACAGGATGCCGAACTGGAAGGCTGGACAGCAGAAGCGGAAAAGGTACCAGATGAACCACTAGGGGTAGTTAAGAATTGTTTGAGGGTAGGCTGGTAACTGGTTCAGATACTGTATGAGTTGCTTCTGAGGAAATTGGTTGATGACGGCCCATTTCATGAAATTCATTACGTTGATCCGCCCGAATGCAATTTAACAATGATCCCAACACCCTCCAATGCGACAGTACCGCCTCAGAGGACATGGGAACCAGGGTAGATTTATCAGGAATGGCCCAGCCCTCTCGTTGACAAATACTCCTCATCCACCGACCTTCTTCCTCCTGCACAAAACAATCCCGGGGTATGAAAACTACGTGACTACTTCGGGCAAATTGAAATAAAGAGGCAATAGAGGGTTTACTTCACAAAACTTTATCAGCTAGCCAGTTAAGAGCTTCAATCCTACTCGAATGCAATTCTTCATTACCTAGAGAATTTGTGCGAAAACGGACAGGCAGATGCTTTGACATTACATGTTTTTTCATAGCCCGGGTTCTTTTAAAGCAGGAATCAATAAGGCAAAAGGACAGGAAATGCTTTTTACGTACTGTTTGTTCGACTTCTTGATTTGTAGAATGGTTTCCAGATCTGGAACGGTCATCTCTTCTTCCTGTCGGGGTCATTTCTTGATTAGTCGGTCTATTTCCAGATCTGGAGCGGTCGTCTCTTCTTCCTGTAGATCTCTTGAAAGTCCTTCTCCGAACCTCCCTATCTCGGCTACGTTGTCGAGACAGGAAATGTTCAGGCTCTTTTTTAACCACAGGATCCCTTTCATCGTCGGATATGACAATAATCTCTGGCTCTACGTTGGCCTCAATTCTTAATACATTACTGTCGTCGTTGAAGGAGACTTTACGTTTTTGACTGTTTCTGACACTGACAATTTGCTCATCCTCTAGACTGATGTCAAGACTTTCCAGTAAAGGACTCCCCACCTCGTCAACAATCCCAATCTCATCCACAGTCTCTCATTCTGTTGGAGCAGAGGTATCCATGTCTTCATTTTCCTCTTTTACATTCACCGGAACACAAAGAGGAAAATGATCTTCATTTAGGTCCAAAACGTCAGGATCTGTAGGATCATTTGCAATTGGTTGAATTGGTACCAATAGAGATCGTGGAGCATCCGATGGCACTCTTGACAGGGTTGGAGAGGAAATAAGTCGGTCGTACCCAGTAAAGGAGGAAAATTTTCATCATTTAAAACTAGTTCTCTGACCCCCACCTGCTTGTCTGGAAGCTGTGGAACGTCTCTAGTTGATGAAGAACAAACCACTTGTTTCCAACTCCTTTTTGGGCTAGCGTTATTCAAGGAAGACATACTGTAAATATACGTATAAAATTACATTATCATTAACCTTACAGACGGGTGATTATATCTTCTTATATGCTCTGCCTTGCCATTGTAGGACCTATCCACTGAGGTTGCAGGTTTTTACTTTTCCCTTGATACATATATAAACCATTTCTCCAACTGCATTCCACCCATTTTGTACATTGCAATCAAACAGTACTCATTACCCCGAATAGTTTTTGGTAATGGCAGACAATGCGAACCCTTTCCCTAATAGAACCTGCGTGATAGGAATTTGTTTCCTACTTTGCATGTTTATTAGTGTCTTTTACCCTTTCCACATTCTGGACATGTGAATAAGTACCTGGTAATTTACAATGTGATGGGCCATTTTGTGCCCATATAACCTATTATTGATTTACTTGCTGTTCTAAATACATTATGACGCCCGGCCAGTGGAAAATATTACTTAAGTTAAACAGTGATGATACCCCCCATGACAATTACCACCCCCGTCCACAGGTAGCTTTGGCATTGAATCAGCATTTGCATGTCTGGAACCAGTTTTGTGGACCTTCTCCATATCACACTGAACTGAATTCAAGCCACCTATCTATATGACCCTGTGGTTCTTTAAAACACAACACCTATGTTAACTTTAAATCTTGCAATCTTTCTGTTAAACATCCCTCTTTTGTTAAATATCTGCCTTTTACCTCTCTCATTCCCCCTATCAAATTTTTTTAACTTCCCACCAGAATTCATAACTGCCACCTTTCTGGGAACTGACATCTGTCCCTCCCAGCAGCCATGGATACCAAATTGTAACAAATTGCATACTAAATTGTTTTCAAATGTCATATTTCTATGGTGGTTTGTATCTACTACAATAATATCTCCATCTGATCGGAGACGGAATCTATTTAGGAAGTTAAACTGTCCCTTACCCCACCCTATCTGAGTAAATTTATACCTTGTCTGCATAGTATCCATCTCTGAGGTCCCTTTAACTGAAGCCTTTGATGATCCAATTGTGTTCAACGACAAAGCCCTGTCACTTAAATTGCCTCTCGAAGAGAATGTTTGGCCAACATTCCTAGGTTCTGGAGGAAGGCTGTTCTTACTCAGGCCTCCATCAGTCAAATTAATAAACTCATTTCTCTCCATCACCGCTTTATCCTGGTCTCTGACAAAGTTTCCTGGCTCGGGGTTTGTGGCCTTGAGGGTCCTATTTCTGACACTGGTGTAGGTCCTGGGCTGGAGATATGGTCAATTCCCGAGTAACTGGCGGGATTCTTTCCTGGGATAGCCTGACCATTACCTAGCGCTGTAGTCACAGCATTGGCAAACTCACTTGTAGAGTGCGTAACTTTCACCAGAGGGACACTGGAGTTGTTGTTTGTGCCATCTGTTGTTATGGATATTCCACTATCCAACATGGCTGGATTGTTGGAATTACGGGATAGACAGGGGCTTTCCACTGTTGATCCACTTCCACTGACGAACATACCAGATTGTATGTCAGCAGACTTGGAACAGCTCAATTCTACTCGGTCTGGGTACGGTTGAGGGACTGGCGTCATATTCAAGAAGTAATTTGGACTTAACCCTGGCATGAACCCTGGATGCATAATGGGACCACATGCATATGGGTAACATGGCCATATTCCTTGCATTGGGTAAGGCTGACATGGAATTTCAGCATTTCCTTGCATAGGAAAGGATGGGTATGGAGAATAACATGGGTATTGTTGGATATTAGATTGATAGGTAACAGTAGTTTGATGCCTTGGGTTCATAGGAATTTTCATCACAGACTCCTGTTCTGATCCCATTTTGATACTGATAATGAGTACTGTTAGTCAGTAAAAGGTGGAAGCAATTGAAAAGGTTTATAAAGCAATAAATGCAATACAAACTGTAACTAAATTCAAATAACTAAGGGATTTTGAAGTTGGGTTATAAACTATCCTTATTAGCAAAAAAGCTAGAATTAAATGAACTGAAGATCAAAAATATTTCACCCCACACTTAATAAATAAGGCTGGACGAAATTTCAAAGTAAATTTGTCAATAATTAATTTGTAGACTGAAATATAACCAGTATTTCTCCCCCTACTTAATAAATAAGTCTTGGAAGAAAGGTCAAGGTATTACCTTTGAGGTTATAATTAATAAAGAAAAAGTTCAATTTTCGTAATCCAAAAACACGTCTACGTGTCACGTGACTTTTGGCACGAAAATTGTAATGACAAAAATTCCTCTATTTTTCAGAAAAATTGAAAAAAGTTTACAAAAATTAGGAATTTTTAAATAATAATAGGTCAATAGCAACACAAAAATGTTCAAATATTTCGAAAAAATCGAAAAATAACTCTGAAAATATTTTCGTCTGCTCAGACCTAAATGGCGCAATGACGTGGCGAAGAAATTTTCAAAGTGAAAAAGCAGGCAAAAACCGCTTGTTCGTTGCTCGCAGCGCTAATTAAAGTAGTTTTACTTATCAATAATAAGTAAATGTATTACCTGAATGAAAGTAGATAAGGTTCGTTACTCTGGTAAACCAGCAGGCAGGCTTGCCACAAATCGGGTTGAATAGAGTCGAAAAACACGTCCGTCCACGTCGAGATCCAGGTAAGAAAAGGCCGAGAGAATCACGGGTAGAAAAATATGTCACTACCCGGAGGACCGTGAGAATCACATCGCCGTAATAGTTCCCGAAACCAAAATCTACCACAATTGTAACACCAAATCTGGATGTAAACTTCTCTATGCTTGTTAACTAAACTAGGGGAACATGAAATATATTTAAAAGAAGGCAGACGGCTTAAAGGCCTATAAGCAGCCAAGTATAAACAATGAGTCTAAATTGAAATCATATCATTGAAAAGTATGGAAATAATTACGAAGATGACAATCTGTTATTCACTGTTATTCAGCAAATTTCTGCGTATATCATGTTATGAAATGAAAAATCTCAAACATATATTGTTAAAACACAAGACTTCACATAAGAAAAAGGAGTAGCGAAAAAGACTATTTTGGATTTTTGGAGACTGTCTGACTCTTTCTTAAATCTGAATATGTTTATAAACTAAACAGACCTTTAAGTTGTCTAATGTACATGCAGTATTGCCATACATATCAACATTTGCAACACACACGGCGACATTTACAAGTAGATCGATGTTGAAGAAAAATAAACTTGAAACATTCTATTCTACATCAGGGTATTGGTCTACGAATGGTTTTGTCTGTTACTGAAAAATGTTAGTTAAAAACCAACATTTTGCAATCTACCCTTATCTAGTTTAAAATGCCAGGTTTTGAAGTTACTTGTTACCATATTGACCAATTTATGTGTAATCATGCAGAAAAACCTATCCAAAAACGGAAAAGTTTTCTAATTTCTACATCATTTGGATATTGTCTATAATATTTCTAAGTGCTTTTGAAGCAGAGTAAATAGAGCTGAATTATTGCTTCATCACCCGTTTCCCTAGAAAGCGCCATCTTTGAAAAGAAGAACATTTTTTTACGCCCGAAGGGTCATATGATGTTATGGCCCCGGTCGTCCGTCTGTCTGTCCGTCAGTCCGTTAGCAATTTCTTGTGGTCGCAACTCCTCCTACAGTTTCCATTGGAATAACTTGAAACTTACCACAGTGAATCTCTATGATATGTAGTTGTGCATATGACTCTTAAAATTTGGATCTCTATAGGCGTTCTAGATTTTAACCCATTTCACTGACAAGCCCCTTTGGGCCGCTCGAAGGGCGCCGCTCTTGTTATGACTTCTATTATGATGTCAATGATTTATATATCATTTATAGTAAAATAAAGTGTACATCAAATCTCTTTTCAGCAATATATAAGGCTTGTCTGGATTGTAAGCTTGAAAAAAAATTAAAGTAAAACCATGACAGGAATCATCAATCACCCTGTACATAAAAAAGGGGTTGTTGCCTTAGATTTAAACTCAAGACTCAGTATTAAGTAATATACTTTTCTATTATTAGTCATTCACGTGGTTATAAACATATTTTGTTAGACTACCATTGAAATGTTGAAGAGCCATGCCACTTTTGTGGAAGAAAGAGGCCTAATCAAGAAGCAATGCTGATTATTATTGTGAATTCAGTTTCATGTTGAAGTGAAGTGCAGGTTCACTATAACTAAAGAATTAAATTGGCACTGAGGTAACTACAATTAATTTCAGTAAAATTGCATTCTCTATGTTTATACTTACCATATTTTGTTTATGAAGGAGCCAGATTTACCAGTGATCAGAAGAATTTTCGAAGACAGCTGACTCAGCAACTAACAACAGTATTGTATGGCTGTGTGTATGTTGTGATGGGGTCCAATGACAATCTAGTCGATCAAAGTTCATTTTATAGATCGGTAAACTTCATGTAAAATAGATCTGTAATTGAAAATAGGAATACTGCTAAAGTATAAAGAAATATGGCAAGCGTTGTAAAACAATAATATTACGTCTGAATTGAGTTTATTATTTTGATTGAGCTGTTGGCTGAAATATTGCAAAAGTGTTTCAGTTCATGTGTTGGATTGAGAAAGGCTAATTCCTTTTATCAAGTCAAAATGAAAGGAAACTAAAAAAATCCAAAGGATCTGTTGTCTCTGTACTGTTATACTAGACCATATTTACTGTGCTTTGTATATTTTTCTAATGAATGGAACAAATTCCAAAGTGGTTTGTAAAAGTGGTATGGTAATGGTTTTTTTGAATCTTGGACAGCTGCCTACAGGATTGTGGTGCCATTTTTGCATAGGGTTTTATGTTTTAGATCTGTTGTTGTCTCCACTTATCTAAGATGAACCTGTTGCAACTACTGTTCCTTATATCAATTTGTTTATACCTAAAAATTATCCATATGTTTCAAGCCTTGAAGTATGAAATTTAATGGACATCTATTAATGAAACAAAACATGATTTATACCTAAGTTACCAGATAACTCACTGGAATGCACTTTTTTTAATATTTATTTGGTTTATTTCTTTTTACAATTGATTGTTTTTTAAATACAAGAAGGGAAAAAATGATTCTTCTTTGAAGGGAAGTAGCAGAAGTATGTGATTTGATACATGGGGTATGTACAAATACAGAAGCTGTTTTGTGTTCAATCCTACAACGTGCTGAAGACCAACGCTGGAACTCACGCACAAGAGGGAAGCTTTGCAGGATGGTCAGATGGATAAAGGATGCAAATGGTTTGTTAAGGACATCACCGACCCCACACCATATGTAAGGTTCCTGACTTTTGGCAGTTTTCTGGTAAGTGTCTGTAGATATCAAGGGTACCTTTCACTAAACTGCATAGCATTGTTGATTTACGAAAGTTTTTAAGAATTGAATATACACACATATGATCCCTACATTACCCAAAAGTGTGAAATTGTGTCAAGTTAGGCAAAAATTTACTGAAATCTTAAATTTATACAATTCAGTGAAAGTTGTTTCGAGTTGATGCTTGCTTATCTAAATTGTATATGCATATTTCATGTGTACACATTATAGAGAACGATAGCCTGGTTCCTATTGCTATCAGGTTAACAATCGGTATTTCAACCCCAATTACGACCGTAGAGTTTGGCCAAAATTTATTTGTTTACTATACACTTATTAATGCTTGCTCACAAAGTGAATAAAAATCATAGTTTTCCTCTTAGCATATCTCTGTCTTTGCATTATTCGATTGACTATCAGAATAGATGCATGCGTCCCTTAGGCATTCGAAATGTAGTTTTTCTGTGTTTTATTTTCACAGATTGGTTAAAAAAAGATAGATCTTTGGGTTGTATTAAGTTTGATGGCATTTTTGTAGAATTGAGTTTAATGTTGCCTTGAACTTTTTGTCAGCCATACAGTAGAAGCTTGCATCCCTACCCTACGTATTTGCTCTGCTCCTTTCTTTACGAACTGTAACATTAAACCTTATCCTACCACTAGCTGCTCATCTCACAGGATCAAGTACTTTTTATATACTCAACAATAGGGAACAAAAGACTTCAGCAACAATTTTTAGGTCAAAAATTCAGAAAGGTTTTAGTACCTATCAAATGATTCAAAATGATAAGAAATCATAACAGTAGTTGCATACCTTGAACTTTTTGTCAGCCATACAGTAGAAGCTTGCATCCCTACCCTATGTATTTGCTCTGCTCCTTTCTTTACGAACTGTAACATTAAACCTTATCATAACACTAGCTGCTCATCTCACAGGACCAAGTACTTTTCATATACTCAACAATAGGGAACAAAAGACTTCAGCAACAATTTTTTTATGTCAAAAATTCAGAAAGGTTTTAGTACCTAGCAAATGATTCAAAATGATAAGAAATCATAACAGTAGTTGCATAGGAAGTTGCTGGCCCTTTGCTGGCAAAATACTTAGTAGAAATTATTTGTATGAAGCCAAATGGATTGCTTATCTGTCAGACTGAAAGCTGAAATATTGTCATTGAAAAAGCAAACTGAACAAGACTTTGAAGCTAAAATCCACCTCATTCAAATTGGTTTTTTTTTTTTTTTTTTTATTCTTGTATCATATAAAGTTAGCTATAGATATTTTTTTTTTTTTTTTGTTTTTGTTTTTGTTATGCATCAGGCCTTCTATGGAAGCATTGCTTCAGAAGAGAAAAATGTTCAGAACTAGCAAAATGCCCTTTCACCACAGTTTTCCGTTGTTCATGCCTTTTTCTTAACCTTAAATCTTCTTGATTATCCATATTTGAGATGAATGGTTTCTATTCGTATGTGTAAGGAGTTAACCCTTAAATTCACAGGTAATATAATGTTTAATTAAACCTTCCATTCAGGCCAAAAGAGATAAAAAATTGAGATAGGTATCAATGTCATGAAAGATTTTTTTTTTTTTTTTAATAAATTTGTGTCAATATGAAAGGGGGCTATTGAGAGTTTTATAATCCCACCCTTCAAAATGATTCATAATTGAAGTAAATAAGGCAATTTTTGGCAAACCTTTAGAAAATAGAAAATAAATATGAAAAAAACATGTTTCAGATTTATTTCCTTAATTGGGGTACATAGCCTTTTGATGAATATGTAGATTTGTGCAAAGGTTTTGCAAAGACTTGTAGGAAGATCACATGACAGTTAACAAGGGTCAATTACGTGAATTTGTCTTCAAATTATCAGAATGATGTCATATCTGATCTCATAAAGACAGATGAAGTCACTGATTGTAAAATGACTGCCCTTTTATTTAAAACGCCAGAAATAGACCTTTTTACTGAAGGTATCAGTGCTGTTAATTTATACTTGCGAAGAAAATTATGCTTACCACGGTTGTATTTATCAGTGATATACAAGATTTATGATTTGTGGCGAAAAGTTTTAACAAGGCCCTTTAACCCTTTTCCACACAAGCCAGAGTTTTAATGACCCTGAAAGAGATGCCTTTTAGAGACAGTCTGGGAATTTGAGAAAATCCTGCTAACCAGCATTTTCTCAATTCCCACCAATGTTTTCTTTCTTTCTACGAAATAATTATTTCATTTCTCAGTCACATTTATGATGTTGTCTGCTACTGCTTTCAATTTGGACATGTCCAGAATTTTGTTTTTTTGATACAGAGTTAGACATATTTCCAAAGCTTAACTGTTGATTTTATAGGTTGATCATCATTTATGTCGTAATGGACTGCATTTGAATCTGCATGGGGCAGATTTCGTTTACAAGATTATTTATAAGGACAGCCTTGAGACCCAAACAAATTCCAACTTTGAACAAACTGGATTAGATGACGACTGGCCAGCTTTAGGAAGTGATCAGATTATCAAAACTTTAACTTATCTATTTATGTATAGTGAAGGTGCAAAAGCCCAGGTATGGAAAGCCAATTCATTTGTCTTTTTCCACACATAAACTTAATGCACATGAACTAATAATTTCAAAGAGCATGCATGATGTTGTTTACAGAGGGTTTATGTTATTTAAGGAAAAATATACTTGCATCATTTAATCATGAGTTAATGGTAGAACAAGCTGTGCTTTTTGGGCAGATTTTTTTTATAGGTAAAGTTGTTTAATTTTTATATTAAGTATGTATCCTAAAAGTTAAAGTAGCATGGTTTTAAGATTTCAAAGGTACTTTTATGAAGCATTTCAAGTTTTAAGTATCTAATTGTAGTGTATGTTGAAATATATGTTGTTGTATATATAAGTATGTATCCTAAAAGTTAAACTAGCATGGTTTTAAGATTTCAAAGGTACTTTTATGGAGCATTTCAAGTTTTAAGTATCTAATTGTAGTGTATGTTGAAATATATGTAGTTGTATATATTTCCTTAAAGTTGACAGACCATCAGACGGCAATGTTCCAACTTCTCAGATGTCCATATCCGGCATTTGGTAACCTGTATATTCCTGGCTTATATCATATCCTTTTACTTTCAGGATCCAAAAGCCTGTGTTGTTGAGGTGATGGATACTATGGTAGTGAAGATAAAAGCAAGTGTTGACTCTGATAAGAAAAAGGTAATTTTTATGACTCGAAAGTATTCTATAAAAAAGTTACAGTTTTTGATCCATTAATCATTTGGTTGGAAGTAAAGAAAGAATTTTTGTTTGCCTGTTGCACTGATGTCTCATGGAAGAATTGTAATGTTCTGTTTTCAAAAAACACTATTTAATCCTAAAATCTTAATTTTTTTTTCATTTTTCCTCATATTCTTGATATGATGGATCATGCCTGTATTCTCGCAGTACATTTTATACTTGTCAGCTGTGACACCTTTGTCCAAAATATGACCAAAAGTCAACTGTCATAAGCTAGATAATATTTACCCAGTTTTATATTTGATACTTAAAGGAGGTTGCTGAGTTCACATGAAAAGGTTAAGTAGATTTAGCCTATATAACCTGTCTAGCAGGCTTTTAATTAAAAAACTATGTCGTTATCTTCTGCTGATGTTTGATTGATGTTGTATTTCTATATCATTAAGATTTGAGAAAAATATGAAATATCTGACTACTCAATATTTTTTCCTTCACCAAAGAAGGTTGTTTGTGTCAAGAGAGGAAGAACAAGAAGGCAAGCCAGTGCAAGAAAGAGGTATTACCGGTCTCGGAGAAGATGGTTGAAGAAGGTAATTAACTTTTATGATATGCGCCATGCTCTGATAAAATGGGGTTTAATGCATCCCTGTGATGTATTATACCCAGCAAGCCATTACATAATTATAGATCCATAAAATCCATTTATGTCACAACCTACTGAAATATGAGGTAGAATAGTCCTGGGACATGAGGGAAATATACCAAGGGCAAAAACTTTCAAGCCAGGTAAGCCTTCAACAACTGCACAGGCTGACATGAGTCGATACTTTTTCCAGATGAATTAAACCCCCTTTTTACAAAGCATGGCTCATGTATATATTGTCCTTGTCTTGACCATATTAACACTTTTTCTATTTCGTTCAGTTGGTCACAATAAAAATACATAAGCATGCAAATTTGAATAATTTGTTTTTTCAATGCTAACAAACTAATGAAGGCCTATATATGCTTCTGATGAGAATCTGCTTGTTAATACAGAAAACATAGTCTTCCTTGTGAGAAGAGCCCAAAACCTTGTCAATAGGTTACACATGGATATGTGGGCTGTCTCCATGATATGACTGTAATAATGTTGAAAGCGGTGTAAAATACCATTGAATTAATCGAGGATAAACACCATATGCCACCTTAAACCTTCATTTTAATGTAAAGTCGTGCATTATTCTGTTTATGAAATGAAATTGATGTAGTAATATTACCATATGTAATTCAGATAATCTGAAGCATACTGAAGTCCCATTTTTCATTATAAAAATCAGTTTATTAGGAAAGAGACAGGTATGTATATGTTGCAGCAAGTTCAAAATACCTGCAAAAGGATGTTATGATTTGTTAAAACTGTTTTGAATTAGATGATGTATCAGTTATCGTTATCTGTTCCTTCATGATTCCTTGATAATTTATAAAAAGTTTGGGTATCACATGTGGCTCTAAATGATGGATTTGTCTCTGAAATGTTAGAAAACATAAAAGGTAAAGGAGAAAATTCTGGTTACCAGCATTTGCTGTATTACCCGCGAAGTTTTCAAAGGCCTTTCTGTCGAAGGACCGTTAACCCTTATCCTGCTAAATAAATGAAAAGCCGATTGTAAAAATCCAAAATTCTGCTATTTCAAAGGTACTGATTTGGGACAGACATCTCCTTAACGGATAGTGCAGATCCAAGATCAGACTGCACGTTCTATGCAGTCTGGTCTTGATCTACACTGTCCGCTAAAGGTCAGTGAGTCGCGCTTAGCAGCCTAGGAGTTAATACACGAGACTTCTTAATATAGAGCTGAATTTACCATACAATCCCGAGTTTTAACGACCCTGAAGAAGACTTTTGAAAATATTGTTGGAAAAGGAGAAAATTCTGATAACCTTCATTTTCTCCACGCCCACAGTGCCTTCTACTATATCGAAGACAGAAATACATAATCATTTGAGCTATATTCATTTTATTGTCTGCAAATGCTTACATTTTGGTCGGGTACAAAATTTAGTCGTTCGGAAAAGGGTAAATAGTTTACGCGAAAAGCTAATAAGAAATATCTTTAAAAAGGATAGATGGCTTAAATTTGCCCGCAAATGGGCAGGGGCCCTTAGAATAAAAATACAAACATTTTTTACCAATCACAAATTTCTGTTTATTCATTTTTTATCAGTACCAAAACCAAAAAGTAGGTGAAAAGCCAGCGCATTCATCTACGCCGTAAAAAGAAGATTAACATGATGGATTTGAATACAGTGGATTTCTAAATATAGTTTTTCGGTTTCAGCAGAATACTAAATAAAGTTTTTCTTTGTATGAAAGCTTTGAGCGAATATAAACATAAACATTCCAAGGGTATTAACTCCAGCAGCAATTAGAACTGACATCGTATAGGTGCCCGTGACGTCCCGGATGGCTCCTGAAAGAAACAATAACGAAATGGAATACTTTTTAACTCTTTATCAAATGACAACATTTTCGACTGACCAAATTGAAAGCGTTTGCAGACGACAAATTAAATGTAGTTAAAATAATGATTTCTATCATTTTCTGTAGAAAACATTGTGGGAAAAAGGAGAAAATGCTGGTTACCTTTTCCCACAATATTTTCAAGAGCCTTCTTCTTCAGGGTCGTTAAAGCTCGGGATTGTGTGGTAAAGGTTAAACCGATATATGATATGACAGTCTGATAAACTTCAAAGTACAAAAATAAACTAGATTTTCGTTAACTATAAACGGGTTGTACTTTGAGATGATAATACGTGTCCTAACTTTGCTTTATGAAAACTACATCTGTCCTAAACTACCTTTTAGTGTTGATGATAGCAGAGATAGCGAGAGAGAAATAAACTGCAGGCTTCACATATCAACACCCGATGCCGCACTGACAGATCAAAATTCAAAGACGCAGAAGACTTCAAATGTAAGCTTTAAAGGGTCTTTAAGCCAGATTTCTTTTTGCAAAGTTTTTAGAAAATGTTACCAAAGACTACTAATTTACATTTGCTTGCAAAGATGGCATTAGAAATAGTTCATAGATCTCAATAAATACATGTAGAAAACACAAGAAATTTCCGATTTCTATAGTTCAGTTGGTAGAGCCCGGGCTGCAGTCTTGAAGGTCGTGGTTTCGAGTCCTATCGGAGGCAATACAGTAAAACCAGGAATATTCGCGTCACGGTAATTTTCGCGATTTTCGCCAATGATGAAAATCGCCAATATATCCGCCGGCGAAAATATAAGCTACATTAAGGTATATTTTACCAAGACACCGGATCATATGGGAGCAATTGACTGGGACCCTTGTCGACATCGATGAGTGTTTTTAAAAAAAGTCGATCAGAGTACAAGTTAAATTGGGTTTAATACTGCCAATTAAACACATTTCATTGAAGTAAAAAATGGAGATTTATCAAATCGAATAAAAATAAGTTAGTTTTACAGTAAAAGTACTTTATGACGTTTTCGCGGAAATTAAAACTCGCGTTAGGTCAGTATTTGGTAATTCGCAAAATTTTTAGACCCGCAATAATGACCACTTATACAGTATTTTTTCTCGGCAGTTCGTTTTTTTTTTTTCCCCAAACTAAGAGTAAACAGTCCAGCCCTTATGATTTATTCGAAGAACAAAATATTAACTTTCTGTCCCAAAAATACTTCAGGTCAAAATCTGGTTTAATGTCCCTTTAAACTGTGATTTCAAATTGTTTAAACTGATATATGCAGGCCAAGTACAAGTTCGCGGTTATGTACAGCGTCTTTCAGAGACAAATAATTGTTATACAGGTAAAAAGGAATTGATTAAGTGTTATGTTAAAGAAAGGAGCCGATAGTAATTCAACTTTCGAATATTGAAAAGAAGAAATGAGTCATGCCCTGTGAAAATGGAGCTTAATGGGTTATATCAATAATTTTTCTAACGGACAGTTTTTTTTTTTTAACTTTCCACATACACAACTCATCATGTCTCCAGGAAATAGCAGTAAATAAGGCTTTCTGTGCTCATGTCTGAGAAATTTGTCCTAGAAAAAAGATATATACAGGTCCAAAATTCAACATATATTAGATTCTTAACATCTTTCTTCAATGGTCTTTTAAACAGGAAAAAAAATCCAAAAGAATATACAAATATACATTATTCTAATGAAAAGTTATCCAGTTGTGCACAAAAAAAAAACATAAATGCCTGGTTTTGAGCATGGTAAATGCACGAATATGCATGTTACATATAGATCAGTGGGTAGAAAAGGCAGACAATTTGACCGAATGAATGGTTATTAAAAAAAAAAAAACACATATCTTCCACGGGATAGATTTTTTCTTAAAATTTCCACAGCTATAGTATTCATAATTCAGAAGAAGAAATAAAACAGTACCTATCCATGCTTATTTCTTTAGAAAACAACGATGAAGTTCACTTTGAGTGTATTTTTCAAGGAAAGTTAGAACTCACTCCAATAAAAAACTTCACTTAAGACAAGCCTTTGCTTAATGAGCAAAATTGCAACAATACGGTCAATCATATCATCTTTTTTAACACAAAACTGGATTATGATGTGCAAAAAAGAGCTATTGCCCACATGAACGGTGGCTTCTTTGTCCGCAATGCTTTCAAACTTTTCAGTGACCCAACTGTAAGAAAGCAATATTTTAGCAGTTCTGCTCTATTACCATTTTAGTTTTGAGGCATTCAGCTTGTCATAACTAGAAAAGAGAACATTATGATAAAAGAAGTCATTGCTCATATAAGCAACAGCATCTCTTTTATTATTTGTTTTCAAAAGTACCTATATTGACTCATGTTCGGTTTGGCCCTACATGTTTTAGTGCCACTTTGTTACATACACTAATTAGTTGGCAATACTTGTATTAGAAATTGCTTCTTTTTTTTTTCACATTTTTTTATCCAAATCTTACGCAAGGGATACTTGATTTTATGACAGAATAGAAAACATTGTGGGAAAATAAGAGATAGTTCGTAAATAACAATTTCTGAGTTCCAGCGCAGAGACTGTTTTCCTGGTTTTCAATACCATATGGATATACTGTGTGCTTCATTCTATTCATAGTTTTATCTTATCTAGGCCAATAAGCTGTAGTGGGCCGTTAGTATTACCATTTGTGCAAAAAAAAATCGCGGGCACACCTTTAGATTTACTATTCGTGATAAAACAGATGCGCAGTATAGATGCGCATTAACATTTATGATATACGTCATTATTGCATCTGCAAATAGTATCGACTCATATCAGCCTGGGCGGACTACGCAGGCTGATATGGGTCGAATTTTTTTGCTTTTGGTAAATTTTCTGCACGTCAAAGAACCACTATGCATTATGATTCAGTCGCCAAAATAGATTTTATGCATCCCTAATAATATGATCACTTGCTCTGTGTCATGCAGCACGGAGATGCATTAAGCCCGCTTTTGCCAGAGCACAGCTCAACTTTTATTAAAAAACAAAAAGTGGCAGCCTGATAATGAACAAAAGATGCACTGGAGACAGTAGAATAGAGGTCTAGCGTCAGAGATTCTGGGTCCAAATCATGTGATAAGCTGGGTCAACCTTTCGAATAACTTAAAATATGGCGTGAATCCCGACTTACTGACCAAGAAGCAGTTATCATAGATTGAATTGAAAGATGTTTTACGCCGCTTTCAACATTATTTCAGTCCTATCAGGCATATAACGTTGGCAGCTTACATACTCATCAGTATCCAGGGTTTCACCAGTACAAGCCTCTGGCTCTGAAGTGTCTTGACCTAGGACACTCTCACAAAAAAAAAAACCCAGTGCTCCTAGTGCCTCTCGAGCCCTGGACTCCCAGGTTTCGAGTCTTACACTTAACCAATAAGCCACGCTCAGCTATTATCTAGAGTGACTGATGTAAATTACAGAACTTTTTCATTCTTGTTATGGAATGCGTTTTAACGACTCTAACGAAAATATTGTGGGAAAAGAAGAAAATGCTGGTAACCAGGATTTTTCTCCTTTGCCCAAAATCTTTCCCAAATTCTCACAGACAATACCGTAGATCCGAGTCACATTTAGTTTCTTGTCTTCAAATGCTTTCTATTTGAGAGAATGCAAAAATTTGTTGTCTGGTAAAAGTTTAAACTAACCGAGGAAGACCTTCAAGATCATTCAAAAGTAATTTAAATTATGAGCCGTGCTCTATGAAAAGGGAGCTTAATGCATCTGCAAAAGTATCGACTTATGTCAGCCTGGGCAGTCCGCGCAGGCTGATCTGGATCAAAACTTTTTGCTTTTGGTATATTTTCTGCATGTCCAAGGACTATTCTACCTCTGGAGTAAGTCGGTTTGTAGACAAAATGGGTTTTATAGATCCATAATTATATGATGGCTTGCTTGGTTTAACGGACCAGTGAAATGCATTAAACCCCCTTTTGCCAGAGCATGACTCATTTATTTAAGAAATAATCTTTCTATCGTGGTTTATCGTTCAATAAACTACGGTTGTGAGTTATGAGGCACAATAGATAATCCACGAGGGCGATAGCCCGAGTGGTTTATTCATTGCGCCTTATAACTCACAACGTGGTTTAATGAGCGATAAACCACGACAGAAAGAAGATTATTTCGATTCTAAAATGACCAACTCTTCATCAAAGGAAAACAAGTTCATACTTAATGTACAAGAGCGGATGCAGATAATATTCTCTTGAATAAACCATGGCTGTTCCAGTTACTAACCAAAACAAAACCCTACTGCCCGGTCGGTAAATACAAAAAGAATCAAAAGTTCAATAAAACCTTAGGCATCGAACATAACATAAAAAAACGCACCGTTTCACTGTTATATTTTCTCCCTTTCAAATGACAAAGAAGAATGAATGTATCGTCAAGTATTAGAGTCGCAGTCGCTTCGAATATTACTCCACCCACTCCCAATCCAGTTCCAAAACTGGCCAGTTTTGAAACTAACGTTCACATTGAAAAGACACCTGATTTATCTATATGTTTATTGGTAACATTTAAAATAGTTTCAACGTCAATTTTTATCAAAAACAGTTAATTTAGGTAAATCCTTGAGTTTTTCTTTCGTCCTTGGTCGAGTAGCGGAAAATGACGATTTGTTTATGTCAAGTGACATTCATCGATAAAATATCGGAGGGCGAAGACATGGAACAGCCACAGGCGACCTACCTTGTACAGAATGACGTCACTCCACATAGAATGACGTCGATTTTACCACGCTTTCGTTGCACTGTGTTTATAGAGCCGAATTCACGTGTCATGTTAGAATAATGGAGTGACGTCATTCTGTACAAAGTAAGTCGCCTGTGGCTGTTCCATGTCTTCGCCCTCCGATATTTTATCAGTCACTTGATGTAAACAAATCGTCATTTTCCGCTCCTTGACCAAGGAGGAAGGAAAATCCTCAAGGATTCACCGAAATTAACTGTTTTAATATAAATTGACTACGATGGACGTATTTGAAATATTACCAGAGTAAACATATGTAAATCAAGTGTCTTTTCAAGTTGAAGGTTAGTTCAAAATTGACCGCTGTTGCATTAGAAATGGGATTTGGAGGTGGTTGGGTAATATTCAGAGCATTCGAAGCAACGAAGACGCTAATGTTTGACAATACATTCATTCTTCTTTGACATTTGAAAGGGAGAAGATATAACAGTAAAACGCTGCGGTTTTTCATGTTGTGTTTGATGCCTAAGGTTTAAATGAAATTTTTATTCTTTTCATATTTAACGACTGGGTAGTGGGGTTTTGTTTTGGTAAGTAATTGGAGTAGCCGTGGTTTATTTAATGGAATATAATCCCCATCCGCGTTTTTACACTACGTATGAACTTGTTTTCCTTTGATTAAGAGATGGTCATGTTAGAATCGAAATAATTTTCTATCATGGTTTATCGTTCAATAAACCACGTTGTGAGTTATGAGGCGCAATGAATAAACCTCTCGGGCTATCGCCCCGATGGGTTATTTATTGTGCCTCAAAACTCACAACCGTAGTTTATTGAACGATAAACCACGGTAGATAGAAGATTATTTCTCAATTCTAGCATGACACGTGAATTCGGCTCTATAAACACAGTGCAACGAATGCGTGGTAAACTCTGCGTCATTCTATATAGAGTGACATCATTCTGTATAAAGTAAGTAAGTAACTTATTCAATGGAATATAATCTGCATCCGCGTTGTTACTCTAAGTATGAACTTGTTTTCCCTTGATTTAGAGTTGGTCATGTTAGAATCGAAATAATCATCTTTCTATCATGGTTTATCATTCAATAAACTACGTTGTGAGTTATGAGGCGCAATGAATAAACCACACGGGCTATCGCCCTAGTGGATTATTTATTGTGCCTCATAACTCACGACTGTGGTTTATTGAACGATAAACCACGATAGAAAGAAGATTATTTCTTAAATACAACCTGCAATAGGACCAACTGCCAAGTTTGGTAGACCAGTAACAGTGATAAGCCTTCCGATGGCATAAGGCAGGTATTGAACTTCCAGAATCTGTGACGTAGTCACCACAATCACCAATACTTGTACCCCTAAACCGTTACCCAGGATACAGGACAACACGTAGTATACTGCCAGATTGTCCGCAACAGCTAATATTACCATTGCCAGAGATGATAGCCCTGTAGCTATTATCGGTAATATAAATGTGGTATCGAAAGGACAAGGGAGCAATGTGCTATGTGTAAGGCGACCTAATACATTTGCGATGGTAAGTATAGTCAGTCCAACTGTTCCCTGATCCTCGGTGTAGTCTCTGTCCATAATTATATCCACGATAAATACAATAAACATCAGCGACACATTCAATGACAATGCCAAGCCAATCAGAATGAACACAAAACTCTTTACAGACAGCATGTTCTTCATTTTCTGTGTGAATGTAAGAGATGCATTTTCGGCGTCAGCATTAGATCTTGGTAAATCTTTGCTATCTTCATCATTTTGTGATGTTGATAATTGACCACTGTTTTTAAAGTTACTATTGTCCGGTTTTAAATCTTTATTGTACCAATGCCTGACATCTGTGTTCTCTTCACTCCGATACTTAAACAATGTTTTGACTGTATCCGAGTTGTGGCTGACTGGATTATTCACTTTGTTCCCAGAAAACTTAGGCTCGTGCGCAGAATCTTCGTTGAAAACACTATCAGCGTCGTTTACAAATGTTTTATCTATATATGCTCGGTGGGTAGCTTTGTCGTATATCTTGATTTCTCCTGTAAATTCTCTGTAAGTCTGTGTACAATGACAGGAGCTCTGTCCCTCATTTACTCCATATTCAATTATGCCATTTTCACATTGGTTATCTCTCTTAGAAAGATCTTTGGTTCGTGATGCTGAGTCGTGCTCCAAGTTCTCTGTAGAGCCATATTCATGTGTAGTATTGACATTAATATTGCTATTTATGTCATCAGACTTGCACTGCATATCAGCATTGTTAATACTTTTGTCACTGATCTCGTCTGCTGATTTTTCGTCCATTGGTGGTTTCCATAACAGTGCTAACAGAGCGCAGTTCATGTCTAACCCAGCGAGTATCAATAGTGTTCCATTTAAGCCATATGTATCGCTGTAAAAAGAACAGAAGATACGCTTGGGTTATGTGACGGTTTGTACAATTTCGTATTACCTGCGAACTCATCAGCTTTTAGACAAATCAAATGAATATTTGTAGCAAATTGTAAGGACTGAAATGTTTCAATTTCAAACGTCTTTTTGACAGGAACAATGTCACTCTATGGGGCACTGACTTTTAAAAGTCGCTTATAGCATGTTTATCCCGAAAAAACTAACGCAATTTATCATGTTTGGTAGCCATTTGTGCCTATTTTGGGAAACTTAAACATCTCGGGTAAAAGATGGATTAAATTGTTCTTCCCTATGTTTAGCGTCTAGGTTGAAAATATTCGTACTTGAAGCGAAGGATTATTGAGTGCGCATACAACAGATAGGTAAAGCAGTCACTTGTAAAGGAAAATCTGGCAATTTGTACCCAGCGACCAATGTACAGGTATTTAAAATGGAGGTTTTTATTAGTTTCCTAAAGGTACAAGTAGCTGACGAACAAAATGTCGACGCCTTAAACGAAATGTTTTTCATTCATCCAGAATACTATATAAATGCATCAGAAAAATCAAAATCAAATAATTTCCTGTATTAAAGGGTCAAGCTACGAGATCTGTCAATAGGAATTTTTTTCACATTTTTTTTTAATTAGGGATTCAAAATGTACAAGTAGCTGACGAGATTAAGACAGACATTTCAAAATATTTCAAAGAATCACATTCACTGTACTACGGAGAAATTGAATATACCATTTTCAATTCATTTTTAATTATTAAAGGGGCCAGCTACTCGTCATGAAAACTGGGACATTTTTCAATTTCACTTATAAGAAATTCGAAGGTACAAGTAGCTGGCGAGTCTAAGAGTGTTTTTGTAATTAAGTGCTTGTTCTGAATAAAGTAG
Source organism: Hippopus hippopus (assembly GCA_946811185.2). NCBI lineage: Eukaryota > Metazoa > Mollusca > Bivalvia > Cardiida > Cardiidae > Hippopus > Hippopus hippopus. The sequence goes on from OX328103.1 coordinate 22,053,907, forward strand.
ACTATAAATGCGTCAGAAAACTCAATCTTGAAGCATTTCCAGTTATTAAAGGGGCCAGCTACTTGATATGAAAACAGGACAATTTTGCAGTTTTGCGAAATGATGATTTAAAATGTACAAGTAGCTGGCTAGATTTAGAGAGACTTTTCAAAACATTTCAACGAATCATATTGAGGATGCTTAGGAGAAATTAAAGATATCAAAATCAATCCATTTTTATTCAGTAAAGGGGGCTGCTACTTGTCAGGAAAATGCGGATGTTTTTCAATCATACTTAGTGTAACATTAATAAGTACAAGTAGCTGGCGAGCCTAAAGGTGAATTTTGAAATTAAATCATTGTTTTGAATAACAGACACTATGAATGTATTAGAAAACTCAAAATTGAATCATTTCCGATTATTAAAGGGGCTAGCTACTTGATTTAAAAACGGGACAACTTTGCTGTTTTTCGAAATCATGATTTCAAATGTACAAGTAGCTGGCTAGATTTAGAGAGATTTTTCAAAATATTTCAACATACCATACTGAGGATATTTTGGGGAAATAAAAGGTATCAAAATCAATCCATTCTTATCATTTAAAGGGCCCAGCTACTCGTCAGGAAAATGCTGACATTTTTCAATTTTACGTAGAGTGAAATCAAAAGGTACAAGTAGCTGTCGAGCCTAAGAGCGAATTTTGAAATTAAATGCTTGTTTTGAATAACAGATACTATGAATGTATAAGAAAACTAAAAATTGAATTATTTCCGGTTATTAAAGGGGCCAGCTACTTGATTCGAAAACTGTACAACTTTGCTGTTTTTCGAAGTAATAATTTCAAATGTACAAGTAGCTAGTGAGATTAAAAGAGATTGTTGAAAATATTTGAGCAAATCTTTTTAGGGACATTTAGGAGAAATTAAAAATACCGAAATCAATCCATTCTTATCCATTTAAGGGGCCAGCTACTCGTCCTGAAAATGTAGATATTTTTCAATTTTACGTAGAGTGATATCAAAAGGCACAGGTAGCTGGCGAGCCTAAGAGCGATTTCTGAAACTGAATGCTCGTATTGAATAAAAAAGAGTCTAAATGCACGAGAAAACTCGAAATTGCAACATTTTCGGTTATTAAAGGGGCCAGCTACTTGATCTGAAATGGGAAAACTTTGCACTTTTCCGAAATAATGATTTAAAATGTACAAGTGACTGACGAGATTAAGACAGACATTACAAAATATTTCAACAAATCATATTGAGGATACGTAGGAGAAATTAAAGATATCAAAACCAATCCATTCTTATTTATTTAAGGGGCCAGCTACTCGTCATAAAAAAATGTGGATATTTTTCAACTTTACTTCAAGTGAAATAAAAAGGTACAAGTAGCTGGGGAGCCTAAGAGCGATTTTGAAATTGAATGCTCGTATTGAATAAAAAAGAGTATAAATGCAAGAGAAAACTCGAAATTGCGACATTTTAGGTGATTAAAGGGGCCAGCTACTTGAGCTGAAAATGGGACAACTTTGCACTTTTGCGAAATCATGATTTAAAATGTACAAGTAGCTGGCTAGATTTAAAATATTTTAACAAATCATATTGAGGATACGTAGGAGAAATTGAAAATATCAAAATCAATCAATTCTTATTCATTTAAGGGGCCAGCTACTCGTCAGGATAATGCGGATATTTTTCAATTATACTTAGAGTGAAATCAAAAGGTACAAGTAGCTGGCGAGCCTAAGAGCGAATTTTAAAATTAAATGCTTGTTTTGAATAACAGAGACTATGACTGTATGAGAAAACTCAAAATTGAATCATTTCCGGTTATTAAGAGGGCCAGCTACTTGATTTGAAAACTAGACAACTTTGCTGTTTTTCGAAGTAATGATTTCATATGTACAAGTAGCCAGCGAGTTTAAAGAGATTTTTCAAAATATTTCAACAAATCATTTGAGGACACTTAGGAGAAATTAAAAATATCAAAATCAATCCATTCTTATCCATTTAAGGGGCCAGCTACCCGTCATGAAAATGTAAATATTTTTCAATTTTACTTAGAGTGAAATCAAAAGGTACAAGTAGCTGGCGAGCTTAAGAGCGATTTTTGAAACTGAATGCTTGTTTTGAATAAAGATGACTATAAATGCATGAGAGAACTCTAAATTGAAACATTTCCGGTTATTAAAGGGGCCAGCTACTTGATCCATAAATGGGACACCTTTCCACTTTTGCAAAATAATGATTAAAAACGTACAAGTAGCTGGCTAAATTTGGAGAGACATATTTTAAACTAATTTAACGAATCATTTTGAGGATACTTAGGAGAAATTAAAGATATTAAAACCAATCCATTTTTATTCGTTAAAAGGGTCCAGCTACTCCTCATGAAAATGCGGATATCTTTCAATTTTACTTAGAGTGAAATCAAAATGTACAAGTAGCTGGCGAGCCTAAGAGGGATTTTTGTAATTAAATGCTTGTTTAAATAGAGTAGACTATAAATGCGTCAGAAAACTCAAAATTGAAACATTTCCGGTTATTAAAGGGGCCAGCTACTTGATATGAAAACTGGAAAATTTTGCACTTTTGCGAAATGATGATTTAAAATGTACGAGTAGCTGGCTAGATTTAGAGAGATTTTTCAAAATATTTCAACAAATCATATTCAAAATTCTTTGGAGAAATTAAAGATATCAAAATCAATCCATTTTTATTCATTAAAGGGGGCAGCTACTTGTCAGGAAAATGTAAATATTTTTCAATTATACTTAGAGTGAAATCAAAAGGTACAAGTAGCTGGCGAGCCTAAAGGTGAATTTTGAAATTAAATCGATGTTTTGAATAACAGATACTATGAATGTATTAGAAAACTCAAAATTGAATCATTTCCGATTTTTAAAGGGGCTAGCTACTTGATTTAAAAACGGGACAACTTTGCTGCTTTTCGAAATCATGATTTCAAATGTACAAGTAGCTGGCTAGATTTAGAGTGATTTTTCAAAATATTTCAACGAATCATATTGAGGATATTTAGGGGAAATTAAAGGTATCAAAATCAATCCATTTTTATCATTTAAAGGGCCCAGCTACTTGTCATGAAAATGCGGATATTTTTCAATTTTTCTAAGAGTGAAATCAAAAGGTACAAGTAGCTGGCGAGCCTAAGAGTGAATTTTTAAATTAAATGCTTGTTTTTGAATAACAGATACTATGAATGTATAAGAAAACTAAAAATTGAATCATTTCCGGTTATTAAAGGGGCCAGCTACTTGAATTGAAAACTGTACAATTTTGCTGTTTTCGAAGTAATGACTTCAAATGTACAAGTAGCTAGCGTGATTAAAAGTGATTTTTCAAAATATTTCAACAAATCTTTTTTGGGACACTTAGGAGAAATTAGAAATATCAAAATCAATCCATTTTTATCTTTTAAAGTGCTCAGGTACTCGTCAGGAAAATGCGGATATTTTTCAATTTTACTTAGAGTGAAATCAAAAGGTACAAATAGTTGGCGAGCGTAAGAGCGAATTTTGAAATTAAATGCTTGTTTTGAATAACAGAGACTATAAATGCACGAGAAAAGTAAAAATTGAAACATTTCCGGTTATTAAAGGGGCCAGCTACTTGATCTGAAAATGGGACAACTTTGCACTTGTTCAAAATCATGATTTAAAATGTACAAGTAGCTGACTAGATTTAGAAAGATATTTCGAAATATTTCAACGAATCATATTCAGGATATTTAGGAGAAATTAAAGATATTTAAAAATCAATCCATTCTCATCATTTTAAGGGGCCAGCTACTCATCATGAAAATGCGGATATTTTTCAAGCCTAAGAGCGATTTTTTAAATTAAATGCTAGCTTTGAATGAAGAAGACTAGAAAGGCGCCAGAAAACTCAAAATTAAAGTATTTCCGGTTATTAAAGGTGCCAGCTACTTGATCTGCAAATGGGACAATTTAGCACTTTTGCGAAATAATGATTCAAAATGTACAAGTAGCTGGCGAGAGATATTTCAAAAGCTTTCAGCGAATGATGGGGAATGACAAAATTGTAGACGGGAGATAATAATACTAGTAATTTTTTTTTTTTTACATTTTTTTAAACATCTTTCATCTACCAAAAATTGGCACCTCAACCGATTGCGTTTTTTGCTATTCCACCTCAAACACAACTACCCTTGAAAAGTCACAGCGAAAAAAGGCCCTTCCTGTAGTAGACCTTGTTCCTTTACGTGGGCACGGACACAAAATAGTTCCCCATGAAATAACAAACTTGCACTCAGTATCCACAGGAATAATCAAATTAACAACAGAAACACATTTTAGACATGTCCTTTCATTTTCTCTGATAAAACAATGCAGCAGAAGTGCTTGCTGTCAAATTTTCAAATGGGACTACCTTTGACTACTACGACCCAGAAGGAGTTCGCAGTGGTGTCACTCCATAAACGACAGCAGTTGGTCAAACACGGAAGGGTTCCGAATGAGGAGAGACCATGAACAACAACTTCCAACAAATTCTGATTGTATCGAACAGACCTAGCTTTCAAAGCGAAAGTTTCGCAGACCCACAATAGCGTAAGCCGGTGTCAAATTATCATTCGACCCCCATATGAAAGGTAGGCAATTTATATCAAAAATCGCTCATCAGCCCGCTAGCTACTTGTACCTTTTCGTTTCACTCTAAGTAAAATTTAAAAAATTCACATTTTCATGACAATTAGCTGCCCACTTTAATGAATAAAAATGGATTGATTTTCATATTTCTAATTCCTCCTAAGTATCTTCAATATGATTTGTTGAAATATTTTGAAAAATCTCTCTAGATCTAGCCAGCTACTCGTACATTTTAAACCATCATTTCACAAAAGTGCAAAATTGTCCCGTTTTCATATCAAGTAGCTGGCCCCTTTAATAACCGGAAATGTTTCAATTTCGAGTTTTCTCGTGCATTTATACTCTCTTTTATTCAATACGAGCATTCAATTTCAAAAATCGCTCTTAGGCTCGCAAGCAACTTGTACCTTTTGATTTCACTCTAAGTAAAATTGAAAAATATCCGCATTTTCATGATGAGTAGCTGGCCCTAAAATGGATAAGAATGGATTGATTTTAATTTTTTTCATTTCTCCTAAGTGTCCTCAAAGTGATTTGTTGAAATATTTTGAAAAATCTCTTTTAATCTCACTAGCTACTTGTACATTTGAAATCACTACTTCGAAAAACAGCAAAGTTGTCTAGTTTTCAAATCAAGTACCTGGCCCCTTTAATAGCTGGAAATGCTTAAATTTTAACTATTTTAGTGGATATATCATCCCCTTTATGTAACACAAGCATTTAATTTTAAAAACAGCCCTTAGACTCGCCAGCTACTTGTACCGTTGAATTCCTCTCTGAGTGAAATTGAAAAATGTCCAAATTTTCACGACGAGTAGCTGGCCCCTTTAATAACCGAAAATGTTTCAATTTTGAATTTTCTCATACATTCATAGTATCTGTTTTTCAAAACAAGCATCTAATTTCAAAATTCGCTCTAAGGCTCGCCAGATACTTGTACCTTTTGATTTCATTGATTTCACTCTAAGTAAAATTGAAAAACATCCGCATTTTCATGACGAGTAGCTGGCCCCTGAAATGAATAAGAATTGATTGATTTTGATATTTTTAATTTCTCCTAAGTATCCTACATATGATTTGTTGAAATATTTTGAAAAATTTCATTAAATCATGCCAGCTACTTGTAGATTTAAAATCATGATTTCGCAAAAGTGCAAAGTTGTCCCATTTTCAGATCAAGTAACTGGCCCCTTTAATAACCGGAAATGCTTCAGTTTTTTAGTTTTCTCGTGCATTTATACTCTCTTTTATTCAATACGAGCATTCAATTTCAAAAATCGCTGTTGGGCTCGCCAGCAACTTGTACCTTTTGATTTCACTCTAAGTAAAATTGAAAAATATCCGCATTTTCAAAACGAGTAGCTGGCCCCTTAAATGAATAAGAATTGATTGATTTTGATGTTTTTAATTTCTTCTACGTATCCTCAATATGATTTGTTGAAATATTTTGAAAAATCTCTTTTAATCTCGCTAGCTACTTGTACATTTGAAATCATTACTTCGAAAAACATCAAAATTGTACAGTTTTCAAATCAGTAGCTGGCCCCTTTAATAACTGGAAATGATTCAATTTTTAGTTTTCTTATACATTCATAGTATTAGTTTTTAAAAACAAGCATTTAATTTTAAAATTCGCTCTTAGGCTCGCCAGCTACTTGTACCTTTTGATTTCACTCTAAGTAAAATTGAAAAATATCCGCTTTTTCCTGACGAGAAGCTGGGCCCTTTAAATGATAAGAATGGATTGATTTTGATGCCTTTAATTTCCCCAAAATATCCTGAATATGATTCGTTGAAATATTTTGAAAAATCTCTCTAAATTTAGCTAGATACTTGTACATTTGAAATCATGATTTCGAAAAACAGCGAAGTTGTCCCGTTTTTAAAATAAGTAGCTGGCCCCTTTAATAACCGGAAATGATTAAATTTTGAGTTTTCTCATACATTCAGAGTCTCTGTTATTCAAAACAAGTATTTGATTTCAAAATTCATTCTTAGGCTCGCCAGCTACTTGTACCTTTTGATTTCACACTAAGTATAATTGAAAAATATCTGCATTTTCCTGACAAGTAGCTGCCCCCTTTAATGGATAAAAATGAATTGATTTTGATATCTTTAATTTCTCCTAAATCTCCTCAATATGATTCGTTGAAATATTTTGAAAAATCTGTCTTAATCTAGCCAGCTACTTGTACATTTTAAATCATCATTTCGCAAAACTGCAAAATTGTCCTGTTTTCATATCAAGTAGCTGGCCCCTTTAATAACTGGAAATGCTTCAAGATTGAGTTTTCTGACGCATTTATAGTCTACTTTATTCAGAACAAGCACTTAATTACAAAAACAGCTCTTAGACTCGCCAGCTACTTGTACCTTTGAATTTCTTTCTAAGTGAAATTGAAATTTATCCCAATTTTCATGACGAGTAGCTGGCCCCTTTAATAATTAAAAATGAATTGAAAATGATATTTTCAATTTCTCCGTAGTACAGTGAATGTGATTCTTTGAAATATTTTGAAATGTCTGTCTTAATTTCGTCAGCTACTTGTACATTTTGAATTCCTAATTAAAAACAAATGTGAAAAAAATTCCTATTGACAGATCTCGTAGCTTGACCCTTCAATACAGGAAATTATTTGATTTTGATTTTTCTGATGCATTTATATAGTATTCTGGATGGAAGAAAAACATTTCGTTTCAGGCGTCGACATTTGTTTCGCCAGCTACTTGTACCTTTAAGAAACTAATAAAAACCTCCATTTCAATTACCTGCACATTGGTCGCTGGGTACGAATTGCCAGATTTTCCCAATCTCCGAGCAGAGTTGTCGTTCGTTACTTTCACCATACATCTCTGCAACGGGCTAAATGACAATAATCTTGTCAAACCGAGGAAAACATGTTTTGTTACTGTTTAACTGTTTCATGTGTAACATAATAAAGTAGACAAAGGAAATATGATTCCGGATACATTATAGGTGCATTCAAACTGATAAATTTACCTGTATACAATGGAAGTATTTTTTCAAGCTTCTTTACTGATCAGAATCTTACGTCAATTGTAAAAAAGATGGCTGCGCCCATAAATGATGACAACAGTTTCGACACACCGATGGATCTAAGTTTTTAAGATTAAAAAACAAGTTATCGTCCTTTAAAAGACATTTAAGCTTTTCAGAAAATCCCTCTTTTTCACATTTCCTACTACTAAGTCTGATTGGCCGTATGCTGTTTGAACAGCACACAAAACAATCGATTGGTCTTTCTTTCACCGGCGGTTTGTGTCGCCATTTTGAGTTATGGTCATGTGACGAAAATATCACGTGATGACGGACTACTTTCTGAGCCAACTACAGAGGTGAATGGGAATGATCCGTAGTGCAAGACTGAGATTTTCCTTTACAAGTGACTGCTTACTACAAGGAGGCTACCAGTAGCTGGCTACAAATAACCAATTTTACCAGCTCAAGTAGCTGGCAACTAGACACTAACTTTACCTGAACAAGTAGCTGGCTACTAGTAGCTAACTTTACCTGAACAAGTAGCTAGCTACCAGTAGCTGGCTACTAGTAGCTAACTTTACCTATCTGCATACAACAGGTATATTCAAATTCTAATTTTGTCGTTAATTTTTGAAAATATGTGAGTTTAAAAGTGCGCCCACTATGTATGCGGAGATTTCTCCCTTTTTTTCGAAAACGTCTCTGTACCCGTATGCAACCCATCAAAAACTATTTCGCATTCGGGGGCAGTTATCCGAACCACTTCGTTTTGGATCATTTAATTGCGTGCGAATGTGATTTTAATGCTTATTTACTAGAAATTGACATGACAAATTTTTTACCTTAAATATCTGATAAGGTAGATGAGCTCCATTCCACCTACACCGGAACCGGAAACAAGCACAGAGAGAACAACCACACACAATTTCCCGGTAAAGTGTTGTCTGACAGCCAAAGATGTGGACACCATACACATTCCCGCTCCACTGCCTGTCAGTTAAGTACAAGATTCCCTTTTTAATACAAAGCCCAACTTTAAGTTGTCTTTGTCAATAATGACGATCAATATCAATTTAAGTATTTAAACAAAATAGTCATTTAATTGTATCTGGGGCTTTATAAGGCTGTTGTAGATTTTCTTTGTAATAAAAGAATAAACATGTAAACTTAAATTTATGTAAAGAAAAGATGTAAAATACCAATATGTATTACATAATCAAGTATATGAATAAATCATCACTGATTGATCCCTAATTTCCCTGTACTGGCGAGGTCGTCCGTGGTGTATTTGCTAAGTCTTTCTATTTAGTTCTTATCAGTAAACGCTGGTGATAAAATTAGCCATTTCCGAAAAAAAGGTAGTCATGGTCAAAACATTACTGAGCCCCAGTCTTGTACTGATAGAACAAAGAAAGATATGATTCATGCTCTGTCAAACGGGGGCTAAATGCATCTGCAAAAAGTACTTACTTAGGCCAGCGTGAGCAGTTACTTTTTGTAAATTTTCTGCGTGTCAGAGGACCACTATACCTCATGGTTCAGTCGGTTGTTAAAGTTTCAATACAATGACTTAAATATTGTTGAAAGCGACGTAAACTAACCTTTGATGACGCTCAGACATATAACCAGGAAAGCCAGTGAAGAGGACCAAAACGACACAAATAGACCTGTACTTGTTAAAATACCACCCAGCAGGCCTGTCCACTTGGGACCGAGCTTGTCCGTTAGTGTGCCGTGTAAAACACCTATAGAATAACCAACATAGTAAAACAAGGGGCCCATGGAAGCCTGAATTGCTCTACCAGCTTTTAATATCGTAGCACAGTTACATATCGAGTTTGTCCATCAGAGCGCCGTGTTAAGCACCCATAAAAACAACAATTACATAGTGAAACAAGAGATTCATGAAGACATGAATAACTCTTCTTGCTTCAGCTGGCTAATGGTTGTTCTAATTTAGCATATACAACATTTTTTACTTAGAAACGAATTCTTCTGTCAGTGGGCCAGGTAAAACACATGTAAAATAACAAATATGAGCATATATACGTAAGACTTTTGCAGTTACAGCTCTTGTTTTTATCAAGGGATGCTCCTTTAACCAAAACGATTAAAATAGCATATCCATTTCCCTAAAGCAGTTCGCATTTGTACATCAGTTATGCTTTATTAATGCATATCTGTAGCCTAAGTTTGTTATTTCTGCATTAACTAATTAATTCGTCCATGTTCGGATACCCAATAAGTATTGAAGTGCTTTTTTTTTTCAAATAGGTATATTCATATATGTACATCGGTGCGCTCGACAATGAAACTTATGTATTCAAGTCGTGAATATGAATAAAGTTTCAGTCCTGTTGTGTGTCTGTTACACACTAAAGATAGGTTTTGCATTTTGGCAATGACCGTGATATTGGGGAAACTGCAATGGTTAGCGGACAAGTATTAGCTCTTGCATAAAGTTACGCTGCAGTCAAAATAGTTTTGCACATCAAGTTTGTCTTCTACAAAGGATTTAAAACAGTTGTCTATATACCTAAAGGTTTTGCAGAACACACATGTGTCTAAGTGTTATTTTACCCCGATCGTAGAAACACTGGCAAGAAAGCTTAGCCGTCAATTAACGCTTTACCGGACGGCAAAAATTTATACTTGTCCATTATTTGTATGGTGTTTATTGCCGTTTTCAACATTATTTAAGTTATATTGAGGCGGTCAGTACATCTATCTATGCTTTCCTAAGGTTTTTTTTTTTTACCAGTACTTCGCACAATATTCTTCCAAAGCCACTGGCTGCTTTCCCACATAACCATCGTCGAAACAATGATCAGCAGTGAGAGAGGAATAAATCCTGTCCAATGACTATCATCAATTCTTGGAATGAAATTAGTGGAGCTGGGGATTTAAACTCAGCGACCCATTTTCTCAAGTTTTGTACACTACCGACTGCACTACCGGGGCTCGGCTCTACAAGCATTTGCAGACGATGTGATCAAATCATGGTAAATGTCTTTGAAAAGGTAGAAAACGTTGAGGGAAAAGGAGAAAATGCCGGTTATCGGCATTTTCTTTTTTTCCTACAATGTTTTCAGAAGGCTTCTTCCTCGTGGTCGTCAAAAGATGGGATTGTTTGTTTAACCATTTACCACACAATTCAGAGTTTTAGAAATCCTAAGAACGAAGGCGTTGGAAAACATTGCGGGAAAAGGAGAAAATACTGGTAAGTAGCATTTTGTCCTTTTCCCACATTGTTTTCAACTCGTTCCAAGTCAATTTTCGCCATTTGAGATACGTTTAAAACTGTCATCTGCAATCGCATTGGATTTGATTGAGCCAAAAATTTTCTCATGTGAAAAAGGGTTATAGGCCTAACTCGAAAACTACAAGGACCAAACCTCCTCCGTATAGACTGGCTGCATACACAGACTGTATGAGCGAAGCTTTAGCTCTGGTAACGCCAAACTTGTCCATGATGGTGGGAAACAGAGCCCCAAGAGCGTAGTAGAACCCGATAATATGGCTGTATACCAATAAGGCGGACAGAAACACAAGCCATTTATGAAACCTGAACCGGCATCCAAATCTGAAATAAAATTGTGTGTATTTTGCCATTCTTTACTGTAAGAGCGTCTAAAGACGTAATAAGCTCGATGCCTCCTTGGCTCGTGTTAACCAATTATTCTTAAACCTTAAACTGCAAAATGAATTGAATGAAGAATTAAAGGCGATAGTATACACCCGAATAGTAATATTCCAAAGTTATTTTTTTAGGAAATATATCTCCTTATCAGACAGTATAGACTTACGATCAGGCTGCACGTTCTTTGCAGTCTGATCTTGATTTGAGCTGCTGTGCTCAAAAGGTCCTTGAGTCGCGCTTAGCAGCCTATGGGTTAGTAACATTCCAGTTCTACTTCTAAATAGTTTCTTAAATTGATAGTAACGCAATGTCTGATTTGGTTTAGCCAATCAGAAAGTGTGTTACTTTCTAAATCTGGAATTAGATTGAAAATGAAATTCAAGATGTTGGGTAATTACAAGCTCTGAAACAAATTTACAACTGCCGACTTTAAAGGGGGCGTTTTAGATTCCATATAAACGTACTAGACCTAGTGCTATAGACCTAGTACATAGAATCTGGAAGAAAGCTAACAGGAATCATCATGATACAGAGGTCCACGCATCCTAGAAGTTTCATCACATTCCAACCAATGGTGATAGAGAAAGAATTCCATACAGCTTGGAAAATCCCTAGATTGTAAATTCAGAAAGGCCGTCGGTCATCATTGATCCTGAAATGTTTTCAAGAGAGAGCATGTTACATTTTAAAGCTCATCATGTTCCAAGCATTGGTAATGGAGAAATAGATCAAAAAAAAAAAAAAAGAATAGGCACAATTTATAACTTCAAAACGGCCGCCGGTCTGCTATCTTTAATCCAATCTGAGGAAATGTTATCAGAAATCAGTATGTTTCATTAAGTTTCAACCAATGGTGGTGAAGAAATAGTTCTAACAGATGAAAAATTCTTATTCTAGCCGACTGCTCAATCCAAAATGGTCACCGATCGGCCATCTTGGATCAAATGATTCCAAAAAAAAAGTATATCGGAGATATATAATTAGGGAAACATTAATAAAGTTTCATTAAACTTGGTCCAAAGAATTTGGAGATAACGCTCCGGACGAACGGATCGACGCACATTAGGACAGACAGACAATGCCGATAAAACAATAAAGGGCCATTCGGAGAGTAATAACATGAGCATACGATGTGGGTGCCAACGCTCAGCTGCAATTGCGAAAAGGAAGTACAAATGTGTCAAAAATATCGCATGGTTACCCACACTCCGAATATTTGTCCTCATTTCAATTGTTATGAGAAATAGTCCAAGCTTGAAGAAAGTATCTTCAGTAATGGCAGAGAAGTGAGATAACGTCAAATTTTTCGCACAACAGGGCGTTGACACTGCCTCGAGACGTTTTCTTCGAAAACAGCCGAGCTAGAATGGACTATGGGAGGGAACAACAGTGCAACTTTTCAGACGGTACCTTTTTGACTTGGAGTTTTTGCATGTGTTATAAAGAATAACAAGTAAGCCCAAAAATTCTAAGTCAGTATGAACAATTAAGAATAATTTTCATGACCCTAGTAATGCTTTCTTAAATAACAAGTGCAAAAAGTGGCGAAATTTAGAAGAAGAAAAAACAGGTAAAAAAATCTGATACAAAATTCATTTTGTTACCTAGTCATGTGATTTTGGTTCATGAGCACAGACACTGTAAAAGGAGTGCGCTTTTGGTGTACAATTATGTAGAGGTTACGTTCGTAGAATAATTTTCATTTTGATTGGGAGTATAGCTCCCATTGACACTGTCATCTCCATAGGCAAAAAATGGCGCTGAAAGAGGTCGCGTTTATACATTTAATAGTTGATGCTGACAGAGGTTGTAGTTATATATTTGGCGTGAAATAGGTCGCGTTTATGTATTTGATGCTGAAAGAGGTCTTAGTTATATATTTGATGCTGAAAGAGGTCGTAGTAATATATTTAGTGCTGAAAGAGGTCGCGCTTATGTATTTGATGCTGAAAGAGGTCGTAGTTATATATTTAGTACTGAAAGAGGTCGCGTTTACGTATTTGATGCTGAAAGAGGTCGTAGTTATATATTTGGTGCTGACAGAGGTCGCGTTTATGTATTTGATGCTGAAAGAGGTCGTAGTTATATATTTGGTGCTGATAGAGGTCGCGTTTATGTATTTGATGCTGAAAGAGGTCGTAGTTATATATTTGGTGCTGATAGAGGTCGCGTTTATGTATTTGATGCTGAAAGAGGTCGTAGTTATATATTTGGTGCTGATAGATGTCGCGTATATATATGTTGGTGCTAAAAGAGATAGTGGTTTTATATTTGGCGCTGAAAGAGGTGGATTATAAATGAGCCTCGGTTTGTTAAAATGGGGATTAATGCATCTGCGAAAAGTATCGACCCAAGTCAGACTGCGCAGTCCGCGCAGACTGACCTGGGCCAGGGATCGTGTATATACGATCCCTGCCTGGGCCGAAATCTTTCGCTAATGGTCATTTTTCTGTATGTCAAAGGATCAGATTACCTCATGATACATTTCAAGTCGACTTCATGGATCCATGATCATCATTGTGGTGGCTTGCTTGGTATCAAATATCACGGACATACATTAAGCCCCCTTTTGCCAGAGCATGGCTCAAATATATGTGACACTGAGATTGTTTTTTTTTTTAAGATTAATTGTCATCATTTCGAGCAAATACTCTTTTTTCAGTGAGTCATGCTCGTTGAACGTTTCAAAGCTATTCTAGACTGATGTGCAACTGAAAGCTTTAAATACAACTTGGGAATATCGGCTGATTCTCATTTGTTAGAAGTTATGGCCAGAATCCTTGCTAGTTTTTCTTCTGTAGATCGTATAATCTAGTGCTGGCAAATTTATACTGCATATTATGCGACACCTGTATTAACAAGATATAACGGCGAACTCGAGGTAATGGCTACAACAGACATTTCTTGGGAAAAAGTGGGTAAAAGGCCGAAGCCAACTTTCACATGCCTTATCAGCAGTCTCGCATACTAAGAAATCGATGAAAATAATCGATATCATACGTAAAGGTTCGGGTACGAAATTTATAAAACTAAATTCATTTGAAAGAGGATAAATTGAATTTTCTTACCTCACTTGAGATAATTTTCAATTCTGAAAATTGATGAAGTTACAAGCGTTTATCTACCAAGGCCCTTCATAATTCTATATACAAAAATACAGGTAAAATAGGCAGATATCGACTTTTACATGTCCGCGAAAGTTGGCTATGGTTACAAAAGCCCATACAAACATGCAGATTCAGAAAAACTATTGCAGTTTTCCTCTTTTTTCTGAAACGAATTGCCAAATATATTCGTATAAAGATTATGTAGATGACCCCTGCTATTTATAAAATATTCTATACATATCAGTCTAATTCTAAATTACACGACTAGCAATCTAATTGGCTAAGACTTTGTCCACATCTACTAAATGGCATTCTTAAAAATGTGCAAAAATTACCTTAGTTTTGACGCCATCTTAGTTTTCTCCAATAACACAGAGATCACGTCGGTCGCGGAGTTAGAACTTAAAATAGCTCAAAAATGATGTTGCGAAACAAAACACCCTCATTGGAAACCCTATTATCGTTATCACGTGAGAGGTTTTACCTACTACTACTGCCAGTTACACAAAGAAGAGATATCGTAATAAAGAGAAACGGACTTCTTTAACCCTTTACCAAACAATCCCTGGTTTTCACGTCCCGGAAAAAGAAACCTTCTGAAAACATTGTTGGAAAAGGAGAAAATGCTGGTAATCAGCATTTTCTCCTTTTCCCACCATGTTTTCTTCCTTTCGCAAAACAAATTTCAGTTTTTGAGTCACATTAATTTTGTCGTCTGCAAATGCTTCCAATTTGGACTAGTCTAAAATTATGTCGTTTGATAAATATTTAAGTGATGGAAAAGGAGAAATTGCTTGAGCAGCTTCTTCCTTTCCCACAATATTTTAACTCTCTCAGCGCCAAATTATAGTCTTGGTATGTTGGACCCATTTCAAAGTCAGAAAATGGTATCCACTACAAATCAGAACGACTACATTTATTTTATACGAATAGGTTTGACTAAACAAGCAGATCGTATAGGTTCAAGATCAGACTGCACTTTCTGTGCAGTCTGATTTGGTCTATGTCCTCCACAAAATCACATTTTTTCACGCTGAAAGGGTGAGAATGTATACAGTAAATGCGTAAAAAAGCAACTAAAGGTGAAAGGTGAATCCTTTACCAAAGTACCAGTATCCCGATCGAGTTTTAAAGACCCCGAGAAAGAGGCCTTTTGAAAACACTGTAGGAAAAGAAGAAAATGCTGGTAACCAGCAATTTCTCCTTTTTCCCAAAGTGTTTTTTAACCTTTCAAAACCAAATCCTACTGCTTGAGTCATACTTAATTTGTCGTCCGCAAATGCTTTAAATTTGAAAAATTCCATTTTCTGAGACGACACTTTACGCAAATGTCCCATTGTCCCTTTACGCATGTTCTAGGCCATGTTATCCCACTGACATCTGCTACTATATTTATGAAGGTCATAATCAAAGACATAACAAAAATAAAGCGAGAAAAACTGCAGAAGGTCGACATTGACACCGGTCAAATTACAAGTATGCCTCATTTGCATGCCGGTTACAACTATACCAACGTAAATTATTGACCTATTTTCTTCTTTCAGATCTACCCTCAGAATACTTGTAAACACAATTTTGGTTGCTTGTGATAGAAACGAAAAGCAAGGTTAGACTACGCAGAATGGTCTTAAACGGGGTTATTTAGCTTTTATGCGGTAAATCAAAGTCTCTTATAAAGTACTGATAAATACGACTAGATATATGTTTCTTTGCAATCATATAAAGTGGACGGTTATATTCAATAAAATAGTGCAACTTTGGGCATTTTAGGCCAAGTAAGGGCCAAATGTAAACGGTGCATTTGAATTGAATTCAAAACATAAGATTACTGGTCATTCAAAATCATCCATTGAAATTATTGTGACCCTTACAATAATGCCTATGTACGGTTTGTCCTTTGAGCGTTAGTCGCTGGCAGAAAAATGAATGTTAAAACCAAAAAAAAAGGTAAAAAAAAAAAAACCCCACAGCGACTTGGCAACTTCTAACACCTAGTTTTAAAATTAATTTTTCTTCCAGCGAATTGTACCAGGGATTCTATATATACATATACGATCCCTGATTGTACCGACTGTACACCGTACAATAACAGAATGTCATCTTTTATTTTCTATACTTTTAAATGGTATGACTTAAATTTAAATGCATTTTAACGCTCGCAATGTTTACTTTTAGCGATTACTGGGGCTTTTATAAATACGCCCAAAATTGCACCTTTTTATTGAGAAGAAGGCTTTTGAACACTGTCCGAGATAAGGAGAACCAGCATTTTCTACAGAAACATATTCTGTCGTGTCAAACAAAATCTCGTGATATGAGTCCCATGTAATCTGTTGTCTGCAAATGCCTTCAGTTCACACGGTTCTAAAATTTTGTCATTCCGCAATATATGAGTTGAAAGGCTGTAAGAGTAGTCGATCTTATATAATATATAATTTGACACTGATCTCTACTCAACTTCAACATTTCAGAACATTTCATCCATACCTTGGCGGAATTAGAAGATGGAAACAGGTCATCATTCCCATGCCCCATTCACTGGTTGATTTTATCCTGAATCGACGTCTTTGTAAAATTTATTTTGCTAGTAATCGATTCATGCTTTCCGACAGAATATATTCCTTTTTGCAAAAAAGATTTATTTTTGGCAATTCCAGGATACTTATTTGGAACACTTTGTTATGACGCCTTCGCACATTGGCGGTGAAACCTGCAACGAAATCACATGAAAAGAGACACTTAAACTGTTAAAGTGGTGAGTTGTCATGTTGATTATCCAATTTACTCGGAAAAACTCTGTAAACAAATCACAAATTTACCAACGTCACGGGGTTTCGGTTATTCCATTTTTATACGTTCTACCGTCAAAACGGGTGCAGGAAAACTCGCCCCAAAGACGATTCGCCCTAAGACAACTCGCCTTTCAAAAAAACTCGCCCTAAGACAAATCGCCTAAAATCCTGAGACAACTAGCCCCACCTTTATTACAGTCAACCGTAGGTTATTAAGATAGAGATGTATAACTGCTATGAATTTTAGTAAATATTTTTATCAAGATGATTTTATTAAGAATATACAGATACTGAGAATTTTGAAATTATAACCTAATATAGGAGCATAAGCAAATTTCGCTAGTTATCGAATTTTGCAAACTATTTTCTCGGGCAACATTTTCGTATCTGTGACATCATCCATTCACGGAAATGACTGATATCTTAGCAGCAAAGGTGTCTTGATCTGTCATTTGAATCTAATGACAGAAAAATACCTATCAATAGGAAGAAAGTTCATAAGCAACCTCTCTCGTGCTTTTCCCCGCCATTTTATTATCACTTTTCAGGTATCTCCTTTATATGCAGATTTTAAAAGATACTTTTACCTTAAAACTCATTTGTTTTGTCTATTTTTGGTTTGACAAGTCATCTTTCCAACTTTAATAGCCGAAGTCTCGTATGGGGCACCTAAAGGGAAATATATCCATATGAATGACAGAGGGGTCCTTATTCATTTTTTCCCAAGAAAATAGACTGAATCAGGTACAAAAGTCACTACAAAAACAGGAAGATACCTTTGTCTATGAGATACAAAGAGTTATCTTTTTTAGATTTACAGCCTCTTTATTGCCAACACTGTCATCCTTAGTTACATTGTAATATTTCAGTACCACAGCAGAAATAATTACACGAAAAATCACATAACTTTCGATTTTGTTTTCTGAGAGCTGCGTTTTGTTTTATGTTCTTCAGATTTTCTCGTAGGAAGTAAATGTTGAGTTAATATCCAAGGGAGGTGATGAATATTGCTGAAATGATGCTGTGAATTTTTTATTTCATTTTACCCTCTCTGGGGCCTCTAATTTTTGGAAAACCAAAGTTGTCGAAATTGGCTTACTCTTTTAATAGATGGCGACTTTGTACTGTCTCACTTCTAACGATGTTTTGACTGACAAATTTAGATGTTTAAGTGGTAAAAATTATTTTTACAAAAGCATTTGGATACAAGTGCATAGATATTTAACCATTAAGAAAATTACTATTGTTTTGTGCAATCCACAAGAGCAGTTTCCCTTGTGTTGGCTAAATTCGATTACACCAGTATACCCCATCAAAATATACCCATTTACTATTTACTATTTACTACACAAGAAAGTTCTACATTTACATGTTGAAAGCATTTGCAGACGACAGAAGTGACTTATGGTGAAACTTGTTTTTGAAAGGTTTGTAAACATATTTGACTGCCACATACAGCTAATTTTCCATCAATGGTATAACTCTGTACCAAATAATGAAATTTTGGACTCGAACCAAATTGAAAGGACTTGCAGACACCAAATTAAATGTAACTCATGTAATAATGTCTGCCCATGAATGGATAGCAAAATTGTGTGAAAAAGAGAAAATGCTTGTTACCAGCATTTTCTACTTTTCCTTTAACATTTTTTCAAGCCTTTTCTTTCAGGGCAGTTATAACACAAGAGAGTATGGTAAAGGGTTAAACCAGTACTCCAAAAACGCCGAATTTGCTGCCGAATTCAGCAATATGTTGATTGAGTTGTTTGTAATTCTGTCAAAATGTCCCCCCACAATCCCATTTATTGTCCAAAATGTCCTCCAGGATTAGTGAAAACGTTCATCTGATTGTCCCACTACATATCCTTTCCATTTTTTATTCTATTTTTCATTGGACATCTTGGGGCCCTGACTTTAAAAAAATGTTGGTGACTTACTGTGATCAAGTTTTGTTTTTGCCCCTCTACTTACTGTCTGTGCTGACTCAGAGACTATGTATATACCCTATATGATAGGTAAAGGCTTCATCTACTTTTTCTCTCATCTACTTATGATTATATGACTGTAACCACTGAAATGAATATTGACAACTTCAGACAGCACATGTGCATGGGATGCAGGGCTTTTTTTCCTTCTTTAATTGAGGCCGATATTCGGTGACTTCCCAATTGCAAAAAGCATCATCTTTTCCCAATTATGGCAAAAGAATTTCCCAATTATGGCAAAAGAATTTCACAATTTTGCTGGAAGAATTTCTCGTAATATGATGCTGAAATTCGCAATAAGTTAAAATACTAATTTCTTAAAAGCTATTTCATATGACCAGACTCAAAACTTTCGTTATTTAGCAGTGATTGAAACCGAAAGCAGGCTTTTTATTGATTTGTACCGAAATGACTCGGCTGACTGCGCTGCAATACGGCCGAAATGTTGCGGTTTTTTTAGCGCCATTTGGTTTGTTTAATGGAGGCATTCTTAACCGAACAGAGTTATTTTTTGCGCATTTTAACACCGCTCGTAAACTGAACGAGGTTGTCATTTCCCTATCATTCACTTTTAAATCCTTTTACATGTTATACGATTGTTTTTTCTTTCGTAAAAACTTACAACTGACAAAAGAAGTTTTCTTTAACTTAACACTGTGGAACACGTTCTTAATCGGTTTGCAGTCAACGTATTTAAAAAGAACCAAACACGCTGTATCAAAGTAAAACGTCAAGAACCGGGAAACATTACAAAAAGGTTGTTAAAATGGCTGCAGATGACAAAGGCCACCGCAGCCTTTTTACTTTCGGCGTGAACGTTCAAATTCTTTTCTGATCGATCTACAGGTAATCAAATCTCCGCATACCGAGTCTCAATCTGAAGTGCCAGTTTTGTCGGGCAACGCCGATCTCCCTTTGTCTGAAGACTAGACAATTATTATCACTGTAAAGGATGCAAACTCTACATCTCCAGTTATAATATCCAAGCGTAGCAATGTAACTTTCACAGATAATGATTCCCGGAAAGCAGGTCTGCTAAAGTATTAACTCCGGCACCCTTAGGTGTACCACAGTAGTGTTAAAAAGTGCTGTAAGCCTATATATATGCAAATGCAGTGAGATATTTGGCCATAGTTTAAGCAGTTGAAGTGTGACTTGAATTTGTTTCACTTATTAAATTGCTGCACCTTGCTATTTATGTATGTATACTGCCATTAATTTGTTTCATTGATGTACCTTGTAAGTCAGTTTGATTTTTCCCAATTTGGCCATAATCGCGCTTGAATTTCCCAAAATGGAAGGCTAAGTCCCCTTCCCAATTTTTGGAAAAAAAAGCCCTGGGATAAGATCTTGGTCCTGTCTCTCTGGCAAGTATATCTATGGTCACATGAGGCAGGATAAGGGAATGCATGGCACATCAGGGTTCCCTCTGGCTACTTTTTTTCTTGCGCCATCACTTTCGCCAAATGAGAAAAGTTTGCACCAGATTGAAATAATTGGAGCCAGTTGTTGCCATTTTAAAATGAAAGTACAGTAGGTCGGACATAATCGAGAATTGATCAATAAATTATCATTGCATGGTTTTGTCATGAGCAATAATATAAACAAGAAAACATTAGTTTTTGATATCAGATTTAATTACTCATATCTGTTTATTGTGTGAATATATTCCAAAAATTAGTTTGTTAACAACAAAAAATCATTATGTATTGAGTTTCAGTAGATCTATCATTAATGTTTGTAAAACCACTGTGACAAAAGCAGAACTAGGTCATAGATAGTCATTTCTCCTATTGTAACAAAGTTTTAAAGAGAGACTTTTTTGAAACAGAAGTTTAAATCGTACAAACCAAACAGCAACAAAGTCAGTATGTGAAAAAATTGTTACAAAAGTAGAAATTGCTCATTAATTTTAGTGAAATTTCTAAATCTATAACAATTTTTTCATGAGGGGACTATTTACATTTTGAAACATACAGAAGTTGAAATGTTAAAAATCAAACAAGTTTTTGAAAGGAAGGCAATTTTATCAGAAGTGTATGTATATTCAGATAGTCAGGTGTAAATGACATCAATTTGTAAAGTAATTTCGATTACGTTGATGCCGTAGTTTATTCCTGCTGATTTATTTCAACTTTATCAATGAATTGGCAGTCGTGCATCCACCCATTGCGACGAAGGGGACCAGTATCAAAATGCACAGCATCCCGGTATCAGAAATATCAGCGCCAGTCACTTTTGCCAATCAGCATTTTCTTGTGCCACATTTAAAAATCTATCACAAATGGCACCAAATGTGAAGCCCAGTGGGAACCCTGGCACCTTATATTGAAGAAAGGGCTATATCTAAGTTAATTACTAATTGTTTGGCTGACATTGTATGCTTTAATGCTTTCATTTTTATAAATGACACTTTTTGTACACTGTTTACAAAAGTACATGTCAAACACCGGTATATACAAGTTATCTCCATAGAACAATATTTTTCAGTGGTCAAAATTAGTGCTAGCCAGACAGCAAAAAACTAGTAGGTTTTCTCTCAGAATTTTAGAAGTTCCTAATTTAATAACCCGACAGGCTTATAAAATGTAGATCGTTGAAAAATGATTCTACTTTCATTTTCACTTTGTAAATAAACCTTTTGAGCCATTAATAATATTCAGTCTGTTGCTTGTATCCTAAACTTGTCAATGAATCATCAATTTTGTTTACTGTGCTTCAGCAACTAACCATGCAGGATTTTGGCTCTTGCAATGTACATAAAGTTTTATACTAAAATAAAGCCATGTTTACTGGCGAGCGGCAGTGGCAGCGGATTTTTTTTCTTATGTACAGTTTTCCTAAGAAATGTTCACTGGAGCGCGGCATGGCAGATCGTCGGAGCAGCGGTTTTTTTTCGCCGCTTGCCGCTCGCCGCTAGAATGGTCCAAGGGGCATTTAAATCCGCTTGCCGCTGCACTCAAATTTCTCAACAATGATAAAAAGATCCAGAAAGTCGGTCGATGATCATGTTTAGCTGATCAGATGAGTATTTTCAGTTTGAGCCTACTGAGTTTCTCTGAATAGCGAAAGTTTTCTTTTTTTACCCCTGAAGGGTCATATTATGTTAAGGCCCCGGTTGTCCGTCCGTCCGTTAGCAATTTCTTGTGTGCACAACTCCTACAGTTTTCATTGGAATAAGTTCAAACTTTCCACAATTAATCTCTATGATATGCAGTTGTGCATGTGACTCTTAAAACTTGGATATCTGCAGGCGTTCCAGATTTTAAGCCATTTCACTGACAAGCCCCTTTGGGCGTATATGCGCCGCTTTGCGAAGCTCTTGTTTAAGTATTATGCTAGGCCGAGTGCAGCCTACTTTTTGCGCATGGTAATTCGCCTTTGACAAGTATATAAGATTATATAGCCCAATTTTTTATATTCCTTGTCCAACTAGATGGAGCACTTGGGCAAATTGCTCCCTTGACATCCTATGATACTCAAAGAATTTGTCTTCAAACTACCCAAGTTCTTCAACTAGGGTATAAAAAATGCTGTGTCTATGGCGACTCTGTAACATCGGATGGACGTTCCATCGGCTATGTCTTCTCCTTTTGGGTTTCAGCAGTAGCATACCTAATCCAATAATAATGATATCTTGATCACGATCTGCGAGAGTTGGCCGTACGAGGACCATGATGGAAAAGAAAACCGCTACCGCATGTCAATAAACACACACTCCAGCGGAAAGAAAACCGCTGCCGCTACCGATGCCACTGCTGCTGCTACCGATACAGCTACGGCTACCGCTCGCCAGTAAACATGGCTTAACATCAGCTTGGCCAAGTGTTAAACTGGTGTATGCAGATTTTTACAGGTCAACAGCGAGTTTATTCTTTCAGGTTTGCCAGCTATCAGAAAACTAGATGACGAGGGTGTATCAAGTGAAAATAATTATATTTTAGCGAATTAAAAAAATGCATAATAATGAACTTTAGTAATACACTCGCCGTTAACCGGCCAAAATAAACATACACATGTAAAATTTAGCATGTCATTTTTTATGCCTATCCAGAAACTAGGGGGTAGAAGTACATGTAAGACTGGGGGTCAAAGTTCTGTGTGATTTTCAAATGAATGATATTTCAGTGACATCACTAAATATCATTATGTTCAGTCATGCAAATGACTGTTTTCAAATAAAAATGCTTTTGTTAAAAGTCGTCATTTGTGCGGTGTAGACATTTCATGCCATATTAAAGTCAAGGTTCAATTCTTTGGAATGTTGACCTGACATGATGTTTGTTAGATTTACAATCAAAATCAGTTTGTTTGCTTTCTGGGGCAAACACGCCATTCGTTTGGTGTGGACAAGATTTTATATCAAGGAATATTAACAGTTTCATAGACGCTTGAAATGAGACTAAAAAAGTTTCCAGTTTTTTGCCTATTTTAAGGAATTTTTGGTTAGATTCGGATACCAATACATCAAGTCCCTGCTCCAGAGCAGCACTGTGGAGATGGCATTAGGAAATCAGTTAGATTTATCACTCAGAGAAGTCAACAGTATTTTTCTATCAGACACTTTGAAATTGGATTTCCATATAAGAGCATCAGAAAAAAAAATGCACATAAAGAATCTCAGTAGGCTATTTGAGTAAAAAACATGTCAAAAACATAAGAAACACACTCTAGAGAAAAAAACTGATTCCTTCTGGAAGTGTAGGTTAAAATCAGATTGCATAAAAAAGTGTTTCATCAAAACTGTCTGATAAGGTGACACCCCCCCTTCCTTCCTCCATGAAATGTTGTTTTACAGTAGTATGAGAGGCCAAGTTTTTCACATTGTGTTCTGTCTTCTATATAGTGTATACTTTATATACTGTATGTTCTTCATGAGGTAGGAATTGGTACAATTCTGGAATTGTTCTGTATGTTAACAATGCCTGCATATCCCCACCACTATATCCATAATTTTGTTTTAACTAGTTTTTTTGCAAAATGCATAATGTACAGCACATCAGTGATGCATCAGTTAGTTGTCCAAATATAACCTACTAAAATGATATTTGGAAAAATAACCATTGTTCCATTCAAACGAGGTCTAAAGTGTAACATTGACATTGACAAAGCAGATCTTGGGAACATTGTTGACAATTGGTTTACACAAATAGATTCAAATTAGTTTATTGGCATTGAACTGGGTTAATATGAACAACACTACTGATAAAGCAATGGAGAGTGTAGATCAAAATCAGACCACACTGATGTGCAGAATGATCTTGCTTCACACATACTCTTCAAAAGTAATCTATTTTCATGAAAGGGAGGATAAGGGTCAATCCTGTACTAGATGACAAAATTTTTGCCGCATTCAAATTGAAAGCAATTGCAGACAACAGTTTCAGTGTAGGTGAAATGGTGCAGTGTTTCTTTGATAAGGTAGAAAACATTGTGGGAAAAGGAGAAAATGCTGGTTTACAGCATTTTCTCCTTTTCCCACAATGCTTTCAAAAGGCTTCTTTCCCAGGGTTGTTAAAAGTCAGTATTGAGCAATAAAGGGTTAAGGAGTGGAAAGGATGACATAAACCCTATTTGTTCCTATTTGTTCTGTACTTTACATGTCATTTGATTTCAAAATAAATTGTATGATCACCTCAACCGAAGGAAAATTCTAACCTGTTACCAAGCAATCCCATACTAAACAACAATGTGAAAGTAGGCTATTGAAAAGATGAGAAAACCAGGAAAGGCAGGTATCCAGAATTTGTCCCCGTTTAAGGTTTAGCTTTCATTTTAAACAACGGAAGCTGCCAAGATTGACCGAATAGCCTTTACAAAAACGTCGATGTTACACGATATTTACCAATGAGTTAGTGAGTCTACAGCCCCTAACTCTCCTATTCAAAGATAGAAGCTGCCGAGATTGGCCAAATAGCCTTTACAAAAAGGTCAATGTTACACCGATGAGTTAGGGGTCATACCCTTAACTATGTTCTATAATTTTTCAAAGATAGCTTCCATCATTAGAGCAACATTTGATTTGTCAACTGCAAATTGCTCATTCCAAAATTTTGTTGTCTGGTAAAATGTTCGAAGAAATTACACAAAACACACAGATCCCATTAACCCTTTACCAAATGAGGAAATTTTAGACAAGTCCAAATTAAAAGCATTTGCAGACGACAAAATAAATATGACTCAGCACTTGAAAGTTGTATTGGAAAGGATAGAAACATTGTGGGAAAAGAAGAAAATGCTGGTTACCAGCATTTTCTTCTTTTCCAACAATGTTCTTAAAGGCTTTTTTCTGAGAGTCATTTCAAGTTGTGGTTGTGTTAAAGGATTAAAATAGAAATACCTTTGTAAGTTTTTGTATAATTTCAGATCAGAATGGAGGTTAGACAGCTAAATGATTTCTCTGATCTCCAACAAGATGCCATACAGCTTACTGCTGACATGGACACTGGAACAGATCTGCCTCGGGTCGACAGAAACTTAAGTCAGATCCTCGAGGCAGGACAGAGACTGCTAGCTAAGATAGGGCCTATCAGTCAGGATTCTACAGATGTTAAAGCGTACGTAGATTTGGAGATGGTTCCTTTGTAGCAATTGATGAAAGTACTACACCCTCCAAACCGAACTCCCAGCAATAGCATGGCAAATCATGTTTCATGCTCTAACCCTTTCCCAAACAAATTTTAGACACTTCTTCATTCAAAACATTTGCAAGCAACAAATTCAAAATTGCTACAAATGAGCTTAATTTCTATGATATGCCATATGGTAGAAAACATTTCAGGAAAAGGAGAAAATGCTGATTACCAGCATTTTCTCCTTTTCGTGTAATGTTTTCAATAACCTTTATGGTCAGAGTTGTTAAAACTTTGAACTGCATGGTAAAGGGTTAACAAAAAATTCTGTGTTTCAACGTAATGGCAGAGGAAACGTTTTGAAAACCTTAAAGGAAAAGGAGAAATTGCTTATAATTTTCTTTTCCCTACAATGTTTTATACCCTATCAGAGACTTAATTTGCATTTGTACCAACTTTAAATACACTATCAGTAGTTAGGTTCATCATGGAAGAGTCCAAAATTTGTCATGTGTGAATGTAATTAAATCTGTATATACTAGGAAATAAAGATCTGCATGAATGAATGATCATTTATTATCTACTTGTTTCAAAAGAAATTTTGACTGTTTTTGGAGCATGCTACTTTCAATTATAAGGCTAAAATAGCATCTTATAGTTTTCCCAATTTGAGAGGTTTGCCAAGTTTCAACAACCCTGAGGAAGAAATATTTTGGAAATACTGTTGGAAAAAAAGAAAGTGCTAATGGAAATGCTGGGAACCAGCATTCTCTCTCTCTCCAACAATGTTTTCTAGGCTTTCAAGGACAAGTCTTGTAATTTTAGCCAAATTTAATTTGTATTCTACAAAAAAAAAAAAATACCAATGATTCCAAGGCATGCTTAAAGTTTTTCCATCTAGTAAAGTCAGTTAGAAATTTTTGGTAAATTTGTTTTAGCCCTGTAGGGCTCAGTCCAATTTTATTGATGTATTGATTTTATTCTGTTGTAAATTTACAGCTCTATTTTGCTCGGATCCAAAGGTTATGATGTTCCTAAGATATCTCAAAAACTAGAAGGGCTGAGTGCAGCTAAAACATTTGAGCCCCTAGAACCAGTCAGGGATACTGATATACAGGTATGTGACAGTGTACCATTAAGTGCTGTTATTTGTAGTCTTTATTACTTATCAGACCCATTACCTTACATATGAAATAAACCCTGTAACAGATGACAATATTATAGACTTATCCAATTGAAAGCATTTGCAGACAACAAATTAAAGATACATCTCTACAGCCGGAGGGAAAAAAGCAGTTAAAACTTTATAGTGTGTAATATGAAAAAGGCAAAGCCTCAATACGAGCGACGTGAAGGGTCTGTGGAACAAATATCTATTAATTCAAATGACGACCTAGATTCTAGGTCTTGAAATCAAGGGGTTTTGAGTTCGAATTTCGTCTTCGCCAAAACTAATTTTGAGCGTTGTCAAAAGTAGAAAGCATTTTTCTTTCGTAGATTTATACATGTGAAATAGGGCGAACTGTCCCTGATTTCCTGAACGAAATAAAGACAGTTCCCTCACAATTTCTTTATGTCCAAAAAAATATCTTGGAATGATTATTGGTTCACATACTTATAAAGACCATTTTACGGGAATATTTCCTCACTGCATGTAGATCTAGATCTATATAAGAGAGACTTTGATTTTTACGAGGAATTGGTCAGTAGGTTGGGAAGAATACTAGTATTGAGCAGAGTACTGGTAAAAGGAACTTCATGAATGCATGGTAGGTGCACTTGCCGCCGCAATGAATATACACACAAAAGGAAAAAAAAAAAACAAAATCTTTCTTTCATTTCCTCATTAGTGCACAGGTCTACCCATGTTTTACCTGAAGTTTCTTTAAAATCAGAGTGCTTAAATCGCTAAAATCAGATTATAGACTATGTGGCTTTCCTTTTTTATCCCATCTGCTTTCCTACACATCCATCGTTGAAACAGTGATCAGTGCAGAGACACGAATGAATTCTCTCACAATGACTAGATCTAGATCTATCATCAATCCTAGGAAAGAAATTTGCCTAGTTTTTGGATAGATATCCAACTTACGGCAAAAAAACGCCAAACTTTTCGATATATTAACAAGCTTTCGTAACATTAAATAAATATATTTGAGCTATGTTGTGGTAAAAGAGTGTTTAATGCATCTCCGTGATGCATGATACCAAGCAAGTCATCACATAATTATACATCCATATTGTATGATAACAGACTGAATCAAAAGGCATGCAAACTGGTCCTTTGACATGTAGAACGTTGAAAAATAGATCTTGCAGAGTTTTGATCCAGGTTAGCTTGCACGGACTGCACAGGCCGACCTGGGTCGATAGTTTTTGCAAATGCATTAAGCCCCCCTTTCTACAGATCATAAATCCGGCTTTCTCTGTAATTGGTATTTTGAAACGGCCAAAAAACTAGTTTAGTCATGATTTCTTCGACACAATGTTTTCTGCGAAAAACGGCTCGTGCATGACGTAAGAATAGTATGATTAATGACGTCATCATTTGCTAGCATAGATCGTTGCATATGTTTATACACAAATAGACGCTTAATACGCTGAAAGTAAGTAAGAAATTAGATAATCTGTACTCATTAAACTGATAATTATTTTTAAGTAATCATCCAATCGGTAGATAATTTTTGTCATTTTTGACCAATCAGGTACTTGTGCAAAAGATTGTCATACGTGTGACGCTGTGAGACTAACCGGAAGACGCTCAATTTTTAGTCATCCCTATTCAGATTTAGACTAAAAGCCAGAACTAAGTCGGAATTTCATTTTTGAAAATCTAGAACGGTGTTATCGCAGAACGAGCTTTGCTCGTTACGGGCTTCACCCGTAACTCGCTGTCGCTCGTTATAATTATTCAGATAATGGTCAGCTATGTAAATATACATTATGTAAATATTTGATAAATATGGTGAACATGGATAAAGAAACTCAAAGGATTTGTCCTCATTTAAAACCGGAAACGACCACAGTGATATCTTGGAAGGCCTCCAAAGCATGAAATGCATTTTCTATCAGACGTATTCTGTGCAACCTTGCAGCCGTCAGGGGCAACATTTGGCATGTAGACACAAGAATGATTATAGTTTCATAAAATAAGGATGGAATGGTTTAAAAACTGGCTGAAAATGAGTAAACATAGATGTATCTTAAGATGTAACTCAGCCTATAAAATCTGTCTGTCATAGGGTAGAAAATATTGTTGGAAAAGGAGAAAATGCTGGTTACCAGCATTTTCTCCTTTTCCCACAATGGTTTCAAAAGCAGTCTCCTCAGGCCAGGGTCGTTAAAAGTCGTGGTTGTGTGGTAAAGGGCTAAGACCTTTTTTTCCTCAAACATAAGAAATACTGGAAAACTAGCAATTGTTTGGAATAAGCAATTGCTTCTTTCCCAGATTTCTTATCATATCATTGAAAAGAAACTTCTGTTTGGCTTCAGCTGTTTCTCCCTTCAGGTATTATAACTAAACTTAGTTGGTAATGTATTGAAATACCTTTGTGTTCATTGGTTTAGAAATTAAATGTATGAAATATTACAAAAAAGCAGATAAAGAAGCTATATGTATTGGAAGCTTTGAAGCAACTGGAGAAAATGCTCAGCATAGCTAATACAATCAGTAATAATATGTATAGAAGCTAGCATTTAAACTGGTATCAAATCAAAATCATTCTGTGTCTACATTGTCATGATTGTGAACAGTAATTGTGTTTTTGTCTTGATAGGGCAGTGGTAAATATGTTATACAGTAAATGGAAAGTTTTTGAGTCCCAAATACATGTATCCTGCTTTCAGCAAGGCTAGGACAGAATTGAATCAAGTCTTGCCACACATTTGCAAATTTTAACACCCCTGAGGAAACAACCTCTTGAAAACTTAGTGGGAAAAGGAGAAAATGATGGCAACAAACATTCTTCCTACAGGGTTATGTACACTTTCACAGACAATTACCATCATTTCAGCTACAGTTAATTTGTCCTCTGCAAATGCTTTCAGATTGGAAAAGTCTGAAATTTTATTGTTTGATAAAGATTTGTGTTCTTTATCATTTCCCTGCTTTAAAACAAAGGACCTATTATTCATCCACCTTGATCTTCTTAAATATCTCTGGCTTCTGTAATAATGCTCAATACTATGATGCGTAATGATTTTATGAACTTTTTCTGCTTCTAAAATTGATGGAAATGTAAATTTCCTTTTCAAATGTTTTGATAGATATGATACTGTTGATGCAATTCTCTTTTTTCCAGGGATTTCTGAAGAACGAAAGAGAAAATGCATTGCTAGCAGTCATTGAACAGACACGACAGAATGTAGGTTATACGAGCATAAATCCTTTACTAAACAATCCTGACCCTTGAAACATTTAAGATTTTTTGTCTCCTTCTGTTTTTCACCATAAGTCCATGATAGATAACAGAAAATGATAGAAATTTCCTGAAATTTTGTTGAAAAAATATTCCATTTTCTCCTTTGTAGAAAATCTATGAAAAGGGAGTAAGAAGCTCCCAAGTCTGCTATATGCTGTACTTGATATCCTAAAATGTGACATGAGAGTGGCTGTTTGAGACAGATTTTGTTTGCTGATTGTTCATAGGGTAATTTATAACTGATCTGAACTATTTCCTTTGCATATAGATATACCGGTCAGTAAGTGCCAGTAAAATGATTCAGGCTCTCATGGACCTATGTTTAAGTTAGAAATTGATGTGTGCAGTAGTTTTTCAAATGCATCAGAGGTAATAAATCTCTGCTGTGAAATATCTAAAACAATGTTGAGTTTGAGGAAACTACTGTATAGTATTTAATGAATTAGTAAATACTGCAAAAATACTGAATTTACTTAATCAAAGAAAAGAGCATAATACAGTCCCATATGCATCAAGCAAGCACCTTACAGGGATACTTGGCTCTGTACCAAATGACAAAATGTTAGATTCATTCAAAGTGAGGGCATTTGAAGATAACAATTATAGGATGACTAAACCGAAGGAATTTGTTTTTGAAAGGGCTGAAAATGTTATTGGAAAAGAAGAAAATACTGGTAACTAGCATTTTCTTCTTCCAACAGTGTTTCCAAAAGCTTCTCTTTCTCAGGATCATTAAAACTTTGGATTGTTTGGTAAAAGATTAAAGTGAGCTTGGGTAATTAGACAGGTGTTTAGTTGGTATAGGTAAATTTCAACATACCATTTGCATGCTTTTACCAAACATCAAAATTTTAGACTTGTCCAAATCGAAGGAATGTGAAGACGAGAAATTAGAAGTGTCTCAAGTGGTTTGATTTGTCTATAGGTGTAAAGAAAACATTGTGGGAAATGGAGAAAATGCTGTTTACCAGCATTTTCTCCTTTTCCCACAATGCTTTCTAAAGCTTTTTCCCCCAGGGTCATTATTGTTTAGTAAAGGGTAAAGGGAGATGGCCTTTAAAATATAATTTAGCCACACTCTGTGAAATGGGGGCTTAATGCATCTGTGAAAAGCATCGACCCATGCCAGCCTGCGCAGGCTGACCTGGGCCGAAACTTTTCACTATTGGTCAATTTTCTGTATGTCCGAGGACTGTTCTAACTTGGGATTCAGTCATTAGTTAGAGAAAATGGATATGATGGCTCCAAAATCATCTGATAACCTGCATGGTATGATGCTTCACGGAGATGCATTAAGCCCCCTTTTCACAGAGCATGGCTCAATGGTATTATAACAGCAGTACATGATGGTTCAACCTTTATGACACAGTCCCAAGTTTCATCAACCTTGAGAATGAAGGCTTTTGTGAAAATTGTTGAAAATGAAAAAAATGCTGTCAACCAGCATTTTCTCCCTTTCACACAATGTTTTCATCCCTTTCAAAAACAATTCCCATCATTTGAGCTTGAGCCACAATTAATTTGTCCTCTACAAATGCTTTCAGTTTGGACAGGTCTGAAGCATTGTTGCCTGATAAAAGATTAAAGTTGAATTTATATTCAGACATTTGCAGAGACAGAGAGAAGACATTGGGAATGCCTGGAGAATGAGTGGGAGAGGGAAAAGCAAAAAATCTTGAATTCTTTGTTAGGATCAGGACAAGAGACTATTGACTTTCAACCTGAAACTGAGGTAAACATGTTTGGATACTCTGTCATCAAAGAGATTAAATCATATTATATCCTGCTTTGCAACATGAGTAGTGCAAATGAAACTTTGTTCATTATTCCCAAAGACAAATTGCTCAGCATCAGTCTGTTATTTTAATGAGTTTTTTTGTTTGTTTGTATTAGAGTTTAACACCATTTTGATAGCTCAGGTCACATCATGGTGGTCAGTGCACATTGTGTTTCCTGGCTTTCTCACACCAGTACTGACACAACTTTCTTTCCAAGTCATTGACTACTTTTCTCACATGCATTTGAGGTGAGAGGTTAAAAATTGCTGGAAAGCAAGGTTGCCTCAACCAGGTATGAAACCTGCATCCATCAAGTCAAGAGTCAGATATGCTAACCATTGAGCTACCCGACCATGCACAAGATTCTTTTTGACCCAGCAGCTTTGAAATTAAACTTGGAGTGTAGATCTTGTCTCAGTGTTTTTAGACTTAATGTTTTTTTTGCTGTTTAACTTAATAATAAATTTGTTTTGTGTTTTAGCTCATTTTCAATATTATCTTGGTCATAGCACAGCAGCCAGTGCACCAATCCATGCATTCCTTGACTTTATTTTACCAGTAAGTCACACAACACTGGCTGTTTTCCATTATCATTGTTGGAACAGTGTTCATCAATGAGAGAGGAAGGAACCCTTTTACATCACTCATGTGTCTTCCAACCAACTGAACAAATTACAATACAAAAACATATACAACCTGGCAGTTTTTGATAATACATGTATGTTGTGGAAAGGAGCAGTTCCTTTTTTCCAAGCAAGGCTTTTCATTATATTTTCGTTTTTTCATATTTAATTTTATTCTCCTGTATTGTTAGACTTAAGCCATTTAGTGGAAGGTCCAAAGATGTCTTAAATAGGAATAGGTTTAAACAGAAACAAAAACTTGGTATGTAAAATATTGAAAATAAAGTTTTTGATTACTCTAGTCAGCTGTCTTAGCTTTGCAGTCCTTGGGGCAAGCCAAGTTTTAACCTTGTATTATATTTGAATACCGACTTTATTCCAAATTTGTCAAACCAATAGCATGGTAATGATTTATTTCATGGTGTGAGCCTTTGAAATTTGGTAGTAAAAGAAATGACATATTTGGTTGCTGTTTACAAAAAAAAAAACACATATCAGTGAATATGATTGCACAAATATTTGATGATGTATTTGATTGTAAGAAAGTCAGGGCCTGTACCATAGGACTGTTGGTTTATTGTAATGATTTGAAGCTGATACTTTTTTCCCTACTTATTTTCAGAGTTTTTTGACAGACACTGTGTCTATGCAAGGTAGAAGTGCTCTAGACAATGTGGAAATGGCATATGCAAGACAGGTACTGTTACCCATCATTGAAGTTTACTCATTTGACATTGCCAACTCATGATCTCCTACAAGCAGTCTTTTACTGTCTTGAGGTAGACCACTTTTAATTACCCCACAACAATATTTTGGATTTCTCTAAATCCAAAGCATTCAGACAACAAATTAAATCTGGCTGATAGAGTGAAAAATGTCTCTGCAAGGGTTGAAAACACTGGGAAAAGGAGAAGATGCTGGTGACCAGCATTTTCTTCTTTTCCAACATTGTTTTCAAAATTTCCTCGGGTGGTTTAAACTCAGAATTGTGTGGTAAAGGTTTAAAGATGTTATGGCAAAAGAAGAAAGTGCTCATTTGAGGCAATATTTCTTCAATATTTTCAAATTGTATTCCGGGATCAAATTCTTGATTCACGTTGACATAATTAGTTGTAAAAGTATGCTTTTCAGTGTTGATTTTACTGGAAATATGAATATGTTGAGTGTTTAAAATTATTTCAAAAGGCATTGAACGTGAAATAATTGATCTCTCTCAGTTGTAGCTTTTGTATTTGGAGAACATCAAATTTTATATATAGTCAAATATTCATAACTTGAACTTCCTGGACTACTGAGGAAGGTTCGACGTGTAGAAAGTTCTACGTGCAGGTAAGTATGACAGGTACCAGAAGTTAGTACCTCAAAGGGTGCTTGGTTCACAGACATTGTATTATATTGTCCCCTGTTGTTTTTTTTATTTGCATGTATAATTTTTTATAATAAGTTCTATTTCTATAAAAGAACAATACTGATAATGGTAAATATAAAGGCATTTACATTAACATGCATCAAAACACACAGTAGATCATACGAACAAGTCCTTGGGTTGGTATTTGTAATTTTTGGTAGTCATTGTGAATTATTGCCAAATACCAAATGTCGAGCCTTCTTATTGGCACAGCCAAATCACTCTCTATAGCACGAAATCACATAGTGTATGGCACAAAAGTCTGCGAGCAAACATTGCCAATCAAACAGATTTTTGATAATTATCCGCCACTCCAGTTGAGTTGCATATTTACACACGAGTTGAGAAAGTCTATTGTCAAAAATGTGCGAAAAACATAATGCTGACTGTTGTATCGAGCACTGTTTTGTGTATGTGATCAAAAAGAGTGAAAAATTTGTGTAATTTAATGGGATCATCAAAGTTTACACCTGAATATAGGTTTGTGGTAAAGAGAAACTTCAAGCTGTAGATTTCGACGTGTGAATAATACTTTATATTGGAAGATAGAGCAAGTCAATCAGGACTTTAAATTTACTTCTGAAGTACAGAGAATTTCGAGATGTTCCAGTAATGGACGCTGAACCGTATGCGCTTTTGAACTGTAAGTGGTAGGTGAAGTAAAGCTCTTTAATCAATGGTGGAAAACTTACAAAAACTGATGCACAAAACGTTTTGAGAATTTTTACATCTCGGGTACAATTAGGGTGCAACAAGTGTACATAGGTAAAATAAATATGAGTCATGCTCTGGCAAAAGGGGATTAATGCATCTCCGTGATCCATTATACCAAGCAAGTGATCACATGATTAGGGATCCTTAAAATCCCCTTAGTCTAGTGAATGACTGAAGCTGGAGTAAGAGTGGTCCTTTGACAAAAAGAAATTGACTGATAGCAAAAAGTTTCGGCCCGGGTCAGCCTGTGCGGACTGCGCAGGCTGACCTGGGTCGATAGTTTTCGCAGATGCATTAAGCCCCCTTTTCACAGAGCATGGCTTTGAGCCATGCTCTAGTAAACGGGCTTCACATATCTCTGTGATGCGTTATTCCAAACAAGACATCACATAATTATGGATCTATAAAATTCATTTTTGTCCAACAACCGACTGAATCCAGAGATAGAATGGCCCTTTGTCATGCAAAAAATTGACTGATAGCAAAAAGTTTCAGCCCAGGTCAGCCTGCATGGACTGTGCAGGCTGACCTTGGTCGATACTTTTTGCAGATGCATTAAGCCCCTTTTCACAGAGCATGGCTCAATTGTATGTTTTTATGGCTGTTGTTTTATATGTGGCCTACAACACGCGAAAAGGGGCATTCGGACATTTGCGTAAAGTGTCGTCTCTGATCAGCCTGCGCAGCCTGTGCAGGCTAATCCGAAACAACACTTTCTGTTTTTATGTAATTTTCTGTCTTGTGCAAGTCTACTGAAGAACAAAATCTGATGTAGTCGTAAAGTGTTGTCTTGGATCAGCCTGAGCGGACTGCGCAGGCTGATCCGAGACGACACTTCACGCAAATGTCTGAATGCCCCTCTTCGCGTGTTGCAAGCCATATATGAAAGGTGAAGCAAAGGATTGTACTTTCTACTCCCTTGTCTTACAGGTATTTGCGTATAATGAACAAACAATGCAGGGAAGTGTTCAACCCAGTCTTGTAGATATGTTTGTAGATATTGCTGATACATTTGATAACAAGGTATTACTAATTTTATTTGGACTCTCTCAAATTCCAAATAAATGCAGACAACAAATTCAGAATTAATACAACTGACCTTAAGGTCTCTGATAGGATATAAAACATTGTTGAAAAAGGAGAAAATGCTAGTTACTCCTTTTCCCACAATGTTTTTAAAAGTCTTCTCCTTCAGGGTTGTTAAAACTCCAGCTAGTTTGATAAAGTGTTAACTGACCTAGTTCTTTACATGACGATAAAATTCTAGGTTTGTTTGAATTGAATGCATTTATGGACAAAAAATTAAATACTGCTCTGATGAAAAAGAGTTGACCCTAAAAGAACTGAAAAAATTGTGAAGGGTTAAATTATACCAGAGAAAAGTATTATAGATTTATATGTGTTAACTCTTTTCCAAATGACAAAATTTTAGACTGGTTCACATTGAAAGCAGTTGCAGACAAGAAACAAAATATGACTCAAAAACTGAAATTTGGCTTTGGAAGAGTAGAAAGTATGTTGGGAAAAGGAGAAAATGCTGTGTACCAGTATTTTCTTCATTTCCCATGATGTTTACAAAAGCCTCCTCAAGGTTGTTAAAAGTCGGGATTATGTGGTAAAGAGTTAGCAGTCAACTAATGCTATGTGGTTCAAGCCGAGCCCCACTAGCTCAGTCGGTGGCATGCAGGACTTGAGAACAGGAGGTCATGGGTTGGATCCCTGGCTCGGCCAATTTCTTTCTGAGAATTGATGGTAGTCATTGCAACAGGATTCATTCCTCTCCCACCACTGACCATTGTCTCTACGATGATTATGTGGGAAAGCAGTTAGTGGCTTGGAAAGAACATTGTGCAGAGTACTGGTAAAAGAAGTCCAAGAAAGCATGGATAGGTGCACTGGCCGCTGCGATATAACTGAAATAATGTTGAAAATGGCGTTAAACACCATACAATCAATCAAGCTATATGGTTCAAAGGATGGTGTTTGTCTTGGAAAGTGGACAAAGGTGGAAGAGGTGGGGGGGGGGGGGGCAACAAGTTGTCATAACACAACAGTATTTCTCATCTGTTTATTCTTTGTTGTGAACATTTACAAAAAATGACAACATTCCTGAGGAACCACCATAGAAAGCTTTTTCATTGAAATACCAACATGAGAAGAAGAGCTGAAAGAAGGACAAAATTGTCACAAAATTACTTTAGTTTTAACTTTTACATATTTACTGTACATTGATTGAGAAACAAGTTCTTGCAACATATGTTAGTCTCTCAATTCTGCTTCCTGGAAACTATCCTAGTACTCGCACCGTATGTGTGGGCCAATGAATAGTCCCAAAGTTGACACAGGCTCCCGGGTATTCAACTCGGGACCTTATGGTTATTAGACCCACGCTCTACGTCACAACCATGGACACCACAAAATTACTAAATGGTTTTTGAGCAGATGGCAAGGTATGAAGTAAATCAGACAAAATCTCTCTGAATTTGATATATGCCTGTGGAAAAGCCCTATATTTTTTTGTTGATTTTATAGGTGTGATTTTCCTCAAATACACACACTTCCTTTTAAAGCATTTTAGTTCAAGTTATTGAAAATGAAATTAAAAACAAAGACACAAAACAAAACATCGGGAAAAAAAAAAAGAAAAATAAAATAGGATAAAAAATAAATTGCATGATAGTAAAATGATATTTTTTATTGCAGAAAATATTTCTAACGAAACCTTTTCATTCAGAATATCAAATATTTAACTCTTCACTGCAAGAAAAAAATCCAGACTCATCCATATTGAAAGCATTTGCAGAGGACAAGTTAATCAATTATTTGGTGAAGGGATTAAATGACTGTATTTCATATTCCAGGAAGTACAGTCTATGTGGGAGATGATACAGTGTATGGTGGATGTCCCGCCCTGTACAAGTGGACAGAGTGCGAGGCTAAATAAAAACACACAGAAAGCTTTCATCAGAAATGCAAGAACAAATCTAGAACAGTCGTATGTATTCGTTTTATAGATTTTCCTTTCTAACTGCTGGTAGTGTTTGTCAATCTCTGGTTTAACCTCTTGCCAAATAAACCCTTTGTAAACAACCCTTTGAAAGAAGGCTTTATGAAACATAGGCAGAAAACAAGGTAAAGCTGAAAATCAGTTTTTCTCCTTTTCTCACAAACTTTTTCCACTACTTCATAGAAATATTCAATAATTTGAGCCACATTTAATTTTTTGTCCATAAATTCTTTCAGTCTGGACAATTGAAAAATTTTGTTGTTTGGTAAAGGGTTAAAGGGATGCTTCAAGATTTAGGAGAACTCTTTCACTTGCAATATTCTTGCTTGTTTTTATTCCTTTTTCATGACTTTAGTCCACATGGCAAAAACGGACCCCATTCATAATGGGTGAATATTTGACCCATTTTCAGATACAAAAAATTCATCCTCAGTCAGATCTCAGGAAACCTCCAGCAAGCACAACTTGGTGGAATACCAGGGACATATAACCTTGTACGCAGCTATCTCAACATTAGACAGGCCACTCTACCTAGAGGGCTGGAGGTAAGATAAAACCACCTAGGGCTTGTATTTATCCAACCTGTCTGCACTCAATTTTGAGACTGGTTTGTAAATACTGTTGAAGCAAAATCTACTGACAAGTCCTGCATTAACCCTTATTTTTCCATTTTGAAATCACTCTCAGATAACAAATAAAACATTGCTTGTATGAGAGGATTTGTTGTTTTGTAATGTGTATTGTACTACAGTGCGATAACGCTTTGCACGATTTCGTGGATGATGATACGCTTGAATAGCTCTATTCAATACCTTTCCAACGGTATAAACACGAGCCTTCAGCTCCACATAGTTTTAAACTTATAGTCATTTCAATAGAGCTAGTCGTTGACCACTGTTGTAAAAATGGTTGGGAAACAGATTAAGAATATTGAAGAAATTAGAGCTTATATAAAAGTTCGCACAAAACTCGGTCATTCGGTAATGCAGATTTTTACTGAATTGGGGGGAAGTTTATGGGTCTGATAAGGTATCTTATGAGACAGTTCATAGTTGGAGAAAGGAATTTCTGACTGGCACAGAGTCCGTCAAAGATGCAGCAAAATCTGGCCGACCTGTGACTTTAACAGGCAAGGCAAATGTCTCAAAAGTCAGGGAAATAATTGAAAGTGATGGCAGATACACAATTCGTGATATTGCCAACGCTGTTGGCATATCGCTATCGCGGGTGCATTTCATTTTGAAGCGTATTTTGAAAGTACAAAAGATTTCTGCCAGATGGATACGGCATATATTGACAGATGACCAAAAACGGGTACGAGTACAAACCGCTAAGCAATAGCTCAAAATGTTTCCCAAATTCAATCAAAGACAATTTGCAAACATTGTTACTGGTGACAAAACATGGGTTCACTATTTCGAACCAGTAAGAAAAATTGGAAACAAAATATGGCTAACTAAACACGGTAGAAGGGCTGTAGTTGCCAAAAGAAACACAAGCACAAAGAAGGTTCTTTATTGCATATTCTTCTCATGTGATGGTATAGCCGTACAAAGGGCAAAAGTGTTACAGGTCGGTATTACCGAGATGTTATACTAAAAAAGCTCAAGAAATATTATCTTAAACGACGCCCTGTGTCAGGATTTAGGCATGTTCGTCTACTTCATGATAATGCTCCATCACATACGTCTGAGCTTGTGAAGCAATTTTTGAAATCAGAGAAGGTTACCGTCTTGCCACACCCACCATACTCTCCAGATCTAGCCCCATGCGACTTTTTCCTGTTTCCAAAACTTAAAAAGTTCTTATCTGGTCGTCGTTACAAGTCCTGACAAGCCCTTGGCTCAGCCATCAGTCAGTGCCTCAGAGGTCTACCTAAATCAGCGTACCGAGACGCATTTCAAAAATGGATTCAGAGATTGAAATTATGTATTTCAAACGGCGGAGAATACTTTGAAGGGATGTAATGTTCATTTCACTATTTGAGTCGAATGCTTTTGAGGTATCGTACAATACACATTACATATCAACAACCCTCGTAAAGGTTAGAAAACATTGTAGGAAATTAAATATATGCTGATTACCAGCATATTCTCCTTATTCCACAATGTACTCAAAGGACTTCTTCCTGATGGTTTTTAAAATTCAGGATTGTTTAGTGAAGGGTTTTAAAAAGATACACAAGCAATATACAGTCACCAGACTATTAACCCATTACCACATATTTCACAGTTTTAACCATCCTGGAAAAAATAGACTTTGGAAAACATTGTGGAAAATGGTGAAAATGCTGGAAACAGTGCTGTTTTCTAACTGTTTAGAAACCAACCCAATCATTTGAGCCATACTTAATTTGCCATCTGCAAAGGCTTTCAATTCAGACCATTCTAGAATTTTGTTGTGTGGTATAAGAGTTTAGACCATTCTGAATTTCCTAGATTACTGAACAATGTGCATAACAACAAAATTATTGTGGACTTGCCCATTTTGAAAGAGTTTGAAGACAACTAATTAACTCTTTACCAAACGACAAAATTTTGGACTGGTCCAAATTGAAAGGAGTTGCAGACGTCAAAATAAATGTGACTGAAAAATTGAAATTTGTTTTGGGAAGGGAAGAGAACATTGTGGGAAAAGGAGAAAATGCTGGTTACCAGCATTTTCCCCTTTTCCTACAATGTTTTTGCAAGGCTTCTTTCTTAGGGTTGTTAAAAGTCGGGATTGTGTGGTAAATGGTTAAAATGTGACTGAAGTGATGGAATTTGCCATTGAAAAATTAGAAACTATGGGAAAAGGAGAACCTTATGGTTACAGGCATATTTTGCTTATTTATATTCAGAAGCCTTTTTCCTCTAGGTCCTGAACTCACAGCACTGCTTAACAAAGTGAAAAAGTTATATCTTATCATGATGTAAACTAATAAAAATTCAAACTGGCCTGCGTTTCAAGTCAGTACCACATTGAAACATCTCTCTAGGCCTCTTCACATGTAACTAGTAATTTAGGCATCCAGCATTTTCTTCTTCTACCATGATGTTTTCTAACCTTTCAAAGACATATCACCTATTTTGAGTCGTATTTTATTTGTTGTATGCAAACTCTTTTATTATGGACAAAAGTATTGTAATACTATCTCTTCAGCCTCTATGTAAGACCTTTGTTGTTGGCACCAGTGAGAAATTGCTCATCAAGACTTTGCTAATGAGTACCAGAACATTGGTTTGTTAGAAGAACAAACAGTTTTAGAATTAGCCCCCCTCCCCCCATTCCTTCTTATCTATAATTCTGAAGGTAGTCTGTGTTGTACTCAATGAAAATCACGTGTAGTATTGATTATTAATCATTAAATACACAACAAAGTTTAGACCTGTTCATATGGAAGGCATTTAAAAACAATAAGGTGAATGTGAATCAAATGATGGGATTAGTTTTTGAGCGAGTAGAAAACATTACGGGAAAAGGAGAAAATGCTGGCTAACAGCATTTTCTCCTTTTCCCACAATGTTTTCAAAAGCTGTCTACATCTGGATCGTTAAAACTCAGGATTGTGTTGTAAAGGGTTAAAGATCACGTGGGAAGTTAAATAAAGTTAAAAAGATACGAGAGGCAAATGCTGAATTTTTTATGTTTCAATAGGATGGTATGATAGATGGACATCCCACATGGGCCATGATTTATTATTGTTTACGGTGTGGAGATCTTGCTGCAGCTCAAACTGTCGTTAAAAAAGCGGGGTGAGTATGGTTTTCATCAGTACAGGTGCTCATTTTCAAGGTGTTTAATAAGTTTCCTCACACTCTCACAAAACATAATTTTTTAAAATTTCTAACCACATATAATATTAACTCTTCACCAGACGACAAAGTTTAGACTTGTCCAAATTGAAAGC
Source organism: Hippopus hippopus (assembly GCA_946811185.2). NCBI lineage: Eukaryota > Metazoa > Mollusca > Bivalvia > Cardiida > Cardiidae > Hippopus > Hippopus hippopus. The sequence continues at coordinate 22,095,451 of OX328103.1, forward strand.
ATTTGCTGACAACAATGTAAATGTGACTCAAATGATGGTATTGAAGTAATTGAAAACATCGTGGGAAAGGGGGAAAAGTTGGCAACTACTAGCATTTTTCTTTTTTCCACTGTTTTGAAAAGCTTGTTTTCTCAGGATCATTAAAAATCAGGATTTTGTGGTAAGGGTTATAAAAAAATTATTGACTTGATGATAATTCTGGTTTGAGTAACACAGAAATTCTATCTGAGTTTTTATGCTTTTTTGTAGTCACTTTCCTGGCTTGAAGCAAAAAAAGCAACTCCAAAGTTAAGATCCACAGCTTAATGGGGATTAAGCATACTTCATTTATGCTCTTCAGGAGTTTATAGAAATCTAACAGTGAATTATATCCATATAATTCACCAATGAATATTATAATTCATCGGTGATTGTTAGAACTTTTATTTTTGACGTAATACCATGGATGTTTGTAGAACATTAATGAATTTTTAGCGGGTGAATTTCACCTTTTATGACATAGTCAACATCACTTAGGGAGTCATTTTTACAGCTAGTCCATATCAGACTAGATTGAAATTTTGCTTGAAAAAACACATATTTTTCATGATGAGCAAAAATTAGACCTAGAAAGAAAGTTTAAAGTGAAGATGCTTGAAAAAACACATATTTTTCATGATGAGCAAAAATTAGACCTAGAAAGAAAGTTTAAAGTGAAGAGCATAAAAGAAATAGAATAATTGTTTCTTTCTGTGTATGATCAAAATTTTTTATCAACAAAGATTTATACCATTTTTTATGAATATTTCAGGCATCAGCTGGAGGATTTTCCTACATTTTTACAAGAATACATTAGCAATCCAGATCACAGGTAATACTATTTGCCTTACTTTCCTTACTGTTGAGGACACAAGAAGCTCTTGTGGACAGTGTAGATCAAGATCGGACTGCACAAAACATGCAGTCTGATCTCTGACCTACACTGTCCTCTCTTTTATTCCTGATTATAACTGAAGTGTCTCTTCATCTTGCAGCAGAACTGTATTTGTAGCATTTAAAAAAGTAAAGGTTATTTATTCAGTAGTGAAAGTGTTAATCCATACTTTTTAGCTTGCCTCTATTAAGTCCAGCAAGAGCTATTGCACTACCCCCAGGGCTGGCTTACAGTTTGCATTGGAGTCTGTGTCCACATTTATGTTAATTAAGAGCTTACATTTTCAAACTCATATGATGAATTTGGTTCATATTTGGGATGATAATAGATATACCTAAGTCCAAAGTTTATTTTAGCAATTCATGAACTTAAGGTCAATGTTGTAGACTTTGATATTTTACTTGATAGTTTTATGTGAAAGTTTTTTAAGAACTTGCATTTTCCAGCCCATATTAAGGATTTTGTTCATATTTGGTATGATAATAGATATAGGTCCAAAGTTTATTTCAGCATACAGATGCCAATGCCCATGATCTTAATGTCAAAACTTAGACTGATATTTGACATGAAAGTTTTATGTTTAAGTTTCTTTAAGAGCTCATATTTTCCAAACTAAACAATGGATTTTGTTCATGTTTGGCTTGACATCAGATACAGATCCAAAGTTTCCTTGAGCAGTACCCTAGTCATGCCCATGCTCTTAAGGTCAAGGTCATAGATTTTAAAAATTGATGAAAAAGATTTTCTTGACCTTTTATTTTCTAAGCCAAATTATTGCCACCCAAACAATCAACTTTTCCAGGTGAAGTGTACTGTCTGATGACATTTCTCATTTGTATTGCAGCAAAAAATATTGTTCTCTTAACAAGCTATTTCTCCTGTTGTCAAAATGGGTTATGACTTGTTTTGGTACTTAAATTTTGATTTTTTTTTTTCATCCCTATTTTACAATGTATGTTGCTGTTTCTGTTTTTAAATGGATGCAGTTAACCACATAAACAATTTTCTGTGACATTGCATTTTAAATCAAGGCTAGACTTCAAAAAATTTATGTCTGTGTCTTAGATTTACATTGCAAAAATTTTATTATAACTATTGTTTACATGAGATTCTCCTCTGTATTTTTCATGACATGGTGGTTTAAATCTCTATCACACAATCCCAGGTTTTGATAGTCTTAAGATAAAAGGCTTTTAAAACATTCTGGAAAAAGGAGAAAGTGCTGGCGACTAGCATTTTCTCCTTATTCCCAAAATGTTTTCTTACTTTCCAAAGACAAATTTCGTCATTTGAGCCAAATATAATTTTTGGTTAGCAACTGCTAGCAATTTGATAGATTCAAATATTTTGCCATTTAGTAAAGAGTTAAGCATAAATATATTGATACCAAATTAATTTCATGTAGCAATTTAAAAAAAAGGTGAAAAGAAACAATGGTTTAATTATATTACAGGTTAAGTCCAGGGAGTGAGACAAAAATAAACCTACATTACAGGCGTGTTGTCAAACAGTGCTCAGATCCTTACAAAAGGTAATCAAGGAATCATGTCAATATATTTAGGTTTCATTTCCTTTTGAACAAAATATGCTAAATTTTAGATGATTTATGGTTTACCAAATGATCCCGAGTACAGACAACCTTAAGGAAAAAGGCTTCTGAAAACATTGCATGAAAAGGAGAAAATGCTGGTAACCAGCATTTTCTCCTTTTCCCTCAATATTTTCTACCCTTTCAAAGAGAAATCTTACAACTGGAGCCAATTTTAATTCTTCATCTGCAAATGGTCCCAAGTTTGTACAATTCTAAAATTTGTCAATTAAAAAGAGCCAGGACATGGTGAATACTTGACTTTTAACACAAAATACATTGAACATTGAAATTACTGCTGCTAGAAATGTTTTTCTCTGTTTAAAGATGATTCTTTCAAAACTCTTATCATGATCCATTTACCATAAAATTCCATGTTATAACAGCTCTGAAGAAACAAGCTTTGAAAACATTGTGGGGGGAAAAAAAGAATATGCTGTTAACTTTCTTTTTATTTGTCTTTCTTTTAATATGTTGTCTATCTAATCAAAGAAAATCCACTCATTGAAGCCAATCTTAATTTGTTGTCTGCAAATGGTGTTAATATGGACTTATTCCAAATGTTTAAGTCTGGTATAGAATTTTAAGGCAGTCCTTAAATCAGCAACTGCAGAGTTTCATTTACTTGTATCAGTAAAAGGAAGATTTATTTTGGTAGATATAGTAGCATCTTGGTAAAAAGAAAGACACTCACAAGGAGCAGTGTCTACTTCTACCACTATTTATTCAGAAGTGGACTACCACATGGTCTGTATTGTCTACAGATGGCAGTGTACCTAACTCTGTATCAGACCACAAAATTTTAGACTTGTTCATTTTGACCAAATTGGCAGATGACATATTATGGTAAAATTGCTATTTCCTATCCACTAGCTGCTTTTCCACATAATCAAAGTTGCGAGAATGTTTTGCTGTGAGAGGGAAGTAAATCTTGTTGACTCATCAATTATTAGCCGGGAATACCGTATGTGCCCTAAGATTGACTCACGCTTCACCAAACATTGCAAAAGTTTAGCCTTGTTATGCACCTTGAAAAGTATTCGTGGGGAGCATATAGTAGCCACATTGTTAATACATCAGCCCATGCTTCCAGAATTTTGTTTCCACACCATTTTCTAGCAACTATTGCATGGAATACAATGCACTTATTGTCAGCATTACCACACTTATGGCCCTTTCAATTTTTGGACCCTAATATCATTTCCTTGCTGTTTCTCAGCAACCACTGGATGGATTTCAACAAAACTTAATTGGAAGCTTCCCTCTAGAAGGGACATATGCACTATTGTCAACATGGATGGAATACAATGCACTTATTGTCAGCATTATCAGGTTGGATGATTTTTATCACAGTTATGGCCCTTTCAATTTTTTGACCATAATTTCATTTCCTTGCTGTTTCTCAGCAACCACTGGATGGATTTCAACAAAACTTCATGGGAATCTTCCCTCTAGGAGGGACATATGCATTATTGTCAACATGTACTTATTTGATGATTTTTGTCACAGTTATGGCCCTTTAAATTTTTACTCTGTAATTTTGTGTCCATGCTGTTTCTCAGTAAGCATGGAATTCAGTTAACTTCATGGAAAGCTCCCGTGTTTGAAGGACACGTGTGGATGCTTTTTGTAATTGTTATGGCTATATAAATTTTTAGTCCATGATTTTGTTACTTTGCTATATCTGAGCAGTCACTGCATGGAATTCAGAGAAACTTCATGGGAAGCTTCCCTATAAAGAGGACATGTGCATATTGTTAGCATCTTGTGTTGTAATGATTTTTTCACATTTAGGGCCTTTTTAATTTTTAGTCTCTGATTTTGTTTAAGCAGTATTTCTCAGCAACAACTGGATGGATTTCAAAGAAACTGCATGGAAAGCTTCCCTGTAAGGAAAGATAAATGTGCATATTGTTAGCATGTATCTTGTTCTGGCTCTATGATTTATGTCACAGTCATGGCCCTATGGAGTTACAGTCCTTTCTTTCTTTGACCCTCAGTTTTTTCAGCAACCAGGGGATGACAGGGCAGTATGCTGTGTGCTTGGTCAGTGTGATTGTGTAGAGAGCCTTTCAGACATGACAGATAATATTGAGAAGTATCTGTGGTTAAAACTCAGACAGTTTATGTGATTACTATTGTTCTATTTACAGGGCTGTCTATTGTGTGGTAGGTCAGTGTGACTATATGGAGAGTCATTCGGACATCACAGATAAAATTGAGGAGTATCTGTGGATAAAACTCTGTCAGATTCGATTGGATGAGGAGGAAGGTCAAGATCATTTGACCTTGCAAAAGTTTCAGACTCTACTGTATGAAGAGTATGGTAGGTTGGTGCTTTTTAGCTCACCTGAGCACGAAGTGCTCGTGGTGAGCTTTTGTGATCGTGCTGTGTCTGGCGTCCCTTGTGCGTCGTCAACTTTTACCTTGTGAATGCTCTAGAGGCCACATTTTCAGTCTGATACTCATGAAACTTTGGTCAAAATGTTTGTCTTGGTAATATCTCGGATGAGTTTGAAAATGGGTTAGGTTGGGTCAAAAACTAGGTCACTAGGTCATATTTTAGAAAATCCTTGTGTACGCTCTAGAGGCCACATTTTCAGTCCAATACTCTTGAAACTTGGTCAGAATGTTTGTCGTGATCATATCTCAGACGAATGTGAAAATGGGTCAGGTTGGGTCTACAACTAGGTCACTAGGTCAAATCTTAGAAAAACTTTGTGTATGCTCTAGAGTCAACATTTTTAGTCCAATGCTTTTGAAAGTTTGTCAGAATGCTTGTCATGATGATATCTGGAATGAGTGTGAAAATGGGTCAGGTTGGGTCAAAAACTAGGTCACTAGGTTAAATCTTAGAAAAACCTTGTGTACGCACTAGAGGTTACATTTTCTGTCCAATACTCTTGAAACTTGGTCAGAATATTTTAGTGATGCATCCAGCATTGCCCCGTTATTTCCGATAATGCCCCCAAAATCTAAAAAACTATGCGCGAAAAATGCCGCATTTTTTCTGTAATGTACGCATTATTAAAAGCACATTGCGCGGTGCTGAAAATTCTAACATAGTCTCGAAAACTGTTCCGTCCAAAAACTACGATTTTGCTAGTGTAAGGGAAACAACTCTTACCCGGAAAGAGGTCACTGGATTTCCCAAGTCCCAATGACGTTATTCGATGACATCATAAATTAGAAAGGTGCTAAAAATCCCATGAATTCGATTGGATAAAAGTTCTAGTCATCAATTTCCGCGAGTCATCGACGGAAATGGCGACAGAAATAACACTGTTTGATTTTTTTCGTGAAACCGTGCAATACTTATAGAAAATATGATTGAAAATGATCAGGCTGTGTCTGAGAAGAAAATCACTTATAAACTGTTTGTTAGAAAAAGAATTATGCATTCATTCCAAGCTGGAAAAACAGTCGGCCTTGGTTGGGCACGAATTACACGCAAGACCTCAGGTAAGAGAATACAAAAAAGGCCTATATACGCTTATGTTGTGTAAAATGACAGTTTTTGAAGTTACTTGTTACCCTTATTGACAAATTTGTGTCAAATCGTGCGGAAATACTTACCTAGAAATTAACACATGAAAAATTGATCGGTTAAAAAAACACGGAAACCCATGACACAACTAAATGTCTCTTTGACATTGTCCAATCAGAGTCATTTCAGACTGCCTTTTCAGCTTTTAAATGACTTTAAGCAGAAATTTTACACAAATATCTGAATTTAACAGACTTTTTTGCTGCAAATCATCAATATGGATTGCTTTACGTCTAGTTGGGAACCATATTGTCATACCCTCTGATATAAAATGTTACCCCAGATTTACAGCTCAGGGGTTAAGTGTACCCTTGAAATAAAAAGCTGGTGGGAACACTGCCGCTTGTTAGAGTTGAATTATTGTAAGATGCATTAGAAAATATGCAAATCTTACATTTATTGTTGCACTCCTTTATATAACCAATTATTCCTTTCATTTTCTCAAAAAAATCAATTGCCCCATTTTCGGATTAGAGTGCCCCCTTTTTGTTAGGATTAGGGGGCATGTGCCCCACGTTTTGAAGTTTCTGGATGCATCACTGTATAATCATTATTATTTTTCCAAAGACAAAATCAAATAATATATTAACCCTTTACCATACTATCAAAACCGCCATGAAATTTGTCCCCCCTCTTTACACTTGAAAGGGGGGAAGTGCCCACCTTTTTCTGAAGATGATGGGGGCCAGCCCCCCTATTTGAACATTTCTAGATGCAACCCTGATATTTGTGTTGATGATATCTTGCATGAGTTTGAAAATGGGTCACTTGGGGTCTAAAACTAGGTCACCAGATTTAATCTTTTGAAAAGCCTTGTGTACACTGTAGAGGCCACATTTTCAGTCCAATAATCTTGAAATTTGGTCAGAATGTTTGTCTTGGTAATGTCTTAGACTAGTATGAAAATGGGTCATGTTGGATAAAAAAACAAGGTCACTAGGTCAGATTGCGGAAAAAACTTTCTGTACACCCTATAGGCCACATTTTCTCTCAAATACTCATGAAAGGTGGTCAGAAAGTTTTTCTGGATAATTTCTACATGTTTGAAAATAGGCAATATTGAGCTTAAAAGTAGGCCACTGAGACAAATTCTAGAAAAAGCTTGTGTACACTCTAGAGGCCATGTTTGTAAGTCCAATACTAATGAGTGTTTGTCAGAACTTTTGTCTTAATATCTCGGAGGAGATTGGAAATGGGTCATGTTTGATCAAAAGGCTCAGGTGAGCAACTTCAGGGCCATCATGGCTCTCTTGTTCAGTTTCTTTCTTTTGTTACTGTACCCTTTACTAGATGACAAAATTTTAGGCTTGCCCATATTGAAACCATTTGCAGATTGCAATTTTGGTGTATCGTAAATAATGATAGGTTAGATAGGTTAGAGGACATAATGGGGAAAGAGGAAAAACACTGATTAAAAGCATTTTCTCCTTTTCCCACAATGTTTTCAAAAGTCCCTTTTTTGATGGTTGTGAAAACATGGGATTGTATGGTAAAGGTTCAAATAATGCTTTAACCTTTTGTCAAACAATAGTATTTTCATGATCCTGAAGAAGAAGGCTTTGTGGGAAAATGAGAAAATGCTGGTTACCTGTCTATTTTTTCCCATGTTTTCTACCCTTTCTAAGACAAATCCAATAATCATGGCTATTTTTCATTTGTTATCTCATAATGCTTTAAATATAGGTTAAAAAAAATTTTATTTGGTAGAGAGATAAAGGTTACTGCAAAAACAAATAAGTCATGCTCTGTAAAAAGGGGGCTTAATGCGTCTGCAAAAAGTATCGACCCAGGTCAGCATGTGCGATCCGCGCAGGCTGACCCCGGCGGAAACTTTCTGCTATTAGTCTATTTTCTGCATGTCAAAGGACCATTCTACCTCATGATTCAGACAGTTGTTACACAAAATGAATTTTATGTATCCATAGCTATGTGACGACTTGCTTGGTATAATGCATCATGAAGATGCAATAAGCCCTCTTTTGCGAGATCACGTCTCAAATTATTTTTCCACAAAATGCCTGGAGATTGTGATGGAAAAGAGTTTTTCTTAGAAACAGTTCCTTTACATTTAGGTGAAGGCCATTTCAATGGTTACCAGCAGCCATTCCTGTATTTCCAAGTGTTGGTGTTAACTGGCCAGTTTGAGGCAGCAATAGAGTTTATGTCTCGGATTGAGAAGTTGAGATGTCACGCTGTTCATTTTGCCTTGGTTCTATATCAGTTAAAGTTACTTTTGTGCGCTCAGTCCACTCAGACACAGCTGTGTAAGTAAACTATGTCTTCTTAAATTGTTTTACCACACAATCCCAACTATTAATGACCTTTGAAGAGAAGGCTTTTGAAAACATTGTGGGGAAAGGAGAAAATGCTATAATAGACAAAAATCATCATTTCAGCCACATTTAAATTATTGTCTGCAAATGCTTTCAATTTGGACAATGCTAAAATTTTGTCATTTGGTAAAGGGTTAATTGTCTTTGTTTTTAAGGAGCAGAGCAGACGATTCAGATACAGAAAAGGGAGGGAATGCTCATTTCTAGATATTTTTTTTTCCCACAATGAGTTAAAAACTTTCTCTTGAGGGTCATAAAAAAGTCTTGATTACTCGGGAATTAATGAAATAAACAATATACTGCATGTTTCAGTACAGTGTATTTGATTTCTATATTCAGTTGTGTATGTTTGCCTCAAAACATTAGAGTATTGTAATTTGTACTTTGTATGCAACATGAATTGTCACTGGAATTGATCTATTAAAAGTCCCATAACTCTAGACTGCTATAGTTTGTTCATGACATGAAATTATTATGTTATGAAACAGAAACTGATATTGTTGAATATCTAGATACAGAAGGAACAGTATGATGCGAGATCAGATTTCACGATTTTTATTTTCAGGCGAAAGAAGGGGGAGGGGGGTTGAGATATTTGAATCAGCTCATTTGAAAGGGTAGAAATCCTTGTGGAAAAAGGAGAAAATGCTGATTACCAGCATTTTCTCCTTTTCCCACAATGATTTTAAAAGAACCTTCGTCAGGGTTGTTAAAACAGGAGATTAATCAGAATAAGTTTGAAGCTCTGAACATGACAATTTTCTCAAAGGCAATTATTTGCTGTAAAAACACAGGAATGTTTAGTATAGGGTTAAATAACAAATATTTTCCTGTGTGATCTATACTACAGTGACTAAGAACACCTCAGATCCCACACCAATGAGAAGATTAAATTTTGCCAGACTGGTTATGATGTATACACGAAAATTTGAAGAAACTGATCCCAGAGAAGCTCTACAGTATTTCTACTTTTTACGGTGAGATGTCCGTCATACTTTCTCCATCTAACTCTCTGCTACACAGTAAAATTTTAGACCATATAAAAAGCATCAGTTGAAGGCAGATCAAGGCTTATGATCTGACTTGTTTCTGAAAAAGTATAAAACATTGTGGGGAAAAAGGAGAAAAAGCGGGTTACAATCATTTTTAGCTCAGCTGTTATGAAGAAAAAGTTGAGTTATTTCACAGCCCTGTTGTTGTCGTTGTTGGACAAAAACAGGAATTTTATTACGTCTCCCCCCCCCCGTCAGTCTGTCTGTCTGTCACAAATCGTGTCCGCTATATAACTCGAAAACCTTTTAAGATATTTTGATAAAACTTCACACATTTGTATAGCACCATGAGACGAAGTGTCATGCACAAGAACCATAACTCTGGCTTGTTTATTTTTCGAGTTATTTCCCTTTATTTTCCTTCACAAATCGTGTCCGCTCTATAACTCAAAAATCTTTTAAGATATTTTGATAAAACTTCACACATTTGTAAAGCACGATGAGAAGATGTGTCATGCACAAAAACCATAACTCTGGCTGGTATATTTTTCGAGTTATTTCCCTTTGATTATTTTCCTTCAGAAATCGTGTCCGCTCTTAAACTCAAAAACTTTTTAAGATATTTTGATAAAACTTCACACATTTGTAAAGCATCATGAGACAAAGTGTTATGCACAAGAACCATAACTCTGGCTTGTATATTTTTCGAGTTATTTCCCTTTGATTATTTTCCTTCTCAAATCGTGTCCGCTCTGTAACTCGAAAACCTTTTAAGATATTTTGAAAAAACTTCACACATTTGTAAAGCACCATGAAAAGAAGTGTCATGCACAAGAACCATAACTCTGGTTTGTATATTTTTCGAGTTATTTCCCCTTGATTATTTTCCTTACTCATTTTATGTACAATTTCGTGTCCGCTCTATAACTCGAAAACCGTTAGAGAAAAATGACCTTTATTTCAGTTAGAAATTGCCTTGGTGACATATCAATACTTCTGACACCAAAAAGGGGGGAGACATCTCTTTTATGTAGAAAAACAAGTTCTAGTCTTATCTCTGTTATTACAGAAAAATTTACTTCAAACTTGGACAATTTATTAACTACTAAAAGGGGATTTCATACAATAAGGGCAGGTAACCATCAAAGTATTTTTGACAGTTTTGCCCCTTTTTTGACTTAGGATTTTCACTGAAGATCAAGCAACCGCAGCCAAGCAGTGGCACCCGCATGTGATGCTCTTGTCCTGTTATCTCCCCGTCTTTTCAAAAGCCTTATTCCTCAGTGCCCTTAAAACTCAGGATTGTTTGGCTAGCTCCATCCCTTATTAACCCTTTACAGTGCTAGCTCTGGCCTAAGTAAAATAATGGCCAACAACTTTTTCTTGAAAAAAATAATAGACAAATTAAGCGCGCGAAGTTTGGTTTAAAAGAAAAGACATGCACATGTAGCATTAACTTTATTTTTTACTCATAGTTTCAAACTTTCATTCACATAGTCATTTCCACTACAATAATAAACAAAAGAAAAAAATTGTCATATATATTTAATCTTACCTCGTAGAAAATATTGTGGGAAAGGAGAATTTGCTCTATACCATTTCCTTGGATAGTGCCCCTTTTCCCACAATATTTACATAAAAGCATAAAGGCTTTAAGGTCCTAGTTTCTTTTGATGAATGGTTACTCCTTTACCAAAAGACAAAATTTTATTTTAATCTTACATTGTAGAACATATTGTAGGAAAAGGAAAATTTGTTCTACAACATTTCCTAAGGATAGTGCTTCTTTTTCCACATTATTTGCATAAAAGCATACAGACAATTAAGTCCTAGTTTCTTTTGATGAATGGTTACTTCTTTACCAAACAACAATTTTCTTTGTATTGTAATAAATGATGTGCACAAGTAAAGGAGAAAATTTTCTATTACATGATGAATTACCTCCCTTTATTATCTGTTGACCTTAATTATTTTCAAATAAGGTCAATGAGGAGGGTAAGATGTCTTAAATAAAGTCATTCACTCGATAGTACCTAAACAGTGAAGTGGACGAAGATTATCAACCTAAGCCTTTAAATTTCATTTGAATTTTCATAATGCTATTCACTGGTAACCACTGCTAAATCCAATACTGTAAATGCAGTTTAATTTTCCTTAGTTTGTTATCTTTTTTTATTGGCGATAGTTTTCATTTAGGACGACCCATATTGACGTGTAAGTGAAGAATGACAAGATTTTGGGGGTACAAGAACGAGATTTATTAGAATAATGTCAACATGTCAATTAAATTAAATTATGAATTATTGTTTTCTTTTTGTTCGCCGTCATTTAAACAGCGCCGGTTTACGTTAGCAATGTAAACGAATTTATGATATCTAATTGGTTTCCACACATTACCGGTGCAAATTAGCTCGTGATCAAGGCAAGTAAAGAGAATTTTACCCGACTTTTTTGGGAGTAAATTAATCGACATTTTTTATCGACAATTGGAAAAATTAATCGACAGCTGAATTAATTAATCGACAATTGTCGATAATGTCGATTGGCAGCGCGAGCACTGCCTTTACCACACAATGACGACTTTTGACACCCATGATAGAGAAGGCTTTTGAAAACATTGTGGGAAAGGAGAAAATGCTGGTAACCAGCATTTTCTCCTTTTCCCACAATGTTTTCTACCCTATCAAAGAAAAATCATTTCATATAATCCACATTGAAACTGTCCTCTGCAAATGCTTTCAATTCGGACAGGTCCAAAATTGGTCGTGTGGTAAAGGGTTAACTTATTGCCCCCTGAATTTGCAAGAGCTCTCTTTGACATGAATTAAGTTTTAGTACATGCATTTTGCCTTATGCCAAAGTGTTTTAACCCATAAAGGGCTAGAATTAACTGAAGTTGTTTCTGGTGACAGTGTAGATCAAGATCAGACTGCACAGTATGTGCATCTGATCTTGGATCTACTCTGTCCACTACTTTGTAACATACTCTGGCTCAAACAAACTCGAAATACCAATATTTGGGCTGTTTTGACTTACTGAAAAGGTCCTTTTCATTTTTTCAGCATTCTTAGGGTTAAAAAGTTACTGTCAGCAGTAAGAAAAGTTGTCAGCCTGAGGCAATATTATAAAAACACATGGAAACAGTACCTGAATTGTGGCAAATTTGACAGATTACTTTGAGATTGATAAACATTCTGCTTTATAATTGATTTATTTATGTATGATTCATAGAGATCTAAAGACTGCCCAGAATGAGAATCTGTTTATGACATGTGTATCAGAGTTAGTTAGAGAGACAAAAGAGGTAAGCTTTAACTCTTTACCAAACCACAAAATGTCGGACCTCCAAATTGAATGCATTTTCTGACGACAAAATGAATGTGACTAAAATATCTGAACTTATTTTTGGGAAGGGTCAAAAACATTGTGGGAAAAGGAGAAAATGCTAGTTACCACCATTTTCTCCTTTTCCCACAATGTTTTCAAAAGCTTTCTTTTCAGGGTTGTGAAAAGTTGAGACTGTGTGGTAAAGGGTTAAAAACTGATTCATTACACGCTTTGTGGTTTTTGATTTCTGTAATTTGAAAGCTTATTTGTTGTCAGAGAGAGGAATAAACGGTTTATACATATAAAGCCTGAATATGAGAATAATAAAAGAAAGAAAATATCAAGACAGGTGGAGAAATTACATATTGTACCCAATTTTATGATGCAAAATTAAGCTACATAGGCTGAAAAAGATATTTACTTTAGCATTTTGTTAAAATTCCACCATTAATATATAAAGTGTATCAAAACAAAAACCATGTGATTGCCACCTTGTATATAACCACTGTATGATTGAATTTGCGTTTATTTATTGTCGCCACTGGTTGCCCATATGGGTGACGCCCCCTGAAGGCTGTTAGTATTGTTACCGGGGATAGTGCAGATACAGGACGAAACCCATACTAAGTTACGCCTGGTTCTTTAATGTGCTCGGTGTATAGCACCATCACACGGGACTTCGGTCTAACGTCTCATCTGAAAGACTGTTAGTAATTTTAGATCGCCAGCCCTGGGATTCGAACCCACAATCTCAAGTGACCCAAAACATAACATTCACGAGTCCTACGCTCTACCAATTGAGCTATGTGGGCTGGTAATATATATAACCACTGTATATTGCTTTGATGGTTTTTATATGGGAAACCAGCCATTTGGCCTAAGAGAAGGGAAACCAGTCATTGGCTTAAAAGAGAAATGTGTGCAAAGCACTAGCAAAATAAACTGAAACCCATGGATAGGTGCACTAACCACCATGATTTATCTGAAATTGTATTAAAAAATGTGTTTTACTCCCAAACAAATCATACAAGATGTTGTACAGTTATGATAAACTTTAGATAAGTCTCTATGATTTTTTTTTTTCATTTTTCTTCTCCTTTATAACAGTATGAAATGCTTCTTGGAAAACTGCTAAAAGATGGTACCAGAAAGGTAAGAAACTTTACATTTCTTAACTCTTTACCAAACAACAAAATTTTAGACTTGTCCAAATTGAAAACATTTGCAGATGACAACTTGAATGTGGCTGAAATGATAGTAGTTGTCTGTGAAAGTGTAGAAAACTGTTGTGGAAAAGAAAGGAGAAAATGATGGGTACCAGAGAGCAGGGTTCATTCTTTGGCGCATCAGAAACCTTACCTCGTGGCCAAAGCGGCATTCATTATTTGTAAGGTGTTAATTTGATAATGAGAATTTGTTTTCCAATTCAAAGGTCCTTTAACTTTTGGAAAATTTACCAATAGAAAAAAGTGTTGACCCCTGTCAGCCTGTGTGGACTGCGCAGGCTGAAATGCCTCAATACTTTTTGCAGATGCTTTAAACCACTTTGAGCATGGCTAATATATTTTACCATTACAGCCTGGAGCCATAGACAAGTTTGAAGTCGACACACAAAGAATTATCGAGATTGTGGCCAGGGACACAGAGAGTAAAGGTGCCTTTGAGGATGCTGTCAGACTGTATGACCTGGCCAAGGTAAATCTTGTAGACTTCTTATCCATTTTCTTTTGGTTTTGATCATTAAAAAATGCAGTCTAAATCAACAGCATTTTGTTAACATTTTTTACAGATATTTTGCTTATTAGCTATTTTATTGACTATTTTTGAAGGAAATGCTCAGGTATTGTGGTAGTCCTGGCGTCATCTGTGTCGTCATTGTGCAAAAATTTTGACATTTTGTAATATCTCTGTTATTACTGAAGATATTTACTTCAGACCCAGCCTAACTCTAAACTAATTGCCAAAAGAGGAACATATACAAGGGCAGATAACCTTCAAAGTATTTCTGACAGTTTTTCGACTTAGAATTTTCAATGAAAATCAAGCATTTGCAGCCGAGTGTTGGCACCAGCATACAGTGCTCTTGTTTTTTAACCCTTCACCAGATGATCATGTGGTTATAGGACTGTAAGGGAGAGGGCTTCTTGAAACATTTGTAACCAGTATTTTCTTCCCTTTTGCAAACTTTTTTACATCTCAAACTCAAACCTACCATTTGTTCCACATTTAATTTACCATTTGCCATTGCCATTGCCATTGCTTACAAAAACTGAAAATTCTAAGATTTTGTGGTATAGTAGAGGTTAACCCATTACTTACACAGAGGAATTCTCACATTCATATGTGGGAGAAAACATTAGAAAATATTTTTGGATGAGGAGAGATTGATTGATGCCATCAATTACTTCTTTGCCTTTGTTTTCTTTGTACATGTATCTCAAAAAATACAATTTTTTCTTCCTCTTCGGATATTTCCACTTTTTGTCACATGCTACTATTTAGTGGTGTTCCTTTAAAAAAAAAAGCCTGTTTGCTAAAAATAAAATAATCCTTCTCATTGAAGATTTTAAGACTCTGCCTGTGTAATGAGCTATCTCATACAAATGTTGAGATAACTAATGGACTAGAACTATTGACTTAGATTGAGATCGGATATCAGAATTTAACAAAAACTTAATCTCTTTGGTTTTCATCAATAACAAGAGTTATTTGTGCTTAAGTTTTTGATTTATTTCATATTCCAATTCACACAATACTGCAATAAGCACTCTATCTGTAAAGTCAGTATTGTTGCATAGGTTGTTGTTCTCAGGAATTTAAATCAAATTATATCTTCAACACTCAATTACAAAAATTAATTGTGATGATTAACCCTTTACCACACAATCCCAAGTTTTAACAACCTTTAGGGAGAGGGCTTCTGAAAAAATAGTGGGAAAGGGAGAAAATGCTAGTAACGAGTATTTTCTACTTTCCCACAATGTTTTCTGACCTTTCCAGGACAAATCCCACCATTT
This sequence comes from Hippopus hippopus, assembly GCA_946811185.2. Taxonomy (NCBI): domain Eukaryota; kingdom Metazoa; phylum Mollusca; class Bivalvia; order Cardiida; family Cardiidae; genus Hippopus; species Hippopus hippopus. The sequence continues at coordinate 22,111,168 of OX328103.1, forward strand.
CAGCAACAGTTTATTTGTTGTCGGAACATGCTTTCAATTTTGACGAGTCAAAAATTTTTTTGTGAGGTAAAGAGTTAACTGAAACAATTCTATCATCACAATTTCAATATTGCAGAAATCAGACAAAGTGTTAGAGTTGTTGAACAAGTTGTTAAGTCAAGTGGTGTCTCAGACTGGAGGACCCCAATCTACCAGAGACAGGCTTAAAACATTGGCTATTAGTGTTGCTGAAAGGTTGGTTTAACCCTTTACTTCACTATCTTGATTTTTAATAGAAAGCTTTTGAAAACACTGTGGGAAAAGGAGAAAACGCTGGTAACCAGCATTTTCTCCTTTTCCCTCAAAGTTTTCTACCCTTCCCAGTAATAAAATTCTTGAGTCTTGCTATTTTGTCGTCTAGAAATGCTTTCAATTTAGACTTGTCTAGAATTTTGTTGTTTGGTAAAGAGTTAATAGTGCTTTAGTTCATACAAAAAGGCACGGTGCAAGTTATGGGAATATCGATTTACAAAAACAATTACTGCAGAAGACTAGGAAAGAATATCATGAAATACTAATAATGATTGTAATGTACATAAATTTTGGTTAATACATATGAATACATGTATGTGTGAAGATATTGTGGCAGTTGACTCTTCATTACAAGCAGCTTCTAATTCTGCCACGATGTTTTCAAACATAGGATAGGTTTTCTGTAATAGGACAAAAGTAGTCTGCAGGAGATGTTAAACATACACACAACTTCTCCAGAACTTTTTTTTTTTTTTTTTTTAACTAAGATAAGGCAGATACTTTTACCTGTCTTTTGCCGAGCCCTGACATCACAGTAGGTAACGTACAGGACTTAAAAACGGGGTTGCCAAGTGGATCCCCAGGTCAGCAAATTTCTTTGTGAGGATTTATGATAGTTCTTGTGACAGAATTCATACCTCTCTCACCGCTGACCATTGTTTCAACGATGGTTATGTGGGAAAAGCAGCCAGTGGCTTGGAAAGAATATTGTATGGAGTACCGGTAAACAAAACTCCAGAAAAGCATGGATAGGCCACTGGTCGCCGCGATGCAGGTGAAAAAATGTTGAAAATGGCGTTAAATACCATTAATTCAATCATTTACCTGCCTTCAATATGTTCTGTTGATGATTGTGAAGGTCAGCATCTTTAACCCTTTACCACACAATCCCGAGTTTAAACAACCCTGAAGAGGAAGCTTTTTGAAAACATTGTGGGAAAAGGAGAAAATGCTGGCAACCCAGCATTTTCTCCTTTTCCTACCATGTTGTCTACCCCTTTTTAAAACCCAATTTCCATTTTTTATCTACATTTGTCATCTGCAAATGCTTTCAATTTCAACAAGTCTAAAATTTTGTTGTCTGTTAGGGAGTTAAGTAAGGCTACGGTAATTTTGTCCCTAGATATAACTCCACTTTAACCAGATAATAAAGAGCACTTTTAACCCTTTTCTACTCAGCAAAATGTTAGACTTACCTATATTAAAGCAATTTACAGATAACACTTCAAATGTTTTTCAAATGATGCTATTTGTCCTTGAATAAGTAGAAAACATTGTGGGAAAAGGAGCAAATGCTGATTACCAGCATTTTCTCCTTTTTCCACAATGTTTTCAAAAAGCTTTCTCAGGGTGGTTAAAACTGATTTGTGTGGTAAAGGGTTAAAAGTTGCCTTTTGCTTCTTTTAAGCAGATATGCAAGTGTAATAAAGCTTAAACGATTCGTTGGGTATTGAGGAGTGTGAGCTTGGATAAAACATTTGTGTGTTTGAGGATCTCAGTGAACAATCTTAACAATGAATGTCAGAGATTGACATATGAAGGAGATTAGTTAAAAAATCTAGAGAGCAAGAAGTATTCTTCAGTATGATTTTATTTATTCTAGGTACAGGGCCAATAAAATGGCAGACAGTACCAGGGCCAGCACTAGTAGTTTTTATCTGATACTTGACCTCATCTATTTCTTTGACCTCTACCATGCTGGTCAAATGCAGGAGGCACTCACAGTAGGTAGCTTTATATAAGGGAGGAAAAGAGAAGATTTTGTGACCAGCAAATTTACTACTGCACACATTTATTTTAATTTGGAAAGCAAATGTAGTGTGCAAATAAAATCACCCTAGAAATCTTAGTGGACAAAACCTTTCATCCTAGATGCTGCTCTTCAGACAAAACTGCCCTCTGAAATGAATTTTTTATCAGAGGCTTTTTTAACTGTGTAGCATACATAAAATTCTATACTTGATCAAAGTGAAAGCTTTTGTAGGTGACGATTTAAATGTGGCTGAAATTATGTAAATTTGTCTTTGAATTAGAAGACAACAATTTAGAAAAAAAAAGAAAAATGCTTTAACCAGCATTTTCTCCAACCCATGATCTTTTGAAAAGGCTGCTTGAAAACATTGCATTGTTTTGTAAATCCTTGTTAATTATAGATAATTGACATGACCTAATATGATGTACAAATACACATAAAAACATTGTCAGCATTATGAAGAATATCTCTTTTTACTAAATCTGTTTTGAACTCTTGAATGGAAAGGATTATCAGAAAAGAAATTGCTTTTGACACAAACGATGGCTCCTTTCCCCTCTGTATTTTCAAACAGCAGTTTCCTGTATGGAAGCAAAAAGGGCAAAGAGGTCATACTTGCTTTGTGATGGATTGACTCCTGCCTTGGGCTAAATTTTGTGTCATGGACCTTATCTTAGGTTTGACATTGTTTGTACTTTTAGACCATTGGTCACCTACAGTTGCTACCCCTGTCAACAGATGCTGTAGAAAACAAGGTGAACACATTCAGAAATTATACAGAAGAGGTAAATTTATGCCAATCTTTTGAAGGCTTCCTTATTTATATGTTAGTCTACCAAGATTCTTTTCTACAATATCAATGCTTTCATTCATCTCATTAAACTTTAAATGTTGATTTAACCCTTTACTGCACAATGCCGACTTTTAACGACACTGGGAAAGAAGCCTTTTGAAAACATTGAGGGAAAAGGAGAAAATGCTGGTTACCAGCATTTTCTCCTTTTCCCACAATGTTTCCTACCCAATCAAAGAAAAATTGCACCATTTCAGCCACACTGAAATTGTCGTCTGCAAATGCTTTCAATTTGGACAAGGCTAAAAATTTGTCGTCTGGTAAAGAGTTGATGTTTGAATGTGCTTGGCCAGGACCTTTTTGTAGACTCATGCTAGCCTTCAAACAACATGAACCATGGTGAAGTCTGTAACTACTGACATATATCATTAAGTTTGGAAAGAATGTATAGCTGGTAGAAAAACCTAACTCTTTCTTCATGATTTATCAGATAACTTTTGAGGACATGTAAGTTGTTATCCCCTGCCAAAGGCGAGGGGATATAGTTTTTGGGTTTTCTGTCCATTGGTCTGTCTGTCCTTCCGTCTGGACAGATATCTTCTAAAATCCTTAACAAAATTTTATGCAACTTCATATTTATATTGTTTATCATAAGCTGCAGACAATCATTATTATTTTTTTTTTTTTTTTATTTAATGAAATGCCATGTCATGGAAAAAGGGGGCTTAATGTACAATTTCATTATGGACCAATAATAACAAGGCCATGTAAAACACAATACCCCCATATGTTTGTACCAAAAAAACATCTTTTTCGACAAGGGATATCATTTCAACTAAATTGCTTGTTTTCATAGTATTCACTCACATTTATGTAATTAATTTGAATGCTTGCCATGATCACATTTGATTGGAATTGAATATTTTTTTTCCTAAAATGTACAGGTGAGAAGATGTATACCAGATGTTTTGTTGGCAACAATGAATGCTTTACACCATCAATACAAGCAGTCTAGGTATGAAACTGTCAAACTGTTATTTCTGTAAGATTTCATTTACAAAGGAACAGGTGAAATAGTAATTTTCTACCAAGATTGAAAAGGTCAAACAGTGCAATGTATGCTTTCTCCTTGTCATTAGTATTCATGAAGATTGTGATGCCTTGGTTTTGTAGACGGTAGCATGCAGGACTTGAGACCAGGCTATCACTGGTTCGAATTTCTAGCTCAACCAATTTCTCCCAAAAATTGATGATAGTTTTTGTGACAGGATTGGTTCTTCTTGCCACTGACCATTGTCTTTGCAACTTGCAGTGGTTATGTGGGAATACAACGTCGTAGAAGTAGACAGCTCTTAATCCCTTACCAGACAATTCCATATTTTGATAATCCTGACAAAAAAGGGTTTTGAAAACGTTGTGGATAAGGAGAAAATGTTTAAAACCAATTTTCTCATGTTACTACAATGTTTTCTGTGCTTTGGAGGACAGTTCAGGTCATTTTAGACATAATGAATTTGCCATTTGCAAATGTTTCCAATTTGGATGAGTCTAAAATAGTGCTTTTAGATGAAGGTTTAAAAGACAGGAACTTTTTGGGAGGAGGAGCTATTGCTTATTCAATGCTATATCCATTTTGGGTTGGAAAACTTTTTCAGGGTTACGAAAGTCTTGATTGATTTTGCTTTCTTTTAAAGGAACACGACCCCACACAGTCCCTTATCAGTTGGCGGTCTAATAGAAGATGGTGGAAAGGAAACTGTAAGTAGATGATTTGAAAATCTTCTTAAAATGTTTGTGCTTTAGTGGGTGTTGTTACCTGCGCGAATCAAGATTTTGTCCATTTTAGGTTTTAATGCATTGTGCTGATTTCGTTTGTATAAACATACAAACAATTATTTTTGTAACGCTATCTCATTCAATTTTCTGACACACTCAGTTTTTGTTGATGCCCAATTTCGTGTACATGTATTGGACTTGTTTTCATGTCAAATTATCTCAAATATGTTACAAGTTCTCACAAAAATTATTCGATCAATCTATTAAAACTAGTAACCTTCATGGATATCTCTAAAGCCTTTACCATACAATATGGAGTTGTAGTGACCTTAAAGAAGAAGGCTTTTGAAAACACTATGAGAATAGGAGAACAATTACCAGTTTTTGAGTGATATTTACTTGTCATGTGGAAGTACTTTGAATTTGGACAAGTCTAAATTTTGTCATATGGTAAAATGTTAATAGGTCTCCTGAAGAATAATGATTCTTCTCGTGATGATATTTTCTTGTGTCCGAATGCTGGAAAAAAGTAAATGACTTCAGTGGCATAAATGTCGGCTTTCTTGTGATGTCTGTCAGCGATTTATCTGTAAATTGTGTAAATTGCTGCACAGTTCACTACTTTTACACTTGAACCCAACATCAACAACAAATTATTTATAGCATTATTATGTGTTATTCAGCAGACAGTTGCTTACACAAAATTTCATGGAAAGTCCTGGTGAAAGTGACACTAGGAATGCAGTGATAGTTGCACAAACCTCTGTGAAAACTGAAATGACTGAAATATTATTGAAAAATCCATTACACTTGCAACAAACAAGCATTTGAATCAGTGCTGCTGTAAAATCTGAGTGGATTTAAGCCTTCACCAAACACCGAAATTTAAGACAAGTCCACAATGAAAGCAGATGATAGATAAATGTTATCTAAATGAGCAGATCTGTCATTGAAAGGATAGAAAACTTTGTTGAAAAAGGAGAAAAAACTGGTTACCAGCATTTTCTCCTTTTTCCACAATGTTTCAAAGGCCTTTTTCCTGAAGGTAATTAAAACATGAAATTACCACATGGTAAAATTTTAGACTCGCCCATATTGAAGGAATTTTCCTATGACAATTCTAATGTTTTTAAAAAGATAGTATTTGTCCTTGAATAGGTAGAAAACATTGTGGGAAAAGGAGAAAATGCTGGTCACCAGCATTTTCTCCTTTTCCTACAATGTTTTCGAAAGCCTAATCCTTATGGTCGTGATAAAGTGTCTGGAGTTAAGTCTGTCCAGAATGTTATTACTGAAATAAATCTTGTATTTCCAGGTTTTGAATTACATACGAAGTCAGGCCAAGGCATTGATTATGTTTGCCGGGATGTTACCATACAGATTACCAGGCGATACATATGCTAGACTTGTACAAATTGAAGTGCTTATGAACTGAGTAACAAAGTCTGATGCGACTGTGTATTCATACAGATCCAACTTAGGGTGTTGCAAATGTTATACAGTTATGGTAATAGACTTGTGCAAAACTGAGGAAGTTCTTTAAATTTTGTACTTTGCTCGATTTGACAAGTAAGATCATGTGATTTTCTGAGGTCAGGCTTTTGATAGCTTTTAAACTTGCTACCATTTAGGTGTTTTGAGACCTACCACTGGTTGGAAAAATAACACAAAATAGAAATAATGGAAGGAATTTGAAATTTCATGATAAGGAAATGTTGCTTGAAAAGGAGCAGTAGCTTGCAAAAAACAATATCCTCTTTTCATGCAATGTTTCTAAAAGTTGCAAAGACATATTGTATCAACTGAACCACAATGAATTTGTCATCTGCTGAATCTTTCAATTGAAACTAGTCTAAAATTGTGACATTTGTGAAAGGGTGAAACACCATGTTATAGAATAGATCAATTTGAAATATAATGTACAAAATTTATCTGTTTCCTGTAGTCTGTAAGCAGTCCATTATTAGTTGTACGGTCAGGTGGCAGGGGACTTGGAAACTTGTTCACGGCTGTGGCAGATCATGTCGCCCCGAGCCGAAGGCGAGGTGGCGACATGATTTGCCACAGTCGTGAACAAATTTCCAAGTCCCCGGCAACCTGACTGTACAACGAATTTATTATACTGCAAAGTTTTACCATTCCAATGTGTATTCAGCGAAATTTCCCCGTTTATGTACTCGCGAATGGAGTACGCTGACGACATTGAATTTCCCTTCTGAGTGCCCCAATTCAATGAAAACTGACGTCACTGAGAAATGACGTCACTGAAGCCTTGGTAAAACGTGCAGTTTGGTGAATGAACTTGGTGATGTCACTGCAATAGAAATTCGTGTTTGTTTTTTATTTTTAGCTCTACTGGCTGAAAGCCAGCAGAGCTTATATCATGGCGTGGTTTCCGTCGTCTGTCCGTCCGTCTGTTAGTCTTTTTCTTGTTTACGCGATAAAGTCTTCATTTGTGATCAGATTTTCGTGAAACTTGCACAGTTGGTCTATCTCATCAATAGCTTCAACCCTATTGATTTTGAAAAAAATCCAACAAATAGTATGGGAAAAGTAGCCATTTCAAGTTGAAAATTTCCATTTCTTGTTACATGATAAAGTCTGCATTTGTAATCAGATTTTTGTGAAACTTTAACAGTTTGCAGTTTGTTTATCTCATCAATAGCTTCAACCCTATTGATTTTGAAAAAAATTCAACAATCAGTATGGGAAAAGTAGCCATTTAAAGTTAAAAATTTCCATTTCTTGTTTACACGATGAAGTCAGCATTTGTGGTTGGATTATCATGAAACTTGCACAGTTGCTTTGTATCATAAACAGCTTGAACCCTGACAATCAGTACGGGAAAAGTAACCATTCAAAGTTGAAAATTTCCATTTCTTGTTTAGGCAATGAAGTCCACAGTGTTGATCCAAATATTGTGAAACTTGCAAAGATTATTTGATTCATCAAGGGATTAAAGTCTATTAAAAGTAAAGAAAATCTAGTAAACCATTCAGGAAAAGCATCCATTTGATGACTTAGTATAGTTTACTCAACAAAGTCTTCATTATTAGTCACATTTCTTTGAACTTTGCTAGTTTTGTGTTTTTTGTCTTTTTTCTTTTTGCATCATGAATTCATATGTATGCTAGCAAAAAAGCAAAATCACTGCCAGGCCAGTAGAGCAATTTCAGGCCCTCAAGGGCCTCTAGTTTATTTAAACATGGATTTAAACTTCAAGGTAAGTAATTACGCATTTTAATGATTTGTTGTCAAAAAGTAAAAGACCATTAGTTACCACAAATGACAATTTGGTTGTCCTTTTAACGTTACAATGAATGAGTTTCGACACTTCACAGTTTGCTTACCTGACCTGACCCGATGGCTCGTTTTAACGACGTGTATTTGTTTTATAATGACAACAAACGATAATTTTGTAACTGTATTCATTTATCTTAAAAAATAATCCATTCTTTCCGCTTTAATGACAACCATCATGGGAAACTAGAAATAATACGGTGCAGGCTACTCATTACGTTTGTCTTGTGGGTGTCTCGTATCGGTTGATTGATTGAATTTGCTTTTATTTATCGTCGCTACCGGTTGCCCATATGGGCGACGCCCCCTGAAGGCTGTTAGTATTGTTACGGGGGATAGTGCAGATACAGGACGAAACCCATCTTAAGTTACGCCTGGTTCTTTTACGTGCTCGGTGTATAGCACCGTCACACGGGACCTCGGTTTAACATCTCACCTGAAAGACTATTAGTAATTTTAGATGGCCAGCCGTGGGGATCGAACCCACACCCTCAAATGACTCGAAACATCACGTTCACGAGTCCTATGCTCTACCTATTGAGCTATGCGGGCTGGTCTATCGGTCGCCGCCATTTTGGAGGTTGTATTGAAAGTGTAGTCATGTACATTCGGGGCCTTCAAAAGGGAAACTACTTTTACGTGGATTTTACCAGTGTACATGACTTGTATGTATGGGTCATATTATCCAATCAGATCGCGAGAAATTTCTTTGCAGTATAATAAAATAAGTTGTACCAAAGTTTAAAGCAAATGGTTGAAAGGAGAACATCTGATGGAGATGTCACACACACACCACATATATATATACTGAACTTTGGCATGCAAAAGGCAACAGAAGGTGTGGTTGCGACCACTATAGATCAAGATCAGACTGCACTGCACAATACATACAGTCTTTTTTATTTATCTTTACTGTCCCATATTTTGAAGATCTCTGGTCAAGACAATTTAGACTGCTCCAAACTGAAAGCATTTGCAGAAGACATTAGAGGTGGCCAAATGATGAAAACTGTCCTTGATAAGGTAGAAAACATTGTGGGAAAAGGAAAAATGCTGGTTACCAGCATTTTCTCCTTTTCTCACAATGTTTTCAAAAGCCTTCTTCTTCAGGGTCGTTTAAAGTTGAGATTGTGTAGTAAAGGTTAAAATCACTTCATGTGGGTTTTGTTTATTGACTGAAAATATATTTCCTTTACTTCAGGATTCAGACTGAAAGGGACTTCGTATAAAAAAAAAATGAATTTGATTCCTTAAAATTTATCTATATTGTTGCAGAGATCAATTCATTTTCTCTTTGGAAACAGAACTACATAACAGAAATTGTGAATCACAAAATCATCAGCACATTACAGATAGTGTAATAAAAAATAGGAAGAATATTTATAGTGAGTATTCATTGTAGTTTCATACACAATTCTTTTGTGCAATATTTCCTCTCGAAGTCAGATTCACGTCATTCCAATCCTGTACCACAAGGCAAAATTTTAGACATGTCCATATTGAAGAAATTCACAGAGAGCAATTCAAATAATCTTTCAAAGAAAAGTATTTGTCCTTTAAAAGGTAAAAAACATTGTGGGAAAAGGTACTAGCATTTTCTCCTTTTTACACAACGTTTTCAAAAGCCTCCCCATCAGGGTTGTTAAAGGATTTATATATGAACCCCTACCCTGCCAAATTTGTAATGTTTGCTTTTTCAAAGATGGATGTCATTCAACATATTGGTATTTAAACCTTTAACAAAATCCCAAGTTTTAACGACCCATTTGAAGGAAGGTTTTTGAAAACATTGTAGGAAATGGAGAAAATGCTGGTAATCAGCATTTTCTCCATTTCCTGCAATGTTTTCTACCATTTTAAAGAAGGAAATCATCTTTTAAAGGTGCACTGAATTTGTCTTCTGCAATTGCTCTGAATTTGGACTTGTCTAAAATTTTGTCGTCTGGTAAAGACCGAGGGTTGTACAACTTACATAGATGTAAATAGAGAATCGCAGAGTGTAGACCAAGATCAGAATAGGTTATAGTAACTCTAACAAGTGACAAAATCTTGAACTCGCCAAAATCCAAATCAAAAGCAACTGCAGATAACAAATTAGATTAGGCTTAAATAGAGGAAATTGTCTTTGAAAGGGTAGAAAACGCTGGGGAAGGGAGAAAATGCAGGTTACCATAGCACGTTGCGGTAGGACGCTGTTCATGCCAAAGGTGGATTCCATATAGATCAATGCTTCCTACAACCACAAACACAAGCTAAAGTAGCCCTAATGATGAGTTAAAGGAGAACAATCACTGATCAGTAATATGAGCATGGACGTCCGAATGCAGCATGTGGCAAATAGATTTGTGACCTTTGACCCATGCTTCCTTTTGACAGCTGGTTGAACAGTACCAAGCTCTCTTGCAACGTCCGCACGCGGGAAACTTTTTTCCGTCCGTAGTCGTTTTCTTGCAGGTAGTACAAATAGTGTTGTCGTCCCCTTCGAATTGACATCTCTTACAGAAACACCAGAAATTAAAAGATTTATATAGCCAAGCTCTTCTCAGTTTCCTGGGCATTGCTGTATCGATGTATGTAGTGAATAGTTCCTCACCAGGTTTGATTTTACGTCGCACCCGGATGTGGACTCCCGGCTTACCGTTCACGAAGCCGTCCATTACCTCTACATTATTATCACAAGCGTGGTTTAAACAAGCATGGAGAGGAAACATGCCAGCTAAGGATACCGTCGGTGCTTTTTTATCCAGGTATTTCAACATTTTTAACGACCGCATGTCCTCTGTTTTTGACAAATTGTCCATGAATATATGTTTGGGCGTGATGGACCCAGAGAAAGCCTGAAGGTTGCACGTAGCTTGGTAGTACCGAGCATCAAACTCGGATTCTGTTATAGGATATGTAACACCGTCACCACAGTCCTGGAACAGTCTCTTCATCAGGTTGAACACCCCGGGAAGTTTTTTGACAGCTGAACTACTACTGTATGCTATAAATCTGAAATTGTACAAATTGTTTCATAGTATCGTTAGATTTTCAGTCATTATGCGGTGAATTGGACTACATATATTGTCTTCGGGGGGAGCTGGGAAAGTTTCCGGTAGTATAAGTATCAAAATTAATAAATGTAGTAGTATAAATTTCATTGAATTTTAGACCAAGAATACCTTAATAATTATACAGTATACAAGCGAACTTGTTGCAGTGATGCAGAATCAGATACAGGTAAATGTTACATTTTTCTTTAAGATGTATACTAAATAATATGTTGTAGGAGCTTTCCAGGTACTTATATTTGCCTCGATCAGCGTGAGAAAATTTGATATCGCGTGATACCGAAGGTCGAACGAGGTGTTGATATTTTCGCACATCATCGCGAAATACTACTTAACAACATAATATTCCTTTTATTGTATACCTACAACTTTCAACGACAAAACATTGCATTTATTGACAATTTTTTTCGAAACGGTAAGCAAAATAAAATAAATACTGGTTTAGTGGATAGTAACTTCGTTTTTTTTTTTTTGTTTTTTTTAAGGCAGGTAAATATTATTACGCACCAATTTGACCAATCAAATCGCAAATCAATATGTACGTATTATGCGCGCGGGATACGTCATCATACCTTGTCCGGAACCGTATCTGAAACTGAAGATACGTTATTTTTCTGTCACGTGTGATATTATATCCGCGTTTGACGCATGTATTTGCGCTGGAAAATTTATAGGTAGGCTATAGTATAATCTCTTTACACAATTTGCATAGACCTATATTCACATATTTAAATCAAAGCGTTGAGAACGCTGATGTGGCATTTGTCAAGGAAGCCACTGTGTAGAATTAATAATTTGAAAACAGGAGGGCCATGATGGCCCTGGATCGCTCACCTGAGTCAATAGGCGAAATTCACTCCACGTGCGTAATTCAATTTCTGACCAATTGTCTGGTCAATTGAGCTTAAAATGTGGCCTCTGGAGCGTCCACAAGGAATTTCTTGAAGTTGACCTAGTGACCTAATTTATCACCCGATGTGACCCAATTTAGAACTCGTCAAAACATTTATCAAGAAAACATTCTGAACAGTTTTCAAATTAATTCAACAATAAATGTGGCCTCTAGAGTGCCCACAAGGTATTTCTTAAATTTGACCAAGTGACCTAGTTCATGACCCCAGGTGACCCAATTCCAAACTCACCCAATATTTCATCAAGACAAACATTCTGACCAATTTTCAAGTCAATTGAGCAAAAAATATGGCCTCTAGAGTGCCCACAAAGTATTAGTTTAATTTAACCTTGAGACCTAGTTTATGACCCCAGGTGACCCAATTTTGAACTAACTGAACACGTTGTGCTCAGGTGGGCTAACAAACTTAGAACAGGTTCACTACATACCAAATAACAAAGCTCTATGCTTTCCAGTTTTAGAAAAGAAGAATTTTAAAGTTTTCCTTCTTTGTTCCTTTGTTCGAACTTGTGACCCCCGGGGCAGGGCCAGTTTTGACCCCAGCGGCATCATTGAACAAACTTGGTAGAGGTCCACTAGGAATTGCTACATACCAAATATCAAAGCTCCACACCTTCCAGTTTTAGGGAAGAAGAATTTTAAAGTTTTCCTTCTTTGTTCCTATGTTCGAAATTGTGACCCCTGGGGCGGGGCCAGTTTTGACCCCAGGGGCATCATATGGACAAAATTGGTAGAGGTCCACTAGGAGATGCTAGATGCCAAATATCACAGCTCCATGCCTTCCAGTTTCAGGGAAGAAGAATTTTAAAGTTTTCTTTCTTTGTTCCTATGTTCGAACTTGTGACCCCCGGGGCAGGGCCAGTTTTAACCCCAGGGTCATCATATGAACAAACTTGGTAGAGGTCCACTAGGAGATGCTACATACCAAATATCAAAGCTCTACGCCTTCTAATGTCAGAGAAGAAGATTTTCAAAGATTTTGCTATTTTTTTCCTTTCTGTTGCCATAGCAACCAGAGTTAAGGGTGGAATTCAATCTCTTGAACAAGTTTGGTAGAGCTTCACCCAAGGAACATCCCTGCCAAATTTCACCAAGATTGGCCCAGCGGTTTAGGAGGAGAAGATGTTTAAAGGAATTGTGGACAGATGGACGCCGGACAATGACCGATCACAATAGCTAAAAAAAAAAGAGAAATATTATTTAAATATTAACTTGAAAATCAACCTCCTAAGCAAATTAATAGGTCTCTTTGGTTAAAGGGAGATTATTGGTGCCTAAGTTTGCGTTATTTGTGTATTGGTGGTCTCCCTTTGATCTTTCAAGAGGAGTCAGGAGTAACGTCCCTTGACGGAAGGATGCACGATGGGTAGAGAGAGAAGCCATGTAAATATATTGAATTCAATTACGTTTATACCTGAATACTATGATTTTGAGATATCTTTGGCCGTCAGGACCTAATTCCCAACATTACAATAAAGTTTTCTTCCTGTAAATATTCATGCACAATCAAATGAGTAGCGTGCAATCATGGGACGAACAAGCCCAGGGACGAACTGGTTTTGGAACGAACAACCCCGGAAGCAAAGCGGTCAGAAGACAAATTTTGTGCATATCATTCCGCCAATAGAAGGCTATGAAGAGGTGAAGCTATTTTTACTCAAAAAGAAGTATTTCCACGATCGATAGCCTTTTGCAGTTTATTTCAATACGCCATTTCCAATTATATATCTGAGTGCTATTGAAAAACTCATTTGTCTTGAAAAATTGAGTTTACTTGGGTTTACTTCCTTCGGTTTTGGACAAAATACCATACATGGTCTTCAAAATTCAATATTGAACATTTATTATTGATCTCATAGTGGCATTGTCTTCGACAAATGCCACAAAAACAGTTTGTCAATTGAGTTCGCTGAAATTATTGGTAAGATAACTTTGTCGCGATTTCAAGTTATTAGGTGTGATGCCGCTGATGTCTGGGCTTTTGTTATGGGAAAATGATCCGCAATATTCCAAATGATGATTACGCGTCGTGTCTTATCTAATGGGTCTCTAGGTTGGAAACAGGTATATCATGTATTGCGGACTATTTTTTTTTATCCTTCACCGCACAAACACGTGTTTTAACAACCCGGAACAAGAAGACTAGAAAACATTGAGGAAAAAGGAGAAAATGCTGGTAACCAGCATTTTCTCCTTTTCCCACAATGTTTTCTATCCTATTGAAGACTGAAATCATCATTTAAACTACATTTGAGTTGTGGTCTGAAAATGCTTTCAATTTGGTCGAGTCCAAAAATTTGTCGTTTGGAAAAGGATTAAGGTACTGGTAATTTACTTCTGTAAGTAGCTGATGAGCCTCACCAGCCTCTTGACCTGTGATATGAAAAATTCTTTAGACACCCCAGTCGTGGTATGGGTGCATATATAAGAAATTTTATTCTTAATTTAGTTTCGAAAAGATAAAAACATCGTCCTTAAAGTATTCCCGGTTATGAATTAAAAACCAATAGGGTTTTTTTCCCGTAAAGTTGCTGCTACAAAAACTAATACAAAACGAAAATACTAGACCTAGTTGAGTTTACTTTTTGTGCCAAGTATTTCAAGTTGAGATTAATATTGAATTGTTAGATGCATATTTGATTTTCAATTTTGTAATGTAAACTCTAAATCTTATTTGTTCTGATTGTAAATAGGCCTACTTCATTTTTTCTAAGACCAACAATCTGATTGGTTGACACATTCTTTGTCAGCCTATCAGGTGGCTAACCTTGAAATTTAAAACTAGAGCAATTGAGATTTAGTATAGTTGGTGACTAACGGCCCAAAGTACTTACTTCCGAAACGGCATTTTTGCTAAAGCCCAATGTTCAATGGTTGGCTGACTCTCTCCCTTACTTTTCATGAGACGTTTCGCTTCTGTGATGATCATGCCCCACATTTTGGCTAAAATCATCGGTGAATATTGACCTGGCCAAATTTCATCCCACTGATCCTTTTCGTTTTTCACATAGCCTTTGTTATTTATAAGATCATACAGCTCTGGTGATGCCGGGTTCCTAGAAGGACAAATGATTTGATGATATTTATCCCATGCGTCGTCACGACACGACACACTGCAGTATTTTTCACAATCACAATTTTCACATGGCACACCGCTAACATCCGGCCAATGTTCGTCTGTAAATATTTTGAGGTCGTCAGGGAAAGCGTCGTAGTCCTTGCCGAAGAAATCTTTATTGGAGATTAATGACACCCCACAGTGTCCACATGTGGGTAGGTGAATACAGCTCAATATCTGACCAATTACTACTGGAGCGTCATCAAAGGCATTCTCACCTGAAATGGAAGAAGAGCTTGATTAAAATTGCATTGTCAGTAGTTTCAACACTGTTTCGCAGATTTATAGTAACAGAGCATCAGAAGATCTAGCTTAGTTACATAGTAACGTGGCTTTCCGAACTAGTATTTCGGGACTTAATGACAGGTACTAGGACAGAAGTTAATAATTTTCAGCTTGACAATATTTTGACTGTTATTATATATTTATAAGCATATTTAAAGAATCACCCTGTAGCTTCGAAAGGGAAAGACTTCCAGCAAACCTAGATTTACGTGTAGGCCTATACTTAATACTACTATAGAAATACAGTTTCCCAAGAATACATGTATCACTGCGTTGATTGCGGTAATTTAACTAAAAAACTTTTGAAAAGTGTGGCAGACACCAAAGAATTGAACAAGCATATCTGAAATAACTGCTCAAAATTGCGAAAGCTTTGGGTCGTTCATTTCCTGCTGAAAGAAATTTGACATGAAAGCCACCGTCCTTTTAAATGTAAACTAATAATAAACTAAAACTAAAAACAAGATTATGTACACGAATAGGTTACATCTGCCTGAAATATAGAAGCAATAATGGAAATAGGTCATTTTCTTCTTTTGCTGAATGTTTTCAACACTGGGTCTGTTGGAAGGCACAAAAAATGAGTAAAACATGAGTTAAAAACGCAAGCAGCTGACTGAAAGATGCGGAATGCCCTACCTTCCTCAAGTAGTTCTGTTGCAAACACTGCTCGCCCGTATTCTGTGAAGTCGACTTTAACGGCATAATCTTCTGTCAGCGGACTATATGTACGTTTGACCCTGACTTTCTGAAACAGAGTTGCAGCATCAACATCCTTGCCGCCTGGTGCCAGTGTTGTCGCTTTACGCAACCAAAATTCTGCCATTACTGGTAACTCAAACGAGTTTAATATGATCCCTGAAAGAAAGATATTGAAGTGTGCTTTGGCAAAAGGGGTTTAATGCACCTCCGTGAAGCATTATACCTAGCCAGTCATCGTATAATTATGGATCCATAACATTTATTTTGTCAAATAACTGTCTGAATCAAGAGGTAGAATGTCCTTGGACTTGTAGTAAACTTTCCCATAGCAAAAAGTTTCGACCCATGGTCTGTGCGGACTACGCAAGCTGACATGGGTAGAAACTTTTCGTAGTAGCATGAAGGCTTTCCTCCCCTGAAGCTTCTGGTCAACATGGCATAATATTTTTTGTTGTTAGATTATTGGGAATTTATAGTGATTCAATAATTCTAAACACTTTTAACCGCCCAGAATTTCTTTAAAAGTCTATGGCCAACCACATCAAATGTTCTGGATTGGAATCCTGTAATGAACGGAGACAACCTTTTGAACCACCTACATCAGGGCGTAAATACTGGTTAAGGTTTTCATGGAAGCAATCGTGGGTAATCAAAATACAAGTTGTAAGAACTTGTGTCAAAATCGATGTAAAATAAACAGGGTTTAACGTCATATTCTTTTTCTAAATATTGTATATAAATACATTTAGGTTTTTTTTTTTCAACTATTCTTCGTGCATTAATTACTTTCTTTGTCTGTCATTTTATATATCTGTTCGATACAGTTTATAGAATAAGTGTGTCCATCATTTATGGACATACAAAAGTTGTCCTTGGACCTCTAAGTGGGATATTTTCAATTTTCATGTATACTAAAGAAGTCATTTTCTATACTGTGCCTGAAGTAAACCATATCATATGAATAAGTTTATAATTACATGGTTTGAGACTTTCATCAAATTATTGCTTCTCTTGGTTCTAATCGATTTGTTTCAAAATCTTATTGTCGAAAAATGTCAGAGGTAACTTTATAATTCAATTTATAATTTCTATATTACTTAAACTTTACCTCCCATTTTCCAGACTTCAGGAGATCGATATGGTTTCGGTATATCCAATAAATCTTGCATCGCTTTTCTTATGTCCCCCATATCTCTGTACACTTCCGCTCTCATGTGACGTAACCGGAAATTAGTCTCGTCTTTTGCAAGAGCTTTTGTACAATAATGGAGAGCTTCCTGGAGCTGTCCAGTAATATGACAGTTGTGGGCCGTAACGCCAATCGTGGCTGCCTCCTTTCTTTTAACAAGATCCACACGTAATTCTTTTTTGTTATCCATAATTTTCATTTTATATTTCTTAGTCAAAATCTCACTTTCCAATCTGAACAGTTCATCGTCACCAGGGTAGATATTTTGAGAACTAAGTGTAACAGCGTTGTATCCGCTCTCTGTGGAAGCTTCACCTGATTTATCGTACTCTTCTATAATTATATTCTGCAGTATTTTCAGGTTTTCCGTGATCTCTTCGTTTTTCGGATCTGTCACCAAACCCTCTTTGTAATATTCGTAACATTCCGTAAACTTTTTCATCTTGATACAAGATCGGCCTGCCAGAATGTAAGCACGTGTGTTAGTTTTGTCGATATCAATGGCTGTCTTGGCGTCCTGAAGAGCTTGTATGTACAGGTTTTTGGCCATGAAGATCTCGCCTCGTTCCACATACAGCTCGGAACTTTTCTGTCCATGTTCGATCTTCTCACAAATACTGACCAGGCGATTGTCCATGTCCGTTCTGTTGGTCATAATGGTGTCTGGTACAGTTGCAATTCTGTTGACCCTTAACCTGCTAAATAAGGGAATGAAACTTTTAAGTCGATACTATTTTTTTTAGGGAAAGTATCTCCTTATCGGACAGTGTAGATCCAAGATCAGACTGCACGTTCTGTGCAGTCTGATCTTGATCTATACTGTCCGTAAAAGGTCTTTGAGTCGTGCCTAGCAGCCGAGGGGTAAAAATAAAAATAGTCCGCGCAGGCAGATCTGGGCCGAAACTTTTCGCTAGTGGTCAATTTTCTGTATGTCCAAGGACCAGTCTACCTCATTATTAAGTCGGTTGTTTAAAAAAGTGGCTATTATGGATCCATAATTATCTGATGGCTTGGTTGGCATAATGCATCAAGGAGATGCAATAAACCCCCTGTTGCAAGAGCATGACTAATAAAAAATATCATCTATCGATGATTTTTCCAAACGATAAAAGTACCATATTTTGATAAATATATCCAACACATAACATTCCGATAATGAAAGTGATACTTCGTGTCTTTTCAAACAGCATAGACGATGATCAGGCGGCACTGACCGTGCAAGTTGATCTAAGAATCAACACTACCCGTTTCACAACACAATATTCTCTCCGAACTAACCTTGACGATGATAAAACTATGCATATTTCATTTTTTTTTTTTTTTCTGCCGTCAGGAAATCTGCATTTATTATATTAAGCAGTCTAAGAGTTAATGATAGAACATTTTATTATCATTGCCATGGGAACGAACGTCATACGTCATTTTTTTTCAATATACATAGAATACCATAATATCTGCAGCTGCGTTCAAGTGATATATAGACCTACTGCAAAAGCCGGGTAAAATTGCTGCTTTCAATTTTAATTAATACAAATGGAATGGAGCGGTTGTGGAGTGGTAATACACATGAAGTACGTATGCAAAGATCCCAGATTCGATTCCAAGCCTGGGAGAGGCATTTTCAGAGCCATCTTTTGTGTTCCCTCCCCCATCCCTATCCCCAAGGCTAGAAAAAATACGCCATCATATACAATAAAATTTGAGGGACGACACCACAGAATGGGGACATAAAGCCAAGACTACCGTGACGTTGGCAATTCCCATGCCCAGTAGCTGAATCGGTAATGAAATGTTCTTGAAAATGGCTTGCAACACTCGAAAAGGGGCATTCGGACATCTGCGTAAAGTGTCGTCTAGGATCAGCCTGCGCAGATCTGGTTACCAGCATTTTCTCCTTTTCCCACAATGTTTTCAAAAGGCTTCTATCTCAGGGTCGTAAAAACCAGGGATTGTTTGGGAAAGGGTTAAACTAAATAACTAATATTAAATGTTCAATTCGACCAAAAAAAAACCTTAAATATTGCTATTTTAAAGTTATTTTGGGGGGAACAATATCTCCTTATCGGACAGTGTTGATCAAAGATCAGATTGCACGTTCTGTGCAGTCTGATCTTGATCTACACTGTCCGCAAGAGGTCAATGAGTCGCGCTTAGCAGCCTAAGGGTTAACCATTATTCGGAATAAGCAAATTCTCCTTTTTCCACAGTCTTTTAACATGTACTCATGCATTAAATCTTTACAAGACGACAAAATTGCAGACTTGTCCAAAATGAAAACAATTGCAGACGATAAATAAAATGTGTCTAAAATAAATGACTCTGAAAGGATAGAAAAACTTGAGGATTTGTGCTGTTGCCAGCAATTTCTCTTTCTTCCACTTTTCATCAAAAGCCATCATTCTTGGGGCAAAGAAAAAAAAACCACGCACTTGTTAGGATAAGGGTTTTACTTTAACCGATTCCCTAACAACAAATTTTAGACTCTTTCGTATTCAAAATAGCTGCAGACGACAACTTTAAAACTGGTACAAATAAGCTTAAGTTCTCTGATAGGGTAGAAAACATTGTGGGAAAAGGAGAAAATGCTGGTTACCAGCATTTTCTCCTTTTCCCTCAATGTTTTCAAAAGCCTTCTTTCTCGGGGTCGTGAAAACCAGGGATTGTTTGGTAAAGGGTCAACTCTTTACCACACTATCTCGAAATTTCAGAGAAAGTCTTTGACCACGTGGTGGTAATCGTCTTTGAAAGGGTTTCCAGCATTTTCTCCTTTTCCCATAATGTTTTCAAAAGCCTTTTTTACCCAGGATCGTTAAAAGTCGGGGTTGTTTGGTTAACTCTTTCATTACTGAATAAATAAATTGCATTTTCTAAAAGGTTAAAAATACATTTCCTCTGCAAAATCAAGAGATAGTTTGGTCATAATCTAGAATATAGCAGTGACCAGTGTTAATAAAAGATCAGACTGCACGTTCTGTACAATCTGATCTTGATTTAAGCTGTCCACAAAAGCTTCTGGTGTCGTCTATGGTATGGAAAGAGTTAAGGATTAGGTATAGTAATAATCTATAACTTCGAGGTGTAATGAATGAGTTAAACAGATTGTATGATGTAACAGATAACTCCATGCTTAGTACCCTGCGTGGGTCACCGTCGAGATACAACATAGAATATGTTTATCGTTGAAGATGCTACTTGTTTCTATGGCAACGGTTCTAAGAGTCAAGAGAGAGTGAACATATGTTTTCCATTTCATGTAATTATGTTATTCTATGAATACATGTGTTACCATTCAGCTCGTCCCAAAAGCCACATTTCAACAGGCTACCGTAATCATAATGCATTAATAAAACATGGGAATCTATTGACTAAGTTACCAGACGACAAAATTTTACACTCGTCTATATTGAAAGCATTTGCAGACGACAAATTTAATGTGGTACAAGTGATGAGATTTGCCTGTAAAAAAGATAGAAAACAGTGTGGAAAAGGGGGGAAATTCCTGATACCTAGAGTTTTACACTCGGTCGTAGATCTATTCAACCCTTTATCAAACAACCCCTGGTTTTAACGACTCTGGGAAGGAAGGCTTTTGAAAAGGTTGTGGGAAAAGGAGAAAATGCTGGTAACCAGCATTTTCTTCTTTTCCCACAATGTTTTCTACCCTATCAAAGATAGAAATCATCATTGCAGCTACATTTAAATTGTTGACTTCAAGTGCTTTCAGTTCAGTCCAATCCAAAATTTCGTCGTGTGGTAAAGGGTTAAAGAATTTGCAGACGACAAATTACTTGTGGTTCAAAAAATGAAATATGTCTGTAACAAGACAGAAAACAACGTGGAAAAAAGGGGGGTAATGCTGGTTACCTAAAATTTTACACTAGTCCACATTGAAAGATGCAGACGACAAATTATATGTGGTTCAAATGGCGAGATTCGTCTGTAAAAAAAGACAGAAAACAGCGTGGATAAAAAAGGGGGCACCGGTAATGCTTGTTACCAAGAGTTTTACACTCGGTCATATTGAAAGCATTTGCAGACGACAAATTAAATGTGTGGCTGAAATGACGGACTTTGTCTAGAAAAGTACAGGAAAAAATTATGGGAAAAGTAGAAAATGTTCATTTCCCCAGTATTTCCCCCATTTCCGCGATGATTTCTAAAGGCTTCTTCTTCATGGTCGTTAGAACTCGTGATTGTTAGGTAAAGGGTTATCTCGAACAATCCGCATAATAACGCTGTCTGGGCGCAAAGGCCCGGCCGGGTGGCTCAGTGGTTAGCATATCTGACTCGTGACCTGGAGGATGCGGGTTCGATACCCGGTTGTTGCGAAATTTCTTTCCGGCGATTTTTCGCCTCTCACCTCTGATGCATGTGAGAAAAGTAGTCGGTGGCTTTGGAAAGAAAGTTGTGTCAGTACTGGTATGAGAAAGCCAGGAAACACATGGGTGCGTCACTGACCGCCATGATATGACCAAAGCTGTTAAAATGGCGTTAAACTCCAATACAAACAAACAAACTGGGCGGAAAGATTATTTTTCTAAACACTATGGCTGCTTATCACGACCTAACGCGCTATTGCAGACAATGTAGATCAAAGATTAGACTGCACAGAACGTGCTGTCTGATCTTTGATCTATACTGTCAAATAGATAAGATTTTCTTGTGAAAATACATTTGAAATCCCAACTGTGAAATTTTAATACTTTCAGTACCAAACGATAAAATTTCAGAATTGGCGAAATCGAAAGCATTTGCAGACGACAATTGAAATGTTAACATGAATAATGGAGCTTGCCAATGATGGGTAAAAACATTGTGGGAAAAGGAGAAAATGCCGGTTACTAGCATTTTCTCACAATGTTTTCAAAAGGCTTCTTCCTCGGGGTTGTTAAAACTTTGGATTGTGTGGTGAAGGATTAACTCTTTACCAAACGACAATATTTTAGACAAGTCCAAATTGAAAGCACTTGCAGACGACAAAATAATTGCGACTGAACAATTGAAATTTTGTTTCGGGAAGGGTAAAAAACATTGTGGGAAAAGGAGAAAATGCTGGTTACCAGCATTTTCTCCTTTTCCCACAATGTTTTCAAAAGGCTTCTATCTCAGGGTCATTAAAAGTCGGGGTTGTGTGGTGAAGAGTTAAACAAGTGGTTGGAAATGTCTGTTTAATTTATGTAAAGGTTTATGCGACGATGGGTTGGGACGTTTGGATTCTAAAACCATTATATGCCCAAAGCCCGGGGTAATTTATTAACGCTACAAAATTAATCAGTCAAATATCAACGCAGAAAGAAGACATATGGTTATACTATACAGTACATATGCACCTTTTTAAAAAAATCGTCCTCTCCTAAACCAAACTTGCTGCAGACGACATGTACAACAACTTTGAAGAATGGAAAAATACAGAAAAATTGAGTTTAATGCAAATTTAATACACGATAAAGCGTTGTGGCAAAAGGATACATAGCTCGTATGGAGCAATCGCTCCTTTTGCGACAGTCGTGGTTTCAAAAGTGATCTGCTGCACTCACATCCTGTGGTCCGTATGTACCAACTATTTTTAATTCCATTCTAAGTCTTATTCTAAGTTTTAGAAAGTAACACAACTTTTGGTTGGCTAAACCATTTCGTTTAGATAATCAGAAGTTGTGATACTTACTAATGAATTTAGAAAATTCTTGAGTATAAGACTACGAATATTTTTATGAAAGGTTGGTAAATTACGGACCGGGTTGTAAACCACTTTTCCGTGTGTGACAAAGTAGATAGTAGAAGATTTTGTTGTAATACATTTTTTTTTTTTCTTTTGGTCACTAAGTTAACTCATCTCTTCTTGTATTGTATATCGATTTGATTACAATGTATGTAGTACATTGAAAGGAGAAAATAATGGTAACCAGCATTTTCTTCTTTTTCCCACAATGTTTTCTATCCTTTCAAAGATATGTTCAGTCATTTGAAAACAAATTATTTGCAAATGCTTTGAATTTGGCCTGGTCCAAATATTTGTCGTTTAGTAAAGAGGTCGAATTGCCCATTGCACGAGCAATAGCTAACGTGAATTTCAAGTCTATAAAGATAACACAAAGAAACACTACTTTACCTGTGTTCTGTGTTCAATATCCAACATAAAAATAACCTCGTCTCTATCGTCTGCGAGAGATTCCTGGCATAGCATGCTGTGAAAAAGGTGCGCGCGCACCATCCCATATAACTTGCCGAATATTATTAGTTTACCTGTGCGGTTCAACCTTAACTCGTTACCGGACAAGAAAATTCGTTGTCAAAGTTCAAAGCATTTGCAAACGACAAAGTGAATGTGTCTTAAATTTTGAATTTTGTCTCTGAATGGGATAAAACATCATAGAGAAGGAGAAAATGTCAGTAACCATCATTTTCTCCATTTCCGACCATGTTTCTTAATTAAAGGTCTACGGCCCCTAACTCATCGGTAAACATCGACGTTTTCGTAAAAGATATTCGGCCAATCTCGGCAGCTTCCGTCTTTTAATATGAGAGTTCGGGGCCGTAGACTCACTAGCTCATCGGTAAATATCGTGTAACATCGACGTTTTCGTAAAGGCTATTCGGCCAATCTCGGCAGCTTCCGTCCTTTGATATGAGAGTTAAGGGCCGTAGACCTTAAGGCCTCCACACCGCTGACCATTGTTTCGACGATGGTTATGTGGGAAAGCAGCCAGCGAATATTTTGCGGAGTACTGGTAAAAGAAACTCCAGGAATGTATGGATAGGTGCACTGGCCGCCGTGATTTAACTGAAATAATGTTGAAAACGGCGGTAAATTAGTTTAAACATATTTATTTTACATCGATTGAGAAACAAGTTCTTACAACTTATACTAATCTCTCTCGATTCTGCTTCCTGGAAACTACACCAGTACTCGCGCCGAATGTGTGGGCCTATGAAAAATCCCAAAGTTGAAACCCGCTCCCGGGATTCGAACTCAGGACCTTATGGTTACGAGGCCGACGCTCTACCTTACGACCACGGACACCACCACAAAAAATCAATAAGGCTTTCAACGTCAGAGTCGTTTAAAAAACGCGATTGTTTTGTAAAAGGTTTAAAATGATAGAAAAATCCAATTAAAATTGCTTGGGTGTGGTAGAACCGTAAGAGCTGCAATTTCAAAGTTCCTAAAATATCATTGTATCATGGTGTCAGTTATTGTAGAACCAAAATCAGATGGTGCGTCCCGTGCAGTTTGATCTTGATCTACACAGATGTTAAAACGCTCTTAACCCTTAACCACACAATCTGAGTTTGGGAAAAGGAGAAAATGCAGGTTACCAGCATTTTCTCCTTTTCCCATAATTTTTTCTACTATCAAAGACAGAAACTGAGGATTGTTTGGTTAGGAGTTAATGAGGTAAACGTTTATCCATGTACAAGTTTTACAAGGATGTTGTCAAAGTAGTCTATTGATAATTGGTTGTAGAACATAATGGGTTACTGATCCTTTGGCTGCTAAGCGCTTAAAATTACGAACTGTGCGAAATAATTAGGAAAAAGAAGTATTTTCTGGCTATTTCGCTTTCAATATTTCTCTTCATTATTGAATCCCAAAAGACAATTCATATTCCAGCGCCTTTTACACAGGCCATGTTTAAAGATATTCCTTGTTCAACATGTATACAAAATTCTCTCTTTTTTTGCGGAGTTTCCACACCCCTGCATTTCGAAATGAAATGTATCAAAATGCACTCATTTTCTCAGTACACAGATCCTTACTAAATACGGGTACATGTACATGTAATTGTAGTTTGTTTGCAGTTCAAAACGCCACTTTCTACATTATTTCAGCAATATCGTGGTGGTCAGTATACCTATCCATGGTTTCCCGGAATGCCTTTTATCAGAACTACGCACAAAATTCTTCCCAAGCCACTGGCTGCTTTCCGACATAGGGCTTGTCACCCAAACAATAATGAGGTATTAATTCTGTCCCAACGCAGTCACTATCATCAATCCTCAGAATAGAATATGCCCAGCTGGCGATTCGAACCAGCAACTTCTAATAATTTAGGGCAAAAATTATTCAAGGGCAAACGGGGTGCTGCTATTTGCTGGGCTAACAAACCCAGGGTAATGCCACCAAACCACATTAGTGACCGTGCTTATAAAACTTGAGTCCATGTTCAACTGAGTTTGTGCTCAAACACTAAAGTCTCATTTATGCTTGAGGCAGTACGAAAATGAAGGGTTTGATTTAAGAGACAGAAACAAAGAAAAGCTCTAAAGCTCAGAAGTTTTATTAATCAAGTATTTATACAACTTTTAAATTTTATGCTCAGCTGAGTTGAGCATAAAAAAACCTTTTTGTTACTCATTGACCCAGAAATGGTCAGTTATTGTATCGATCATATTTGAATAGGCACATTTAAATGACATTGAAGTGCTCGAGAATCTGTCTGCGAAACGATATGCTCTGTTCGAAATGACAACCGATTAAAAGCATGTTGAACATGTGGTGATTCGAATATACAAATTTATTTAATCGAAAAGGATAATTATATAAAATTCTAAAGCTGGGCATATTCGAATATTTTTCAAATTTAGTTCAAAGACACGCTAACAGATATTTTATGACTGCTTTAAACACAGAAATATTATTTGAGCGTATTAATGAAAGCATTTTGGGTTATTATAGTTTTCTCTAGCAATGAATAAAGCACATGTGAAATACGAAACTACTACTGCAACGGATTGTCATAGTTTGTTTGAAAATGGCGGTGTACGAAGTATTTTCTCATCCCGAACTGAGAAGATATAGAACACACGTTTGTTCAAAAGCGAGTTTGCTTATTTTGATCATCTTAGGTTTAACGTTTATTCCACCACTATTTGTTGTTTATAGGAGTTATGGTATGTACACACGTTTAGTTGGTTTAAAGTGTCTGTAGATCACTGCTCGACATGTTGAATCTTGACTGAAAACAGCTAGGTGGCAAACTTGATTGAGTTTTCCTGTCTTCAGACTGACCTTTGTGACGAAAATGAAATTGGTGGGTCAGATTATTGAGGCATAATTTCTAGAAACTTTCGGATGGGACTTTGCTTGGCATTTTTGGGGAATGATGCAAGAAATGTACAAAATCAGGGTTCCTTCTGGCTACAGTATTTTTTTTCTTAGGCCATCATTTTCGCCAAATGAGAAAAGTTTACGCTAGATTGAAATGATTGGAGCCAGTTGATACCAATTTTAAAATGAAAGTACAGGGGGTTCTGCATAATCGAAAATTGGTCAATAAATTATTGTCTTGTGGTTGTGTCAGGAGCAATGAAATAAACAGGAAAACATTTGTTTTTATCAGATTAAATTACTCATATCTTTGTTTATTGCATGAATATAGTTCAAAAATTATTTTTGTTAACAACGAAAAATTAACATCTAGTAAGTAGATCTATCATCAATGT
Organism: Hippopus hippopus; assembly: GCA_946811185.2. NCBI lineage: Eukaryota > Metazoa > Mollusca > Bivalvia > Cardiida > Cardiidae > Hippopus > Hippopus hippopus. Next base: position 22,137,785 of record OX328103.1, read on the forward strand.
CTCTAAAACCACTGTGACAAAAGTAGAAATAGGTCATTGATAGCAATTTCTCCTTTTTTTTAAACAAAGTTCTATAAAGAGACCTTTTGAAAACATATAGAAGTTTAAATGGTACAAAACAAACAACAACTAAGTCAATATGTGAAAACCTTGTTACAAAAGTAGAAATTACTCCTTTAGAGCAGTTTCTTAATCTGTAACACCATTTTCAAGAGGGGACTATTTACAGTTTGAAACATACAGAAGTTAGAATTTAAAAATCTAACAATTTTTCCAAAAGGATGGCAGTTAATGGAGGAAAAACGACACAGACTATTCCGAGGATGATAATAACATTACCGTCCAGGTTTTTGTCAGAGCCCACTGAGATAACATAGCCATTTTGGAAACCCGCTGTATTTATACAAAATTTATTGATTTTAAATGTGATCATGATTCATTTGGACATTTAGTAACATTCAGGATTTATATAGGACACTGGTCATTGATGCTTTCACTTTCTGAAAGTTTTCCTAATTTAATTGACAAATTTTGTCTAGCCGACAGTTCATAATGTTATCGGAAGTGTATGTATATTCAGATAGTCAGGTGTAAATGACATCAATTTGTGAAGTAATTTGGATTACGTTGATGCTGTCATTTATTCTAGCTGATTTATTTCTACTTAAATCAATGGATTGGCTGTCATGCATCCATGCATTGCAGTAAAGGAGACCAGTATCAAAATGTATGGCACCCCGATATGAAAAATATCGGCGCCAGTCATTTTCACCAATCGGCGTTTCCTGAAGCCACATTTAAAAATCTATTGCAAATGGTGCCAAATGCGAAGCCCACCGGGATCCCTGAAAATGCTTGTTGAAATGGTGAATATACAAATCCCTGGTTATGCACCATTTCAATACCAATTCTGTAGATTTCTAACCTTATTCCCCAAAAAATCCAAGCAATATTCAATGCAGGAGTTGTGGGGATTATACCATTATTGTAAAATTGGCTCATCTATAACCCACTGTCTGTCCTTTTTTCTTATTTGACCCATTACCATACAGTCTAGTGTAAGAAATATCCTGGTGTATCTAGCTTCACAGAATATTAAAGTTTCACTTACTGATAAATTTTGTTGTGAGTAGTGTAAATCAAGCCTTGTTGCACCAAAAGGGTCATCTTTCTCTGACAAAAAAGTATATGTTTAACCCTTTACCAGACAACAAAATTTTAGCCTTGTCCAAATTGAAAGCATTTGCAGACGACAATTTCAGTGTGGCTCAATGGAGCAATTTTTCATTGATAGGGTAGAAAACATTGTGGGAAAAGGAGAAAATGCTGGTTACCAGCATTTTCCCACAATATTTTCAAAAGGCATCTTTCCCAGGGTCGTTAAAAGTCAGCATTGTGTGAATGATCCTGTACAAGCATGAGAAAGAAGGCATTTGAAACAATGTGTGAAAAGGAGAAAATGCTGTTAACCATCATTTTTACCCCTGATGCACAATGTTTACTATCCTTTCAAAGACGAACCCTATCATTACAGCCATCGTTAATTTTCCTTCTGCAAATTGGTTTTAATTACGAAAGGTATGAACGATTGTTATATGGTAAAGAGTTAGATATAACTTGTCTGATATTGTAAATTCAACTATTGCTTTTTTCAGAAATGTTAATTCTCTACTAAACCACAAAATGTTTGCCTTTTCTAAATTGAAAGCCTTTGCTGATGACAAGATGCTATGTTATTCAAAACATGAAACTTCTTTTTAAAAGGGTTGAAAACATTGTGGGAAAAGAAGAAAATGCTGGTTATCAGCATTTTCTCCTTTTCCACTATGTTTTCAAGAGCCTTCTTTTTTTAGGGCCGTTAAAACTCGGGATTGTTCGGTAATGGTTAATCTAGAAAGAAGGTAAATGACAGAGTATTTGAATATTGTTTCAGGGTTTTGGCGAAAGACTGACACATACCTGGAATACCCAGACATTCACTTTAAAAATGAATTGCTGATGGTTGCAGAATTAGAAGATGAGGGAGACTATCTTACATACAGCACCTTTCAAAACTACAACAATCTGCAACAAACAAATCTGAGAGTCCCTCTCATAACGGTAACTTAACATGAAGTTCATTTACAAGAACTTTGGTATATTATACAAGTTGGTTTAGGTTTACTAGGAAAATTGTTCGTGTTCATCTTTTTTGAGGTAGATTCTTGATTTGTTTTCATTACCATGCTTGTGTATGTATTATGACTATATATGTACATATGTACGTGTCTGAATAGAATATCTATCTATCTTAACCCATTACCTAGCAACAAAATTTTTAAACTTTCCAAATTGAAAGTATTTGCAGATGACAAAATAATTGTCTCTCAAACTCATAAGTTTGTGTATTGAATGGTAAAAAACATTGTGGGAAAAGTAGAAAGTGCTGGTTACCAGTGTTTTCTGCTTTCACCACAATGTTTCAAAAGTTCTCTTCTTGAGTGTCATTAAGAATTGATAAAGGGTTAGACTGTAAAGGTCTGTATCAGACAACAAATTTAACACTGGTCCAAATAGAAAGCACTTGCAGACTGCAAATAAAATAAATGGTGCTGAGGTGATGAAATTGTCTTTGTCAGGGTAGAGAACATCATTGGAAAAGAAGAAATACTGATTTCCAGCTTTTTCTGGTTTTTCCGCTGTGGTTTCACAAGTTATCTTTGTCAGGGTCATTAAAAGTTAAAATTATTTGGTGAAGGATTTAACTGCCTAACGCCACATAAGAATATTTTAGACTCATCTATCCATATTAAAAACATTTTTATACAATCAATCAAATTAGACTCAAATCATGGGATTTGTCTGTGATAGAGGTAGAAAGGGGTAGAAAACATTGTGGGAAAAGGTGAAAATGCTGATTATCTGCATTTTCTTCTTTTCCCACGATGTTTTCAAAGGCCTTTTTTTATCAAGGGTTAAGACCCAAAGGTAGTGATTTTATATTTCATTTGTTTTGAATCTTACCATATGAGACTATAAAGAACCAAGATCAGTCTGCACATCCTGTACAGTCTGATTTTGGATCTATAATCTCCTTGAAATTAAATTAAGTGTGCTGAACAGTGTAAGAGTTTAATTAATATTACCTTTTTTGTCAGTCAGCAGTGCGGACCATTTGAATTTTTTGTTATGAGTGTCCAGATGAGAATGAAATTTTATAAAATTCTGTTTTATTCTTAGCTGTAGCCACTATAAGACACTATAAGACAGCTGTTCATGACTGCTTTTGTAAAGTATTACCTCTGAATCTCAAAATACATGTACTCCTTCTGTCTTTACCTCCAGCTGTGCTTTTGAATTCAGATGGTTGTTTTTTTTTTTCTTTGTATCTGGATGTATATTGAAATGAAATGAAAGTTAATGAAAAATGTTTCAGTCAAGGGAAGAAGATGTAAATAGAGATGGGAGGCCAGATTATTTATTGTTAGATATAGAACTACCTCTCTTAGACACAGAAAAAGTACACGGCATCAGAGCTATACTTATATTTGACTTCAGGCTATATGTAAGTACATTTTATTACTTATATCATTACAACACAACTTTTAATGTTTGTTACTGAGTTGCAGTGAAGCCAAAACATTGGTTAACTTAAAACTTATTTCTGAAAGATTAATGTAAAGCTTGTTTTGTCCTCCAGGTTTACAGAAATAGCACTACAGTCAGTCCTTCAATGGTAGAGACACTCACTAATAGAGTCTGGTTCAGTGTTATCCAGAAAGCATGAGGATGTGAAATGACACTATTGAATAAATGAACAAGTGTGAAATATGTGTAAAACCTCTATTTATAGAAACAAATAATGACAATCAGGTATAAAAGTATTCCACATAGAGTAGAAGTCTGCTTGATTTTAATGTTTACTTAATGACTTTTTAAACATTCTTGTTAAACAGTGACATTATGAATCCCTCAGGAATTGAATGAGACACCATGAAAAAAAAAAACCCTGTTTTTTTTTAGCATTTTGGCCATTGCCTTTTTTCAAGTTTTGAAACACTTATCCATCTAAAACATTTTTAAGCATGTATTACTTCAACCATCGTGTTTTACAAGATTTGTTATAGAAGATGTGTAAAAAGACTTGTAAAGTATATAAACAATAAATATGAATAAAGGTCCATTACATGAATACAGGAAACATCGTTGCTTCTGTCTAGAGAAATTTCCTGTATTTAGCAGTATCTCCTTTAGTCAGATATTTCAAAAGTAGTCAACACTTCAAATTTGTTTGCCTAAGGTGTTCGGTTAACCTTTTACCAGACAACAAAATTTTAGCGTTGTCCAAATTGGAAGCATTCACAGACAACAAATTAAATGTTACTTAAAACATGAAATTTGTTTTTCAAATGGTAGAAAACATGTGCGGGAAAAGGAGAAAATGCTGTTTACCTGCATTTTCTCCTTTTCCCACAATGTTTCAAAAAACCTTCTTTTTCTGGGTTGTTAAAATCCTTGATTGGGTGATAAAAGGTCATACATCAGTCTATAGATTGACCCTTTACCACACAATCTTTTGACAACTCTAAAGAATAAGGCTTTTGAAAACACTGTTGGAAAAGGGGAAAGTTTCTTCTTTTCCCACATTGTTTTCTACCCTATTAAAGAGAGAAATCATCATTTGAGCTACTTTTGATTTGTTGCCTGCAAGTGCTTTGAATTTGGTCCAGTCCAAAATTTTGTCTTTTGGTAAAAAGTAAATGAATTCATATTCCTTTTCCAGCAATTTTCCACCTTGACTATGGAAAGTATGGCCTATATCAACTATGACAGTCCCAAACCTGGAGCCACATTTACAGTTATAGGGGACCTTCTATTTAGTCAGAAAGAGCCCCTGTCTCACAGAGGGACAGATAACAGATACAATGTATGTATATAGAGGATATTTGGTTTTTTTTTTTTCGGTGAAAGATCAAAACTTATTTCATTGACTGAACATCATCAGTCACATTTTCACAAGTGGTGCAGCCACAAGTGAAAATATTACCGATGAGGTTCACTTGAGGAAATAAATTTTGATCTTTCAAAGAAAAAAACAAATATTCTATTTATTTCATGCTTCTAACCCCTTTTTCGTTGGGACTTTCATCAAAATTCATTACAGTTGTTTTCAGCAATTCCCTGTGACATGCCCCTCCAACATAACAACGCATTACAGTATTATGTAAAGCACAAGAAGTATAGGGTAAATGAGCATAAATTATGTCATATTTCCCTCTGGTTGAATGGCATGCGCTGTTTATCTAGGTAACTTGTGCATTGGAACTACTATTTCCTCCTTCAATTGAAGAGTTAAAAATATGAAATCTTTTTTTTTTTTCTTTGGTCGTAGCCATGAAATATCAAACCATAATCCACCATTATTTCTCGATAAACTACTGCAAAGCATGAAATAAAACTAGTTAGCTCTGACAGGTGTTTTCAAAGAAAATGTTGATGGATGGTGGTCTGCGTCATGCAAAAACTTTGACATTTTATAGTATCTCTGTCATTACTGAAGATATTTACTTCAAACTTGGACTAGTTGTTAGCTATCAAAAGGACAACCTGTATGACAAGAGCAGGTAACTATCAAAAATAGTTTTGACACAGTTTTGCCCCTTTTTTGACTAAGAAACTGCAGCCAAGCTTTGGCACCAGATTTAGGTGCTCTTCTTTTCCACAGGAATGAAGTAACCCTGTACCAGACGACAAACTTTTAGACTTGTTCAAATTGAAAGTAATTGCATACAACAAATTACATGTGACTCAAAAAACTAAAACATGTCTTGGGATGGGTAGAAAGCGTTGTTGAAAAAAAAGAAATACTGGTTACCAGAATTTTATCATTTTGCCTTAGTATGATCAAATGTCTTCTTTCTCATGGTTATTAACCCTTAAAGCTCCTTTCACAACATTAATTTCCTATGCGGCTACTGTAGATCAAAGATCAGACTGCACAAAACATGCAGCCTGATCCTTGATTTACATTATTAGTTGTACGGTCAGGTGGCAGGGGACTTGGAAACTTGTTCACGGCTGTGGTGAATCATGTCGCCCGGAGACGAAGGCGAGGTGGCGACATGATTCACCACAGCCGTGAACAAGTTTCTAAGTCCCCTGCCACCTTACTGTACAATGAATTTATTATACTGCAAAGTTTTACCATTCCAACGTTTGTTAAGCGAATTTTACCTGTTTTTCGATTTAAAAAATTGAGTACGCTGACGAAGTAGAATTTCCCTTCTGAGTGCCCCAATTCAATGAAAACTGACGTCACTGGGAACTGACATCACTGAAACCTTGGTAATATGTGCTAAAACGTGCAGCTTGGCGCATAATTTGATGTTAATCTTGATCGACGGCCATTTTGGATGTTGTGTTGATAGTGTAGTCATGTATACGGGGCTCCCGAAAGGGAAACTGCTTTTATGTTGGTTTTGCCAGTGTACATGACATATATGTTCGGGACATATTATCCAATCAGATCAGGAGAAATTTCTTTGCAGTATAATAATGTCTGCTTTGTCCGCTTTGGGAACTGGAAAAGGTGTTTGTTTAGGTTTTGTTGGACTAAAAATTTGTTTACAGCTCCTGAAATTTGTAAATGCAAGTTACATTTTCTATTTCCGACATTAGAATTTGACATTCACAGTCATTTTGCTGCTATCCATGATTATAATTACGTTAATAGCATTGACAAATGTTCATGTCATTGTGCTTATATCATTGTATATTTTCTTTTATCCTTTATTGTAGGTATCTATCATAGACAGTACCAGTATCTATGCAGAGGATTACCTATTTGCAAACATCTTTACCAAGTATGTGTCTAGAAACATCTCCACCTTCCTGCATGCACCTTATTCAGTTTGGAGTACAGGACGAGCAGTGGGTCAACCCTTCATTCTCTCAGCAAACATCTCGTATCCGGAACAAGAGTTCACCTACAGGCCTGGGTTCTGGTACCTCATTAAGTGGGGCTGGGTCCAGTATGTGTCAGTGCTATTACTGTTCCTGTTTGTGTTTGACAGAATTAAGATATTTATATTCCAAAACCAGATTGTGAAGACTATGGTAGATAAGGCACGGAAGAATGATAAAGTCCAATAATAGTAATTAATTAACCTTTAAATATACAACAAAATTTTACACTTTTCCGCCTTGGAGGCATTTGCAGACAACAGATTACATGTACCTCAAATGATTTGACATATCACTGAGAAGTTAGAAAATATTTTGAGAAAAGGAGGAAATCCTTCTGTCCAGGGGTCTATAAAACTTACGATTGCATGCTAAACAGTTGAATCATTTGAATTCATTACCATGAGACACAAATTTGAAGCAGTTGGCTTTAAAACATCCTTGTACAATACAGGTGATCGACTAAAGTTTAAACCTTTTCTACTAAAGCTACTGCTTTGATGATCCTTAGATAGAAGGCTTTTGGTAAATATTGCTGGAAAAATTGATGGTAACCAGCATTTTCTCCCTTTCCTACAATGTTCTCTACCCCCTATGGAAAACGAATTGCATCAGTTTAGCCATATTTATCATCTTCAAATTCTTTGAATATTGATATAGTTTTGTGAAGAGCTGATGTCTGAATTCCAATGGAAGCATTTTAGGAATTGAAGACTTAACAACGTAAGTCACAACTTTTTTTAATGGACAGATTTTTTTTAAACTTTGCACATGCAAAGCTCATCATGTCTCTAGGGGATCACAGTAAAAAAAGATAGGGGTCACCGTGCTCATTTCTGAGAAATTTGCCTTTGAAAAAGGTATATATAAAGCTCCAAAATTCATTCATTCATGCTTATATTGGATTTAACACGCTATTCTTTAATAGTCAGTTAAACAGGGAAATTATCGGAAGAATATACAAATATACATCATTTCAATGAAAATTCATTTAGTTTTGCACAAAAATATATAAAAGCCTGGTTTTGAGCATGGTAAATGTACAAATATTCATGTTTTATATTAACCATCGAGATAGAAAGGGAGATAATTTGACCGAATTCAGGGTTGATTTTTAATAAATACATACTTTCTAATGGACAGATTTTTTTTTCAAAATTTTTACACTTGTAGCATTTATAATTTTAAACAATAAGAAAAAGTAAAAATGGCACCTATCCATGCTTATTTCGTCAGAAAACAGGGATGAAGGTCACTGTGGAACTTAATTTTTTCAAGGGAAAAAATAGGATAAAAGCTCAGCAGAAACAGTGGGAATAGGAGAAATTGCTCATTTAGAGCGATTTCTCCTTTTTTAACAATAATTTTCAAAGTGAAATCAGTTATACTTCACAGCTTCAAATTTCCTGCTTTTGTTTGATTGTGTGGGGTGAATCGCCATGTCAACAGTATTTTAATCATTTGATAGTGACAATTCACAAAACCATTTTTTTCTCTATACTAATACTACCCGAAGAAAGTGCTACCTGTTTCAGTGCACCAGTAGTGTTACCATATGTGTCAAAAATACATAGGTGCACTTTTGATTCACTATCCATGATAAAAGCACATGCACAGTAGGATGCACACGAATATTTGTGACATACATGGGGTGATAAGAAAGATCGTGGACCACCTCGTTATTTTGAAAACTACTACACTTAGGATTATACAGATTTGCATAGATGAGCATTAATTATCTGGTAACTGACTCACGCTTTCAAATGTTGTCATATTAAAGTAGGTAGAGTATGACGTCATTTTAATGACGTCATATACTGCATTAGTGGTCCAAAATATCGGACAACGTTTTATTTGAGCTGAGAGTAATCATAAAGTTTTGCGTCAAACTCGGAAAGTATTTATCGGAAATCAAAACCGATTTAGAAACAGTTTAAGGGGACTCTGCACTCAAGGAATCTGATATTCGTACATGGATCGGACCGGTTTAGACAAGGGTGCGATACTGTTAAAGATGACCCTAAATCTGGCCGTCCATCAACATCAGTCACAGACAAAATCATAACGGATGTAGAGCAGCATGTAAAACAAGATCGCCGAGATGCTGTCAGGAAAATAGCTGACACATTTGACATTTCATATATAAGTACTTAGGAGATTTTGACTGAGAGTCTTGGAATGTCGTGTGTTTGCACAATGTGGGTACGTCGGCAACTGACGCCCGAGAAAATGGGGGTTAGGGTCGAAATCTGTTAAGAAATTTCAGAACGCATTAGGGTAGAGGGGTCAAACTTTACTGATCGTATTGTAACATGCGATGAAACAGAGGTACACTTTACCGACACTGAATCTAAACGACAAAGCAGCGTATTGAAACATCCAACATCGCCTTCCGCTAGTAAAGCCAACCTTTCTAAGTCACTTGGTAAAGTTATCTACATCAAGTATTTCTGTTCTCCTGTTTTTCTTCTAAATCATGTTGTATCTTTACATACTACAGTCAATTCTGAGTTTTATGCCCACATTATTCAAATAAATTTCACGAACACCATACGAAAAACACAGCCAGAAGTCCTGCGGAGTGACGTCAATTTACACCAAGATAACGCCCAAGCTCATAAAGCCACATTTGTACTAGAAACTTTGCAAAAACTAAACTAAGAAACACTTGCCAACGCTCCTTATAATTTAGTCCCGACTCCATGTGATCTCTGACTAGTTCCTGTTTTGAAAGATTTTCTATGTGGCATACACTACGAGAGCAGAGAGGAGCTAACCCTCGCTACGACCGGGTCCTTCATAGTAACGTCACGTGATGCGCTCCCACACGTGCTTCGCGCATCGAAATCAGGAATGAATACATGCATAGAACTCAAAGGAGGTTACTTTCAAAAATAGTGAACACTCCAAGTTGTTTTTTATAACAATATTCAGATACTGGCACTGGTCCACGTTCTTTCTGATCACCCCTCGTACATCGTTAAATTGTTACCAGTAGTGTCTGGATTTGCTACTCCTGATGCTAAGGACAACTAATTCATAACTCTTTATTAAAGATAAAATTTCAGACATGGCCAGATTGAAGGGATTTATTTCTTTGCCACACAATCCTGAATTCCAAGGACCCTTAGAAAGAAAGCTTTTGAAAACATTGCAGAAAAAGAAGAAAATGCTTGTAGCCAGCATTTTCTTCTTTCCCCACAATGTTTTCCACCCTTCCCAAAACAAATTTCCAATTTTGAGTCACATTTATGTTGTTTTCTTCAAATGCTTTCAATTTGGACAAATCTAAAATTTTGACTTTAGAGTTAAGGGAGACTATTTGCATGTGTCAGGGACAATTGGATTTGTTTATGGAGGGTTAGAAAACATTGTGATAAATGGAGAAAATGTTGGTTACTAGGATTTTCTTCTTTTCCCACATTGTTTTCAAAAGTCTTCTTCCTTGGGGTCAGAAAAAACAACAGATTGTTTGATAAAGGAATAAAGTGTTTTTTTTTTTTTTAAGAAAGTTGAGACTGAAGTCAGTCTAAACTTTGATCTGCTCTATCTGATGTTTTGTTAGATAATGGTAAGGCCAAACTAGCCTTTCACTAATTTTAGCTTTTATTTTTGACTGAAAATCTTTCAAAATATAATTTTCAGTGTTTTAAGTAATAACACATTACCTCCAGCAGATGACCAAGGTCTGTATTTACCAATCATCCTGAAGAACATTCATGATTCTCAGTCTTATTCTCAAGAATTTTTTTAAATTTGAAAGTAACACAACTTATGATTGGCTAAACCAAACGGTTTAGCCAATCAGAAGTTGTGTTACTTTGAAATTTACAGAATCTTTGAGAATAAGTCAAAGAATGTTCTTAAGAATGGTTGGTGAATATGCGCCCGGATTGTCTTGGAGTTGATCTCATGTAAAAGGAGGAAATATAGATTGTAATGAGCAGATTCATTTTTGCCACTTTTTTTTTACCCTCAGATGTATTCATGCATCAAACATGATTATCCAAATATTACAAGTGTATACACAAAACACACCATTTAAAATGCTGCTAATTTGTTTCTGGGGGGTAAAGGGTTAGGCATGTTTGATTTTCATACATGTTTTGTTCAAGGTTGTAAAATGTTTAAAGATGAAAAAGAGTAACTGACATCTGATCTTTTTTTGACTTATGTTCATTTTTTAAATGTTACATGTACTTGTAACTAAGATTTGATTTTGCATATTTATTTATTTTCTTAAAAATGTTTTGAATTTCCTTCCTACATATTTGGAAAAACATATCATCATTTAATTCCGTCCATTTACATGCTTTTGAAGTTTGACGGTGGAGTATAGTATCTGTACAACTTTTTTTCTTTTTTTTAAGTGAAGAGTTCATAAGTATTTTGGTACATCTGTTGTTGATTTAGTATTTAAGAATATGACAAATTTGGAACTGTTCACAGTAAGCAAAATTGACATTTGTCCATAGACTTTAGGTCTGTCACAACAGAAAGTTTTTGTTATATTTAAAAAATTTGCATGTAAAATTATTTGTCATTTCGCAAGGTTACTTGCAGGAGAAGACTCTCAGTGCATTTGTTGAAATCTGCGACTCTATTCTACACGACAGTATGTTAGACTGGTCCAGGGATCGTATATACACATACGATATAAGATCCCTGACTGGTCCAAATTGGAAGTATTTGCATGCGATGAAATGAATGAAGTTCAGATAATTAGATTTGTTTCTGAAAGGTTAGAAAACATTGTGGGGAAAGGAGAAAATGCTGTTAACCAGCATTTTCTCCTTTTCCCACAATGTTTTCAAAAGTCTAATTCCCAGGCTTGTTAAAACTTGTGATAGTGTAGTAAAGAGTTAATAGAGAGTTGAAATAATCCTATAGATACTAGGCTACTTACAGTATGAGAATACTGTAACAGTAAATGTACTTAAAAACTCATGTTGTTATTTGTAAATAGTATTTTTGTATAATGAGGTGTACATTATGTAAATTTGATGTGATATCAAGTAAATATAAGTATTTTTCCTTTTGCCTCAGTTCTTATTTACTTGCATACTTGAGTGATTATATTTCAGTAGTTGGAGGAAAAATCATACTGATGAAATAGACTAGAATTGTCCATGAGAAAACAGTACCACTATGGCAGCCCATTGTTATCTTTGTGCAGTGAACTTCATCTTTAACTATAGTGACATAATCAACCTTTACCATTGACTGCACAGACTAATTTTAGATCTACTATAAATTATTGCAAATTAAACAAGCATTTGAAGGAAATGGAAATACTTTTTTGTATTTCTTTTACGTGCGTGGAAAACATTCAGGGAAGGGAGCAAGAGCAATTTTTTTTTTCCAGCAGGCTCTATATTTCAAAATCAAAGTCCTGAATAGCAGATTTGTGGAACAGTATTAAGCTATGACAATAATTATTACGGTGTAATGAAATATAAGATTTCCATTACATGTAATGCATGTAAATGTATATGTAATGAGTAAGTGGAGTTAGCAAGCGCAAGGAAAATTGACGGTTGTTCTTCCAGGTAGGATGCACATTAATTTATTTTATTACTTTGATCCATCAACCTGACACAGTTTTATGCTGGTATAAGATTTATGACTGTATGTAAATGTATACGAGGCATGATCAGAAAGAACGTGGACCAGTGCCAGTATCAGAATATTGTTGTAAAAAACAACTTGAAGTGTTTACTATTTTTGAAAGTAACCTCCTTTGAGTTCTATGCACTTATTCATTCTTGATTTCCACAGGCGAAACATGTGTGCTAGCATGTCACGTGACTTTACTATCAAGGACCAGGTCATAGCAAGGATTAGCTCTTCTCTGCTCTCGTAGTGTATGCCACATAGAGAATCTTTCAAAAAAGGAACTAGTCAGAGGTCACATGGAGTTGTGACTAAATTATGAGGAGCGTTGGCTAGTGTTTCTATGTTTAGTTTTTGCAAAGTTTCCAGTACAAGTGTGGCTTTGTGAGCTAGGGCGTTATCTTGGTGTAAAGTGATGTCACTTGGCAGGACTTCTGGCTGCGTTTTTTGTATGGTGTTTGTGAAATTTATTTGAATAATGTGGGCATAAAACTCAGTATTGACTGTAGTATGTATAGATACAACATGATTTAGAAGAAAGTAGAACAGAAATACATGATGTTGATAACTTTACCAAGTGACTTAGAAAGGTTGGCTTTACCAGCTGAAGGCAATGTTGGATGCCTCTATACACTACTTTGTTGTTTAGATTCAGTCTCGTTAAAGTGTGCCTGTTTCATGGCGATCAGTAAAGTTTGATCCTCTACCCTACTGCGTTCTGAAATTTCTTAACAGATGTCCACCCTAGCCCCCATTTTCTCGGACGTCAGTTGCCGAGGTATCCAACTTGTGCAAACACGGGACATTCCAAGATCGCCAGTCAAATCTCCTGAGCACTTCTATATGAAATGTTAAATGTGTCGGCTATTTTCCTGACAGTATCTTGGCGATCTTGGTTTACATGCTGCTCTACATCCGTTATGATTTTGTGTATGACTGATGTTGATGGACGGCCAGATTTAGGGTCATCTTTAACAGTATCGCATCCTTGTCTAAACTGGTCCGATCCATGTACGAATATCAGATTTCTTGAGTGCAGAGTCCCCTTAAACTGTTTCTACATCGGTTTTTGTTTCCAATAAATACTTTCCGAGTTTGGCGGAAAACTTTATAATTACTCTAGGCTCAAATAAAACGTCGCCCGATATTTTGGACCACTAATGCAGTATATGACGTCATGAAAATGACGTCATACTTTACCTACTTGAATATGACGACATCTGAAAGCTTGAGTCAGTTACCAGATAATTAATGCTCATCTATGCAATTTTTTGTAATCCTACATGTAGTAGTGTCCATAATAATGAGGTGGTCCACGATCTTTCTGATCACCCTTCGTAGGACTGTATATATGGTAGTGACAAAAACGAGGTACACCCCTGTAAAAACAGAGACATTATAAAATGTCAAAGTTTTTCCATGATGAAGCAGATGACATCATCATAGATGCAGATGAAGCTTTTTTTTTTTTTAAATAAGCCATGGTAAAAAAAAAAAATCTATGAAACAGGTTCTATGCTAATACAAGTACAACGCAAGTTCAACATAAATTTCTTTATTTTCTGATCGATACTGAATGTGTAACATGACATTATACACAATGTATACTTGCTGTATATAACATGATCTTTCCATATACTCATAGTAGCATTAAAAATTTGAATAACTTGGCAACCTTTCACTATCTACAATTTCTACAGGAGACTGATAAGCACTGATAAAGTAGACTCTTACCTGATATGACTTTTCTTTCATATGAAGACAGACTACAAAGCACAATTAAAACAAGCACACACCCACACACATGAATTGATGGGAAGATTAACTTACAATTAACTCTGTACCACACAACAAAACTTTGGAGACGTCCGAATACAAAGCTGTTGCAGACAACAATTTAGATGTGGCTGGAATTATGTTTTTTGGCTGTGAAATGGTAGATAACACTGTGGAAAAAGGAGAAAACGCTGGTTACCAGCACTTTTTCCTTTTCCCACAATGTTCTCAAAAGCTTTCTTTATCATGGTTGTTAAAACTCAGGATTGTGTGGTAAAGGGTTATGCAAAAGAAGAGTTTTAAGTGCTAAAATTTGTCTACTTTTCTTTGTATTTTTCCTATTGTTTTAGTGCAAAAGTAAAGTTATAAGGGCATTTGCAGTCATTGTAGATCAAAAGCAGACTTCACAGAATGAACAGTCTGATCTTTGATCTATACTGTCGGCTAGTTTGATCTTAACCTATCAGGAAAATTTTTCCATTGACAGCGAAAATGTACTTTAAGACATCCACGAAAGTTAAATATGTTTGTTCAGTATAGAAAGACTTATACATGTTTATCATTTTGATAAAAAGTCTTTGCCTAAGAAAAAGTAGCAATTCAACCCTTTCCAATATGATAAATTTTAGACTCTTCCACATTCAAAACATTTGCAGACGAAAAATCCAAAATTGGTAAAAATGAGCTGAAGTTCTGTGATAGGACAGAAATCATAGAGGAAAAAAGAAAAAAATGCTGGTCACCAGCATTTTCTACTTTTTCCTCAATGTTTTCAAAAGCTTTCTCCCACAGTGTCATTAATGCAGTTTACAGACACTGCCAGGTTCTGACTGACTTTTAAGCCCATTTAAAACCATAATTAATTTAAATTTTTTGGTGTCCAAAAGTACTGTTCTACTGCAAGTTGCCAATACTAAACATTTAAGATCAGATCCCCCCCCTGAGTTTTAACGACCCTGAGTGGGAAAAGGAGAAAACGCTGGTAACCAGTATTTTTTCCTTTTCCCCACAATGTTTTCTACCCTTCCCAAAACAGATTTCAATTCTGCAATTGCTCTGACTTTGGACAAGTCGAAAATTTTATAGTATGGTAGAGAGTTTGCTTTATCTAAATTGCCATTTATAGCTTCCTAAAGGTAAGATTAACATTACGCACACCTCTTTCATTATAACCAAAGCAAACACTGAATGTGACAGTACGAGAAACAGCAAAACATTTCCATACATCACTTTATGTCGTTCAAAATATATATCTGTAAAAATTAACCCTTTACCACACAATCCAGTGTTTCAATGACACTAATGTAGATGGTCTGTGAAAGCATTGTGGAAAAAGGAGAAAATGCTGGTAACCAGCATTTTCTCCATTTTCCACAATGTTTTCTACCCTATCAATGACAAGTCCCATCGTTTAATTAACAGTCAACTTGACGTCTGCAAATACTTTCAATCTGGATTTGTCTACAACTTTGCTGTCTGGTAAAGAGTTAAAACACCCTAAAAGCAGGCAAGTATCGGTGGAATGTAGGACCTTTTGGTCATGGACCTTTAATCCAGAATGTTTTAGTCAAGGATGTTTTGGCCAGCTGAAAGTACAAAGTAGAACGCTTTGGCCAAATGTTGGTTTAACATGTGCAGTGGATGTCTTTTAAAAACACTGTGGGGAAAGGAGAAATCTTCTGTTAAACGATAAAGCACTGTGTAAATTATTTGAAAATATCTGTGGAAAAGAAAAGATTTTTCTTTCTTCTGCAGCTGAAGATATTAGAGGACATTGTGGGAAAAGTTAAGATTACTTGTAACAAGCACGTTAACCTTCCTCACAATAATTTCTACGTCGTCGGATTAAAACATCCTTGGAAAATTACAAGTTATTGGATATGAATTAATTTTGATATTAAAATAATGATATGGTATCAGATAATATTGAAATAGAGAAGTTCCTGCAATGAAACATTTCCAATTCTTATTCTTACTATTCTTGGGCCAAATGTTATTTTTAAGCAGAAAAATGCATTAAATGAACTTTCTCTGCTTCTTTTTTTTCCTAATACTACATACTTTAAGCATACAAATTCCATTTATCATATTTCATGTTTTAAAACAACATTTGGTCAAAACGTCCTACTTGTACTTTTAGCTGGCCAAAATTTCCGTGGCCAAAATGTCCTGGCCCAAATGTCCGTGGCCATAACATCCATCCACCATATCGGTAGGCTTAAGAGGAGGTAAGTAGTTTTCTATATTTATATATCCTAGTTCTTTCCCATATACTAAAGTATACTGTTTGAAAGGCTGTGGAAAGAAGTGTTCAGAGTTGTTGGCTGCAATACTGTTTCATAAGGTAAGATTTTTTTTTTTCATATTACAAGGATTGGCATGACACTGTTCTTCCATGATGAACTTTTCATCAAAACAATTTTGTCAGTGACAGAGATTGAAAAGCAGTCCCTTTTATGCAGCTAAGATAATTAAATATGCTTAGTACAATGTAGATCAAGATCAGACTGGAAAAACAAGCAGTCTGATCTAAGGTCTACACTGACCAATATTGTGCAAGAAATTCTTCTAAAGTGGTGTCAAAATTAAGTACTTGGACCTGTTATACTTCCTCCTTTTTTCTTTATCAAGAAAGTAAGGACTGACCATTTACAGTCCAAATGTCTTGGTCCATATACATGTATGAAGTATCTGCAGACAACAAACTCAGTGTGTCTAAAATGACAGGCTTTCTCTTTAAAAGGGTGGAAAACCTAGAGGGAAATGGAGAAAATGCTGGTGAACAACATTTTCTTTTTTCCTAGAATATTCACTTCCTCTGGTCATTTTTTTGGTAAAAAAAAAAACATTTACAAGCAAAAGGTTGGTAATCACAGACAAATATGGAATACATTATACAGTCAACATAGAATATTGGGATTTCAAAATTTATTATCACATAAAGTAAAATACTGTGTTCAAAAATGTGGCTAATGGCTTTTATCATCAAAGAAAAACATTCATTTTTCTTTCTTGATAAAGGCAGTTTGCCAAGATAATGAAAAAGAGTGTTTTACTTTATGTGATATATTGTATTTTAACTCTTTACCACACAGTCCCGACTGTTAACCACCCTGAGTAAGAAAGCTTTTGAAAACATTGTAGGAATAGGAGAAAATGCTGGTAACCAGCATTTTCTCCTTTTCCCACCATGTTTTCTACCCTTCCTAAATCAAATTTTAATTTTTGAGTCACATTTATTTTGTCGTCTGCAAATGCTTTCAATTTGGACAAGTCCAAAATTTTGTCGTTTGGTAAAGAATTAACTCTTTACCACACAACAAAGTTTTAGACTTGTCTGAACTGAAAGCATTGACAGACGAAAAATTTAATGTGGTTCAAATGTCGAGTTTGTTTCTTGAAAGGTTGTAAACTTTGCGGGGAAAAGAAGAAAATGCTGCTTACCAGTATTTTCTCCTTTCCCCATAATGTTTTCAAAAGGGTTTTTCCCTGGGGTCGATGAAACTCGGGATTGTTTGGTTAAAGCTTAATTCCCTGTTGAATTATTTCTCATTGCAAAATGTGTTATATATAGTTTTATGTACATGAAAATTTCTTAAACGACCTTCAGCTTCAATCTGAACTTGGACTACACTGTGCATTACTTGTGAGATATTCTGGTAAAATTATGCCAGCTTTATCTAGGTCTTATCTTTTTTACCTAAAAAAGTCATTTTCATTTTATTTGGCACTATATAGTAATTCAATATTGATTCTATTCACTTTCAAGCTTTGACAAGAAGGAAAGCACCAGATAATAAAGCAATAAACATGAGCCACGCTCTGGCAAAAGGGGGTTTAGTGCACCTCCGTGATGCAAGATAATAAGCAAGTCGTCACATAATTATGCATCAATAAAGACCATTTAGTCTGAAAACTGACTAGATCATGAGATAGATTGGTCCTTTGATATGCAGAAAACTGACTCATAGCAAAAAGTTTCGGCCCAGGTCAGCCTGTGTAGACTGCGCAGGCTGACCTTGGTCAATCATTTTTGCAGATGCAATAAGCCCCCTTTTCAAAGAGCACAGATTTTAACTGTGTGAATAAACAAAACTCTAATGTTGAGAAAATTATTAAAGCATTCTAATAAATTCTAAACTACAGCTATTTCTTTTATCAATCAGCCTCTTAATTTGTTAAATAGCTTTCCATGGTTCATTTGTTAACCTATAACCAAACAATCCCAACCTTCAACAACCTTGTGGATAAACCCTTTTGAAAATATTGTAAGCATGGGAGAAAATACTGGTAGTCAGCATTTTCTCCTTTTCTTTCCATGTTTTCTGCCTTTTCAAAGACAAATAACATCATTTGAACAACATTAGAAGTGTCGTCTGCAAATATGGATCAGTCCAAAATTTGTCTGATGAAGAGTTTAAAATGCATGAATATGTGACTATATCGAGGGAATCATGAAATATAATTTTAAAGTTAAACATTCTCTTGGTTATTCAAATACAATTTGAACAAAAAACAAAGTTTCTTGAACTTTTGGCACACTTTAAAAGAATTCATTAATCCCCTACCAAATTTTAAAGACTCTACGAAAGACTTAATCCATTACCAAACACAACAGCAGCAGTTTTGAATGCACTAATGTTCAATGAGCGTTATCACTACACTTTTTTATCCAATCTACATACATTTCAGCAAACTCTATATGATCTTATTACTACCTGAAATAATTTTGCAGATGATTTGAAAATATCTGTCTGAAATGTGGATAATTCATGTGAATAATCTTACTAAAAAGAAAGTCCGCAACAAACGCATAGCCAAAATATAAATCACCTCAGCTGGGATTGGAACGCGTATGGTAAAGATCCAATTTTAACGCAGTACAAAAGACCAATACACTAACCACTGAGCTACAGAGAATTCTCCCTAACACAGTTGCTAGGTATTGATTTTATACAGCTAGAAGCTATGTGGTAGGGAAGGAGTGATCTCCTGTAATAATAATGATTTTCTTCCTCCTTTTGCATCAATATTTTCGTAAGGGATCCGCTCCAAGACATAAAGACTGTGTGTAGATGGTCACAAGTAAATGGATACATATGAGCCATGCTCTAGCAAAAGGGGATCTCCATGGTGCATGATACCAAGCAATTCTTCATATAATACTGGATCCATAAAATACATTCTCTTGAAAACTCAACTGGTTCTGGAGGTAAAGTCATCCTTTGAAATGCAGAAAATTTACAAATGCGAAAAAGTTTCGATCCATGTCAGTCTCTATGGACTGGGCAGGCTGACATGGGTTGATATTTTTAGAAGATGCATAAAGCCCCCTTTTCACAGAGCATGTCTCATATGTATCAATATTTTATATTCATAATAATTTTTTTCTGATCTTAGAGATAATTGCAAACAAAAAGATAAGAAACCAAGAGAGCCCTTCACCTTAACTCTGTCACTGTAGAAAATTAAAGTACTAGTATTCATGGAATGCTCAGCTAAACATGAAAGTATAATATTTGAAAAGCAGTAGCTCTACTATAATAAGCTTGATGAACATGTGAGCAACAGATATACATGCCTGTGGTGATTTATCACAGGATTCAGTGAATTAGAAACACATTGCTATCGTTACAGTCCAATTTAACATCACATATGATATCTATTCGAATAACATAGAAATAGTTATTTTCATAGCTCTACACAACTTATGAAAACACTGAGAGGAAAGGAACAGATGGTTCCTACTTTTTCCAACAATGTTTTCTATGCAACTCAGAATAAACCCATTTTCCTTACCCTCAAATATTTCTCCTATGTGTCACTTGTACGACTTAACAGTTTGTCCAAAAACAGCCTGATTAGTAAGATGCTGATACATGCAGAAACTGATACAGAGAAAGAAATCCATGCAATGTGAAAACAAGAAGAATATAAATACTGAAACATGTCTGCTTGCCCAATGTTAAATTCTTTTTTTTTTACCCTTTACCACACAATCCTGTGTCTTATCGACCCTTAGGAAGAAGCCTTTTGAAAACATTGAGGGAAAAGGAGAAAATGCTGCTGAACAGCATTTTCTCCTTTTCCCACAATGTTTTCTACCATTTCAAAAATAAAAGCCACCTTTTGAGTCATGTCGAATTTTATCTGCAAATGCTTTCACTCTGTATGGGTCGAACTCTTTGTTGTCTGATAAAGAATGAAGCAGAATCTTTAAGGCAGACTTAATTTTTAAAAGCAATTTTGTTGCAGATCAGTCAAATGTATCGTTATGAGGGAAAATGAAAAAAAAAACATTGCACCAGGTGACTGTAATGTTCTACTAGATTTCTAAACAATGAAAATATTGTCCCGTTCATATAGCTAGTCTGCTTTCAGTTTTGTCTGCACAAGCCTTGGGTAGTCAACAAATTCTGTTCCGTATCTATAAATAACAGCCAATGAAACTGCACTAGCAGCTGCCCAGAACAGCACATACATCACCTGTTCTGTAACATTTTCTGAAAAATAAAAGAAAGAAGTTACAAGTATTTCACCACAAACAGTTTATTTTCCTATTATCCCTCAGGGATATCAGTTCGGTGCAGAAACTTGTTTTATCATGTATATTGATCATGAAAATTTTGGGCAGATGACCATGGTATAGCATCAGCATCTAGGACATCCAAAACAAAATGGAATGTCACACACTCTCATATTGGACACACAATCCTTGGATAACATGTAAATAGTGCACAAACAACAGCCTTTTTATTTAAGGAGGACAATTAATGTACATTTACATGTAGCTTTTTCTGCCCTCTCCCTCTGTTCAACAAATGTGGTATCCAGCTCGCACAAATCTGAATCAGGTTTAGGGTTTCTTTTAGAATTTGGAACACCAAATCCCATGACAAATAAGGTCCATTTTTTTCCTCTATGTGCTCCACTGTGCATCTTGCATCATTTTAGGTTTTTACTTTCACTGCAAGTGTATCTCTATCAAACACAGGATTCACAAGGCACCCAGGAGAAGCCTCAACTTTGAAACTGGTTTTCTGTCTTTAACTCTTTATGAAACAACAAAATTTCAGTCTTGTCCAAATCGAAAACAATTGCAGACAGAAAAATTAGTGTGACTCAAAAAAATCTAAATTTGTTTTTGGAAGGGTAGAAAACATTGTGAGAAAAGGAGAAAATGCTGGTAACCAGCATTTTCTCCTTTTTCCACAATATTTTCAGAAGTCTTCCTCTGCATCGTAAAATCAGGACTGTTTGGTAAAGGGTTAAAGAGAAATACCTACTTGGATAAGATTCGAAGTGTCCCTTAGTATTTTTGTCCAAATCAGTTCAATTTTTGATGTGCCAATGCCAAGTAGTGCACATGATACCTTACAATATGCATTTTTTTCTTTGCTAGTCATAGCAGCTAGATTCTACCATTTTTTTCATCAAGTGAGATGATGGGTATGAACTTAAACTGCAAATTAAAATTTGGTATAATTTGCAGTCAGTTTAAAGGTGGCCCTTCAGATTTTTGGACGAAAATTTTACAAAAATACAAAAAAATCATCCTTATACTCCCAAAGCCTTTTAATTTTCATTCATAAAACCCCAGTAGTCAAAAACCATCCGAGAGAAATTAGAGATTTACTGTGGCCCAGGTCGACACCGACTAGAAACACGGTCTATTTTTACATGAGCAACTCGCTCATTTACATACCGGAAATACACAGAGGAAGCTTCAAACATAGCATCCGAAGAAGACATCATGGAAAATAATTACATGTTTGTTATTTTATGGAATTTAAGCGTCATTAGTCACGTGCCAATCACTTGACATTCCCACAATGCTTTTTTGATTTCTGGCGTGAAATCTAAAAATACCTTAAGAGGCTACGTAGCCTTTTAAGGAAACACCATCAAAAAAAAATTTTTGTGTAATTTTATGATTCTTAATTATTGATGATTTGTATTGTTTTTTCATATAAATTTCAGTGATACATATATTTTTTAATTTGGTGAGATGTGAAAAATCCAAATACCCACCTTTAACAGAAAAATCAGTTCTCTTACTGTCAATTTGCTTTACTTGTGCAGAGGATTCTAAATTCAGACTGCACAAAGGTACAGTCAAGATTTTGCATGTGCATTATGCAATATACAATTTAGAAATGTTTACTCTATTATTCATTCCCACAGGAATATTAAGTGGATTAAACATAATGCAATACATGTACTTTGTGTGATAGTTTGAGATAGTTTTGTCAATAAAGCCTTAAAATTGCAACACTTTGCTATTTCCCTGACTTAAAATCTTAATGTCATTTACTTGGAAGATTCAGATTCTAAAAAAATCTAAACTTACCATCTGGCAACAGAATGCTGATAAATAACATGGCCATGGCAATTATAAATATCACAGGTATCTGAAATAATACAAAGTCGCATAAATCATATAGAAACATCAGCTAACTTTCAAGAAGCAAATGTTGTACACCCTACAATGACTTATCTCTCAAGAGGTATTTTAGTTGGACTATTCCATCAATGCAAACTTAAAAGATGTATATCAAAAAGCAAACAATACTACACTTACACTTTGAAAACGGAGACGATTCCTCATAGTTAACTCTATACCAAACGACCATACGTTATCTGAAGCCTCAAACAAACAAATCATTCATCCTCAAAATCAAGAAATTCACTTAGAATATAAAAACCAAATTTGTACATATGAAGTAACATTGCTTACTGCATAAAATTTCCAGTCTCTTTCAGGTTGTAATGGGGAAGGTTTGGCAATTCCCTCATTTTCCTCCACTCTGTAGTGGCCCAGGAACAAATCAATGGAGTCTTGTCGGAAACCATCTCCAAAATTATTTTTGAAGTAACGTGTCAGGGAATTCACACCATCATACAGCATGCCTATCCTGGTCCTTTTTCCAGTTCTGTTAAAGGGATAAAGAGTTTGAAAATATGAAGAAATTCCTCATATAAAGCGATTTTTTCAATAATGTTTTGTTTTTAACCTATACATCTCCATTTAGTTTAGACATGCTAATGTAACATTGGATATTAGCAGGAAAACCAGTAACACACCTTTCAATCCTAAACAACATTACAGAATTTTATACATATCCAAATTGAAAGCATTAGTCAGTGAAAAAAAGAATTAAGCTCAAAGGATAAAATTTTCACCTTGAAAGATTAGAAAAACATGGGAAAAAGAGAAAATGCTTGTTACCTGCATTTCCTCACTTTCCCCTCAATTTTTTCAAAAGCCTTTGTCCTAAAGTCATATTCTTGGATTGTGTGGAAAAGGACTACAGATGGCATGAATTGGTTGATATAAAAAAATTCGTCAGTATAATATTTTTTACCTCTTCAAAACATGCTTATCACATTCTTTTTATCACATTTCATGCATTAAGAATAGTGAGACCATTGACACATTCAGATATTGGTTCACAAAAAACAGTGATGTACACATAATTGACTGCAAATTCACAAGAAAACTCAAATATCTTTTCAGGTTTGAAAATAGGTATCTTTTGAAAATAGGTAGGATAACAATACGCTTCAACTTGGATAGCAACCTATGGCTTGGACTGAGTATTGTGCATAGAAAGTACTAATAAAAGTCCAGGGACACATAGAAAAGTATTGACATACCTAAACAAGAACATCATATGCAAGTGCTAATGCTTGAATGCAGTACTTTTCAGTGAAAATTCAAGTAGAAAAAGGTTCATAACTGTGCCAAAATTATTTCAGGGTTACCTGCCTGTGTTGTACAGGTTCCCCTGTAAAAAGTTAGTAAAGATATAAAAATGTCGAGACAGGGACACAGAAAACAACTCATCTATGATAATACATAAGGTTTTCTCTGATAAAGTCTGCCAAACTAAAAAGTGTCAAAACAAAGTTCAAAACATACTAAAAAATTATTCATGATTTAAGTTCCTATCATTATCATGTTATTTGATATATTCTGTTCCGTCCTTCATTTTTGAATCTTAATAAAGAAATGCATACAAACCCTTTACCACACAAGCTTCAGTTTTAGTGACCCTGAAAAAGAAAGCTTTTGAAAACATTGTGGGGAAAGGAGAAAGTGCTGGATACCACCATTATCTCCTTTTCCAACAATGTTTTCTACTCTTTCAAAGGAAAACTTCATCATTTGGGCCACATTTAATTTTGTCGTCTGCAAATGCTTCTAATTTGGACGAGTTTAAAATTTTGCCGTTCATTAAAGAGTTAAGCCTACACTTACCTGGTGAAGTCTGTTTTTAGAGCCCCAGTACCTGCATACTGTTTGGATATAGTATCTGCATTATCTGCCCACACTGGAATAGAAACACAAATAATTATTGACTTATTACCTATATGCTGCAGACAACTTCTTACAGCTGACCTTTGAAAACCGTGCGGTTGATTGATTGATTGAATGGTGTTTTATACCGCTTTCAAAATTATTTCAGTCATATCATGGCAACAGCTCACATATTCATGCATTTCCTGGGTGCCACTAGTACTAGGCTGGGGCTCTGAAGTGTATTGCCCAAGGACACTCCCAAGAAAAACCCAGTGAATCCAGTGAGGCTCGAACCCAGGGCCTCCTGGTCACGAGTACTACACTTTACCACTGAGCTACGCAGGACCCCTGAAACCGTGTGGTGAAAGGAGAAATTGCTTATTACAAGCAACATTTCCATTGCTATAAGGTCCCAACTCTTTGCCTCACAAGAAAAATGTAGGCTTGTCCAAATTGAAAGCATTTGTAGGCTTTAATAACAATGTGGCTCAAATGATGAAATTTGTTTTTGATAGGGGGTAGAAAACTTAGTGGGAAAAGGAGAAAATGCTGCTTACCAGCATTTTCTCCTTTTCCTACTATGTTTTCAAAAGCCTTCTTTGTTAGGGTTATTAAAACTTGGGATTGTGTGGTAAAGAGTTAATATGCATCCATGTATAAAACCTTATTCATGTCACTAAATCTAGAGAAATATTCAATACAGAATTCTATTGGTCAGCCTTGTAAAATTAGCTAAATGTCCTATGGTATGGTGCAGTATGGTGTTTGACCCTATTTTCAACATTTCTTTAGTTTTATCACAGCAGCAAAAGCACCTATCAATGCTTTCCTGGAGTTTCTTTTAGCAGTGCTCCAAACAATATTCTTCCCAAGCCACTGGCTGCTTTCCCACATAAATCGTTGAAAAGATGATCAGTGGTGAAAGAGGAATAAATCCTGTCGCAATGACTATCACCAATCCTCAAAAAAGAAAATGGCTGAGCTTGGAATTTGAACTAAATGCTGGTTTTAACCTATGGACTTTATCAACTTAGCTACCGGGCTGGGAAAATGTCCATATACAGACACAAAAAGGAGTGTGTTATGTTGGCATCAGTACATAGTATGCTTAGACAGTTCAGTCGGTGATCACATGTCAATCACAGATCAATCTGATTGGGTGCTGTATACTTTCTAAACTTACATAATTTACAAACACAAAGCAGTTGACATATACCATGAGGCAGAGATAGATATTCAGATTTTGGGGGTAAAGCAACTCTCTCAAGAAACGATAACTTTCAAACAACCTTTCCCATACACTCCAAAATTTTAACAATCCCGAAGGAGAAGGCATTTGAAAACACTGTAGGAAAAGGAGAAAATGCTGGTAACCAGCACAATCTCCTTTTCCCACAATCTTTTCTACTCTTCCAGAAAAAAATTTCAGTGTTTCATTCAAATTTACTTCATCATCTTTCAATTTGCACTTGTCTAAATGTTGTCATCTTGTAAACAGTAACAGTTAAGATAAGGGTGTGTAAAAACTATGCAAGTTTTGAATAAATTTATTTCAAACTTTTAACCAAACGATAAATTTTGTATTGGACCCGTTCGAAAGCATCCGCAGATGACAACTTGAATGTAGCTTAATTGATGATTTCTGTATTTGATAGGGTAGAAAACATTGTGGAAATTTAAAAGGAGGAATGCTGGTTACCAGCATTTTCTCCTTTTCCCGCAATGTTTTCAAGAGCCCTTTTCTTCAGGGTCTTTAAAATTTGGGATTGTGTAGTAAAGGATTAATGTAAGTAAGTGACAGAAAGTCCACAGACGATTGCAATGAAATTCACCTCTGAAAGTATGTCTCTCTAATACACAAATGACTTACAGTTGTTAAAAAGTCCTTGGAATTGTGAAAAATTGTCAACACTTTGTTGCTGATCGATAACACCCAGTCTCTGAAAAAAAAAAAAAAAACAGATTTTTGTTATTTAGAGTTTTACTCCATTTTCAATACTTTTTCTGTCATCTCCAGGTGCCCAGTTCACCTATCCATTTGATTCATGACCAGCACCATGCAAATAGGAATATAGTGAAAATTTAATGCTAAGCAATTCATACAATCATAGTGACAGATACAGATGCATCAGGGAATACAAGGCATGTACACAAGGTAAGGCAGACTTTATTTACTACTTACGAATTGAATACATAAACAAGATATTTTCAGTCTGACACGTGAAGGCCAATGAGGACCATTCTTCAGTTATTTCCCTTGATTCCTCTCGAATACTACATTGGTCCTGATAAAGGGATTACTTGGTTTTTATCCTTGATTTTCTTGCACTACACAGCCATGTTCTTGGAGTAATATCTTAAATAAATCTAATCAGATTGGTTTACACATTGATATATAGGTATTTTCTAATAATAGTGAATAGAATTTGGTTTCATACTTCATGGGGGTCATACACATATATCATAAATCATGTTACATTGATCACAACATCCCTAAGGGAATCAAGGATAAAAACAAAGGAATACAGGTAAAAGGACAAATTAGTTATTTGGTTACCTTTAGTATTTATCCGCCAAGGGTGATAATTTGATTTATAGGAGTGGCTCCCATTCATTCAAATTTATTTTCTATAGAACATCTCATGAAGCTGATGACAGACAAAATAGCACTGAGTGTGGGGTTAACCCTTTACCACACAATCCTGAAGAAAATGGCTTTAGAAAACATTGTGGGAAAAGGAGAAAATGCTGGTTACCAGCATTTTCTCCTATTTCCACAATGTTTTCCACCCTAACAAGAACAAAATTTAGTTTTTGAGTCACACATATTTTGTTTTCTGCAAATGCTTTAGTTGTTGACGAGTCTAAAATTTTGACGTTTGATAAAGGGTTACCCTACCAATATCCTCCATATCCTAAGGGCCATTTCTCTACACTAACCTTTAGTTGTTCTTCTAGAGTAATTTTAGCTAACATTCCCTGTACAACATTGGTTCTGTCCAAACAGTCCATACAATTTGTCCTAAATACTCCATCTTGCTGACATAAGATACCTCCATCCTTGCTCACCATGAAATATCTAGCACCAAAATCAAAAGTAAAACAAGCATTTTCATTCTGACATTTCAATGATATCAGTGGTGTCTGTGTTGTGAGGTAGAATGTCTGCCTTGTAACCATGGGGTCCCAAGTTCGATTCCTGGGAGGGGGTGTCAACTTTGGGACTTTTAATTGGCCCACATATTCAGTGCAAGAACTGCTGTAGTATCAAGGAAGCAGAGAGATTAGTTAAAGTTGCCAGAACTTGTTTCTCAATCAATGTAAAATACATTTAAATGATATCAACTTTTTTTCAAATTAAAATAAAGAGCAAAAAATTTATCCTTCCCTAAACAACCAAGTGTTTAATTGATATCTATGTAAAAAGCTTTTAAAAAACATTTTTGAAAAAATGAGAAACAAGCATTTCCTCCTTTCTTTATAATGTTTTCCATCCTTTCAATAACAAATGCCAACATTTAAGCCACATTCAATGTTTTTTCACAAATACTTTCAATTTAGGAAAGTCTAAAGTTTTCATTTTGATCTCCCTTACTTTACAACATGAATAAGTCTGAATACATTTGTAAATGAAGCAACAAATCTATTTGCTTGGCAGTCTGTTCTTTTGCCACAATGTGATCAAAAGCTGACAAGTTGCAAAAAGTCATTTGCTGGAATGAATGACTAAACATAGATCACTATATGTAATTTCTCATTAGTCACAGTGCTTTCAGGAGTAGTCTGCCACAACGGTAAAAAACTCTCTGCATGAGGGCCTTAGTTATAACTTATACAATGACGTTAAACTCTATACCAGACGACAAAATTTTAGACTGGTTTAAATCGAAGGCATTTGCAGATTACAAATTAAGTATTGATCGGTTGGTAAGATTTGTCTGTGATAAGATAGAAAACATTGTGGGAAAAGGAGAAAATGCTGCTTACCAGCATTTTCTCCTTTTCCCTCAATGTTTTCAAAAGGGTTCTTTGTCAAGGTCATTAAAGGCCGGGATTGTGTGGTAAAGGGTAACATGTTTGTGAAGGGTCAAAATTTCTTACCCAAACTTGTGTCTCCTATCTTGCAATTTGTTGATCAATATAGATAATCTGTCCCACCTCATTTGGCCACACTCATGGTGAAAATCAAAATACTCGTACCTAAAATACAAGAGCACAGCATGCGGGTGATAAGATAAGGCTTGGCTGCAAGTCCTTGATTTGTGGTGAAAATTTCAAGTCGAAAAAGGGGCGTAACTGTGTAAAAATACCTTGGTTATCTGCCCCTGTTGTAAGAGTTCCCTTTTAGATAGTTAACAACTTGTCCAGGTATGAAGTAAACATCTTCAGTAATAACAGAGATATTACATAATCTCAAAGTTTTGCATGATAACGACTATGCAGACAATGTCAGGGCTACAGCAAGACCCTGTTGTTTTCTTCGAAAACAGCCAAGCTAGTAAATGAGCCTTGCTTTGGCAAAAGAGGGTATAATGCATCTCCATGATGCATTATATGAAGCAAGTCATCATATAATCATGGATCCTTTAAATCCATTTTGTTTAGCAACCTACTGAGTCAAGAGGAAGACTGCTTCTTTGACATGCCAAAATTTACCAACATGGTTTGCGATGACTGGTTGAACTCTTTACCACCCAATCCCAAGTTTTAACGACCCTAATAAAAAGGTGTTTGAAAACTTTGGTAACCAGCATTTTCTCCTTTTCCCACAATGTTTTTCTACCCTTTCTGAGGCAAATTCCACAATTTAAGCCACTTTTGTCATATGCAAAAGCTTTCGGTTCCCACGAGTTTAAAATTTTATCGTTTGGTAAAGCGTTAATATAATCTGTAATATAACTTTTATTTCAGGCAAGTCCAAAGATTTGTTATATGGTAATGAGTTAAAGATAAATAAGCCATGCTCTGTGAAAAGGGGGCTGAATGCATCTGCAAAGAGTATCACAGCGCAGGCTGACCTGGGCCAAAACTTTTAGCTATTAGTCAATTTTCTGAAAGTCCAAGGACCAGTTTACCCCTTGATTCAGTTGGTTGTAAGACAAAATTGACTTATTGAATCCATGATCATCTAATGACTTGGTATCATGCATCACAGAGATGCATTAAGCCCTCTTTTGCCAGAGCATTGCTGAAATATAAGAGGCTTACATGACTCTCTCGTTTTGTAAAGATGTAATGTTATCAGATAAAGCATTTCCAAGGGCACCTTCATGACCCTTTTTGTTGACCTGGAATGAAAAGAAAATAAATTTAACTCTTTACTAGACAACAGAATTTTTGATGGTTCAATACAAGCAGGAGTTGATTGTAAGTTTTTTCTCCTTTTCCCACAATGTTTTCAAAAGCCTCCTCCTTCAGGGAGGTTTAAAAAAAAGGTATAGTTTTGTAAAGAATTACCTGAGCTTATACAAGTAGGTATCAAAAGAATAACATTTACATCTGTAATTAAAAAGGGAAGTTAGAGATAACACTCAACATTATCTTAACCCTTTACTGCACAGTCATGACTTTTAAAGACCTCCATGAAAAAGGCTTTTGAAAATATTATGGGAAAAGGAGAAAGTGCTGGATCCTTTAACAGGCAAAGTTCAATATTTGATCCACAATTCTGTTGTGGTCTGTATATGTTTCCAATTTGGACAAGTATAAAATTTCCACGTGTGGTAAAGGATTAACCTGTGTTCTAATCCTAAATTCCGAGACATGCCATCCGATTGGCTGATTGAGATTTTATGTCACAGCCTATCATAAAGCAAGCATTTGAATTTAGAATTTGAATTAAATTTAGTTAAGGATCCTATTTACTTTTATATACAAACCTAGAGTTTTAATAAATCTTGGAGGAACATTGAGGGAAAATGAGTATATGCTGCTGGTAAACAGCATTTTCTCTTTTTCCACAATGAGGCGTTAAAAGCTAAAAGCTAAAGAAGAAAGTTTTAATACAATCAAACTTACAAGATTTACAATGACTTGGTCCCCATAGTTATACACCTGATCATCAAAATGCCGCTTTAGGCCATCAACCTGGACAAATATCAAAATTGTTTTGATCCTTTACCGAACATCCATGAGGAAAAAGGCAGTAGAAAACACTGCGGGAAAAGGAGAAAATGCTGGTCACCAGCATTTTCTCCATTTCCCACAATGTGTTCTGCTCTATTACAGACAAATCCCAGTGTCTGAAAAGACTAAATTCGAGAAAGTCTAAAATTTTATCATTTGGTACAGAGGTAATTGGTAAAGAAACATATCTGGAAAAAAATAAATCCTTTCTGAGCCAATACGTGATCTTGTATGCAATTCTGAACTAATGAAATGGTAGCATGTTTTGGCAAAAAATGATCACAGAAAATAACATCATATTTTGAGACATATAATGTAAATACATATAAACAAGAGCCATGCTCTGTGAAAATGGATTTTTACGCATCTTGGTGGTGCACTACGCCAAGCAACTCATCACATAAAAAGGGATACAAAAAAAAAAAAAAAAAAACCACTTTGTCTAACAACCGAATGAATCTTGAGGTAGAATGGTCCTTGGACATGAAGAAAATTTATAAGGGGCTAAGAAGTTTTGATCCATGTCAGTCTGCGGGGATTGCACAGGCTGACATGGGTCAATAACCCCTTTTTCACATAGCATGGCTCATGTTATTTTTATGCAATTTCACAACTTACTGCCATGCTTTTCAAACTATCTGATAAGCACATTCCAAAAAGTTCATATAAGGAAAGGTTTTAAAGTTTCAGTCTTTGCTCTCAAACATATATAAATCTTTATCAAAAACATGAAAATATAATAAGAGACATTTTGGTCAGAATCAAGACACAGTGTACATTCATGATCAAACTACACATTCTGTTCTGACTTTGATCCATAAAAGCAACTTTTGTCTGTGATAACTGGGAAATGAAAAACCTTGAATTTTGTAACATACAAGGAACTGAATAATCAAAGCCCAGTACTGGTGAAACCACAGAAAGAAAAATATGTCAACTATTGCCATTATCTAACTAGAACAATGAAAGATTTGCACAACATTATTAAAACAACTCACTTACATGGTTTGCAGCATGTAGCTGAGCTTTTGGCATATACTTTAAATTGGGTCTCTGTGACCAGTAGAGAGGTATGGATCCCCGAGTCTGGAAAATTAAACCATGTGAAACAATAGATATCGGAGATAAAATCTAACCATATTCAAAAATGCCAATCGAAACCAGCACTGTCTTCATGGACAATGTAGATCACGATGAGACAACACAGATCATGCAGTCTGATCTTGAATCTTCACTGTCCATTACGTTGAGATATTCCAGACAAAAACAGCCCTAAAACAGCAAAAGTTTGGGCAATGTTGACACTTTAGCTCTTTACCACGCAATCCTGAGTTTTAACGACAAAAAATATTGTGGGTAAAGGAGAAAATGCTGGTAACCAGCATTTTCTCCTTTTCCCACAAAGTTTTCTACCCTTTCAGAGATAAATTTCACAATCTGAGACACTTTTGTCATCTGCAAATGGCTTGAATTTGGACCAGTCTAAAATAATTTCGTTTGGTTACAACTTAAAATGTTCTTAAGAATAGTGAATACAAATCCAGGGGATTTTTTTAAAAGTTTCCTTTATTTTTAGAAGTACAAGTTTTTTGGTTTTTTTCAGGTCATTTCAGTCATGAAACCTGGACTATCCCAATTAAACTTCTTTAACATAAACAGAAGAGTATACCAGTATATATAAAATGTGGAAGGATTTTGTCCCGATGTTTCCAAGAAGAATTTGTCCTAAGCAATTATTCACTGACTAATGAATGAAAAACCTAAAACAATGACAACAGACATAAGGCTCATCATCGGAGCATGTTTTGCAATTTACATGTATTTAAGGCATGCTCTGGCAAAAGGGGGTTTATTTATAATACCAAGCAAGTCATCACTTACAAGTTACTACGGATCCATAAAATCAATTTTGTCTAACAACCAACTGAATCTGGAATTAGAATGGTCCTTTGCCATGCAGGAAACTTACAGGTAACAAAATGTTTTGACCTAAGTCAGCCATCTCAGACTGCACAGGCTGATACGGGTGAATACTTATTGAATTTGCATTAAGCCCCCTTTTCACAGAGCATGCCTCATTTGATTCTATGACAAAATTAACATTAAGAGAATGTCAATAGGAAAATACAGTGTAAAAATACATTTATCAAATGACAATGACAATCTAAAACACATGATGTATGACTGGTTTTTATCTTCTCACCTGCACAAATGAACATGTGTTTCCTTCATACTGCAGAATTTGTTCTGTTTCTACAAAATTGGCCACCTGACCTTCGTTGTCCAAACCTCGGACATTAAATCTTGTCCCTGCCCTGTACACACATCGTCGAGAAATCAGGATGTAATCTATTGGTTTATTGTTTATTACTGTAGATTTTATTGTCATAACTGGGAACCAGATTAAGGACAAATGCTAACCAGTTATTTGAACCTACCTTAACTCTTTATCAGATGACAAAAATTTGGACTCATCCAAAGTGAAAGCATGTGCAGAAGATAACGCAGATGTGGCTGGAGTTATGCTTTTTGGCTGTGAAAGAGTAGAAAAAATTGTGGGAAAAGAAGAAAATGCTTTTCTGTTGCCACTATGGTTTCAAAATCATTCATCTATCAGACCTTAACTCTTTACCACACAGGCCCTAGTTTTAATGACCCCTCTGAAAATGTCTTTTAGAAAAATTGTGGGAACACTGTAGAAAAAAGGAGAAAATGTTAGTAACCAGCATTTTCTCCTTTCCCACAATGTTTTCTACCCTTCTAAAGCCAAATTTCAGATTTTGAGTCACATTTAATTTGTCATCTGCAAATACTTTCAATTTGGACCAGTCTAAAATTTTGTTGTGCAGTAAAAAGTTAATCTACACTGATTATCCATATTTTGTAAGGGAAAGAGCCTTTACCAGACCAATAAATTTCAGACCTTGTCAAAAATGAAAACCTTTGAAGTTGAAAAATGTGGCTCAAATGATAAAACTTGTCAAAGGTAAAAAAATTGTGGGAAAGGAGAAAATGATGGTTACATTTTCTTCTTTCCCGAAAATGTTTAACTCTCTACCACATGACAAAATTTTAGACTTGTCCAAATTGAAAGCATTTGTGAACTACAAATTGGAGGTGGCTCAAATAGTGAAATTTGTTCTTGATAGTGTAGAAAACTTTGTGGGAAAAGGAGAAAATGCTGTTTACTGGCATTTTCTCCTTTTCCCACAAAGTTTTCAAAAGCCTTCTCTTTTAGGGTCGTTAAAACTCAGGATTGTGTGGTAAAGGGTTAAGAAGCTTTTATACCTGGGGTCCAAAAGGATAAAGCGTTAACTCTTTGCCAAATAACAAAATTTAAGACAAGTCCAAATTGAAAGTATTTGCAGACAACAAAGTCAATGTGGCTCAAATAACTGAATTTGTTTTTTATATGGTAAAAACCATTGTGGGAAAAGGAGAAAATGCTGGTTACCAGCATTTTCTCTTTTTTCTACAATGTTTTCGAACGGCTTCTTCAGCAGGATTGTGTGGTAAAGGGTTCATCCACATTGCAGTTTCTCCGATAGTGACATCCATAAAGGCTCTACATAAACAAGGATACATCCTAACATAACAGGCAAGCAGTAGCGTCCCAATTCTGATTGTTGGGCGAGTTCCTGTAACACATAGCCATTCCATAAAAATCTTTGATCTGCCTGTAATTATATGATAAAACACCGTCTCAGTTTCGACTTGCGTAAGCAAACAAAAAATCAAGCAGTGAAATAAATTTGGTCTTTACATCTTTGAAAAACTTTCCACCAAACTGCTTTGAAAACCACCGAGCAAAGTATGAGTAATCAACATGAATTACTGTTAAATACATTATTAATCCATTACCACACAATCCCGAGTTTTAACAACTCTGAGAAATAAGACTTATGAAAACTTTGTGTGAAAAGGAGAAAATGCTGGAAACCAGCATTTTCTCCTTTTCCCACGATGCTTTCTAGTCTTTCAGAAACAAATCCAATCATTTGAACTACATTTTGGTCTGCAAATGCATTCAATTTGGACTAGTTTAAAATACTGTAGTGTGGTAAGAGCTGAACATTTCAGTCTATGGAAAGTAAATATTTCTTGTTATGAGTCAGTTCTTTTGAAGAATTCCTGGAAAGTCACATTAACCTCTCCTATATAAGACACAAATGAACAGGTGATAATCTTTAACCCATCATTAGATGACAAAATTTTAGACTTTTCCCAGTTACAAAGCAAATGCAGACAACAAATCAAATGTGGCTAAAATAATGTCTTTGACAGGGTAGAAACATTATGTCAAAAGGAGAAAATGCTGGCTGCCAGCATTTTCTCCTTCCTCCACATTGTTTTTAAAAGACTTCTTCCTCATGGTTGTTCAAGCATAAGATTGTTTGGTACAGCATAGGCGCAGCCAAGCCGAAGCCCGGGTTTCAACATTAACCATCAAAGCATCAAGTACAAGAAATGTGCTGTCTCCATTAGGAAAAGAGACTTCATCATCTCAATTTCAAACTTGTTTTTGCCAGAAAATAAAAACTTAAAAGCGACAAAAGATCAAAACTGCACTTTCTGTCCACAAAATGCAGTCTGATCTTGATTTACATTGTCTGAAAAATTGACAAAATTGTGTTTGGCTTTTCCTGGTGCTGATATCTGTTTTGCTGGCAGAAAAACAGTGAAAAAAAGAAAGAAAGAAAGAAAAAAAAAAAAGAGAAGAAAATTTAGAATAGATTGAATTTCATCTTTACTACATACCTGTCTATGCTTCTGTAAAAGGTTTCAAAGATTCTCATACATTGATACAAAGGACAGACACACAAAAAAAAAGATTTACCAACCCTTTACCAGATGATAAAAGTTTAGCCTTGTCCAAATTGAAAGCTTTTGTAGACGACAATTTCACTGTGGATCAAATGGTGCAATTTTTCTTTGATAGGGTAGAAAACATTGTGGGAAAAGGAGAAAATGCTGGTTACCAGCATTTTCTCCTTTTCCAACAATGTTTTCCAACGGCTTCTTCACCACGGTCATTAAAAGTCAGCATTGGGCGGTAAGGGGATAAAAGAATAAAACACTACCTATGAACAATAAAACAAGAAAGACGCCCACTTACTCTTTCATGTAATGGTATGGATACAAACTCAGGACTAGCGTTATATAGCCTCTGTAATGTATGTGTTAGATCATATGTTGTACTGAAGTAATAATTTTCTGTCTTGAGAACGTTCTCCAACATGGCTACATAGGTGGAATTGTCCCTTATCTGTAAGTAAAAATCAATAGTTCCCATCTGCTATAGATAATTTTAGATCCCCCATCTAATATATGCATCGTCTTATAAAATTATCAATCACTCATCTTGAATAAAAGATTATCGGTAATTTTCCTGTTGGTTGTCGAAAACTATCAATCCAGAATTCACGTTTTTTTCATGGTTTATTTAAGAGATATTTGCTATGTATGTTGAAATGAATCTTCATTTCCTAGGTTCATTACCTTGTTAACCTCTAAAGTGCCTTTCACTACTTTACATACATTTCCTGCCAGTGTTGATCAAGATCAGATGGCACTGAAGATGACATCTGATCTTTGACTTATACTGTTCACCTTTAGGAGAAATTATGGACAATCTTGACTTTGCCCATGTAAGGATCTTATTTCAAGAATGGATATGCCAGGTGGGATAAATCTGCTGCAGACAACTTAACCTTTTACAAGATGACAAAATTTTAGCCTAGTTCAAATTGAAAGCATTTGCAGATGACAATTTCAATGTGGCTTAAATGGTGCAATTTTTCTTTGATAGGGTAGAAAACATTGCGGGAAAGGGAGAAAATGCTGGTTACCAGCATTTTCTCCTTTTCCCACAATGTTTTCAAAGATGTCTTTTCCAGGGTCAAAAAAGTCGGTGTTGTGTGGCTGAAATTAAAAATCTTTAAACCCTTGAAGCCCCAAACCAACCCAAAGGACATTTTCAGTCAAGAAATAAAACCCAAATGATTGTAATTTTATGGTTGCTTTAGTTCAGGTTGTCAAAGGACAGCAAACAGTGTAGATCAAAGATCTGACTGCACATTCTGTGCAGTCTGATCTTGTTCTACACTGGTCGCAAAAGCAAATATAAAAAAGTGAAAGGAGCTTTAAGGGTTGCCAGAATGTGAAAAAATAATCAACCTGAATTAACACGTTACTGAACAATCCCAAGTTTTAATGAACCTGAGGTAGAAGGCTTTTAAAGGCATGGTATTTTTCTCTCTTTCCCACATTGTTTTCTACCCTTTCAAAGACAATTTCTTTCAGTTGTCTTCTGCAAATGGTTTCATTTTGGACATTTCTTAAACTCTGTGGTTTGGTAAAGGGTTAACCTTTATACAAAAGAACACGCAGAAGCATGGTACTAAAAGAAATTATTCATCACCAGTAATTCACATAAGGACTAGTGTTTAACGATTTCAAGCAGTTTATTGTTCATAATGTTATTACGCTTTCATTCTGAAACATAGTGCCCAACCTCAGCATGAAAATTATTATTTCAAGGCAGGTGACTCAATTAACACTTTACCAAATGACAAAATTTTAGACTTGTCCAAATTTAAAGCATTTGCAGTTGACAAATTAAACGTGATTTAGATATTGAAATTTGTTAAAGAAAAGGTAGAAAACTTTGGGGGAAAAGGAGAAAATACTGGTAACATTTTCTCCTTTTACCCCAATGTTTTCAAAAACCTTCCTCTTTAGGTTTTCAAAAGTCAGTACTGTGTGGTAAAGGGTTCTCTCTTTACCAAATGACAAAATTTTGTACATTTCTAATTTCAAAGCAATTGCAGACGACAAATTGTATTCATCTCAAATGTGAAAATTATCTTTGAAAGTGCAGAAAACATTGGGGGAAAAGGAGAAAATGCTGGTTACCAGCATTTTCTCCTTTTCCTAAAATGTCTTCAAAAGTCTAATTTCCAAAGGTCGTTAAAAACTTGGGATCGTGTGGTAATGGGTTAAGATAGGTTATTACATGAATCAAAAGGTCAAACAAAAAGCACATAATAACCTGTTTCTCTGTGAGGTGTAATGTTGTTCGCTTGTATGAATGAAACTCTGTGCCAGTGACTTTCCATATACTGTGACCTTGGATCTGCCCCACCTTCTCCTTCTTTGTGATAACAATGAGGTAAGGTCCTGCAAAACCAAAAATCTAAGTCTTTCAACTACAACTTACAAAACCTTGATTTGTAACAGGGCAGATTTAGTATTTAACTCTTTACTAAACGACAGTAGTATAGACTTGTTCAAATTGAAAGCCTTTCCAGATGACATTTTAAATATGGCTCAAATGATGGGATTTGTTTTTGGAAAGGTAGAAAACATTGTAGGAAAAGGAGAAAATGCTGGTTACCAATCGGGGTTTAATGCATCTGCAGAAAGTATAGACCAAGGTAAACCTGACCTGGGTCGAAACTTTTTGCATATCGAAGGACCAATCTACCTCATGATTCAGTCTGTTAGACAAAATGGATTTTATGAATCATACAATTTATGATGATTTGCTTGGTATGATGCATCGCCGAGATGTGTTAAACCCCCTCTGGTCAGAGCGCTGCTCAAATGGTTCTTCCTATGTAATGTGTGTCCCTACAAAATGCTCCAACTTAACAACCTCTGCTTACTTTGAAACCATTTAAAATTAAATCTCAACAACTAGAGCCCTGAATGAAAGAAATGGACAGCATAAAGCTCTTTTACGTAAAATGCAGATCAAGATCAGACTGCAGGTAATACAGATAAAGAATTCTAACATCACAACACTTGTTGTTGTTTTTTTTTCTAGATGGAAATTGCAATTTTATCTGTGTAGCAGTTTACTAAATGAAAACAAATAACACCTCTCAAATTTGAAAGCATTTGCAGACAATATATTCAATGTGGCTGAAATGATGGAAATTGTCTTTGAAAGAATAAAAACAATGTGGGAAAAGTAGTAAATACTGGTAACCAGAATTTTCTCCTGATCTCAAAACCTTTTCAAAGGCCTTTTTCTCAATGGATTGTTTGATAAAGGGTAAAACTTGACCATTTCAGCAATGATGTAATGAAAGCAATGGGACAAATTGAGAACATGCTCACGGCCGGCAATTTGCTCTTCTTTAAAGACTTTTGAAGCTTCTGGCATCAAAGTACATGAGCCATGCTCTGTAAAAAGGGGGCTTGATGCATGTGAGAAAAGTATCGACCCAGGTCAGCCTACGCAGTCCGCAAAGGCTGACCTGGGCCGAAACTTTTTGCTGTTCATCAATTTCATCAATTTTCTGTATGTCCAAGACCCAGGCTACCTCATGATTAAGTCGATTGTTAAAAAACGTGGCTATTATGGATCCATAAGTTTGTGAACCCTTGCTTGGTATCATGCATGGCGGAGATACATTAAGCCTCCTTCTACCAGAGCATGGCTCACATGTAGTGTGCTCAGGGGAGTGAGAGAGCACCAGTACTTGGCTTGGGATATTCCTGATTATCTTTAACCCTTTTTTACACAATCTCCAGTTTTATTGACCCTGATGGGGAAAGCTTTTGAAAACATTATGGGAAAAGGAGAGAATGCTGGTAACCAACATCTTCTCCTTTTCTCATGAAGTTCTCTACCTTTTCACAGACAAATCCTCTTATCCTTGCCTCATTCAATTTGTTGCCTGCAAGTGCCTTTAATACAGTTGAGTCCAAATATTTGTTGAGTGGTAAAGGGAATTGGAAACCATAACTCAAATGCATAATCCACAATACAAAAAACAATTAACTCTTTACTAAACGACAGAATTTTGGAGTGGTCCAAATTGAAAGCATTTGCAGACGACAGATTAAAAGTAGCTTGAATGATGATTTCTGTTTTTTCTTTGGGCAGAATACATAATGGGAAAAGAGGAAAATGCTCCAGAAAATTTTCAAAAGCTTCCTTTCTCAGGGTCGTTAATACTTGGGACTGTGTGGTGAAGGGTTAAAGACAATTAAAAGCATTCAATTTTAATTGCCTTTAACTCTATACCAAACAACAAAATTTCAGACTGGTTCAAATTGAGAGCATTTTGCAGACGACAAAATAAATGCGAGTAAAAATTTGAAATTTGTTCATGGAAGGGAAGAAAACATTGTGGGCAAAGGAGAAAATGCTGGTTACCAGCATTTTCTCCTTTTCCCACAATGTTTTCAAAAGGCTTCTTTCTCAGGGTCGTTAGAAGTAGGGATTGTGTGGTAATGGGTTAACCCTTTACCACACAATCCCGAGTATTAAGGACCCTGAGAAAGAAAGCTTTTGTAAACGTGGGAAAAGGAGAAAATGCTTAATTTTCTACACTTCTTTCTTACCAGAAATCAGACGTATAATTCCCATAATGCCACATACTGACTTTGTTGTAGCAGTTGATGGTATTTGCCCTTCGTTAGCTGCAAGTAATAAAAGAAATAAGATTGATTGATTGATTGATTGTATGGTGTTTAACGCCGTTTTCAACATTATTTCAGTTATATCGCGGCTGCCAGTGCACCTATCCATGCTTTCCTGGAGTCTCTTTTACCAGTACTCCGCACAATTTTCTTTCCAAGCCACTGGCTGTTTCTCCACATAAACATCGTCGAAACAATGGTCAGCGGTGAGAGAGGAATGAATCCTGTCGCAATAACTATCATCAATCCTCGGAAAGAAATTGGCCGAGCCAGGGATCAAACCCACGACCCCCTGTTCTCAAGTCCTGAACGCTACTGACTGAGCTACCGAGGCTCGGCAAAGAAGTAAGAGCTTTGAACAACAAGTTTTGATATATTTGTACAACTTACTGCGCCCTTTTAGTAAAACAATATTTGAAAATTGATTGGCAAAGAGTAATTTTAACTTGGAGCATTCAATTATTTCTGCATGACATTTCCATGTTGTTGTAAAGAAACATTTTACTTTGGCATTAGCACATGTTGTGATATTTCTAAGATTTAATACCCTTTACCAGAGCTCCAGATAGAGGGAGTGATTTTGATTTCAAAATTGAAAATATTAATTATTTTACACCAAACCCTATGTTATGGGTACTCATTAGAATTGTCTCATCGAGACGATTCTAATGAGTACCCACAACATAGGGTTTGGAAGAGATATAATGGATTTAGAATACCATCACTCCCTCTTATCTGGAGCTCTGCCTTTACCAAACGACAAAATTATAGCCTTGTCTTAATTGGGAAAAGTATCTGAGGACAGCATATCAAATGTAGCTCAAAAAATACAGTAGTACATGTATTTGTCTTTGAAAGGTTAGAAAATATTTCGGGAAAAAGAGAAAAAATGCTGCTTTCCAACATTTTCTCCCAATCCCACAATGTTTTCTACTCTTCCTAACCCAAATCTCAATTCTTGAATCACACTGACCTTGTCGTCTGCAAATGCTTTCAATTTGGACTGCTCTAAAATTTTGTTGTTTGGCAAAGAGTTAAAATCCCTTTTTACAGAGCATGACTTACAGAGTGGTGATGGTACTGACCCTTTCAACAGTATTTCCATATGGCCTACAACACACAAAAAAAGAGCATTCGGACATTTGCGTAAAGTGTCGTCTCGGATCAGCCTGCGCAGTCTGCGCAGACTAATCTGAGATGACACTTTCGTATCATGTGTGATTTTCTGTTTCAAGCAAGTATACTGAGGGATAAAATGTAATGTTGACGTAGAGTGCAGTCTCGGATCAGCCTGCGCGGACTGCGCAGGCTGATCCGAGATAACACTTTACACAGGTGTCTGAATGTCCCTTTTCGCCTGTTGTAGGCCATATCATAGTCACAGCACACTGCACATGGTTTCACTATTGTATTCCACATATGTGACCCTTCACACAAAAAGGGACCATCTGGGAAGTGCAACAAGTGTTGATTCTGGTCAGACTGCGCACATCACGCAGGCTGACCAGGGTTCACACTTTTCGCTTTCATGATATTTTCTGTATGAAAAGTGGTCATTCTAACTTACTATATAATCAATTTTGAACTATCAACTTAAATTGACCTGCACTATCTTTGATCTGTTTTCATCTGATTGATGTACGGAATTCCCAGATTGTCCCTTTTTGCATGATGGGTCACATATGATATTGAGGCTATGCGTACATGTGCTACTTTTAGTAACGGTGGCCAATGATCAAGCTATCAAAATTTTGGTGCTTTGTGATAGACAAATGGAGCTTCGGAGGCCTGTGCAGCACACTTCACCATGCGTCCATGGTCATTTACATGTGACATATGTTGAAAAATGTCTAGCCTAAGGACAATACCACATGAGTTGTTCCCCTAGGACTGTGTTCAAACACCATACCTTGAAGTGAAATGTCCTGACTTAGTCTATCAATCACTAGTAGTTCATTTTCACCTGTGTTCAAAGGCTCAAAGTAAAATTTGTCAGTTGTTAAATGCCTACAAATAAACAAGCAAAATTGTAAAGAAATACACAAACTTCACAGTTTTTAATGATTTACAGAACCATTAAGTGTTTTAACCACCATGAGGATGATGGCCTCTGAAATTTTATATTATACACTGATAAATACTACAAAATATACCTTTCCCTGCAAACATAGAGAAACTAGACAATTTTTAACATATTATAGGCAACTGCCTAATGTAGGAAAAATTGGATCACGCAAAACACTCTTGATAATCAATTTTTAGAACAATTACATTTTCAAAATTAAGTTGAAAAAAATCTGAAAAAATCA
The DNA here is from genome assembly GCA_946811185.2 of Hippopus hippopus. Taxonomy (NCBI): domain Eukaryota; kingdom Metazoa; phylum Mollusca; class Bivalvia; order Cardiida; family Cardiidae; genus Hippopus; species Hippopus hippopus. Next base: position 22,180,289 of record OX328103.1, read on the forward strand.
AAAGGTCCAAACAATAGTACAAAGCCAAATATTGCAATTTTATCACATTTCTTTTTTTAAGGAAAACCTCACTGTATTGTGTAGATCAGACTGCACGTTCTGTGCAGTCTGATCTAGATTTACACTATCCATTAAAGCAAACTGTGTCCCACTTAGCAGCCGATGGGCGAAGTAGCTCTGTGGGTTAAGTAGCTCTCCAAATCTTCCTTATTCTCATTGCCCAAATGAATTCACAGTATCGTAAACTTCTGGGGAAAAAACTAACTACCTGTAGTTGATGTTGGGTAGACTCACGACCAGATTCCCGGCTAGCTCAGTTGGTTGAGCTATGGTACTAGTGTTCCGGCGGTGGTGGGTTCGAGTCCCATGTCGGGCACACTTTCCTCCCTTTATTTAGCCTTCATTGGCGATGAGGTCAGTTGGTGAGGGCAGGTTAGCGGCACCAGGGGTCTGTGGGGACTGAAGGAGGAGTTGGTTACTCCAGAAAATCAGGAGTGGGAGGAGTGTTGTAGTTGACATTGGGTAGACTCATGAACAGATTCCCGGCTAGCTCAGTTGGTAGAGCTGTGGTACTAGTGTTCCGCGGGTCATGTGTTCGATACCCACGTCGGGGCACACTTTTCTCCCTTGATTTACTTCAGCCCCTTTCGTCTGTAGGTCAAGTAAACCCAAATAAAGGATGAATAATTTTATCAATTAGCTTGTCTCACATGACGAGTAGCTGATGTAAAAATCTGGAGCCCTGATTTAAGCTGGCGAACCTTGGAGCGAAAGACTCGTGGGCGAATATGTAGTCTAGGCGAAAGGACCCGTTATCATCTTCGGAGACAAACTGATGGATTATCTACGCTACTATTTCGAATAAATGTTCTATCAACAATAAATATGGTACATTTCAGCAACAATCAAATTATTGAAAACACGGTTAAACAAAGTCAACTCCTTACATTCGTAGGTTCTCGTACACAGCCATTTTGATACGGACTTGACTAATGGCCGTCAGTAACGTTCCTTCCGTACGACACCGCTAAAACTTGAATCGTGAAAATGATTTTTTTCCCGTTGTGTTTACAAGTTATTAAATATAGTTTTTGATTCCATCAAGCTGTCAATATGTTGGTCAGTCGATTCACCCATCTGTCTGTCTGTTGGACCTGCTTTCTCGTCTGTTTGTTTGTCCGTCCGTTTGTCTGTCTGTCTGTCTGTCTGTCTGTCCTTCCGCCCCCCCCGACTTTCTGTTGGTCCGTCTATTCATTTGTCTGTCTGTCTCTCTTTGTCTGGTCTGCCTATTTGTCTCTCTGTACCCTATTTCTCTTTGTCTGCCTATCTGTTCTGTCAAACCTTCCTGTCTGTCTGTCTGTCTGTCTCTCTCTCTCTCTCTCCACACCCCCTCTTGCCCCACCATGAGCATGTACTTAATAAATTCAACTGTTTGAAAGGAGAGAGCCATACTATGAAACGTCGTGTGTCACTTGAACTACTTGAATTCGCTGGACCATTTTAAAAGTGATTTACTCGCGATTATCAGCGATCAGTCCTTAAAGGTGGCCCGTCAGATTTTGGGACGAAAATTTTACAAAAATACAAAAAAATCATCCTTATACTCCCAAAGCCTTTTAATTTTCATTAATTGGTCTATATAATCCATAAAAGAAGATAAAACACATTTTTACAAGGACTTGCATTACAAACATTGATTAAATCCCCTCTTCCTAGAGTGCATCATCATAAATTATAATCTATACTACCGCAAAAAAAAAAAACTGACCTCTTCGGGCACTGTACCGTTCCAAGTTTTTTTTTTAGTGGTGTGTTACACTGATGGAATTTAAGCAAACTTTGAAGGAATCTAGTTGCCTCCTTTTGACAGGTGGCATGTCCTTTCGTTCTCAAATTTTGTCGTAACATGAAAAATCAAAGTGGCGAAAACACTTTATACAGGAAGCAATGGAGTCTTTTTTTTTTTTAGCTTAACTTTGAATCTTATAGGAACATCATCAAGTCATCAAGTATCTTTTATTTATATATATATGGGGGGGGGGGGGGGGATAAGTCTGTCTGCATAGATCTATACGAAGAAATCAACAGTCATCAAATTGTTTCACTTTAATGCAAGGAACGGATAATGCTTGAGCACAGTTTTGTAAAAATTATATTTGAATAATCGAAAAGAAATACACCAATTACATTTTGCTTATTTTGAACCACTTTTTTTTTTTTTTTTCCATAAAGTCTTTCTAACTAACAATTCATTTCATGTATTTTGTAAACGTTCGCCAAATGGAAGCAATACATTACTACCTTTGTGGTTATTTATTTATAAATGATATTATAGAGAAATCAGAACTTAAATAAAAAAAAAAGGTTACTTATGTGAAAATGTTTCAAATCTAATAAGATAACATTGTTTAGGATGCCATTAAATTAGATCTGGTGTCCCTATTACCCATAATTTGCCTGTACTGGTGTCACACCACTGGCTTTTTATTGCGTTTTTCGCTAAATCCCAACAAACACAGGCACCCTAGAATTTGTCCTCTCAAAAACACCTGTTCACCGCCATGACCCCTAACTTTTAATCGGTCGGCGTGAGCCGGACGATTAGAGAGACCACAAATTTCTGAAACCCGTCTGCTGAGGGCAAACAGGTGTAACTGTAACTCGTAACGGCTTTTACTTACAGTCTTATAACACTAATACCAGCTGTTGTGACCTTATTATAAATACTACTTTTAACCCAGATGCTGTCCATTCTTCGACAAACTTCGAGAGATCCGTTAATCAAGTTATACGTAGTTACAGGATCGACCGAGTTGTGACGAGTGCTGTCCGTATATGTAGCAGGTGTTGAAAAGATGATAGGTCATTTGGCCTTGAGCAAGGATAAAATTGCAATGGAACGGAGTTTGTAAGGAAACATTGCTTTAAAGAATTTGAAAATTTAGATTGTTTTGCCTTATAGCAAACTGATGTACATGCTACTGGTAGAGACATAGATTAGATGTACTGTATGTCTCTGCTACTGGTAACAGCCGTAAGTTTAAAAAATTAATCTGCCGTTGGTAGTTTAATGTTAGCGAGGTAAAGCGTGTGAAGCAGTGAGGGACAAAGGATGTAGAGTTGTTTAAGGGTTATGACCCTAGTGGAGAAGCCATTACGTAAACATTTTCAGAATGGACTGGTTATCCCACGTTTGCAACCTTAGTAACCAGACTGTCCATTCACAATACTGACCAGCATAGATTTGGTTACGCATCTCTCAGCTTAGGATCTATTAACCCTTGGGCTACTAAGCGCGAATTTATGACCTTTTGCGGACAGTGTAGATCAAGATAAGACTGCACACTACACGCAGTCTGATTTTGGATCTACACTGTTCGATAAGGAGATATTTTCTCCCAAAAAATACCTTTGAAATAGTAAAAAATTGGATTTTTGCTGTCAGCTTGAAAGTTTCATTTCACTTATTTAGCAGGTTAAGGGTTAACTTGTTTTCATAGGACCTCTTCCTCTCCTTCTCGCCACGGCACTACCATTTTACACGCTCACTAACATGTTTCTTTTTAATGACATTCTTAAGACTGGTATCAGTCTGTTTACCGGTGACCAAACAATCCTGTCGGGCTTTAAAAATGTAGTGGGAAAAACAGCATACATGTATTCAGCATGTTCTCTTTTTCCTTACAGCGTTTTTTCATCATTTGAAAGATTTTTCACATTTTGTATTTTGGTAGAGTTGAGCAGAGCATTTTCATAGAGGGAAAAAAAACCTGAAACTGCAACACAAAAAGCTCACTAAACGCCGTATGTTCCATGTCTGAATCAACTGACCAGAGAAAAAGCCTCTTCGGGGAGCGCAGATTCAGATCAGATTCAGACCAGACTGCACAGAACATGCAGTTAGATTTTGGATCTGTTATTCCTATTTTCTGAGATATTGTAGTCAAGATAGCAATGACCCTGCAATATTTGAGCTGCTTTTCCGCTCTTAACATATCTATTTCATTAATTCAGCGCTTTAAGTGTAAAACTCTCAGTAACATGTTTGTCTCGTCAGCTACTCCATATTGGTTGATTCTCATCCTTTCCATATTTCAGATTAAAAGCAAAGGTTCACTGTAGTGATGCTTTTGCACATTAGAATAATTCAATACAATGGCCTATGTTGTCCCATGACAAGTAATGTCGCTTTTGAAGACAATAAAAGATCAAGATCAGACTGTCCTTTGAATGCAATGCAGATCAGTATCACAGACGTACATATTTAAGATCCTAGTTGTCTGTTTATGTATGATGTAAATGAAAAAAAAAAAATCGACCATGAAATTGTAATGTTTGGATATTGTTTTTGTGACTGTAAAAGGCCACAACTGAGTGTTTCAACCAAACTATCCCGTTTTTGATGACCCCCGAGGAAGACGACTGTTAAAAACATTGTGGAAAAAGGAAAAATGCAGATAACAATCGTTTTCTCCTTTTTCCACAATGTTTTTTTTACCATTTCAACGATTCAAATCATCATTTGGTCTACATTTCGTTCGTCATGTGCAAATGCATTCGATTTGGACAAGTCTAAAATTATATCATTTGGTAAAGGGTTGAGGGTTTGGTAGATACTACATTCTTTGAAAGTAATGTGGGAGAAATTGGCCAGCCGATGTTTTGGACAGAACAATCTTGCCCAGGACAATTTAGCCAGCCGAAAAACATTAGGTAGGATAATTTGTCCAGATAAACACAAGCAGCCAAAAGTAGACAATTTGATAGTCATAATACAGGCATGTTCTATACGACTTATGAATACCATTTTAAAGTATGGATATTATTGATAATATCTGGCAATATGTTGCAGTCTAGTTTCCAAAGTTGCAAAAGTTACAGAAAAGAATACATGCATTTGTATTTTGTTAATCTTTTATAAAAGGTTGGAAGGTACTGTTATTCATAATGGATGATATCTAAAGCTTGAAAATCGGTATAACTGGTCAGAATAGTCACTTACATTCTACGTTTTATTGTTGTCGACTGGCAGACATATATCTTTAGCATTCCGTTAAACTGCTAATTTGTAAAGGACACTTAAAAAAGGGAGTTCCTACGCGACTCAGTTATAAGGTGTAGGATTTCTATCCCATACATAGTTCAAACAACTACCATTTGATTTGTGATTTCAAACCATTGTAGTTATTCAGTGTCGACCGATTACAGTGCTGACAGCACTTTGATTTATTTCTGCGGTGACCCAAAACAGTCAACTCAATATACAATAAAACAAATCTAAGTTGTCCCTCACTGCCTAAATTACATACCACTTAGCCCTCCTAACTCCATGAAGCAGTGCAACAAAAGTGCTACTGCAAAATTTCACATAAAACTACTTTTGACCTCTATGACCCAGAGGCAGGTTCGCAGTGGTGCGACACCTATTCGAGTCTTGCACGTCTAATACTTGTACTGTAAAACCGACTGTAGTTACTAAAGTGCAAAATGAAATCGCAATAAACCGTAAAATATTGAGCTGGACAAACAAAGCTATGTGAGCCATGCTCTGTAAAGAGGGAGCTTAATGCATCTGCAAAACTTGTATTGGCTCAGGTCATGCGTAGTCAGCGCAGGCTTCCCTGGGCCGAAACTTCCTGCAAAATTTGGTCAACTTTCTTCGTGTCAAAGATCTAGTCTATCTCATGATTCTGTTGGTTGTTAAACATAGTGCGTTTTATGGATCTTGTTTGGTATAATGGATCAAGGAGATGCATTAAACCTCTTTTGTCCCATTTGCCAGAACTCAATACCTCCTGCGGACGACCTTGTTAGTTGTACGGTCAGGTGGCAGGGGACTTGGAAACTTGTTCACGGCTGTGATGAATCATGTCGCCCCGAGCCGAAGGCCTCCTTTACGATCGTGTTAATTATCTATATTTCAGGTTTGTACGTGTAATGTATGTATGGCATACGGTGGCACTGAGGTGACATGTGCATTTTTTTTTATTTATTTATCTCGTTCCCACGAGATAATAATTCGTTTTCTCGAGTTTTTTTTTTTTTTTTTTTTTTATAGAAAATTATGCAAAAAAAACAAAATTCGTTTTCTCGAGGTTTTTTTTATAAGAAATTATGCAAAAAACAAAAGTCGTTTTCGCGAAGTTTTTTTCATAAAAAATTATGCAAAAAACAATTTCGTTTCCTCGTGGTTTTTTTTTTTTTTATAAACAATTTTGCAAAAAAAAAACAACTTTCATTTTCTCGATTTTTTTTTTTTTTTTTTATAAAAAATTATGCAAAAAACGAGATAATCAGGCAATCCAAGTCATCCATTCAATTAATTAAAATTATTTCCAGGTGCGCTGTACGTCCGTCTGATGAATCGTCTGGATGTTCTCTGTTCTACGCCTGCCAAATTGAAAGTAAATGTGAGCCACCTCTCTGAAAAGGGGGCTTAATGCATTTCCGAAAAGTATCGACTCATGTCAGCCTGCGCAGTCCGCGCAGACCAAACATACGGTAATCGTCCGTAGTTAAGGTGATCTACCTGTTATCAGAAAATTTTGGTCTATCTCAACTAACGTTCGATCTGGTGACGTGCAAGGTGTTCTTATGCAAGAAACCGTGGAGCCCTAGTTCAGTTTATGAAGGAATGAGCCGCCACTGTGTAATGATTCAATCAGTTGTGTAAAGCTCATTTAATTTTTGATAAGAGATAGAGACAGAGAGAGAGGGCGAAAGAGAGAAAGGAGAGAAAGGGAAGAGTTGGGAAAAAGAAAATAAGGGGGGCAAAGAGAGAGAAAAGACACATTAGAGAGAGAGAGAGGGGGGAGAGAAAGGATAGAAAGGAAAGAGAGGGGAAATAGAAGAAGAGAGGGGGAAGAGAGAAAAAAGACACATTAGAGAGAGAGAAAAAGAGAGAGAGAGAGAGAGAGAGAGAGGGGATAGAAAGGAAAGAGTGGGGAAGTAGAAGAAGAGAAGGGAAAAGAGAGAGAAAAGACACATTAGAGAGAGAGAGAGAGAGAGAGAGAGAGAGAGACTTATTTTTCTCCGCCTAGCTCACGCTCGAAGGAAAGAGATTTGGTTGCTAGCCCGTCCAACCTGGAGTAGGTCTTTTTCTACCCTGTTTTTGAAGTCGTCAGTATACTATCGACTCTGTTGGAGAATATATAATGTTGCGCGCTAGCAACAATGCAGGAGGCTGATCGAGTCAATGATTAAAACTAGAAGTAACTAAAAAGGAACTAAAGCTGGTCTCCCGAGAGCAAAATGATGGAATGGATAACATAAGCTGGCTTTTCAGTTTCTTTTCTTTATTTATTTCGGGATAAAAAAAAAAAATCGGTTTAAATTCGCAAAACAATTAATGAATTAGTTGTCAAATTGTGATGAACTTTCTCATGTGTTGAAACGGCTCTATTCAATTTACGATGTCGATTGGCCTTTTAAAATGCATAAATTGCGAATCTGTCAGCTTTGTGGAATAAGCTAATCATGTAAAACGAGAAGCATAAATGTAGAAAATGCTTTTCAGCTTAAATAACGTTGTGACAAATGCTGGTAATTTAAATTTGTCGAAGTCTGACCTTTCGAAATTAGATGAGAATGATTTGGTTGCTCTCGAAGGATGATGGAAGTTGGAGACCAAGACTGACGAAATACATGGGTATTTATACTATTTGCATGCACACAACAAATATTTGTGTGCCCACAGAAAACTTTTGTGGGGTAAAACAGCACGCAAAAATAATTTGCGTCCAAGATGAAAGATGATTGGCTAAAGGATGTACACACTCAAATATTGTGTACTGGCAACCAAGGTCTCGAGGTCAGAATCTATAACAGTTGACGAAAACCTGTAAACTACTAGATAGTCTGACAAAAGTGAAAAATAGATGTTAACCAGCAATTTTCCTACCGAGTGTGACCTTTTCATAGTTGAAGTTTGATAACTGTAGCAGCAAGGCAATAAAACTTGTAATTCTTAACGTTGCTAGGGTAAAATTAACCCCTACGCCGGTAAACCAAAATGGCCGACAAAGATACGGAAGCACGTGGCTTAAAGTGAACAAATATGAAATTTACTGGATAAATAGACATAAACACATGCTGACATGCACAAGTTAACCTCAAGTAAGTAGACATAATGCTAATTTGGAATTTAAAAGCTGACAGACATAGACAATTGCTATCAGTTCCAAAAGAATATGGTAAACAGTCAAATGTGAATTCAGAGGTCATTCGACCGGTGAATTCACACTCTCGCTTGTGAGTTACATTTCAACACAATAGAAAACTAAATGTAAGCTGTAATAAACAAAGACATAGTAAATGTCGGGCACTACAACACTCCCCCTCTTACTATGTCAAAGCTCCGACTGACAAATAGATTAAATAGATACCATCACTTAAGAAATCGATGCACAATATTGCAAAATCTTATCTCAATAAAATACTACACAGTGACTAGAATTACTTAAGGAATTGCTAGCTTTACAAATCTTTAACAATAAACAATTGAATAAATAACTAGAATTGCTAATTACATAGTTGAATGAAACACCTATCGGCACTGTCAGCGCTTTGAATTTAAGTAAACGAGCAAAATTACATATATACAAATTGTGAAAATAGTAACTTGTCACTGTATAATAATAAGTTAAAGTCTCTAAAACAACGGCCTTATTTTTTGTTTACAATAGATTTTAACGGTCTGTTTTCTTTCCCGTCGTGGCTTCTGTCTGTCCTTCTTTCGCGGCTTTTTTCTCTCCCCATTTCTATTCGTCTCTCATTCTCCCGTCTCTGCTCTTCACCCATTCTTTCCATCGTCCTGTTCATTCTCACTACAGCGTCAGTCAAAGTTCCCAAAGTCTTGTTAATACCTCTAATGGCTCTGCTGTTCTTCTCAAAAGCATCTAGGAGCTGCGCAAGGCTTCCTTGCACAAGCTCTTTGATGGTCTCCACTACCTGTACATTGCATGTTGGCTCTTCAGAACGCATTTTTTTTGGTTAGGGATTCTAATGATGACTCATCTGTCTGAACAGCTTCACTGGTATAACTGGGCTCTGACGTGTTTCCAACCACCAAGTCATCATCAAATTCGTAATCCAGTTCTGACGGAGTATCATCAATCAGCTGATTCAGGATATTGAAAGTTGAGCCCAACACAGGAGTGTTCAAAGTTGATTTCTCAGCTTGCACTACCACTGGCGAATGTTGCCTTATTTGACATGGATTTGGCAAGAGGTTTGGTTCCATCAGGGTTGAAGTTAGGGCTGGGGGCTGCTGCTGACTACTTGATAGAAGTTGAAGTGTTGCGGACGTGACAGTAGAGGTGGTTGCGTGACAGGATGGAAATGTGAAGAGTTGTGGGACCTGAATTGTCTGGAAAGAAGTTCAAGATGCAACTGGTGTTAGAATGTAGGTTGGAACGTTTGTTGATGGAGCAGGACTGTAGGGGATGAAATCATTTGCTTTCAATGGCTGGCTTATACCCTTGGTAGCTGACGTACTTTTGCTGTTTAACAGTTGAGACAGCATCTCCGGTGTAATTTGCACATTGATCAGTTCACTGTTACTGGATTGCAGAGAGGAGACTGGATCAGTTTGGTGAGGAACAGAACTACAATCTATGCTGCCTGTACTACTTGATGGAGTATCTGGGCACTTGGGTGGTACCATTTTCTTTGACTCTTCATCCGTTAGCTCTCGAAAATCCGTTCCGGACACTAAAATGGCGGGACGCTAGTTCTCCACCAGGAACCTCTTACTGTCGACCTGGCCTAGCTGTGTAAGTGAGAGTCTGTGACGACTGTACTTTGTGACGTGGTTCACTAAGGCTGACTTTGTGGTACATCAGGCACAGCGTACAATAAAAGGGGGCCTTGTCTAATGCTAGATGATGCTTGTAAATGTGAGCAACGATCCGGTACCGAACTTCAACGTATGTCTTGCCCTGTGCCTCACAGTGTAGACAGGTGTACATTTTTCCTCTTCTTGAGGTAGAATCTGCCATTGTACTCTGAAAATATAAAGGATGAGAAATCTGCATATTCCGCAGCACTGCTTGATGCATACATGTGAATAGGTGATACTGGAAGCTGACAGATTCCTTGTGGTTATTGCGACAACACTGTAACACCAGTAACGAAAAAGAAACGCTTATTGGGGAAAATTGATTGGGGAACTGACTGATTTCTAAATCCGAAAGGGGAGATTATTTGTCTCCCAAGTTTACTTTGAGCATCACGAGTTTATCGCCTTTAATTCGATACTTTTTTTAGCTTCTTAATTGGAAGCCGCTCGAAAGCACTTAGGAATGTACCTAAACTATTTACCATGTAGATGATCAGTAATTATTTGATTGGTTATTACAGAGACATAGACATGTGTATTGTATGTCTCTGGTCATTATTTTTGGAATTTTTTCTAATAATGTCGTGTTAGTGTTGCAAGAATGTTCCGGATGACTCTTTGTTAAATATTCAATCAGACCTACATGAAAATCAAGTCTGTTTTTCTTGCAATATGAGTTCTTTTCCAAATAACAATAAAAAAAAAACCAGAACAATAAACTTCCCTTTTATATTGGCTAGTCCCCCGAATTTTTCCGACTTATAGGATTCCTTCCGTGTTCCCAAATTAAGTTACAATGCTTTCCGTTTATCACAGGCCTTCTGGCCTCTCAACGGTTTTCGTATTTGTCTCCTTTTTTACAAAACTAAATAATGATAATTATGAGACACAGAGTATCTTAGAATATGATAATCAGAAGCAGTTTTACGTATAAGTTTTTCGTGCAATTTTAATCCGTAAAGATAAGAGGGCTGTCAACCTTTGATCGAGGTATAAGAGCTGACATCAGCTATTTATAGAACACTTGTGAAACGATAATCCTTTTTCTTCCCTTCGTCGACACTTTAGCAGAATGGATTTTGTTACTTGGAAGATCTACCTTATGAGCCCTGTAAAATTAAGCGTTTAATGTAGTGTGTGTCGAAGCTGTTATGATCAGACTGCAGATACAGTATGGTACTGATGTACAATACCCGTGAAAAATGTATGGATCGTGATGTACATTGTCTACAGAAATAACCAAAGTGGTGCCTAGTGCTCTGAGGGTTGGAACTGCTCGAAAATGACAGAGATAGATCAAGATCAGACAGCACATATCGTGCGTAATATCTTTAAATCTTAATTATAAGATTTCGTAAACATAAAAATTTCTTATTTCTTTTTCTTTACTCATTATATTAATTTCATAATGCAGTCGAAGGGTTAAAGTTATTAACGAACCTATTACTACTTCTTACGATCTGCTGGTCATAGGTTTGGAATGGCTCTTGAAATTTACATTACAAGTTTTATAGGTCTGCACAAGGCCTATGCAGAAACTACTTTTCATTAAATGAAATATGTATAGTAAGAGTTATTATGATGTGGTTGAATAGATCCAGATCCTAAAAGACTTAAAAAATAATTTTGTTTTTTGGTGGTTTGTGCCAACCGTGAAGGCTATGATCAAAAGAATTTGGAGATGCCATGCAAAAGTCTCTGATTCTGGAGTAGAAATGTAATGATTCACTTTGTTACAAGCTGCCTAAGATACTTTTTCACAAGCAAGAAGATCATGTTTTAGAAGAAAGTTGTTGAATATTTTGTTCTTTTTTTCTTTCTAAAAAATATAACTAAAAAAAAAAAGACCACTGATAAAAATTGTAAATACATGTACGTGAATAACGATCTAAATATCACTTTGAATAATTACTAACTTAACTCTGTAGTATCGCCTTTGATGCCCCTACAGAAGTTTACTTTTTAAAATTATTGTAACAAATGGAAAATGGTGTACGTGAATGCGCAATTTCGCCATTTTCAAAGTCGAGTAGAAATTTAAAAAATCCGATGCTTTTACTTGTGGTTTTTTTTTTTTTTTTTTTCACATGAACATTGTCAGTTTATAATAATGATGATGATGATAATAATAATAACAATAATAATACAAGATAATTTAAGATACCTCTTTTAATTTCTACCCTTCTTTTTAGAATTAGAATACCTTTTTTTTTCCTGCATTTTAGTACCATTTGTCAAGATGTTCCGTTTGTGGGAAGGAAAATTTAAACAGATACAAAGATGAAATAATAGTCTTTCAAGAGAGTCAATATTTCTGATATTGTCCACCAAAAGATTGCGGCTTCTATGATGCTATGCATCATAAATTTGTCTTGTCCAATTTGGAATGTTTATTCCTTCGTATGGTTTAAGTTTATTGTGATGGACTACACGCTCGGTTAAGCCGTTATTAGTCTTCACAACAAAGGTCATAGGAGAATACTTCTGTATGATAAGACAGGGTCCTTCATATGCTGGTTGCAATTTGGGGCTTTCGCCAACTTTACACGTTTCGGCCAGACACCAGACATCACCTGTGTTGTAATTGTTAAACAGCATTTTTGTGTCATAAATAGCCTTGCTTCTTTTACAAGAAGATTTTAGATGTTTTTTGGCAATTGAATGTGCTAGGTTTAACTTCTCGCGAATACCATCAACATAATCGCCATAGTTAGTAACATTCTGTTGTGTTTTATCCATAACACAGCCAAACACAAGCTCTGCTGGGAGTCGAACTTCCCTTCCCAAGGCCATTAAGTTAGGGCTTAGTTTCACTGGGTGTTGCGCGGTACGCTCCAGCTAGGCACCCTAGATTCATATCCAAGTTTTCCTGCTCTCCTTTTAGATAGGCTCTCATCATCTTTAGTAACGTTTGATTGAATCTTTCTGCCTGACCGTTGCACCTTGGGTTTCTAACGCTGGTTCTTAGCTTCTTTACTTGGAGCATTGTACAGAGCTCTTTGAAAACCTTGCTTTCATACGTCCTGCCCTGGTCGCTGAGGATGGACACTGGGCATCCCCACCTGCTTATGAACTCATTTACAACTCTATTGGCACATGTTTCTGCCGTGAGATCTGGTACTGGGATGACTTAACGTATTTTGAAAAGTGGTCTGTCAGAACAAGAATGTACCGGTTCCCACGTGCTGTAACTGGAAAAGGGCCCAGAAAATCTGTGGCTAAAACATCCCACGGAGCTCCAGATCTAATTGAACCCATAGGTGCCCTTGCGGTTCTAGGTGGTTTCTTGTCGCATGCACATGTATCACATTGGCGGATAAACACTCTGATGTCTTCTTTCATTTTAAACCAGTAAAACCTTTGAACTATTTTGGCTTTCGTCTTTTTCGTACCCACATGCCCTGACATTAAACCGCCATGCATGATCTGTAATACCTCTCTTTTAAGGTCTTTTGGTATAATTATTTGGCCAACTGTGCCAGAACCATCACGTTTCACAAATTCTTTTATTAGTACACCATTTACTACCCTGATATGGTCCCATAAGAGAAGATAATGCCGACAAGCTGGACTAGACATACGGATATCTTCTCTTGGTGGCTTATTATCTGCTTCCTTTGATTCAAGAACTAGCTTTATATCTTCGTCCTCCAACTGGCTTTTGCGCATATCTTCAGCCACAGTACCCAAACCAACAATCAACCAGTTGATATAGTCTGCACTAGTTGAAGCTGTAGCCACCTCTCTTACTATGTTTGTTAGATCCATATCATCTGTTTCTTGAATATCACCTGTACTTTCATCAGTCTAATTAAACCGTTCTCCAGAGCATCCCATGTCTTGGGATTTGACTTTTTCCCACATTTGCAGTGATATGATCTCCGAACTTCTGCGGCACTTACGACATGGTTCGCACTTGAGGGGTTCTGACATATCTATGTCACTGCACTCGCAGTCTCTTGGGCTGTCGCATCTGGAGAGTGCATCACAGTGTGGTTGTTGTTTACCTGGCCCGTATTCAATGCAGAAGTCAAAAGCTGCTAAGATCTCTATCCAACGTGCAATCTTGCCATTTGGCTCTTTCAGGCTGAAAACCCAAACAAGGGCTTGGTGATCACTTCTGACTATGTACTTACGACCCAATAAATACTGTCTGAAGTACTGGACAAAATAAACAACTGCTAACAATTCACGTTCCGTCACACAATAATTGCGTTCTGCCTTGTTCAGGGATCTACTTGCATATGCTAAAACTCTCTCACGACCGGTCTGTATTTGAGAAAGAACCCCTCCGATTCAAGCACCAGATGCATCTACATCAAGGTAAAAAGTATCCCCTTCATTAAGTGGGTATCTGTACTAGTTAGTGCTTTCTTGAGACGTACAAAAGCTGCTTCACAATCATCGGACCAGTTGAACTTGACTTCCTTTCTTGTTAGTTGAGTCAGTGATTGTGCAATCTTTGCAAAGTCCTTGATGAACCGCCTGTAATACGATCCGGTTGCAACAAACTGTTTAACTTGCTTAGGGTTTTCCGGCCTTGGCCAATTTGCCACTTTTGCAATATTGTTTGGGTCCGGTCTGACACCGTCTTTAGACACAATATGTCCAAGGAATACTACTTCTGTTTGTAGCAGGTGACACTTGTCGGGTTTCAGTTTAAGTCCTGATTGCTTGATACTATCCAGAACCTCGTCAACTCTCTGGATGTGTTCCTTAAAATTTGCTCCAAACACTATAATGTCGTCAATATACACAAGACATGTCTGCCACTGAAGACCTTGCAGCACTAGTTCCATTGTCCTCTGAAAGGTGCCACAACTATTATTCAGACCAAAAGGCATACGTGTCATCTCAAATTGACCATATTTACAAGTAAATGCACTTTTAGGGATATCCTCCTTCTTGAGAGGGATCTGAAAATATCCACTTGTCAAGTCAAATGAACTAAACAGGCCCATTCCACCAACAGCGTCAAGACAGTCTTGAATCCTGGGAAGAGGGAAACCATCGGGCTTGACCAGAGCATTTACTTTTCTATAATCAACACAAGGGCTTACTGCTCCTGACTTCTTGCGCACAAACACAATGGGACTTGCCCAGGGTGAAGTACTTTTTTGTATGACTCCTTTCTTTAGCAAGTCATTTATTGCTGCTTTCTCTTCAGCTGCAAATGCTAGTGGAACTCGTCTTGGTCGTTGCTTGATGGGAGCAGCATCACCAGTGTCAATTGCATGCTCTGTCAAGTTGGTTAGACCGATGTCCCATTCATTCTTTGAGAAAGTGTCACTATATTTGCTCAATAAGGCTGCAATTGTTCCTTTCTGAGCCTCAGTTTTACCTTTGGTTAATTTGTCAAATAAAGTCCAGAGGTGTTCTGGCACTTCAAACTTATCAGTTCCTTGTCTGATACGAAAGTCTTGAATATTATTACTGGTTACAGCTCGTGAAGCTGTCTCAACTCTTCTGACCCAGACACGGTTTTTGTCCTCTCCTTTATTCTCCTTTTCTGTTAGGACGCTTACTATCCTCTCAATTTGTTCAACATAAGCTTTCTGTCTCAAAGTTGTCTCTACAGGAAATGGATTCAGGACCCTTACTTTGCAAGTAGGGCTTTTATTAATGTCAACCAGTGTTGCAGCCATTACAAGGTTATACTTGTCTTTGACGTATCTGACTCGTGAGCTGGAGGTTGCGGGTTCGATACCCGGTTGCGGCGAACTTTCTTTCCGGCGATTTTTCGCCTCCCACCTCTGATGCATGTGAGAAAAGTAGTCAGTGGCTTTGGAAAGAAAGTTGTGTCAGTACTGGTGCGAGAAAGCCAGGAAACACTTGGTGCGTCACTGACCGCCATGATATGACCAAAGCTGTTAAAATGGCGTTGAACTCCAATACAAAACAAACAAAACTTGTCTTTGAAATGCTGAGTTGGCTCCACCAAGTACTCAGACTGCTTGCGGATATCATCAGTATCTTCCCTTTCGATATAAACGTCAATTATTGCCTCTGCTTGTCCTGGAATGCTTACATCATCGGCTACTGTAACTCGCCTGGAACTACTTCGCTTGCCCACCTGAAAGCATGGAATCTGTACCCACATCTAGTACAATCAAACGCTTACTCAACAAAATATCGGCTGGTCCTTTCTCACTGCCCATTAATACATCAAAGCCCAACAGTGCATCGTCCTCAATATCAGCAACCACAAACTCATGAACTAGCTCATATGACCCTAAAACTACATGAAAGTCGCCCTTGCCTATCTCCCTAATTGGCATCCCATTAGCCCCTCGGAGATTGCATGACTTTCTCAATTCTGGTCTCCTATCTTTTCCTAGCCTTTGGAAAAGTCTTGCTAACAGCACTGACCTAGCCGCGCCTGTATCGGCAGTAAACGTGATTTTCAGTCCTTCGACCTCGCCATTAACGTATATCCCATCATTCAGGCTTTTCTGCATGTTAAGTTGTCCTTGCTCTACTTGCTTCTCTTCTTTCTTTTGTGGCCACTAAAACTTAGTGGGACCTTTCCCTGGCCACTGGGGTTGGTCCTTGGAAGTTTAAAGTGACATGGTCTTGGTTTGGTCTGTTGTCTCTATTGTTGTTCTGCCATCTGCGTCTGTATCTTTTATTCTTTTCTGGACATTCCTTTGAAAAATGGCCGATAGCATGGCAGTTGTAGCATTCCTTATCTGCCCTGGCTTTTGATTCAGCTACTTTCAACTTATTAGCTGTCTCTAGCTTCTCTAACCGATCTAGTATTTTTGACAAAATAGAAGTATGGTTTTCGTTCATATGGTTGTGATTTGGTGTCACTAATTTATCTACTTTTTGTTCTGTACTGTGACTGATTTGTGTCTGGTTAACGCCTTCCTGACTGTCATCCTGAAACTGGACCACTCTCGCTGGCTTCGCTTTCCTTTCTGATCCAATACTGTTTCGAGTTTGAATCAGGCTAACTACGTAGTAGACTGCCTCGTCGATCGTCTGTGGTTCTTTGTGATATTCTACTTCAAACCTTATTTCATCGTCTCTCAATCCATCTAAATACTTGCGAATTAGATCCTCCTCCCTTGTCCTTCTTTCTCTGTAACCATGAGCTTTGTCATACAATAACTGTAAATCAGCTGCATAGTCTTCGGAAGTTTCTCCTACCTTTTGATTTCGTCTACTAAACTTGGCAGCAAATGCTCTAGGTGTTTCAATCACCCTGAAACGAGTATGCATTTCGTGTAGTAAGGTCTTGGTAGTTACTTAGTGTAACTTTGGGCAATCGTCCAAACAAAAAATCGGCAGCATGTCCCTCAATACGGGGCAGTAAATGGTCTAACTTATCTTCGTCATTCCAATTATGTCTGTCTGCTATCGCTTCAAATCGCGCTAACCATACTAGCCAGGCCTCCTTGCCTGTAAATGAAGGAATTCTGATGTTCTCTGAAGTTCGGGGCTGTGCGCAGTGGATACCTTGAGTGCCATAGGGACTGTGACGGTATTCGTTCCTATGACCTGAGTGAAAGTTTCTTCTTTCCGGCATGTTGCCTCTGTTCTCTATATCATGACGAATCCAGAGTGGTCCATTGCTGTGGGAGAAGCACGGATCTTGCTGGTTCTGATTAACGTTCACAATGGCTGGTTGATAGTGTTCCCTAGACCTTTGACCGTCCCAAATTCTATTGTTGCTAACTCGAAATTGATTTTCATTGTCTCTAGGGTTTGGGTTGAAAGTGACCCCTATACTACCTTGAGGTAATGTTTGCTTCAGATTTCTGAGTTCTGATACTACTTCCTTTAAAACCCCGGATATATTATTCAAAACACTTGTCTGAGATGTCAATTCTAAACCATTATTGTCATTTGAAGGCAATGGGTTACTGTTATCTAGAGTAGGTCCGGAGGTCCCCAACGACAAAGACTGGTCACGATTGTCTTCTAAATTAGGGAGACTGCTAGCTCTAGGTCTAAGCTCATACAGTTCATTGCCACAGCTAGGGCATTTAAAATAAATTTCACCATCGCTACTGGCTGGCTCATGCTGATCCATAATATTATATTTCTTATCTATGTAAATCTAGTGTACGTATACGCTTAAGTTCGATCACTGGACCCTTGTTAAAAACAAAAGGATCCCACTTCTGACACCAAAAATTATGTTGCGCGCTAGCAACAATGCAGGAGGCTGATCGAGTCAATGATTAAAACTAAAAGTAACTAAAAAGGAACTAAAGCTGGTCTCCCGAGAGCAAAATGATGGAATGGATAACATAAGCTGGCTTGTCAGTTTCTTTTCTTTATTTATTTCGGGATAAAAAAAAAAATGGTTTAAATTCGCAAAACAATCAATGAATTAGTTGTCAAATTGTGATAAACTTTCTCTTGTGTTGAAACGGCTCTATTCAATTTACGATGTCGACTGGCCTTTTAAAATGCATAAATTGCGAATCTGTCAGCTTTGTGAAATAAGCTAATCATGTAAAACGAGAAAGAAGCCACGAAAGAAGGACAGACAGAAGCCACGACAGGAAAGAAAACAGACCGTTAAAATCTATTGTAAACAAAAAATAAGGCCGTTGTTTTAGAGACTTTAACTTATTATTATACAGTGACCAGTTACTATTTTCACAATTTGTATATATTATTTTGCTCGTTTACTTAAATTCGAAGTGCTGACAGTGCCGTTAGGTGTTTCATTTAACTATGTAATTAGCAATTCTAGTTATTTATTCAATTGTTTATTGTTAAAGATTTGTAAAGCTAGCAATTTCTTAAGTAATTCTAGTCACTGTGTAGTATTTTATTGAGATAAGATTTTGCAATATTGTGCATCGCTTTCTTAAGTGATGGTATCTATTTAATCTATTTGTCAGTCGGAGCTTTGACATAGTAAGAAGGGGAATGTTGTAGTGCCCGACATTTACTATGTCTTTGTTTATTACAGCTTACATTTAGTTTTCTATTGTGTTGAAATGTAACTCACAAGCGAGAGTGTGAATTCACCGGTCGAATGATCTTTGAATTTACATTTGACTGTTTACCATATTCTTTTGCGACTGATAGCAATTGTCTATGTCTGTCGCCTTTTAAATTCCAAATTAGCATTATGCCTACTTACTTGAGGTTAACTTGTGCATGTCAGCATGTGTTTATGTCTATCCAGTAAATTTCATATTTGTTCACTTGAAGCCACGCGCTTCCGTAACTTTGTCGGCCATTTTGGTTTACCGGTGTAGGGGTTAATTTTACCCTAGCAACGTTAAGAATTACAAGTTTTATTGCCTTGCTGCTACAGTTATCAAACTTCAACTATGAAAAGGTCACACTCGGTAGGAAAATTGCTGGTTGACACCTATTTTTCACTTTTGTCAGACTATCCACTAGTTTACAGGTTTTGGTCAATTGTTACAGATTCTAACCTCGATACCTTGGTTGCCAGTACACGATATTTGAGTGTGTACATCCTTTAGCCAATCATCTTTCATCTTGTACGCAAATTATTTTTGCGTGCTGTTTTACCCCACAAAAGTTTTCTGTGGGCACACAAATATTTGTTGTGTGCATGCAAATAGTATAAATACCCATGTATTTCGTCAGTCTTGGTCTCCAACTTCCATCATCCTTCGAGAATATTATCGTCTGCTTCCACAATATTTTTCCACAGTGAATCCTTAGAATTAGTTTGCTCCAGATACGATCAGTAATTACCTACGTCACGCTTTCTTGAAGTCCATGGTTAAAAATAGAGGTACCTCCTCCCGCCTATAATCACGTAGGAAAGAGATTTGATTGCTTGTCCGTCCAACAGAAAATATGACTTTTCCCACCCTGTTTTTGAAGTCATCTGTATACTATCGACCCTGTTGACGAATACACTATCTTGTGCTTCCCAAAAAACTTTTTCCACAATGTTTTTCCACAGTGAATCCTTTGAACTCGTCTGCTCGAGATACGATCAGTAATTATGTCATGCATTCTTGAACTCCGTGGTTAAAAATAGATTTACCTTCTCCCGTCTATAATCACGTAGGAATGAGATTTGATTGCTTGTCCGTCCAAATGAGAGTAAGACTTTTCCCACCCTGTTTTTGAGGCCGTATACTATCGACCCTTGTTGAAGAATTGATTATCCTCTGCTCCAAAATATCATTTTCCACAAAGTTTTTACAGAGCGAATCGAACTACCGTAGAATATTGTCGTCTGCTAGAGATACGATCAATAATTACCTATGTCACGCATTCCTGACCCCGTGGTTAAAAATAGATTTCAAAACTTGAGTCAACCGAGGTGATTACTTGTAGGAAAGAGATTCGTTTGCTTGTCCGTCTATCAGAGAGTTGGACTTTTCCCACCTTGTTTTTGAAGGCGCCGGTATACCACTGATCCTATTCGAGAATAAATGATCTTCTGCTTCCCAAATACCTTTTTCCATAACGAAGCGAACTACGAAATAATTCGTCTGCTGGCACGATCAATACTTATGTCACGCATTCTTGAACCCCAGCGGCTAAAAACAGATTCCTAAAGTGGGTCCTACTAAATACCACAAAGACACTCTAAATACCACAAAGAGACACAAAGCGCCACAAAGACGCACAAAGACACCACAAAGACATAGAAAAAGAAAAAAAAATATTAGTGTTTTGAGCTGTTTGCACTATGCTAGGTTAAAAAAAAAGGCACAAAATTACGCAATCAATACTTATGTCACGCATTGTTGAACCCCCGCGGCTAAAAACAGATTCCTAAAGTTACCTGCACCAGCCCGAAAAGTCCTGCACCGGCTTGATTGTATCATTTATATAGAACAAGTTGGCTTCTTTACAAAAGAAGCCAGGAGAGGTCAGCATCAATGTTTTCAGATAGTTTATTTGCTTTTAATTTAGATATAGTTTGGTACATGTAAACAAACAAGTAAAAAAAGCCGCCGTGTAGAAACCTCTTATGCTTTACATGACGGTCATTTGACCTTCTTGCCGCGTTTTCAAGTCGCATGATCTTGTCCAGCGGTCTTCTTTCTATTTTTTTACGAAATTCTTCTTATTTTTTCCTCTGCTCAGATTTATTTGCTTAATGAAAAATTACAATTATTTGAGACGTCATTTGCAACCATGGCAAAAATTAATATAACAAATATTTTCTGAAATTTGTCATATAAAAATAAACCACGTCTATTTCCTGTTTCGTTTTTTTTTTATTTCGCTTTATTTACAAAATCATGACGAAACAGACTGTGTATCAGAACAATTTCGCAAGAAAAATGGATTTAGACAGCAAATTCAGTGGCAGTCTGCCTTTTAAACTCACCACTATTGGAGAGGTCTGATGACCTCTCCAATAAAGAACAATTCCTAGCGACTGAACGTATGCGCTCTACTACTCTTTCCAAATACGTGTACCTGGGTTTATAATGTTTCATGGTGTTAGGTTCTGATTCCCGCGTTAGGGTGGTCTTGTTCTTTGGTCCCATGGATTCCTGCCATGCGATCGTGACCGCAGTCATTAGTTCGATCCACGGGAGTGTGTTTATAAAATGAATCAGATTCCTAGATTTTGTATTGTTACGAGACAAGCGTAACGAGAAAGAAAACCAGCAACAAGCCTTTCACAATTAACAATATTTATTAATGAATAAAGACAAAAGAGTACAATAAGAGTTAAGTTTGAATGAAATTTTGACAGTTTATAATCTTAGAAAAAGAAAAAGAATAAGTCCCTCAAAATTTGAAATTATGTTTAGACTATAAAAAGTATGAACTTTCTGGTTCCTAAAACCTAAATTAACCATGAATAGTTTTTAATTTACAAATAGATATGAGCAACCTGTTTAAGAAAGAAATAATTCCAACTTACAGATCTATATTCCAATTTAAATCCAACACTTTTCACTAATTCTGTATCCTCAAAGCCACAAGTTTAAGTTCAAAATCCAAATCCACCAAGTAAGTCACTCCTATTTATATCAGCTTGGAAAAGTTTAGATTAGTCTTTTTTAGAAAGATGACAACATGGATTGGTAAACAACTTGTTTACTAACAACCTGTTTCTAAAAATAACCACAATGGAAAAACCAATGAATGTTTTTTATGTTTCTAGAATACTCTGTATATAGCAAGGGTGACAACCTACGTCATAGCAGAGGTGTCGGAATAGCCGCCATTTTGTGCGCAAAGTGCAGATTAATAACTTTAAAAAGATATATGTATCTAAAATTTACTTAGAATACCTACTTCCTCTGGTGACGGTTAATATATTTGTCCTATTCGTGAAATCAAATTGCCATGAAACAGTGTTGTAGCTCTAAACACTTCAACACAATTATTCTTAACGGCATTGTCAACAGTCTAATTATAAACAGATAACGGGTACATTTCTGCAGAAAATTGTGCGGAGGTAATTGCAAAATCAACGAAACTAATGAACAAAATATTAATGTATACTAACGAAGAAAGTTGTCAGGTACCATATGCACTGCTTTGTTTGGACAGATCTTCAATAACATTAATGTACAAGCTGAAAACTTACCTTTTAAAACGAAAGTGGCGGATTTAAAATGTCTCCGATGACGTATGCTATGACGTAGGTTGTTACCCCTGATATAGAGTGAAAGTGATAATAAAAACAGGTTACATGTATATCCTATTTATATAACAGTATCACGGGTAGGAAACTTCATATTCAGAGCCAATGGCTCTGACGAGAAAATGTTGTGTTGGTCTTCCGTTTCTGAAGATGTCGGCTGAAAAACAACCAAAAAACAGGTAAGCTTGTCATTATTTGTAATCATGCGTTCTTATGTCTTTGAAATTCCAAAAAAGGAGAATGTTATGCAATGCTCTGGTCTTTCAACGTGTTTTCTACACTACGAAAAGTTGTAACAAGTGTACGATGTTGTCTGAATCATTTGTGGCGTGGGTTGACCTTAGCTAAAATAATACGTCACGGACCTAACTTCAGTCTATTATTGCCATATAATTGGCAAATAAAAGAGAGTCTTGCTTTCCCAAAAGCGTAAATTAATGTCTTGGAATGTTACATTTACTGCTGGTAAAGAATTGAAAAGAAATAGCACAAAAATGATGAAGATAAAGAAGGGCTCCGATTATGTGGACCGCCTCTGAATTTGTAAGTCGGCACCGATTGATGAGGGCTTCCTTTCAAAAGTTTAGTTTTCTGTAAAAATTACTTAGAAAGCAGGCTTTGTTTTTTCCGTTAATACCTTTTAGTCCAAAATGTAGTACTTTTGTTGGATGGAACATGACCGAATTTATGAAAATACAAAGGACTGGTATTGTCACGATTGAAAAATCCTGTCGAACATTAATCTATCTGACTTTTGAAAATACTTTTGTGTAGTTTTTGATTAAAAGAATGATCTATACATGTATATAGCATTTGTCATGTTTTCGTCGTAAGTGCAGTCCACATGTAAAAAAAAAATGGCATCTTCGGAAGACTATCTGGTCTTGAAAGTCATTAAAAAGCTAGATGGAAAATGTACCGACCATAGCAGAGATATTGAATTAAAAAAAAAAACTTTTACAAAGCGTGAGAAATACAATTGAGCTATTCGCATTACACGCTTAGGGTATATGTGTGAATAATCTTAACTCTTCTCAACACCTAACACGACACAAAAGTATGCCGGGTGGGTGGGGTACATACAAGTCTTTAACAGAAAAAAAAAAAGAAAGAAATCACAAGCACGTCAAGACCAAAAATGTTCATAGATCCCTGATTTTGATTGTACTCACTCAGATCTTTCAATGCTCATTTAACCAAACGCATATTAGATCAGAATATGTCATATATTAGTTATTTTCTAAGCTATGATAAACAAACATCCATCCAAGCGAACGATCACGTTTTGTGCAGTCTAATCTTGATCTACACTGGCTGCAGAACCAACTAAAGTTGTGACAGGCACTTTAAGGGTTCATAATGAATAGCTTCGAGTTATTTATTTTTCTTTTTCCGTCCTAGATATTTCTTTGAATGTCCTAAGCATTGTCGTTTGTACTTGTTTCAGAAATCTCGCGCCGATGCCTGTCCCTTGCCAATCTAGAAATCATTCACTTTACGCCGTAATTAGATTGAGATTGGAGCTCCAATATCATGATATATTGAGTGTGTATGCAAATTAGCTGTTTTGAATCATTATTTAGGAGATTAGTAATTTTGAATAAGTAAAAAGTAAAATTCTGAAAAAAAAAAACCAACAGAGTATCGTCATTTTTTCGAACAGTTTAGGGAATTTTCATGATGTATATTACGTGTAAGTCTGCTTAAAAAAAGCATTTTAAAAAACCAGAAAACACTCAGTAAATCATGATATTGGAGCTGCAGTCTCAATCTAATTACGGCGTAAAGTGAATGATTTCTACATCAGAAATGGAAAGGGGTCGACGCGAGATTTCTGAAACAAGTGCAAACGACAATATTTAGGACATTCACAGAAATATCTAGGATGGAAAAAGAAAAATAGATAACTCGAAGCTATTCACTATGAACCCTTAAGTGCCTGTCACAACTTTAGTTGGTTCTGCAGCCAATGTAGATCAAGATTAGACTGCACAAAACGTGATCGTTTGTTTGTTTGTTTGGATAGATATTTGTTTATTGTCGGCTTAAAGATAACTGATATGTGACATTTCCTGATCTAATATGCATCTGGTTAATTGAACATTGAAATATCTGAGTAAGTACTATCAGGATCAGGGATCTATGAACCATTTTTAGGTCTTGACCTGCTTGTGAAATAGATTCTTTTTCTTTGTTAAAGACTTGTATATACCCCACCCACCTGACATACTGTTGTGTAAAGTTAAGTATTAAAAAGAATTAAGAGTGTTCACACATATACCCTGAGGCGTGTATTGCGAATAGGTCAATTGTTTTTCTCACGTTTTGTAAAAGGTTTTTTTTTTTTTTCTATTCATCATCACTGCTGCGGTCGGTACATTTTCCATTTAGCTTTTTAATGACTGTTTCAAGACCAAATAGCCTTCCGAAGATGCCAAATATTTTTCATTATTTTTGCTTACGTGTGGGCTGCACTTACGACGAAAGCATGACAAATGCTATATACATGTATAGACCATTCTGTTAATTAAGAGCAACACAAAAGTATTTTCAAAATTTAGACAGACTAATTTTCGACAGGATTTTTCAATCGTGACAATACCAGTCCTTTGTACTTTCATTAATTCGGTCATGTTCCATCCAACAAAAGTACTACATTTTGGATTAAAGGTATTAACGGAAAAACAAAGCCTATTTTCTAAGTAAATTTTTACAGAAAACTAAATTTTTGAAAGGAAGCCCTCGTCAATCGGTGCCGACTTACAAATTCAGAGCCGGTCCACATAATCGGAGCCCTTCTTTATTTTCATCATTTTTGTGCTATTTTTTTCTTTTTTTTTTTTTTTCAATTCTTTACCAGCAGTGAATGTAACATTTCAAGACATTAATTTACGCTTTTGGGATAGCAAGACTCTCTTATCATTGCCAATTATATGGCAATAATAGACTGAAGTTAGGTCCGTGACGTATTATTTTAGCTAAGGTCAACCCACGCCACAAATGATTCATACAACATCGTACACTTGTTACAACTTTCCATAGTGTAGAAAACACGTTGAAAGACCAGAGCATTGCATGACATTCTCCTTTTTTGGAATTTCAAAGACATAAGAACACATAATTACAAATAATGACAAGCTTACCTGTTTTTGGTTGTTTTTCAGCCGACATCTTCAGAAACGAAAGTCCAACACAACATTTTCTCGTCAGAGCCATTGGCTCTGAATATGAAGTTTCCTACCCGTGAGTATAAGTAACCATTTTGTAGAAGATTCCATGTTCCGAAGGTACATTATTGCAAAATGTTTTCAGTTAAGTGTACAATCTATTCCACAACTTTTTCAACCCCTGTAAACGTAAATTTCCCAACAATATTTTCTAGAAATAGCGAAAACGGACTGAAAAGATGGAAATGCACTTTAAAAGCAGGGCTTTCTCCCTTCCAATCATTGCTTTTTTGTACTGTTTAAGTGAGGTGATATATTTTTGCCACTTTAACAATACTGATATCGTTATCCACAAAAACTTTTATTAGTAACAAAGATTCCTGCTTCGAAAAAATTGTTCGTTAATATCATGCATTTAAGTTCCCGATGAAGTGGACATGTCTCCTCCTAACTTCAAAAGTTATGATACGATTAAAGAAACGTTAATTACCTGTGAATTGTTAATCTTTATTATATACAATAATCTCATATTAATAGATGACTAAATTCAGTGCAAACACCCGTAGAACAATAAAGGGGATTATATGAATGGTCTGATTGACAATTTAAGTGGTTATTAAGCAACTTCATCACCACGGCCAATCAACACAGGTGATACAAAGTACTTAACAATAAAGAACACTATCAGTAATCAACTAAAAACGCGTTTGAATAGGCAGAATTGTCCGGAAACACATCCTCATTTAAAAGTTTTTCAGAATGTGCTACTTTGATAGTCCAAACCTTTTTATGAGGGCTACATTTTCAGGTACAGCTATTTTTTTTTTTTTTTTTTTTTTTTTTTTATGAAATCAATAATGTTTAGAACTAGGTAGCAATAATCAAGTATTTGAATAAGTATTCAAGACATTCTCATAATTTTTTTGTCAAACTTCAGTTTTATCAATACTGGATGTTGATAATTCTCTGTATTGAGAGTAATCCCGCAATTTCATCTTCCTTGTCTGCTACGAGCAGATACAAAATATAACTAAGTTTCAGTAACAATTGCACACAAACACTTAATATCACAAACTGACAACATCCACCGGTCTTTGAACATTTTAATGCAATTTAGTATACGCGTACACCAAAACATACGCAATTTGAATACAAAAGCAAAAAAAAAAAAATCCGAACTTTTTTTTCCAACTATAATAGATGTATATAGCATGCATATACACGTATATCATAACATATGCAGTGTAAACACCATTTTCATTAAAGGGAAAAAAAAGAGTTCAAAAATTTTTCTTTTCTAACAATGTAATAAACATCAAAAGTTACAAAATAAAAAAAAAAAAAAAAATAACTTTAAAAACTCGAATATTAATTTCGAATGTGGGAACGGTTTCTCCAAAATTTAAATTGGGGACGATTTCTCCGGAGAATTCGTCCCCAGGGGACGAGGGAGAAATCGTCTCCAAGCAGTTTGGGGACGATTTCTCCAGGGAACGATTTCTCCTGACACCATTCATGGCTATCATAAATAGACTTGAAAAAATAAATGAATAAATAAACGTTGCTGTATGGTCACTCACCGATTTTGGAATGTCGTAACAACCAGATTTGTTATATTCAACAAAATTTGAAATAATGATGGGGTGTATGAGAGTAGAGGAATGTTTCGTAATTCTAGTAGGGATGTCGAACACGTTCCTTAAATTATTAATAAGTATGATGTTTTTTAAATGTACCAAGTTTTCGTTCAGAAGATTTTCATTAAGATCACCCAGCAAAACTATGTTCGGACTAGAATCTAACGCTCTTTCAATACTAACATTCAAGTCGTCCCAGATTGAAACACTTGAATTTGGGAGCCTATATGTCGGACGTAGGAGAAATGAATTGGATCAGTGCTTTATTTCTTACCAAATAAACTGCACAGTTGACAATTCAAGGTCGTGTCTACGTTTGGAGACAAGCAATTTAAAATCAAAACAACGACACCACCTGGGTGTGTAGAAGAGTCTTTTCTAAAGAGAGTAATATTCGAGGACTCGGTTAAAAGATATTTGTCAGACACATTGTCGTCTAAATGTGTTAGACATTGTGACGAAAACCTTCACAAAATGAAAATACTATAGAAAAAAAATAAGTAAACGTTTTATCACAAAGACAACTTTAACAACTATATTTATGTATTTTGAATATGGGAATGATTTTTCCAAAATTTATTTTGGGAGTATTCGTCCAAAGGGGAAATCGTCCTCAAGCAGTTTCGGGAGGATTTCTCTAAGGTATGATTTCTCCAGGGAACGGATTTCTCCTGCATTCGCACTATTCCACATGGATGAGTTGAGAACACGAACTTGTTGCACGAAAAATTTTATAGAAGATAGAAAGTTTGGGGACGGATTTCTCCAGCACTCGCATTATTCTATGAATTGTGAACACGAACTTGTTGTACGACGAATTTTATAATAGACGATAAGAGTTGTTCCCCTTAGATATTCTCGTTTTTGCGGCGGTCGCTCATCAAGTAATATTTCTATATAGCCTTGGTAAAAACAGTGATAGGCCTATAGCTCTAGCCTTTGCGTACCATTCCTTTAGTCTTTCATTGGCAAGATGGCAGATCAACCATACAAAGAGTTAGCGAGACAATTTGTGAATCAGTTTGTAGACATAAGTAAAAGAGATCCACATCAGCTCGCTCCGCTGTATGTTGTAAGTATGAGGTTTCGGTTAACAATCAAAACTGAACAACGAAAGGAACTTCCTTTCGCGAAAGGAAGATCTCGTCCACGAAAGGAAGATTGTTTGCTATGAAAGACGGGTTTAATTCATAAAAGAATGGTTTCTTTGTCACACTTAATTTATTTTCTTGATTTAGATAAAATTTACGCTTAAAATTTAAATATTTTAAAGCAAATAATCTTGTATTTCATGGGATTTTCTGCCTTTCCTGCGGGGCCGAATATCGGCCCAATTCCCAATTGAAAAAAGTATTTTTTTCCCAAATCTATAATTTTTTTTCCCAATTTGATGTTAGAAAATCATCTAATGTATCAGTCAGGGTTTTCCCTGATGCACAAATTAGTGCGTTTTGACTCATTTTTTAACTAAATAACTTTCCAAAATCCATCAACTGCAGGCATTGACCACAGTTCAAGCAGGAAATCGACAATTGTCGTATTTTAGGTATTTTAGGTGCGAAACTATTCGGGGACGAATGAACAAAAGACTGCTTCCGTATATTTTCAATCAACTTATGCAATGACTCGATTTTTTGTGGCTGAAAACCATTCTGAGTTATCAAATTTTAGACTGGGCACACCTTTTCCACTGTATTTTTGGTATACGCGTACAAAAAAATACAGACAACTGTTCACTTCTAGGCAACTTCATCACATTTTGCAGCGAAGCAAAGATTCCTGAGGCAAGAATAAAGAACCCATCTCCTAAATTGATAGCCCTGAGTGAACCAGGACCAAGTTATGAAAAATATCTGGCCTAATCTAGACCATGAGTTTTTTTTCCCCCTCTCAAATTTTGAGCGGTTGTGCTTCATCTTCGTCTTAACTCAGGAATCGGCGGTATAATAGGGGAACATAGCTTGTCGTCGGCTGAAATGGATACTCTCTATCAAAAACAAGGAAATTCATACTCGGACGTATAAAGTCATCAGTTATGGGTCATAAAATCAAGATGTTAATTAAAGAGCCGGTATCACTATGGCTGTGGGACTATCGCCAGATGTACACCCGAACTCGTATGACGCATAAATCTAGTGTGAAGTTTCCTATCCACAATTAATTTTTAACAGGTTTTAGGTCTACCACATAAAATGACGACTTACCAATCTTTTCATATGTCAACACACAAAAAGTCGTTTTCAAAGATTAATCATCATGGGAAAATAAACCACGAAAACTCATAAGGCCAAGTGCAAATAAGGGTACATTTTCTTGTCTCCAACAATAAATCATTAATATATCTAAGACTAGTAAATAAACAACTGTAAAATGTTTGTTTTCTGAAAAAATATACTGTAATGGTATTGTGTTGAAAATTTCAGGTAAATCGGATGAATGGTTCAAAAGTTATAGCAGATTGAAAATTGCGAAGAAGCCTAAAAATGCTGTTTTTCGTGTGACATGCACTTTAAAACCATTTTTTATATGTAAATAAATTAAATAGCTTACTGAGTGGGTTTTAACATATATGTGTCATAGTTATCCATATATTTAGTAAAATCACCAAATGAGTTAAATCCATAGTTGAAGGTTACTTCATGATGACAATTTTTAAAATATGTCAAAATGTCTCCAAATTCTACAATTTGGGGTCTGTCATGTAAAAGTAAGTCAGCCATTAGGTAATAATGGGTTAGCCTAAACTAAATAGACTGCAAATGATGCAGGTAAGATGTAGCTTCATATTTCAACAATTTTCTTTGATTTGTTTGCATGTCAGACCGCTTGCTTGTATCCTTTGCTACTAACAAAAATGTGTCCCAACCATAACGGTTAACACCCTCCGTTGTTTATTGGTTCCATATACCTAACACTAACAGGGGTAAAAGTTTTCTGTATTGTGACGGAATTCCGTATTTTCAGGGGCCAACCAGGTCATTTTTCCAAATCGTTTAAATCTGAGGAGAATTTTTTTTTTTTTTTTTTTTTTTCTTGGGGGGGGGGGGTTACCCCTTTATCTCGTATCTATTGCAAGTCAATAGATTTCCAGATGCCGTATCAATAAAATTTATTGCCCCACTGCATTTGCTTTGTCTGGGGCAGATCTCGGTCATTAATGTCTCCCGTCAAACGCACTCGCCCTAAAAACAATGAAATTCAAAGAATTTTGTAATTTCGGGGATAATTTGCACCGAAATGTTTACAGTCACTCACTCTTGCTTAGGGTTTCCCGATTCTAAATATAGATGCTGAACCGGAACGTTCTAAGGTTATCGTATGATGTTATATTGTTCGTGTCCAAAATGTTGCGGCTGTGTTTTGATCGGTTTGCTGACTTTAAGATTTTTGCCGCTAGGATTGTAAAACAAAATAAAGCATTAACAAAGCCCTTCGTTTTAGGGGACAACTATTGGCTGCAATTTGAATATTTGCTAGCGAAAGATGGCTCAGTTTAAATTATCTTTGTTCTTTTCAATAACAAATGGATGTCAGAGCTGGGGATCGGCAACTATCTTCCGAATTTGACAGTACGTGCTACTCAAATGGGGGAAAGTTTCATTCATACACTGTAGTCCGATTTGTAGTGATGGGCCAATGATTGACTATAGTCGAAAGTCAGTTGGTTTTGGCTTCCGATTGCGATTAGCTCTTGAGAAATCCCGGAATCGATTGCAGTCGGTACCGAAGCTCGCTCGGTTGTGAAACGTAAATACTGGTTTGTAGCGCTTGGTTTTGTGACTGATATTAATCACACTCTAGGATTCAATATAGTGATAACAAACACTAAAATTGGCCGGAAAAATGAGAAAGAAATTTTTGTCCATGGATGTCTTGTCAAAACTCGACAACTCGGCAAGTTTCTTATTTGATCCCTGAGACCGGGTTTTGACGCTTGGAAATTTGAAATGACATGTCTTTGACGCTGAAAAATATCTGCCTAAATGTCAATCTGATGCATGAAATTATCGTCAAGAGCTTCATATAACCTAGCATGTGCGCATCCGGCAGAAATATGGGCTAAACACGATCAGTATAAAATGTGAAGGACACGCGCGTGATCTAATCAGGGATCGTATATAAGATCCCTGATCTAATGAAGCTGGCGAGTCATTTACGAGAACGTAATAGCGGTGTTAATCCTCTGATCTAGTGTAAAGTGACATATTTTAAAGTTACCTGCTGTTCAAAATGACTAACTGATGTCAAATCATGTGGTAATACTTCTCCAGAAATTAATTGACACGAAAAATTGATCGCCAAAAAAAACCGTGAAAACCCATGACACTACCATGATCAGCGTGGCATCGTCCGATCAGAGGGACTTCAAACTATCTTCTCATCTTTAATAATGAATTTAAACAGTGAATTTACACGTATCTCTGCATAAAACAATAAGTGGAATCTAAAATTCAGTCGTGAGTGAAAAAATTGTTGTTTTATGAAATGAAAATATAGATCTAAAGCGGGGGGGGGGGGTTCGTCTGCAAATGCTTGAAATATGTCTGAATTTTTTTTAACTGGTTTGGAAATTAAAATTTAAAGATCAAAATAAATGATATTAAATAAAGTAAAAAAAAAAATTTAAAGTACAAAACACCACATCTTTATAAACTTAATATCATGTAGACAAATTGTCAAAGTATTTATAAAAGCAAAAAGGCATTCTCAGTTCAATGGAGAAACCGATTGTACAACCAATACCTAATTGGTTTGCTCTTCCGGTTACAAAGTGATAATCATTTTTGCATTTAAAGTGATTGCCCCACACTGCCGATTTGATAGATTTTTTTACAGGAATTGGACCAGTTCCATGGTATATCACTTACCTGCTTGTTTTAGCAAACATTAGAATTGATTTTGACAAAAATGTTTGCACATTTTAGGAAAGGTTCTTAAAGTGTTTGAAGAGCTTTTAACAGTGAACATGTAGATCTATCTATAAAATCTTGTTTGCGCATGTCACATGAAAACAGTATATCTTTTAATAGGCTGTCATTAAAACTTGATATTTTAATGAAATTAATATGTAGTTTAGATCTGAACCCCCCATCCTTGTTTGTGTACCCCAAACTCCAGTTACCAAAGGGTACAAAAACCTCAAGCTAGAAAATGCACAGCACACTCTGTCACATTCTCCCCGATAAATTAGCCATTCTTAAAGAGAGTGTTGTTTTCCTATTTGACAGATTTGATTTTATTCTTTTGATAGAAATTTAGCACACGTGATTGCATTTTAATGAATCAAATATTAAATACTAGATATGTCCTTTTCTCATACTTGTTGTACTTTCAAATACAAAACTGATGTAGGGCTAATCTGATTAGGTCCTGTGTACAAAATGGAGATAAAAGAGGACAAAAATAACATGGGTGCTAAAAACTTTGAGATTTTCTTAGGTTTTAGCATATCATATCTTTCATTCGTTTCAAGATTTTTTCAACTTTAAAATGCTAAAACTGGATCTCATTAGAGGAATTTGATGCTTATAAAATAGCTAAATCTCAGGAGCTTCCGGGGGCCTCAGGCCCCCTGGACCCCTGGCCAGGGCGTTGCCCTGGACCCACCGGGGGCTCTAGCGGCCCCCAGCTCAATTTTCAGTATTTTCAGATTTTTTAACTTTTACCCCTGCACTAATGCTTTGCATGTCTCACTTGCCTTGCTTTATTTTCCTTAATGCCTATCAGATCTAATGCATTTCAGGTGTTCTTTCTGCTAACCAATGGGAAAGACCTATGAGGTCGAAATTGTAATGTCCCAACCATAATGGTTTTGTCCCAACCATAACAGTTATATTCTTCACCAGTGACATTTATGCAACATCTTTAAGACTGAAATCTGTATTTTATTTAGTTATTTTACAGTTGTAAAAGTTACACAGGTCAGTCAGAATAATGAAAATGTTGAATAATTTTCACTTTTATTGCAATTCTTACATGTTTATTCAAATAGACAACCTGTAATTTCAAAACTACCAGCCACTTGCTTGATTAAAGCTTAGTTGATGTTATATTCACCAATTTTACATAAGAAGTAGTAATTTTGTACTACTGTCTATATTAAAATTCTGTTTTGTAAGACCTATAAAACAGTTATAGCTACCATTATGGTTGGGACAATTTTCCAACCCTTTCCCAAACAATATATTTTAGACTCTTACAAACTGAAAGAGTTTGCAGACGACGATGTTAAATTTGATAAAAGTGGCAGAAAGTTGTCTAATCGGGTAGAAAACATTGTGGGAAAAGGAGAAATTGCTCGTTAAGAGCAATTTCTCTTTTTCCTACAGTGTTTTCAAAAGACTTGTACTGCAGACACGTAAAAACACGGGTTTGTTTGGGAGAGGGTTAATTTGTGGTATTGGGTTGCTGTTTCAGACTAAGATGGAGAAATTAGTGGTAAAATTGAACTTTGAGAGGGGCTTAAGGTCCAGTAATTCACAAAAACAAGCTAGTGATAAAACTAAAAAGAAACCCAAGGATTTAACTGGAGCAAAGAGACAAAAAACATATCTTGACAAATGGAAAAACAATGAGCTCATGAAACAAAAAAACATTTAACATTGTGCAAGGTACAGGCAAAGTATTATAATGATGAAACTATCTAGCCCAGACCTTGCTCCAGGCCGAGGCCTGAGAATGCTTTTCAGAAAAAATGAAATTGACTTATGCTTAAGTAGACTTAAAAATTAGACTTCACATGTGCCTGTTCTAACTTTCTCACTGTGAAAGCAATTTCAAATATCGGCTAACATTTCAGAGTATTATATGTAAAAAGACTGCAACATTGCATTTGAATATTTTGAAAAATTAGTTTGTTCAGAGTTTACTTGTTAATGCTATTGTTTTATCAAGTTTGAGGACAGTGCCTTCAGTTTGAAAATAGGTGTCTAGTTCTTTTTAAAATAAGATCATATAATTTAGAAAATGACCTCTATTGTAAATTAATACAGTTAATTAATGTTATAGGTTGAGCCAAGTTTCCATAAGTTAATATTGGGTTGACTGATTGTATGGTATTTAACACCGTTTTCAACAGTGTTTCAGTTATATCGCGGCGGCCAGTGCACCTATCCTAGTACACACAACTGTCCCCAAAGGCGATGTTACTTTTTGATTGGTCGCCTCTGGGTACAGAGACGATCAAGACAAAACCAGTTGAAATCTCAGCACAGATTTTGTGCTCAAGTTTGAACTCTCATAATTTCACAAATAGAGCACAAAACTAGGATTTGAGCATACCTGTTGCTTGCGTATTCAATAATCCTTTGTTTGAAATACAAATATTTTCAATTTAAACGCTGAACATAAGAAAAAATAGTTCATTTCATCTGTTACTAGAGTAATTTACGTTCCCGAAAAGCCCTGTATTTTTTCTGCTTTGTAGCAGTTTTATAAATGGGTCATACTAAAATACGCCATGGTGAATTTATACGCCATGAGAGGTTTTGCATGCCACAGCTGTTTTATATTAGTGGAATAATATGTTACCTAGTGAAATAAATGTATATTGAGATATACATTTTACATCGTATCCATATGTTTCAGTTGGGGAAAAATCGTACTTTGCAAGATATTTGTATTTAAAAAAAAAAATTACAAATTTCAAAGGGAAGCAACTCATCTGATATAAGTATGCTATACCAAAATATGCTCGCCAAAGCAATAATCAGCCCATTCAAATGGATATGCAAATGAATGCAAGCTGGGGTTGAAAACATGCTTCATTTTAAAGTATTAAAAGCATATAAAATGAGTTTGGAGTTAAACCATCCTTAAAAGGCAAATTACATGCCATGTTTTATTTATATCTAACATCCAAATTGGTATAAAGAAAATTTAATTTTGGGTATATTTTGACTTAAATTTAGGGTACGTTTTGACTTAAGTTTTGGGTACGTTTTGACATTATTTTTGGGTATGTTTTGATATATATTTTTGGGTACATTTTGGTTTGGCTATGTTTTGACCGCATCCCGAGATTTCGTACCTTCAGTCTAAAGGATTGCTCCGATGGCGATATTATTTTTGTGATTGTGTCTCCGCACCCCTTCATAGCAGCCATTCTTTATTACTTTCTGGAAATTTCAAAATCTGACCGGTGGGGTCATTTTCAATCGGCTTAATGTGTCTTTCATCTGCTTGTCAGCTTTGAAAATGGACATAAATCAATAAAAAAATGATTTAATTTCACATTGACACCAAGTGTAGCGGAAGGTTTTCATAGATCTTTTTACAATTTACCTTTTATTACACATAAACACATCTAGTTAACTTGTAATTAAACACTCATTATAAATTCAGTTCACTGCGCATGCGTAGTCAATTTGAATGGAAAAACCGACATCATGTGATTGGCAGTTTAAGTGATAAATAAGACTTCTTGTAAATGAAATACTAGTACATCCAGTACATTTTAGTTTCCCTTTCGATGCCCAAGCTGATTACACAGAAGCCGATAAATTGTGAAAAAAAAAAAAGAATTTTTCTGTACCATAAATGATTTCAGAAACATGCACAGTAAATGTCAAGCCTAATTTGATTTCCTTGGAAGTGGGACAATGTATATTTACATTCCCAAAAAATGGAATTACAAAGAGGCAAAACTGACATTTTTAACTATATCGGTGTTTTTGTAAAGATTGATCATTACTCTATCAATTAAGGACCTTATTGTTGGCTGACAAAGAAAAGATCGAGGCATACAGCCATTTGAAATGATGTTGGTATTTTGATCTTTCACTCTAGAATGGCTATAAGGGTGGCTGCTGTGGGGGCTAGCCAGGACACAATCACAAAAATAACGTCGGAGCTAGTCACCGAATTGCGGGTAGAGGTTTCGTAGCTTCATTGGCTTCAGTATGAAGATTTGCTTAGATTTATTTATGTGATTTTTTTTTTTTTTTTGCTCACCTTCATATCAGTCATTCTTATAAAGCTTTGGGGAATATCAAAATCTTACGGTCATCTTTCAGACAGATGTATCCAGGAATCATTAGTTTTTTACACCTTTAAACACTTCAGATTCTTCATCATCAGTTTTGTGACAAAAGAGACCAGAGTGTTTTTAACCAGGCATTTTTAAAAGATTCCCGTGGTTTAATGCTATTTAAAACTGTTTTGCTTTGGACAAGTAAGTCCCACAGGCAGATGAGTGGATTTTTTTTATTTACTTGTCTGTGGACAAGTAGAAATTTCTAAGATTTCCACACCCCTGGGCATGTAACAGTTTTAAAAGGTAATAAGAGATTTATAAAACCAATCTTTCCTTTTGAAACATGGATGCTTATTAGCTCCACTGGCCGAAGGCCAGCGAGCTATTGTCATGGCGTTGTGTCCATCGTCCGTCCATCCGTTCGTTCGTCCGTTCGTCCGTGCGTGCGTCCGTAAACTTTTTCTTTAAAAAACTTCTCCTCAGAAACTATTGACTGGATTTTTACCAAATTTCACAGGAATGTTCCTTTGGTGGTCCTCTTTCAAATTCCTTCAAATAATTGTGTTCCATGAAGAATTCTGGTTGCCATGGCAACCAAAGTAAAAAACCCTTAAAAATCTTCTCCTCCCAAACCGCTATTTGGATAGCATTATTATTTTGCAGGAATGTTCCTTAGATACAGGTTTACAGAATTCCTTAAAAAAAAAAAGATCTGTCAAAAAACATGGCTTTTATGGGAGACTCATTTTCCTTTTATGGTATAAAGTAAAATCTTTGAAAAATTTCTTCTCTAAAACTATTCATTGGATTTCATTGTTGTTTTGCAGGTAAGTTCCTATGGTGGTTATCTACCAAATT
This sequence comes from Hippopus hippopus, assembly GCA_946811185.2. Taxonomy (NCBI): domain Eukaryota; kingdom Metazoa; phylum Mollusca; class Bivalvia; order Cardiida; family Cardiidae; genus Hippopus; species Hippopus hippopus. Next base: position 22,217,334 of record OX328103.1, read on the forward strand.
GTTTCTTCAGTGAGCTAAAATGCAGGATTGAATGATAATTGTTAAAAACTTCCATTCGCCATTATAGAAATATCAGGCCTGTGGAGCAATACAGGCGCTCAAGCGCCTCTAGTTTTTGTTGCATTTCATACATTAACAACAGCTACACATTTGTTTGAAATAAAGTAAGTGGTTTACACAAGACAGTGATGTCATTCACTTCATAGTTCACAAGAACAATCTGATATCATTTTGGGTTAGAAAACAGATACCCCTCAAAAATAGGTCAGTAGACCATATTTATGGAAGAATTACAATAAAAAAATGTCACATTTTTATCAAAAACCATTTCCCCCCCATGTTGGGGTTCATAGGCATCCCCTGAATTTTGAAATATTTTAAAAAATGCTTTTTATTGTACTGAAAATTTGCATAGTTAATAATACAGGGTGTCCAAAAAGAAAGTTTACAGTTTTGATGTCTTTTTATTATACCTTTATGTTCTACCAGATTAACGAAAACTTACACATGTATGGACAATAGATATTCTGTATCACTTTTAAGATTTACACTCGTATACTTTTCAGAAAAATGTAAATTTACCGAAATTACCATATCTTGTCCATGACGTCAATTCAATAGTTTACGACGTTTTTAAGAGGTCTGCCCCCTTGAAGCTTGCCTTTTCGCACTGGCTCTTTAAAACTTGATTACAACAAGTGTCCACACTGATCTTCCTTACTTCTCTCTTGAAGTTTCTATGGAGCATAGATGTGTCCGTTGGCTTTGGTTTCTACACTAAAGACTTCATATAGCCCCAGAGTGAGAAATCACAAGGATTGAGATCCGGGCTGTGGGTGGACCATGTTACACCACAGTGCTTCACCTCCAGGTATTTACTGGAAATTACTCTTTCACCACACTTTTCATATAATGTATCTAACAACTCATTTGCAGTGTGCAGGTTGTCCCATCTCACATGAACCAGGCATTATTCAGACAGCCTGCCCACAGCGCGAATCTCAATTCTTGTGATTTCTTTCTCTAGGGCTATCTAAAGTTATTAGTGTAGAAACCAAAACGAACAGACACATCTATGCTCCTCAGAAACATCAAGAGAGAAGTAAGGAAGATCAGTGTGAACACTTATTGCAAGGTAATCAACAGTTTTAACAAGCGAGTGCAAAAAGGTAAGATTCTAAAAGGCAGAAATCTTGGAAACGTCATAAACTACTGAATTGACGCCATGGACAAAATATGGTAATTTTAGTAAATTTACATATTTCTGAAAACTATAGGAATGTAAATCTTAAAACTGATACAGAATAAAACTTAAATCTACTGTCCATACATGTGCAAGTTTTCGTTGATCTAGTAGAACAAAAAGGCATAATATATAGACATTAAAACTGTAAACTTTCTTTTTGGACACTCTGTATTATTTTCGGCAAGTCTTGGTGAAATTTTCAGAATTTTGATAACTTAGTTTTACTTTTTTGCATTCAATGCAATGTTGAAATGTATGAAAAAAAACAGGTTAAACCATTGTATATGAAAACAATTCTCATGCAAGTACAGTAACTCTCTTGTCCTCTATTGCTGAACAGCAAAAACTTCAACTTTTGAGGCCCTTATCTGGCTTTGATTTGCGTTTTATTTTAATGATTCAATATCAAAGACTTGCACGCACTTGTTAACACTTCTTTTCTTTTCCACGCTCAGCTATAGATGTTTTTTCTGAAACACAGTTAAACTTTGGCTCACATCATGTGGTACAGCATACAACAATAATATAAAGAAGGGTGAGTTGCATGAACTGGTATAGTTCAATAAACACAGCCGAATTTTCCCAAGGTGGACATAGGATTTCCATACCCCTGATGCCCTAATTAAATTCAACATCGAACATGTAATTTTAATCCTGAAAAGTTTCAGACATGTGACATTGTCAGTATTGAAGCAGAAAAGTCATATGACCATACTTGAATGGGCCAATATCTCATAATCTTTCACTACAGGACAAAATTTGATGAGACTTCATATTTATGTTGTGTATCATAAGCCCTTTGTTATTTATCATACTTAAATTTTGTCCGGAGCATAACTCGAAAATTATAAAAGGTATCATTGTGAGACTTCAGAGGTAGGCAGATTTTATTGACGAAAAGTGCAGTCTGTATCATGATTTTGGAGTTATGTCCCTTCGTTAAGTTTTGAGTCTCAAGGTTTCTTTGGAGCATAACTCAAGCTGTCTCAGCTTCACAGCTAGATAGTTGTCTCTGAGGAAGAGTACAGTACATAAGAATGATAACTCTACCTTTCATAATTTTTAGCTCCACTGGCCGAAGGCCAGTGGGCTTACGACATGGCCTGGTGTCCGTCACGCGTCTGTCTGTCCGTGCGTGCGTTAACTTTTATTTCAAACATCTTCTCTGAAACCAACCATCCAAATTTGATGAAACTTCACAGAAATGATCCTGCCATGGTCCTCTTTAGAATTTCTTGAAAGAATTTGATTCCTTCAAAAACTCTGGTTGCCATGGCAACAAAAGTGAAAAATATTGAAAATCTTCGAAAATCTTCTTGTCAGAAACCATAAGACCCAGGGCTACCAAATTTGGCATGTAGCTTTATCTAATAGACCTCTACCAAGTTTCTTCAAATTATAGCCGTGGGGTCAAAATTGGCCCCGCCCAGGGGGTCACAAGTTTTACATGGGCTTATATAGTGAAAACTTTAGAAATCTCCCTGTACCTAGCCATAAGGCCTAGGGCTACTAAATTTTGCATGTGATTTTATCTAATGGGCTTCTACAAAGATGGCCCAAATTATAATCTTGGGGTCAAATTTGGCCCTGCCGCGGGGGTCACAAGTTTCACATGGGCTTACATTGGGAAAACTTTAAAAATCTTCTCATACCTTTCCATAAGGCCTAGGGCCACCAAATTTTCCATGTAGCTTTATCCAGTGGTCCTCTACCAAGGGGGCCCAAATTATAGCCCTGGGATCAAAATTGGCCCCGCCCCTGGGGTCACAAGTATTATAAGGGCTTACATAGGAAAACTTCAAAAATCTTCTCGTACCTAGCCATTTGACCTAGGGCTACCAAATTTTTCATGTAGCTTTATCTAGTGGGCCTCTACCAAGGGGGCCCAAATTATAGCCCTGGGGTCAAAATTGGCCCTGCCCCAGGGGTCACGAGTTTTACAAGGGCTTAGTTATATTGTGAAAAGTTTAGAAATCTTGTTAATTACCATAAAACCTAGGGCTACCAAATTTAGCCCTGTGTATGTCCTCAAGTTAGGCCTAAAAAAAAAAAATAGTTTGTTTAGGGTAACGTCTCCAAAAATGTTAGGTAGGGTAGGGACGAATTTTTTTTTTTTTTTTTTTTTTTTTTTTTTTTTTAACCCCCCCCCCCCAAAAAAAAAAAAAAACATTTTGAAATGGTGGTATTTGCTTTCGAAAATGGAAAAAAAAAGAAAATGGTGGCTACCAGCTCTGAGTCCCTTTTCTCATTATGTGTTCAAAAGACCTCTAGTCTGTCACTAACTTTCTGATTGTGCGGTAAATGGTCAAATTCTATCTAAACTATACTTCTATCTTTGCATCTTTTTTCCCCACTGAATGCTGTCCACTTTTGTTTAACTCTTTTCTGAATTGAAATTTTTTAGACTTATCCAAATTAAAAGTATTTGCTGACAACAAAACAAATGTAACTCACAAATTGAAATTTGTTTTGGGAAGGGTAGAAAACATGGGAAACAAAGAAAATATGGGTTTATAGCATTTTCTCCTTTTCCCTCAATTTTCCCACAATGTTTTCAAAATTTTTTTTTAAGGATTGTTAAAACTGTGGATTGTGTGGTAAAGAGCTAAAACAGCTGAAAAAGTGAAAAACATTTATTTGCAAGTTTCTAAATAAACTGAATAAATACTAGAATGTTTCGTTTGCTTTTATCTTTAATACCCTCCCCCTCCAGAACACTTTAGAGGACTATATATATTATACTGATTTAAAGTAAACATTTTATCTGTAGAAAAGTTGGGTTTACAAAGGATATGCAGATTGTTTTTTATCTAGAACACACATTCTTGACACAACTTTGAAATTACAAGTATCCACTTTTGTTGTCCTTCAGAGTTATAATGTGAAACAAGAGTGTCGTCATCACAATATACGCCGCCACATGGCTGCTATTTCAAGCAGCTAGCTTTAGAGACTAAAGTGTTGGAATTTCTAGCACCTACCTGGGTAGCTCAATGGATATATTGTGTTACTTGTGATCTAAAATTTTTACACATGGACTGATGGATGGACAGACGGACGCACAACGGACTCATTGGTCATTGGCTTTGATTAAGCAATAAAAATATGAAGTTTCATGAAATTATGTCCATTCGTTGGAGAAACATTGATGAAAAACATTTTTTTTCCCATGACACAGCAATAAATTCCAAAACCCTGACAATATGCGCTAGGTCACATGATCTGTGAAAATTTCATCCAGATCCGTTGAGATATGTCAAGTAATTAAAGAGATATTGGTGAAAAATGAAATATAACATGAAGCCCCCTTTTTCCATGATGCAACTATAAATCGCAAAACCTTGACAATCTGCACTAGGTCACATGATGAGAAACATTCTATGAACATTTTATCCAAATCCATCAAGAAATGTGGGAGGAGTTGCGTTCACAAGAAACAGACTTTTGTAAGGATGGACGCAGTTTAAATTTGACATGAAGCACCCCTTTTTCCATGACACAGAAATAAATTCCAAAACCCGGACAATATGTGCTAGGTCACATGATCTGTGAAAATTTCATCCAAATCCATTGAGATATGTCCAGTATTAATTAAAGAGATATTGGTGAAAAATGAAATACAACATGAAGCCCCCTTTTTCCATGATGCAGCTATGAATTGCAAAACCTTGACAATATGCGCTAGGTCACATGATGAGAAACATCCTGTGAAAATTTTACCCAAATCCGTCAAGAAATGTGGGAGGAGTGCTGCTGCTCCTCAATTTTATATAGATCAGACACATTTTACCTGGAAACTAAAGTGGCATCACTTGCCGGAAGTGTAGGAGAGATTAGAAAGCCTTGGAAAATTTTTGCATAGCGGCTCCTAGCCTAGGCAGTTTCAGGTTTTTCTCTAAGACCAGGTAGGGTAAATCAAACTGAGTGAAAGGGGGGTGGGGGGGGGCAGAGCGAGAACAAGGCAAGTTTGGGTAGATTTATATTTTCCGAAAGAAATTATTGTTGCCTCATTGTAACAAAGATAAAAAAAAAAATGAAAATACCTGTCTAATATGAAGACCTATCGACGCTTGATACAAATCTAAACTTCTATCGTTGCCGTCGTCTAGTTTAGTCCACAGTCCGTCCTGTCAGGTAAGTTGCAAGAGAAACGTCCATTAAAATTTTTCGAATGTTATATCTGCATTGAAAACCTTAATTGTTCGTAGTTCTGGAGCATGCTAGCACTTTTGCCGAATGATGTTTAACAGAACTTGTTCAATCTGAAATCTAGCAAACCGAAAGTAGCGACAATGCACTACAGAACCGGAAATGCGGTGATGACAACAGAGATGACGGGATCCTGTCTATATTTTACGCGAAGAAAAGCGAAAATCACAAGTAAAAGTTCGTTACACAGTCTATATAGTACCGCAGTATTTCAGGCGTGATTTGTTGTAGAAGATAAAACTGGTACCCTTTTGTCTTTTGTAACCGTGCGATAGGATACGAACGTTCGATAAACAGAAGTTCCTGTGTGGAGTTAGCGAAAAAGCCCGATCTCTCCGCCTGCTTGTACGTATTTTTAGAAATGGAAAACCCACGTTATTGCGTTTGACAATTTGTGTTTAAGGTCGGTTCAATATACTCCGATACACGGTAGCTTTTGTACAGGGGTAGGAGTTTTCATGCATAATTATGTATGTAGTAGTACATGATTGTACACCTATACACAATATTTGCCGAAACAGGCGTCCTGTGACACAGTATGATAAAAGGCTGAATTTTTTTTTTTATCGGAAGACAAAAAAAAAAATTAGGGTCGGGGCAAAATCTCCAGGTAGGGTCGGGTTACCCGAAACAAACTATTTTTTTTTTTACGCCTTAGAAACCATTTTGACAAGTTTTGTAACGTTTGGCATGTAGGGTTTTTACTTATTAGACAGTGGAGCGATACAGGGCCATCATGGCCCTCTTGTTTATTTATTGCTCTTTGTTGTTTTTCAGATTTTTTTTTTGTCTGATTTCATATGTGTTTACACTTGACAGATATATAAGAAAAGTGTACCATGTTGAAGATTTTATTGTACTTTGTATTAAGCATTGCCTGAAAATAATTCATAAATCTAGCTGTTAGCCTTTACACCAACCTACATACATCTTCTTTTGAGCAAGCATTCGGCTGGGGATGGCCATGTCAACATGGCTCTTGTTACACTTAGAGTGTTAATATTATGAACACTTGTAAAATTATCTTAATTGGTAACTTTTTAAAATGTCATCTTGAGCTTTGAAAATTCAACCCAATTTTTTAATTGCTTTAAATATGATTTTCAATGGATCTGATACCAGCTTCTTTCTGCATCTCTTTATCATTTCCCAGCTTCAGCCTTTTCCACTGTTGAAATATCATGTTTTTACCACTGTCTGTCACCTGATCTTGTAAACCTTTGAGATAACCTATGTTATCTTTATAAATTTTTATTATTATTTGCCTAATTGACACTAGAGTAATGTGTTTTTAATAAAAAAGAAAACACACCACTTAACTTTTTACCACACAATCCCAAGTTTTACCAACCTTGAAGAAAAAGCCTTTTGAAAACATTGTGGGAAAAGGAGAAAATGCTGGTAACCAGCATTTTCTCCTTTTCCCACGATGTTTTCTACCCTTCCCAAAACAAACTTCACTTTTTGGGTCACATTAATTTTGTCGTCTGCAAATGCTTCCAATTTGGACTAGTCTAAAATTATGCTGCCTGGTAAAGAGTTAATTCACTGTAGACCTTTCTCTCTCTCTCTCTCTCTCTCTCTCTCTCTCTCTCTCTCTCTCTCTCTCTCCCCCCCCCCTTGCAAACATCAAAGGTCTGATTAATGATCATCATTTGCTGGAATGACTATATCAGAAAAAAATGGAATACAAACATGTACTTTGTATCAATTTAAATGAGCCATGCTTTGGCAAAAGGAAGTTAAATGCATCTCCGTAATGCATTAAACCAAGCAAGTTATCACATAGTTATGGATCCATAAAATCCATTTTGTCAAATAATGGACTTTATTCATGAGGTAGAGTGGTACATGTACTTGCAGAAAAATTGCAAAAAGTTTCCACACTGGTCAGATGCATCAAACCCCTTTTCCCAGAGCATGGCTCAAATATAAATTACAGCAGAATGATGAACAAGACACTGGTATGTAATCAACAAGACCCTTTTATAAATGCCTGTTTACATCATAGTTTTCCAAAATGTAACCTTGGAATCAGAATTATGATGTGTACATCATAAACCGGACACAACATTCGTTGAAATCAAAAGGATTGTAACAACCATATAAAAATCTATGATAAATAATGTTAGATTACTCGATTTTGGTATCATGATTTTGACATGATTGATATCAAGGGTTCATTACGACTCATTTATTACTGTTTACAAATATAGACCAGCTTTTTTGTTATATTTTGAAAAGGTGGAGTGTACTATCCAACAGAGTCACTTTGCATACACATGTACCCCGCATGTCATTTCTGGTCCCAAATATGCATTCATGTACATTTTAGAGTTGGATGCGCAATTTTTATTTGGAATCTTTGACACGCCTAGTTCATTACTGCATAATTATTATGGTTCAAATTTAATAAATTCAACATCTTTTTTCCATCTTACCAGGTGCAGTGTGTTCAAAAAATGGTAATAGTGTTAACCAACAAGTCTCTAAGGGTGCGTTCTTTTAATCAAACGGAACAAAATCGGATTCTTCTGCCAAATCTAAGGGACCTATTGAGATTGTCCCGTTTATTACAGAGATTTGGCATCACAATTGAGTCTGCTTATTTATTTTAGCGTTACTTATATTCTGTTAGATTTTTCTTGAAATGTAGCAAGGCTTCCATCAAAACTGTCGCAAAAAGGGTTGTTTACCTGAATATACTTGTTTTATTTGGCAGCATTAGTCTACATCAATAATGTTTATTTCTTGGTAACATGACTATTTCAGTGAACAAGCTAAACATAACATGCATGGGTGTTGATTGGAAGGCTTCAGGAGGTCACAAGTTTTACATGGGCTTATATAGAGAAAACTTTAGAAATCTTCCTGTACCTTGCCATTAAGCCTAGGGCTACCAAATTTTCCATGTGGCTTTATCTAGTGGGCCTCTACCAAGAGTGCCCAAATTATATAGCCCTGGGGTCAAAATTGGCCCAGCCCCGGGGGTCACAAGTTTTACATGGGCTTATCATTTATAGAGAAAACTTTAGAAATCTTCCTGTACTTTGCCATAATGCCTAGGGCTACCAAATTTTGCAAGTACCTTTATCTAGTGGGCCTCTACTAAGAATGCCCAAATTATAGCCCTAGGGTTGAATTTGATCCTACCCCAAAGGTCAGAAGTTTTGCATGGGCTTATATAGTGAAAACTTTAGACATCTTCTTGTTACTAACCATAAGACCTAGGGCTACCAATTTTAGCCCTGTCTCAGGGGTCTCATGTTCAAAACCAATTGGCCAAGTATTGTAATGTTTGGCGTGTAGCGTTTTTACTTATTAGCCAATTGAGCAATACAGGGCCATGATGGCCCTCTTGTTTTTCGTTAAAAATATGGCAATAGTGATTGGCAAGCAAATTGAGAATGAGTCTAAAAATAGAAAGAAAGGGAATATGCAATAGCTTTAACATTTTTTAGCTAGATTTCTGAAACTTTACTTTGTAATGTGTCGATGTATAGCCAAGGTTTAAGTGAAAGTCTCTGAATTTGAAAGTAGAAAAAAATAGGATCCCAGCTCTTATCAAAAAAGGCATTTGTGTCCTACAGTATAAAGGTCTTGGTTACGGAGATCACTGTACAGAGCCATCATGGTCCTTTTGTTTTGTATAGATGTAGTTTTAGTAAAGAGAACAGAAAAGGACTCAGCACATTTCTCCTTTTTTTTTCCCCCTATAGGAACCAGCAATGTTGTCGGTTGAGGGAAAGCAATTCCATGGTCCGGCAGAAATTTGTACGAAGCTAAAAGTAAGTAGCTGCCTTCGGGCTGATTAACCCCTTACCAAACAATAACGACTTTTAACGACCCTGAGGAAGAAGGCTGTTGAAAAAATTGTTGGATAAGGAGAAAATGCTAGTAACCAGCATTTTCTCCTTTCCCCACAATGTTTACTACCCTATTAAGGACTACTTTTGTCATTTGAGCCACCATTAATATGTCGTCTGCATATGCTTTCAATTTGGACATGTCCAAAATTTTGTCGTTTGGTAAAGAATTAAGTCTTTTCCATACATTCGTGTGTTTTACCAACCTTAAGAAAGCAGGCATTAGAAAAATTGTCAGAAAAGGAGATGTTAGTTACTGGCAATTTTTCCTTTTCTCACAATAATTTCTACACTTTAAAAAGAAATCCATTATTTAGCAGTAATTAACTCTTTACCGCACAATCCTGAATTTTAACAACCCTGAGGTAATAGCCTTTTGAAAAACTTGTGGGAAAAGGAGAAAATGCTGGTAACCAGCATTTTCTCCTTTTCCCAAAAGGTTTTCTATGCTTTCACAGGAAAGTACCTTCATTTCAGGTAAATTTGATATGTTGTCTGGAAATGCTTTCAATTTGGACCAGTCTAAAATTTTCTTGTTTGGTAAAGAGATAATTAAAAATTTTGTTGTCTGCTAATTCTTTGAATTTGAATGTATCTCAAATATTTTTGTATGGTAATGTGTCCATATTCCATAGTCTTATAATATAAAACACTGATACAAATGACGGAATGTTCTGAAAATGACGCTAAGTGTGCTTCTTGTTTTTTGACACTTGTAAAAAAAGTTTCTCTTTTTATATACACCCGAAGAGTCGTATTATGTTACGGCCTCAGTCATCCGTACGTCCATCTGTCCGTCCGTTAGCAATTTCTTGTGTGCACAACTCCTCCTACAGTTTTTATCAGAATAACTTGAAACTTTCCACAATGAATCTCTATGATGTGTAGTTGTGCATGAAACTCTTTACATTTGGATCTCGTTAGGCGTTCTAGAATTATCTGCCCTTGATTTCTGAAATAATCAATTTCTTGTGCGCAACTCCTCCTACAGTTTGTATTGGAATAACTTGAAACTTACCACAGTTAATTTCTATGATATATAGTTGTGCATGTGACTCTTTACATTTGGATCTCTTTAAGTGTTCGAGAGTCATCTGCCCTTGATTTCTGAAATAACCAATTTCTTGTGTGGCTATCATCTCCTACAGTTTCTATCGGAATAACTTGAAACTTGCCACAATGAATCTCTTTGATGTTTAGTTATGCCTGTGACTCTTTACATTTGGATCTCTTTAGGCATTCTAGAGTCATCTGTCTTTGGTTTCTGAAATAACCAATTTCTTGCACAGCTATCTTCTACAGTTTCTATCGGAATAACTTAAAACTTACCACAATGAATCTCTATGCTGTGTAGTTGTGCATGTGACTCTTTACATTTGGATCTCTTTAGGCACTCTAGAGTTATATGCCCTTGATTTTTGAAATGGAAAAATAACTAATTTCTTTGATGGCTCTCTTCCCATATGGATTTCATAACAATAACTTGAAACTTCCCACAATGTATTTCTTTGATGTCTTGTACATACCCCTATTTTTAGCTCACCTGAGCACAAAGTGCTCAATGTGAGCTATTGTGATCGCCCTATGTCCGGCGTCCGGCGTCCATCAACAATTTCTTTAAACATCTTCTTCTCCTAAACTACTGGGCCAATCTTGATGAAACTTGGCAGGGATGTTCCTTGGGTGAAGCTCTACCAAAGTTGTTCAAAGAATTGAATTCCACTAAGAACTCTGTTTGCCATGGCAACAAAAAGGAAAAAAATGCAAAATCTTTGAAAATCTTCTCTGATGAAACTAGAAGGTGTAGAGCTTTGATATTTGGTATGTAACATCTCCTAGTGGACCTCTATCAAGTTTGTTCAAATGATGCCCCTGGGAACAAAACTGGCCCTGCCCCTGGGGTCACAAATTCGAACATAGGAACAAAGAAGTAAAATTTTAAATTCTTCTCTGAAACTGGAAGGCGTAGAGCTTTGATATATGGTATGTAGCATCTCCTAGTGGGCCTCTACCAAGTTTGTTCATATGATGCCCCTGGGGTCAGAACTGGCCCCGTCCCGGGGGTCACAAGTTCGAACATAGGAACAAAGAAGGAAAACTTTAAAATTCTTCTTCTCTGAAACTGGAAGGCGCAGAGCTTTGATATATGATATGTAGCATCTCCTAGTGGGCCTCTACCAAGTTTGTTCATATGATGCCCCTGGGGTCAAAACTGGCCCCGCCCCGGGGGTCACAAGTTTAAAGATAGGAACTAAGAAGGAAAACTTTAAAATTCTTCTTCTCTGAAACTGGTAGGCATAGAGCTTTGATATTTGGTATGTAGCATCTCCTAGTGGACCTCTACCAAGTTTCTCATTTGATGCCCCTGGGGTCAAAACTGGCCCCGCCCCGAGGGTCACAAGTTAGAACAAAGGAACAAAGAAGGAAAACTTTAAAATTCTTCTTCTCTGAAACTGGAAGGCGTAGAGCTTTGATATTTGGTATGTAGCATCTGCTAGTGGACCTCTACCAAGTTTGTTCATATGATGCCCCTGGGGTCAAAACTGGCCCCATCCTGGGGGTCACAAATTCGAACATAGGAACAAAGAAGGAAAACTTTAAAATTCTTCTTCTCTGAAAATGGAAGGCGTAGAGCTTTGATATTTGGTATGTAACATCTGCTAGTGGACCTCTACCAAATTTGTTTATATGATGCCCCTGGGGTCAAAGCTGGCCCCGCCCCTGGGGTCACAAGTTTGAACATAGGAACAAAGAAGGAAAACTTCAAAATTCTTCTTCTCTTAAACTTGAAAGTGTAGAGCTTTGATATTTGGTATGTAGTGAACCTGTTCTAAGATTGTTAGCCCATCTGAGCACATGTTCAGTGAGTTCAAAATTGGGTCACCTGGGGTCATAAACTAGGTCACTAGGTCAACTTAAAGAAATACCTTGTGGGCACTCTAGAGGCTACATTTATTGCTCAAATGACCTGAAATTTGGTCAGAATGTTTGTCTGGATGAAATCTCAGATGAGTTTGGATTTGGGTCACCTGGGATCATAAACTAGGTCACTAGGTCAAATAAAAGAATTACCTTTAGGACACTCTAGAGGCCACATTTTTTTGTTCGATTGACTTGAAAATTGGTCAGAATGTTTGTCTTGATAAAATCTCACATGATTCTGAATTTGGGTCAACTGAGATCATAAACTAGGTCACTAGGTGAAATTGAAGAAATACCTTTAGGGCATTCTAGAGGCCACATTTATTGTTCAATTGATTTGAAAATTGGTTAAAATGTTTCTCTTGATGAAATCTAAAATGAGTTCAAAATTGGGTCACCTGGGGTCATAATCTAGGTCTCTAAGTCAAATTAAAGAAATACCTTAAGGGCACTCTAGAGGCCACATTTTTTGCCCAATTGACTTGAAAATTGGTCAGAATGTTTGTCTTGATGAAATCTCGGATGAGTATGGATTTGGATCACCTGGGATCGTAAACTAGGTCACTAGGTCAAATTAAAGAATACCTTTGCAGACACTCTAGAGGCCACATTTTTTGTTCAATTGACTTGAAAATTGGTCAGAATGTTTATCTTGATAAAATCTCACATGATTCTGAGTTTGGGTCAACTCAGGTCATAAACTAGGTCACTAGGTCAAATTAAAGAAATACGTTTAGGGCACTCTAGAGGCCACATTTATTGTTCAAGTGATTTGAAAATTGGTTAAAATGTTTCTCTTGATAAAATCTAAGATGAGTTCAAAATTGGGTCACCTGGGGACATAATCTAGGTCACTAGGTCAAATTAAAGAAATGCATTTAGGGCACTCTAGAGGCCACATTTTTTGCTTGGACTTGAAAATTGGTCAGAATGTTTGTCTTGATAAAATCTCAGATGAGTCTGAATTTGGGTCACCTGGGCTCATAAACTAGGTCACTAGGTCAAATTAAAGAAATACCTTTAGGGCACTCTAGAGGCCACATTTCTTGCTCAATTAACTTGAAAATTGGTCAGAATATTTGTCTTATCAAATCTTAAATGAGTCTGAATTTGGGTCAATTCAAGTCATAAACTAGGTCACTAGGTCAAAGTAAAGAAATACCTTTAGGGCACTCTAGAGGCCACATTTATTGCTCAAATGACCTGAAATTTGGTCAGAATGTTTGTCTTGATGAAATCTCGGATGAGTTTGGATCTGGGTCACCTGGGATCATAAACTAGGTCACTAGGTCAAATTAAAGAAATATGTTTAGGGCACCCTAGAGGCCACATTTTTTGCTCAGTTGACTTGAAAATTGGTCAGAATGTTTGTCTTGATAAAATCTAACATGAGTCTGAATTTGGGTCATTGGGCTCATAAACTGAGTCACTAGATCAAGTTAAAGAAATACCTTGCGGGCACTCTGGAGGCCACATTTTTGGCTCAATTAACTTGAAAATTGGTCAGAATATTTGTCTTGATCACATCTTAAATGAGTCTGAATTTGGGTCAACTCGGGTCATAAACTAGGTCACTAGGTCAAAGTAAAGAAATACCTTTAAGGCACTCTAGAGGCCACATTTCTTGCTCAGTTGACTTGAGAATTGGTCAGAATGTTTGTCTTGATGAAATATTGGATGAGTTTGAAATCGGGTCACCTCGGATCATAAACTAGGTCACGTAGTCAAATTAAAGAAATACCTTTAGGGCACTCTAGACGCCACATTTATTTCTCAATTAACTTGAAAACTGTTCAGAATGTTTGTCTTGATAAATATTTTGATGAGTTTTAAATTGGGTCACGTATGGTGATAAAGTAGGTCACTAGGTCAACTTACGGAAATTTCTTGTGGATGCTCTAGATGCCACATTTTAAGCTCAATTGACCTGACAATTGGTCAGAAATGGAATTTTGCACGTGGAGTGAAATTTCGCCTATTGACTCAGGTGAGCGATCCAGGGCCATCATGGCCCTCTTGTTTTGTTATATTACTTAAGGCATTCCAGAGTTTTATGCCCTTGAACTCTCACATTATAAATTTCTTGTATGGTAGAGGGTTAAATGTTTTTTTTTTTTTTCAATAAACTCTTACAGACGATCAAGACTTATTTTCCTTATTATGCAAAATAACTCCTTGGTCTTGTTATTTGACGGTACATCCTTCATTTTAACCCATTTCACTGACAAGCCCCTTCAGGCATATATGCGCCGCTCTGCGAAGCTCTTTTTTTTTTTTTTTACTGCAGCAAAATATCCATACGTAATACATTTTATTATACCTTGTATAAACTGAAAAAATAGATGGAGAAAATTCATACATTAAATTTTCCTCTGGCTGTTTTCAAAAGGTGTTTAGAGCAAGAGAGAATTCACATTTGCAAGGTATGTGTACAACCTTGATGGTTTTCAGCTCCACTGGCCAAAGGCTAGCAAACTTATGTCATGGCCCTGTGTCTGTTATGAGTACATCTGTGCATCTATGCATTTAGTTCTATTTCAGACATCTTATTCTCTAAAACTACCCGTCCAATTTCGACCAAACTTCACAGAAATGATCTTGCCAGGGCCTTCTAAGAATTTCTTCAAAGAATTTGATTTTGAATTTATGATGAAAGCTCTGGTTGCCATGGCAACAAAACTGTCAAAATCTCCCAAACCAAATTTTGCTTGTAGCCTTATCTACGGTACTTCTACAAAGGTTGTTCGAACTAAAGCCCTTAGGTAAAGATTTGCCCTGCCCAGGGGGTCACAAGTTTACATATGGTTTTAAAATGAAAATTTCAAAACAACTTGTTCCCAACCATAAATCCTTGGGCTGCCAAATTTGGCAGATAGCTTTTATTAGTGGATCACTAATAAGTTTTTTTTCAAAATTTAGTCTTGTCAAAATTTGCTCGACCCAAGGGTTAATATCCTTTACAGGGGCTTTACATCATGGAAACCTAAAATCTCTTTGTTAATAACCATTTAGCCTAGACATGCATTATTTGGGAATGTTTTGGCCATGGATGTTTTGACCAGGGCGTTTTAGCCGCTGACTTTTTTGCCAGCTGAAAGTACAAAGTAGGACTATTTTGGCCAATGTTTTTTTTTAACATGGCTACAGTAGATGTCTTTTGAAAACACTGTTGTAAAAGGAGGAATGGTCTGTTCAAGGATTAAGATACATGAATTCTTTGAAAATATTTATTGAAAAAAAGAATTTTCTTTGGATGTGCTTATTTATTTATAGCTCTACTGGCTGAAAGCTGGCAGAGCTTATGACATGCTGTGGTGTCTGTCTGTCCATCGGTCTGACCTTCCATCTGTGAGTCTTTTTCTTGTTAACGGGATAAAGTCGACATTTGTAGTGGGATTTTTGTGAAACTTGCACAGTTTGTTTGTATCATCAATAGCTTGAACCCTATTGATTTTGAAAAAAATCTGACAAGCAGTAAGGGAAAAGTTGCCATTTCAAGTTGTAAATTTGCATTTCTTGTTTACGCGATAAAGTCTGCATTTGTGGTTGGATTTTCATGAAATTTGCGCATTTTGTTTATATCATCAATAGCTTGAAGCCTATTGATTTTGAAAAAAAACTGACAATCAGTTAGGGAAAAGTAGCCATTTCAAGTTAAAAATTTTAATTTCTTGTTCTTGATAAAGTCCACATTTGTGGTCGGATTTTCGTGAAACTTGTGCAGTTTGTTTATATTATCAATAACTTGAACCCCATTGATTTTGAAAAAAAGAATCTGACAATCACAATGGCAAAGTAGCAGTTTCAAGTTGAAAATTTCATTTCTTGTTTATGCGGTAAAGTCCACATTTGTGTTAGAATTTTCGTGAAATTTGCACAGCTGCGTTTTATCATCAGTCGCTGAATTAGTATGGGAAAGTAGCCATTTAAAGTGGAAATTATGCATTTCTTGTTAACATAGTCTGCATTTTTTATTTGTTTCTTTGAAACTTGCACAGATTGTTTGTATTATTAAGGGATTGGACCCTATTAAAAATGATAAAAATCATGCTATCAGTTTAGTCTTGTTTACTGAACATAGTCCATACTATTTGTCACATTTCTTCGAAATTTGCAGGGATTGTTTTAAACAATGAGTACTGAAACCCAATCAAATTCTACTGGATTCCAAACCATTGGTTTTGAGAAATTGCACTTCAATCATTTCAGTATTTGTTCAATTCAATATACATGTATATCTGTCCGTGCATGTGTGCATGCGTTAACTTATTTTAAACATCATCTTCTCAGAAACTACCTATCCAATTTTGATGAAACTTCACAGAAATGATCCTGCCATGGTCCTCTTCAGAATTTCTTGAAAGAATTTGATTCCTTCAAAAACTCTGGTTGCTATGGCAACAAAACTTTAAAATACTGGAAATCTTTGAAAATCTTCTTGTCAGAAACCATAAGGTCTAGGGCTACCAAATTTGGCATGTAGCTTTATCTAGTAGTCCTCTATCAAGTATATTCAAATTATAGCCCTGGGGTCAAAACTGGCCCCGCCCCAGGGGTCACAAGTTTTACATAGGCTTATATAAGAGAAAACTTTAGAAATATTCCTGTACCTAGCCATAAGGCTTAGGGCTACCAAATTTTGCATGTGGCTTTATCTAGTGGGCCTCTACCAAGAGTGCCCAAATTATAGCCATTGGGTCAAATTTGACCCCGCCCAAGGGCTCACAAGTTTTACATGGGCTTATATAGAGAAAACTTTAGAAATCTCTGTATTTAGTCATAAAGCCTAGGGCTACCAAATTTTGCATGTAGCTTTATCTAGTGGGCCTCTACCAAGAGTGCCCAAATTATAGCCCTAGGGTCGAATTTGAACCCATCCCAGGGGTCAGAAGTTTTACATGGGCTTAGAATTATAGTGAAAACTTTAGAAATCTTCTTTTTACTAACCATAAGAACTAGGGCTACCAATTTTGGTCCTGTCTCAGGGGTCTCATGTTCAAAACCATTTGGCCAAGTATTGTAATATTTGGCATGTAGGGTTTTCACTTATTAGCCAGTGGAGCGTTACAGGGCCATCATGGCCCTCTTGTTAAAATAGGTCATTTTGGACAAATCTGAGAATTCATATTTTGGAAAAGTTTGAAAATGGATTTTGTCAAGTGAAAACTAGGTAACCAGGTCAAATCTAGGAAAAACTTTGTGTACATTCTAGAGGCCTCATTTTATGTCCCAGTACTCATGATAGTTGGTCAGAATATTTGTCTCGATGATATTTCAAATGAAATTGAAAATGGGTCATCTTTGGTCAAAAAATAAGTCAACATGCAAATCTTAGAAAAAATTTGGTACATCCTAGGGGCCACAATTTCAGACCAATGCTCATAAATGTTTGTCTTGGTAGTATCAACAACAATTTTGTAAATGGGCCATGATGGGCTAAAACATATGCCACAGAGACAAATGAAGCTTGTTTATACTTTAGAGGCAACATTTATGGTGCAATGGTAATGAAGTTTGTTAGAATGTTTGTCATAAGATCTCCAAAATGATTTGAAAATTGGCCATGTTTGGTTAAAAGGCTCAGGCGAATTAAAGATACTTTAGGGCCATCATGGCCCTTTTGTTTTTTCTTCTACAGCTTAAGAGATTGGAAGACATTGTCAGAAAAAGTAAAATTACTCATAACCAGCATTTTTACCTTTCTCATCATGATTTCTATGTCATTAGATTAAAATAACCTTGGAAAATTAGAATTTATTGGACATGAATGAATTTTGACATGATAATAATGGTATGGTATTGAATAATATTGAAATAGAGAAGTTCTAACAAGGACATGTTTTTATTTCTTATTTTATTGATGTTTTGGCCAAATGTTACTTTAATGCAGAAAAATGCAATAAATGAACTTTCTATGCTTTTCTGTTTCTAAAACTGTATACTTTAAAGCATAGAAAGTTCATTTATTGCATTTTTCTGTTTAAAAACAAGATTTGGCCAAAACATACTACTTTGTACTTTTACCCGGCCAAAACATCTGTGGCCAAAACGTCCTTGCTATAACATCTGTGGTCAAAATGTCCGTCCACCATTATTTTGTATGTAATTTCGTGAAGTAGACCTGTACCTGGATTCAACTAATTATAGACCTTAAAGCAAAAATGGCCCAATCCTGGAAGTTACAACTTTTATGATGCTCTTATAGAGAACATTCATGAAAATTTTCTGGCCCACTTGTCAGAAATTGTTTTGTCAGAATACTGTGTCAGAGCTCATTTATATCAGATTTGCATGATACTTTAATACATGTGCTTGTTTCCATTAACATCTTAGCATATGAAAGGATATGACATTTTTAGCTTGTTACGGGAGACCACTCCTTCATGCATGGCTTCGTCCCAATTTAAATAAAATACCTAACAACGGCGTTAGGGAGATATCTCATTAGCTCAGTGGTTAAGGTATTGGTCTTTTAAACCTCGAAAAACGAGGATATTTGCCTGTCATGGGTTCGAATCCCGCCAGAGGCGGTTTGTATTTCAGCTATGCATTTGTTGCGGACTTTCATGTTCGTAAGAAGCTGCACTGGCCAAAGGCCAGCAAGCTTATGTCAGGGCCCTGTGTCAGTCGGGTGTCCGTGCGTGGGTGCGTTAACTTTTACTTCAAACGTCTCTGAAACTACCAATCCAATTTTGATGAAACTTTATAGAAATGTTCCTGCCATTGCCCTCTTCAAGATTTCTTGAAAGAATAGACATATATAGTGAAAACTTTAAAAATCTCCAAGGGGAATAGGAAATTTTATAGAAAAAATACAAATAAATGGGTTATTCTTCATGTCTTCTACATGTATTTCTATCAACATGTATGCTTCAGGTTACAAGCCATCTTTACATGCAAATAAACATAACAAGTCCTTGTCAAGATTTTTAGCTCTACTGGCAGAAGGCCAGCAGGCTTATGTCATGGCCTGGTGTCCGTCCGTCCGTCTGTGTGTGCGTTAACTTTTTTTTTCAAACTTCTTCTTCTCTGAAACTACCCATCCAAATTTGATGAAACTTCACAAAAATGATCCTGCCATGGTCCTCTTTAGAATTTCTTGAAAGAATTTGATTCCTTCAAAAACTCTGGTTGCCATGGCAACAAAACTGGAAAATATTGAACATCTTTTTAAAATCTTCTTGTCTGAAACCATAAGGCCGAGGGTTACCGAATTTGGCATGTAGCTTTATCTAATGGACCTCTATCAAATTCCTTCATATTATAGCCCTGAGGTCAAAATTGGCTCTGCCCCGGAGATCACAAGTTTGACATGGGCTTCTATAGTGACTAATTTGAAAAAGTAATCAAGGGAAATAACTCCTGTTATACAAGATAAATTTTTTTACTATTTACCTCCCTTGATTATCAAACTGCACTTATACATTATTGGAGTTTGGTATTCAAGTTTTTTGGAGAGGAAATGTTCTGTTTTAAGGGAGAGTGATTTATTTTGATGCTAATGGTTATGCTCACATGAATGGAATGTTTAATTTAAAGTAAGGTTTCTATCACTCAAATTTTTTCAGAACTTTACCTTTCATGCTAATGAATAAACCTGCTTGTATTCACTGACATTATCTTGGTATTTTGGGTGGGGGGGGGGGGGGGGTGATATGTTTTCAAAGTAAGTTTATTACCATACAGACTTTTTATGCTGTATGTCTTTGTTAATGCCAATGAAGCGCATGATACGTTAATTTTACTTAAGAAATGACAAATTTTTTTACTGTACCAAGTTTAAAGCCATTGCAAAAAGACAAATTGAATGTAGCTTAAATGACTATTTCTGTCTTTGATAGGTTAGGAAATGTTGTGGGAAAAGGAGTAAATACTGGCTGACAACATGTTGTCCTTTTTTCAGGATGTTTTTGAAAGCCTTCTCTTTCAGGGTCATTAACACTTCGATTTGTGTGGTAAAGGGTTAAAATGGAGCGATACAGGGCCATCATGGCCCTCTTGTTTTCAAAAACTTTTGAAGCAATATCTATTTGGATGCCACTTAAAGGTTTATCTTTTTAATTCTTTACCACACAAAAAATTTTTAGACAGGTCTAAATTGAAAGTAGTTGCAACTTAAAAATTAATTTGTTACTGTACAACACCACAAAATGTTGGACTGGTCCAAATTAAATGCATTTGCAGTTGACAGATGAAATGTGATAAAAAATTATTTGTCTGTAAAGGGGTAGAAAACATAGGAAAAGGAGAAAATGCCAGTTACCAGTTTTTTCTCCTTTTCCCAAGATATTTTTAGGTTTCCTCTTCAGAGTCATTAAAACACAGTATTGTTTGGTAAAGGGTTAAATGTTACTCAAACTGTGGGGTTTTACTGTAAAAAAAACATTTTCTTTTTCTCCCACAATGTTTTTAGAAGCCTTCTCCATCTCAAAACTTGAGATTTCATGCTAAAAAGTTAATTTCTCTCATTTTTTTACAGGAAATGTTTTCGGGTGTAAATTTTGTGATAACTACCATTGATGCACTACCAACACCAGATAACAGCCTGCTTGTCACTGCTGTGGGTCAGCTGAAGGTATAAATGAATATTTCCAAATGTACCACACCATTTTTAATTCTACCATACAACAAAATTGTAGACTTGTCCAAATTGAAAGCATTGGCAGACAACAAAATAAGTGTAGCTCAAAAACAGAAGTTTATTTTTTGAAGTGTAGAAAACATTGTGGAAATAGAAAAAGAATGCTGCCCTGTGAATTGTCTTTCCATTACAGATTTCTTACAATTATGTCTCCGCCCGTCAGGGTCGGGAGTCATATTGTTTTTCCCCATGTGTCCGTCTGTCTGTCTGTCCGTCACAAATCGTGTCCACTCTATAACTCGAATGCCTTTTAAGATATTTTGATAAAACTTCACACATTTGTAAAGCACCATGAGACGAAGTGTTATGCACAAAAACCATAACTCTGGCTTGTATATTTTTCGAGCTATTTCCCTTTGATTATTTTCCTTACTCATCTTATGTACATTTTCGTCTCCTCTCTAACTCGAAAACCGTTAGAGAAAAATGACCATTATTTCAGTTAGAAATTGCCTTGGTGACATATCAATCCTTCTGACACCAAAAAGGGGGGAGACATCTGTTTTTTTTTTTTTTTTTTTGTAGAAAAACAAGTTCTAGTTTAATTACTGCTGAAGCCAATTATAAGTATGGCTTATGTATTAGGAAGTGGAGCAATACAGGGCCATTATGGCCCTCTTGTTTATCTCTTTACAAGACAACAAAGCTCTTAAAGAAAAGATCAACAGGCATCAAAGTAACTGTTGATCAAATGAAAGAATTTGTCTATGAAAAGACAAAAAGGCTGACTACCCACATTTTATTCCAGATATTTAGCTCACCTGGGCACACAGCACTCTAAGTAAGCTAATGTGATCATGCTGTGTCTGGCTTGCATCATCTGTAGTTCTTTGTGCAGGCATCGGCAGTTACCTCCTGTACACTTCAGAGATCACATTTTCATCCTAATACTCATGAAAATTTGTCAGAATGTTTGTCTTGATAATATTTCACAGGGGTGTGGAAAACCTATGTCCGACTCGGGGAAAATTCGACATCGGACGAGTGACTTTTTTCAGTCTAGTTGAGCTGCACTTATGCCAACTAATGTAACACACACTACTGTTGTATTGAGAAAAAACTTAATTCACATTATGCACATTGAATATACTTTTGTGTTTGGTATCATCACTACCAAGATCTTTTCAACTTTATGAACCCAGATCACAATACTAAGGTGAGCGCTTTATGGCAAATGGCCATCTTGTTTTCCATTTCTCATGGTGTTTTCTGAAAGTCTCATCTTTGGGTAGTAAAAACAGGATTGTGTTTAAACACAACCCCATGTTTAAATGACCCTGAAGAAATATAGTAGGACAAAGAGAAGATGCTTGTACTCTTTATTCCTGTGTTTTCTTACCATATATATCAGATATCTTACCTTTTAAAGACAAATCCTATCACTAAGGCTTAAGCTAACATTTGTCATTTGCAAATGCTGTGAATTCTGACAAGATGAAAATTTTGTTGTCTGGTAAAAGAGTGAACAAGCTATTGATATCAGTAACTGTTGCTATATTTACAATAGATTTATAATTCAATATTAGATGTTTTAATCAATATTGGCAAGTTCTAATTGGCTGAAAAAAAAATTTCATAGGTCCATGAAAAAAAAAGTTTGCAGTGCAGGAACTACTTTTGCTGTCAAACTAATGTAAACAAAAATGTATACGAGATTTCATCTTCCTAATTTTATGTCGAGTCCAAAGTTCAAATGCTAGTTAAGTTTATTTTCTTTGACTGTCATAAATTGAAACAGATATCCAGCAATAAATTCTAAGAGAGAACTTTAAACTCATTGTCAGTTTACTGGGTACAAATTACTAATTTTCAACTTACTTCCAGTGTATTACACTTCAAATAATAGATCTACTAAATCTGCAATGTTCAATGCTACGACATCATAAATTATACATTTTTTACATCATGAAGGCGCCGTTTTACTGAGTTATGAAATACTGATGATATTGGCATTAAAAAACTACTCTATTTGATTTACAAAAAAAATGCAGTTAGCATTATTTATGCGCGTATTTGTTGTCTGTGATAATGAATTAAAAAGAATGAAGATAATTTTCTTTGCATGGAGGTATGAAAACAAAAACCCTGGTCACACTTTTGTATGAAACCGCTTTACTTTGTGGTTTCATACAAAAGTGTGATTGTGTTTTTTTCTATGAACCTCTATGGAAACAAACAAATTCTCTGTATTCCTCAATTGAGTTGTTTTTATTCTTTACCAAATGACCAAGTTTAGACTTGTCATAGTTGAATTATTGGAAAATGACAAAATTTAATGAAATGTGACTCCAATGAGAATATTTGCTGGTTGCCAGCATTTTCTCCTTTTCCCACAATTTTTTCAAAAGACATCTTTCTCAAGGGTTGTTGAAACTCCGGATTGTTTGGTAAAGGGTTAAATTTTGTTTTCATTACTTTGCAGGATGACAGTCAACAAAATCCACTTGGTTTTTCACAAGTTTTTGTTCTTAAATGTATGGATGGTGCATGGATGATTTGTGATCACATCTTCCATCTTTTACTTCATAATTTTTGAGGTCTATCACTTTCGAGGCTATCATGGGGATATGTTACTGATTTTACACTGGTATGGACATGTCTGGCTTTAGAACCCGTCGGCAGAACAATTTTGTGCACAGAATACAGACACGATTGATGATGTATTTTCTGTCCTGTTCCATTATGGCTGATGCCAACGTTTTACCAAAAAATGTGGAATTAAATAACCCTGAGGTAGAATTTCTTTAAAACATGGTGGCAACCCCGAGGTAGAATTTCTTTAAAACATGGTGGCAAAAGCAGAAAAAGCTGATAACCAGCATTTTCTCCTTTTCTCAAAATGTTTTCCACCCTTCCAAAGACAAGTTTGAGTTCCTTTTCTCCACTTCATTAGCTTGAATGTTTTTTAGAAAACCTTGAGGTATTGTGGTTACCTGGTTATCAACTGCTTCATTACTGTCTTGCAATAACTTTGACATTTCTCATCTATCTGTTGTTATGCGGTATTGAAAATATTTACTTCAAATGTGGATTAATTGTTGTCTATCACAAGGGAAACCCATACCAGAAGCTTAGATAACTCTAAATATATTTTTGACACAGTGATGCCCCTTTTTCCACTTGGAATTTGGGTAAAAGCACCAGGAAACAGATACTGGCACCTGCATGCAGTGATCTTGTTTTATATCAATTATTCAAGTGACAGTTTTCATACCTTCATTTGCCTCTCCTTTGTGTCATTTCACTGTTTGCCACACAATAAAAATGTAGACTTGTCAAAATTGAGAGCATTTGCAGATGACAATTTAAATACCACTCAAATGATTGAATTTGTCCTCTATAGTGTAGAAAACATGGTGGGAAAAGGAGAAAATGCTGGTTACCAGCATTTTCTCCTTTTCTTACAAGGTTTTCAAGAGGCTTCTTCCTCAGGGTCGTTAAAATTCGGGATTGTGTTTAAGGGGTGAACTCCTACCAGACAAACCAAGGTTTTTACGACCCAGAGGAAGCAAGGCTGGTAATTTGCATTTGCTCCTTTTCCCAATAATGTTTTCTTTCAACGACAACTTCTATTATTCAAGCAACAGTCTTTTTTCCCTCTTGAGCACCTGGAAATGCTTTTAAGAAGCATATGTCTAAACTTTTGTCATCTGATTGTGGTACAGAATGACTCAAACACAATGTTTTACGCCAAGCTTAGGGGGGTTTACATATGGGAGCCATCTGAAGAAAATTGTGTGTATATTTGTTTGTTGTTTCCAAAGGTAATTCAGTCACTGTATAATGGAAATTTTTGCGATTTCGCGAACTTGAAAAATTCGTAAACATTTCTGTTGGCGTATTTTACCACAAGTATACCAACAAATAACGAGCGTCTTGAATTCTCAAAAATTTCCGTACGCAGAATGTCCGTAATATGCAATTCGCAAATTTTTTGACGCGTATATATCCACGTATACAGTATGCCATGGCAGCCAGTGTACATATCCTTGCATTCCTTTAGCTACTTTTTTAGCTTTACAGGCTTTACAAGCTATTTTCCAACATTAAAAAAGAGGACACAGCGCTTAGAAGTAAACGAGGAATATGCAATATGAAATGATTTACGTGAAAGCCAAGTCATCATAATAATTAATTACTCCCCTGTTAGCCCTTTTACCAAAGGAAGAAATTCTGCACTTGTCTGTATTAACCCTTTACCAAACAATCCCTGGTTTTTACGACCGAGATAGAAGCCTTTTGAAAACATTGTGGGAAAAGGAGAAAATGCTGGTAACCAGCATTTTCTCCTTTTCCCACAATGTTTTCTACCCTGCTGGAAACAACTTTCAATTTTTGAGTTACGTTTATTTTGTCGTCTGCAAGTGCTTTCAATTTGGACCAGTCTAAAATTTTGTCGTTTGGTAAAGGGTTAAAAGCACTAGCGGATGACAAATGGAATATGACTGAAAATGTGAGAATTGTCTGCAAATGAGTAGAAAACATTGTTGGAATAGGAGAAAATGCTGGTTACCTGCATTTTCTCCTTTTCCCAGAATGTTTTTCAAAAGCCTTTCTATCAGGGCTGTTAAAACGCAGGATTGTGAGGTGTAGGGATAATGTAGATTGGTATTCCAACACATCTCTGCCTTTCAGGACTTTTGAAAACATCATAAGAAATGGAGAAATTGCTTGACCCTTGACCAGATGACAAAATTTTAGACTTACCAAAAGTGTAAACAAGTGCAAATGATTATTTAAATGCGGCTCAAATGATGGAATTTGTCTATAAAAGAGTATAAAATGTTGTGGAAAAAGAGAAAATGCAGGTCAGCAGCATTTTCTCCTTCTCCCGAAATGTTTTTGAAGCATTTTCCTTAACTACCGGTATGTTAAAACATGATAATGCTGGTAAAGGGTTAGGTTGATTTCTTCATAAATACATAAGAATTTCAGTTGGGTTTAATTGGCGCTCAAAAGGTTAATACTGTCCTACCAACCAAAATTTATGTGTCGGTATTTCAACTGTTTGTTGTTCAACAGATCTTTTGAACTTGTGGTAGTCCAAAAAAGTTGTTTACAAGGTAAAGTGCTTATAGAATTACTTTTGTTTTGAAGTAAAAGATTTGAAAAAGGGATTAACTTTGTGAAAATTATTAAATAAATCAATGTCTGATTTACATTTTGAAATTTTCTTGCATAATAGTTGTTCTCAATTTTGCCCCTAAGACTTGTAATGTGACAGCCCACTAAACTAAGGAACTCCTTGGAACAAATTTGTTGAGGTTGGATTGAGTTAACACTGGACCACACAGTCACGATTTCTAATTACCCTAACTAAGAAGGCCTTTAAAGACATAGTGGAAACAGGAGATAATGCTGATAACCAGCATTTTCTCCTGTTCCTACTTTGTTTACTTCCCTATTAAAAACAGATTCTATCATTTGAGCTACATTTAAATTGTCTGCAAATCAATGGGTGAATGTGAAACTATTCCATCTCTGTTTTGGAAAGTTTTACAGGAGAGGGAAAAAATCTCATTTCCATGAAACGCATTGTTAGATACATGTATCTTGTTTAGATATGTTGTGTTGATTTGTGAGTATGAATTCATCACAACATATCTAAACAAGATGATAACAATGCTTTTATGGAAATGAGGTTTTTTCACTCTCATGTAAAGTTGTCCAAAACGCAGATGAAATAGTTTCGCATTCACCCCTCGAAATGCTTTCAAGTCAGAAATTTTCTCATTTAGTAAAGAGTTAACCCTTGGTTAAATGATCCTGTATTTTTATGACCGTTAAGGAAGACAGCTTTTGAAAATATCTTGGATGAAGGAAAAAAATGTTGGAAATCAGTATTCTCTCTTTTTCTCAATGTTTTCTATCCTGTCTAAGACAACTTCCATCTTTTGAACCAAATATTTTTCTTCACATGCTTTCAATGCACACAAGTTTTCATCTTTGTAGTCTGTTTACCCATTACCACACAATCCCAACTTTCAACGACGTTGAGAAAGAAGTCTGTTGAAAACATTGTGGGAAAAGGAGAAATGCTGGTTACCAGCATTTTCTCCTTTTTATACGCCAGTCGAAGACGGGACGTATTATGGGATCACCCATGGCGTACGGGTGGGCGGGCGTCCGTCAGGGCGGGCGGCGTCCAGTTATTTGTCTGGAGCATAACTTTGTTATCTCCAGTCTGATTGACTTGAAACTTGGCATTTGTGTTTGTTGCAATTATACGGAGTGCAGTGCAAAAGAACTATAACTCTACCTCGTGCTGTCTTTGAGTTATTTCCCTTTGATCGTCATTTTTACAGCATTTTCTGCTTGTCCGGAGCATAACTTTGTCATCTCCAGTCTGATTGACTTGAAACTTGGCATGTGTGTTTGTTGCAATAATTCGGAGTGCAGTGCAAAAGAACCATAACTCTACCTGGTGCTGTCTTTGAGTTATTTCCCTTTGATCGTCATTTTTACAGCATTTTCTGCTTGTCCGTGGCATGACTTTGTCATCTCCAGTCCAATTGACTTGAAACTTGGCATTTGTGTTTGTTGCAATAATACAGAGTGCAGTGCAAAAGAACCATAACTCTACCTGGTGCTGTCTTTGAGTTATTTCCCTTTGATCGTCATTTTTACAGCATTTTCTGCTTGTCCGGAGCATAACTTTGTCATCTCCAGTCCGATTAACTTGAAACTTGGCATTTGTGTTTGTTGCAATAATACAGAGTGCAGTGCAAAAGAACCATAACTCTCCCTGGTGCTGTCTTTGAGTAATATCCCTTTGATCATTTTTACAGCATTTTCTGCTTGTCCGGAGCATAACTTTGTCATCTCCAATCCGATTGACTTGAAACTTGGTATTTGTGTTTGTTGCAATAATACTGAGTGCAGTGCGAAAGAACCATAACTCTACCTCATGCTGTCTTTTGAGTTATTTCCCTTTGATTGTCATTTTTACAGCATTTTCTGCTTGTCCGGAATATAACTTTGTCATCTCTAGTCTGAGCCCGCCCGGGTGGCTCAGTGGTGAGCGTGTCGGACTCATGACCTGGTGGTTGCGAGTTCGATACCCGGTTGAGGCGAACTTTCTTTCCGGCGTATTTTCGCCTCTCACCTCTGCTGAAGCATGTGAGAAAAGTAGTCGGTGGCTTTGGAAAGAAAGTTGTGTTAGTACTGGTGTGAGAAAGCCAGGAAACACATGTGCGTCACCGACCGCCATGATATGACCTTAGCTGTTAAAGTGGCGTTAAACCCCAATACAACCAACCAACCAATCTAGTCTGAACATCTTCAAATTTGGTATGCATGATTGTTGAAAATTTACGGAGTGCAGTGCACAAGAACCATAACTCTTCCTAGCATGAATTTTGAGTTATATCCCTTTGATCGTCATTTTTACAGCATTTAGTGCTTGTCCGGAATATAACTTTGTCATCTCAAGTCAGAGTGACTTCAAACTTGGTATGCATGTTTGTTGCAATATTACGTTTTACAGTGCGCAAGAACAATAACTCTACCTAGTGCGGATTTCGAGTAATTTCACTTTGATCTTCATTTTTACAGTATTTCTTGCTTGTCCGGAACGGAACTTTGTCACCTCAAGTCAAATTGACTTGAGACTTTGGTAAACATGTCTGTTGCATTACCTGCCCTTTACGATTATTATACCCCCTCGACAACTGGTGGTGGGACTGGCGTATCTTGCGACAATTTGCCGCTCTTGTTCCACAATGTTTCCTTCCCTACCTAAGACAAATTCCAACATTCGAGCCACATTGAAATTGTCGTCTGTAAAAGCTTTCAATTTGGATCAGTCTACATTTTTTCTGGTTTGTTAAAGAGTTAAAGAGCTTAGAAAATGTCTGATCATTAACCCTTTACCACACAGTCCCGACTTTTAACGACCCTGAGAGAGAAAGCTTTCGAAAACGTGGGAAAAGGAGAAAATGCTGGTTACCAGCATTTTCTCCTTTTCCCACAATGTTTTCTACACTTCTCAAATCAAATTTCAATTTTTGGGTCACATATTTTTTTGTCGTCTGCAAATGCTTTCATTTTGGACTAATCTAAAACTTGGTTGTTTCGTAAAGAGTTAAGCATTCTAGTTTGTCAAGTAAGAGTCATATTCTGAACAGGCAGTTTCAAAAATTTGCATTTTACACTGTATTTGTAAACTGTTCATGTATCTGTTATTCTGAGTAATTAAAAGACTTGAAGAAGATCATTGTGGTTTTGTTTTGTTTTATGATACGGAAACATTGCAACGGCAACAGTTCTTACTGCTCACATTAGCTGTCAGAAGTGCTTTTACATTCTAGGCATAACTGTTCCAACTCTATGCCAAAAACTTCCACATTTTTATGCAGATGTAGGCTTTAAAAAACATTGTGTGAAAAAGAGAAAACGCTGTTAACAATGTTAGTAATGAAAGGAAAATCTACTGTATTTATTAGAGACATGTGGTAGTCTGCAATTCTTACGATAAGATAAGAGAAAACTCGTTACTGCATGACAAAAAATGTTTTATCGGTCCAAATCGAAAGCAGTTGCAGACCACAAATTGAATCATGCTCAAATGGCAAGATTTATCGGTGATAGGACAGAAAATATTGTAGGAAAGAGAGAAATGTTGGTCACCAGCATTTTCTCCGTTTTCCCCACAATGCTTTCAAAAGCTTTATTCTTCATTAAAATGTAGGATTGTGTTGTAAAGGGTTAAACAACCTATTTGAACTATTGCCTACTGGAATAATCCCAGTTTCACTGTATATGTATTTTTATATATATACCAGTAAGTTTTCCGACTAAATACATGCGTCGCAGTCGAATGAAATAACACACATGACAGAAAAAAAATCTGTATCCACACTGTGAAATACGGTTCCAAATATGGTAGGATGACGTATCTTGCACACAGACTAAGCATGCATAGATTTGCAATTTGATTTGTCAAACAGTTAGCTGTAATATTCATCTGCCATTCATAAAAACAGAGTTAATACCTTCCACACTATTAATTGTCTCATTTTGTTTACCCTTTTCAAATAAAATATCAGTAATTGCAAATTATTATCGTCGAAAGTTGCAGGTATATAATAAATGGAATATTATGTTGTAGTAACTTTCCTGGTGCTTGAATTTACTTCTCGCCGCTTAAGAAAATTTTGACATCGTGCTCAACCTTTGGTCTCACAGGATATCAAATTTTCTCACGCTTCCTGAATTGAAAACAAGCACCAGTAAAGTTACTACGACATAATATTCCATATTTATCACACACAGGAATCTATGTATTAACCATTCATCACATGACAAAGTTTTGGACTTGTCCTTATCAACCCTTTACCAGACGACAAAATTTTAGCCTAGTTCAAATTGAAAGTATTTGCAGACGACAATTTCAATGTGACTCAATTGGTGCAATTTTTCTTTGATACGGTAGAAAACATTGTGGGAAAAGGAGAAAATGCAGGTTACAATGCCACTTTTAAACGATCCTGGGAAAGTAGCCTTTCGAAAACTTGGCGAGAAAAGGAGAAAATGCTGGTTACTAGTATTTTCTCTTTTTCCCACAATGTTTTCAAAAGGCTGTTTTCCCAGGTCATTAAAAGTCGGCATTGTGCAGTAAAGAGTTGAAAGCATTTGCAGACAACAACTTCGATGTTGCTTGAATGGTGAGATTCATTTTGAAAGCGAGAAAACAATGTGGTATGGGTTACAATGTTTTCAAAAGCCTTCTTCATCAGGATCGCTAAAACTTGGGACTGTTTGGTAAAGGGGTCACTTGTCACAACTTGGCTGATTCTGTACCTACATCTAACCTCATCCGTATCAAGGGAGTTTCCATTTTGAAATACCGCCAGTCACATGATCTTAATCATGGTGGTACCCTGTAAATTGATTATCAATAGCAAAAACAGCCCTGGTGAAAAGCAGCCTATTGCGGAAAAATACCAACGTAATTGATAGACCTAGTTAGAAAATAAATGTACAAACTGTTTGTCATCAGAAATATATTTTGAAAGATTCCTACGGAGAATTTTGACTAGTATTTGTTTTCTAAGTGGAGTGTTACAATTTTAAGAACGGTGAAGCGGTGTTCTTCAGGCGAAGAAATGTACCATGTAGGTGCATATCAAGCTACGTGATACAGCCGAGGGACTTGGTCAACTGATCACCCGAGGTATACCAAATGGTAAATGGGTAGAGCATGAAAAACATACTAAGCAAGATGAGATATTTCAGTTCTTTTATTCAGGTAAGAAAAATCAAAAACAGTTCAAACATAGAAGTTGATTCAAAACAAAATGAGAAAGCAAATTATTGCACCTCTGTAAATTTCAAAGTTCAACAAACCACCTTTCTAGCAGATAACTTGCAGAAAAAATCTGTTTGATATGGATAAAAAGTTAATTCTTTACCACATGACAAAAATGTAGAATTGTCTGAATTGAAATCATTTGCACACAACACTTTAAATGTGGCTTAATTGAGGGAATTTCTGTTTCACAGGGTAAAAAACACTGTGGGAAAAGGAGAAAATGCTGGTTACC
Organism: Hippopus hippopus; assembly: GCA_946811185.2. Classification (NCBI taxonomy): domain Eukaryota; kingdom Metazoa; phylum Mollusca; class Bivalvia; order Cardiida; family Cardiidae; genus Hippopus; species Hippopus hippopus. Next base: position 22,248,762 of record OX328103.1, read on the forward strand.
AGCATTTTCTCCTTTTTCCACAATGTTTTCAAAAGGCTTTTTCAGGGTTGTTAAAACATGGGATTGTGTGGTAAAGGGTTTAAGTTATTTACCACACAATCCCGGCTTTAAACATCGCTGTGAAAGAATGCTTTTGACAAAAAAACATGGGGGGGGGGGGGGAGAAAATGCAGGTAAATAGTATTTTCTTCTTTTCCCACAAGGTTTTCTACCTTTTGAAAGACAAATTTTACATTTTAACCCTTTACCAAACAACAAAATTTTAGACTGGTCCAGACTGAAAGCACTTGCAGACGACAAATTAAACGTAACTCAAAAATTGAAATTTGTTTCCAACAAGCTAGAAAATATTGTGGGAAAAGGAGAAAATGCTGGTTAGCAGCATTTTCTCCCATTTCCACAATGTTTTCAAAAGGCTTCTATCTCAGGGTCGTAAAAACCTGGGATTGTTTGGTAAAGGGTTAAGCAACATAAAGTTTATGGTCTGCAAGTGCTTTTAATTAGATCAGGCTAAAACTTGACCAAAAGCAAAAAGTTTCAACCCAGGTCAGCCTATGTGTACTGTGCAGGCTGACCTGAATCGATACTGTCTGCAAATGCATTTAGCCCCCTTTTCGAAGAGCATGGCTCATATAAAAGATATCTTTGAAAGGGTAGAAAACAAAGAGTGAATAGTGTTTACTTGTACATATTTCCTCCATTTCCTACAATGTTTTCAAAAGCCATCCTTCACAAAAGTTGTAAAACTGAATTGTTCAATAATGGGTCAGGCTAAGTGAAATTATCTGTGCCAGGAATTTGTAAGACAAAGCTTTGACTCTCTGCTATTCCTGCTGATGGATCCATCAAAGTCCCAGATTGTGCCGGTATCTGCACAACAAATTTCTGTGTTCCTTCACTTATCTGTTCATCAGCGTTACTGCTACCAGCTGTTGTTGTCTGACCCAATACCCCACTACCAACAGCTTCACTTGCTCCCCTATTTATGACACTGTTAAGAAGCTGGGAAACAAGTGGAATTGCCTGCTGGGAATCATTAGGTAAAATGATCTGTATTGGAATAGCTCCACTTTGTGGTGTTGATATTGTAGGTACAGAATTTGGGTTTGAGTTTTCAGGAATTTGAATAATCTGTTGTTGCTCTGTGGTTGGCTGTTGAGCAATGATTTGTGTTTGAAAGCTAGCTCCATGATTAGTTGATGTTTCTTCAGGTGTGATCGTGTTTGAGTGCTGTATGACTGAAGACACAGAATTCTGACCAGTCAGGATCAAAATCTGCCCGTTCGGAAGCCGCATATATGGAAGTGAAACATCTTGCATCATCTGCACTGTTGACAAATCAGGCTGCTGTTGTTGAGATAGCGTTATTATGTGATCCTCACTTTTATTTGATGTTGAGGTCATTGTAGTTAGAGAGGTAGCAGCATCAGAACCATCTTGATACACAAACTGTTCTAATGGTGTCTTCAAGGTAGGAGAATTTCCACACGAGGTCAGTCCAGAGAGACGAGCTGCTGCTAAAATATTGTTAATGCCTAAAGTTGAAGTCTGATTCTGAATTATATGATCCCGATGTATAACCACTTGTGAACTGCCTTTTCCTGTGACTGTATTCTTGGGTCTTCTCTCTGACTGTGACAGCTGTGGCTGGCTCTTCACTTGCCCTGTTACAGACTGAACAGAATCTGTCAAATTTGTCGATGTTGATGTATTAATCACGGGATTTTGGAGCTTTAGGACGGCATAGGCGGTAGATAGAGGAGAGTCTGAATGTTCTTTCAGATGGCATCGTAAGGAATCCTCTCTCACAAAGGCAGCGTCACACTGATCACATTTATAATTCTGTTGACATTTAGTGCGAATACTAGACCTCCCTGACTCTCCAACATTTTCTTCATTCAGATTTTCTAGATTAAACCTTTTAAAGTCATTGTCACCTATTCTTGCTTTTTTGACTTTCCCAATTTTGAAATTGTGTCTTCGCTTCATGTGAGCCTGCACATTTCCATTCTGAAAAGACGTATATGAACAGTAATTACACTTGGTGCGTTCCCCTTGATGTCTTCTCATGTGATTTCTCAATGCACTTCGGTTTGAACACTGGTAGGCGCACACTGAACATTTGAGATCTGTGTTCACTTCATGGACTTTCTTGTGTTCAAATAATGCTCTTTTACTCGAAGTTGTGTAATCACAAATATCACAGGACAGCTGGACATCTACTCTATGATTAGTTTTCATGTGACTTCTCAAATTACCTGCAAATAAATTACAGATATAGATTAATTGAGCTGTGCTTTGGCAAAACCAGGCTTAGTGCATCTCTGTGGTGCATTATACCCAGCAAGTCGTCACAAGATTATTGATCCATTAAATCTATTTTGTCTTACAATCAACAGGGTCTGGAGGTAGAACTGTCCTTCCACTTTTAAAAAATTTACCTGTAACAAAAAGTTTCCACCAAGGTCAGCCTGCGCAGGCCTTTTGGCAGATGCATTAAGCCCCCTTTTCACAGAGCATGGCTCAATTACTAGTATATCCTCTCATCTTAAATTGATCTATCACTGTACAGGCTCATTCAACTGTTGATGACAAAATTTTACACCTGTCCATATTGAAAGCATTTGAAGACAACATATCAAATGTTGCTCAAATTATGGGATATGTCTTTCAAAAGGTAGAAAACATTGAGGGAAAAGGAGAAAATGCTGGTTACCAGCATTTTCTGCTTTTTCCACAACATTTTCAAAGGCTTCTTCCATAAAGTTGTTAAAACATGGGATTGTTTGGTAACAGGTTAAGACCTACCAAAACTTACTATACATTACACAGATGGCAACCATTTGAAGAAGAACACAACACTTTCAAATGTTTGTGAAAACACATCTGTAACATTAGCAACTGATAATTCAAATGGCAATGGTGTTACAACCAATGGCTCTTTTTCCTACAATATTTGCCTAAGCTGTCAACTAAAGAAACATAAAAATTTGAGTAGCGCTGTCGGAATAGGGAATGTAATGCATTTTAGTGATATTCTACTTCCAGAATGTTGTCATATAATATGGATACATTTTATACCCTTGACATGCAGAAATTTTACTAGAAGCAAAAGGTTCAACTTGGGTCAGCCTTCATGAACTCCGCCATTTGACATTGGTCAATACCTTTTTTGCAAATTTATTAAATCACCTTTTGACAGACCATGGCTCATTTGTATTTGTACAGTAAAGGGTCAGTCCCTTTACTGCCAAATACTAGTACATGTAAATAAATTCCTGGATTACTGTGTTATTTTTAGGTTTGATATCTACTCCAAATAGAAGACAACATATGGATGTTCCAACCGGGTGTAACACTGAAGGTTCTGGCTATCAATTGACCCCAGTCTAATACAGCTATGGGAACATTAAGACTACTAACAAGATACTAATTTTGTGCCTTTGTACTGTGTACAATTATGTCAAACAACATAGTTTTATACTTGGGTATCATCTGTTGTTTTTTTTTGCTCTTGATACAGGCCATTGGCTAAAATATTAAGAAAAGGATAATTTGATTTCATGTGTTACATTTGATTAGGGTTTAAAAGCAAGCAGTAGACAGTCTAAACACTGAGATTAGACTGCACGTTTTGTGTAGTCTGATTTTGGTCTGCACTATCTACAAGGATACTGGAGTCATACTTAAAATTTTTCATTTGTAGCCTGCATTATACTTTCAAACTGGGCAACTCTAAAATTTGTCATCTAGTGAAGAGTTAACCCTTTACCACACAATCACAAGTTTTACCAACCCTGAGGAAGAAGCCTTTTGAAAACATTGTGGAAAAAAGAGAAAATGCTGGTTACCAGCATTTTCTCCTTTTCCCGTACTGTTTTCTACCCTATTAAAGATAAAATTCATCATTTCAGCCACATTTAAATTGTTGTCTGCAAATGCTTTCAATTTGAACAAGTCTAAAATTTTGTTGTGTGGTACAGGGCTAAATAATGTTTAAAACAGATACATTTATAACCAATGTTCCATACTTTTGATTGAACATCTGTAAGTACAGCCTGGTTCATGGCAACTGTAAGGTTTTTCACCAGTATGTGTTCTCAAGTGCCTTTTGAGGTCAGATTTCACTTTGAAATAATGCCCACATTTTTTACACTGGTATGGAGTGTCCCCGGTATGTACCCTCAAATGAACCTGCAGTTGGCTTGAAGATCTGGCTTTATAGGGGCAAACCTGACATCTGAAAAAAATCCTGCATCACTTATTACACTTGCAGATGACTTTTTTCGTCTTTAAGAAGATCACTTTTCAATACATTGCAGAAAAAGGAGAAATTGCTCAACAAATAATTTCTCCATTTGCCTCACAAATTTCATTTGCATTCATATATACATGTATTTAACTGTGAATCATGTTTAATATCCATGTTTTACAAGGAGACTCTCACATTCATCTGCTACAATTTTTCAATCCTTTACCAAACGACAAAATTGCGGACTGGACCAAATTTGCAGGTGACAAGTTAAATGTAGCTCAAATGACGATTTCTGACAAGAGTAGAAAACATTGAGGGAATAGGAGAAAATACTGGTAACCAGTATTTTCAAAAGCCTTCTCTGTCATGGCTGTTAAAACTCGGATCGAATGGTAAAGGGTTACGGAGGTACTGAGCTTTGGGCTTTTATTTCATTCTTTCAGCTCAAAAATATGACCTTGACCTCATTTGACAGCTGGAAATATAATCTAGTGACAGATTTTTAGCAGACATTTTTTAGCATGTCTGTTTTCTAGGAAAACTCCAACGTATTGTCAAAGCCCTGGCATTGTCAGCGTTACATTATCATGCAAAAACCATGAAATTTTAATATATTTCTGTTATGACTGGAGGTATTTACCCAAAACTTGGACAAGTTATTAACTATGTAAAGGAGAACCCATACAATGGGTAGGTAACCATCAAAATGTTATGACACAGTTATACCCCTTTTTTTGATGCAGAACTTTCATTGAAAAGCAAGTGCAGCCGAGTGTAGGCACATGCAATGCACTTGTTTCTTTTTCAACACTGGTTACATTTGTGTTTTCCTAGTATTTTCAAACACTGAATTACTCTAAAATAAATATGTTGTTACTTACCCATATGGCCTCTCATCTAAATGGGTCTTCATGTGTTTCTTCAGACTGCTTCTCTCTACTGCGCTGTATTCACCTGCAATACAAGGGGACTACTGTATACATGGATATATATGCGTGTCGAAAAATTTGCGAATTACCAATTAAGGGCATTTTGCATACGGAAATGTTTGCGAATTCAAGACACTCATTATTTGTTGGTATACATGTGCTTAAATATGCAAACAGATAAGTTTAGAATTTTTCAAATTCACAAAATTGCAAAAATTTCCATGTCGCAAAAATTTCCCACTTATACAGTATTGCTTACTGGACAAGTTCTCTCATCGTTCCTCCATGAATTCACACTGTGTATGAGCCATGCTCTGTGTAAACGGCTTAATGCATCAACAAAAAATATCGACCAATGTCAGCCTGCACAGTCCACGCAGGCTGACACAGGTCGAAACTTTTTGCTATTGATCAATTTTCTGCATGTCCAATGACCGTTCTACCCTGGGAATCAGCTGTTGTCAGACAAAATGGATTCTATAGATTCATAATTATGTGATATCTTGCTTGTATAATGTATCACAGAGATGCATTAAGCCTCCTTTTGCCAGATCACAGCTTATATCTTGATATAACTTTGTTGGTCTATTTGGCTCTGAAGGCAAATTTTGATGCTTGTGTTCATTTAACAGATCAAGATCAGGCTGCACAGACCAGGCAGTCTATGCAGCTGTACATTGTTTCAGTGATTTTAATGTGGGAAAGCCGCTAGAAAATTGAAAATCTTGCGTGACATACTGGTAAAAGAAACTTCAGGAATGTGTCGATAGGACCAAAATGTTGCAATTAAGTCGCACTCCACATGTGAAAGGCACTTAACTTGCATAGTTTTAACAACCTTGAAGAAAAAGCCTTTAGAAAACATTGTGGGAAAAGGAGAAAATGCTGGCAAATTACCCTTCGGATAACCAATTTCAGTTTTTGAGTCGCCGTTATTTTGCTGTCTACAAAATGCTTTGAATTTGGACAAGTCTAAAATTTAGTTGTTTGGTAATGAGTTAAGAAACCATTCAACATTACATACTAACATATTTCACATTTTATGGAATCTCTCGTGTAATCCAGCACACAATACTCTTACGGTTCTCATTTCTGAAATCTCTGTCTTGAGAAAACCAGCCAAAATGAGAAGCAAGCAAACATTGCATTCCCATGTTGTTCATGTTCAAAAGATCTCCTACTATGATACACCCTATTTGCAATGGACATGTTCCTCACTAAATGTATATAGTGGGTACTTTCTAAAATTTGTTGTTTCATGAAGATTCCATAGGCTACCCACATAGTCAATTTTAAAGACTTAACCCTTTACCAGACGACAAAATTTTAACCTTGTCGAAATTGAAAGCATTTGCAGACGACAATTTCAGTGTAGCACAAATGGTACAATTTTCCTTTGATAGGCTAGAAAACATTGTGGGAAAAGGAGAAAATGCTGGTTACAATGTTTTCAAAAGGCTTCATTCCCAGGGTTGTTAAAAGTCGGCATTGTGTGGTAAACGGTTAATATGGTACAAAGAATAGAAAAATTCCTACTTATTTTGATGTCTGCTTTATGCCCTATTCTTCCATATGCTTATTGTTAACAATCACAATTTCTTAACACTTAGGCTGCTAAGCGAGACTAACTGACCTTTTGCAGACAGTGTAGATCAAGATCAGACTGCACAGAACGTGCAGTCTGATCACTGATCTATACTGTCTGATAAGGAGATTCTTTTCTCCATGTAAATAAATTTGAAATATCATCAATCGGGTCTTAACTATCGGCTTGAAAGTTTGTTTAATTTATTTAGCAGGAGAAGGGTTAATTGTATTTGTAGTTAGCAGGGAGTAAACAACACAAAACATTAACAGAGAAGAGAATGTAAACCAAAATCAGACTGCATACATGTGCAGTCTAATCCTGGTCTACATTCTCCAAAAAAATATTACATGGGTCATGTATTGCAATACAAGGATTCAGAATCAAGCAAACACTAGACACTTACATAAATCACATTTAAACGCCCTTTCATCTTGATGGTACTTCATGTGCAGAGCCAACTTGTCGCTACGGTTAAATGTCTTCACACACTGACTACATTTAAATGGTCTCTCCCCAGTATGAATCCTGGAATGACGCTCAAGATCTTTCAGGTAGGCTTTGAAGAAAAAAGACCAAGTCTTGATTAACCCTTTACCTCATGACAAAACTTTAGACTTGTCTAATCCCAAAGAATATGCATTCCCCAAGTTAACCGTTTACCAAACAATCCCTGGTTTTCATGACCCTGGGAAAGAAGGCTTTTGAAAACATTGAGGGAAAAGGAGAAAACGCTGGTAACCAGCATTTTCTCCTTTTCCCACAATGTTTTCTACCCTATCAGAGACCTAAAGCTCATTTGTACCCATTCTGAATTTGTTGTCTATGGATGCTCTCACTTTAGAAGTGTTTAAAATTTGTTGTTTGGGAAAGGGTTAAATGTGACTAAAATTGTGGAAGTTGTCTTTGATAAGGCAGAAAATAATGTGGGAAAGGGAGAAAATGCTGGTTACCAGCATTTTCTCCTTTTCCAACAATGTTTTCAATAGTCTTCCTTCTTTAAGTCGTTAAAAATCTGCATTGGGTGGTAAAGGGTTAAATCCTTACCAAAAAAAAAATTTAGACTTTTCCAAATTGAAAGCATTTGCTAACAATGAAATAAATGTGACTCAAAAATTTGAAGTTGTTTTTGGAAGTGTAGAAAACATTGTGAAAAAGGGAGTAAATGCTGGTTTTAGAGAAAAATACAAACATTTGAGCCACATTTGAATTGTCACTACTAATAATTTGGCCTGGCCTTAACCCTTCACCACACAATCCCAAGTTTTAACGACCCTGAGAAAGAAGGCTTTTGAAACCGTAGTGGGAAAAGGAGAAAATGCTGGTAACCAGCATTTTCTCCTTTCCCCACAATGGTTTCTACCTATTCAAGGACAAAATACTATAATTTGAAAAATATGTGAATTTTAGTCTGTAGATTTCTTCCACTCAGATAAGTCTGAAATTTTGCCGTGTGGTAGAGGGTTAGATCATTGTATGGTTAAAAGTTAACAGGTACAAAAGACTTTGTTCAATTTGAAATTACATCCTTACCTGTTTTATAAGGGCACTGCTGGCATGCATATTTCTTTTCCAAAGTTCTCTTGGTCTTTGTCTCCCCAATAACTATATCTGCAAGGATATTTACAATTCATTCTAAATCCTACACTCATACCTAGCATCTAAATTTCTGAAATACAATATTTTTAGATGCTAGAATTAGCCTTCACCATACAATCGAGTGTTATAACGACCCTGAGAAGGAAGGCTTTTGAAAGCATATTGGAGAAAAGGTGGAAAATTCTGGTAACCAGCATTTTCTCCTTTTCCCACAATGCTTTCTTCTATTTCAATGACGAATCCAACCATTTGAATTATATATAAATACTTTTGATTTGGACAAGTTCAATATTGTGTTGCCTGGCAAGGTGATATTGACACTATTTTTCTGGATTTATCTGAATGATCAATGACACTTAACAACAAAACTACCATTACAATGGCGAAAATCTGAAACAAAATTCGATTAGACTATCAAGTCACATGATCAACTTAATTTCTAAATACAGATACTGAAAACATGTATATATTGGTGCAATATGTGCAGGGACTGATTACAGAGGCATATCAGTTTTATTGAGGTATGTATTCCTTTCTAAAACTATAAACCTTGCATACACACAGTAGATAACATAATTACAAATCCAATACCTTAACGACGTATATGACAAATGTTTGCACGCATCCTACTGCGCATGTATTTTTGTCGTGAAGTTTGAATCAAAAGTGCGCCTATGTATTTTTTGCAAATAATGGTAATACTATTAGTGCACAGAAACAAGTAGCACTTTCTTCAGGTAGTATTGGTGAAGAAAAAAAAATGGATCTTTGAATTGTCACCGTGAAATAATTAAAATGCTACTGACACGCCGTTACACACCAAACAAGGAAACAAAGGCAGGAAATTTAAAGCTGTGGAAGTATAGCTGTTTCCACTTTGAAAATTATTGTTGGAAAAGGAGAAATCGCTCCTATTGAGCAATTTCTCCTTTTCCCACTATGTCTGCTGAGCTTTTATCCTATTTTTTCCCTTGAAAAAATAACTTCCACAGTGACCTTCAACCTTGTTTTCTGACAAAATAAGCAAGGATAGGTGCCATTTTTATTTTTCTTATTGTTTAGAATTATAAACACTATAAGTATGAAAATTTTAAGAAAAATCTGTCCGTTAGAAAGTATGTATTTAAGATTAACCCTTAATTTGGTGAAATTATCTCCCTTTTTAACTCAATGGTCTATATATAACATGCATATTGATACATTTACCATGCTCAAAACCAGGCTTTTATATATTTTTTTGAGCAAAAATATTTGAATTTTCATTGTAATGATGTATATTTGTATATTCTTCCTGTTATTTTCCTGTTTACGAGGGCTATTCGATATGTAATGTGTATTGTACCACAGCGCGATAACGTTTTGCACGATTTCGTGGATGATGATACGCTTGAATAGCTCTATTCAATACCTTTCCAATTGTATAAACAGGAGCCTTCAGCTCCACATAGTTTTAAACTTATAGTCATTTCAATAGAGCTAGTCGTTGACCACTGTTGTAAAAATGGTTGGGAAACGGATTAAGAATATTAAAGAAATTAGAGCTTATATAAAAGTTTGCACAAAACTCGGTCATTCGGTAATGCAGATTTTTACTGAATTGGGGGAAGTTTATGGGTCTGATAAGGTATCTTATGAGACAGTTTGTAGGTGGAGAAAGAAATTTCTGACTGGCACAGAGTTCGTCAAAGATGCAACAAAATCTGGCCGACCTGTGACTGTAACAGGCAAGGCAAATGTCTCAAAAGTCAGGGAAATAATTGAAAGTGATGGCAGATACACGATTCGTGATATTGCTAACGATGTTGGCATATCGCTATCGCGGGTGCATTTCATTTTGAAGCGTATTTTGAAAGTATGAAAGATTTCTGCCAGATGGATACCGCATATATTGACAGATGACCAAAAACAGGTACGAGTACAAACCGCTAAGCAATTGCTCAAAATGTTTCCCAAATTCAATCAAAGACAATTTGTAAACATTGTTACTGGTGACCAAACATGGGTTCACTATTTCGAACCAGTAAGAAAAATTGGAAACAAAATATGGCTAACTAAACACAGTAGAAGGCCTGTAGTTGCCAAAAGAAGCATAAGCACAAAGAAGGTTCTTTACTGCATATTCTTGTCATGTGATGGTATAGCCGTACAAATTCCTGTGCCGAAGGGCAAAAGTGTTACAGGTTGGTATTACCGAGATGTTATACTAAAAAAAGTCAAGAAATACTATATTAAACAACGCCCTGTGTCAGGATTTAGGCATGTTCGTCTACTTCATGATAATGCTCCATCACATACATCTGAGTTTGTGAAGCAATTTTTGAAGTCGGAGAAGGTTACCGTCTTGCCACACCCACCATACTCTCCAGATCTAGCCCCATGCGACTTTTTCCTTTTTCCAAAACTTAAAAAGTTCTTATCTGGTCGTCGTTACAAGTCCCGACAAGCCCTTGGCTCAGCCATCAGTCAGTGCCTCAGAGGTCTACCTAAATCAGCGTACCGTGACGCATTTCAGAAATGGATTCAGAGATTGAAATTATGTATTTCAAACCGCGGAGAATACTTTGAAGGGATGTAATGTTCATTTCACTATTTGAGTCGAATGCTTTTGAGATATCATACAATACAAATTACATATCGAACAACCCTCGTAACTGACTGTTAAAGAAAGACGCTTTAAATCCAATATCAGCTGAACTTTGGAACTGTATATACCTTTTTCAAAGGCAAATTTCTCAGAAACGAGCACGGTGACCCACATATTTTTTTTACTGCAATCTCATAGAGACATGATGAGCTTTGTATGTGCAAAGTTTTAAAAAAATCTGTCCGTTAGAAAAATTTGTCACATACGTCGTTAACCAATTAGGCATGGCTACAAGCAATCTTTCCTTTTCACACAATGTTTTGAAAAACAGAGTTAATGGGTATAAAAAAGTTTTCTAACCGTTTAAAGCTTTAACAGATGACAAAAATTTAGCCATACCTATGTTGAAAGCATTTACAGTAACTCTTGATAGAGTAACTGTTGCTACAGTAGTGAGATGTATCTTTGGAAGGATAGAAAACAGTGTGGGAAAAGGAGAAAATACTGTTTACCAGCGTTTTCTCCTTTTTACACAGTATTTTCAAAAGCATTCTTCGCTAGGGTCATTAAAGCACGGTATTATGTGGTAAAAGTTTAATTGCAGTAATGTGATGTAACATTTGCATGGTGCTTAACTTTCTTCAACATTATTTCATTTACTAGTATATCATGGCTGCAAGTGCACCAATCCATGCTTTCCTGGTGTTTCTTTTACAAGTAATTTGCATGATACTCTAAGCCACAGGCTGCTTTCCCACATAACCATCATCAAAACAATAATCATCGTTAAACTCTTTTACAATGACTATCATCAATCCACGGAAAGAAATGTGCTGAGCTTGAGATTTGACCCAGCGAACCCCTGTTTCAAGCAGTGTACACTACATACTGCCAGACTGGGCTAGGTGTGATATGGCAAACCAACTAACCTCATTAAATCTACACCCCACTGCAAACCTTACCTAGTTTGGGTTTAACTTCCACCTTAGGTGGAGTCCGTTTACCTACTACCTCTTTCATTGTCTTCTGATGAGTATTTACAGAGTAGGAGACTTTGGGGCTGATTAGCATATTGGAAATGTTTGACTTTGAGACATTCTGGTTCATGGACTGACCACTGTTCTCAAACGTTAAGGTATACTTTATACCATCACTATTATTTAGACCATTCTCAAGTCTCCGCTGGATCTGAAGGGACAGAGTATCCTCAGAAGCACTCTGAATAAGTTGGTCATTTGGAGTGATCTCCCTTGATATAAAAACTGGTAACTGGTTTGTCTGTGGTGTAAGATTCTGTGATACTTGTCCTTTATTCTGTAAGTAGACACCTTGTTTTACTTCCTGTAACACAGGAGTTGTCTGGTGTTGTGTCTGCACATCATGTGACTCTAGAAGATAGCTTGTCTGGCCAGCATTGTGTTTTTTGATTGCTGCAGGTGGATGGCCTTGGTTATCATAGTGGTTAATGTCTTGTGCGTTTGTAATGAAGACGTATTCATGCCCGTCTGTGGTGTGTAGAGTGACATGTGGTTCACAGTCTGTTTGGCCTGGAAATGAACAAAAGTAACTGACAATGTGCTTTATCCTTTAATCTTTCACCATACAATCAACAGTTTTAACAATCCTGTGAAAGACAGCTTTTGAAAACAATGTGGGAAAAGGAGAAAATGCTGGTAACCAGCATTTTCTCCTTTTTCCACAATATTTTCTACTCTTTTTCAAACAAATTCCATTGTTTCAGTCATTTTTCCATTTGTCGTCTGCAAGTGCTTTCGATTTGAACTTGTCTAGATATTTGTCATTTGGTACAAAGGTAAAGCCTTTGATGTTTGTAAGGAATATTTCATGTAAAAGAGATAGTCTGAAACAAGTACATGTACACTGTTTTGATAGTCTCAATAATGAGACACTATGGTGATTTTTTTCATATTTGGACATTTATTGTACACTGTACCGTCTCAAGTCCATCGTAAATTTTCCGGTAGCAAAGATAGAGCGCTATACTGACTTTCTCTTTCGTTGGTTTAATCTGTATTGCAGCGAAATGCAATTAACATTTAGTAACAAACATGACCAACGAAAATTATTAAACCCTCGACTACATAAAGAACTTGTAGAAGTCGTTTAAGCCATGTAAATCTCGGAAAAATCACTGACGAAATTTATCGTGCGTGGCGGCCATTTCGTGTGTTTTCGGGAACGTAAACAAGTCAAGTAACAGATGAAATGCACGGTTTCCTCTTATATTTAGCGTTTAAATTGAAAATATTTGTATTTCAAATGACGGGTTATTAAATAAGCAAGCAACAGGTATGTTTAAATCCTAGTTTTGTGCTCTATTTCCGAAATTATAAGAGTTCAAACTTGCGCACAAAATCCGTGTGGAGCTTTCAATTGATTTTGTCTTGATCGTCTCTGTACCCTGAGGTGACCATTCAAAAAGTAACATCGCCTTTTGGGACAGTTATCTGTACTAACTGTTTTGAGTGATAAGGCCTCTTTAGACCATTACATAACTTATGATGTTATCCTTTACCTAGACCTACCATTAGCCTTTTTTTGATGGATCATATCGAATACATGTTCACAATCATACCGAATACATGTTCATCTGTGAATAGCCTCTTGCCTAATTCAACAGTATGCAGAAACTATTTTGTCAACAGATGGACAGATACAGAGACAACAAACGGTTAGTCCACCCTCTTAAGTTTGTGGGTAGGGGATAAAACAACATGTAGTCTAACACCACCAGCTATCACCTGATCAACCTTCAATAATGTCTGTTAAAATGCAGAACCAATTTCTTCCTTTGCATCAATGTTTCAAAAGTCGCAAGACAAAAAAAAATTATTGTAGAAGTAATAATTTAACAGTACATTCTTCTGTGTTGTAGCTGGATTGCCTTTCATGCAACACTTCAATAGTTGATCCATTTCCTTGTGCATCTGTATTCTTGGTAGCTATGGACTGAAATCCTTGGGCACTCTTATTCACATACAGTTCCACTGGTCTTATAAAGTCTGGATGAGGCTGAAAGGGCAAAAGAAAACATACATGCCCACCTGTCTGCACACACTGACATAGTTTTGAAACTTTTTGCTATTTGTTAATTTTCTGCATTCTACCTCATGATTCAGTTAGTAATTAGACAAAATGGATGGTATGAATCCATAATTATGTAATGACTTGCTTGGTAAATGTAGCACAGAGATGCATTTTTTTTTTTTAAATGTCCTTTTGCCTGAGCATGGCTCATATACTTTTCTCATGACCTGAACTCATTAGCTTTCGCAAAAAATCTTTGTTCATCTGGTAGCACAACACCTTTCATTATAGTGTGTCCAAAGATTTGGTAGTAAAGGACAAGTCATGCTTTTGCCACAATGTTTCCACATACATGTATTCATGTTTCAAATCTTAATGTTGGTTATGTTACAAATTTTTTTTTTTTTTTTTTCCAAAGTTATGTGCAGCAAATTTGTTTCCAAGTGCAGTTATCTATACAGAAACAAATTCTTATAAATTTTTAATTCAGGTTCTAAACACAAGAGGGCCATTGGCCCTAAAGCGCTCACCTGAGTAAAGTCATCTGGGATTGATAAAGTTGAAGAGATCCTGGATGTGATGATGTCAAACACATATAAAATATACTCAGTGTTCATTATTGGAATTAAGTTTTTTTCTCAATTTAACATTTATACGTTTTAGATTAATTGACATTAGTGCAGCCTTTACTTTCATGAGAATTTGACTGAAAATGAGGCCTTCAGAGTGCACACAAGGTGTTTTTTTAGATATGTCCCATTTATATACTCTTTGATTCCATTTTCAAACTTGTCTGACATATCATCAAGACAAACATTTTGACTAATTTTCATGAATATCCAAGTGACAACATGGCCTTGAAGGTGCACACAAGGTTTTTGTAAGATTTGTCCTGGTAACCTACTTTTTGACTCTACGTGACCCAAGAAAAACATTCTGAAAATTTTCATAAGTATCCAAATGAAAATGTGGCCTCTAGAGTGCACTAGGTAGTTGTTGATGAGTGTGCAACAAAAAACATACAACAGACACAGCACAATCACAAAAGCTCAGCTTAAGCTCTGGTGAGCTAAAAAATGTACATCAAAATAAATATAATTTCAATCTTTGTAGAAACAGAAATGTACTACCTGAATATTTTTGACTGGTAGAGAACCAGCATTATGTGGAACCACTGTTTTGTCTGTCAGCTCAACTATATTGTTTTCACATGAAACAGATGTAATGTCTTTCAGAGCTTCTGCTCCTTTCTGTGCCTGGAAAATCCCAATGCTATTTATTGTTAACTCTTTACTAAACGACAAAATTTTAGACCTGTCCAAATTCCAAGCACTTGCAGAAGACAAATTGATCGTGCTCCAAACGATTGGATTTGTATCAGAATAGAAAAAAAACATGGTGGGAAAGGAAGAAAATGCTGGTTACCAGCATTTTCTTCTTTTTCTACAATGTTTTCAAAAGCCTTCTTTCTCAGGGTAGTTAAAACTCTGGATTGTGTGGTAAAGGGTTAACCGATATCCTGGCATATACCAACATGGATTTATTTTGGAGAGAGTTCAGGCCAAGACTGGTTTCATATAATGCAGTCTGATCTTGGTCAACATTCTCCATGTTTCTTCTAATCCTTTTCCAAACAATGCTGACTTTTAATGACCTTGTGGAAGATGGCTTTTGAAAGTATTGTAGGAAAGAGAGAAAATGCTGGTAATCAGTATTTTCTCATTTTCCCACTGTCTTTTCTTCCCTATCAAGGAAAAATTCCATGACTTGTTTTACCTTTAATTGGTTGTCTGCAAATGCTTTTAAAATGGACAGGTCTAAAATTTCATTGTCTGGCAATGGGTTAATTTTCCAAATCAATTAAGCTCTATTAAATGCAAAAAACTAAACAAAACTACTTTTTGTGTCAGTCTGTAAACAGTATCAATATGGTTGGGTACTGTTTAATTTTCATAGCCTTGAAAATTCTGCACAGATTTTCAATGGAAAGTATATTGATTTGATGCCAGGTGTAGTATAATTTGGGAGCTTGTATTCCCATTTAAACTCTTACTTTACAATCCCGAGTTTTAATGACCCTGTGAAAGAAAACTTTCAAAAACATTGTGGGAAAAGGAGAAAATGCTGGTAACCAGATTATCATTGTCTCTGAAAGATTAAAAAACACTGTTGGAAAAGAAGAAAATGCTAATTAAGCTTTTTCTCCTTTTCCTTTAATGTTTTCAAAAGCCTTCTTCTGAAGGGTTGTTAAAACTAGAGATTGTGCAGCAAAGGGTTAACAAGAATATTTTTAAAGCTGTCTGCTGCAAAGTAATGATTTAAATAAGAACCTCCTCTCTTTGTCTAGCCAACCGTACAGGGCAGCTGTACTTTTTGTGTTGGAGAAACAGTTCCACATCAGTAAAGCTGGTTTTGCACAATCCACAGATGTGAATATCTTCATCCGCATCTACAAGTAAAAAATAGATCTATATATCTGTGATAATTCAAAGCATGATGGTCTTATTTCATATACAAAAAAAATGTTCACAGGTCTTATTCTCAAAGAAATCTCAAGCCAAATAGACCTGGCATCTGGATCTGTTTTACCATAAATTTTGACAATTACCCTCTACATAAAACATTACAGAAAGACCTTTTAAATACCTGTACATAATATTCTGTTTTGTTTTCATTTATTCTTAGCACAATTTCTTTTCATAAGGTAAGTCTTTCACAGACTGGTCCTAACAGGCTAACTGGTCCTGACAGGCTAAATCATCTCACAGTAGGGGATCTAATGTTTAAATCTAGGTTAGACTTAGTGTGATAAAAAAATATCTGGTGTTAAAAGACAACATATCTAGATCTATCACATAGATCTTGATCTTTTGGAAGAAAGTCTTGTTTTTAGTTGACTCATTGGATCTCCTTTCCTAGCAAATTTGAAGCAGGCGAATAAAAAAATACCACCCGATCAAGTAAAATGTGTTAAATATGGATAAAACATGGGATACTAACACAAATTAAGCTTCATAAAATTGGGAAAAGAGTGAAATTACTAAGAACGAGATCTAGATCTTGCTCCATTTAACTCTTTACCACACAATCCCTAGCTTTAATGACCCTGAGGAAAAAAGCCTTTTGAAAACATTGTGAGAAAAGGAGAAAATGCTGGTAACCAGCATTTTCTTCTTTTCTCACCATGTTTTCTACCCTTCCCAAACCAAATTTCAGTATTTGAGTCACATTTGTCTGCAAATGCTTTCAATTTGGACCAGTCCAAAATTTGTTGTGTGGTAAAGTGTTAAAGCCTTTTCACTACAACAATAAAAGTGGTCAACAGTGGTCCTGCAGAATGTCAAGTGTCGTCTGCAAGATGTGAACAGAGTTCTATGTTCATTTACCCTACAATGCCATATTGTGATTTTGTTTTTGTTTTGAGGGGAGGGGTTCTGTAAGTGTAACTTTAAATTCCAATTGCAAAGGAAAATTTGATATATGTGAGAATAAACGCAAAGATCTCTTGAAAAATATGAGAAGAAAGAGTGAATAAGGAAGTTTATTGTTTCCAGGGCCATTTCATAACATTGGTTATGCCCTGGACAATGTAGAAATTTTGTCCTTTTCATGCTGGCAAAAAGGATATCTAAAACAAATAGGTATGTTGTAATATAAAGGAAACAATGATATTCCTCTGAGACTGCGTCTTATCATTCTTACAATCTTGCTGTTGCATTATTCTTTAGAGAGTAGAGTAGATATCACTTTGTCAATAAAAGTGAAATACTGGTTGTATATTCAGCATGGCGGTATATTCTCCTGGGCCCTCGGTTAGCTACGTCTGGTGAACGGAATTTGTCGAATATACCGGAAGTTGGCCCCCGGAAGTTTACTAATTCAAGGGAAATAATCCAATGCGACCGGCTTTTATACAAAATCATCATGTCATCGAGATACGATCGTGCTATTACAGTTTTTTCGCCTGATGGGCACTTGTTTCAAGTGGAATATGCACAAGAAGCAGTGAAAAAGGGTTCTACGGCGGTAGGCTTTGTTTTTATTATGTTTCAACGAAGTAGAGGTCTTGTCTTCTCAAGTTTAGTTTCCCTTAATTTTGATTCCCCACCAACAACAAGATAATTCTGCTTACAGTTCCAATATTTCCAATTGACATGCGAACAAAGAGACAGGTGAAAATTTAATATAACTTACAAGTGTCCATTGACAAATGAGAGGATAACATCTGCATTTATGAATTTTTGCAGACATAAATGCCAGGTTTAAAAGCTAAATCATGGTTACATTTTGCTGCAAGACAGATTAATATTTTACCACACAATCCCGGCTTTTAAAGACCTTAAGAAAGAATCCTTTGAAAAACTGCAGGAAAAGGAGAAAATGCTGGTAACATTTTCTCCTTTTCCCACAGTGTTTTTTACTACTCTATCAAAGTCAACTTCCAAAGTTTCAGAAACATTTAATTTGTCGTCAGCAAATGCTTTAATGTACAAAACAGAAAGTCAGTACAGCGCTATAGCTTTCCTACTAGAAAATTCATGATATTGGGGCGGTATGATGCATAATGAGACTAACATTTTTGCTTGTCTTAATCAAGTTTCTTTATTTTTAATTCATATGAATTTTAATTTGCGTAAAGGCTCTTTTATTTGGATTTAAATTAAACGTGAAATTTAGTTTGTAAATTTGTAATATGTTTGTATATATGTTCATTATGTGTGGTTTTATAGCCCAAATGAACAGTACCATATCTTTGCAATTTTATTTTTTCTAATGCAAGTAATTAATGACCTATGTTTATGAAAATCAGAACATGGTACATTTACTAAGATTACTGTGCATATTCTGGCTATTAGGTCAGTAAAAGTGACATTCAATCACAATGAACAATTAGTACATGGTCAACTCAAAAAACTTTGTTACAGGAGGATAATTGCTGAGTTAAGAAAATTTACTGATTTCAGTTAAGTATTGTATTTCTTACTGTCTTTGAAAATTTCTTCAATACAGGTTGGTGTCAGGGGGAAGGACATTGTAGTTCTTGGTGTTGAAAAGAAAGCAGTTGCAAAGTTACAAGAAGATAGAACAGTCAGAAAAATAGCTTTATTGGATGACCATGTGGCATTGGCATTTGCAGGTAAGTTATTGAGTCAGAGTACCAGTAATTCATGCTGCTGCATGACTTAGTTCATAAGATTTATTTATTAGTTGATTTGCAAAACTATTGAACGAATGAAGATTATTTAGATATTACCGGCACAAACCAGGATTCTAATCAAATTTTTTGGAACCCCAGGTGTCACAATTTTCACACAGAGATGTATGGGAAAAAAGTTAACAGATTTTAATATCAGGAACCACAAGGAGCAACTGGAGTTAAATCGCAATTCACTGGATGGACATTCACCAAGATTGGTCATGGGGTCAAAAGAAGTTTTGCAAATTGTAGACTGGCTCAAAAATGGTCTTGGAACTTATAGGATGGGGGTGGAGGTTCCTTCAAAGTTAAACAGTCATTTTTTTTAGTCCTAAAAGTGAAGATCGAAAGCCTTAATATTTTGATTGCTTTATTCTCAGGTGTGTGATTTTTCTTCCTAATACAGGATTTTCTTCTTAGAGGTTGACTTTGAGGTTGACTTACATTGACAGGATCCATGGAAGGCCATTAAGATCCATCTGTTACTTCTTGTCGTTAGGTTGTGTAAATAGGTGGGTAGTATTGTGGGGTGAATTTGCTAGGGTTTAGACTGCTTTGATAGGAAACCTGAAAATTTCAAAACTGCACTAGCTCAGGAAGATCTGCTCAGAAATGATGTGTTTACTCAAGTATGTTAGGGAGTCAGGGCAGTTTCCTCCCCTCTTGATTAACCTCACCTCTATTTACTAATTGATGAAATTGAATACAACTGAATGCAAATGGATGATGATTAAAGAGAGATAACCATATACATGTATATGTATCATTGTACTTTCTAGGTTTAACAGCTGATGCCCGTATTTTGATAAACAGAGCTAGAGTTGAATGTCAGAGTCATAAACTCACAGTTGAAGACCCAGTAACTGTTGAATATATCACCCGCTATATTGCACAGTTAAAACAGGTTTGATATTTTTTTCATTCTACCAGCAATAAAATTTTTTAAGTTAACCTTTTACCATACAAATCCGAACTTTAACAATCCTGAGTTGTTTGGAAACCTAATGTCACCTAATTGTAGGAGAGGGATGAAGGATTGTTCTTTTATTCCCTAGAACATGCATGAATAAGTGAGCCATCACTGTGATATGAATGGAATAGTGTGTAATTTACCTCTTTACCAAACGACAAAATTTTAGACTTGTCCAAATTAAAAGCATTTGCAGACGACAAAATAGATGTGATTGAAAAATTGAAATTTGTTTTGGGAAGGATAAAAAACATTGTGGAAAAAGGAGAAAATGCTGGCAACCAGCATTTTCTCCTTTTCCCACAATGTTTTCATAAGGCTTCTTTCTCAGGGTCGGGATTGTGTGGTAATGGGTTAAAGCAGGGTAAAACACCATTCAGTCAATCAGTCAATCAGTCCTTTCTTACCAGCAGTGTTCAACCTGTTATTCTACTCCCAGGAATAGGGAAGCATAAATGCTATCAGACACCACAAGAACTTGAAAATCCATTTCAAAACATTTGTTCCATTAGGTCCAAGGTCACACTTGAAGGTCAAATGATAAATTTTTCACAATTTATCCTTGTTCGAGCCGTTACTTCTACATTTTCTGATGGATTTCAAAATAATTTTGCACAGTTGTGTTCCTTTGTAAATACATATATGTGCCATTTGAAACATTGATTCAAGTACATCCCATCAGACTTGAAGGTGAGCTGATAACATTGTCGTGAATAGAGCTTGTCTATTCTCCACATGCTTTTGAATTGGTAGAGTCTAACAATAGCATATCAGGGAAAGTATTAATCTCGACATATACTGTATGTCACTAAAGCACACTGTGGGGCCAACACCAATTGTTCTCTGACAACCTGTCTCCTCTTCAAATATCTCAAACTTGTACCATTTGTATAAGTTTTTGATTGATTTATAATTAGCCTGTGTTTCTATAGGTTAAAATTTAGAAGCCTTGTCAGCTTATGTGTTTAGCATCCACTGAATGAAATAATTGCCTTGCATTTAGAAATTAATAAAATAAACATGGATAATCTTTATAAATTTAGTTTAGCCCATTACCATACAATCCCGACTTTAAACAGCTCTGAGGAAGAGGGCTTTTGAAAACATTGTGGGAAAAGGAGAAAATACTGGTAACTAGCATTTTCTCCTTTTCCCACAATGTTTTCTAATCTATGAAAGACAAAGTTCATGTTTTGAGTTGCATTTAAATTTTATTCTGTAAATTCTTTTAGTTTGGACAGGTAAAAAAAAGTTTGCATTTAGTAAAGAGTTGAATACGTGTGCATGTGTAAATATTGTGGCAAAGGGAAAGGTGGTATGTTGCCAGTTGAAACCGGTCACATTTAGGTGATAATCTGTCATCAAAAATTTAAATGAAATACATGTATTTGAGAGCCCATTTTAACTGTTTAATCCTTTACCACACAATCCTGAGTTTTTAATGACCCTGAAGAGGAAGCCTTCGAAAACATTGTGGGAAAAGAAGAAAATGCTGGTAACCAGCATTTTCTCCTTTTCCCACAATGTTTTCTACCCTTTCATAGACATATCTGATTGATTGAGTCATATTTAATTTGTCGTCTGCAACTGCTTTCAACTTTGACCAGTGTAAGATTTTCTCGTTTGGTAAAGAGTTAAATTCAGTTATTGCTTATTTTATTTCAGAAATACACACAGAGTAATGGACGGAGACCCTTTGGTTTATCAGCATTGATTATAGGTTATGACGATGGTCCACATTTATATCAGACAGACCCCTCAGGAACTTATCATGAATGGAAGGTATGGTATTTCTTATGACAGTAATTACTTTCCTTTTTTTACCGGCGGTACTTCCTGGTTTGACCTCCATTGGTGCCTTGGTCATAGAGTATCCTTGTAGTATGCAACACACAGCCTGAACCTTGTATTGATAAAACACAAGAAAGTTACGAATAAATGAGCTATAACTGTGGTATGGCTGAAATACTGTTGAAAGATGAATATGAGTCATGCTCTAGCTAAAGGGGGTTTAATGCATCTCCATGATGCATCATGCCATGCAAGTCATCACATGGATCCATAAAATCTTATGTCTAAGAACCAGCTGAATCACAAGGTTCTTTGACATGCATACAGTTGACCTATAGCAAAAAGTATCAATCCAGGTCAGCCTGCGCATACTGTGCAGGCTGACCTGGGTCATTACTTTTTGCAGATGCATTGAACCCCTTTTTCACAGAGTATTGCTCACATAGTTTAGAACTTTGTATGGTTTTCAACATTATTTCAGTTATTTTATGGCAACCAATGCACCTATCCATGCTTTCCAAGCATTTCTAATGACAGTACTTTGTACAATATTCTGCCAAAGCCTGTGGTTGCCTTCCCACATAACTATTATGAAAACAATGATCATCATCAATTCTTAGAAAGAAATTTGATGGGGATTTTAACCCCTCGTTTCAAGCCCTTTACTTATAATGTGTTAAGACAAGGAGCTTAGAGAGTTTCTCAATTTTAATTTTGGGATATTACATTTACAGGCCAATGCAATTGGAAGAAGTGCTAAAACTGTGCGGGAATTTCTAGAGAAACACTACACAGAGGAAGTGGCAAACAATGATAGAGAATGTATCAAACTAGCACTCAAGGCCCTCCTAGAGGTTGTACAAACAGGAGGCAAAAATGTCGAGCTAGCTATAATGAAAAGAGGAGAAGCATTAAAGGTATACATAGGGACACAGAGAGAACGAAGATATTTTAGATTTTTAGAGTTTCTATTATGCTTTTCAGTATTTTATAGAAATCTAACAGTGAATTATATCCTTATAATTCACCAATGAATTTTATAATTTACAGGTGAATTTTATGACTTTTAATTTTGACATACCACCGATATTTCCAGAACATGAATGAACTTATAACATGTTAATGATGTAATCAACATCACTCATGACATCATTATTACAGCTAGTCCATATCCGACTGGATTGATTAGATCTATTTCACTTGGAAAAGGCACATATTTTATCACGATGAGCAAAAGTTAGACGTGGAAAGAAAAAAGTGAATACCCGGTAGTATGAAAGAAATAGGATGATTGATTGTTCCATTGTATAATCAAAATGTCTTTCGTCTTGCTGAAAAACAAAGGCCATATTTTCACACATGGCTTTTCATACACCAAAAAAGACAATCATTTTTTATTTATTATCTCGTGAATGGGTTATTTACGACCAATTTTTGACGCATACAGTAGTTACGTGATAGATAAAAGATCAAGATGAGAAAAGAAGAAATTTAGAAATTTGCAGGTTGTGAGACATATTTCATATTTTGTTTGCCACTATTCTTTATCCTTGTCATGATATATTTTCTGGGTGCAAATGAAAAAATGTTGCTTCAGTGATTGGATTAAATATCATTTCATGAGGCTATTGCTTTGACTTACAGAAAATTGAAATAAAGCTTTGATGTCATTGTCACAAGCACATAGCCTAAGCCATTATGTTGAAGTGTCTATTACTTACATAAGCTATTCAAGACTTCATTAATCTTTATTAACAGAGTTCATGATTATTCAAACATGCATTAATGTTGGATAATTAGAAGCTGGGGTCAAGGTAGTGGTTTTCTGAATTTAAAAGTAACACAACTTCTGACTGGCTAAACCATTTGGTTTAGCCAGTTAAAAGTTGTGTTACTTTCAAGTATAGACAAGAAGAATAAGACTGAGAATGTTCTTAAAAATGGTTGGTAAATACAGACCCAGGAAAACCTTGTTTGACCTCCTGTTACATCATTTGTCATGCATGAGCCCTAGGAAAGGCATTGCTGTCTAGTAATGGTGAAACCCAGACAAAAAGCATGAATAAGTGAGCTGTCTATGTGATATGATTTATATTCTGTTTAAATAGGTATATAAAAGCATTTATACACAGAAATGATAAAAGCATTGGTTTGAACAGAATGTCTTTTTTCAAAAGGTGTAGCAGCAATTCTTATTCCTCATTTGAGCTTTCAGAACTTCTGCTGCACTTTTTCCAAAAAAAAAGAAACAATCACATTTGTATAAAATTGTCTGATATAATGAATGTGTGTATTTATGCATATAGGAGTATTGAACTGCTTTTCAATAACTGGTAAACAGTGATGTTTAAGACAAATTTGTATAGAGATATTATGGATTGTATTTGAAAGGTCTTATACTGATATGATGTGTAGTGCTATACTGTATTTTGTTGAACTTTCCCTTGCAGATGGTGGAATCAGATGAAGTTGATAAATACATGGCAGAAATAGAGAAAGAGAAGGAAGAAGAGGCAGAGAAGAAGAAATCCAAGAAGCAATGAGTTCTGATCAATTGTTTATCATTTCAGCCATGCTCTGTAAAAAGGGGGCTTAATGCAGTTACAGAAAAATTTTTAACCAGGTCAGTCTGTGCAGTCTGCGCAGGCTGACCTTGGTGGAAACTTTTTGCTATTAATCAATTTTCTGTGTCAGTGCACCAGTGTACCTTATAATTTAATCGATCTTTATACAAAAAGGATTTTATGGATCCATAATTATGTGATGGCCTTTGGTGTCATGTATCACAGAGATGCATGAAAACCCCCTTTTCATAGAGCATGGCTCATTTATAAACGGTATTGTTATATAACGCTTTTGTCTGGGGCCCAATACTACTTGATTGCAACACTCTTATGTATAATCTGTAGAACTAAAACATACTTAGAGTTCCAGATAATTTAGTGTAATCAAATTCAAAATAATAATTTTTTTACAAAAGCCTACGTTGTCGTTAGTAATTGGAATTGTCTGATGGTGACACTTCTGATAAGAATTCTCAACAGAAGGTTTAGTACAAAATTAGAGTGATTTTAGTCTTTAAGTCTTTACCACACTATCCAGACAGAGAGGGCTTTTGAAAACATTGTGGGGAAAGGAGAAAATGCTGGTGACCAGCATTTTCTCCTTTCCCCTCAGCATTTTCTTGCCTTTCAAAGACAAATTCCATTATTTGAGCCACATTTAATTTGCCCTCTGCATATGCTTTGAATTTGGATAAGTCTAGAATTTTGACATTTGATAAAGGGTCAAACCTTAAATGTTTGCTTTTTATGTACTTCTATGTACTTAGGGGTTTGAGAATTAAGTTTCTGATTGGCTAAGATCATGGTAAACTGTTAAACGTTCAGAGAACCAAGCACACTTTTAGTTGCTTTTGTGGGCTGCTAAGGTTGTTCGTGATTCTGCACTGTTGAAAATTCAGTCAGACTAACAGGCTAAAACAGCATAAAGTTGCAATATTTTCAACTTTTTTTGACATTTTTGACAGCTGAAAATGTCCATATCATATGATAATAAATTATGTGGCTCCCTGTTAATTAACAAATCTGTGAGTTCATTTATATTTAGCTAAGAGTAGACTTTCTGATAGATTGAGACAAAGTGTCTTTGGCAATTACAAGGCAACTTTTATATTATAAAATAAGAATTCAACCCTAGTCCACATGCCAAATTTTGACCCTTTCAGATTCAAAACTTAAACAGGTAACCTATTCAAAATTAATACAAATGATCTCAAATTCTCTGGGAGGATAGAAAACATTGTGGGAAAAGGAGAAAATGCTGGTTACCAGCATTTTCTCCTTTTCCCACAATGTTTTCAAAAGACTTCTGCCTCAGGGTTGTTAAAGTTCGGGATTGTGTGGTAAAAGGTTTGTGGTTTTTGGATTTTGGGCCCAATTATCTCTCGTGGAGAAATGAATAAGTAAGCTGTCAAAGTGGTATCACATGCCTACTGTGGAAAGCCTTGTAAAGCATTATTTAGACATTCAATGCTAGATGAATGAAAGTGATTTAGCTTTCAAGCTTTTGGAGAAAGATTGCTCTGGGATGCCTGATTGTAACTTTTTAACCTTTTGCCAGATAAATATGATACTCTCATGCTGTAGATGCCTATCTAAACTGTGAGAAATCAAGCAATTGTTTTTCTAATTTTATGGTATATCTTTCCAATGATTTTTCCTTCATATGATTTGTATTAATTTTTGACAGACCTTAAATCAGCCTGTATGGTAAAGAGCTAACTCTGTACCAAATGTCAAAATTTTGGACTGGTCCAAACTTAAAGCATTTGCAGAAGACAAATTAATGGTGGCAAGTATGTCAGAGCTTGTGTTTGAATGGGTAGAAAACATTGTGGGAAAAGGAGTAAATGCTGGTGATCACTATTTTCTCCTTTTCCAGTAATGTCTTAAAGGCCTTCCTTCTTAAGGTCATTAACACTGAGAATTGTTTGGTAAAGAGTTGAAGTGACCTTTGATTGACATACAGAAAATACAGAACGCTTATAATTACATACCGTAATTAAAAGGCATAATCTTTTGTCAGACAATGCTATGTTTTCTGACTCTGAGGAAGAAATTTTTGTGTACATTATTGGGTAAGGAGACAGTGCTGGTAATCAATATTTCCTCCTTACCCACCTTGTTTTTTTTACCGGCTGAAAGAAAAAATCCCATCATTTAAGACACATTTATTTTGTTGCCAGCAAAATGTTTTTACTGAGGACATGTCTGAAATGTTGCTGTCTGGCAAAGGATTAAAAAGCAGTGGGGTTTGCATTAAGTGCTGAAATCAATTCTATATATTTGTCATTTTTTCATGACTTACAAAAACATCAAAATAAATGTGACATGAGACTCTCAGCCTGTTCATTCTTTTGAATTGGATCATTAAAGTGCTACATTCAGATGAGACTTTGATTTTGTGAGTTTGCTATTGTTATTACGGTTTTATATTCCCATACAGACAGTGATAACTAAAATTGGGAAACATGATATGACAATAACAGTAACGTCAGCATTATTTACTGATATTTACTGTCTAAAATACCAGATGACAAGACTCACCCAATTTGACAGCCTTCACAGACAATAAATAAAAATTTGGCTCAAATATACAATTTATCTTTGAATGGATCCAAAACAATGTGGGGGGGGGGGAAATGCTGATTACCAGCAGCATCTCCTTCCTCCACAATTTTTTCAAATGTTGTTTACCTTGGGGTCTTTCAAAATATGTGGTTAAATCAAGAGACAACAACATTGGTTTCAGCAGATGACTTTTTTTTCTTGTAGCAGAGTTTGTTTTTGCACTGTGACAAAAGAATAAATTGCCTGACACAACTTGCAATTTCTCCTTTTGCAACAATGTCCTCAAAAATATCCTATATTCGTAGATCACTTTGATGATCATTTGATAGGTTTTTTGCGATGTCTTTTGCTGCAAATCTGTTTTAGATGGTAATGAGTTAACCCTTTACCAACAGACAAAATTTATGCTTCTTTACAATTGAAAGCATTTGCATACAAAAATTTGTACGGGGTTCAAATTATTGGATTTGTCCGTGAAAGGGTAGGAAGCATTTTGGGGAAAAAGGAAAAAAATGCTGGTTTCCAGCATTTTCTCTTTTTCCCACAATGTTTTTAAAAGCCTTCTCATGGTTTTAATCTCAGGATTGTGTAGTAAAGGGTTCATAGCACTGGAAGTAAGATATACCATTTGGCAAACCTCACATGATCTGTTGATCAAAACCCTCGGCTGTATCAGTGCAATATCTACATATGCCTTGCATTTCTCCACCAGAAATCTCTTTACCACTTGCAGAGCCTCGGAAGCTCAGTCAGTAGCTTGCAGGACATGAGAACAGGGAATTGTGGGTTCGATCCTTGGCTCAGCCAATTTCTTTCAGAGGATTGATGACAGTTACTGTAACAGGGTTCATTTCTCTCCCACCGCTGACCATTGTCTCGACGATGGTTATGTTGGAAAGCAGCCAGTGGCTTGGAAAGAAAATTGTGCTGAGTACTAGTAAAAGAGACTCCAGGAAAGCTTGGATAGGTGCACTGGCCACCACAATGTAATTGAAATAATGTTGAAGACTGCATAAAGCACCAAACAACCACTCAGTCAATCTTTACCACCTGATCAATAAGACTCCACCAATGAAGAATTTCATGATCATGATGGTTATTTGAAATCATTCTAAAATTTGTTGTTTGGTGAATGGTGTCTTTGATGTAGAAATCATGTGTAGCAGTTAAATCAATATCTTTCTAAACTCT
This sequence comes from Hippopus hippopus, assembly GCA_946811185.2. NCBI lineage: Eukaryota > Metazoa > Mollusca > Bivalvia > Cardiida > Cardiidae > Hippopus > Hippopus hippopus. The sequence goes on from OX328103.1 coordinate 22,277,043, forward strand.
TAAAAAACAACAAAAATTTTAGATTTTTTGCAAATTGAAAGCATTTGCAAATGGCAAATGTGTCCCACTATGTTTTCAAAAGGCTTCTGCAGGATCACTAAAACTCAGAAATATGTGGTAAAGGGTAAAGCACTGGCTTAACTTGCTTTATGAAAAGTGTAGATCATGATCAGACTGCACAAAATCTGCCACCTGATCTTTATCTAATCATACTGGGTACTACTTTGTTACATCTTGCCAAAACAAAGTAGCAATCTTTTGACTGTTTTTCCTACTAGAAAAGGCCCATTTCATTGAATAAGGGGTCTGAGGGTTGACCCTTTACCACACAATCCCAACTTTTAACGCCCCTGAGGAATATAGCTATTAAAAACATTGTGAGAAAAGAAGAAAATGCTGGTTACCAGCATTTTCTCCTTTTCCCACAAAGTTCTTTTTACCCTTCCAAAAATGAATCCAGTCATTTGAGCCACATTAAATTTTCATGATGTCTGTAAATGCTTTTAAATTAAACAAGTCTCAATTTCGTAGTCTGATAAAGAGTTAAAGTTCAAAATTATACTTTTTCACTGTTAAACAACCTCTTGTCTAAAGAGGTCACTTTTATTTGTTATCTTGGGTGGTTTTTAAAGACAGGTTTCATTGTACTTGGATCTCAGAAAAAAGCACAAGCCAATCAATCACATGGAAAGTTTTAATGATATGTAGATAAAGTATTAATATATCTAGACAATTCCCAAACTATAATCAACAGTGAGCATTTCGAGGAGTGACTGCAAAACTATTCCATCTGCGTTTTGGAAAATTTTACAGGATAGGGAAAATTCATTTCTGTGAAAAGAACTGTTAAATCATCTTGTTTAGATATGTTGATTTGAATTCATTCACACAATTCAACACAACATATCTAAACAAGATGATGTAACTATTCTTTTCACAGATGTGAGAGGGTTCTTTTCCCTCTCCTGTAAAATTTTCCAAACCACAGATGGAATATTTTCGAATTCACCCCTCCGTTTGCAGATGACAAATGAGGTTTGGGCTGTGAAAACTGCCCTTGAAAAGAGAGAAATTAGATTTGAAAAGGAAAAATTATTGGTATCCAGCAGTTTCTACCTTTCTCACAAGAGGCCTTCTTCACTAGAATTTTAACAAAATTTCTAGATCACAAATAAAAAGGCCATGCTCTGTGAAAAGGGGTGCTCAATGCATCTGCAAAACGTATTGACCCAGGTCAACCTTCGCAGTCTTGGCAGGCTGACCTGGATCAAAACTGTTTGCAATTGGTCAGTTTTCTGCATGTCCAAGGACCACTTTACATCATAATTAAGTCGGTTGTTAGACAAAATGGATTTTATGGATCCATGATCATGTGATGACTTGCTTGGTATCAGGCATAATGGAGATGCATTAACCCTTCTTTTGCCACAGAAAGGCTCATAACAATAATATGCATAATAATTTAATAAGTAGTCACTGAGTATATGAGCCATGCTCTGACAAAAGAGGGCTTAATGCATCTCCTTGATCTATGGTACCAAGCAAGCCATCACATTTTTATGGATCCATAATATCCTTTTTTTCAATCAACATACTTAATCACGAGATAAACTGGTCCTTGGGCATACATAAAATTGACCAACAGCGAAAAGTTTCGGCCCAGGTCAGCCTGCGTGGACTGCGCAGGCTGACCTGGGTCGATCCTTTTCACAGCTGCATTAAGCCCCCTTTTCACAGAGCATAGCTCATATGTTACTGCATATTCATACATTATGCTAATCTATTACATTGATTCGCTAGCAGATTCCACTTTGAAGTCCTAATGTTGCAAAGAAATGATGGTTCTAGGTCATACTCGTCCAAATTCAGAGCATTTGCAGACAACAACATTAAATGTTGCATAATAAAATGGTATTTGTCTACAAAATGATAGAAATAACTGTGGAAAAAGAAAATGTTGATAACCAGAATTTTCTCCATTTTCCATATTTTTGTAAGACGTTTACCTTACGATTGCGATAACATGGGAACACACAAATGCAAGGGTTTAACTCATTACCAAACAAAAAAAAACTTGAGTTAACCAAATCAAAAGCATTTTCAGACGACAGTATAAATTTGGTTGGAATTCTGAGATATGGCCATGAAAGAGTAAAAACATTGTGAGAAAAGGAGAAAATGCAATTTTTTTCCATTGCTTACTTTCTGACGGTTTTTTATAAAAAAAAAACAAGATTGTGTGGTAAAGGTTTAACCTTTTACCACACAATGACGACTTTTAATGAACCTGAGGAAGAAGCCTTTTGAAAACATTGTGGGAAAAGGAGAAAATGTTGGTAACCAGCATTTTCTCCTTTTCCCACAAAGTTTTCTACCCTATCAAAGAAAAGTTGCGTCATTTGAGCCACTATGAAATTGCCGTCTACAAATGCTTTCAATTTGGATAGGTCTGAAATTTTGCCGTGTGGTAAAGGGTTAAAGACATGCAGAAGGTAGATGTGAAAACCATTAACTCTTTACAAAAAAAGATAAAATTTTAGGCTTTTACAAAATGATTTCAAGCAATTGCAGATGAAAGGTAAAATATGGCTAGAATGATTGGATTTGTCTTGAATAGATGAAAAAATTGTGAGAAAAGGATAAAATACTGTTGTGTTTTCTCCTTTTCCCACATTGTTTTCAACAGCCATTTTACTAAGGCTTAATATAAACTGTGATTGTTTGGTAACACATTAAATGAGAGCAATTTTTACATGGGATTTTGTCCTTTTTCCCAAGTGTTTTACATGAATTGGAGACATTCATTTCTCTTCCATTCAAATATTTCTTCTTTTTGTGTCATTGTTAATTTTTGTATTTATCAGGGTTAAATGAAAACATTTGTTTTTCAATTTATGTTTAAATATTCAATTTCACTTCATATGTTTTCTCCAGTTAAAGCAAAAACAAATCCTTCCAGTTTTTTTTGTTTCAAGTTTGAACAGAAAAAAGACAAAGAAATAAAAAGAAAAATCAATACAAAAGTTACAATGACCTTCAAATATATTTAACTCTTTTCCAGATAACAGAATTTTAGACTTCTTCATATTGACAGAATTTGCAGACAACAAATGAAATATGGCTAAATTATGGGATTTGTCTATAAGTGGGTGGAAAAATTGTGGAAAAATGGAAAAAAAATGCTGGTCAACAGGATCATTGTCTTTCCGCACAATGTTTTCAAAAGCCCCCTTTTTCAGGGTTGTTAAAAAAAAAAAAACATTTAACAGTTTAGTAAGGGTTTAAATCTTTATTAGACACTGCCATGTTTCAAAGACCGTAAGGAAGAAAGCTCTTGAAAAAATTGTGGGAAAAGGAGAAAATGCTGGTAGTAAGCACTTTCTCCTTTTCCATAATATTTTCTATCCTATCAAAGACAAATTCCATCAATTGAACCACATTTGAATTATCGTCTGCACATGCTTTAACCCTTTACCAAACAATCCCTGGTTTTTACGACCCAGAGGAAGAAGCCTTCTGAAAACATTGTGGGAAAAGGAGAAAATGCTGGTAACCAGCATTTTCTCCTTTTCCCACAATGTTTTCTACTCTTCTAAAGTCAAGTTTCAATTTTTGAGTCACGTTTATTTTGTCGTCTGCAAATGCTTTCAATTTGGACAAGTTTAAAGTTTTGTCGTTTGGTAAAGAGTTAAATTTGGATAAGCCAAAAGTTGTGTCATGTAACAAAGTGTCAAGCCATTTTTGTACAAGCAATTCTTAGATCTACCAAAAACTATTAAACATTTCATGAAAGACAAAAATGGTAACAAAAGAAAAAAGATTTTCAATTGTATGGAAAAAATTGCAGAAAAGGAAGAAACTTATTTAGCAAGTAATTACTCCATTGCAGACAATATTTTCCAAAGCTGTGAGTAGCAGAGGTGTAAAAAAATCATATTTGTCCATTAACAGGTTATTGGTTAATGCTTTACCAAACAATCTTGTGTTTTACAGACTCTGAGGAAAAAGGCTTCTGAAAACATTATGGGAAAAGGATAAAATGCTGGTAACAAACATTTTCTCCTGTTCAAATTTTTTTCTAATCCATCATGGTCTATTATTTAGAAAAACCAAACAATTTGAGCTATATTTTATTTCACGTCTGCAAATACTATAAATCTGGACAAGTAGAAATTAATTTTGTCGCTTGGTAAAGAGTTAATTGATCTTCATTTTACGGACCAAATACACCGAAATACAATGAATTGAAAATCGAAAGACATTAAAATTGCAATAACTTCAACCCTTTACCGCACAATGATGAGTTTTAACAACCCTGGAAAAGAAGCCTTTTGAAAACATTGTAGGAAAAGGAGAAAATGCTGGTAACCAGCATTTTCTCCTTTTCCCACAATCTTTTCTAACATATCAAAGACAGAAATCATAATTAGAGCTACCGTTAATTTGTCGTCTGCAAATGCTTTCAGTTTTAATTGAGTAAAAATTATTTTCGTCTGGTAAAGAGTTATAGGGAGTGTAAATAGACTACATTGCTTCCCTTTCCCTTGTTGTGTTGCACAAAAGCTTTGACCATGATTAGATTGCTTTTCACTACATTGTGGCAAAAGGAGAAACTGCTTGCAATGAGAAATTCCTCCTTTTGCGACAATGCCAGTACATGTGTATTACATGTTGATTATACTTATTTTACAACATTGTTTCCAAACTTGTCTGCTGTGAATTTGTTTAGAGAGGGAAAGAGTTTTGAAAAAAGGGGGAGAATTTAAATTACAAAAAATCAGGGGAGTGTCAGTGACACTGGAATGTTTCACTTCAATGCCTATCACAGAAACCTTTGCACTTTGTTTTTTGTTTCTAAAAGACAAAGCTACACAACTAAGAGATAAAACTAAATGGGTTAAACCTTAATCCATACTGATTATTCTTATTTAACAAAAAGATCCCATAGTTTTTGACCCCTAGGAAAAAGGTATTTAAAATTAATGTGGGAAAAGGAGAAAATGCTGGTAAAAATAATTGTCCCTTTTTCTCATACCATTTTTTAGCCTTTCCATCACAATTGTCATCCTTTGAGCAACACAGAATTGGTTGTTTGAAAAGGCTTAAACCCTTTACCACACAACCTTGAGTTTTAACAAACCTGAGGAAGAAGGCTTTCGAAAACATTGTGGGAAAAGGAGAAAATGTTGGTAACCAGCATTTCTCCTTTTCCCACAATGTTTTTTACCCTATCAAGGACAAATTTAGTCATTCAAGTCATCTTTCGTTTGTTGTCTGCACATGCTTTGAATTTGGACCAGTCTGAAAATTTGTTATCTGGTCAAGGGTTAAATATGGATGGATCTAAGCTTTTGTCGTCTGGTAAAGACATCTGCTTGCTTCAATTGGCTCTTTACCAAACAACAAAATTTTAGACTTGTCCAAATTGAGAGCACTTACAGACAACAAATTAAATGTGGCTGAAATTATCACACTTGTCTTTACAAGGTGAGAAAACATTGTGAAAAAAGACAATACTGAATACTAGCATTTTCTCATTTTCCCACAGTTTCAAACGCTTTTTTTTTCCTCAGGGTGGTTAAATTCATGATTAATTGACTATGCAAAAATATAAAAACAACCAAGATACAGAAACAACCATGATATACAACCATAATATAATAATAAAATACAATAACAACCGAGCTATAATAACAACCAATCATTTTTGGATACTAACAGGGTACATAGGATTAACATAATGTGCAAAATCTTAAAATACATGTATCACACTCAAGCCTTTTTTTTTTCAACAAGCAGATATAAAATAACTTCATTAGGGACTTTAAGCACCATGAAGATTGTCTTTTTTAACTAAAAATAACGCAACAGATAAAAATCACAGCATACTGTCACACCTGAGAAAGAAGCCTTTTAAAAAACATTGTGAGAGAAGGAGAAAATGCTGGCAATCAGCATTTTCTCCTTTTCCCGCAATTTTTTCTACCTTATCATAGGCAAATTCCATCATTTGAGCCACATTCAAATTGTCATCTGAAAAGGCTTTCAATTTAGACAAGTCTACATTTTTGTCGTATGGTAGAGTTAACCAAACAATTTTGTTATACTTCTATGACCCTCAAGAAGAATGCTCTTGCAAAAATCTTGGAACAGAAAGTACCAGTTACTGCAGTGTTTTTACTTTTTCAAAGACAAATCACATCACTTGAGCAACATTTAATTTGGTGACTACTCTTATGAACAATGTCCGTAACAAAGAAACAAATGAACAAATGCATAGCAGAAATACAGGGACTGGGCAGGCTTCCAAAGGCCAACACCATAACCACTGAGCTAAATAGAATTCTTCCTAACGCAGCTGTTAGGTATTGTATTTAAATCGGGACGAAACCATACATGAAGGAGTGATCTCCCGTAACACTACAAACACTTTTGATATTGAAAAGTCTTAAATTGTGTCATTTGCTAAAACATTAACAATGTTGTTGTCTGGAAAACATTGAAGTGTGTTCCATTACTTGCTATCAATACTTTTTAAGATTTACAAAAATGATTTTACCCCTTACTGGACGAATTTTTTTTTTTTTTAAGACTTGCCCAAATTGAAATCAATTGCAGATGACAAATTAACTAAAGCTAAGTTGACATGATTTGTCCTAGAATGAGTGAAATTCATTGAGGAAAAACAAGGAAATGCTGCAGACTTTTCCTTTGGACTATCTCATATGGGTGTAATTTGACCCTCTTCAAATGAATAGCAAAAGGCAAAAGTAAATTTTGGAGGACATTTTGAAACTTTAGGGGTCCTAATCCAAAGAAAGAGTGGGTCAGGGAAAACCCTGTGCTGAAAACCAGTATTTCCTCCTTTTCCCACAATGTCTTCCACCTTTACAAAGACAAATCCAGTCGATTTAATTATCCTTAAATTGTCGTCTGCATTAATGCTTTTAATTTGGACAAGTTGAAAATTTTGTTTGTTTGGTAAAGTGTTAAAAACTTTTAAAACTTCTTTCTGAAATTTGTGGCAAATCAAAAGAAAAAATGTCCAAAATGACACATTCTCCCTTCATTGTCTACGCATTTACAAGCAAACTTTAAACTTTTCTGTGCTTTATTCATAAGACATTAATTGAACAATGAATTGCCCTTGATCAGACACAAACCCATTTTGTTTGATGATTAAAGACAGAGGTATGCATTTCTGTTCAAAATTATCATTTCTTTGCAACCCTTTTCCAAATGACAAATTTTAGACCCTTCCAAATTGAAAAAATTTTGCAGACGACAAATTTGAAAGTGATACAGATAAACTTAAATGTTTTGATGGGCGAGACATTGTGGGAAATGGAAAAAAGGCTCGCTACCAGCATTTTCTCCTTTTCCCACAATTTTTTTCAAAAGGCTATTCCTCAGGGTAGTGAAAACAAAGGATTGTTAATTATTTTTAACATTATACAAGTAGTTTCTATAAAATGTAGAAAAAAGAAATATAAAGAAAAAGACATTATTAAAGTTTTCAAACAATAGAACAAAACCTGATACAGATCAGCAGTCACATTGATTTGTAAAAAATACATAATATATACACCAAAGTAACATTTATCACAGAAATGTTCATTATCTTAACCCTATGAGTGCCTTTTACAACAGTACATAGCTGCTTTTCTGGAGAGTGAGAATCAAGATCAGACTGCACAAAGTGTGCATTCTGATCTTGATTTTCATTCTCCACTGTTTTTCTATGTGCTTACCAAACTGGCCTTGAAACTGCAATTCTTTGTCCGCTTTTACTGACTCAGTGAACCCCTTATCACACAATCCCAAGTTCTGACAAACCAGAAGGCTTTTGAAAACATTGTGGGGGAAAAAAGAGTAAAGGCTGGCATTTCCCCTTTTTTTCTACCATATCAAAGACAGAAATCACCATATGAGATACATTCAAGTTGTCATCTGCCAATGCTTTCAATTTGGTCGAGTACATTTTTTTGTTGTTTGGTGAAGAGTTATTTTGGCGCTCCATGGGATTTTCTATTTTCAGCTCATACTCCATATCTATTAAATCATACAGGGCATTGTTTTTCACTTCCTAACAATTCTAGAACAATATTTGGATGAGGGCTGTAAATGTAAGATTTATTTTTGTGTTCTTCCGATGAAAAGTTATCCAAATATCTGGACACATATTTTTCACAACCTCTTGGATCATGTCCGCTTTCATTTGGTTTCCAAAACTCTTTCTGTGTTTTAGCAATTGGCGATGCTTTATTCAGCCGTATTTCTTCATACAGCCATTCCTTGAGATCATCCTCAAACAAGGATGTAAAAGATTCTTCTATCTTGTGTTTGGACATTTCAATATGTACCTTTTTGACAGTTTCCGTCTGCATAAAACACTTGACGGCTTTCCAGAGACCTTGGAATATTGCACTATGATTGATACAGATAAGAGCCCCGAGTCGTTCAGGATAGTGGTTTGAGAGAATCTTCTCCACACTTAAAGCCATTTTGGGATTGCATGATGTTACTTTCATTCCTAAAACAGAAAAAAAATAGAGAAAGTTTATACTTGATAGACCACAACTTTGGTTTAAAATAAAAGAAAAAACTTTGCATAGTCATAGTCAAACTATGGCTACACCAAAAAGAAATTTATTTTACGGGCCATAAAAATGCAGGCAAACTCCTTACTTTTAAATTCTTTTTGGCAATCCATCTGTCCATGAGAGAATGCATTTTACCGGACAACTTGTCAAGACTGAAAGCCTTTATTCAGTAGATGACAAATGTGGCTTATGCTGGAATTCATTTTTGAAAGGGTATAAATCCTTGTGATAATAAAAAGAGAAAATGCTGGTTACCAGTATTTTCTGGCAATAATTTTAAAATTCATTTTCCTTGGGATCATTAAGACAAAGGTTCAACCTTTAGCAAGCAATACTGTGTTTTAACAACCCTGAGGAAAAAGCCTTTTGAAAACCAGCATTTTCTCGTTTTCCCATGATGTTTTCTGCCCTTTGTGATAAATGTCTCATCCCCTGTGCCATATATAATTTGTCGTCTGCAAATGCTTTTAATTTAGACCAGTCTAAGATTTTGTTGTTTGGTAAAGGGTTAAGCATTGTCCTCCTTTTTGTAAAAAAATTTGCATGTTTCCAACATTGGCCTCTGCGATAATGGTTTACACATCTTTCTGTATTTTAAACCAAAACTCATTGCTTGCTTAACTGTTAACCAAATGACAACATTTTAGACTTGTACAAATTGGAAGCATTTTCAGATGACAAAATAAATGTGACTCAAAAATTTAAATTTGTTTTGAGAAAGGTAGAAAACATTGTTGGAAAGAAGAAAATGCTGGATAAGAGCATTCTTTCCTTTCCCATAAAGTTTTCTATTCTTTCAAAGACAGAATCCCGTCAATAGATTTCAATAAATTGGTCATCTGCAAATGCTTTCAGGTTGGAAAAACCTAAAATTTTGCTATCTCATTAAGAGTTAATGCCTCATTATATGCAAAAGAACAATGTATTGGCATTGGGGTATACTGCTTCACAAGGTTTTCCCTGACCACCTGTTTCTTAGAATTTTGACACAAACTTTCTAAATGTCCTGAAAATTCTAAATGTTTGCATTCTTTTTTTTTTTAATTTACAGGCCCCCACTGGATCTAATAATCCCCACATATGCATGTCTATGGAAAGCCCTGTTATTTATCAGAAATTTGTCCTTTTGCCAAAACATTTTCAAACATGATCTGCAGTGAAATTCATAGTCATCTGACAGTGTAAAAAGCCTTTAAGTTAACCCTTAGAGCGCCAAAAAAACCCATCAGAAATTTTCATCCTAGAAACATGAGACAAATGATTGTAATTTTACTTTTGTTTTTGTCTACAGTGTTTCAGAAAAGCGGACAGTGCAGATCAAAGATCAGGCTGCACATTTTGTGCAGCCTGATCTTGATCTACGCTGGCCGCAAAGCCAACTATAGTCGTAAAAGGCACTTTAGGAGTTAATCAAACATACCTGTACAGTCCAATACCCAGACAATCTGATAGGCATCTTTCTCCATACATCTTGATGCATTCTCTAACAAAGATATCATGTGCTGGAGTGAATCTTCCACGCCATTTTTTAACGTAAAACACTGACTAAAACTGGAGTAATAAACAGGACGGTTTTGTCGATCAAATCCTACCTGGCGCTGAAATCAAATAAAGCTTGAAATTTATGACTTAGCAGACAACAATATTCTAGACAAGTTCCAGTTTAACCCTTTACCACACAATGATGACTTTTGACGACCCTGAGGTAGAAGCCTTTTGAAAACATTGTGGGAAAAGGAGAAAATGCTGGTAACCAGCATTTTCTCCTTTTCCCACAATGTTTTCTACCCTTCCGAAATCAAATTTCGATTTTACACTCACATTTATTTTGTCGTCTGCAAATGCTTTCAATTTGGACCAGTCTATAAATTTGTCGTTTGGTAAAGAGTTAAAACATTTTTAGACAACACTGTAGATGTGATTCAAATAATGAAATTTGTATTTGAGTCTTTAGAAACATTATGGGTAAATGAGAAGAAGGGGGAAGGGGGAAGCTATTTGGCAAAGCCCTTAACCCCTGTAAACCCCCTATCTCCCATTTTCCCCACATTTCAACCCTTATCCTGCTAAATGAGTGAAATGAAACTTGCAAGCCGATAGTGAAAACCAAAATGTTGCTATTTCGAAGTTATTTTGGGGGGATATATATCTCTTTATCAGACAGTGTAGATCCAAGATCAGACTGCACATTCTGTCTGATCTTAATCTACACTGTCTGCAAAAGGTCTTTGAGTCGCACTTAATAGCCTATGGGCTAACCATCTACACTAAAAATGTCTTTTTTTACACTTTGAAATATGGGAAAGCATTAAAAAGAATTCCTTTCACCCTATATTGTATAAATTTCTATGACTGTGAACTCAAAACTTTAACAGTTGATTAATGTGGATAACTTCCATTAGCCAACTGTATCTCAGTACACAGTACAAACAGAGCTCTACAAAAAATGCATGTGCTAAGTTAATTAGCGGATTTTCATCATCCAAACACATGTCAAAATACTACCATATTGATTAGAGTCACTGAATTCCATACTTTGTACAGACGAGCAATGAAAAAAGGGAAATTGGATTGCATAGCCAGTGGAAGTTAAATTCAATTTGCAAATGCATTTCAGGACCAATGTATTTTTCATGAAAATATCATATGATCAACTGCCTGCTTGGATTATGCACAAATGTATCTAAATGATCCCTATGTGGTCTTACCAGAATTCACTTTCTTAGTGCAAGTGAAGAAAACTTGATGAAGATTATAACAATGTAACAGATCTACATTCACATCTTAGAACATCTGATCCATAGCGGTAAATCTCAACCATCCCACGACCCAAAAAATTTAATTCTTCAAAACTGAAAGCATTTGCAGATGACCACTTCAACATGGCCAAAATACTGGGATTATCTTTGATAGGAAAACAAAAATTGTGGAAAAAGGAGAAAATGCTGTTTTCCAGCATCTGCTACTTTACCAAAAATGTTCCTTCCTTACCGTCAATACAACATGCAATTTTTTGGTAAAGGATAAAGGGAGCCAAACAATGGCACATGTGGCACAGTGAAAACATGCAATACTTAAATCATAGGCTATTCCAGAAAATAGAAAGAAGTCGAATTTGAAATATTGGAAATTAGAAATATGGGGAAATTTGTTAATCACTGTCTTAACCCTTTCCAAAACGGCAAATTTTGGACCAGACCAAATTGAAAGCATTTTGCAGATGACAAATTAACAGTTGCTAAAAAGATGATTTTTCTATATGATAGGGTAGAAAACATTGTGGGAAAAGGAGAAAATGCTGGTTACCAGCATTTTCTCCTTTTCCCACAATGTTTTCAAAAGGCTTCTATTCCTGACCCGTAAAAACCAGGGATTGTTTGGGAAAGGGTTAAGTACAAAAATGACTTGACCCGTAGCTCATTAACATTCCTATAAACCTAATGAATACTTGGAACTTATTCAGGATGAACAAACCTTAAGCTTTTACCACACAATATGGAGTTTTAATGACCCCGAGAAAGGGGCCTTTTGAAAACATTAAGGGAAATGGAGAAAATACTCTAAGTAACCAGCATTTTCTCCTTTTCCCACAATGTTTTCTACTTTATCTGATACAAATCCCATCGTATGTCCCAAATTTATTTTGTCATCTGCAAGTTCCTTCAAATTGGTTCAGTCTAAAATTTTGTTGTTAAAAAATGATTATCAACAATCCATATAATACATCTATGGCCTGCCATTACACAAACAGAGATCAAGTAATTCCATTTCCTCCAGAAACAACCTTGCAGCAGGCAAAAATAAAATTGTCTTTGTCAACTCTTTACCAAACAACAAAATTTTAGACTTATCGAAAATCAAAGCATTTGCAGACAACAATTTCAATGTGGCTCAAATGATTGGATTTTTCTATAATAGGCTAGAAAACGTTGCGGGAAAAAGAGAAAATTCTGGTCACTAGCATTTTCTCCTTTTCCCACAATGTTTTTAAATGATTTCTCTAGATGTTAAAACTCCGGATTGTGTGTTATAGGGTTAACACTTCATCAAAGAAAAACCTGTGTTCTCACCACACTGAAGAATCAGGTTTCCAACAACATTTTGGAAAAGGAGCCAATGTTGGTAACCAGCCTTTTCCCTTTCTTCCACAATGTTTTCTAAGCTTTCTAATTCCATCGTTTAAAACACATCTACATGTAATTATTCATCAGCAACTGCTTTCAATTTGGCTACTTTAAAATTTTGCAATTTGGCACAGCTAATACATGTGTTAATTTAAGAGAAAAAATTGTGGTAAAAAGAGAAATTGCTGCATTACAAGCAATTTCTTCTCATGCACAAGCAATTCCTTCTCATGCACAAGCAATTCTTCTTTTCCTTCAATGGTTTCAAAAGTAGTCTGCAGCTAAAAGTAATCAGTTTACGACATGCAAAACTGAAACTGCATTTTACATTAATTAGTTCTAATTTCAATAATGTCTGCTGATAAACCCACCATAGCATGATAGCCTGGTTTTGATTTGCAGTATGTGCAGACGACATCTTGTGGTCTGGTTTCCCGCCTCCATTCTATTGTTGATTTCAGTGCACTTGCTGCATGATCCACATTCCAGTTCCGTGCCACTAGGTATCTTCTTAACCTTGAAATACCAACAAAAGATAAAATTCAGCATACAGCATACCACATGGTAGAAGCCTTTTTCTCTTGCAGCAGATCATTTTCAAAAAGTGAATGAAGACTTTTGAAAACATTGTAGGAAAAGAAGAAAATGCTGGCAACTGGCATTTTTTCCTATGTTTTCTTCCCTATCAAAGACAGGACTCAACATTTCGAGCTACTTTGAATTGTTGTCTGCAAATGCTTTCAATTTGGTCTAGTCCAAAATTTTGGCTTTTGATAAAGAGTTAATAGGCTCATGAAAAAATTGACTGCGGGGGCAAAGTATTTAACTCCAGCGACATTATTTAGACTAAGTTAGTGGAAGTCCACTATATGAAGCTACGTGCTAAATTTATTGGTCCTAGCCAGGTCTCATGGTATTAGACATGAAGGTTTTTCAAGATCTTCCAAATTTCCCCTTTTTGTTGCTGTGGCAGACAGAGTTGTGTATGCTTTTAACTCCCATGCACATCTTTGTAGCAACCTAATGCCAAAAGCATCACTGTGAGGTATAGCTACAATCGATCATGTGGAGAGATGTTTAATGAAACTGATGACACACGACGACGCAAAACAAACAACAAATGCCAGACAACTGATCAACTACAATGGTTCACCTTAACTCTTTACTGAACAACAAAATTTTAGACTGGTCCAAATTGACAGTACTTACAGACGACAAATTAAAGTTGGACCATATGATGCAATTGGTCATGATACTTTAGAAAACATCTTCGGAAAAGGAGAAAATACTGGTTACCAGCATTTTCTCCTTTTCCCACAATTTTTTCAACAGCTGTCTTCCTCAGGGTTGTTACAAGCCAGGATTGTGTGGTAAAGGGTTAAGCCTTCTAAATTAGGCAACAAAATTTTCGACTTTTCCAAAATGACCGTATTTTACAGGAGACAAATGCAAAATGGCTACAATGATGGCATTTGTCTTTGAAAAGGAAGAAAACATTGTGAGTAAAGGAGAGAAAATGGGTTACCAGCATTTTCTCCTTTTCCAACAATGATTTCAAGACTAATGTCACAAGGTTGTTAAAACACCAGATTATTCTGCACCATTGTGCTCTGTAAGCTAAGAATGTACAGAGGCTAAAAATTGAAAAATTCAGTTTTACGTTTGATCATTGATGACAAAGTCAGGATCATCATCCAATGGTTTTTCATCTTTAACAGCATTGTATAGCTCAGCTATCAATGTCTTTTCATCTCTCTCTGCCATTAACAACTGAACTGCGCTGGCCAATCAGGCTCTCCGTCTAGATTCTGCAAAAAAAAACAATACACTGGTGAGGGAAGTTGACTTGTAGCAAGTTTAATCTGTTACAATACTGTAGGTCTTTTTTTTCCAACCAATAACTCTGAAATGGGCTTTTATTGATGGCAGGGAATTTCCTAGAGCTTATTTTTTTATTTATTTATCAGTTTAAAAGGAGCTATTCAGGTTTTCATAATTACACAAAACTTCTTAAATGTTTCATCAATTAATTCAGTAAGATAAAAGCTAGCAAAACCATCAATAAGATAACAAGTATATATTGGGGAAAAATCTTTAGAATGGTACAGTATTTCCTTGATAGGCTACTTTGCATCTTAAGTTATCTTTACATTTCACACCAGTATTTTGCAAAGACTTGAGGGAATGTCACATGTATGATCAAAACCATGCATCCATTATGTGGGATTGTTTTCAAAAAAACATAATGATGACATATATCATATGATATCATACAGATAAACAGAGTTTCTGATTGCATCACAACCATCTTGTTATACAAAAGCCAAAATTTTTACTTTTTACTGAATGTTACAGTCCAGTTTTTCCACACTTGCAGAGAAATAAACATGTTTTATTAGTTATCAGTGTTGTACAACAAAGTTTTATTTGAAGTAAAGAAATCTAAATACATGTAGGCCCCTTTAACTCTTTACCAAACGACAAAATTGTAGACTTGACCAAATTGAAAGCATTTGCAGATAACAAAGTAAATGTGACTTGAAAATTAAAATTTGTATTGGGAAGGGTAGAAAACATTGTGGGAAAAGGAGAAAAAGCTGGTTACCAGCATTTTTCTCCTTTTCCAACAATGTTTTTAAAAGGCCTCTTTCTCAGGGTCGTTAATAGACGGGATTGTGTGGTAAAGAGTTAAGGGTAGAGTCAAAATTTCTCGTCCATGTTTACTTACCAAATGATAAAAATGTGGATTTGTCCAATTTGAAAGCATTTGCAAACAACAATTTAAATGTGACTTAAATGATGGAACTTGTCTTTGATAGGGTAGAAAACATTGTGGGAAAAGGAGAAAATGCTTTCAAAATGGTTCTTCCTCAGGATTGTGACAACTCGATATTATGTGGAAAATGGTTAAATGGATCTAAAGGCTTGTCCCATCACGATAAAATTACTGTTTGTTTTCAGATTCGATAATTTATTTAGACATCAATTATATGCTATGTCAGGCAGTATATAATCAATAGAAATCTGAATGAATCTCAATAATCTGTTGTAGTCAGATCTATCCCAGAGCCTGTCACAATTTTAGTCCTTTCACTGCCAACTACAGATTTCTATAATGAACGTATACTTTACCAAACAATCTGAGTTACTCCTTCACCCAACAGAAAAATCTTAGACTTGCCCAAATCAAAAGCATTTTCAAACAACAAATTACAAGTAGATCAAATGATTGGACTTGTCTCTGAAAGGTTAGAAAACATTGTGGTAAAAGGAGAAAATCCTGGTTTCCAGCATTTTCTCCTTTTTCCACAATGTTTTTAAATTCTTACTTTCTTCAAGTTTTTAAAAGTTGATATTGTGTGGTAAAGGGTTAAGGATCCTGTATTAAAAAAGTAATTGAAAACATTGTGGGGGAAAAGGAGAAAATGAAACCATTTGGTCCTTTTCCTACAATGTTTTCTATATCTAGGCAGACAAGGTCCCATCTTTTGAACCACACTTTATATGTTGTTTGCAATTTTTGTCCATTGGGCAAGGGTTCTACATAGAGTCCTGATTTGGGAAAAAACACACACAAAAAGAGTTGTTTGGTAAAAAGTTAATGTGGTAACTGGCAATAAATATCATGACAAAATAAAGAGGGCTACTATGGCCCTGTATCACTTCACTGCCTTTCAAATAATTGTTTCATGTGCTTAACTGACATGGAAAGAGCCGTGAATCATAAGAAGTTTGTATGACAATAAACTTTCATGGAGAAAAAAATACCTACCCCCCTCCCCATGAAAGTCATATTGTTTTCAAAATGCAAAGATGATGTTAATGAAGATATGCAGGTCTAATCAAGTGTTGTTCATATTGAATACCAGTGTACCCTAACAAAAAGTGGCTCGACTAGAAGATTATCAAAACTTTGATAACAGAAAACATTTTTTCAGTGGCATGAACTGTAAAGTTCTGAGGGCATAAACTGTATGATACAAATCTCACTTCATATTAAATATTCAACTTATCTTAGCATAACAGTTGACATCAAAGTAAATCACTCTACTGAAAACTGAACATTTTATACCTAAAAAACTTGAATACCCAACATTAATCATGAAAAACACAGTTTGATCATCAGGGAGGTAAATGGTAACAAATTAAGATATATCTGTTAAGTGTGTTATAGTTATTTCCCTTGATCAGTAATAAACGCTTTATAGGTCATATTGACCTCATGTACTAGTTAACATGTAAAATTTGTGACACTTGCCGCAGAGCCAATTTTGACCCCCATGGCTATTCATAATTGGTAATAATAACTTTATTAAGAAAAAAAAAGGCAATATTGCCTATCACACCACACAATATATATATTTACAAAGTTTTAGATGTCAATGGTGGAAAAAGAAAATTGATAAGGAGAAGTAACTCTGAAGAAAAATAATTTTAGTTGATTACTGGTAAAGGTCTACTAGATGAAGCTGTTTGCCAAATTTGGTAGCCCTAGGTCTTACAGATAACAGCATTAGGATTTTTTCACAAAGTAAGCGCATATAAAACGTGAGGGGTGGGGCCAATTTTGAGCCCCGGGGCTATGATTTAAGTTATCTTAGTAGAGGTCCACTAGGAAAAGCTACAAGCGAAATTTGGTAGCCCTGTGCTTTATGGTTAGAAACTAGAAGATTTTCAAAGTTTTCACAATGTATGCCCATATAAAAATTGTGGCCCCCGAGGCGAGGCCAATTTAGACCCAAGGGCTATCACTGAAGAATCATAGTAGACGTCTATTGAATGAAGCGATACACCAAATTTGATTGCCCTAGGGCTTGTGGTTTCTGACAAGAAGATTTTGATAGATTTTCAATATTTTTCAGTTTTTTCGCCACGCAACCAGATTTTTAACTGTAAACAAATTCTTTGGAGAAATTCTGAAGAGGGCTATGACAGGATTATTTCTACGAAGTTTCATCAAAACAGAAATGTCTGAAATAAAAGTTTAGGTATGCGCGTGCACGGACGCACCACGGACACAGGGCCATGACATAAACTCGTTGGCCTTCGACCAATAGAGTTAATGACTAGTGTGACGTTGGCCATTAATCTATGGATCACGAAATGAAAACGGATCCTCGCCATTTCGAGGTTAACATCTGTAAGTTCGTGGAAACTAAGACAAACCAGTGATTTTTTATTGAACAAGGTTTGATACGCTGACGGACACACCAATAGACCTTACGACTAGCGGACCGATCGACCGACATTATCAAAGCGATATATCCCTCCTCTTCAAGCGGAGCATAGTCAAATGGGCCAAGAACAGGCTATACGGCAGGGATGTAAAATTATTTTTTTATCTACTCGCCCGCCGGGCGAGTAGGTGTTAAAGGTTACTCGCCCTGCAGAGTTTTTCACTCGCCCCTTTTTTGTTCGTGAAATATTCGTCTAATAGAATTGAAAATCATGTGATTAATTATACTTACACGTAATTTTGATCTAGAATGAATGTCCAGAAATGTTATCATGTCTGTTTATTTTTTTCTTTTTATTCAACTGCCTGTTCATTAACATCATGCAAAGAGATGAATTCATTTTCTAAGGGTAATGTAAACAAACAGATGGTGTTCCCTACACCGCTTCTAAAACCAGGTTGTCTGTACCGTCAAATTTTCTGATCAAATGTCTTACCGTTCGAGCGTAAAATCAACCTAATTTGTTTACATAAATATCTTCTTACATAACCTTCTTGGTAATGCATCTGTAGTGATTCAATCATTTTAAGGACGTATATGTCAATTTTTTCTAACAGACAGATTTTTTTAAAACTTTGCACATACAAAGCTCATCATGTCTCTAGGAGATTACAGTAAAAAAAGATGTGGGTCACCGTGCTCGTTTCTGAGAAATTTGCCTTTGAAAAAGGTATATACAGTTCCAAAATTCAGCTGATATTGGATTTAAAGCGTCTTTCTTCAACAGTCAGTTAAACAGGAAAATAACAGGAAAAATATACAAATATACATCATTTTAATGAAAAATCAGATATTTTTGCACAAAAAATGTATAAAAGCCTGGTTCTGAGCATGGTAAATGTACAAATATTCATGTTATATATAGACCATTGAGTTAAAAAGGGAGATAAGTTCACCGAATAAAGGGTTAATCTTAAATAAATACATACTTTCTAACGGACAGATTTTTCTTAAAATTTCCACACTTATAGTGTTTATAATTCTAAACAATAAGAAATAAAAATGGCACTTATCCGTGCTTATTTCGTCAGAAAACAAGGTTGAAGGTCACTGTAGAAGTTATTTTTTCAAGGAAAAAAATAGGATAAAAGCTTAGCAGACATAGTGGGAAAAGGAGAAATTGCTCAATAGGAGCGATTTCTCCTTTTCCAACAATAATTTTCGAAGTGGAAACCGCTATACTTCTACAGCTTTATATTTCCTGCCTTCTTTTCCTTGTTTGCTGATTAACGCCGTGTCAGCAGCATTTTAATTATTTCACGGTGACAGTTCAAAGGTCCATTTTTTTCTCTTCACCAGTACTACCCGAAGGAAGTGCTACTTGTTTCTGTGCACCAGTAGTATTACCATTATGTGCAAAAAATACATATGTGCGCTTTTGATTCAATATCAACGACAAGAATACATGCGCAGTAGGATGCGCGCGAACATTTGTCATATACGTCGTTAATGAAAAATAGGCCATGCCACTTCTTCAGAATATTTTTAGAAAACCACTGAACCAGTTTGGAATTCCCTCGGCTATTCCCGTAAGAAAAGAAATAGATACTAAGGCGTAGGCAGCCGGATTTTCTCCGAGTGTTTCCGAGGTCATTGCTAAATACCCAGTATATAATGCAGAATCAAAGCGTGGCTTTTAGAAATTATGGGCGGCGACTAAATCTCGTACATGATACCTGATTGGTTCGCTGTAGAGATTTGATGCAGATTGGGCACGGCGAAATTGACTTTGTATTGTGTGTATGCATGTAATGGTTTGTAACTAGACAAAACCTCAAATAACTGATGTAAACTTCCGTTTGATTGGCAGTTCTGCGACTGAAATTTTACCGAATTTTACGGACTTTAAGTGCATGTAATATGTCAGAAAATGCACTCGCCCGAAGTCAGAAATCACTCACCAATGCGAGCGGGCGAGTGCAATTTTACATCCCTGTTATGAATACGTTCTGCGCAGTCTGAGCTTGATCGTCACAGCAGAAGAATAAGTTACCCTCAGTGTTCTCAAGCTAACAGATGGCATTGGTATAGATAAAAGAAGTGAGACGTGCTCTGGTTAAAGGGGGCTTAATGCATTTCCGTAATGCACGACACTAAGTAGGTCATCACATTATAATGGATCCATAAAATCCATTTTGGTTAACAAACGACCGAATCACGAGTCATTTGAAAGACAGAAAATTGACCGATAGCAAAAAGTTTCGATCCATTTCAGCCTGCGCGGACTGCGCAGGCTATCATTGGTCGATACTTTTGCATATGCATAAGCCCCCCCCCCCTTATCACAGAGCATGGCTCTTTGAGTCCAAAGAGTAACAGAGCTCTAATTCTATAAATCCAAACTAGTTCTTTCTTATCGCAATAACAGGTTGCGAAATACAAGTACAGGATAAAAACGAGATGGGTGCGGTTATGTGGGTTAAATTGTATGGTCTTCCTTATCGGTAGTCAGCTTGTAATCCGAATGTTTTCGCACAAGACTTTTGTTGTTGCTTAACCCTTACGCTGCTAAGCGCTACTCACTGACTTTTTTCGGACAGTGTAGATCAAGATCATACTGCACAACGTGCAGTATGATCTTTGATCTACACTGTCCGATAAGGAGATGTTATTCCCGAGAACATAACTTTGAAACAGCAATGTTCGGATATTTACTATCGACTTGAAAATTTCATTTTAGTTATTTAGCAGCATAAGGGTTAAAAAAATCTAGTGTACAACCTGGTTTCGTCCTGCAATTTTTTTAGAATATCACAACAAATACTGATATTTTTATTCACCTGCAAAAATGGGTCTATGACTAAGGTACCGTCAGAAAATGAATACAAGTAGAAATGAATATTCCATTTTATTTGGAAACAATTCCAATTCCGTTTGTCACAGAGTCGCCCTTATAATGCGTAATTACTGATGTTCAGAAAAAAAATTAAAGACCACGATGATACATGTATGTGGCAAGGATAACGCAATCACTTGGGTCACAAGTTACTTTTCCTGCGCTGAAAAACAATGTTGAATCCACATTCTAATCCTGTATTGAATTTTTTACGATCATTCCTGTACTCTTTAAAAAGCGACGAATTCTAGACCTCTTCGGATTGAAACCAAAATAAATATGATTCAAAATTGAAGGACTTCTTGCGGAATGGTAAAAAACACTGTACGGGAAAAAAAGAGAAATACTGCTTATCAGCATTTTTTCCTTTTAAAAAAATTTTGTCTATCCCATCAAAGACAAAAATCATCATTTGAGCTTCTGCAAATGCTTTGAATTTGGTCAAATCCAAAATTTTGTCTTTGGTAAAGGGCTAATACATGTCTAGCGATCGTCAAAAAAAAACGAATTTTTTGGAGACGAAAGACGATATTAAAAGCAGTCTGTTGCAAATCTGATTCAGACTAAATTAAGTCTTAACTTTGCGTCAAAGCGTTACACTTGCCAAAATTAAAAAAAATCCAGATGAAAGTAAAGTGGCTTGTACGTTGGAATTGGTTTTGAAAGAGCAGAAAAAACATTGTGAAGAAAAGTGGAAATTTTCTCCCTTTCTCACGATGATTTCAAAAACCTTTTTTCTCAGGGTCGTAAAAAAAAAGGATCTTGTAAAGAGTGAAAGAAATATTATTTACGAACCAAATATTTCTTGCAATAAAGTAAATCTACCTTGACTTTTTCATACACTTAAGTACAAACACTCGATCTTCACAATTCTACAACGCAACAAAGTTAAAGTCCCTTTCCACAAACAAGCACAGTCTAGATCAACTAAAGAATCCTTTTTAGAAATATTATTGACGAATGAACCGTCATAAAGTATTAATTAGCCTACACTAAGTTTACACTTTATTTTTAACCTGAAAAAAAAATTCTCAAATATCAAGCGAAAAATTTTCATACTCATCACGCAATGGTAAAAGGTGAATAAAAAAAAAATATGTTCTGAATAGACCGTGATCATTTTACACCAATCGGACACGGTCCCATATAAAAAATGTCGCGTGTGTAGTTTATAAAGCAAACAGATAAAACCTTTAGACTCTTGAACAATTTCGATATTAAGCTGATTTTTCAAATCTTAAAAAAGAACAGGTCTAAGAGTGTTTACAAATGGTTAGTGCACCTTGAATAACAACGGGTCGCGTAGATCCAAGATCTGATCGTCGATTTGGTGCAGTCTGATCCTAACAGATAAAACACTTAGACTAAGACTAAACAGACTTAATATTAAGCTGAACAAATTTAATATTAAACTGAATTTTTTAAATCGTACAAAAAACAAGTCCGAGAGTGTTGGCGGTTTGTGCACCTTGAATTACAACGGATCGTGAAGATCTAAGATCAGATCGTACAATGGATTTGGTGTAGTGTGGTCTCATCTACCCTGCCGCAAAAGCACCATGTGTTGCCCTTCGACACCGAGCGTTATTTAAGTTGTCGAATCGGATGCAGCAGATCAAGATCAGCCTGCACAGACTGTCTAACATTTCGAGATTCCAACAGAAAAGAACTTGACCCTTAACATGCTAGATAAATTAAATGAAACTTTCCAGCTAACTGTTGAATACCCAAATGTTGCTATTTCAAAGTTATTGAATAGTGAAAAAATATCTTCATTTCGGACAGTGTAGATCAAGACCAGACTGCACGTTCTGTGCAATCTGGTCTTGATCTACACTGACTGCAAAAGCGCCTAGAGTCGCGCTTAGCAGCCTATGGAGTAAGATATCTAAGTCATTTTTCACTAACAGAAAAAAATGTAGCACCTCATCTATTTGGCGCTCAGTAATCTCTTTATCACACCGAAAAGATTTCAGGATTACCGAAAATGGAAGCATTTGCAGACGACAATTACATGTAAATGAGACTAAAATGATCAGATTTGTCATAGGCAGGGTAGACTACCTATGGGGGAAACGGAGAAAATGTTGGTCACCGGAATTTTCTCCTTTTCCCGCGATGTTTTCAAAAACATTCTTTCCCAGGGTTGTAGAATCACTGAATCTTTTCGGAAAGGCGTAATCCTTTACCACATAATCCTGACTTTTAACAACCCTGAAAGAGAAAGCTTTTAAACTATTGTGGGAAAACGGAGAAAATGCTGGTAACCAGCATTTTCTCCATTTTCCCACAATGTTTTTAACCCTAACAAAAAAATTGAAATCATTTCAGCAACATTTAATTTGTCGTATGCAACTGCTTTCAATTTGGATCAGTCCAAAATTTTGTCGTCTGCTAAAGAGTTAAGACGTCTTAAAACAAAGAAAAGATAATAAAGGAACAAAATATTTTGTAATCAGAGACAAAAAGGATTGAGGAAAAAGAATTGTATGCCCATTGCTAGCAAATCCCCCATTTTCCACAAAATATTCAAATGCAGTCTGCTTAAGATCGGAGAGGGGACAGATAACTCTTCAGCTAACGACAAAATTTTAGTACCGCTATAGTAAAAGGATATCTAATGCATCTCCATGGTGCATGATACCAAGCAAGACGTCACAGTATAGCGAATCTATAAAATCCATTTTGTTCACAGATTGATTCATGAGGTACACTGGTCCTTTGATATTCAGAAAATTTAAAAATAGCAAAAACTTTCGACACGGGTCAGCCTGCTCGGACTGCGCAGGCTGATCTGAATCGATACTTTTTGCAAATGCATAAAGCCCCTTGTTTGCTGAACATGGTCCATATGTTTGTCTTATATAATAGGCTATAGATGGGCTAAATAAGTATGGACATGCCTGCATAGCTCAGTTGGTAGAACGTAGTACTCGTGAACGTGATGTTTGGGTCACTTGAGGGTGTGAGTTCTATTCCCACGGCTGGCCATCTAAAATTACTAACAGTCTTTCGAATGAGACGTTAACCCTTTCCCAAACAGCAAATTTTGGACCAGACCAAATTGAAAGCATTTTGCAGATGACAAATTAACAGTTGCTTAAAAGATGATTTTTCTATATGATAGGGTAGAAAACATTGCGGGAAAAGGAGAAAATGCTGGTTACCAGCATTTTCTCCTTTTCCCACAATGTTTTCAAAAGGCTTCTATTCCTGACCCGTAAAAACCAGGGATTGTTTGGGAAAGGGTTAAACCGAGGTCCCGTGTGACGGGCGTAACTTAGGGTGGGTTTCGTCCTGTATAGATACGCACTATCCCCCGTAACAATACTAACAGTCTTCAGGGGGTGTCGCCCATATGGACAACGGGTGGCGACGATAAATAAACGCAAATTCATTCATTCTAAATTAGTAAACAAAAAAAAAAAAAGCCCTCAAGTGCCTGTGCGGTAAGGTTTATTTTCAAAAGTGCGATAAAACGAGTAATGCAGAGGGTGAAAATCGACGAATCGACAATTGATAATCTATATTTTGACCCACCACCATTCAGAATGTCGGTAGTTTAACTTGAATAATGCATTAAAGAAAAAATCCATAAAAGGTTTTTGAAATACAGTAAGGAATCAAACACAACACACTCGGACCAAATATTGACACGTTACCATGTGACATGACTATATATAGCACATTTACCTATTTAGTAATTACCTAGTATTCCAGGTGCACTTCTAATTAGCTCTACCTATTTCAACTCTTTACTAAACGACAAAATTTTGGACCATTCTAAATTGAAAGCATTTGCAGCCGACACACTTAAATGATTGGCTATGTCTGCTGAAAGGTAGAAAACATTGTGGGAAAAGGAGAAAATGCTAGTTCCCAGCATTTTCTCCTTTTTCCACAATATTTTCGAAAGCCTTCCTCCACAAAGTCGTAAAGATGCAGAATTTTTGGTAAAGAGTTAAAGACAGTTTTATATGCCTTGTTCAAAAAACATAACAAAATATTGTCAAGTTCTTAACGCCAGGACAAGCTATCTGATTTGTTGGGAAGAAAGTCCCTGCCAATCAAATGGCTAGCCTTTAAATAAGAATGGAATTTAGATTGGTTTGTAAGTGTATGGTCCAATAAGCTTTTACATACAAAGTAGATCAGTATTTCTTTGTTTGAATAAATTTCAATAAAAAATTCAGAGTACCAACCATGGCAACAGCTAGCCTATTCTTATTTGTGTATGTCCAATTATTTCTTTTATGGGTTTAGCCAGTACAAGGCTGGGACTCCCGTGCCTTGCCAAAGGACACTCCCAGGTGACCGCCCGACTGGATGGGGCCGGGATTTCCAGATTGCAAATCCAATGTTGTTTGCATAATGTCACGGACACCCGCTTATGTACCAAGACCAATTTCAAAGAACATAATAGTTTTACGTTGCATCTATTTAGCGTCGGATATTTGGGGAAATTCCGGCTAAATCAGTTTTGAAATAACTCAGTACCTCCTGTGACAAGCTTGCTGCAGACGACATAGAAAGCACTCTTGTAATATATGTGAGCTATTTTCTGTGAAAAGGGGGCTTAATGCATCTGCAAAAAGTATCAACCCAAGTCAGCCTGCGCAGTCCGCGCAGGCTGACATGGGTCGAAACTTTTTGCTATTTGTAAATTTTCTGCATGACCAAGGATAATTCTACTCATGATTAAGTCGTTTGTTAGACAAAATAAAATTCAATGGATCAATAATTATGTGATGACTTGCCTGGTATAATGGATCACGGAGATACAGTAAGCCATCTGTTCATAAAGAATGGCTGGTGTTGGCTGATGTATGAGGTAAATATGATTCTATACAGGAAACGCATGGAATCATAAGGACGATATGATAAACTGCTATGTTCACTGTTTTCAAACGCTTTTTGCTACAAGACGAGAGAGAGAAAAAAAAGTCGTCTGCAAATTGAATAGAGTTAAAGAGAACTTTTGAAAAGAGTTTTAAAGACAACTTTTGAACATTGCAGTTTTCATCAATGAATTCAACTGGATTTTTCAATATCATCTATGAAAAAAAAAAACAGTAAAAGGTAAAGTTGAGGCAATTACATGCCTTCTCGCACAGTTGAATGGTTGATTGAATCATCGGTGTTTTACGCCACCCTCGTCATTAGTTCGGTCATATTACGGCGAGAACTCGCATAACCATAACTGTTTGTTCCGGGTTTCACTACTATCGGGCTAGGCTAAGGTTCTTTGTGTGTTGTATGCTAACCCCAGCGCCTTGATGAAGATCGAGCCCGGGAGAACTAGGTTTCGATTCCTATACCTTTACCACCGAGCCAGCAGGACCTCTCTCTTACACCAAGTCAAGGGGTATGGAGTTACATTGACCGGTTTTATGAATCCTCAGAACAAGGCCATAATTTAAACATGTATATAGCGTGGGCTGATTTCAATTAGCTTTTCAAATATTTATAGTAACTAGATCAATAAACATTTCGTTTCACACGGAAAAATACTTACACCGTAGTACCGTATGGTGACAAAGGTGTGTATTCTTGTCACAGTCACAATCTTCCTTTACTCTTTGGGCAGTATATGACAGACCTAAATCCGTTGCTTGCAACGATATCTAGGCATAAAGTGCCTCACAACTGTCTTTTCATAACATTGCAAACAGAAAACAGAGTTACTTTAGCTATCTGCTTTTATTTCTCTAACGAAGCAAGAGCTTTGCAATTTCTGTCAGCGAAATCAACAGCAGAAACAAATGTAGACTTGGCCTTCCATCTTCTCAGAAAAAAAAGTGCAGCAGAAATGCCTTATTTCGATTTTTCAAAAAGGACTATTTCGACTTGGAAGCATTCCGTCGTGATGTGACGCCGGAAGCACGGACATAACCTACATAAAATATCTATAGGCCCAGAACTTCGATGAGAAGTAAATCTTAAATTTGGAAATCTGATTTCGTTCGTGGAACTCGCATACATAACTATATTGTATAGTCCAATTTACTTGTGATTGTAACACAAAGGAGAATCATTTAACGGAAAGGAAATGTTTAACTTGACTCTGTACCTAACGACATTCCAAACTGGTCTATTTTGACAGAAGTTACCAACAACAAATTAAGTGTGGCTCAAATGATTTAATTTTTCTTAGAAAATACCCTTTTTTCCAGGGACTCTATATGGCCTGTAACACGCATTCGGACATCAGCGTAAATTGCCGTCTCGGATCAGCCTGTGCAGTCTGCGCAGGCTAATCCGAAACGACACTTTCCGTTTTTATGTAATTTTATGTTTTGTCCAAGTCTACTGTAGCACAAAATCTAATGTAAGTCGTAAAGTGCTGTCTCGGATGAGCCTGCGCGGAGTGCGCAGGCTGATCCGAGACGACAATTTACGCAAATGTCCGAATGCGCCTTTTCGTGTGTTGCAAGCCATTTGTAAACAAGCCAAGCTCTGTTAAAATGAATTTCAACTCTATACCACACATTCAAACCCGAGTTGACCCTAAGGAAAATACTCTTTAAGAACATTGTGAGAAAATGCTGGTAACCTGCATTTTACTCTTTCCCCACAATATTTTGTATCCTATTAGAGATGAATCCTTCCATATGAGCCGTCATCTGCAAATGCTTTCAATTTGGAGCAGTCTAAAATTTTGTCCTCTGATAAATGGTTAATGAATCTGCAAAAAAGTATCGACCGATGCAAGACTTCACAGTCCGCGCAGGATGACCTGAGTCGAAACTTTTTGCTATTGATAATTTTTCTGCATGCCAAAGGCCAAAGGACCAGTCTACCTCCAGATTCAGTCGGTTGTTAGACAAAATGGATTTTATGGATCCATAATTATGTGATGACCTGCTTGGTATAATGCATCACGGATATGCATTAATCCCCCTATTGCCAGAGCACCGTTCAAATAATTGACCTGCAACACGCTAAAAGGGGCATTCGGATCAGCCTGTGCAGTCTGCGCAGGCTAATCCGAGACGACACTTTCCGTTCTTATGCATTTTTCTCTTTCGTGCAAGTCTACTGTAGTACAAAATCGAATGTAGTCGTAAAGTGTCGTGTCGGATCAGTCTGCGCGGAGTGCGCAGGCTAATCCGAGACGACACTTTACGCAAATGTCCGAATGCCCCTTTTCGCGTGTTGCAGGCCATATTATGTCCGCGTTCTATCTATTCAATTGTAATGCTTGTCCAGAATATGTCGGTAAAGGAACATATTTCATTAATTTGCCTCGTGAAACAAAATCGCTGCCTATGAATTTGAAAATAATTGTATAAAATATGGTTAAGTTATACTACATTTATACGAGTGAAAACACTGTGGCAAAAGGACAAATTGCCCTCTACAAGTACTTCCTCATTTGCCACAATGTTTCTACACGTGATCTGCAACTAGACTCGGAAAAAAAAATCGTCCATAAATAGGTGAAAATGTTAATTAGTCCCTTGCAATCGTAACGAGAGAGTTGGAATGGCCTATTTAGATAATGGCTTGTCATTGTTATATACAGGCAATTTAGATTTATTGATTGAAATAACTTGTTCACAGCTGTTACTTTGTCACATGTGTTATCTTGTTGTCAACGGGAACAACTCCACAATGAAATTGAGCCATGCTCTGTGAAAAGGGAGCTTAATGCATTTGCGAAAAAAAAATATCGACCAAGGTCAGCCTGCGCAGTACGCGCAGGCTGACCTGAGCAGAAACTTTTTGCTTGTGGTACATTTTCTGCATGTCAAAAGACCATTGTATCTCATGATTTCATGGAATTATAATGCCTTGATTAATGGCTTGGTATCACGCATTACAGAGATGCATTAAGCCCCCTTTTCACAGAGCACAGCTCAAGTATTTTGTAAATATCAGTTTCTAGGTCAAAGTGATCTTAAATCTTTTCAAGTGTAAACCATGCTATCATTTACATATACTTTTATTTAAAGTACGAGGATTGTGCAAAAATTCTTTAATTTTGGCTCGGATTTCTTTCTAAATGCTAGGTTGTATCAAAATTTCTATGTTCAACCTTCACAGTATTCGCCCACTCCCGATGCACATTTTTTTGCTATCTTAAATTAACACAAATCCAAACAAGAAATATCTTTAAAAAGATACACGCCGTTAAGTTGCCAGCAAACAGACAGGGGCCCTTCGAATAAACCAGTCTACATTTTTGACCACACGGGCCCTTATCATAAACATGTCTGCATTTTTTACCAATCAAAAATTTCTTTTCATTCATTGGTCATCGGACCAAAAAGTAGGTCAAAAGCCAGTAAATTCAGCTACGCCCAAAAAGCAGATAAATATTCTTCTTTCGGTATCTGTTGGAGGCGCTAATACATGGCACTGCCAGAAGAACTCACGGGCCCGTATTCACCAACTATTCTTTGTTTCATTCTTAGTCATATTCCGTAGATTTAGAAAGTAACACAACTTCTGATTGGCTGAACCATGTTATGTTTTGATACTGAGTCTCGGGAACAAAGTGTAGTCTAGCTAACATTTCGTAAAATCAGTTGGAAACCAAGTCTGAAACTTTGG
Organism: Hippopus hippopus; assembly: GCA_946811185.2. NCBI lineage: Eukaryota > Metazoa > Mollusca > Bivalvia > Cardiida > Cardiidae > Hippopus > Hippopus hippopus. The sequence continues at coordinate 22,306,399 of OX328103.1, forward strand.
CAAGACCAATTGTCATATCATTCCACACGTATGTTTATACATGTATTTTCCTCATGTTTTCTTGTACCGGAACTAAGAGAATAAAAGTCTTTGTATTTGACAATTCGGTAATATCAACCGGAAACCAAGTCTGAAACACAATCCCGAGTTTTTGAACGAGGTTTTTGAAAAGATAGTGGGAAAAGAAGAAAATGCTGATAACCAGCATTTTCTCCTTTTCCCACAGTGTTTTCACCCTTTCTCAGACATCTTTCCCTATTTGAACCACGTTTAATTTATCGTCTGCAAATGCTTTCAATACAGACACATCTAAACTTTTGCCGTTTGGTAAAGAGTATTTAAGTCATATCATCAGAGCCTCTACTGAAACAGAGTATACCCTCTATCAACCCTTTTCCTGCTAAATGAAATAAATGAAAATCTCAAGCCGATAGTTAAGACCCGATTGATGATATTTCAAATTTATTTATGTGGAGAAAAGAATCTGCTTATCTGACAGTGTAGATCAATGATCAGACTGCACGTTCTGTGCAGTCTGATCTTGATCTACACTGTCCGCTAAAGGTCAGTAAGTCGCGCTTAGCAGCCTGAGGGTTAAGTCATTTCACCCCAACTCTGGAGACAGGTGTCATCAGGAAGACATATTTTGAACCATTGCTTAGTTCCTTCCATCCTGTTGCACATGCGAATCCTATCAAATATATGCAGTAAAACAGCGCAGTCAGGTGAGAAGCGACAGGAAAGCAAGATAGAATGAGTTTCAAAACATCATGGGCAGTGCTATTGGAAGAGGGGGTTTATCAGTCTTTATAATGCAATACACGAAGCTGGTTGTTGGATAACTACGGATATATTTTTCCTAAAAACCCACCGAATCATGCGGTAGAATGAGTTTGACTGTTTCTTTAACACGTAGAAAATTTATATTTTTATTACAGACTGAAAATACATGCATGAGTAAACAGGTAGAACAGGTATTTGTTAAATTTACCTATGCAGGAATCGAACTTAGGTTTACTTCATGGAATGTTTCAGTCGGTCATTCTGGAAGATTGACAGAGCAAGAATATATAATACATGTACACTAACGCTTAAAAAGACTAAATATCTCGAATTTTGCGACCTGTCTAGTGCTAGACATGGTACCTTCAATATGGACAAGTCATTTGTGTCTCAGCGTTTGTAGTATATCTGTATCGATAGCAAAGAGTTTCGATCATACAGCTGTACAGGCTGGCATGCTTCAGTACTTTTTGCAGATGCATTAAACCACCCTTTCACAGAGCATGCCTCATATCTCAAGGTATCAAAATGGAGCTCAGTTCTTACCATAGCTTCTCTTATGTTTAAAAAAGGAACTTGACGTGCCTACAAACTCAAATGGGCACTTTGAATTAGTCAGAAATACACTCCAAAGCCTTTTTTTCGGCGTAGCTGAATGTGCCTTCTTTTGACCTACTTTTTGGCACTGATAACGAATGAATTAATAGAAATTTGTGATTGGTTAAAATGTAGACATGTGTGTTCTAAGGGACCCTGCCTATTTGCTGGTAAATTTATGTCCTCTATCTTTTTTTTTTAAATATTTCTTCTGGTACGAGTGAGGCGGCAAAATATCACATTATAAATTAGGATCCAAGATAATACTCCGCAGTTTGATTGTAATCGATGTTCAGTGTCACCAACTATAGATCACTAAAGTAGTTCTCGTCATCTTATATGTAAAGGTAAAAAGTCAGTTTGATAGCGTTTGCTATTTAGATAAATAAAATTTTAGTGTGCAGTCAAGTGAGGTTTTGTTTACTCGGTACTGTATAACATCACCCTTATTCCCATTCAGCTCAGATCACAGTGTACAAAAGCCATGTCTGCCCCATATACTAGTATGATGCTTGTCTATGTTTGGGCTTTTTGGACTATGCTTCAATTGCCTGTGGCTCAAATTTGATCCCTAACCTATTCAGTTCCATAGTGAAAACAGAGGCTTTTGCGGACGGCAAAGATCAAGATCAGACTGCACAGAACGTGCAGTCTGATCTATGATCTATACCGTCCGCTTATTTAGTCGAGCTCATAAAGTAATGGTTATTTGGTGTTTAACGCCTTTTTCAACATTATTTCAGTTTTATCGCGGCGGCCAGTGCTCCCACAGATCCGTGCTTCTTTCACCAGTACTTCGCACGATATTACTACCTCAGCACTGGCTCCTTTTTCACATAACCATTGACGAAAAAATGATCAGCGGTGAGAGAGGAATGAACCCTGTCGCAATAACTATTATCAACCCGTGGAAAGACGTTGGCCGAGCTGAGGGATTGGAACCAACAACCCCACCCCCGCACTCAATTAATGAACTCAACTGACTGCGCAACAGCGCCTAGTGTGTGGAAATCCATCTGTGTCTCAGTGGATTGCATTTTCAACTGTCGAAATAGGACAAAATTGAAATTTATTTGGTGCTGCAAAAGTTAATAACTGGATTCTGAGGATTTTCAACATGCTATGACGAATTATTTTGCCTATACCTCCTCCTGACAAACATGGGTAGCAGACGATTTTGCCGCTCGTTGTATAATACGGGGAAAAAAAATCAGCAGTATCAATGGTTTATACTACTAACACGTATAAAAATGTTGCAGTAAAACGAGAAATTACTCGTTACGCTTACCATAATGGTGTAACTCTTGCCATAATGGTGTAACTCTTGTCATAATGGTGTAACGCTTGCCATAATGGTGTAACTTGCCATAATGGTGTAACGCTTGTCATAATGGTGTAACTCTTGCCATAATGGTTTAACGCTCGCAATAATGGTGTAACGCTTGCCATAATGGTGTAACGCTTGTAACGCTTGCCATAATGGTGTAACGCTTGCCATAATGGTGTAACTCTTTACAGGAGGACAAAAATTCTAGATTTCTCCAAAATGAGAGCATCCGCAAACGGTACGAGATGTTGCTAAAATGATCTCATTTAAGGTTTTCTTTTTGGAAAGGCAAGAAAACATTGTAGGAAAAAGAGAAAGTTCTTGTAACCAGCAATCTCTTCTTTTCCAACCAAAATTCTTCTCAAAAGCCTTCTTCCTCGGGATCGTTAAAACACGTCATTATTTTCATATTATTATTATAAAGGGTAAAAAAAAAATTGGTATGCTGCAGAGCGAAAAGATGTCGTCTGCGGGTAACATGTAGCGTACACGTGACTTCGATAATTCAGTTAGTTTTGAAATACATGTACTTCATATCGAACGCTATCAATTACAGGGAAGGGATGGCTTACTCGGGTATCCATGTGTAAATAGACTTAACCCTTTTAGCAAAACGGGCGAAAACATCTGCTTTTGCGGACGGTATAGATCAAGATCAGACTGCACAGAACGTGCAGTCTGATCTTGGATCTATACCGTCCGCTTGTTTAGTCAAGCTTGTAAGTAGAAACGTATTCCTGAGTTTCTTTATCCCTTTGCATACTAAAAAAATTCAATGAAACTTTCCTGCCTACAGTAAAAAAAAAAACCAAGTATTGCAACGTCAAAGTTATTTTTTGGGGAAAAATATCTCCATATCGGACAGTGTAGATCCAAGATCAGACTGCACGTTCTGTGCAGTCTGATCTTGTTCTAAACTGGCCGCATTAGCGCCTTGAGTCGCGGTTGGCAGCCCATGTGTTAAATTGTACATTTTTAGTCGAAGAGAGAGATCGAGTTCATATATTTTTGGTATTGAAAGAGTGAAAATTTAGACATCTTTAAAACTCAAGTTAAAACTTGACAGGAACTTAAAAGTATCAGACGGAAGAAAAAAAAAACACTTCTTTCTGCTCAAATTCGTTCACCGACAATTGACTATCAAATCAGCTGATTTGGCAAGAAGCAGCTCTTATCCTATAAGGCACCAAATAAGTCTTTGTCAAGCGTAAAACTTCATTAAGACAATTGACTGATTGATTGATTGATTGATTGGTGTTTAACGTCGTTTTCAACATTATTTCAGTTATATCGCGGCGGCCACTGCACCTACCCATGCTTTCCTAGTTTCTTTTATCAGTATTCGGCACAACATTCTTTCCAAGCCACTTGCTGCTTTCCCACATAACCATCGTCGAAACAATGGTCAGCGGTGAGAGAGGAATGAATCATTTTGCAATGACTATCATCAATACTCGGAAAGAAATTAGCGAAGCCGGGGATCGAACCAGCGATCTCCCGTTCTCAAGTCATGTGTGCTAACGACTGATCCACCGGGCTCGGCTTCGACTCGTCAAAGTGGAAAGCATTGATGACATTGGAAATTGGTAGGCCGACTTCTAGATGAAGCTGAACTGAAGTTCTCTGAAAGGGTAGAAAAAAAATTGTCGGAAATCGAGAAAATGCTGGTAATCAGCATTTTCTCATTTTCCAACATTGTTTTCGAAACGGTTCTTCTCCATGGTATTTAAAACACGGGATTGTCTAATTGGTAAGGAGTTAAGAAACCGAATTCTAGTGAAAAATAATCCGGTTCGAATTTCAACTAAATGGTGTTCTGCATCCGGCTTTCAAGAGTGTTTTAGAAAAATTACGGCGACATCTCACATGTACGTGTCATTTGATTTCAAGGGCATTATCGAGCAGAGTTCTGCGAAGGATTATTCACAAAAGGGACAATCGTCCCATAAATTTGTAGAAACAAGGGACACTTTCAAATTTAACCCTTTACCACAAAATCCCAACTTTTGACGTCCCTAAGAACGAAAACCTTTTGAAAAGATTGCGGGATAAGGAGAAAATGCTGGGTCACCAGCATTTTCTCCTTTTCCCACAATGTTTTCTGCCCTTTCAAAGAAAAAAAAAAGTCATCTTTTGCGCCACATCGTCTGCAAATGCTTTCAATTTCGACAAGTCTAGAATTTTGTCGTTTGGTAGATTTAATGACACAGCTATACTCAAGACTGCTCAAATTAATTCGAAAGGGACAAAACTTCCGCCTCTATGCACGATGACGGGACATTTTTTATCCCAATTCAAGGAGAAGCTGTCCCAGAAATCTGCCCCCCCCCCCCACCTTGGCAGAACGCTGACTGCATGACCAGTAGCGCCAGCGAGGATGGAACGTTTAGTTTTCACCAACCATTCTTAAGAATGTTCTTAGTCTTACTCTCCAGAATTTTCTAAATTTAAATGTAACAGCGTTTCTGATTGGCTAAACCAAGAATAAGAACGTTCTTATGAGTGGTTGGTTAATAAGTGCCCAGGATATCTTAATTACAATTTCAACGCCTTAACTCGTTAGCAGACGATCTCGGGCTTTAACGGTCTTGGGAACAAAAGCCTTTGAAAACATTCTGAGAACAGGAGAAAATGCTGGTAACCAGCATTTTCTCCTTTTCCCACAATGTTTTCTACCTTATCACAGACAAAATTAATCATTTGAGTTATATTTAATTTGTCGTCTGCAAATGCTTTAAATTTGGACAAGTCTAACATTTTGTCGTGTGGTAAAAGAGTTAATTCTTTATCAGACACCAGATATCGACTTTCCAAACTCGAAAGATTTTTGCAGACGATAGATTAAAAATTTTAACGTGCCCGAAATGATGGGATTTTTCTCGGAAATTGTAGAAAAATATTGTGGGAAAATGAGAAATGCTGATTTACCCACATTGCTCTTCTTTCCACAATGTTTCCAAAAGTGTTCTCGAGAGAAGAGTTCGTATCAGTAGCCAAGATAAAGTGAGTTTTAACCCTTCACCACACAATCCCAAGTTTTAACAACCTTGAACAAGAAGGCCTTGGCAAACATTGCGGGAAAAGGAGAAAAGTGCTGGTAACCAGCAATTTCTCCTTTTCCCACAATCTTTAATACTCTTCCAAAGACTAAATTCAGCCACATTTAATTTGTCGTCTGCAAATATTTTCAACTTGGACTAGTCTAAAATTTTGTCATTTAGTAAAGAGGTAAACCCTTAACTCTTTACCAAACGACAAAATTTTAGACTAGTTGAAAATGAAAGCATTAGCAGACGACAAAATAAAAAAGTGACTGAAAAATTGAAAGTTGTCTCCGGAGGGGTAAGAAAAGATTGTTGGAAAAGGAGAAAATGCTGGTTATCAGCATTTTCTTCTTTTCCCACAATATTTTCAAAAGGCTTCTTTCTCAGGATAGTTAAAAGTCGGGATTGTGTGGTAAAGGGTTAAACTGTTAAATAATGTAAACGGAATTTTATTCAGGCTGATGAATAGCAAGATATTCCGATTTCAAAGTCTCTTAGCAGGTTAAAAAAAATCACCTATCTGACAGAGTAGGTTCAGGTTTAGACTGCACATTCCACAGTCTGCAAAAGTTCATTGAATCGCGCGTAGCGGTCCGACTCTTTACCAAACGACAAAATTTAACCCTTTACCAAACAATCCCTGGTTTTTACGACCCAGAGGAAGAAGCCTTCTGAAAACATTGTGGGAAAAGGAGAAAATGCTGGTAACCAGCATTTTCTCCTTTCCCCACAATGTTTTCTACTCTTCTAAAGTCAAGGTTCAATTTTTGAGTCACGTTTATTTTGTCGTCTGCAAATGCTTTCAGTTTGGACAAGTCTAAAATTTTGTCGTTTGGTAAAGACTTAAGACTAGTCCAAATTGAAAGCCTTATCAGACGACAGATTCAATGTAGCTCAAATGATGACGTTTGCCCTAGAAAGGATTGAATACATTGTGGGAAAAGGAGGAAATGCTCGTTACCTGCTTTTTCTCCTGTTATCGCAGTGTTTTCAAAATCCTTTTCTACATGCTTTTTTACAACTCGGGATTGTGTGGTAAAGGGTTTATAGGGTTTGGTATATAATAACAGAACCATAATATGAATCCAAACACAATCTACCCAATTTTGACTGCAAGCGGTACAACTGTCCATATATTTGAGTCATGCTCTGTGAAAAGGGGGCTACATCTACAAAAAGTATCGACTCATGTCAGCCTCGCAGTCCGCGCAGGCTGACCTGTGTCGAAACATTTTGCTTCGGGTAAATTTTCTGCATGTCATAGGACCATTCTACCTCAAGACCCAGTTGATAGTTAGACAAAATGGATTTTATGGATCCAGAATATTGTCATGCATCACGGGGATGCCTTAAGCCACCTTTTGTCAGAGCATAGCTCATTATATTATCATTTGGGTGCTATAAGTAGGCCTATGGTTTTAATGCCGTTTTCAACGTTAGGCTATTACAGTAATATCGCCGTGGCAAATACACCTGTCCATATTTTCCCGGAGTTCCTTTAACCAGTACTTCGCACAACATTCTTTCAAAACCACAGGCTGCTTTCCCGCATAATGATCATCGAAATACTATTCAGAAGAGAGCAAGGAATTCACGATTCCTGTAACGCTGATTATCATCAACCCCGGGAAAGAACTTGGCCGAGCTGCACCAGGGATCGGACCAGCGACCCCGAGTTCCAAGCCCTTTTCATTATCGACTTATTGACCGTGTCTGTCACTTGCAAAAGGTCTCTACTACATGTATGTAACCGACTTTAATTTACTTGTTTGTTCTTAGAAATCATGAAACTATTGTTAAAGAAATGATGATAGCTATGGTTAAGGGGGTAGTTCTATTAAAATTGTAAGCAATCTTTTTTTTTTTATCCGATTTCAACAAATAAATAATTTGAAATGAGTGTGAGAAGGATTAAATTAGTAAAAGTGAGCAAAGGGTGAAACTCCACGTTCTGTATCTCAAAAAGAGTCAATATCATACCTAGATTATAATCTGCATAGATCTATGTACATCCAAATATGTTACGAAAGCTATAAACCTGCTCTTGTGAAATCGTATTCCTTCTTTTTAGAATTATGTCACGCTATTCCACTAAGCTTGATAATAAAAAACATCAAAGACGACAAATCATGAACTGTCCCATACAACGAATTTTACCAACTAATGTATAGCCTGTCAATAATCCATTGCGAAATATTAAAATGTGCGGAGCATTTTGACCAGGGTTATTTTACAAGTACACCGTAGGCAAATCTTCCGGGTTTTGGCTTGGTGTTGCCAGGGTCGCTGTGGCTGAACAGAGCTGTATTCGAAGCCGTTATTTCGAGTTAAAATTGTGGTATTTTTTGTGACAACTGTATGGCTGAAGTGCAGAATGAATTATTTAGCGCTTCTAATCATTTTCCTGTACTCGATTACTAGAAAAAGCTTGCAAATGTGAAAATATATGAAGTGTTACACTGGAATAATTTGTGAATTTTTACCCGATAGGCTGATATACTCACTGTATAGTAGAATGGAAAGTGAGGGGGTTTTTTTTGTTTAAACCGTTCGCGTTCACGATTAGATTAAATCCGGAAAAAGAAATTTATTTAGTTTTCTTATACTATCAACGCCAGATGTTTCGCGTGATGCTATTCATTTTGTAGTGAAAAGAGGAATCTCTTCATCAGGTAGATCGTGCAACTAAAGTAAAATGCCAGTGCTTACTGAAAAACCAGTTCCTCGAGCCAAGTCTACATACTATACACCACTTGTCACAGTAGGACCACAGAAAGAAAACAAAAATATGAAGAAGAAAAAGAAAGTAAAGAAAATAAAATTTAAGAAACAGTTTGTATCACTGACATCAGTTACAGACCTGGAGAAAGACAGTAACACTAACAGACCTACGTTGAGAGATGAACAGTTTTTACAGAGATTGAGTGAACGATCAGTTTCAAGTATCAGTACATTGAATAACTTTTATAAACCTGCAGGAATACAGCCTATAGAAACAGCATCTAACTCAAAACTACCAGCGTTGAAGTCTCCGACACCGACACCATCTACATCCAATCTATCTGGCATGCCTCCGCCATGTACACCACGACTTTCATCAGGTTGTCGTCTTCCTGTAACTCTTCCAAGTAATTTACAACCATCTGCTCATGAGCGACGTAAAAAGCTGCCAATACTGTCTGCAATTAAGCCGGAGAATGAGAAGGCTGAAAAAGAAAGATTTATGAGAGCAAGTTATAACTACAATCCTTTTTTCATTTACCGGTTTCCAGCTGATTCAGAAACTCTAGAGAGACATGGGGTACCATCCGACAAGTATTTAAAACAGGTGAGTATCAATATAAGATGAAGGTTGCTACATATTGAAAAAAAAAGCCTGTTACTTTTCAAATGATTCAATCAAACCCGTCTTTGATATCTAACCAATCAGTGTAAAACCCCATCATTCAAGCCATATTGTTTTCTACAGACGCTTTCAATTTTGTCAAGTCTGAAATTTTCTTGTTTGGTAAAGAGTTATTATCATCAGTACGGTCTGGTTATAAATGATGTATGTCTTTACTTTGTGAAACAAATTAGCAGCATTTCAGTTTGAATAGATACATGTCCTTGTTAACCCTTTACCACACAAGGACAAGTTTTAATTACCCTAAAGAAGAAGTCTTTTGAAAACATTGTGGGAAAAGGAGAAAATGCTGGTAACCAGCATTTTCCCCTTTTCCCACAATGTTTTCTACTCTTCCAAACACATATTTCAATTTTTGAATAATTTTTATTTTGTTGTCTGCAAATGCTTTCAATTTGGACATGTCTAAAATTTTGTTGTCTGGTAAAGAGTTAAATATTGATAATCAGGGTAGCTGGAGTTGTACACAAATAGCTTGTTTTACTAGTAGAAAAGAGCATTTTCTTTTCTTTCCTGAACATATTTCAGGATTGTGTGGTAAAGGGATACAAGCTAACTGCAAATAGAAGAGCCTCTGTTACAGATCATTTTCACTAACTGTAACAATTTTTTCTGGCCCTACTATCATGATAAATAAAATCAGGGATTTTCTTACTTTCTCTCACTAGGGGCCTGGGGCTCTTGAAATTGGGAAAATAGCTATATAAATCTAGGAAACTGGAAAGTGATGCAATGTTAAAGCAAAGAAATACTTGTATCCTAGATGCTTTATTACAGCTAAGTGTAGCAGACCAGTTCCAATGTAATGTGCAAATAGGTCCCATATTGGAATTCATTTTAGCTTACAACAAGCCATAGTAAGGAAGGAAGCTTTTTGAAGCAATATGGAAATGGAGAAAAATGTTAACCACCTTTTTTTGACTTATTTCCACAGGATAAATCCCTATTTTATACCCACATTCAATTTGATGTCTGCAAATTTTTTAATGTTGCCAATTCTAAAAATCTGTCACCTGGTAAAGAAGTGGAGGAGCAGTTATTCAACAATAATTTATACGAAAAGATTCATAAAGCAAGTATAAAGCAATAATAGCATGGTTTATCTTTTTATCCTGTAACACACAATCCCATGTTTTGACAATCCTGAGGAAGAGGTCTTCTAAAAACAATGTAGGAAAAGGAGAAAATGCTGGTCACCAGCATTTTCTCCTTTTCCCATCATGTTTTTTATCCATTAAAAAAAAAAACCAAACCAGTTGAATCATGTTTAATTGATCATCTGAAAATACTTTAAATTTGGACAAGTCTGAAATTTTGTGGTATGGCATAAGAGTTAAAGGAGCAGTTATTCAAAAATAATGTAAGATTGTGTTTATTAAGCAATTACAAAGCAATTAAAACATGTCTTATCTTTAAATGTTAAATGGTATGGTAGGTTTCAACTCTTCACCAGACAACAAAATTTTAGAATCCCCTAAATTGGAAGCATTTGCAGATGACATATCAAATATGTTGCAAATGATGAGATTTATCTTCAAAAAGGGTAACAAACATTGTGGGAAAAGGAGAAAATGCTGTATCAGCATTTTCTCCTTTTCCCACAATGTTTTCGAATGTCTTTATTCTGTGTGTCATTAAAAATAAAGATATTGTTTGCTGAAGAGTTAAATTCAAAATCAATGGGTGTGATATTTATTGACTTAGTGTATGTCAATGGGTATTATCTATATAGATCTATTCTCTGAGGCAAATAAATTTTGGAGCCCTTTTAGCAGAAAACATCCTGAAAAAATAGAGAAATGCTCTTTTTGACCAATTTTTCAACTTTATCACAATGTTGATATGCTGATACACGGTGAGGTCAAGGTTTATTAGCTTTATTTGATTTTATTTTTTCATTGTAAGTGTCTAAACTCTTAGGTTAATTAATGAAATGCAGTAGCTATGTAGTAATGGGTTAACCTTCTGACGCCGACCACAACAGTAATTGGTAGGTTTGACGACAATGTAGACTGAGATCAAACTGTGCAGACTTATCTTAGATGTGCAATATTTTATAGGTCGGGGCATATTCTAGCAGAGGCCATTTGTTACAATTCGTTGGCGGGTTCTGTTCTACTGACTGACTACTTCATGTATTTAACCCTTTACAGCACAATGCTGACTTCTAATGACCCTGGAAAAGAAGCACTTTGAAAACATTTTAGGAAAAGGAGGAAATGCTGGTAATCAGCATTTTCTCCTTTTCCCACAATGTTTTCTACCCAGTCAAAGAAAGATTGCACCATTTTAGCCACATTGAAATAGTTGTCTGCAAATGCTTTCAATTTGGACAAGGCTAAAATTTTGTGGTCTGGTAAAGGGTTCAAGACTGTCTGTGGGTTAACGAATACCGGTATGTCTTTTATGCAACTTGTTTGATGAATCGTCACCACTTTAAAGCTCAAAAGAACTGAAGATCTTTCATACTGAAACGATAACAATGTAGAGTGTCATTGGGATGAATATCCATCAAACAGTTAACACTGATGTTGGATATATTATTGGTGGCCCTCTGGAAGAACACTGGGTTTAATCCTATACCAAACAATGCCATCTTTTAACAACCCTGAGGAAGAAGGCTTTTGAAAACTTTGTGGCTTTTGAAAACTTTGTGGAAAAAGGAGAAAATGCTGGAAACCAGCATTTTCTCCTTTTTCCCACAATGTTTTCTATTCTTTCATGTACAGATTTCTTGTTTTGATCAAGGTTTATTTTGTTGTCTGTAGACTCTTTCAATTTGGACAAGTCTAAAATTTTTTCATTTGTTCAAGAGTTAAGGCAACTTCATGATGCATTGTTCCAAGTAGGTTTTTGCATTATATGGTTCCATTTTGTCCAAATACTGGCTGGATCATAAGGTTGAATGGTCCTTTGACATGCATAAAATTTACCGATTGCAAAAAGTTTCTACTGCGCAGATTGCAATTAGTCAATCTCTGTTGCAGATGCTTTTAATTTAATCACCTGTTCACAGGTCATGACTCTTATGTTTTGGACCATGCTCTTGCAACAGGGGGTTTAGTACATCTCGTAGATGCATTTTACCAAGCAAGTCATCGCATGATTATAGATCCATAAAATCCATTTTGTATTTATAACAACTGACTGAATCCAAAGGTAGGCTAGTGTTTTGATATACAGAAAATTTACCAAAAACAAAAAGTTTTGACCTAGGTCAGCCTGCGTGGACTCCACAGGCTAACCTGGGTCAATACTTTTTTGCAGATGCATTAAACCACCTTTTAACAGAGCATGGCTCATTTGTTTCAGTCTTTTCTACCATCACAAGTCCCAGTATTCTCTGGTTTCATGGAAAGTTAAACAAAGTGCAATACCCCCTAACTCTTTACCAGAGGACATAATTCTAGTCTAGTCCAAATTCAAAGCATTTGCAGATCTATGCCAATGTGGCTCAAATGGTGGTAATTGTCTTTGAAAGGGTTGAAAAAGACGGTGAGAAAGGGATAAAATGCTGGCAACCTACATTTTATCCCTTTTCCACAAAGTTTTCAAGAGCTAAATTCCTCTGGGTCCCGGAAAAATGATGTTGATTGGTACAGGGTTAACCCTAACCCTTAGAGCAAGGAAAAAACCAAACAGACATTTTCATCCTAGAAAGATGACCCAAATAATTGCAATTTCATGGTTGCTTTTTTCTACAGTGTTTCAGCAAAGCGGACAGTGTAGATCACAGATCAGGCTGCACGTTTTGTGCAGCCTGATCTTGATATACACTGGCCGCAAAGGCAACTGTAGTTGTGAAAGGCGCTTCAAGAGTTAAGATATTGTCTATGGAGTAGATGCAGGGTCTGAAGGCTGTCTCACTATGATCTTTATATTGCATGTTAAGACACAGTAAAACCTTTTTCTTCGATGAATATATGGTTTCACTTTTCTTAACTCATTGCCAAACAACACAATTGTAGGCTGGTCTGAATTGAGAGCATTTTCAGTCTACAAAATAAATGTGGCACTAATGATGGGACTTGTATTAAAAAGAGTAGAAAACATTAGTGGAAAATGAGAAAATGCTTGTTACAAGCGCTTTCTACATTTTCCACAATGTTTTCAATGGCGGACTATCTCAGGCTCTTTAAAACTGGGTATTGTTTTGTAAAGGGTTAATTAACTCATACCACACAAAAAAACAACTGCATACATACCAGTGATAGATCGTATAGTTTAAACATTTAAGCCAGCATACAGAAAAATAGGGACTTTTAGAGGTGGCATACATCAAGATCAGACTACACAGAACATAATAGTCTGATCTTGGATCTTTACTGTCCACTTGTTTAATCAAGCTTATGAGATAGTCATCTTTCTAAGTTTTAGTACTTTGTATTATAAGCTGTCAATAGAAGTTGAGTTCACAATTACGGCACAGAAATAGTTTTTAAAAAATAGAGTATATATGGAGAAACTGCTTGTAACAAGCAATTGCTCAATTTCCCATACTGTTTTCACAATCAAAAACAAAGACAATTTCCTTTCCTTAAAATATTTTTCCTTAAAACAATTTTTTTCTTGTTAGTTGCTTGTCTATAGACCTCTATGTAATGTGTTTCATCCTTTACTAGGTAATCCCGTGTTTCAATGACCCAGACAAAGAGGGCTTTTGAAAATATCATGGGAAAGGGAGAAGATACTGGTAGCCAGCATTTTCTCTTTTTCCCCCACAATATTTTCTTCCTTTTCACAGACAAATCTCTTCACTTGGTCCTCATTCAGTTCATTGTCTGCAAAAATGCTTTCAGTTTGGATGGTTCTAAATTTTGTCGTCTGATAAAAAGTTAAGACTTACAATATTATCATGAGAATAAACAAAAATATTGTATGATGCATGGATTCAAAATTAATGGAGAATTCAAGAAACCATTTGTGTGTCATTAGTAGACTGTAAGAAATTTCCTCAATTAGCTACCATATTTTGAAAATTGATGTGCAAAAAATGTAATAAGATACTGGTATAAGGAATAGGTTAAATCTTCCTCTTGTGGAATATTCTAAACCACAGTCGTAGTTATTCAAAATACGTTATCAAAAAAGAAACGATGATGCAGTCAAAAAAGAGTGCTGTTGTAGTACATACTTAGTAAACAGCAAAAAGTTTAAGTTTCTAAATATTTTAAACTGCTGTTTTCTTTAAATGTTGTTGTTTATCATAAAACATGCAATCTGGATCAGATTTGTATATGTAAAGGGTAAGGAAAGTTCAATACGTAAAGACACAGAAGATCAAAGTGTACATAACATGCAATATGCAGAACTCTGATGTCATTAAATCGTTAATGTTTGATGGCTGGATTGGAATCTGTTTCAGTGTATTAGAAGTCCTTTTTTAATCCTTTACCAAACAAGCCCAAGCTTTTTTTTATTTTCAGGGACAGGGTTTTGAAATCATTGTGGGAAATGTTTAAATCTTCCTCTTGTTGTAAACCACAGCATTTTCTCCATTTCCTACAGAGTTTTCTACCATTTCAGAAAAACTCCATTTTTGGGCCACATATAATTTTCGTCTGTACATACTTTTAATTTGGACAAGACTAACATTTTGTTGTCAAATTAAAGAGCAAAATGATAGTATATGATATGCATGAACATGGGATATACATCCAAACACTATCACATATTGCATGTTGGGTAACTTGTACAATGAGATAAAGGTAGAATTGTATTGCAGGAACAGCTAGCTCTCTAGCAAGGCTTGATTTACATACGGTACTTTCTACCAAACCATCCTGTGTAGCATTACTTTCCCTTCCCAGATCTCTCAAGCATGAGACTAAATATAAATTTTTTTTTTTTGGAAAAAACACAGATTAAAGCAACTGAAGCATGTTGGTATCTAAGCTATGCCACCAAATGTATCAATGCATCAATTTAACAAACAACAAAATGTTG
Source organism: Hippopus hippopus (assembly GCA_946811185.2). NCBI lineage: Eukaryota > Metazoa > Mollusca > Bivalvia > Cardiida > Cardiidae > Hippopus > Hippopus hippopus. The sequence continues at coordinate 22,321,502 of OX328103.1, forward strand.
GACATGTCCAAAATTGAAAGCATTTTGCAGATGACAAGTCAAATGTAGCTCAAATGATGAAATTTGTCTCACATACAGGAGAAAATGCTGGTTTCCAGTAGCTTTCTCTCTCAGGTTTGTTACAACTCGGGATTGTGTGGTACAGTAGTAGAGGGTTTATTAAAATGTCAATCCTAGCACTGGAAAGACTTAAAATTTTTCTTAATTTCTACAACGGGACTAGTACCAAACTGCATTGTTATGTACATTACACTGGAATGTTCTCCATAACATTTTCCTTTCCAATGGCCTCAAAAGGGAAACTTGTTTCAACATAATTTGGGAAAGAAAACTGTGTAAAGCAACTAGAGTATGGCAGGTGTCAATATCCATCCTCTGACACCAAATGTAATGTGTATCAGCTTAGGATGTCTTTCAAGTACTAGACACAAAGCATGTTGCTTTTACCAGACAACAAATTTTTAGACTTATCTAAGATGAAAACATTTGTAGATAACAATTTAAAGGTGGCAGAAATGATTGAGCTTTTTATGATGGGGAAGAAAACATTGTGTGAAAAAGAGAAAATGCTGATAAAAGGTTTATTAATCAAACAGACTTATACCAAATTGGAGCGCTGTAAAATTTGTTTTTATTCAGTGGTACAGAGTTTGAGCTTTGTAAAATCTTGGACTGTTGTTTGAGTGAATTGGTCGTTTTTGTTCATTAAGCCATAGAATGCTGAATAAACCTATCAAACATTTTCATCCTAGAAATAGGACCTAAATCTTTGCAACTTCATGCTTGCTTTTGCCTACGGTGTTTCGGCAAAGCAGACAGTGTAGATCAAAGATCACATTTTGTGCAGCCTGCTCTAGATCTACATTGGCCACAAAAGCAACTGTGGTGGTGAAAGGTGCTTTTAGGGTTAAGAAACTTATAAAAATCACATATTTCATGTGTACACTCTTGAGGCCACATTTAGGCCATACAAAATAGGACAGTGTAGGTTCACATAGCAGCACTTAGATTAACCTAGATTAATTATTAAACTAATCCTATTATTCTCCTATCATTCACCAGTATTTGATCAAGTACAAATCGCCGTTTAATTACTCAATAAATGTAACAAACACGTACTTAGTTCATACAAAGGACTTACTGTTGCAAGGTCAATGCTTTTTTGTCAGAATTTGTTTGAAAAATTTCAGAAAATGTAAAGATCAAACTCCACATTATGAAAGTGCAGTCTGATCTCCATCCTATACTATCCATTTGTCAAATATTTTGGCCATATAAGATTTGCTATGCACAATTTTTTCTCTTGCCAAAAAAGTTTCAAAAAATTGTCCACCCATAGTGATATGCATCTTCTCAAGCCAAGATGACAGTCATTAAGTAGATCTACGTAGTGATCGTCACCTTGGCTTGCGAAGATGAGCGATATGCTGAAATTCATCTTGACATTTTACCAAAGTTTCCTGAGAAAATCATGGTATAAATTCTTTACTGAGCGACAAAATTTTAGACAGGTCTAAACTGAAAGCATTGGCAGGCGACAAATCAAATGTTGCTCAAATAATGAAATTTTTCATTAAAATGGTAGGAAACATGGTGGGAAAAGGAGAAAATGCTGGTTACCAGCATTTTCTCCTTTTCCCACAATGTTTTCAAAAGTCTCCTTCATCAGGGTTGTTAAAACTTTGGATTGTGTGGTAAAGGCTTAGTCAAGTTTTTTTTGGGGTACAGAAGTTTTTGACCTAGCTGGGTAGCTCAGTGGTTAGTGTATCTGACCCATGACCTGGAGGTTGTGGGTTCGATACAAGGTTGCTGCGAATGTTCTTTTCAGCAATTTTTCGCCTCTCACCTCTGATGCAAGTGAGAAAAGTAGTCAGTGGCTTTGGAAAGAAAGTTGTGTCAGTACTGGTGTGAGAAAGCCAGGAAACACATGGGTGCATCACTGATCACCATGAAATGACCCAAGCTGTTTAAATGGCGTTAAACTCCAATACAAACCAAACAAAAACAGTTTTTGAACAAATTACTTTTTTTCCATCTCAAAATTATATCTGTCATGCTAACATGATGGCATTTGTATTTTAAAGGTTAGCAAACATGATGGCAAAAATAGAAAAAGCAGCATTTTTGTCCTCTTGCCTCAATGTTTTTAAGGCTTACCTCCTTAAGTTTGTAAAACTATTTTATTGTTTGGTAAAGGATAAATAACATTATATTTTTCCTCCCAGGCCATCCTTATAATGGAGATAGCAATTCAACGTTATGGCAGTTATGAGAAATTTGAAGAGCAGACCGGAGGGAAAATTATACAACGAAGCAACATTGTAGCTCTCATTCAACGATACTTAAAACGTGAAAATATGGAGCGAGAAATAATGGTGAATTTGTCTGAGGACTTGTTGTCGCGCGGGTCTATGACTCGTGTGAAAGGAAAGCCGACATTAAATGTCCGAGTTGTGAATCTCAGAGAATATTGGGTTGAGGGCCTACTTAGACATGAAATAGGTATGTACCTGTATGTATGTATGTATGTATGTATAATAACCCTTTACCACGCAATCCAGAATTGTAATGACCCTGATGGAGAGGTCTTTTGAAAACACTGAGGGAAAACAAGAAAATGCTGGTAACCAGCAGCATTTTCTCTTTTTCCCACAATGTTTTCTTCCCTTTCCTAGAAAAATCCGGTCATTTGAGTCACATTAAATTTGTCATCTGAAATTGCTTTTATTTGAACCAGTCAACAAATCTGAGTTTGTCGTTTGTAAAGGGTTAAGATTGATGGAATCTTAGAAAAAAAAATCTACAGACTGAAACCATTAGATTTTGAAAATTATGATTTTGATTTGAATCCCTGAGTTTGAATGAGTACAAAAAATGCATGATCCTTTAGAAAACAATCAAATATTCTAGTGACCAGTATTTTCTCCTGTTCACACAATGTTTTCTACATCAGATCTTTTGAGCCACATTTTATAATTTATATATCTTGATTGCAAATGCTTTCATTATGGATGAGTCTAAAATTATGGAGCCATGCTCTGGCTAAAGAGGGCTTAATCCTTCTCTGTGATGCATTATACCATGCCAGTCATCACATAATTTTGGGATACCAGTACATATTATCCATTTTCATACAACACGTTACTGCATCCTTGGGTAGAATGGTCGTTTGACATGCAGAAAATCGACCAAAAGCAAAAAGGAATCTGCACAGGTCAGCCTGTGCAGATTGCACAGGCTAACATGGATTAATACTTTTTGCAGATGCATTAGGCCCCCTTTTCACATAGAATTGCTGTTTGATATTGGGTAAAAGGAGAAAGAGCAATCGATTACTAAGTTAGTGAGTAGAAAGGCATATATATGCTGATTGTAGACTAGTTCTAAGTTTCTAAGAAATCACAATAAACAATCTCCAGTCTCAAACAACCAGATAGCTTTTATCCATTAGAGACTTATTTATCCTATTTTCTGTGAAAATACAACTTTTTATGCCCTTGCAGTGCACCGTTACAGAAATATTGATGGAAAAAGGAACAGTATTCCCCCTTCATACACCATATTTTCCATACCATTGAACAACGTCTTGTGGGTATCTCTAAATGTAACCCATGCAGTCATTGATTAAAATGTCTTGCTGCTACAATTTCATGGGTTTAAGATATTTTGGTCTTCATTTACAGCCCCAATAGCTGTCAAAAATAAACAAAGCAAGTGTTAATATGCATTTAGAATTTAAATCATCTGTTATTGTATGATCAGTCCAAGTGTTAGTAGCCGGCATAAAAAATAGTATTAAAAGTAGGTCAAAAGTTGACGGGTCAGTCTATCTTTTGTTTACTTTAAACCTGAATTTTAGATTAATTTTTCTGCTAGAGACTAACACTTGGACCAACCTTACAATAATAGACTGTCATCTTCACTATAATTTCCATAGGTGTGATTTAAATTCAAATGCACTTTGACACTTTGTTTACTTTGGCAGCTCCTGGTCCTTTAACTCTTTACCACACAATCCCGACTTTTAATGACTCTGAGAAAGAAGCCTTTTGAAAACATTGTAGGAAAGGGAGAAAATGCTGGTAACCAGCATTTTCTCCTTTTCCCACAATGTTTTTCTACCCTTCCCAAGACAAATTTCAATTTTTGAGCCATACTTATGTTGTCGTCTGCAAATGCTTTCAATCTGGACTGGTCTACAATTTTGTCGTTTGGTAAAGAATTAAGTACATGTGGAAATCTTTGGACATCTGAACTGATTTTTGAGATTGATACCTCTAGAAACCTAACTTTCAGGTAGATATAGCTCTAGGTAGTTGTTTGAGAAAAAAAAATGAAATCAACATAAAAATTCATAATTTTATAACTACTTTTCCAGGAACCCACTATCTACGAAGTATGAACAATAAATACCAAGAATGGTATAACTGGCGAGTACGTAAGGACCTAGGTTTAAAACCAGCCAATCCAACGGAGGAAGGACTTGCATCTCTTCATAGTGTTTTATTTCGTAAAGACCCGTGCCTGTGGCGTGCAGCATTATTGTACTATACTGCCTACAAGGCTGCTTTTCTTTCCCTAAAGGAACTTTTCAGGGATTTAGGACAGTTTGTGAGTGATCCTTGTACGCGTTGGGATTACTGTATACGTGCCAAAAGAGGACAATCTGATACGTCAGTACCAGGTAGGTGGTCAGTGAGCTTGCCCTGCTTGATTTTTAACTCTTTACAAAACAGCAAAATTTTAGACTTTTCAAAATTAAAAGCAGTTTGCAGATGCAGAATTAAATGTGACTCAAAACTTGAGATTTGTTTTTGGAAGGGTAGAAAACATTGTGGTGAAAGGAGAAAATGCTGGTTACCAGCATTTTCTCCTTTTTCCACAATGTTTTCAAAAGTCTTCTTTCCCAGGGTCGTTAAAAGTCTGTATTGTGTGGTAAAGGGTTAATGGAGTTTACATCATAATTCTGTTCTTTGTGCAGCCAGTTCATTTACAAAGACATCAAACCACAATATGTGGTAGATCTAAAAACAATCCTTTGATACATGTATATATGCCATTCTCTGGCAAAAGGGGGCTTAATGCATCTATGTGATCCATGGTACCAAGCAAGCCATCATATACATATTGATCCATAATATCCACTTTTTTTTTACACCAAATGGAATCATGAGATAGACTGGTCCCTGGACATAGTTATTACAGAAAACTGATCAATTACAAAAAGTTTCAGCTCAGGTCAGCCTGCATGGACTGCGCAGGCTGACCTGAGTTGATACTTTTCGCAGATGCATTAAGCCTCCTCTTCACAGAGCATGTTTTTAGAATTTACTCTAGAAAATAACAAGTTTTAGGCTTGTCAAAATTTACAGCATCTGCAGATGACAAATACAATATGGCTTAATTAATGGAGATTGTTCCTGAAACCTTAGGATTGTTTTTGCTATGCTGGAAGTGTCAGTGATAAGGCTAGAGAAAACTCTTTTCTGGACATAATATTATGCAATTGAGTAGATCAGAAAAAAAAAAAGAATGGTGCTTTGGCATTTCCATGATACATTTTACCAAGGATGTCATCACATAATCATGGATGCGAAAAATTCATTTTGTCCAACTACAGACTGAGGTAGAATGGTGCCTGGACATGCAGAAAATGTACCCATAGCAAAAAGTTTTGACCAATGTGAGTGCCCCTTTTCACAGAGTATGGCTCAGTTTGGTATTTATTTATTTATTTATTTATTTATTTCAGGTGCATTTTGTAAAGATCAAGTATATCTAGATGGTGCTCTTCAGCTTTTGAAAAACAGAAAACGTATAGACTTTCACCTCCTGGTGCAACTTGGGAAGATTTCCTACGAGGACATAGATAAGCTAGAACTGTTGGGAGATTTAGAACATACCAGAATTCCATTTTTCATGCAAGATCTCACGGCTTACCATAAGTACCTTGATAGAATTTGTGAGGCCAATGGACTAACCAATGAAGTACTTGAAGAAGTGTGATGACGAATCTCCTTCAGGGACACCATCACCAACAGATGGCATTTTTCATTTTGCAGCAGACCACTTTTGTAAACATTTTTGCAAAAGGAGAAATTGTGTTTTAAGATGCAATTGCTCCTGTTTCCACCATGTTTGGAAAGTAGCCTGTTGTAGGGCATAATACCTTGGGTCTTCACAGAGCTCAACAAACTTTTTTTTTGGTACAATCAATGCCAGCTTCTTTGTTTGACAAGTGTCTGAACAGTTTAACTCTTTAACAATACATGTATTTCTTTTTTTCAGCACGGGCCATAGTCTCATCCATGGAACATTTTCACAAAGGAAAATAAACATACTGTCAATGATCTCATAAAGGAATCCTGGACTAATAGAAAGCTTTTGAAGACAAGGTCACGAATGCTCAAATTTTAACTAGATCTTGACTATGAGACAATCGGGAAAACATAATGACAGATACTGGCTATTATGAGCACTTTCTTCACCCTTAAGCTGCGAAGCCCGACTCGCTAACCTTTTGTGGACAGTGTAGATCAAGATCAGACTGCACAGAACGTGCAGTCTGATCTTGGATCTACACAGTCCAATGGGGAGATATTTTTCTCCAAAAAATTAGTTTGAAATAAGATAATTCGGGATTTTACTATTGGCTTGAAAGTTTTATTCAAGTTATTCTGCAGGATAAGGGTTAATTTTTGACACTATTTTCTAGAATGGCATCAATAATTAACTGAATGTAAGAAATGTAACAAGAGCTTTATACTCCATTAGTGCCAAAGAAAGTGTTATGGGTCACAAGTAAAATATTGTGAGCAATGGAAAGCTATTGTTCTCTTCGCTTTCAACCAAATTCTGCATCAATTATAGTAAATAAAGAAATAATTATTTGCAGACATTTTTGACTCACCTGAGTATGTAGTGCTCAAGGTCACTTATTGTTGTTGCACACCATCTGTCCTCAGTCCATATTGGTCTGACATCAGTTGGGTCAACAATTTTTCAAAGATTTTTCCCAGTAATGTGTCCAATTATGCTGAAATTGCCCAGCCCCGGTACCTCAGTCAGTGGCTTACAGGACTTGAGAACAGGAGGTCGCTGGTTTGATCCCCGGCTCGGCCAATTCCTTTCTTAGGATTGATGATAGTCATTGTGACACGATTCCTTTCTCTCTCACTGCTGTTCATTGTTTCAACGATGGTTATGTGGGAAAGCAGCCAGTGGCTTCAGAGAATATTGTGCGGAATACTAATAAAAGAAACTCCAGGAAAGCATGGATAGGTGCATTGCCCGCCACTATATAACTGAAATAATGTTGAAAACAGCATTAAACACTATACAATCAGTCAGTCAGTATGCTGAAATTTTATTTAACTAGCTTTGCAGGAAAAAAGGTTGCTGAGGTTATATATATCAGGGGACAAGTAAGGCAGCCAGTGCTAAATGTAGCAAAAATCTTTTTAAAAAAATCCTGTCCTCTAGATACCAAATATTTAATTTGGGCATAAATAATTAATACAGGATCTTCAAACAGTTATCTTTGGCCTGTTTTTGGACTGATAAAAATTAGCCCCTTCCATCTCAAAAGGAACACCTTCCTTCTCTAAGGCAGGAGATCAGCCAAAGCTTTAAAAAATTTGTATGCAATATCAGATTCAGGCTGTTAAAGAAAATTGTTCAAACTTTGCTCTTTGTTGCAAAAATTAGCAGGAGTAGGGATGTTGAACATATTCGGCATAGCTGAATGCGCTGGCTTTTGACCTTCTTTTTGGTATTACATTTGAATGAATAAATAGAAATTTGCAATTGGTCAAGAGCAAGGATATGTTTGTTCTGCAGGCCCTGCAGTCATATTGGCGAGAAAATTTACGCTGAGTATCTTTTTTAAAGATATTTCTTGTCTTAACTCAGGTGATTTAGGACTTTTTGCTGCACTTGTTTCTAGTAGCTGGCCACTTTCCAAAATGAGCCATGCTCTGGCAAAAGGGGGTTTAATGCATCTCCATGATGCATTATACCAAGCAAGTCATCACATAATTATGGATCAAAACCCCCATTTTGTCTAACAACCAACTTTGTCAGATGATAGACAGGTCCTTAGACATGCAAAAGTTAACCAATAGCAAGAAGTTTATGTCAAGGTCAGCTTGCACGGACTGCGCAAGCTGACCTGGGTCTATGCTTTATGCTGATGCATTAAAACTTTCTTTCACAGAACATGGCTCAAATATTTTGGCAAAATGAAAAAGTACAGGTCTTTTGTTAATTTTTTACTAAACAACAAAATTATAGCTTTTACAAATAAAAGCATTTGCAGATGAAAAATGCAACTTAGATAATGAGATTAGTCTTTCACAGAGTAGAAAACATTGTGGGAAAAGGAGAAAATGCTGGTTACCAGCATTTTCTCCTTTTTTTCACAATGTTTTCAAAAGGCTTTTTCCTCTGGGTTGTTAAAAGTCTGGTTTGTATGATAAAGAGTTAAATAGATAAAATTATCAATTTTTTTCTGTATGACTACAAATGTCTAGAGCTTTGAAATCTTCTAGGTGTTTGGTTGGTATCTTTCAATTCTTTCACATTTTTTTATCAAACAATTATCAATTTTAGCTTGGCTGTTTTCAAAGAAAATGTCAAGGTATTGTCATAGCCCTGTCTATATTGTCAGCATTGTCTCCATCATCAAGGGGTAAAACTTTTTTTTTCGTATTTCTACCATTATTGGAAAAGTTTTGGGCAAGTTGTTGACTATATTGAGGGGAACCTCATACAAGAAGGGCAGGTATCCCTCAAAACATTTTTACTTATGTCCCTCTTTCAACTTGGGAGTTTCACTAGATTGATTGATTGAATGGTGTTTTACGCCACTTTCAACATTACTCCTGTCGTATCACAACAACAGCTCGCATATTCGTGTATGACCTGGATTTCACCAGTACTTAGCTGCAGCTCTGAGTTGTCTTGCCCAAGGACTCTCCAAATGAACAATAACAGACCATCCTGGGCCTTTTTCACTTGAGTAAGTCTCAAACTGAACAATTAAGAAGGTTGTGTGTGAGGAATAGGACGATTACATAATGCTTAGTTTGTTGAAAACAAAATTTATGCCTATTTAGAATTTCTTTTACGTTAGTTTTTTTTCATTTACATGTATTTTATACCTTATTTTGTTCAGTAAATAATTATTGCAGAGTTATTTTTAGATGTTTAATGTTATAAGATCTCAAACAGGAATCAAAGAACTTATTTATTTTTTTATATTAACACTATTTTAAATGTAACAATCGAACATTTCTCCCATGATTTACTTTTTAACCAAAGAAAAGAGAAGAGGCCTAAGAAAACATGGTGACCAAAAAAGAGATTTTTCAATATAAGCAACTCTTCTTTTCCTTTAAATTCGTTTATTTTCTTTTTGCTTTATCAACACCTCAACTCTTTACCACACAAAAAAAATGTAGACTTGTCCAAATTGAAAGTATCTGCAGAGGACAATTTAAACATGGCTCTAATGGTGGAATTTGTCTTTGATAGGGTAGAAAATGTTGTGGGAAAAGGAGAAAATGCTGGTTACCAGCATTTTCTCTTTTTCCCACACTATTTTCAGAGGGGCATCTTCCTCGCAGTTATTAAAACTTGAAATTGTGTGATATAGTGTTAATGTATATTTTATTCATATTGTTTTGTTCTTTTCTTTAGTTTCTTTTTCCATTGAAATACATGTACATGTAGTTTGGTGATTGCCATGCATTTCGGTGTGACTGCCATGCAAAAAAAAAATAAACTTTCAAAGTAAGCATTTTTTTTTTTTTTCCTCCGTTTTAAATCTTTTTTGTTGTTTTAGTTGTATTGGTTAAAAACTTTACCAAAATTTCTAGACTTGTCCAAATTGAAAGCACTGGCAGATTACAAAATAAATGTGGCCCAAATGATGAATTCTATCTTTTGAAGACTAGAAAATATTGTGGGAAAAGGATCATTTTATCCTTTTTAGCTCCACTGGCCAAATGCCATTGAGCTTATGTGATGGTCTTTTGTGTGTCATGTGTGCGTCTGTCTGTCCGTGCGCCTCTGTTATAATTTTCATTTCGAACATCTTCTCTGAAACTGCCCATCCAAATTTTTATATGCTTTGCTGGAATTATCCTGCCATGGCCCTCATCAGATTTCTTCAAACAATTTGATTCCAGTTATAACTCTGTTGCCATGACAACAAAACAGAAAAAATATTGAAAATCTTTTTGTCCGCAAGCATAAGGCCTAGGGCTGACAGTTTTGGCTTGTAGCTTCACCCAATAGACGTCTTCCAAAATTATAGCCCTGAGATCAAAATTGCCCTTCCCTGGAGGTCACAAGTTTTACATGGGCTTATGTAGTGAAAACTTAAAAACTCTTTTTGTTCTTAACCATCAGGCATAGGGCTGTTAATTTTGGCATGTAGCTTTATCAAGAAGACCCCGTCCAAGATTTTTCAAATTACATGTAAACCTTATAATCATCAACTTGCAACCACCACATAGTTTGACTTGGGTTCCAGAACAAAAGTAGCATGTTTGTATGGCATTAGGCAGAGGGACATTTTTGGTTCAGAGTATGATACTGCCTTCGTTCTTCACTGAAATCTACTGTATGTTCTGGGTATTCATTAGAATTGTCTCATTGAAACAGTTAAAATGAGTAACCACAACACAGGTTTTTTTGTGAAAAAAATAACATCATACGAATCTGATAACCCTCTCTTTACCCTTTATCAAAGGACAAAATTTCAGACATGTTCGAATTGAGAGCATTCACAGATAACATATAGAATGTGGCTAAAATGATAGAATTTAGTTTTTAATGATTACAAAACCTTGTGGAAAAAGGAGAAAATGCTGGTTACCAGCATTTTCTCCTTTTCCACAATGTTTTCAAAAGCTTTCTACTTCAGTTGATAAAACTCTGATTGTATGGTAAACTAGAAATCTTTTAGCATGCAAGAAGAAAAACAAACAACTCCAAAACTTGCAATAATACTTTATCCAAGCTTTATACTTTAAGAATGACAATAAAAATACATAAGTAAAAACAGAGATAGAACGATAAAGAAAGAAACTGTACAATCACCTCATGGAAACAAACATACATTGCAGTAGTACTGAAATCAACGATAAAAGCTTCTTCTTGTGAGTAGAAAGACAGGCTGTGCAGAAAATGGCACCAGAAATTTACCAGTCTTTATATTAGCACCCTCTCCGATTATATAGATTTAATTTCCTACCTGAAGACAAAAGTTTAGACTTGTCAAAATCAAAATCATTTGTAGATAAAAAATTCAATGTAGCTTGAAAAATTTAATAATATCTTAAAAAAAGGAAAAAAACATTGTGGAAAAAGGAGAAAATGCTGGTATCAACATTTTCTCCTTATTCTACAATGTATTAAAAAGCAGCTTTCTCTAGGTCCTGAAAACATGGAATCGTCTGATAAAAAGTTAATATAACAATCCATTTCCCTAAACTGAACTGAACACAGTCTGATCTCTGTAAAGCAACTTACATTTGAAAACACTGTTGCAAATGGAAAAATTTCAGTATTTTTAGAAATATTTACAGGAATACATGTAATATCACATGAAGATCTTACTGACTTAATTTTCCTTTTTTATATACTTTGTCCAACTACTGTATATGATAAACAGTCTATGTTTTTACTGTCAGATAGACAAGAGCACCACATGTGGGTGCCAACGCATGGCTACAGTTGCTTGACTTTCAGTGAAAGTTCAGTCAAAAAAAGGGACATAACTGTGTTAAAAATACTTTGATGGATACCTGCCCTTGTTGTGTGGGGTTCCTCTTTTGATAGTGAAACACTTGTCCAAGTTTAAAGTAAATATCTTCAGCAATGAGACATCTTCAGCAACAGAGACATTATGAAATGAAAAAGTGTTTAAAAAGGTCAAAGTTTTTGCATGACACAGACGACAATGCCAGGGCTACAACAATAGCTCAATGTTTTCTTCAAAAAAAGACGAGCCAAAACTGAGACTTGGAGAGGTTACATAATCCTTTACCAAACACTCTCAAGTTTTAACTACCCTGAACTCTTTACTAAACGACAAAATTTTAGACTGGTCCAAATTGAAAGCATTTGCTGACCTAAAAAATTTAGCTAAAAAGATGGTAATTGTCTGTGAAAGGTAAGAAAACCTTGTGGTAAAGGAGAAAATGCTGGTTACCAGCATTTTCTCTTTTTCCCACAAGGTTTTCAGAAAGGTTTTCTTCAGGGTCGTTAAAACTCGAGGTTGTGTGGTATAGGGTTAAGAAAAGGGCTCCTGAAAGAATAGTGGAAAAGGGAGAAAATACTGGTAAACAGCAATTTCCACTTTTCCCGTTTTGTTTTCCTCCCTTTCCAAACAAATCCTGAAAGCTACAATTTTACATCTGCAAAAGCTTTCAATATGGACAAGTCTAAAAATTTATTGTCTGATAAAGAATTAAATACATATGAAAAACACAACAGTTTCTGCAGTATGGCAACAAAACAGAGAACCATACCATACAGTATTTCATAAATTTTGTACAGTATCACTCCAGTTGGTCAGCTTGCAGATCTTCATACATTCTCACTGGGATTCTGAATCACGATCATAAGATAATCTTTATCTGAAATGAAAATAAAGATACAGTTAACGTTTTATCCGACGACATAATTTTAGATTTGTCCAAATTGAAAGCATATGCAGACGACAAGTAAAATGCGACTCATACGATGCAATTTTGTATGTGAAATATTAGAAAGCACTGTAGGAAAAAGAGGAAATGCTGGTAACCAGTATTTTCTCCTTTTCCCACAGTGTTTTAAAAGCCTCCTTCCTCAGCATTATTAAAACACTTGATTATGCAGTAAAGACTTTATTTTTTACAAGATGACAAAATTCAGATTTCTCAATTATTCATTTGCATACAACAAATCAAATGTGTCTGAAATAATTAGACAACAGTTATACAGTTATACCAAGAAAAGTGTTTAAGTTATGTAAAAGTAGCTTTCATATCACACCTGTTATTGGGATCTCTTTGGTTTTAAGACATTTCAAGAAAGTGTGACAGATTAGAAATTAACCTGAGTCATCATAGGTTAACCACTTTCTCTACCAAATAAGTAAATTTGTCCTATTTGCAGAAGACATAATACATTTCTACTGCAATATATCAAGAGGGTCACTGGCCCTAAAGTGCTCACTTGCGTAAAGTTATCTTGTCATCTAGGATTGATAAAGTTAAACACATCCTGATTGTGAAACACATGAGAGTTAGTGACCTAGATTTTTATCCGAAATGACCCAATGTTGAACTTGTCCAAGATATTATCAAGACAACATTCTGACCAAGTTTCATGACTATCGGACTGAAAATGTGGCCTCTATAGTGCACACAAGGTTTTTCTAGGATTTTACCTCATGACCTACATTTTGACCCAACATGACCCATTTCTGAACTTGTCCAAGATATTATAAGGACAAACACTCTGACCAATTTTCATGTATATCAGACTGAAAATGTGGCCTCAAGAGTAGACACAAGGTTTTTCTAAGATTTAACCCATTGGCCTAATATTAGATTATATATGACCCAATTACTATCCAGACAAACATTCTGACTGAGTTTCATGAGTATCAGACAGACTAAAAATGTCGAGTTTCATAAGTATCAGACAGACTAAAAATGTCGTCTCTAGAGTTTTTGTAAGATTTTACTTCATTACCTGATTTCAAACTTGTCATAAAATTTTATCGAGACAAACATTCTGACCAACTTTGATGTGTGTAAGACTGAAGATATGGTCTCTAGAGTGCAGACAAGGTTTTTCTAAGACTTGCCAAGTGAACAACTTTTTGACCTGACCTTACCTAATTTCGAACTTGTCTGAGATATTATCAAGAAAAACATTTTGACCAAGTACCATGAGTATCGGGATGAAAATTTGACCTCTACAGTGCACACAAGGTTTTTCTAAGATCTGACCTGGTGACCTACTTTTTTACCCAACATGACCCAATTTCAAACTAGTATGAGATATTATCACAACAACTATTATGACCAAGTTTCTTGTGTATGAAAGGGTAGAAAATAATTTGTTGAAGAGCAAAAATACTGGTTTATACCAGCAACCTCTCCTTTTTACCACAATGTTTTAAAAAATATTATTCCTCAGGGTCATTTAACCCTTAACCAAACAATCCAAAGAAGAAAGGTTTTAAAAACATTGTAGAAAAAGGGAAAAAAAACACCGGTAACCAGCATATTTTCCTTTTCCCACAATGCTTTCTTACCTAGCAAGAAAAATTTTCAGATTCTGAGTCACATTTGTCATCTGCAAATCCTTTTAATTTGGACAAGTCTAACATTTGGTCATTTGGTAAAGGGTTAACCCTTTACCATATAATCCTGAGTTTTAATGACCCTGGAAAAAAAAAGCCTTTTGAAAACATTGTGAGAAAAGGAGAAAATGCTGGTTACCAGCATTTTCTCCTTTTCCCACAGTGTTTTCTTCCCTATCAGAGACAAATTCCATCATTTTAGCCACATTCAAATTGTCGTCTGCAAAACTGTCAATTTGGACAAGTCTAACATTTGGCCATTTGGTAAAGGGTTAAACACACAACTATTTGGTATACCATTCATTATTTCATGCTTTCCAGCAGGTTATCGAGAAATATTGGTGAAATATTTTTCGATATTTCATGGTTACAACCAGTGAAAATACCTATTTTTATATTGTAACTCTTCAACTGAAGGCGGAAACAGTTGTTCCCGCGCACTAGTTACCTAGGTAAAATGCGCGTGTCTCAGAACCAGATGGAAATATGACGTAATTTACCTTACATTTCTCGCGCTTGACATAATATTGTAATGCGTTGCTATGCGGAGGGGGTACGCCACGGGGAATAATCGAAAAGAACTATACTGGATTTTGATTAAGTTTCCCCCAGAAAGGGTTAAAAGCATGAAATAAATAGAACATTTGTTTTTTACGGTGAAAGATCGAAATTTATTTCATCGAGTGAACATCATCGGTAATATTTTCACTCGTGGCACTGGCACAGCCACGAGTGAAAATATTACCGATGATGTTCACTCGATGAAATAAATTTCGATCTTTCACCGTAAAATTATTTCATCGAGTGAACATCATCGGTAATATTTTCACTCGTGGCTGTGCCACGAGTGAAAATATTACCGATGATGTTCACTCGATGAAATAAATTTCGATCTTTCACCGTAAAAAACAAATATCCTCTATATAGTCTGTGGCAGTGAAAGGATACAGTAACTTACCAAAGAAGCATTGAAACAAGTCTGTAACAAAAGTAAGGCACAAAAGCTGAAAGCAGAAGACAGTTGGGCCATGCTCTGGCAAGAGAGGGCTCACTGCATCTCCTTGATGCATTACACCAAAAAAGGCATCAAAATATTAATTTATGGATCCGTATTATCCATATAGCCTAACAAGTGACTGAATTATGAGGTACAATGGTCCTTTGTGCTGCAGAAAATTGACCAATAACAGAAACTTACACCAATCAGCCTGTGGGGAATGTGCAGACTGACCTGGGTCGATACTTTTTGCAGATGCATTAAGCCCCCTTTTCACAGAGCATGACTCAATTACGAGTATTACCTGGGGCAACCATGATCTCATTTTTCTTTGACCTCACCCTCAGGAATGTGAGGTCATTTGTCTGGTCAAGGTCACGCACAGCACCCCTTGCCTTCTGCGCAAGTTGGGTGATGAGACCCGCATACTGTACGGTTGTTTGGGCATCTAGGGTTGTTCTGATAGGAATTCCTGTAGCCATAAAAAGACATGATGGATTAAGCAGAGGTCCATACTTGTAGAAGGCTGGAGGGGGAGGGGTTACTATAATCCTGAACTCTTTACCAAACGACAAAATTTTAGACTTGTCCGAATCAAAAGCACCTGCAGATGACAAAATACTGTACATGTGACTAAAAAATTTAAACTGGTGTTGGGAAGGATAGAAAACATTGTGGGAAGTGGAGAAAATGCTGGTTACCAGCATTTTCTCCTTTTCCCATAATGTTTTCAAAATCTCTCTTTCTCAGATTTGGTATTGTGTGGTATAGGGTTAAACTAATGTTCTTGTTTTAACTCTTTACCAAGCAAGAAAAAGTAAGACTTGCCCAAACTGAAAGAATTAGCAGACGACAAATCAAATGGGGCTCACATGATGGTATTTGACTTTAGACAGGCAGAAAGCATTGAGGAAAAAGGAGAAAATGGTCACCAGCATTTCACCTTTTTCCCCAGAAGTTTTTTTAAAGTTTTCTTCTACAAGGTCGTTAAAACTCAGGATTGTGTGGTGAAGGGTTAGAGGAAGGTATTAATATTTAGCATTCAAAAGGAGAACTTCTTGCACATTAAACAAGAGGGCTATTGGCCGTGAACTGCTCACCCAAGTGATTTGATCTGGAATTCATAAAGTTGAAGAGGTCTTGGTGGTGATGATGTGAAACAGATACAAAATAAATCCAGAGTGCATGATGGGAATTAAGTGGGTTTTTTTTCTCAATGTAAGAAATGTGTGTGTAACATTAATTAACATGAGTGTGGCCAAGTTATCTACGTGTTAGACCCAATGTAACCTATTTTTTCATACTCAAAGAGGTACATGTATTGTGAAGACAAACACTCTGACCAACTTCCATGAGTAATGAACTGAAAATGTGGACTTGAAAGTGCAAAGTTTTTCTAAAGTTTGTCCCAGTGACCAACTTTTTGAGCCCATATAACCCATTTTGAAACTTATCTGCGATATCATCACTGAAAATGTGAATCGCAGTGTCCACTAGAGTGCACAAAACATGCCACATTTTCAAATTTTCCAAATTAAAATCAAAACAATCATTCTGATCGATTGATAAGTTGTATGTCTGATGCCGTTTTCAACATTATTTCAGTTCATATTACGGCAGCCAGTGCACCTATCCATGCTTTCCTGGAGTGTCTATTACCAGTACTTTGCCCAATATCCCTCCCAAGCCACTGGCTGCTTTCCCACATAACCATCATTGAAACAATGATCACCACTGAGAGAGGATTAGATACTGTCACACTAGCCATCATTAGCCAAGCTGGGGATTCCAACCAGCAACCCATTGTTCTCAAATCCTGTACGCTACATGATGCGCTACCAAGGCTTGGCCAAACATTCTGAATAACTTTAGTGAGAATCAGACTGAAAATGTGGCTGCATATGTAATTTTTCTGAAATTTGTCCCAATCTAATGTGACCCATTTTAAATTTTGTCTGAGGTATTATCAAGACAATCATTCTGATCAGCTTTCATGATTACTGGACAGAAAATATGATCTCTAGGTCCCAGTGACCTACTTTTTGACACTATGTTACCCATTTTCAAACTCTTCCAAGATATCATAATGACAAAGTTTACAAGTATTTGATTGAAAATCTGGCCTCTACAGCACACAGAAGATTTTTCCAAGATTTGTCCAAATGACCTAGATTTTTACCAGATGTGACACACTTTGGAGCTTTTTTAACACATCAGTGACACAGACAATTTGACCAGTTTTCATGAATAATGACTTGTAGAATGCACAGACGATTTTTCTGAGATTTGTCCCAGTGACCTTCTTTTTGACCCGATATGACCAATTTTACATCTTATACAAGATATTGTCAATTCAAAGATTCTGGCTAACTTTCCCTAGTAATGGACTGAAAATGTGATCTCTAGGGTGCACAGTAGGAAAAACTGTTGATGCTGTCACAATGGTCAATGCACAACACTCGATGGACACAGCATGATCACAAAAGCTCTCCTTGGGCACTGTGCTCAGGTGACCTAACTACATATCAACATGAACTATGGCTTGATAATGGATAAATTTTTACCGCAATGTTTGTCACCTCTTCAAAGACAAATCTAATTTTTATGATGAACATTTTTTACTTACAAATACCTTCAAACATTGAAGGGTCTTTGCATCTAGTAAATGCTTAAGAATTAATACATGAGCGCAAAGCAAATCATAGTACTTGCATGTTCAGAGCACTTTTTCTCTGCCTAGATAATTTTCAAAAGTCTATCACTTCAAAATCGAAATAGTTATCTGCCAATCTGACATAACGGATTAACCTTTTTTTTTTTTATTGATACTGTGTTTTATTGACTTAAACAGGAGGCTTTTGAAAACATATGGGGAAAGGGAGACTAATGCCAGTAACACGCATAATCATTCTCCTTTTTCAATTATGTTTTCTTTCCTTTCAAAGGTGAATTCCATCACTAGAGCTTTATTCAATTTTTGGCAAATTTATGGTTTTAATTGTAATTAGTGTATAATCTTGTCATCCTGTTAAAGGTTATCAACTTATCAGCCACAAAAGTAAGACTTGAAAAAATCATACCTTCAGAATTCACAACAATCATGCCCATAACTCCTTTATGAGCTGAAATTCTTTTGAATATTTCTTCTGTTTCTGCCTAAAACATAAACAACAAAATATCTTCTTTACAAACTAGAGGCCCTTGAGGGCCTAAATCACTCTACTGGCAGTGAATTTGCTTATTTTCTTGCATACATCACTATGTAGGCATGGTGAATTGAAATAGTGAAATGATTGAAGTAAAATTTCTCAAATCCAATTATTTGAAATCCAAAAATATTTGATAGGGTTTCAGTACTCATTGCATTAAACAATCTCTGCAAGTTTCAAAGAAATGTGATCACTAATGTGGACTGTGTTGCATAAACAAGACTAAGTCATCAAATGAGAAAAACACTATAAGCTGTGCTTTTGTTCTGATCCAATTTGCAGAAAATTCTGAACTATTTGTAAACTATCATGTACATTTCATATGAATTTGGAAATAAAATATGTTTAAACTAAGTCATCAAATGGCTTCTTTTCCTAAACTGATTGCTGGATTTTCTTCAGTTTTAATAGAATTCAATCCGTTGATGATACAAATCAAGTTTCAAAAGAATCAGATAAAAAAAGGGGACAATACTGCGAAAACGAGAAATGAAAAGTTTCAAAATTAAATGGCTACTTTTCCCTTACAAACTGTCAGATTTTTTTTTTTTTTTCAAAATCAATAGGATTCAAGGTATTGATGATATAAAGCAACTGTGCAAGTTTCATAAAAATCTGACCACAACTGCAGACTTTATCACATTAACAAGAAATGTAAATTTTCAACTTTAAATGGCTACTTTTCCCTTACTGATAATAAATTTTTTTATTCAAAATCAGTTGTGTATCATTAATACTTTTCCCTTACAAATCATCAGGTTTTTTTTAATCAATAGGGTTCAAGGTATTGATGATGTAAATAAACTGTACAAGTTTCACAATAATCTGATCATAAATGCAGACTTTATTGTGTAAACAAGAAAAAGACTAAAATACAGATGGACAGACAGATGATGGAAACCATGCCATGATATAAGCTGAGTTGGCTTTCAGCTAGTAGAGCAAACAATAACCACCATACAAAGTATATATAACATGCAATACTTTATGTTCAGCTTTTTTGCATACACTGTTGGAAAAGGAGCAGTTGCTTGTTTTCTCTGGCCTTTACCCATAATGTTTGCAAGACTAGAGCTGTCTTGTTCAGGGTTGTTGAAACTCGGGATTGTTTGGTAAAGGTTTAGATGACTGTTCAGGGGTTTACACAGACAGTGTCCCAGAATCCAAAGGACACCCAAAATTATGAATGGAACACCTGACATTTTCCACTTTTGAGAGTTTGGCGTCTCAAATTTAGCTAAATTTACGTAATAGCAGCAGGACAACTGTCCTAAAAGTTAATGTCAATTCCAGTGACTGTCTAGTGAAGGTAATTTTTGATAAAAATTATACTGCATTTCTATGCTAGCACTTGTAGATCCTACACTTTTAGCATTAGACAGCGTTTACAGGCATTTATTGGTGAGAATGAGGCTAAAAAGTTCATTCTCTGCCTTAAATAGCTTTGCTAATGTGGATTCACCATTTCAGAAAAAAATTAATTGCTCATCTGAAAATACTTTCAATAAGGACGCGTCTTAAGTATTGCAATCTGGTAGAGATTCAAACTGATAAGTATATTCCGTACCATTTTTTCAGATCCTTGACTGTTTTGACAACGACAACGGCTACAGTACAATACTCAGAACAGGCTTATTTTGTTGCTATGGTCCTTTCGAATAACTCGCCGAAATAAGATAAAATCGATCGTTGACTTGGTAGAATGATAGTCTCTGTGTAATGGAATGATAACAGTACTATCGATTTATGTTTTCTCAATTAAAATAAGTTGAAAGACGACGAAGCACAAATAAATTTTGTTCCCGTCGAAAAATCTTCGTTGACGATCAACTTTAATACGGTTCTACAATAAAAATATACTCGTTCAATATGTCCTATGTAGTCGCGCCGTTACTATCAAAGGACTGATAGCCCTGAGAACAAAACTGGTGTTTAGTTGGTAAACTTTTTGTGCACCGCCACCTTGCCTGGGTTTCGGTCCGATCATTTGTTTTTTGCTTTAATATATTCAGACGTAAGTTTTTATCAGTTTATTGCACAGATATCTGTAGATCGTGAAAAGAGACTGTGATAAGGAGTGATCAAAAATCATTCATTATTGACTGCCTGTACCCAGGCTAACCACCACCTACCTCAAGCTAGAGACAGTGCGTACCATAACTGAAGCCTTCATATACGTTACCATTTACCCCCACACACATTCAACAGCAGGGACATACTAAACGTTTGTTTGTGAGATACCAAGTTACATCATCTTGCCAGCGGTTGTTTTCATACACCAGGCTTAGGCCTATTCGTTTTGTCCATTTTGTATTTGTCGCCGTTTTCAACATTTCTAATTCATCACAACAAACAAGGGCCACCTTAAAATATTTTTTCCTATACTCGCCAGTGCTAAATTATTTGGCTATGGTTCTGCAAAGAGTTGCCCAAGAAGACTCATATGCATCCAGCCCTACAAGCAGCGCTACATAGAGGCTCTGAATTGTTAACCAACAACCTTAACTCTGAAGCACGGAGGACACGCTGCAGCTAATTAAGAGAATAAGCATAATTGCATTATTTAAATTATAACTCGTTACCAGCTCTAACTCATAAACATCTTTCTTTGAATAACCCTTTTCAGAGTAGAAATTTACAAGAGAAAAAAAAAAAAAAAAACATGTACTGTTAATACAATTTTCTGTAAATTCAACAACAAAGTGTTTTAACTACACGGATTAAAATGAATGATTGAGGTATCAATCGAAAGCTTGAATCCTGGCGCACATGATCGAGAGGTTTTTAGATTAAATGTGCATTAGTAACGAATATGTACGCCTTTAAATGAGGTTAAGATTTTGCCAAATAATAGAATAATACGCCATTCTTTCACATACGAGTGATTACCAGCATACTTTTACTTTAAACATTAAAACCATCAGCTAGATCTCAATATCATACATGTAAGTATTTAGTGCTTTTAAAATACTAGATCTATAATTATATTCTTACTGAACAAGGGAGATTGCGCGCACCGTTCTTGCACGATAAGGGAGAAGCTAAGTAAGAGGTTGCAAGTAAATGCTCTCATTATTGGGATCAAAAAGCATCAGATAAGAACTTATCTTGGCCAAGACAGGTAATTGTGGGCGTCACGAGTATTCATTAAATTTAGTCTGACTATGACAAAGAACGGGAGATGATGTTTCGCGAGATATTCGAAAAGTGAGCAGCTTACATCACCAAGTGTAGGACAAAACAGCAATCGCTGGACCCTACTGTGAAGACGGTCAATATCCTATGCTTCTTGCAGACCCTTAGGAATTATTTTCAGATAAGAAGGGGAGGAGGGGTTTAAAGAAAAATATGCAACACCAGTCTCGTATATATGTTTTATACAATCCCTCACCTTTTTTAAAGGTGGGTATTTAGATTTTTCACATCTCACCAAATTAAAATATATATATATCACTGAAATTTATATGAAAAAACAATACAAAAAATCAATAATTAAGAATCATAAAATTACAAAAAAAAATTTTTTTGATGGTGTTCCCTTAAAAGGCTACGTAGCCTCTTAAGGTATTTTTAGATTTCGCGCCAGAAATCAAAAAAGCATTGTGGGAATGTTAAGTGACTGGCACGTGACTAATGACGCTTAAATTCCATAACATAACAAACATGTAATTATTTTCCATAATGTCTTCTTCGGACGCTATGTTTGAAGCTTCGTCTGTGTATTTCCGGTATGTAAATGAGCGAGTTGCTTATGTAAAAATAGACCGTGTTTCCCGTCGGTGTCGACCTGGGCCGTAGTAAATCTCTAATTTCTCTTGTTGTCGGATGGTTTTCGACTACTGGAGTTTTATGAATGAAAATTATAAGGCTTTGGGAGTATAAGGATGATTTTTTTTTTGAATTTTTGTAAAATTTTCGTCCCAAAATCTGAAGGGCCACCTTTAACGGGTTGGGACCGACGGTGGACAATGCTTAGGCAAGGTCGGTTTTTGCTATTTATTTATTTTTAAAAAGGCTGTTCACATCAGAAGTTTACAAGCTATCAAGCATTTCACATCAGAAGTTTACAAGCTATCAAACATTCAACAAATCATGGAGAGGGAGGGGGTAGCTTCCCCTAGCCCTCCTGTTGCTACGGCCCTGGCATGGCAGCTGGCCACTCATACCACAGCACAGTCCCCGTGCGGCGACAGTCGCATGATTTACACATTCAACGCAAGGGCTCGGCGCCTGTCAGATTCCAGCTGGCAGATCCTCACGCCCACAAGAATGACGGGAGTCATTGTATCTGTGACCACGGCATGCATATTCACCGTAATCTGACTGGCTTTTGAAAGCAGCGGAAATTCATTCGAACGGATAAATGAGGTCTGTAAGCTGCCATACTGGATACAAAATAACAAATCACGGGAGAAATTAAATCATGAGAGAAAACGTTGAGAAGGGATAAAAATATTTTTTATAGCTGATTAACAAGGTCAATTCCGATTTAATCCTTTACCACACAATGTTGACTTTAAACCACCCTAAAGAAAAAGCTTTTGAAAACATATTGGGAAAAGAAGTAAAATGCTGGTAACCAGCATTTTCTCCTTTTCCCCACAATGTTTTCTACTGTTCCAGAAACAAATTTCAGTTTTTGAGTTATTTTCATTCTGTCGTCTGCAAATGCTTTCAATTGGGACAAGTCTAAAATTTTGTCGTTTGGTAAAGAGTTAATCCTGACAAATTATGCAATAGCTCGGCAAATATTACTCAGTGTTATGTTGAATGTATTCAAAGTGGACCAAAATTTTGTACTGAAGGATACGTGCTTAAGTTTAATTACAAAGTGTTTCGTGTCTCATGTATTGTGTAAATACTTTTCCTTAACTGTATGAGTCATGCTCTGTGAAAAGGGTGCTTAATGCTTCTGGAAAAAGTATCGACCCATGTCAGTCTGTGCAATTCGCGCAGGCTGATATGGGTCGAAACTTTTTACTACTTGTAAATTTTATGCCAGTTAAAGAACCATTCTATCTTCAGATCCAGTGGATTGTTAGACAAAATGGATGTGATAGATCTCTAATTATGTGATGACTTTCTCGGTATGACGCATCACGGAGATGCATCAAACCGTCTTTAGCCAGAGGCTCATATTTGTTATTCTGTACATAAGTATTAAATCGTTGGGTGCCAAGTTCGGTTGCTATTATTGACAGTGTAAATTGAAATTACCGTTGTCTATGCAAAGTGTAATGCGTATGGTTTTGGATCTACACTGCTCGGTATTTTCTAAAACATTTTTAAAGATTCACGATCTTTGTCGTTTCACTTACATATACTGAACCCGTATCCTGCTAAATAAATCAAATAAAACTTTCAAGCCGATAGTAAAAAAACAAATATGTTACTATTACTTATTATAAACTTAATTTTTTGGAGAAAGCAATCTCTTTATCGGACAGTGTAGATCCAAGATCAGACTGCACGTTTTGTGCAGTCTGATCTTGATCTACACTGTCCGCAAAAGGTCAGTGAGTCGCGCTTAGCAGATGTAGGGTTAAAATTCATGTTGCTTTTAATTCGGCACTAAAGGCTTAAACTGTGTTTCACTGGTTATTCAGAACGAAGATTAGGCATGTTCTTATATTCCTGGTACTAAAAATTGAACAAATGTAGGCCTATACCTTAACACTTTACCACACAATTCCGTGTTTTAATGACTTTGAGGAAGAAGACTTTAGAAAACATTGCGGGAAAAGGAGAAAATGCTGGTAACCTACATTTTCTCCCTTTTCCCGCTATGTTTTCTATTCGGTCAAAGAACTTCAGTTTATATGCACCACTTTCGAATCTTTTGTCTACAAGTGCTCTGAATTTGGAAGAGTCTAAAATATGTTGTTTGGGAAAGGGTGAAAGCATACTATAGGGCTTAGTGTCGATGCCTTTTAACGTTTCGAACCATCACTTTGCTCTTAACGGCATGACAAAAAAGTAGATTTGTCCAAATTGAAAGCACTTTCAGACGATAAATTAAAACCTTTTTCTGATGAAGGGCAGAAAAGATTGCGAGAAAATGCTGGTTATCAGCATTTTCTCCTTTTCCCACAACGTTTTCTAATGAATTCCTCCTTAGGGGTCGTTAAAACTAGGGATCGTGTGGTAAAGTATTAAAGCGTCAAAAACTTACAAACAGCGGACAGAATGTGTGCTAAATAAATACAGTATGCGATATACTCGTACATGTAATTCAAAAAAGAACTGACAAAAGCGATTATGAAGTATACAATACAAATCACAGATTAAGACATGGAAATTCTGATTGAAAGTGTATGAAGTATGTGCCTAACAAGTTCTGCAAAGTTTACACGATCGATTCGTAAAGTTGCCCCTGGTGAGTCTAGCAAGGGTCCGAGGGATCCTGCAAATGACAGGGATAAACAGAACATCAATGGACATATCCATGTGAGTATTACTTAAATTAGCCATGCTCTGTGAAAAGGAGGCTTTATGCATCTCCGTGATCCAGCATACCAAGCAAGTCATCATATAATTTGGATCCATTTTGTTTAACATCCGACTGAATCATCAGGTAACTGGTCCTTTGAGTTAAAAATTGACCAATAGCAAAAAGTTTCTGTTCAGACTGCGCAGGCTGACCTGGACCGATACTTTTTGTAGATGCCACTAAGCCCCCTTTTCACAGAGCATGGCTCAAATGATTAATTTTTCTACCAGACGAAAAAATATTAGACCTGTGCACTTTAAAAGCATGCAGACGACAACTTAAAATGTGACTTATGTGATAATTTGCTTTTCTTCGGGCGGATGGGAATTTTAAAAGGAGGAAAATCTGGTTCCCAGCTTTTTCCTCTTTCCCCAGCTTTATTTTTTTTTTCTAAGAGCTTTCATCGGTAGGGTCGTTGAAATATGGGATTGTTTGGTATAGGTAAAAATTTAGACTGGGAAATAGGCGTATAAATTTACCTTTTTACAAGCGTCCCAGTCAATTTGTACGAAGACGGCATGCCATCTTGTAAAAACGGACATCTTTCTGGCGAGAGATGCAAATGATATTTTTTTCTCTCACGGTGCCATTATCTTCCGCCAGGTAGCATTTTTCAAATACACTCGAATCTTCGAAGAATACGACATGCGCAGGCAAGGCTAACGGTGCATTTCGTTTGTCCTCAGTTAAAAATAAATCTTTCATGACCTCTTATCAATTGTATGCCAAGGTCAGACCTCTAGGAAGCAAAATGTGATTGGAGGGGGGCACAAGTCTTGAATAAAGTATGGTTCAGGCCTCTAGGAGCAGGATTTTTGTTGGACTTTTAGTAACATTGGCAAAATTATTGGGCACCCATCCCCGCCTATCTGTTCCTACGGGCCTGAAGGCAACTCGTGTTTATACTAATAATTTAACGTTCTGTTTTCGAACTGTTTCAGATACATTTCGAAGACGTTATTGGCGAACCTGGTTTTGACGGCCCGACTAACTCGCCCGACTGTGTGTGGCTGAACGCACATCACTGTTACACCTGCATCAAAAATATAGTATACCGGCTCCTGTCGATGGTATTCGCATTTCCGGTGGCGCTGCTGTATGGATGTCTCGCGTGCGCATCATCATTCTGCCATATTTGGATGTTAACACCATGTCACAAAAGTGTCAGTCTCACTTGCTGTCATGGATTGCGTGTGCTGAATAGTCAGTTCTGGCATGCGTGTATCGGACCATTGACAGGGGCTTGTGGTGAGGTTTTCTGGCCATTCCGTAATAGAAAGACTAAGGACGAGGGTTTAAAGAGAAAGGGCAATAAAGTATCGTTTAACAAAAAAGTGAAATATAAAACAATACCAGCGAGATCGAACAAGTTATGAAGATTACTTAAGACCTAATTTGCCCATCGACTTCAAGCTACGCAAGCTCTTGAAATCCACAAAAGTGACAACTAAGTCGTTCCACAGGAATTTGACATTCTATAATGAAAAAATATGATTAAACAAGAAGAAAATATTCCCCTGTATATAAAGAAACACAAGGAATGCAACGCTTCGATTACCGGCGACAACACAAAAATGCCCTACCCATCCAAAAGCACCAACGAAACGAAGAGTGATCACAATTTCCTTTACCCTAGTAAAAGATAACACCAAAATGTACCTATGACATCCAGCGATCCTTAAGTAGACACCTTTTCACCGGAGATATCCGTCATTTTTTACAGCTTTTTTGACTGGAATTTATACCCGGGTTGTTTGATCATGACAGTATCCCTAAGATATTTTATTATGTATCTTATAGATCTAATAAAAGACCAGAATTTGATACTTATGAGATTATTTCTATTTACAATCATTAAGATTAAGATCTGAAATAAGAAAATGTACGTTTGCTAATTCTTTTTTTTTTCCACTCTTCAACTTTTAGATATTAATGCCGTATCTAGAGTTTTTTCTGGCCACAGCTCACAAATTTATGTTTCCTTACTATTTTCAAATCACGGTTTTTGATCTGTCACATCATATAGAAAACCTTTGAAAACATTGAAGAAAAAGGTTTCAACGCTGGTTACCAACATTTTCTCCTTTTCTCGCAATGTTTTTAACTCTTAGAAAGATAAATTCCATCGTTTCAGTCATGTTTTATTTGTCTAAAGAAAATTACTTCAATTTGAACGAGTCTGAAAATTTGGCTTTTGGTAAAGGGTTAAGTAACAAATTTAACTTATACAAATACGACTTCTGGCGACCATGCAGTTGATCTCCAACGTTTCCAAACAACTCTTTTTTTTTTACATTAACAGTTTCTCCCTTCTTTCAAATATTCCCCTTTAACAACTTCCTTCTTTCAAATATACCCCTTAACAACTTTAATAATCTAATTGTTCATTGGAAGAATTAGCCTAAACAATGAGGGACTAATTGTTGATACTTCCATATTTAAAACGACGCAACCTGCAAAAAGTATAACCGCTAAAAGAGTGAATAAAAGATAAAAATTGACATAAACTATGCACACTGTGTATCAACGTACACCGGATATAGCGATTGTCCAATCGAGGGAAATGTTTACGGAGTGAGCTACACGGTCAGTATTTCTTTTATTATTTTTGTGTTTTATAGTATTTTGCCTGGAAAATATAGAACTTACATCAATGATAGGTTCGGGTATATGTATGAATATGTGAAACACTTAGGAAAAGTATTTCTGCACTAGAATTTAGCAGAATGACCTGCCCAATCACTGATGTTTTTCTTGACATTTAACAGGCCGACTCAAAATTTTCATATTTCTCAATTTTATTGTTATTCAGGCCCGCAATTCGCTTTGTTATAACTTCTTTGAGGTCCTAAGTACTTACAAACGAAGTTTTACATCCAGTTTGTTCTTAGTTTTCCGAATATTTAGATTTAAAAAAAATAGCCAGTGTACGGTCTATAGCAGGCAGTTGTCAAATTGGTGTACGACTTATAGCAAAAGTAGTGTACGGACTATAGATGAGAAGAAAAGTTTATATTCTGACGTAAACGGGAGTTATATGTAAATCTAGAAATGAATACCTGTGCATGCCTTTTAGAGACATTGGCAAGTATCAAATAACTATTGATTTCTTAGTTGTGTGCCGAAAACAGAGAAAATTGGAAATGCAAGTGATTAAAGCATGATTGCATTGAGGTTACAAATCATTGACAGAACTCGAGCGAATCATTACACAATATTGTTTCATTGCATTAATGCTTAACCTTGTTTGTGCTTATCATACGGTTCTTAACTTAAAACAAGTTTAGGCTTTCTTAGAATGCAGCTAGTCTTCTGTCTTCTGTCGGAAGGACACTTTATGTGACAACAAAGTGGTTCTTTGCATGAAATTCACGAGCTGCAATTTGTTTCTTTTGCAGTTTAAAGACTTGATTTTGAATCTCACATACTAAGGGCATTGGCAATTATACTGACATCTTGATAAGACGATCATATCATTTAGATGCCCTATCACCCTAGGTTTTTAAATACAGCGTAACACTAGGATGTAAAGGGGTATAAAGTAATATTTCTTTCTGTTTAAAACATGGATTGTGGGTGTTCATTCTAACGTGTACCAATAGTCTTTAACAAAGACCCGATACACATGAAACGAAATGTCATTTTCACAGCTGGTGAGAATTGAAGTGTATTGAATATGTACTGATGAAAAAATTATGATTTCTTGCTCTGTTATGGAGCGCTTAAGTCCTTTGCTTCACTAATTAGCTAGTCAGCTTTGTGAAAAGAAACATTGGCCACAATAAGCCTTTTCAACCCATACGGTAACATGTCCATGTTATACTCAGCAATTTTATAGCATTAAGATGACGATTGTCAATTCGAAATTTTCGTTTATTTTTCTGTTTCTTTTCTCTCTTTTTTTTTTTTTTTTTTCCTTTCCAAACAGATTGTGGGTACGCGTTGGAACCGTCCGTAAGGCTCTGACAGCTTTAAGGTTGGCATACT
Organism: Hippopus hippopus; assembly: GCA_946811185.2. NCBI lineage: Eukaryota > Metazoa > Mollusca > Bivalvia > Cardiida > Cardiidae > Hippopus > Hippopus hippopus. The sequence goes on from OX328103.1 coordinate 22,350,550, forward strand.
TTCGTGATGTATAATATAGTTGTCATTACGTTAACATACCTATGCAATATATTGCTATTTGACATGGTTTCAAAAGTGGCATTTTCCGGAAGAAAAACTGCGATATTTTTCTTATTTTTGATCCAAACAGAGATTTTGGAGAGTCGTTAGAAGTGCCTCATCGAGGCGGTTCTAATGAGCACCCAAAATCTGCATTTTAAACAAAATTAAGAAAAATAACCCATACCCCTGTAACCCCCACTTTTCACTATATAAAGTGGGGTTTACAGGGGTTTAAACTGCAAAGGGCGTGTCAGGTGTTTTCTCCCGGGGTACTCCCGTTTTCGACCTACCTACCGATTAGCTTATCTCGACTTGTGTGAAATAATCTTGAAAGGGACGGAAAAACTGAGTAATAAAAAATAATAATAGTTATTGCAGGATTTCTCTTTTCATCATAGGGCTAGGTAGTGATTGTCCATCTATGGTCGGTGTACACATGTACCTCCGGTGTCATTTTTCAAGCGCGGTGTCCTAGTGGCAAAGTCGGATTTCTGAGAGAGGTCCTGGGTTCGATCCTCATCAACGGCGTAACCGTGTTGTGTCCTTGAGCAACACACATTTACTCCCCATAGTACTGGTTAAATACCCAGGAAGCGGTGGCTCCGTCCCAACATGACTAAAAAATTGTTGACTGGGACGTAAACTCAAACAAACAAACAAACAAATATTTAAGAGTTTCATAGAAAGTTTTGGTCTTCATTTATTAACACGTTTTGTCGTAGTTTGCGGTGTTACATGTATGCCCTGTGTTCAGGGCTGGAAAAAAAATAAAAATAACGAAATTACAGTCATGATAATTCTAATAATTAAAGGACAGGGTACGTTCGAATGACAAAAATCTATCCTCGAACAGCAAACTCGTCTAATTCCAGCACTAGACAATGTATTTTACGAAGATTTTATCTCGCTATCGACCGTACACTCCTAACAGGAGCTTTTGCTATATTACGTACACCATCCTCCTATAGACCGTACACCGTAGAGAAAAAACAAAGATGAATATATCGAAAAATGCAGTTTTAAAAATAAGTCAGGAATTTTTCTATCGATTCGCCATGATTAACTAGGCTATTTATCATTGATTTCAATATATGACGGATTAATATTTTATCAAAACAGTCTTTAAAAGCAGCATTTTCGTGACAGACAAGAGGAGATTATCAGTGATTAGGGGAGTATTTTTGTTATTCGTAGCTCTTGTGGATGTTTCCCAACCATTTGCTGTGGTAAGACAGCTACATTAATGTATCAGTAACGACTGCCAAATATACTTACGGTGAATTTTTATGTATTTCAACGAAAACATTGGAAAAGTACTGACCTTGTACTGCACTGTGTGAAGTTTCCCTCGATTGGACAATCGCTATATCCGGTGTACGTTGATACACAGTGATGCATGTAGACGGAAAAGGGAATGATACAAGCTACTTCTTTTTTACCAGTGACTTAAAAAGTTAGCTGCTGCATAATCATTATTTATTAGTTTCAAGAGATTGTGTTTAATCAACCTAGTATTACGAATTTTAACACAGCTTGCTGGTGAAATCTACGGATGATTAGTTGAAATGACACTGTCTGCGTCATACGTATCTTTTTTGGAGGAAGAAATACGATTTATCTTTATCATGCCTGTAGGCGGCGCTAGAGTGTCGCTTCGGATCAGTTCACAAGTGCTAATTTGTTATGATGCTTTCAACATGAACTTTTTCATAACTTTCTGTTGCGTCTCGAGCACATTTTTCCCCCCATTTCGGATGCAATGAAAGGAGTATTAAGCATATATAATGCATCGGCAGCGTTTTTTAAACTTGTGTGATAATAATAGCTTGGACCTATTTATATGTATAAAGATATAGTTAGTGCATAGATAAACCTAAGTTGTTCCGAAAAACGAAGTATGCAGCTTTTAGACTCGCTCAAAATGGAAACATTTTAATAGAACTATTGATAGTAGTAGACATTGTAAGAAAAGGCGACATCGCTCATTAATCAAAAGCGTTACCAAATAGAAATCGGCGCCACACTGTCCATGGAGTATTCGGAACAGACCATTTTCTCCTTTTTGTTCGATCAAAACCAACTTTAAATGGACGCTTTCTCATATGCTGAATCTGTAGCTTTTCGTGCGCATAAAACCGTGTACATTTACTCTAATGGTTCTGAGCCGTAGTTGAAATTATTTTATGTGCTATAACTAAGTTTTATTTCTCCGCCTTCCAAACTTTTTATGTTTTAAATCGTAGGAAGCGGAAATTATACAAATCAAAACCATCAAACCACACACGCAAAAGATAATTACCCAATCAAGATATAACCATAAGCTGTTTACTAAACGACAACATATAGGCCTACTATGTTTTTTTTTTCCAAGTTGAAAGCACTTGCAGACGACAAATGCGGCACAAAATGAAACTTGCTTTTGAAAGGGTAGAAAACATTGTGGGAAAACAGGGATCGTAGATGACATGTTATATACGATCCCTGGGGAAAATGAGAAATTGCCCATCACAAATATTTTCTCCGTGTGTTTTCGAAAGCTTTCTTTCTCAGGGTCGTTAAACCGACCATAGGATTGGTAATGTAACTGCCACATAAAGCAGATTTTCTCGTCAATAGTTAAACCTTTTACAAATGACGAAATTGTGGACACCACCAAATTAAAAACATTTGCAGACAACAAATTAAATGCAACTCAAATGAAAATGTCTGTCTTTGAAAAGATAGAGAACATTGTAGAAACAGGAGAAAATTTTCTCCCTTTCCAACAGAGTTTTCAAAGGCCTTTTCTTTCAGGTCCGTTAGACTCGGGGGAGTATGATAAATTTAGTGTTAAACCGGTACTCTCAAAACGCCGAATTTTCTGCTGAATTCAGCAACTTGTTCATTTTGCAATATCAAGGATTTTTTTTAACCAAAAGAATTTTCGACGTATAGAATCGATTCTGTCCAAGATCAGACAACTTGTTTTGTGCAGCCTGTTTTAAGTCTACAATGTCAGCAAAAGTGCATTTGGACAGATTAGATTTCAAGATCAGACTACTTTTTTTGTGCAGTTTATTAAGTTCTGGTCTACATTGTCAGCAAACAGTGCAATTAGTCGCACAGGGCAATTTAAAGACCGAACAGCAGGGATCAGTTAATGTTTCAGAGCATCCAAACTTAACCCTTAAGCTGAGGATAAATGAATTACAAACCGACAAACAAAGCTGAAATATAACAATTCCAATGTTCTTTTCTCAAGAAAAATCTCGCTTTATCTGGCGGTGTAAGTCCAATATTCTGTCGAGTCTAATAATGGCAGGGATCGTATATATAGGATCCCTGAATAAGGGTGCGCATTATGTGCAGTCTGATAGTACTGATCTTCAAGGGCTACACTGTGTTGTAGCAGACAAAGGGTTAAGGTTGAAATCCAAAAAATAAAACGCCATGGCAGATATACAGTCTAGGCAAGGATGGTAAATTTGAAGCAGGCTACTGTTACGAGGGTCATCCAATAATTAGCGAGACTGTAGTTATTGAAGAAATACCTGAACTAATACTCATCCAATGTTCCTACATTCCTTCAATACAGGCTCCTCCCTTTTCACTGACAGAATTCCATCGGTGAGGAAGTCTTCTTATTCCCGTTGCTAGGCAACCAGAGTTAATGCGTCGAATTTGACTGGCCACCTCTACTTCCAGGGCGTCTAAATCCTCAAAACGCACACCTCGCAATGGTTCTTTCAATTTAGGAAAAAGATCAAAGTCTGGAGGACTCATGTCTGGAGAATATGGAGGGTGCGGTAAAATGTCCCAGTTATAGCGCGTCAAAAGTGACGTCACCCTACCTGCCTTGTGACAGGCAGCGTTGTCATGCAGAATTAATGGTGTAAGTTCAAGCAGCTCCGGTCGCTTCTTGCGAATGGCAGGTCTCAAGACAGACATCAGAAATGTACGATAATACTCTTGATTGACTGTTTTCCCGATCGGGACCCGATTTGCAGCTAATATGCCGTGATTATCATAGGCAAAAATCATCATCATCTTCAAATTTCCTTGTTTTCGCCTGAATTTAATGGGTCGTGGGGACCCCGGCGTGTGCCATTCTGAAGATTGTCTTTTTAGTTCTGGTTCATAACTTCGTATCCAAGTCTCATCTATTGCCACTATCCTGTTAAGAAACATATCACCCTCATTTTTGTATCTTTCCAGTAATTGACTAGCACCATCCACTCTTGCCTGTTTCTGCTCCAAGCTCAGTGCATGGGGTACCCACCTTGAAGCAACACGTCGCATGTTTTACTTATTTGTCAAAATTGTATGTACTGACCCATGACTTATCCCAATTTCATTGGTTACTTCTTCGCATGTGTATCTTCGATCAGTCTCCATTACAGCCTTCACCTTTTGGATATTTTCTTCGCTTGTTGCTTCTGTTGGCCGACCTGGGCTGGGTTGCTTCAGCACACTAGTCCTTCCTTCCTTAAACTGTGCAATCCACCGGAACACTGCTGCACGAGAAATAGCTTGGTCCCCACAAACTTTTTGTAAGGTTTGAAAAATCTCTGTTCCAGTGTTATCCTTATAATACTCAATTTTTATACTGTATATGCACGTTGTTCTTCTGCTGTGAAGCTGGCCATGTTGCAGTTGTTTGTGTCACAGGAAGTGATGTCATAATTGTGACGTCATAACGTAACGTCATTTGGCGTAATTTTTGTGTTGCTAATATGTTAGGCAATATATGTGCAAAGTTTCATTAAAATCTGTCAGACAATATTTGAGATATGACAACAGTATCACTCATTATTGGCAGACATTCGTACGTAATGTTACGTTTCTCTTATCTTTTATTGCTCCGAGCTATCGAATATCGATTACTAGTATACACGATTTAAGTTCGCTATCAAACTCCGGAAACTCCCGAACCTTTACGTATGATATCGATTATTTTCATCGATTTGTTGATATGCGAGCCCAGTGGCTGTTTTCCCATCTTACAAATGATCAGCGATAACAGGTGGATGAATTCTGTCGCAGTGATTATCATTGATTCTTGGGAAAAAAAAAACTAGTCCAGCTGGGATTAGCGACTCCTGATAATTTAGGGCTAAATTTCGTCACAAGTTAACCCTTTACTACACAATCCCGAGTTCAAACGGCCCTGAAGAAGGATCTGAGAACATTGCGGGAAAAGGATAAAATGCCAGTAAAATGCTACCCTGTTGAGGACTTTTGTCACTTTCGAATTTGTTGTCTGCAGATATCTTCTGCCATCAAAAATTTGCTTGGCAGGGTCAAATGAATATATCTGTACCGATCAGTTGTTGTACCTATTGTTTTCATATGTCTGAGGAAAGAGTCTCTTTCGCCCATTTCTAGGCTTTGCCTACATGTATTTTCATATTATTTTCTTTTGAATTCAAATGACGTATTTGTTCCAGGCTGGATTGCGATGTTATATGGTGAAAAAAAGGTGGAATAAGTTCCAGGAATAACAATTTCTATTGAGAGAAAATGCACGGGACGCGATATAGATCTATACGTTTTTGGTAGAATGACCCAGATAGCTTTTGCGAATGGTGTAGATGCAGATCAGACTGCACAAATATATGCATTCTGGTCTTTTTGGGGAAGCTTTGGGAAAGATTTGTATAGATAAGGGAAATAACGGAATTTCGTGCCGCACCTAAACCAGGCACCAGCTAAAACGGAAATGACGTTGGTGGACACGTTCTTAACTGCACGAGCAGAGTCCATTCGGCATAGAGCAGAGTCCTGCCTTTTAAAAAGTTTCTTAAGTCCAAAAAAAAGACCTACACGATCAAATAGAGACAGTCAGAGAGGTATGCAAATCCTATTTATGGATCGATAGTAAATTAAAAATGACAAACAATTTGAAATAAAAAGGAACAAGCCTTCATCCCAGACCCACTCCTTTTTCTGTTCGGTTCTGGGCTTCTTCGTTCCTTAGCTTATTCGGCCCTTACCTTATTCGTCCCTGGGCTCGTTTACCCGGGCTTTTTTCGTTTTTGAATCAACCCTGGCTCAAGAAATGTGAACAAATACTCAGTATTTCCACAATTAAAGGCTCTTGTTTATGACATACATGTTGTTTGGAATATTATTGTTGTAAAGACCTTCGCACACTTGTCACAATCAGTGATAGATAGTTTATCATTAACACCTTTGATTCTATTTGTTAAATTTTGGATGTACGAAAAACTTCCATTTTTTTTTACATTTTTGAGATTTTTCAGGAGGTAGGTATATTACATCTATATCTGCTTCATAAAAGCACTGACCAATGCATCAGTATCCAAGGTGAATTTGTTTTGTATTGGAAAATATCCTGGAATTGGGGAAAACTAATGCCATTTTTTAATTGGGAATGGAGCCGAATTTGGCCCCAAAGGAAAGGCAGAAAATCCTCTGAGTTTGGAAGAGCAGGCCTGGAAGAACAGGCCCAGGCGAACAAGCCCAGGGACGAAAAAGCCTTTTCTTTCCAGCATGAGAGTTCTTTGTCCTATCTTTGTCTAAATGATGATAGCTCAACATTTTAATGTCTGGATCTATTGATCTTGTATGATAATCAATTGATGAACTTAACCTTTATGCTGCTAAAAAAGTGAAATGAAACTTTCAAAGTGATAGTAAAAACCCAAACTTTGCAGTTTCAAAGGTAATATTTGGGAAAAGATATTTCCATATCGGACAGTGCAGTCTGATCTTGACCAACACTGTCCGCAAAAAGTCAATGAGTTACGCTTACCAGCCTGAGGGTTGAGGTGAGCAAATGAAGGTTACAGTTGAAAATTTCAGTAGCAAGTGAACACATCTTCATCATGTGAGCCGAGTCCCATGAGTGGTTGGAAGTATTGCTCTTCATAAATAAATCATAAACTTATCCACATTCAAAGTAATTTTAGATGAAAAATTGTGATTCAAAAGATGGAATTTGTCTTTGAAAGAGTTTAACACATTATGGGAAAGGAGAAAATGCAAGCCAGTTTCTTCTGTCCCTGTTATGATTTCAAGTCTCAGGATAGCATGGACTCGTAAGGTGAAGGGTACATCAAATACATTTTCGTCACATGTACTTATTGGGTAGTGGAATGAAGACCACAAATTTCTCCAGAATGTTTACTTAGGCTGCCATAGTTACGTTCAAAAGTTGTGCTTTGTGCAAATCTAGTGAAACTTCATTACCATTTATTAGGTGGTTCTCTGTTTTAAGACACTTTGAAAGAGGATGTTCCTCTTTACCACAAGGCAACATTGAAAGCATTTGCAGACAACAATATGTTTGTGACTTAAATGATGGAATTTGTCTTTAATAGGGAAGAAAAAAAGTGTTGGAAATGGAGAAAATGCTGGTTACCAGCATTTTCTCTTTTCCCCACAATGTTTTCGAAGGGCTTCTTCCTCAAGGTCGTTAAAACTCGGGATTGTGTGGTAGTGTTCCCACTTGTGCAAATTCTTGCGTAAATCACCTTATGGAATTGAAATTCATGTAACAAATATTGGTTACACGTGAGACCTCACGTAAGAAAATAGATGGACAAAAAAGGCATTTATTTGCTTATTTTGTGTAAAATGTTAAGTTTTGAAGTTACCTGTTACCCTTACTGACAATCTTTTTTCAAATCATGCATAACCTATCCAGAAAGTAACAGACATGAAAAATTGATCAGTGCAAAATACACAGAAACCCATGACACAACAAAATGTCTCTTCGACATTGTCCAATCAGAGTCACTTCAGACTGCCTTTACAGCTTTTTAATGACTTTAAGCAGTAGATTTACGTAATTATTTTAATATAATGGACATTTTTGCTCTAAATCATCAATATGGATTGCTTTACCTCTAGTTGGGAACCATTATTGTCATACCCACTAATATGAAATCTTACCCCCAGTGTTACAGCTCAGGGGATAAGTGTACCCTTGAAATAAAAAGCTAGTGGGAACACTGTGTGGTAAAGGGTTAATAATATATTGTGGAAAAAAGGAAAAAACAATTATCATAACAATTTTTTCTCTTTTTCCTGCAGTAACTGTTGTTTTTTTTTTTTTTGACTCTTTAAGAAGCAAACCCACATTTGATCAGCATTCTGTTTACAAATTCTTTCTATTGTAATAACTGTAACAACATCAACCCCTTAGTGTGCCGAATTTATAGGATCTGACATGAGTTGGGGTTTGAGATAAGAGTCTAGGGAAAATATTATTAAGGGGGCCTTTGCTGAGCTTAATGACATTTTTTCTTGACGAGTTTAATAAAGTTTTATTGCAAATGCCAACGAATGTTGGATTCTTTTTAACACATAATGCTATTTCACAAATTATAGATCAGAAGATGCAAAACCATCAATAGATGCACCATTGGTAATATTCATAAAAGCTATTCACTACTATGAAATACGCACAAAATGAGGTCAAAAATGATGTCACATGGTAATTATTGTGATATCAAACATGTATAAGATAAGAAAATCTGTAATTGATATATTACACTGAAAACAAGGGAGGTTATGTGATAAAAACCTATCAGACATTTTCATCCTAGAAATATAGCCCAAATAGTTGCAATTTCATGCTTGCTTTTGTCTACAGTATTTCAGCAAAGTGGACAGTGTAGATCAAAGATCAGGCTGCATGTTTTGTGCAGCCTGATCTTGATCTACACAGGCCACAAAGGCAACATAGTCATGAAAGGCACTTTAGAGGTTAATTGTTGTTTAGTATTAGGGTTTATTTACTGTTATATATCTTATTTACTTACAGGTGACAGTGTGAACATATTTCCAGATTTGTTATTTAGAGGTCCTGGGTTTGTTCCTCACTTGCAGTGATGGTTTTGATGGGTGTACCCTGGGGAATGATATTGAAGAGCCCTAGTCTAAGCTTGATGAAACATAGAAAATAGATGAACAAGTTTGCTGTTGCCATGGCGTTACTGATATACTGCTGAAAGTAGTGTAATACACCAGATGGGGTCAAATCTGTGACTGATTGAAGATGAATGTTAGACAGAGGTACATTTACATCTACAAATTTTGTTCTAAATAATTAAAGTGCTAGTGATGCTCTTGCCATTTGAAATCTTTACCAAACGACAAATTCTAGACTCGTCTAAGTGGAAACAACAATTTCAACAGTGATGTGAATAACCTGAAGTTCTTTGACAGGGTAGAAAACATTGTGAGAAAAGGAGCCAGCACTTTCTCCAGTACCCACAATTTCTTAAAAGTCTTCTCCAACAGGGTCGTTAAAAGTTGTGTGGTTAATCTAATGCATTAAATGCAGGTGGCATATAGTATCCCTGCTGTCTGTAAATACTGTACATTGAAGTGGAAATTTTTGCTATGTGGAAATTCTTGCAATTTCACAAATTAAAAAAATTCGCAAACTTTTCTGTTCACATATTTTTACTACAAGTGTACCAAAAAATAACTGATTTTGCAAACATTTCTATGTGCCAAATGTCCTGTCATCAGTAATTCCCAAATTTTTTGACACGCGTATATATATACACGTATACGGTCTGTCATGGACATTCTATTAACAGTAAGGAAAATGGCTTTTTGTCTATGAATATATTTTGATGAGAACTGCAGCCATATGAATTTAAAGGTACATCTTTACAGCTAGAGAGAAAAAAATGCTGTTTATTCTTTACCAAATGACAGAATTTTAGACTGGTTGAAACTGAAGGCATTTGCAGATGACAAATGTGACTCAAAATTTAAAATTTGTTTTTGGAAGGATAGAAAACTTTATAAGAAAAGGAGAAAATGCTGGTTACCAGCATTTTCTCCTTTTCCTACAATGTATTCAAAAGGCTTTTACTTCAGGATTGTTAATTCTCGGGATTTCGTGGTAAAGGGTTAAAACTTGAACTCAAATATTTACTTACCCTTATCGCAAAAATGTTCTCTTTTTGATTCCCTAGAAGGATCTGTTCTTAATTTTGCATCAGAAATATGGGGTAGCCATGATACATAAGACGTAGAAGCTCTGCATTCTAATTTTATCCGTAGAATCTTAAATGTGAGATCTAGACCTTTAGTAACCTTATATGGTAAAACAGGTCAAATGCCACTTATTGTAAGTAGAAAGATCAGTATGTTAAGGTACTGGATCCATATCCTTAGGCAACCAGAAAACTCCCTCGTTAAAACGGTCTACTTCTCTGTGCTAAATGATTGTGAAAATGGTTATACATATAGTGGGAGTAACTGGGCGTACATAATTGAAGATATTTTACAACGAAACGGTTTAGGTTACACATAGTTCTACCAAAACAACATAAATATCAATTTTAAAGATAAATTTGCGCTTAACAGATTCAGAACATCATCCCATGATCTCAATATTGAGAGAGGCAGCTTCGATAATATCCCTTGTGAAGAACGTCTTTGTACGCATTGTAATATGAGAATGATCGAAAACGAGTACCACTTGTTATTAGTTTGCCCAAAGTACACTCAAATACGTCGGAAATATCTTAGCAAAAAATACTGCAGATGGCCATCTGAGGGCGAATTCTATTCGTTAATGATGTCTTAATCGAAAAAAGCGATCATTTATTTATTTATGAAAGCCTATATATAGTTCGCAAATAAATTAAGAAGCAGCTCATAGTTCAATAAAATGCTCCAGTTTTATTTTCATTATTGTTGTCTGATAAGCCTGACGCTGTTGAGCCTGACTATACGTTGGGTAGTGCAGATCAAAATCAGACTGCACAGAACATGCGGTCTGATTCTGGACCTGCACTGCCCAATAAGGAGATATTTTTTCCCCAAAATCACTTTGAAATGGCAACATTTGGGTTTATACAATCTGCTTGAAATTTTTTATTTCGCTTATTTCGGAGGTAAAGGGTTAACCTTTTTTCCCTCAAAAAATAGTCTGTTGAACATATTTAGAATGCATGTAGTATGCCTTGTCTATTGTAATTTTCAAACTAGATCTATCGACCTTTGTAAAAGATGTCTGTTACATCATGTATGTAATGTTATGGCTAGAAACACTGTAAGTGTTTTAAAGCTTTAATAAAGAGTATGAGTATAATTACTAAAAGGGGCATAAGCTTTTAAGACATTTCGTCAGTATATAACATAATTTGACTGTAAACAATATAGGAAAAGGATTTACAATTTAACCCTTTACCACACAGTCCCGTCCTTTATCGACCTTGAAGAAGGAGACTTTTGAAAACATTTCTCTCTTTTTTTGGCTGTTTTCTGCCCTTTCAAAAACATATCTCATCACTAGAGCAACAGTTAATTTTTTCAACAGCAAACGTTTTCAAAATACACGAATCTAATGTTTTGTTGTCTGGTTAAGAGTTAATAAACACCTCTACAGAGCTCCAGATAAGATGGAGTGATGGTATTCTAAATCCATTATTTCTCTTCATAACCCTATGTTGTGGATACTCATTAGAATTGTCTCGATGAGACAATTCTAATGAGTACCCATAACATAGGGTTTAGTGGAGAATACTTAATATTTTCAATTTTGAAATTAGAATCACTCCCTCTATCTGGAGGTCTGCCTCTATACCTGTTTGAGTCTGAGAGGTGCAATAGTATTTTAAGTTTAAAATACAACCTCTACACATCCGAAAAGTGGCACATGTCATGAATGTTCCAGTTTGGCTTTAATTTTAACCCTTGATGCGTGAAGAATATGCGGAGTGTGTAGATATAGATCAGATTGCAAATCGTATTGAATTGAATTTGCATTTACTTATCGTCGCCACCCGTTTCCCATATAGGCAACGCCCCCTGAAGGCTGTTAGTATTGTTACGGGGGATAGTGGGGATACAGGACGAAACCCATCCTAAGTTACACCTGGTTTTTTAACGTGCTCGGTGTATAGCACATGGTACCTCGGTTTAATGTCTCATGCGAAAGTCTATTAGTAATTTTAGATGGCCAGCTGTGGGAATCGAACCTACACCTTCATGATCACGAGTCCTACGCTCTACCAACAGCTATGCGGGCTGGTTGCAAATAGTATGCAGCCTAGTCTTGGATTTAAACCATCTGCTACTTACATTTTTAAGCATACTTACAGTAGATTTAAGGTCTTACTTCTATTCTGTTCTGTTTTAGAAGTTCATTTTAAAAGGCAACTTACCTTAAATCAACTTTTGATTTAGCCATATTTAAGTGGATTAGCACATCTGCCATTTCAAAGGGTTTGTCGGTAAACTGTAAATTTGATAGGATGTGTGTTTGATTGCAAACCAAAATTGCCGCTCTAATGCACTTGACCATCTTTGTCTCAGTATATCATTGAAGTGCAAAACAAACAGCCGTCATTGATATTAACAAGTTTGTTAATTGATGGCACACTTAAGACATTTTAAAATCATCAAACAACCAGTTTCCCTTATCCGAAATTAAAACTTTTTGTTGAATCAGACAATCTATGAATATTCGATATGCATGTTATTCGGTGTAATTTATTATTGAATATGATGTTGAGACGACTTAACTAGCCTCACAAAATCAATAAGCATCTTAAATTCCATTATTCTTTGGCAAAACTGAGGTATGTTTAAGTTTTTAGGTGTTTCATTCTTTCTCATTGATGTACAAAACTTTGCTGAAGCATGTAAATCTATTTCACTGTCCTTCACCCCTGAAATTCGGACTTTTTGTACTTAACATTGTGTAAATTAGTTAAAGCATCTCTAAAGTTAATGAGGAAGTAGGCTTATCTTATCACTACGGATCCATGTATTCTGGTTACCAGTATTTTCTCCTTTTCCCATAATGTTTCCAAAAGCCCTCCTCCTGAGGGTCTGTATTAAAGGGTTAAGCAAAATAAATTTGGGAGGTAGTTATCCAACAGACCTTGTTGCGATTGAAACAGCAATTTTCTTAGATGGGGTTTTTCTATGCCTGTTTTTTGTTTTGCAAGCACTTCCTAAAATGACATTTATACATACCTTTGTACATACATGTACATATGATTCTTATTGATCCATGATGGATGAAGCTGTTCACGAGGTCTTCTACATAGTTTTGTCCACCGAATACATTTTTCGAGATGTGTTTTTGGCTTTGAAAATGGGACGAATTTAACCCCCCCACCCACCCACCCCCCCCCCCCCCACCCCCGCATTCTCAGTACAATACAATACAATACAATATACTTTATTTTCTCTCAGTTACATGAATACAGTACAATATGAGATTGGGTGGTCATATAACAAACTGGTTTGCGTATAACGACAAAGGAAGTTCCAGTGGTACAAAAGGAAGTTGAAATAAAAAATATATTGATATCGATTTCAAAATTGCAAATGGGAGAATCCCACTGTATAAAATGCACAAGTTTTATAACCTGATCGCGGATGCATGAGCACAATAATCACCTCATGTTCTGTTACAGTACATGACGAGACAAAGGTGCAACACGTCTAAGAGAACGTCAGCCTTTATGTTACATATTCATTCTTTACACAGTTTACACTTTCCCAGGGAATGGAACGTTTTGAAGATATAGATTTGTTAATTGACTGGATAACGATTATCAGTATCGCAGAATCCGTAACTACACCTTTTCACCATTTCACAGATTTTTATTGACCGATATCACAATTGCTGTTTTGATAATTAAATAGATACGATCAAATTATCTCATGTTATGACAAATTGTGTCTAACCTTTATGTTTACATGACACTCAGAGCTGCGTTTTGATTGGCAGATAAGACCTGTCAATCAAAATCAGCAGAAAGGTCAATTATTTATTTGATTTTTTACAAACTGGTATAGTTAAAAATTAATGTAAGACTTCAGATTTGATGTAGGGTGGAGGTTTTGAAATGGAGGGACCTTGAGCAAGACACTATAGAGTCCTAACCTAGTGCTGTTGAAACCCAGGACATACTTGAAAGAGCTGTTGCTGTGATATGCTTGAAATAATCAGTAAAACTATCGGTTGCACCATAGTCTTTTATTTCTCAACTGATTTTTGTGTGCTTACAGGTATGTTTACATTGTAAGTACTGGTAAAGCATTTACCCTGCAAGTGCAAAGTAAACAAACTGAGATTTTCTGTTTGGAAAATAAGCCAACAAATTGCCATTTTAAAACTGCTATCGGAGAGAATGTCTCTGCATAGGGGTGAGCTTAGATCCCAGATCAGTCTGCAGTAAACATGCAGTCTGACCTTGGATCTTCACTGTCTGGAAAGGTAACTGTAGTTGTGAAACTACCTATCTGTAACTATAGTTGTGAAACTACTTGTAAAATGAACATGATGTTTGGTGTAGATCCAAGGTCAGTCTGCAGTAAACATGCAATGTGATCTTGGATCTTCACTGACTGCAAATGGCAACTATTGTTTGAAAGGCACTTGAAGGGTTTTAAAGAAGAGTTGAAATCAATATAAATTTTGCTTTCTATTTTCAGGAAGACAATGTGATGTAGAGATGGGTATCAGACTGAATCCTTTCAGCAAGGAGTATTGGACCTTGGAGTGAAGAGTTAAACCTGTTACTGCCAGAAAAAAAGGACTTGTAATTTGAAATTTTGCAGATCTTCAAGAGTTGTCTTTTCTTAACCCTTTACCAAACATTCCTGACTTTTAACAACCCTAAAGAAGAGAGCTTTGGAAAACATTGTGGGAAAAGGAGAAAAAGCTGGCTTTCCAGCTTTTTTTTTCCTTTCAAAGACAAATTTCATCATTTTAGCCATATTTGAGTTGTTGTCTGTAAATGCATTGAATTTGAGCAAGTCTAAAATTTTTTTGTCGGGTAAAGAGTTGAACAACAGGGCTTAGGCCTACAAAATTTTGGTATACATAGATGATGTTTTTTTTTTTTATTGGTGAAAGATCAGTCATTCAAAAAAAAATATATAGTCTGTTTATTTCATGCCACTAACCCCTTTTTTCTTAGGACTTTCATCAAGATCCAGTACAGTTGTTTTTTTGGTAATTTCCAATGGCGTAAATGGAATATTTGTGTTTTTTTTTTCAGTGAAAGAAATTTATTTCATCAAGAGAACATCATTGCCACTTGTGAAAATATTACGGAGAATGTTCACTTAATGAAGTAAATTTTGACCTTTCACGGAAAAAAACATATATATGTTATGTATGCATAAGAGTGCCCAAAAGAGAGATAAATCTATTGGAATGGTGATAATAGGTGTTGCAGGTGACGTATCGAATAACAAATGCGTAACCAGGGGTTCAGAATCATTACACACTCCGAATCAAGAGTGCTATTTCACCCTTTGGCTGATAAGACTTAGTGTCACACACTTTTGCGGCAGTGTAAGTCACAGACCAGACTGCTTAGGACGGGCAGTCTAATCTTGATCAACCTGTACAGTGGGATGTTCTATCGAAAAGGAAAAGGATGAAATCACAATATTTGGCCTTAAACTATTATGCGTAGTTTCCTTACAAAATTTATCCTTTTTGCCACTTGTACATGTTGTTGCTGTATGACTTAAGACTCAACTCTGTGTACTTGGAGGAAGAAGACTCTTGAAAACAAAGTGGGAAATGGAGAAAATAACAATATTCAGCATTTTTCTTCTTTTTCCACTATGTATTCTAGACTTTCAAGGTCAAATCCCAACATTTGAGCCACATTTATTTGTGGGTAAAAGGAGAATATGGTAGTTACTAATAACCAGCATTTTCTGTTAGTCTGACAATACTTTTTTAGCTCACCTGAGCACAAAGTGCTCAAGGTGAGCTTTTGTGATTGTGCCGTGTCCGTCGTGAGTCATCCGTCGTCCATCATCAACTTTTACTTTGTGTACACTCTAGAGGCCACAATACTCATGAAACTTGGTCAGAATGTTTGTCTTGATGATATCTCGGACGAGTTAAAAAATGGGTCATGTCAGGTCAAAAACTAGGTCCTTAGGTAAAATCTTAGAAAAACCTTGTGTGCGCTCTAGAGGCCACATTTTCAGACCAATACTCCAGAAAGCTGGTCAGAATGTTTGTCTCAATAATATCTCGTATGATTGTAGAAATGGGTCATGTCAGGTCAAAAACTAGGTCAAATCTTAGAAAAACCTTGTGTACATGCTATATGCCACATTTTCAGTGCAAAACTCCTGAAAGTTGGTCAGGTTGTTTGTCTTGATGATATCTTGGAGGAGTTTGAAAATGGGTCATGTCACTCGGTCAAATCTTAGAAAAACCTTGTGTTTGCTCTAGGGGCCACATTTTCAGTCCAAAACTCTTGAAAGTTGGTCAGAATGTTTGTCTTGATAATATCTCAGAAGAGTTTGAAAATGGGTTGTGTAGGGTCAAAAACTAGGTCACTAGCTCAAATCTTAGAATAACCTTGTGTACACGCTATAGGCCACATTTTCAGTCCAAAACTCTTGAAAGTTGGTCAGATTGTTTGTCTTGATAATATCTTAGAGGAGTTTGAAAATGGGTCATGTCACTGGGTCAAAAACTAGGTCACTGGGTCAATCTTAGAAAAACCTTGTGTATGCTCCAGAGGCCACATTTTCAGTCCAAAACTCTTGAAAGTAAGTCAGAATGTTTGTCTTGATGATATCTCAGATGAGTTTGAAAATGGGTCATGTTGGGTCAAAAACTAGTCACTAGGTCAAATCTTAAAAAATCTTGTGTATGCTCTAGAGGCCACATTTTCAGTCAAATACTCATGAAAGTTGCTCAGAATGTTTTTCATATTGATATCTTGAATTAGTTTGAAAATAGGTCACATTGCATCAAAAACTAGGTCACAGGTCAAATCTTTAAAACAGCTTGTGTAGCTCTAAAGTCATCATTTTCTGTCCAATACTTATGAAAATTTGTCAGATTCTTTGTCTTGATGATCAATATGATGAAATTGAAAACTGGTCACATTGGGTAAAAAACTAGGTTGCCATGTCAAATCTTGGAGAAACCTTGTGTACACTCTAAAGGCCACATTTCTGTCCAATACTTATGAAAGGTGGTCAGAATCTTTTTGATAATATCTACAATTGGAAAATGGGTTATGTTTGGCTAAAAAGTAGGTCACTGAGAGAAATTCTAGAAAAAGCTTGTGTACAAGCAAGAGACAAAATATTCAGTCCAATATATATGAAAGCTTGGTAGAATGTTTGTCATAATATCTCGAAAGAGATTGAAAATGGGTCATGTTTGGCCAAAAAACTCAGGTGAGCGACTTTTTTAGTGTGCCAAAGACCAATCCATTTGTTTAAGCTGTCATTGTTTTAAGCCACAGCTAAACTGTCATGTGCAAAAGGTTTAAAGGAGGGGTGTCCATAAGGCTGTTTTCATGGCCACTACCGATTTTCTTTAAACTATGTACACTGGAACCTATACATGTTAGCTGTAATATTATGCAATATTGAATCAATTAACCAAACGACAGACGATAGATTGCTCCTCCCACTGATGTCACGTGGTCCGCGAATCAAGATACCTAGACAAACAACCCCGACACTAGGGCTTAGCTAGGAGATATGTGCAAGTTATCGGGAGATGTTTCTACCATAAAATAATTATTCTAGATAAAATAAGCATTGGAGTAATTTAAGAAAAGGCAGTTACATCTTCTGGATCAGGTTTTTCTATGTTATAAGAGTGTGAAAAATTGAAATAGAGGCTGGTTTATCTAGAAATCAGTTGAAAAACGCAGTCTCACTACTATTACATTTGATAATTTAATACATTTATCTATTACTCCCTAGTACTCCCTAAACATGTCCTAAAATCATCGGTCTGCTAATACAATTCATCTTTTACCTGTACAAAGATAAGTTTTTTTTCGAAGTTCAAACTTCCCTTACACAGATTTTTTCATCATTTAGTCCTCATTATGTTCCTCAATGATTTAACCAGAATTGCAAGCTTTAAAATTACCAAGCGATAGATACATGTATTTAGGAAGATAAAATGATTTCCCGATGTTTGACTTAACATTGGAAGATCTATTTGTACATAAGCAAATAATAGGTTACCAAATTGATTTTTTTTTTCAGTTCGAGAGAAAAACCTGAGGAGACATACTGGTAAAAAAACATTCAGTATAAGAATTTTACGTAAGTTTCAGCATAAGCTGTTCAGACCCCGCTTCGGGTCAGAATTACCCCACTCACTTTGAACCAGCGCACACCCTACAAACCTTTACCAATTGCTTCAATATTGCATAATATTACAACCAACATGTATATAGGTTTCAGTGTACAAAGTTTAAAGAAAGTGGGTGGTGGCCATGAAAACAGCCTTATGGACACCCCTCCTTTGGCATAGTCAAAAATATTGTCATTTGGTAACATAAAACAGTTTGTATTGTGATGAGTTTATTGTATTGATTTTAACCCTCTATCAAAACCATTTTTTTTTTTAAACTGTATGTAGTAGGTGTTTGAGATCTTTGTTGAAAATGGTGGAAGTGCATTAATTTTCTCCTTTTACACTGTGTTTCGTATCTCTTGGAAGATACTTGAGCAACACTTCATATGTCTTCTGCAGATGCTTTCAAATTGGACAGTACTAAAATTTTGTTGTTTTGTAAAAAGTTAATCTTTAACTCTTTACCACACAATCCTGACTTTTAACGACCCGGAAGAAGAAAGCTTTTGAAAACATTGTGAGAAAAGGAGAAAATGCTGGTCACCAGCATTTTCTCCTTTTCCCACAAAGTTTTCTACCCTTCCCAAAACATGTTTCAATATTTGAGTCACATTTGTTTGTCATCTGCAAATGCTTTTAATATGGTACAGTCTAAGATTTTGTTGTGTGGTAAAGAGTTAAATAGCCTTTCACAACCACAGTTGCCTTTATGGCCAGTTTAGATCAAGATCAGACACGTTCCGTCTGATCTTTGATCTACTCTGTCCACTTTGCTGACAAAAGCAACCTTGAAACTGCAATTAATTGGGTTTTATTTCTAGACTGAAAGAGTCTGTTGGGTTTATTCGGGCGCTTTAACCTTTTACCATACAATACCCACTTTTGACAACCCTGGGTAAGAAGTCTATTGAAAACATTGTGGCAAAAGGAGAAAATGCTGGTAACCAGTATTTTCTCCTTTTCCGACAATGTTTTCTACCTTATCAAAGAAAAATTGCACCATTTGAGCCACTTTGAAATTGTTATCTGCAGATGCTTTCAAATTGGACAATAGTAAAATTTTGTCACTTTTTTTTTTTGTAAAAAGTTAAAATAGTGTTTAGTTTGATGAGTTGGTGTTTATTCTTTCCCTTTATCACATGGCAACATTTTAGACTTGCCCAAATTGAAAGTGTTTTTAAACAAAAGTTACAAGTGGATCAAATGATTGGATTTGTCTATGAAAGGTTAGAAAATATTGTGGGAAAAGGAGAAAATGGTGGTTACCAGCATTTTCTCCTTTTATCACAATGCTTTCAAATGCATTCTTTCTCAGGCATGTTAAAAGTCATAACTATGTGGTAAATGGTTAATCCTGTATAAAAACCAGCCATTGTTTAAAAAACCATGATTGAATAGGTTCTTGAAAATATTGTGGAAAATGGTGAAACTGCTAGTAAGTAGTAATTACTCCTTTTCCTCCATGTTTTCTACCCGATCATAGACAAATCACAGCATTTATACCACATATAATTAGTCAGCTGCAAATACTGGTACTTGCAACATGTGCAAGTCTAAAATTTTGTTGTTTGGTAAAGAGTTGAAATATTCTGTATTGTAATGAGGTTTATTGTCTTTATTTTAACTTTTTCTCGTACCAGCCATTGTTGTTAACCCTTTACCACACAATCCTGAGTTTTAAAAACCCTGTCACAGAAGGCAGCTTTTGAAATCATGGTGAGAAAAGGAGAAAATGCTGGTTACCAGCATTTTCTCCTTTTCCAACAGGTTTTCTACACTTTCATGGACAATTGCTATCATTTCGGCTAATTCAAGTATGTCATCTGCAATTGCTTTCAATTTGGACCTGTCTAAAAGTTTGTCTTTTGTTAAAAGAGTTAGAGAAAAAGATGTAAAATGTTTTTAAAACATTATGGAAAATGGTGAATGTGCTTGTAATCTACATTTTCTCTTTTCAACATTGTTTTCTACCCCTTGAAAGACAAATTCCATGGTCATAGCTATATTCAATTTGTCTTCTTTGACTTTGGACCAGTCTAAGAATGTTGGTATGCAGCATTTTCTCCTTTTTCCACATTGTTTTCTATAGCCATTTTAATTTAAGATTGATGAATTTGATCTTTGGGTAATATGTTGTATACAGTCATGAACTTATCATTTTGAGTATTAAAATATTTTCTTTTTATATTTCGTTGTTCTTCTTGTTTAAACTTGATCTCTGTACAGAGAAACAAGTTCTGTAAATTTATTACAAAAACTCTAATAATATTTATTTCATATTTTAAACACATCTGTAATAAAAATGATAATTTCAAATACACAGAGTAGTAAAAGGTAATTTCCCTGTGTCCCACCATCGCCTACCCAAGTGTCTTTCTTGCCCGTTCTCTGCCAGGCTGTCGTTTCTCTATCCGGCTGTCTTTCTCTTTTCGCCCCCTCTCTCTGTGATTTTTTTTTTTCGGGGTTTCGGTTGCGTCTCGATCTCGGCTCGCCGAGTTCCAAGTCGGCTCCCCTGACCATTAGGCCAATTTGGAGCCTATAGGATTGAGGTTGTAGTTTATATTTGAATACAATGTCTTGTAAAAACATAAAAAAAAAAATCAACCGGAAGTCTCGCTATCAACGCCAGGTGAGTTCAATTCTTCAAGCAAAACTTTCTATCAAACTAGTCCGTGTTTAAACAACCACTGACAGAAGAATATTGAAAACATTGTGGAAAATGAAGAAAATCATGATAATCAACATTTTTTTTATCCCCGCAATGTTTTCTTCACTTTCAAAGAAAAATCCCATTTTTAAGCCACATTTGATCTTTCGTCTGGCGGTTATAATGGACGATTCTTAATTTTTGTCGTCTGCTACAATCAAATACTAACGCAGCAAATAACTGAAAATATCCTTGTGAAATACTGATGGTGACGATAAAAAATATGAACGCACGTGAAAAGATAGTGACAAAAGGTACTGTTCAGTTCGGGTCCTGGCGTTAACAATTTCTGAGTCCCTATCACGGTCTACATAGATCTTTACACATAATCTGCATATCTATACCATTTTTTTTTTTGTCATTTCTGACTAAGTAACGTCAAATAGTAGGAGAAAAATAATCAGACTGGAACCCAGGCTGTCGTTATGCCGTTTTCAAAAGAACAAGTACATATAACTTTTTTTATTCGGCATAAAACCGCACTTGCATGTTTATAGCCTGCAATGTATACGACAACTACGATAGGGAAAAACAAAAACTTACATAGATGTTCATTATCTGAGAACAGGGATCGTATATAATTATATAGAATCCCTGCTGAGAAGCATAAAAAAATAAATAAACAAATACGATTAAAGAAATTACATGTAGCAATATAGTGTATCAAAACTTAGATCGCCAACTAAAAGCAAAAAGAAAAATGAAAACTATGAGATTTTTCAAGACTATAATCAGACTAGCTGTCATGTGCAGTCCGATCGTGATCCATACTGTATGCTACGTGTTTCATGAACATTTCGACCAGTACTCCGCGTTGCTAAAGGACACTCCCACGAAAACCCAGTGTGGCCGGTGAGGACCGACCCCAGAATCTCTAAATTTTATATCGCTCCCCTTAACGTACTCTTTACCAGATGACTTTACCAGATGACAAAATTGTAGAGTTGTCCAAATTGGAAGTACTTGCAGACGACAATTCAGATATGGCTAACATAGTATTTGTCCATATTAGACTTGAAAATATTGTGGGAAAAGCATTTTCTGCTTTCACCGCAATATTTACCAAAGCTTTCTTTCTCGTGGTCGTTCAAACACTAGATTGTTTGGTAAAAGGCTACGGTGCTGGATTTGTAACAATCAAATTCTTGAACGATCCATGCATACAAGGTTGTTCTTGTTGAGTTGTTCCTGGGCAAGGCACTGCAAAGCCCCAGTCTAGTAGTGGTGAAAAGCATTTTCGCCTTTGTCCAAAATATTTACCGTTCTTTCTCCGATTAATCTCAAAAATTTAATCGTCTGCAAAAGCTTTCAATTTGGACAAATCTAAAATTTTGCCGTCTGATACAGAGTTTGAAATGATGTTTATGGTGATGAAGTTACCGGCTGCTTTCCGAGAAACGATTTCTGTCACAGTGGCAATTATTTAACTTTTAAGGCGATTGAATGTGTTTTGATACCGCTTTCTAAATTATTTCAGTCATATCACAGCGACAGCCTACATATTCATGCATTTCCTGTGTTTCACCAGTACTAGTCTGGAGCTCTAGATTGTCTTGCTCTGGGACATTCCCACGAAAATACAGTGTTTCCAGTGAGGCTCGAACTTGAGGT
This sequence comes from Hippopus hippopus, assembly GCA_946811185.2. Taxonomy (NCBI): domain Eukaryota; kingdom Metazoa; phylum Mollusca; class Bivalvia; order Cardiida; family Cardiidae; genus Hippopus; species Hippopus hippopus. The sequence goes on from OX328103.1 coordinate 22,372,989, forward strand.
TACATTTTAGTCATATCACGGCGACAGCTGATCAGTTATTCCTGTTTTATAACTTCCTTCGTCTCACAGATACTAGGACAGATTTTTTAAGTGTTTTGCCCTTGGGAACTCTCGCAAAACCCAAATCTCTCTCATAGAGATCGAACCGGTGACTTGTGGACTATGGATCCTACGCCTAAACTAATTGGCCAAGCTGACACCTTTTGGCCAAGCTAGATATGGAACTCGTATATTTTCAAGTCAAGTAAATTTTATTTACAAAGTCGGGAACATATAACAAGAAACACAAACTCTGTTGAGCTTTTCACACCGACTTTACGTCACCAACTGAACCACAGGGCTCGACATCAAACCCACAACTCCTATTTTCAATCCCGGCTGTGACCAACTGAGCTACTAGGCTCGGTATCAAACCCACAACCCCTAAATTTTCTAGCACCGCATGCTACCGACTGAATACATCACGACGACCATCATTTAACCTTGTTAGGTATGGGGTGGGGTAAAATAGGTGACATAGACAACGACAGAGAGTATGATGATGATCTGGTCAAAAAGTGACGATAAATAAGGAGAAAAGGCAGACCACAGCAATAAATTCACCCACCTCGATGTTTAGTAATTCCAGACTTTATTTATTGATTAAATACTAGTAATCCATCATTAGTAAAATCAAACAATGTCTCATCTTAAATAAGAATTTTACACAAGAGACTAACACACTAAACAGTGAATACAAAACGCGTCCAGATTACGCACGTGGAAAGTCTGCAAATATGGTGGTTGAAGCGGGAAAGGGGGGGGGGGGGGGGGGGAAGGCTGACTCGGGATAATGTTTAACAAAATAGGCCTGTGCAGGCTGATTTTGGTCTACAGTATTCCTTTCTGGTGACGTTTTAAGCCATCACATAATTCTTTTTGTTAACAACCAACTTAATCTTTAGGTAGACTGGTCCTTGGACATGCAGAAAATTGACCAATAGCGATAAGTTTCGGCTCAGGTCAGCCTGCGCTGACTGCGCAGGCTGACAAACCTGGGTCGATACTTTTCGCAGATGCATTAAACCCCCCCCCCCCTTTTGCCAGAGACGGCTGAATTATTGACGCAATATTTTTTTTTAATAGTCGCTACGAAATTGTTTATCTAGTGCTCAATGAAGCATTTAATAAGTTGCAGATCTTTTTTCTCTATGATTTGGTTTAAATTTATTTATTTTACATCGACTGAGAAACAACTTCTTGCAACTTATACTAATTTCTCTCGATTCTGCTTCCTCGGAACTACACCAGTACTCGAACCGAATGTGTGAGCGAATAAACGGTCCCGAAGTTGATAGCCACTCCCGGGTATCGAACTCGGGACCTTACGGTTACGAGGGCAATACTCTACCTCACAACTTCGAAAGCCACATTTTTTATGACTTGAAAGTGTATTAGATACTGTCCTTGAAGCTGACTTACATGAACGAGTGAAAGACCGGCTGGACATAGACGACACTTATCAAGCTTCTAGGGAAATTATCATGGTAAATGTAACAAGTGCTAGTTCACAGGACGTAGACAGAGGTCAGAGTTAGGGCGAAGTTAAGGGTCGAATTCGGGGCCTATAATATACATTCACACGAGGGATAATTAAGACATAGATCTAGATCTATATAGAAGCTGTACCTTGGACAGAGTCCCCACAAACCAATCTTAATGCTATTCTTATCCAATTCTCAAGACTTTTCCAAAATTTAAAGAAATGCAAGTTCTGAGTAGTTAAACCAAATGGTTGCGCCAATCAGATAATGTAGATCCAAGCTTAGACTGCACGTTCTGTGCAGTCTAATCTTGATCTGTACTATCTGCAAAGGCGCTTTAAGTCCCACTCTGCATCATAAGGATTAAAAGGCTGGCAAAAGTTTTCGTTATCAGTAAAGCCGTGGTCACACCTTACGTAGATGAACGTAGTGGGAAATGGGCATAGTTGGCCGTAGTTGAACGTTTAAAAGTAGTTGAACGTAGTTACACTTACATAACCCTAGTTCAACGTAGTAATTAACGTAGTTTGAACTTATGATTTTTCCGTAGTAAGTTGATAATTTTTTAACATGTTCAAAAATAAGTTACGGTTAATTACGATGTTGTGTCCCTACCGAGACCGTAGTGTGAACGTAGTTGACCTTAGTTAACCCACAGGCCTTTGAAGCTCTATTGGTCTATCACGGAACACTAAAATTTTCCTTGGTCGATCATAGAACACATATAGTACATTGGTGCATCGCCTGTACATCACGAAATATACTCAAATTTTCATTAACACCCTTTCTAGTCTTACTATATACGATACAGAGGGAATCGTCAATGTGCTATTTATAGTAACGGTGTCCGATAATGAAAATTTCGTTATCCCTTGATCGACCAATGGAGTTTCAGAGGGCTATGGTTTACCGTAATTAACCGTAGTGCGTGCTGTAGGTGACCGCAGTTTTGGAAACCATCTTTTCTTCCAAGGCGGCATGGCTGAATAAGTGATCAGCAATTTCTGGCTCATCAACTTCCCACAGCACAACGACTAGCTTACCCGTACTGAGCAGGCGCAGCCACAACTTTTGACCGTAGCTTAACGAGGTTGACACTAACTAACCGTACTTGCGCGTACTTAGGACCATGGTAGTTTATACGTAGTGTAACATAGTTAGCCGTAGTTAGACTTAGTGATACCCTAGTTAATCCTAGCCACTTTGCTCGCAGTTGAATGTAGTTGACCGTACTTACACGTAGCTCAACCTTCTTAGACTTTTTATGTTTCCCCTTTTTGCCAATTTTGAACCTACTTCGAACTTACTTCAACCTAATTGACCGTAGTATTACTACGGCAGACTACGTTTGAAAACAGACAACCATAGCCAACTTTCGCGGACATGTAAAAAACGATATGGATTATAATAAATTTGACCTGTGACTGTACAAGTACGACTTCTAACGACCCTGCGGTTGACTGTTTAGGATAAAATATGGAAACGGGCGCAATAACTTTTTACAAGTTATCTCCTACTTTTCAAAAAAAATTTTTTTTCTACATCACTCAATCAGTTTCTTCTGCAAAGAGTATTAACCGTAAAAAGAATGACAATACTAGATCTGATAGATTAAAGTTGACACAGACTATGAGTATAGTGGGAAAAGGGGGTAAAACAAGCGAATTTTCCTATAACAGTGAATTAAAAAGTTACATGCTGCATAATTACCATTTACGTGTAAGCCCTTGCAGACTCATGAAAAATCCCGGAGAAATGGCATCGTTTGAAATTGCTCTGTGGGAAAAGATAATTAACCCTTTACCAAACAATCCCTGGTTTTTACGCCCAGAGGAAGAAGCCTTCTGAAAACATTGTGGGAAAAGGAGAAAGTGCTGATAACCAGCATTTTCTCCTTTTCCCACAATGTTTTCTATTCTTCTAAAGTCAAGTTTCAATTTTTGAGTCATGTTTATTTTGTCGTCTGCAAATGCTTTCAATTTGGACTAGTCTAAAATTTTTTCGTGTGGTAAAGAGTTAATACTTAACTCTGTACCACACAGTCCCGAGATTAAACGATCCTGTGGTAGAAAGCTTTTGAAAACAACTTGTAAAAAGTAATTGCATTTACTCCTTTTCTCGCTTTGTTTTTGATCCTTTTAGGACTCATCGTCTGAGTCACCTTTTATTTGTCTTAACAAAATACATGTAGTCTAAATTTGGACGAGTCTAAAATTTTGTCGTTTGGTGAAGACTTAATTAACAAATTTAATCTATTGTTGTACAAAATGTGACTTCTAACGACCTTGTAGTTGATCTCCGACTTTTCCAAACAACTATATTTTTTACATCAATCAAATAGTATCTCCCGTTTTTCAAGCGTTCCCCTTTTAACAATTTTTATATTTTAATTGTTCATTGGTAAGAATTAGCCAAAACAGTGAGGGGCTTGATTCTTCCATATTTAAAACGATGCAACCTGTAAAAAGCATAACCAAAAAAAGGTTGTACCCATCTTTATGTATCAAAATATAGTTCATTGCATAGATAGACCTAAGTTGTTCCTAAAACGGAGTATGCAACATTTAGACTCGCTCAAAATGGAAACATCTTGATAGAACTATTAATAATAGTGATAGACATTGTGAGAAAAGGCGACACGTAAAACCATGGGATTACATGTATTTGCTAAGATATTTAACTGCCGCATATAGCACATTGCCTATCTTTGAAAAAGTAGAAAACATTTTGAGAAAATGCTGGTTACAAGAATTTTCTCTCTCTCCAACAAAGTTTTCAGGTTAGACTCGGGAGTGTATGAATGATTTAAACCGGGACTCCCAAAATGCCGATTTTTTTTTTGCTTGACTCAGCAAACTGTTGATACTGCAATAACAACGATTTTTTTTAACAACAAAAAAAAGAAGAATCGACGCACTGCGCATAAAATCGATTAGGTCCATGATCAGACTACTTGTTTTGTGCAGCCTGTTATTATTGTACACTGTCAGCAAAAGTGCTTCTGGATGGATTAGATTTCAAGATCAGACTACTTTTTTGTGCAGTTTACTAATTATTGGTCTACATGGCAGCAAAAAGCGCACTTAGTCGCACAGAGCAGTTTAAGGGCCGAACAGCAGGGATCAGTTGATGTTTCAGAGAATCCAAACTTAACCCTTAAACCGAGGAATTAATGCATTACAAACCGACAAACAAAGCTCAAATAAGATCCCTGCTCAAATATAGCCATTTCAATGGTCTTTTCTTAAGAAAAATCTTGCTGTATCTGATGACCAATGTAAATCCAATATTCTGAGCAGTCTGATATGGATGCACATTCTTTGCAGTCTGATACTGATCTTGAAGGGCTACGCTGTCCTTTAGCTGACAAAGGGTTTAGGTTGAAATCCGAAAAAAAAAAACAAACACGCCAGATATATGTCCAGTCTAGGCAAGGATTGCAAATTTGAAGCAGGCTTCTGTTACGTAATGTTACGTTTCTCTTATCTGTTATAGCTGCGGGGTATCGAATATCGATTAATAGTATTCACGGTTTAAGTTCGGCAAACTCCGGAAACTCCCGAACCTTTACGTATGATATCGATTATTTTCATCGATTTGTTGGTATGCGAGACTGCTGATTAGGCATGTCCGTGAAAGTTGGCTATGCTAATGTCTTATTTTAAGACTGGTTCAAATCAGGGATCGTGTATATATAGGATCCAAGTTCAAATTGAAAGCATTTGCAGACAAACAAATTTAGTGCGACTCGAACAATGGGATTCGTCTGTGAAACGGCAGATGGGTTACCAGTATTTTCTCCTTTTCCCACAAAGTTTTCAAAAGTCTTCTTCCTCAGGGTCGTTAAAACTGTGGATTGTGTGTTAAAGGGTTAAGACCCGATTATGAATCAGGGACTTGGCGCGGATGTTATCACAAATACTATCATAATGTGGCTCCCGAACAGATATTCATTATAAACAATCTGATCTGTATTGACACTGAGCATTTGGAAATTGTAATTTCTTTTGTAAAAATAATGTCTAAGAACAGCTATTGAACTTCCTGGGTCATCCAAATACGGAGGTGCAGAGGTTTTCTAGCCAGGGAATATACTGTCTTCATACCACATGCACAGGACTTTTCAGCTACTTAAATTACGATGTAAATAAGTTTTATCTAACAAAACAAATACATGAATTTTGTTTGATAAAATTGATGGTATTTTCACAAGTGGCCATGTGCTGCTACAAAATCATTATTGTTAGCAGACATTAGATGAATTGGACATCGCCAGTCAGTAACAATGATGTAAATATGACAATTTTAGGGCTGTTTAAATCTTGTATACATGTATTTGGTTGCAGGGAATGAGGAAGAGAAGATGAAAGACCAGACTGCATGTTAAATGTGTGGTCTGGTCTTAAACTACAACTGTCCACATGGGCAACTGAAGTTGCAGTTAGAGGTTTAATGGCTAACATCCTAGGTGCTAACCATAGTTTAACCATTAAGCAGACAATTCTCTGATTTTAAGATCTAGGAAACAGATTTATTGTATGATTAATTGTATGGTGTTTAACACCGTTTTCAATATTATTTCAGTTATAAATATTGCAGAGGCCTGTGCACCTATCCATGCTTTCCTGGAGTTTATGTTACCAGTACTACAAACATTATTTTCCGAGCCAGTGGCTGCTTTCCCACCTAACCATGGTCGAAACAATGGTCAGCGGTGGGAGAAGAATAAATCCTACCGCAATGACTATCATCAATCCTTGGAAAGAAATTGGCCGAGCCGGGGATCAAACCCTCGACTTCCTGTTCTAAAGTCCTGTACTCTACCGACTGAGCTATCAGGGCTTAGCCCAAGGTAACAGACAGGCTTTTGCTAAATATAGGGGAAAAAAGATAAGAGCAACGCACCAATGTAGACTTGTCAAAATTCAAAGCATTTGTAGACAACAATTTTCATTTGGCTAAAATGATGGAATTTGCCTTTGAAAAGGTAGAAAATATTGTGGGAAACGAAGAAAATGCTGGTAACCAGCATTTTCTCCTTTTCCAATAATGTTTTCAAAAGGCCTCTTTCTCAGACACATTAAAACTTGGGATTGTGTAGTAAAGGGTTATAGGTTAAAAACAGGATATCTGTGTCTCTCAGGTCAGAATATTTCATACCTGTATCTAGCAGTTCAGAGTACAGTAAAGAAAGGCTACAATCGGAGGGAATGAAGTAAAGAATCCACACACAAATTAAGATTTCATATTTACATTTATTTGAACACATTTCAAAGAGAACTTTCACAAGAACAAAGATCAGTAATTTCTCAAAAAATTACAACTAACCCTACACTTCATGTGCTGTTAAAATACACTTTCAAAAACCACAAAAACTTGAATAACAAAAAAAAATAGGGTAAGTTGATAAAATATGAAGCTTTGTGACAAAAGAAGAAATTGCCAAATTCGAGCAATGTCTTTAATTGTCACAATGCTTTTGAAATACCCTTTACTTTCATTGCATCTGCTTGAAGGATTAACTTATCACCTTGATGTAACCTCAGACTTGCATTATATCTTCAATCTTAACTTGAAAACAACATTTTAGACTTATCCCAACTGAAAGCATTTGCATTCAGTAAATTAAATGTGGCTTATAATAATAGAATTTGTCTTTGAAAGGGTAGAAAACAGTGTGGGAAAAGGAGAAAATGCTGGAAACCAGCATTTTCTCCTTTTCCCACAATGTTTTCGAAAGTTGTTAAAACTCTGGAGTGTTGTTAAAACTTGGGATTGTTTGGTAAAAAGGAAAATCAATAACCTTTCAGTTCAGCAGGACAGATATCACAAATATTTCAAGATTTAAAGGGTAATTTTTGGTTGAGTTCTTCAATGAAGCCGATGTAGTGGGTACTCTCTGTAATCAACTTGAGACAATGCCAATTAGTGCCAACAACATAGATTTCAAAATTTAAGTCACTTCCCTAGAGTAAGAATATTCCCACTTTTCTGGATCTTTACTGAAGTCAGCACAAGTGTACAGTTAAAAGAGTGTGACAGTCATACAAACAGCATACGATTCCAATTAGCTACGTGAAAGGGAAACATTTTACTTTGTTTAGTATGTAAGTAATAGTAAGATGAGCTAATGAAAACAAACAACAAGTGAAAACGTCCATAACATCATCCGTCAGAAGAAAATGAAGCCCAATTTTTTCAGTGAAGCCACAATTGCAAGTTTTCCATATCCATGATGGTTGCAATGAGAAATTGATTCCAACCCCCCCCCCCCCCCATAGCAATTACATTTACTAACCTTTTACCAAACGATCCAGTATATTAACAGAAGGCGGCGTTTGAAAACATTGTTGGAAAAGGAGAAATTAATGGTAACCAGCATTTTCTCCTTTTCTTGCGAAGTTTTCTATCCTTCCAAAGACAAGTTTCATCACTTGAGCCAAATTCAATTTGTTGTCTAAAGATGCTTCAAGTTCGGACAAGTCTAGAGTCTATATTCACAAAGCATTCTTCAGAATATTCCTTATCTAATTCACAAAAATATTCCAGATTTGAAAGTAACAAAATTTCTGATTGGCTAAACCAAAATGGTTTAGCCAGTCAGAAATTATGTCACTTTCAAAACTGTACTATTCTTCAGCATAAAACTACGAATATTCATTCTTAAGAATGCTTGGTGAATATGGACCCAGAATTTGGGTGGCTGTAATACCTGTTCTGTAATGCGAATGTGTCAAATGTATTAGGGAAAAATTGATAAAACAGGATTACATTAGAAACCTTAACACTGTGGTATTTCTCTTTAGTTTTATATTTTAGATTCTGTTTAAAAAAAAAACACACACACACACACAGATATTAAAACAGACCCAAAAGATTGAGTCTGTTACTCACTCAGCACATATAGAAGAAAAGATAAATCTATTTGAAAAACTTAGCAGAATAAATAAATCTCTTGACTTATTGAAAAGAAAAAAGAAGTAACACTACACAGTTCATAGGTATGTATATTAGTCTTTATATTCAGAAAAAATACAGTATCATTAAGAATAGAAAAAGAAAACAATTAAAAAAAAAAGACTAAAATTGAAAAAGAAAGACACAAACAGAAGAACATGACAATATTCAAACAACTGAAAGAAAAAAAAATCCACAGTTAGTGACTATAAATATTTCATCTTGGTCTGAATCCCCATTGACATACATGTGATTGATTCCAACTTTACTTCTTAATTTATTTTGGATTAAATACTAAATCTTTAGTTAACAAGAGGGCCAAGATGGCCCTGGACCGCTCACCTGAATTTTTGAGAGACCATAGCCAATTTTTTTTTGAAGTATTGAAATTTCGGAAACAAAATCATTATTTTGCCAAGCAATTTTGAAAAGGTCACCTGTAAAAATCATTTCAAAATCTGTCACCACAGCCATGTTTTTGACGAATCAGAATTCTGCAAATAAATTTTGGGATAGGTCACACCAGGACCATTTCTTGAACAAGATCACATGCCTGATAGTGGCTAAAAATATTAAGTCGAAGAAGAGCACCGCATGCGGGTGCCAACGACTGGCTGTTGGGTGCTGGATAGTAAGTTAAAATTCTAAGTCGAAAAAGGGGCATAATTTGGACAAAATGATTTTAGAGTTATCTGCCCTTGTTGTATGGGTTGCTCTTTTCCTAGTGAACAATCATTCCAAGTTTCAGGTACATGTGTTGAGTGGAAGCCGAGATATAACAAAATGTCAAAGTTTTTGCACAGCAATGACGACAACAACAGGGCTCTGACAATACCTCGATGTTTTCTTCGAAAACAGCCGAGCTAAAAAAGGGGCATAATATAAGGATCATTTCTGTGAAATTATTTCAAAATCTGACCAGTGGTTTCAGAGAAGAAGAATTTTTGAGAATTTCTTCATGTCCGTATTGTGCAAATAGCACCGCACCACCTCAGCCATGTTTCCTGACGGATCAAAATTTCGCAAACAGTTTTTCAAAAGGGGCACCCAAGGAACATTTCTGTGAAATTATTTCAAAATCTGACAAGTGGTTTAAGAGAAAAAGAATTTTAAACAATTTCTTTAAGTCCATACAATGCAAAGAGCCCCCTCCCCCCCGGCCATGTTTTTCGACAGATCAATCAAAATTTCGCGAACACTTTTTCAAAAAGGTCACCCATGGAACATTTCTGTGAAATTATTTTAAAATCTGATCAGTGGTTTCAGAAGATTTTTAATGAATTTCTTAGAAAATTCCATTTGGTTGCCATGGCAACCAGAGTTTTTGATGGAATCAAATTCTGTGAACATTTTTTAAAGAGGAACTCCCAAGGAACATTCCAGCCAAGTTTGGTCCAAATCTGCCCAGCGGTTTAGGAGGAGAAGATGTTTAAAGAATTGTTGCCACCGCACGACGCAAAGAGCCCCCCCAGCCCCCCATGTTTTTCGACGGATCAAAATTTCGCAAACACTTTTTGAAAAGGGTCACCCAAGGAACATTTCTGTGAAATTATTTCAAAATCTGACAAGCGGTTTCAGAGATTTTTAAAGAATTTCTTAGAAAATTCCATTTGGTTGCCATGGCAACCAGAGTTTTTGATGGAATCAAATTCTGTGAACAATTTTTAAAGAGGAACTCCCAAGGAACACTCCAGCCAAGTTTGGTCCAAATTGGCCCAGCGGTTTAGGAGGAGAAGATTTTTAAAGAATTGTTGACGCCACACGATGGATGACGGACACAACATGATCCTAAGAGCTCCCCTTGAGCACGTTGTGCTCAGGTGAGCTAAAAAGTCATATGCAAATAAAGCGAAATGAATTTTACATTGAATTTTGTATTTTCAAATTCAATATAGTGTAATATAATATAAATAAAGCTGTGTAAAAAGTGATCAATATTTTTTAATAAATGTTTTTACATTGAGATCAATGGTAATGTCCCAAAACTTTTGTGGAGAAATAATACCACTAGAGAGCTAAAACTTTGATGTAAGGTGACAAGCACTAATTGTATAGTAATGTAAATAGGTCCAGTAACCTCGTTTTCTACCAGTATAGTTTTCCTAATGATCAAATGATCAGAAGTAGCATAATTAATTTTCTTGCACACTAAAAAATACAAGTCGGTCAATTGGATTTTGGAATTTGATGAAATATTTATGACCACTTACTGTTGGGAAATCTCTTATTACTTCATAAACATTACTTTATGCCTCTTATGCTGAAGACATCTTTTGAAAAGACTGCAAAGGGGAGCAATTGCTTGTAATAGGCATTTTTTCTTTTTCCAACGATGATATTCATATCATTTTGCTTTAGTCTCCAACAAACTAAAAGCATTTGCAGACAACAAATTACATGTAGCTCAAAATATGATCTCTGTCTTTGAAATGGTAGAAAACATTGTGGAGAAAAGAAGAAAATGCCAGTTCTAGCACTTCTCCTTTTCTCAAAGTGTTTTCAAGTGCTTTCTTCATCAGGGTTGTTAAACTCTGTATTTTTTTCAGTGAAAGGTTAATACAGGTGTTTGCTTTGTATAGTTACATTTCAACATATTTGCCTTGTCTAGGAACTAAATATATGTTAACTAAATATAGGTTGCTTGCCTAACAGACATGGAAACAAAGACAGATTTCTCTGTAAGTTTTTGGATATAAGTCCATAAAGATAGGCCATCTGTTGTAGAATTCAAGAAAGAAAAGGACTTTATAGAAGTCACAAAAGAAAATTATGGAAGTCAAGATATAAAACACAAATGTTTCTAGTTCAAAATCTTGAAGAAAAATTCCACATGTGTCTATCATTTGTCATAACCAAATATGGAAACAAGAATGCCATAATAAATATATGCCCACCCCCTTCTTGTGTTCCTACTCAATAAATATTTTGACTTAATCCTTTACCACACAATCCTGACTTTTAACGACTCTTGAGAAAAAAGCTTTTGAAGACACTAAGGGAAAAGAAGAAAATGCCGATAACCAGCATTTTTTTCCTTTTCAAACAATGTTTTTTACCCTTTCAAAAACAAATTTCAACTTTTGAATCACATTTGGCCTGCAACACATGTAAAGGGACATTCGGACATTTGCGTAAAGTGTCGTCTCGGATCAGCCTGCGCAGTCCGTGCAGGCTGATCCGAGACGGCACTTTACGGTTACACCAGATTTTGTCCAACAGCAGACTTGCGCAAAACAGAAAATAACATAAAAACGGAAAGTGTCGTTTCGGATTAGTCTGCGCAGAGTGCGCAGGCTGATCCGAAACGACACTTTACGCAAATGTCCAAATGCCCCTTTTCGCGTGTTGCAACCCACTCGTCATCAACGAATGCTTTCAATTTGGACTCATCTAAAATTTTGTCACTTGATAAAGACTTAACTCTGTATCAAACAACAAAATATTAGAATTATCCAAATCAAGGGATTTTGCAGAATAAGTCTCAAATGTTAGGATTTGACTCTGGAAGGGTAGAAATTGTTGAGGTTAATGGAGAAAGTGCTGGTTACCGGCATTTTCTTCTTTTTCCACAATGTTTTCAAGTCTTTTTCTTCAGGATCTTTAAAACCCAGGATTGTTCAATAAAGTCTTAAAGATATATGCATTTTCAGCCAGTTTTTAAACAATTTCATCCTTATTTTATGAAACAGTCTTCCATCTTCATGCATAATGTTGGCACTGATGGCTGCTAGATAGCACATATTACAACAGGAAATGCATTTCATGTTTTGGAGACCTTCAGAGGAATCACTGTTGTCGTTTCCAGCTTTAAATGAGGACAAATACCTTCTGTTTTTCTATCCCTTACACCATAATATTAGTAATTTATCTATGTTTACACAGCATTTTTTCTCTCTAGCTGTAAAAATGTATCTTTAAATAGTATTGCTATGACCCTCACTGTGACCTTGTCATTTGAAATCAGAATAAATAGGGATCATCTACACATCACAGTGATTATATATTTTGATTTTAAAGAAGTTTCCACAAACCAATGTAAACTCAATGTTGAACCCTTTATCACACAATCCTGACTTTTAACGACCCCGAGAAAGAAGCCTTTGAAAACATGGTGGGAAAAAGAGGAAATGCTGGTAACCAGCATTTTCTCCCTTTACCACAGTTTTCTAACCTTCCCAAGCAAATTTCAATTTCTCAGATTTTTTTTGTCGTCTGCAAATGCTTTCAATTTGGACCAGTCTAAAACTTCATTTGGTAAAGACTTAAACAATGTTTAAGCCTTTATCAATATCAATCACATGTTTTAATGACCCTCAGAAAGAAGGCTTTTGAAAACACCGTGATAGGACAAAATGCTGATAACTGGCATTTTCTCCTTTTCCCACATAGTTTTCTTCCTGTTTACATATAAATCCCATCATCTGAGCCGCATGAAAAATGTCATTTGCAATTGCCTTCTATATTGCTGAGTACAAAATTCTGCCGTCTGAGCAAAAGAGTTAAAATGGTGAAGGTAACAGTGACCTTGATCTTTGACCTTGCAAAATAAAAATCAACATTCTTTTAACCCTTTCCCAAACGACAAATTTAAGACTTCCAAATTCTAAACAACTGCAGACAACAAATTTGATTGGTACAAATGAGCTTATTGTATGATAGGGGAAAAAAAAACATTGTGGGGAAAAAGAGAAAATGCTGGTTACCAGCCTTTTCTACTTTTCCCATGAGGTTTTAAAAGGCCTTCTCTGTCAGGGTTGTTAAAACTTGGGGTTCTGTAGTGAAGGGTTGATCCTATCGCAAATATCTGCACAACAAAGTTTGAAAAATATGATAAACCAGAGTTACCTTGTTCAAGAATCTGGACAAAGGTTTATCAAACACTAAATAACAACCTTGCGCGAAACAAAATACCCCTACTTCTTCCAACGGGGAACACAGAGACTCTTTGTTACTACCCCAAAATGTATTATTAATACACTTTCAATCTTAAAATGACCCCATTAAAACAGATTTCAGCTTTTAAAAATATCATTTAACCCTTTACCACACACACCCAACTTTTAACAACCCTTAGCAAGAAAGCTTTTGAAAACATAGTGGTAAAAGCAGAAAATACTAGTAACAAGCATTTTCTCCTTTTCCCCAAATATTTTCTTCCTGTCCAAAAGCAAATAAAAGCATTTGAATAAAATGAAATGTATCATCTTCAAATGCTTTCAATTTGGATAAATCTAAAATTTCGTCACTTGATAAAAAATCAATCAAACTTACAAGTTACAAGCTTGATCTCTTCAGTAAATAATGCCTTTGAATACATTATGAGAGAGAGAACTTTAAATACACTATGAGAAAGAAAGAGACAGAGAGAGAGATAGACTTAAAGTTTAGGAAGCAGATACACATATTTTCATATTTCATTTGTCTCACAATTAACAAACACGAGGGCAACTTTTCTCTCTTACTGGTACATTATCAATACAATTTACCTTTACCAAACAATCCCAGGTTTTAACAACCTTTAGAATCTGGTAAATGGTCAACTGATTGAATGGTGCTTTTTTTTTGAAGATTTACACCACTTTACAGATTATTTTATTCATATCATGGCAAAAGTTCACATATTCATAGATGTCCTGGTTTTCACCACTACTGAGCTCTGGCTCTGAAGTGCCCTAGGACAATCCAACAAAAAAGCCAGCTCCTCCAAATTGAGTAATCAAAAGAAAATTTAAAGCCCATTGCAAAAGCCCAAATCTTACTCTAAACTATCTGAAAAAGCTCCATGAGTCATGCCTAGCAGCTTTAAAATGTTAGCAGAGAGATCTGCAGTCTCTAACCAGTTTATTACAGCAACGACCTTGACAGTTTCCCTTGGAGCTGTTCTCGACTTGTAATCTGTATTGGGAACCAGCCCAAGATTGACGATAATGAAGCAAAGCCATTCCTCTAGCAGGAAACCATGGAATACACTACTACGTGGGTAAGAGGTCAAAGTTGTCTGTGACTTGAACTAATGGAACATGTAAGTCATCAATGTCGGGGGTCAAATTCTGGTCACACTGTCCCAATTCTTTAAGTCTCCATTCCCACTCTAGCTTCTGCATCGCATATAACGAGTCAGCTTCATGATTGTGGCGATGAATCATATTTTCCTGAAGGAGAACATTTTAAAGCATTTGTAACTTAACCTTAAAAGCACCAAATAACCCAAGTGACATTTTGATTCCAGAAATGATGATTCAAATACTGCAATATCAAGATTGCTTTTCTCCAGAATGTCATAGTAAAGCTGACAGAGTAAATCCAAGATCAGACAGCATGTTTTATGCAGTCCGACCTTAATCTTTACTGGACGTTAGTAGTAATTATGGCTGTGAAAGGCACTTTAGGATATTAACCCTTAGAGCATGAAAAAAAAAAAAAAAAAAATGAAAATTTCAGCCAAGTAAAACGCATAAACAACTTGTTTCAAGGCTGGTTTTGGCAAAAATGCCTCGGCCTAGCAAACATTATAGATACATCATCAAACGTCTCTTATTCTGAAGTCTGATCTTGATTTTTACACTTTGAAAGGTACATTTGGACTTAATCCATTAACTCTTTACCAAACAACAAAATTTTGGACTTGTCCAAATTGAAAGCATCTGCAGACGACAAACTAAATGTGAATAAAAAATTAAAATTCGATTTTGGAAGGGTAGAAAACATTGTGGGAAAAGGAGAAAATGCTGGTTACCAGCATTTTCTCTTTCTCACACAATATTTTCAAAAGCTTTTTTTCTCAGGGTCGTTAAATGTCGGGATTGTGTGGTAAAGGGTTAACATAGAAAACATATCTCTCACTAGTGAATGAGACATAAATGAAAAACATTTCAAGGTAAGAAAAACATGTAAAAATACAAGTTTTTCCCCTGACACTAGTTTTAAAAGTTCTCTTGTGCAAGTGCATAAAGAGTCACAGCCGTAAATGCTTTAACCCATTTTGTATGTCTGCAAATTTTAGCTTATACACATAAAATAATAGCTAGAAATAAATATAAAGGAGGTGCTTTTGAGTTAAATTTAGGTCTCGCACTATTGTATTAATTGGTTTTTTGTTTTACAAACAGTAAGGAAAAAACATCAAGGTGTCACATTTTTGCATATTTTTTTAATATTTCCCTTGTACTGTTGGTGGGCTAATGCATCTACAAGATGAAATGAGTCAACTGCATAATGCTGACAGTGATATCTGACATGCATGGGAATGATTTTAAATTGTTGATGGTCTGGACAGGAAACCTATGTAACACCTGCTTGCTGCAGCAAAGGTGACAAAAGGAAGAAAAAAACATATGGCCAAAGGATTTTATCCCTTACTTCGAGGATTTAGGTTAAATAATCACGATATTGTATCACTGAAAGGCTTACCTTAATCTTGTCATATTTATCATTTACATCTTGTAACCAAGAAATGAACTGACGTCCATTGTATCTGGTTCTGTTCTTCTTCTCTTTCTCCTCCTGTCACAAAAAACAAAAGCTTTACTCAACATCTCTCTTTTATTCTTTTCCAAATGATGCAGTTTCTTTTTCAGGATTGAGAGCTGGTAAGCAGCATTTCCTTCTCCTGCCACAAGATTTCCTGCACTTTTACAGATAATAACCATCATTTCAGCTACATTTACTTTATTGTCTGCAAATGCTTTCGGTTTTAACAAATATAAAATTGTATCATTTAGTAAAGACTTCACAATTACTCTTACAATGCCAAGTACATCTGCTTTTACTCCTTACAAAAAAACAAAATTTTAGACTTGTCAAAACTCAGAACACTTCCTGATGGCAAAATAAATTAACTCAAAAACTTAAATTTGTATCTGGAAAAGTAGAAAACATTATGGGAAAAGAACAAATTGCTAGTAACCAACATTCCCTCCTCATCCCATAAACAATCTGATCTTTGCTCTACACTATCTGATATTCTACTTTCTATTCCGATCGCAACAGCCTTGACAGTACAACAGTAACAGCTATCTATCTAGAGAGCGAAAACAACTTATACAGCAGTCTAAGCACAGGGGACAGTTGCATGGTTTTTGTTTTGAACCCCGCCTTGAAAAAATGGTGTAATTCTCATAAAATGCTTCAGTAAATGGGTTTTGCTGTCCTCAGTGCTTAATTTTGTTGATCAATCTATATGGAAGCAATAAATTCTAGTCGGCATATATTCGGATTTCCTGTTACCACAATAATGTCATAAATTTTCATTCTGTCTGCAAACACCTTGTCATGCAATCTTCAGCATCCCTGTATTAATCCCTCGGTCACTGGGCAGCATAAGCACTCTGGCAAAAGTGGATTAAATGCATCTCTGTGATGCATTATACCAGACAAGTTATCACATCATTATGGATCTATGAAACCAATTTTGTCTTCCAACAGACTGAATAATGAGGTAGTATGGTCCAAGGCCATGCCGAAGAATTGACTAAAGGCAAAAAGTTTTGACCCACCTTAGCCTGCTCGAACCTGGGTCGATACTTTTAGCAGATGCATGGCTCATTTACTTCTACTTTATATAGAAATGACGGTGGGTTGATTGATTGATTTTATGGTGTTTAACACCATTTTCAACATGAGTTCAGTATTGCGGCAGCCAGTGCATCTATCAATGCTTTCCTGTTTTACTAGTACTCCACACAATATTCTTTCCAAGCCACAAGCTGCTTTCCCACATACCCACTGTCGAAACAACGGTCTGCTGTGAGAGAGGAATGAATCCCGTCGCAATGATTATCATCAATCCTAGGAAAAAAGTTGGCTAAGCCCGGGATAGAACTAGCGACCAGCTGTTCTCAAGTCCTTTATTCTAACAACTGAGCAACCAGGGCTCAGCAAATGATGGTGGGTTTACTGTACAACGAAGTAAAGGTTTCTATAGGATACATACCTGATCTGCATTCAAATCATTATAAATCTCTTGATCCCTCAATATTGTACATGCACTCAGTGGCGCACCTTGGTTAGCCATTGCTCTAGCTGCCCTTCCATGTTCTCTAAGGATCTCCTGTTCTATTGATAGTATCAGTTTTTCCTGTTGGTATAACAAATTTTCTTGTATTAACTTTTTTCCAAACAATCCTTTGCTTTCATGATCATGAAGATAATTACAGGAAAGGAGGGAAATACTGGAGAGTTCTAACGACTCTGAAGTAGAGGGCTTTGGAAAACATAGTGGGAAAAAGAGAAAATGCTGGTAACCAGAATTTCCTCTTTGTCCCAAAATGTTTTCTACCCTTTCTAAAACAAATGAAACCAGTTGAACCACAGATAATTTGCTGTCTGCAGAAGCTAAAAATTTGATGTGTGGTAATGGGTTGGAACAAGCTGACCCTGCAAGCTGACTCTGGATAAGGATCCTGAGATCAGGCTGGTAATCAAAGGATCCTGAGACCAGGCTAGTTATCCAAGGATCCTGAGATCAAGCCAGTAGTCCAAGGATCCTGAGATCATGCCAGTAATCCAAGGATCCTGAGATTAGGCCAGTAATCCAAGGATCCTGAGATCAGGGTAGTGATCCAAGAAACACAAGATCAGGCTAGTTATCTAGGGATCCTGAGATCAAGTCCAAGCATGGCACTGCTGTTGTCTATGTTTAATGACAGAAATTTTGACAGGATTCATTCCTATCTAAATGCTACATTGTACACGGTCTAAATGTACACTGTTTCAATGAAGTTTATGCGGGAAGGAGCCAGTGGCTAGGAAACAGTTGAAAAAGTTATGGCAAAAGAAACTTTAGGAATGCATCAATAGGTGTATTGGTGAATGTGATGACTCAAAGAATGTTGAAAACAGCCTCACATCCAAACAATCAAATAAAATATTTCAGACAGCTCACACCCATTAAACAGGAGAAAAACAATGGCCAAAACCAAACAGCATGTGGGCTATTATGATGTGATTTATAGGGTTTGAGACAACTCTTGTAGAGCAAAATCAATGAGATATTCTACTTGTGTAGAGTATCCTCCCTTCCTTAACTCTTTCAAATGACCAAATTTTAGACCAGTCCGAATTGAAAGCACTTGCAGACAACTCAATAAATGTGACTCAAAAATTTAAAGTTGTTTTGGTAAAGGTAGAAAACCTTGTGGGAAAAGGAGAAAATGCTGGTTACCAGCATTTTCTCCTTTTCCCACAAGATTTTTAAAAGCTTTCTTTTTCAGGGTCGTTAAAAGTTGGGATTGTGTAGTAGAGTTAACAACACACATGCTTCTCAAAGATATGCAAGATAGGGCAAAGGCTAGTGCATTTAGATGACTTTTCTTCCCAACCAGAGAACTGATGTTCTCTTGCAACAACAGTTATGTAAGTGTCCATGAATAAAAGCTCATATTGTAGTTCAGATTTTACAAAGAAGTTATCAAAGTTCTGATTTACAACTGTTTCATACAGTTATGAGTTCCAAAAAAATATCAAAAAGTAAAACGTTGGGGAAAATGTTTAGACAGAAGGGCTAAAATTCCCATCAAATCTGTGACCTTGTATTTGGTAGTTTTTCCACACTGATTATAATGAAATATGAAATTACTGTCAACAATAGGACAAAATTGTGGAGTTTTCAATACTCAATGGATTGCAGATTACAGATGACAAACATTTGAGCCATGCTCTGGCAAAAGGGAGTTTAATGCATCTCCGTAATGCATTGTACCAAGCAAGACATCACATAATCAGGGATCCACTTTGTCTAACAACCGACTGAATCATCATGTAGACTGGTCCTTTGACACACAGAAAATGGACCAATAGAAAAAATTTCGGCCCAGGTCAGCCTGTGAAGACTGCACACGCTGATCTGAGTCTATACTTTTTGCAGTAAATTAAGCCCCATTTTCACATAGCATGGCTCATTTCTTTTTAAATCTCCTTTTAAGCCCTGAAGACCTTTTCACAACTAACGTTGCCAATGTAGATCAAGATCAGACCACACAAAACATGCACCCTGATCTTTGATCTCCATTATCCACTTTGCTGAACACTACAGTCATAAGTAAACATATAATTTCACACATATGGGTCTTATCTCTAGACTGCAAATGTCTGTTTGGTCTAGTCGGTGCTCTAAGGGTAAGATAAAAACAAAAGGTTTTTGATACAGACAAAACAAAAGAAGAGCATGGCACGCGGTAGCCAATGCTTGGTTGCTTGATTTTCAATTAAAAATTGAAGTCGAAAAAGGAGCATAAATGTGTCAAAAATACCTTGATGTTTATCAGCCCTTGTAGTATAGGTTTCCCTTTTGATAGTAGACAACATGTCTGAGGTTGAAGTAAATATCTTCAGTTAAAACAGAGATGTTCTTAATGTCAAAGTTTGTGCATCAACATCATAGACAACGCAGACAATGCCGGGGCTATGACAATACCTCAATGTTTTCTTCGAAAACATCTGAGATAGTCAAAGCGTTGAGAACGCTGAAGTGGTATTTGTCAAGGAAGCCATTGTGTGGAATTAATAATTTGAAAGAAAAGGAGAAATATTATTCAAATATTGGCTTGAAAGTCAACCTACTAAGCAAATAATTTTTTTTCATTGAAGGAAGAGTACTCATGACAAAGTTAGGATTATTTGTGTGTTGGTGGTCTCCCTTTGATCATTAGGAGTCAGGAGTAACATCCCTTGACAGTAGGATGCATGATGGATAGAGAGAGAAACCATGTGAATATATCAAATAAAATTAAGTTTGTACCTGAAAACTATGATTTTGAAATATATTTGGCCGTTAACATTTAATTCCAAACATTTCAATCAATTATTATACCCCCGCAAAACGAATGTTTTCGGGGGTATACTGGAATCAGCCTGTCTGTCCGTGTGTCCGTCTGTTTGTCCGTCTGTTTGTCCGTCCGTGTGTCTGTGTACAAATAATTGCCTGTTTCTGTCAAAGCGCTGGCGGGGGTATTAAGTCACATTCAGTGACAGCTCTAGTTTCGATCTGTAAATATTCATGCCCAATCAAATGCAGTAGCGTGCAATCATGGGACGAACAAGCCATGGGACGAACTGGTTTTGGAACGAAAAAGCCCAGGACCAAGCGATCAGCAGACAAATTTTGTATATATTATTGCGCCAATAGAAGGCTATGAGCAAGTGAAGCTATTTTCAATCAAGAATTAGTATTTCCACGATCGATGGTCTCACCCAGTGTATTTTAACATGCCATTTCCAATTACATATCTTCGTGCTACCGAAAAACTCATTTGTCTGAAAAAAATTGAGTTTAATTGGGTTTATTTCCTTCGGCTTTGCACAAAATACGATACATGGTCTTCAAAATTCAATTTTGAACTCAAAGTGGTATTGTCTTCGACAAATACCACAAAAATTAGAACTTGCATACCCTTTCAATAAGATGCTGCAGCCTCAACTTGTATCTTGCAACCTCCTGCTCAAGAAACATGTCTCTCATTTTGTCCTTCACTGAGTTGGGTGGTGAAAGCTGCAAATAAAAGAAATTGTATTCAAAATAAGTCTTTCATCCTGCAAACTGACCTTACTGCATGCCTTAAAAGTGTATATGATAATTGTTCATGCGCATCCATACTATACATGTGTTGGTCCATACGATATTGAAAAAACCAGGAAAGCAACCTCTACCCTGAAACTCAGAGATTGCTATTTACAAACTATTTCTTCTTTTCCCACAATGTTTTCTATTCTGCCATAAAACCAAGCACCCCTTGTCTACATTTTGGGTTAAAACATTGTGAAAAAAGAAGCCATTTCTCATATAAGCATTGACAACTACTTAGTGAATGGAACAAAGGGGGACTAAAACATCAAGTATCAAACTGAACACGAGTCATTATGCTTTTGATAACATATTGTAAAAGAGATACTGTTGCTTATATAAATAATTACTTCATTTATCACAATGTTACCCAGTTATTAATTAATTATAAATTATTACAAGCAGAATGCCTCAAAATCGAAATGGACTGAAGCAGAACTGCTGAAATATTGTTTGCAATGGCTCTTTTTTGCACAATATACATATGTATTCCAATTGTGTGTTTAAAAAATGACCATATTGTTTCAAATTCTGACATTTAGGTGTTGCTCATTAGGCTCATCTAAAGAGAAAGGCTCATCTAAAGAGAAGGGGTCATCTAAAGAGAAATATTTTCTCAGTGTGTCCTAATTTTGCTCGAAGAATAAACTTTCATAGTGAACTTCATCACTGTTTTCTAAAGAAATAAGCACAAATAGGTACCATTTTAATTTCCTTTCATTGTTCAGAATCATAAATACTATAACTGTGAACATTTTAAGAAAAATCTGTCGGCTAGAAAGTATGTACTTTTTAAAAACTAACCCAATTGGTCAAATAATCTCCCTTTTTTTACTCAATGCTCTATATATAACATTTTTATCTGCGCGATTATCATGCTCAAAACCAGGCTTTTATATACCTTTTGTGCAGAACTGAATGAATTTTCATTAAAATGATGTATATTGGTATGTTCTTCTAAATGTTTTTCTGTTAAACTGAGAATTAAAGATGCGTGAATTCTAATATTTGTTGAATTTTGGAACTGTATATACTTTTTTCAAAGACAAATTTCTCAGAAAAGAGCATGGTGACCTATATTTTTGTTTACTGTAATGTCCTAGAGACACGACGAGCTGTGTATGTGCAAAGTTTTTAAAAAATCTGTCGGTTAGAAAAAATGTTTGTATACTCCATTAGCTCTCTTCAAAACACAGTTATTATGTCAAAATCGAAAGCATTTGTGGACGACAAAATAAATACGACTCAAAAATGAAATTTATCTTAAAACAGTAGAAAACACAGGAAAAGGTTGCTGGTTACCACCATTTCCTCCTTTTTCTACAATGTTTTAAAAGCTTTCATTCTCAGGGTTGTTTAAAGCCAAAATTGTGTGGTAAAGAGTGAACATATCTAAAATTTTCTGAACTTTCATTTTGATCAAAGAATTACAAATATTTCTGCTCCCTGCAGTTTTCTACAAGTAATGCTGTAGGAAAAGTCAAACCCTTGAAGTGTCTCTTTACCTGACTATCAAACGTTTGAAATATCTCTATCTAAATATCAAATGCTTAAAGTAGTTCTTTGAAGACAAACAAATGCTTGAAACAGCTCTTTGTCTGACAAACAAATGCTTAAAGGAGCTCTCTGCCTGACAGTCAAATGCTTTAAGTGTTGTTTTGCCTGACAGTCAAGTGTTTTAAGTATATCTGCTTGAAAATCACATGCTTGAAGTATCCCTTTGCCTGACAAAAAAAATGCTTAAAGTAGCTCTATGCCTGACAGTCAAATGCTTGAAGTATCCCTTAGTCTGACAATCAAACGCTTGAAGAAGGCCTGACATTAAATTGCTTGAAGTATCCTTAGTCTGACAGTCAAATGCTTCAAGTATCCCATAGCCTGACAGTCAAATGCTTGAAGAATTTCTTTGCCTGACAATCAAATGCTTGAAGCATCCCATAACCTGACAGTCAAATGCTTGTAGTATCCCTTAGTCCGACACTCAAATGCTTGAAGTATCCCCTAGTCTGACACTAAAATGCTTGAAGTATCCTTTGCCTGACAGTCAAATGCTTGAAGTATCCCTTTGCTTAAACAGTCAAATGCTTGAAGAATCTCTTTGCCTGACAATCAAATGCTTGAAGTATCCCTTAGTCTGACAGTCAAATGCTTGAAGTATCCCTAAGTCTGACAATCAAATGCTTGTAGTATCCCTTAGTCCGACACTCAAATGCTTGAAAAATCCCAAAGTCTGACAGTCAAATCCTTGAAGAATCTCTTTGCCTGACATTCAAATGCTTGAAGTATCCCTTAGTCTGACACTCAAATGCTTGTAGTATCCCTTAGCCTAACACTCAAATGCTTTAAGTATCCTTAAGTCTGACAGTCAATGCTTGAAGTATCCCTTAGCCTGATGCTAAAATGCTTGAATTATCCTTTGCCTGACAGTCAAATGCTTGAAGTATCCCTTTGCTTAAACAGTCAAATGCTTGAAGAATCTCTTTGCCTGACAATCAAATGCTTGAAGTATCCCCTAGTCTGACAGTCAAATGCTTGAAGTATCCCTTAGTCTGACAATCAAATGCTTGAAGTATCCCCTAGTCTGACAGTCAAATGCTTGAAGTATCCCTTAGTCTGACAATCAAATGCTTGAAGAATCTCTTTGCCTGACATTCAAATGCTTGAAGTATCCCCTAGTCTGACAGTCAAATGCTTGAAGTATCCCTTAGTCTGACAATCAAATGCTTGAAGTATCCCTTAGTCTGACAATCAAATGCTTGTAGTATCCCTTAGTCTGACAATCAAATGCTTGTAGTATCCCTTAGTCTGACACTCAAATGCTTGAAAGATCCAAAAGTCTGACAGTCAAATCCTTGAAGAATCACTTTGCCTGACATCCAAATGCTTGAAGTATCCCTTTGTCTGACAATCAAATGCTTGAAGTATCCCTTAGCTTAACACTCAAATGCCTGAAGTATCCTTAAGTCTGACAGTCAATGCTTGTAGTATTTCTTAGCCTGACACTAAAATGCTTGAAGTATCCTTTGCCTGACAGTCAAATGCTTGATGTATCTCTTTGCTTAAACAGTCAAATGCTTGAAGAATCTCTCTGCCTGACAGTCAAATGCTTGAAGTATCCCTTAGTCTGAAAATCAAATGCTTATAGTATCCCTTAGTCTGACACTCAAATGCTTGAAAGATCTCAAAGTCTGACATTCAAATCCTTGAAGAATCACTTTGCCTGACATTCAAATGCTTGAAGTATCCCTTCGTCTGACAATCAAATGCTTGAAGTATCCCTTAGCTTAACACTCAAATGCTTGAAGTATCCTTCGCCTGACAGTCAAATGCTTTAAGTATCCCTTAGTCTGACTATCAAATGTTTGTACTATCTTTTTGTCTGACTGTCAAATGCTTGAAGTAGCCCATAGTCTGACATTCCATTGCTTGAAGTATTCCTTAGTCCGACAGTCAAATGCTTAAAGTATCTCTGACAGTCAAATGCTTGAAGTACCCCTTAGTCTGACCATCAAATGCTTGGAGTTTTTCCTTAGTGTGACACTCAAATGCTTGAAGTATCCCTTAGTCTGACAGTAAAATGCTTGAAATATTCCTTTGCTGGACTATCAAATACTTGAAGTAGCCCTTAGTCTGACAATCATGTGCTGAAAGTATCCCTTAGTCTGACCGTAAAATGCTTGAAATATTTCTTTGTCTGACTGTCAAATAATTGAAGTATCCCTAAGTCTGACAATCATATGCTTAAGTATCCCTTTGCTTGACAGTCAAATGCCTGAAGTATCACTCTGTCTGACAATCAAATGCTTGAAGAAGCTCTTTGCCTGACAATCAAATGCTTGAAGTACCTCTGCCTGACAATCAAATGCTTTAAGTAGCTCTGCCTGACACTCAAAGGCTCGCAGTATCCCTAAGTCTGGCAATCATATGCTAAAAGTATCTCTTTGCTTGACAATAAAATGCTTGAAGTATCCCTTTGTCTGACAATCAAATGCTTGTAGTATTTCTTTGCATGAAAGTCAAATGCTTGAAGTATCCCTTTGTCTGATAATCAAATGCTTGAAGTTTCTTTTAGTCTAACAGTCACATACTTGAAATAGCTCTTTGCCTGTCAGTCAAATGATTGAAGTATCCGTTGGTCTGACAGTTAAATGCTTGAAGTATCCCTTCGCCTGACAACCAATTTCTTGAAGTATCCCTAAGTCTGACAGATAAATGAATGAATCATCCCTTTTCTCGACAGTAAAATGCTTGAAGTATCTCTTAGTCTGATAATAAAATGCTTAAAGTATTATAGACAGTCAAATGCTTTAAGACCCTTTGCCTGAGAATCAAATGCTTGAAGTATTTCTTTGTCCGATAGGCAAATGCTTGAAGTATCCTTTAGTCTGACAATCTAATGCTTGAAGTACCCCTTAGTCTGACAGTCAATTCCCTGAAGTATCCCTTAGTCTGACAGTCAAATGTTTGAAGTACCTCTTAGTCTGACAGTAAAATGCTTGAAGCATCCCTTAGTCTGACAACCTAATGCTTGAAGTATCCCTTAGTCTAACAGTTAATTGCTTGAAGTATTCCTTAGTCTGACAATTTAATGCTTGCAGGACCTCTTTGTCAGACAGTCAAATGCTTGAAGTATCCCTTTGCCTGACAGTCAAGTGCTTGAAGCATCTCTTTGCCTAATAATCAAATGCTTTAAGTATCTCTTTGCCTGACAAATGCTTGAAGTATCCCTTAGGCTGATTGTGAATTTCTTGAAGTATCCCCTTTGCCTGACAACCAAATGCTTGAAGAAGTTCTTAGTCTGTCAGTCAAATGCTTGAAGTATCTCTGTGCCTGACCATCAAATACTTCAATTATCCCTGTCTACAATCAAATGGTTGAAGATTTTCTCTATCTGACAACAAATTTCTAGTATCTTTCATGCTGAGTGCATTTGCTGACAAGTGTGGCTGAAATGATGGAATCTGTCCAAGAAATGATGGTAAAACATTGTTGGAAAAGGAGAAAAAGTAGGTTACTTCCATTCTCTCCTTATGTTTTCAAAAGCCTCTACCTCAAGGTCATTAGAATTCAATATTGTTTGATAAACGGTTAACCCTTTGCCAAATGCCAAAATTTTGTACAGGACCAAATTGAAAGCATTTGCAGATGACAAATGTAGCTCAAAATAATGATTTCTGTCTTTGATTAGGTAGAAAACATTGTTGAAAAGGAAGAAAATGCTAGTTACCTGCATTTCCTCCTTTTCCAAGAATGACTTCAAAAAACTTCACTTTCAGGGCCATTAAAACCTGGGATTGTGTGGTAAAGGACAAGCATTCATCATTGGTCAAGATATGGAGGTTCATCTAGCCGGATGGATTGACTTGTGAGTTTATTATTAGTATGTAAATACATACTACCAATAGATTAGATTAGTCATTAATCCTGTGGCAGCTGGTTAATGCATTTCATAAATTTTTTCCCATACCAATTTATTAACAAAACGCAAGCTTTTTTCCCAAAAAATGTTTTCCAAAGCTGTCAACTTTAGATTTGTTCATTTGTTTGGTTTATAATGCTGTTTTTGACATTATTTCAGTCCAATCACAGTGGTCAGTGCACCTAGCAAAGCTTTCCTGGAGTTTCTTTTGCCAGTACTTAACCTCAAAACTCTTTCCAAGTCACTAGCATATTAGCCTTTTCCAAACAGTATTCAGCAATTAGAGAAGTGATCCTATCCCCTGACTATCATCAGTCCTCAGAAAGAATTCTACTGAGCTGGAAATCAAACTAGCAACCTATAATTTATAATTCAAGCCCTGTATGATAGTGACAAAGCTACTGGGCTCAGCTGTCTACTGCAGAGATGTAAAGGCCAACTTCTCTGGTAACAGGAAATGGCAACTTGAAGTTATGGTAACAGTATATATGTAATCTCTCTACCATTGAACTATCATGAGGAAAATGCCTTTTGAAAACCTTGTGGGAAAAGGAGAAGATACTGGTAACCAGCATTTTCTCCTTTCCCGCAAGGTTTTCTACACTTTCACATACAATTACCATCATTTCAGCATTATCTAATTTGTAGTCTGTTATTGCTTTCAAAATGGACCAGTCTAAAATTGTATTGCTTGGTAAAGGATTAACTCTTTACTACACAATCCCGACTTTTAACAACCCTGAGATAGAAAGCTTTTGAAAACATTGCGGGAAAAGGAGAAAATGCTGGTAACCAGCATTTTCTCCTTTTCCCACAATGTTTTCTACCCTTCCCAAATCGAATTTCAATTTTTTTTTCACATTTATTTTGTTGTCTGCAAATGCTTTCAATTTGGACAAATCCAAAATTTTGTCATCTGGTAAAGAGTTAACTCTTCACCAAAGAAATCCCATCTTCCAACAACCCTGGGGAAGATGGCTTTTTTAGTAAAAGGTGAAAATGCTAATAACAAGCATCTTTTCCAAAGTGTCTTGTACCCTTTCCATCACAAATTTATGGTGGCATATTTCTGCCACGAGATACGAGATAGCTATCATGATAATTTTACAAAACTATCGCGATAAATTAACGTTTCCTAGAAATTTTATCGAGATAGTGAAAAGTTTCCTCAAAA
The DNA here is from genome assembly GCA_946811185.2 of Hippopus hippopus. Lineage (NCBI taxonomy): Eukaryota > Metazoa > Mollusca > Bivalvia > Cardiida > Cardiidae > Hippopus > Hippopus hippopus. The sequence goes on from OX328103.1 coordinate 22,400,621, forward strand.
AAAATATCATGATAAACTTAATATTTTAACTCAAAATTTCTCAATCGTGCACGAAGCTGACATGCAAGATAAAATTATCGCGATAGTTCTACCTGTTTCTCGATATCTATAAATAGAAAATTTGTCATTTGGATGAACTCGGTAGATCTTGACTTCACAAGATTGCAGTAAGTAAAAAATCGAATAATTAATAATTGTAGCTTAATTGGTAAATTTTGACAAGACTCGAAATGAACTGAAGTGTGTAAAATCACAAAGACGACTCGAAATGCCTCCTACGAACACTTTAAAACCATTCAGGGAAGAGGAGAATTCATAAGGTTGTAGACGAAGATGTTCTGAAACCGTATCTAATCATAGATACTGTGAATGTCAGTTATGGGCACGAAAGCAAAAAAAATCATGATAGCAGGTAGAATTATCGCGATATTTTTACCGTGAAAGCTTTTATTATCTAGATAGTATTTCCAGGAAACTTTATCACGATAGTTTTGTAAATTATCATGATTGCTATCTCGTATCTCGCGGCAGAAATATGCCACCATACAAATTAAATCATTTGTGCCATATTTAACTTTTTGACTGCAACTGCTTTTAGCACACATGTAAAATTTCACCATCTGGTAAAAAGTTAACCGTGAACTGAGGTAGGGGGTGGGGTACTCTTAATAAAAAGTCACTTACTGTTGGAACAGATAGTGTGCTATTGGTATTTCCCTGTAGCACATAGTTTGATGTATTCAACAAATAGTCTTTGTAACCCTGAGGAATTTTGGGACAAACACTGACCAGGCCCTGGCGGCGGGATGATATCTGAAAAGAGACATATTTATACCATCAACTTAATTTCTAATACTGATATGGACTTTCTTGGGGCTTGTCAGAGCTCAGGATTGTTTGGTAGAGGGTTAACCCTTAACCATACATTTCCAACGTTTTACAACCCCAAAAAGGAAACCTTTTGAAAACGATGTGGGGGAAAAAGGAGAAAATGCATTTTCTCCTTTTCCCACATTGTTTTGTACCCATCCAGTGGCAATTCAAAGATTCTGAGTCACATTTAATTTACAGTCTGCAAATGCTTGCAATTTGGACAAGTCTAAAATTTTGTTGTTTAGTTAAGGGTTAGGGCAGAACAACATAATACCTTTAACACACAATCCTGTGTTTCAATGACCATAAGGTTTGTTTGAATGGTGTTTTATGCCGCTTTCAACATTATTTCAGTCATATTGACCATAAGGTACAAGGGATTGAAAACATTGTGGGAAAAGGAGAGAATGCTGGTAACGAGCATTTTCTCCGGTTCTCACATTTTTTTCTTTTCCATGACAGATAAATCCTTACATTACACCCACAAATGTCTGTGAATGCTTTCAATATGGACAAGTCTAAAAATTTGTCATCTTACAAAGAGAAGCCAAAACAACTCTCTCTCCAATGATAACAATACAGTTTGTGGCCTTCATCACCCTATGAGAGGATGATAACACCATGGTTATAGAACTGATTCAAACTATCTGAGGGCATGAAGAACTGTCACTAGAGGTGACTTCATATCAAAAGAGATCAAACCCTTTGCAAAGCAATCCCACATTTTCATGACCTTGAGGGATGAACTTATCCATTTATAAATGCATAATCCAGTTCCTGTGGTTTATTTATACCCATGCATTGTCACTGGATTGGAAAGAGAAGAGCATTACTATGTGTTCCAACTCTTGGCTCTAGTAGGTTTTTCTATGAAAACATGAAGTTGAAAAGGGGTAGACTGTAACTGCTCGGTCAAAAATATTTCAGAGTAATCTGCCCTTGTTGTATGGGTTCCCCTTTCAATAGCTTAAAACTAGCCTGTATTTGGAACATAAAAAACATTGTCAGTAATGACAGAGATTCAAGAAAATCTAAGTTTTCTCAGGATAACAAAGACAACAGTGCTAAATCAGGGAGCCATAACTCCTGTGATAGGTAAGGAATCATGATGAAAATTGCAGAATTGCAGAGGTCCAAGTTCTCATGGTAAGTTACCCTAGCTTCAATTATAATTGGTTGAAAACTGTAGAAAGACAGAACACAAAGTTGCTTCTATGGATGGATGAACAACCTGATTCAGCTGTATCATCCACCTCCACCACCCCCAACTTTGGACAGTTGAATAGAAAGTACAAAGGCAGATAAGAAACTTGAGCAGTTTCATCGTTAAAATTTTGGCTAAATGTTTTCAATGGGCCTCTTTGTTGATGATGTGGCAAAGTATCTATATAACAAGTTATGTCACCAAAAAAAAAGTGTAAGTGATTGCATCTTGTGTCTGACCCACTTCTCATACAGTAAACCTTTTATACACAAGTTATTTTTTTGCAAAATAAGGTTTTTCCTTATACTTCTTTAACCCTTTCCCAAATAATCCTGTGTTTAAATGACCCCAAGGGGAGAAGGCTTTTCAAAACCTTCTGTGAAGAGGAGAAAACACTGATTACAAGTATTTCTTATTTTTCCCCCAGTGTTTTCTACCCTAAAAGCAAATCCCATCATTTAAGCCAAATTTAATTTTTTGTCTGCAAATGTTTTGAACATTATGGAAGTCAAAAATTTCTTCGAGGAGTAATTACTTAATCATATCATCCTGAAACCATTTTGCTGTAAACAGCTTTGGAAAACATTCTTTCAGGAACATCAATATGGATAACAGAAGGACTGCGGTTTAGAAAGATGAATAAATGTTGAAAACAATGTAGTAAAAGGAGAAGTTGCACCAAAAAAAGAATACCAAGAAACTAATTCACTGCATACTAAAAGGGAACCTCTTCAGATTAACCCTTATCCTGCTTCTTAACCCTTTACCACATAATCCCGACTTTTAATGATCCTGAGAAAGAAGCCTATTGGAAACACTGTGGGAAAAGGAGAAAATGCTGGTAACCAGCATTTTCTCCTTTTCCCACAATGTTTTCTACCCTTCCCAAAACAAATTTCGATTTTTCAGTTACATATATTTTGTCGTCTGCAAATGCTTTCAATTTCAACTAGTCTAAATTTTTGTTGTTTGGTAAAGAGTTAACCTAAGTGAAACTTTTAAGCCAACGGTAAAAACACAATTAATGTTATTTTAAACTTGTTTTTTTTTTTTAGTAAAAAAACTTCTTTTCGGACAGTGTAGATTCAAGATCAGTCTGATCTTGATCAACATTGTCTGCAAAAAACCATCGAGTCGTGCTTAGCAGCCTAAGGGTCAATGTAGAAAACAAACAGTGCTTTGTTTCACCACTGAAGCACCCTTGAAACAATGGTTACTCTACAAGTTGGCTTTTAAGTCTTAACCAGACAACATAATTTTAGACTTGTCAAAATTCAAAGCATTTTACAGGTCTAACGATAAAATGTAGCTCAAATAATGGGATTTACTTTGAAGAGGGTAGAAAACATTGCAGGTAAAAGAGAAAATGCGTACTACCAGCATTTCCTCCCTTTTTGCATGTTTTCATAAGCGTTTTTTCTCGAGGTTTTCAAAACGGGGCATTTTTTGCTAAAGAGTTAAAAGCAACAATAAAGGTTAAACTTTTGTCAAGATGTTGTCTTACTGTTTTTACATCAACATTTCAAAATGTTCACTTGACAAATTCAAGTATTTCTTTTAAAAGCATTTTGAGGGAGGGTAACAGGAGCACTTGCAAGTAACAAACAATGACTTCTTTTCCTTCAATGTTTTCCATCTTGTTTTATCCCCACTTTCTTATTCACATCCCCCTTTACTTTTCTATGTAGCACATTATGGTTAGACAGATGTTAAGAAGGATTACAGGGTTAAAAAAAATCCTACATTTTATTCCCATGACCCCCAGTGTGACTTATCATGCATTTATACAGGTGAAGAATGTTTACCCTTTGAACAGGACAAATGAAATGCACATTTTCAGTCAAGGAAATAAGTCCTTCACATCCCACTTTGGAGGCTGCATTGGGCACATCTCCTACTTTGACGAGATGTAAATCCAAGATCAGAATGCTCATTTTGAGCTATGTGATCTTGATCAATATGGCCACCACAAGCTCCTTACTAGTTGTGCATGACACACCAAGGCTTAACTCTTCTTTACCAGACAAAAATTGCCCATAAACTTGCCCACATGGAATGCATGCACAGACCATACTATTAATGGTTCAGATAATGTGAATTTTTTTTTAAAAACTTGTGTGAATTTCTTTAAGAGTAATTAAACAGTGGGAAAAGGAGAAAATGCTGGTAACAAGCATTTTCTCCTTTTTCCACAATGTTTTCATAAGCCGTCTTCCTCAGGGCCGTCAAAAACACAGGATGATTTGAGAAAGGGTGAATAGTGGGTTTAGAGTGCACATTTATTCATATCCTGAACTCAACCTACTTAACATCCCTTTGTGTATATTGAGCATTTTAAACTGAAAACCTGTAATCAAAAGCCATTTCACTTCTAACCTTCCCATTTGATATAATAGTCAAAAATACCTTTCTAAGCTATTGCGGTTGATTTTTTGAGAAGTGTGAGAAAAGAAGTAATAGCTCTCAAAACTATCCAACAGTTTGAACATAATCTAAGATCCGACTTCATTCTGTGTATTCTGACCTTGATTGGCACAGTCCGATTGAAAAGAGAGACTTTCACAATTTAAGTTTCCTCAGTTGGTAGTATAATGTAGATCAAGATCAGGTGGTGTCAGTGGTTGTGAGGTAGAGCGTCGGCCTCGTAACCATGAGGTCCCGAGTTCGATACCCGGGAGCGGGTGTCAACTTTGGGATCTTTCATTGGCCCACACATTCGGCACGAGTACTGGTGTAGTTCCCAAGAAGCAGAATCGAGAGAGATTAGTATAAGTTGTAAGAACTTGTTTCTCAATCGATGTAAAATAAATATGTTTAAAACTAAAGATCAGATGGCACAAAAGGTGAAGTCTAATCTTTGATCTACACACTTATACACATTCTGGACAAGAGCAACCTTGAAACTGTAGTTATTTCAGTCTATTTCTATACAGAAATGTCCATGTTCTAGGGATTGGGAGTCGAGCCCTGTAGCTAAATAGAGTAAAGGACTTGAGAACAAGGACTTGCTGTTCGATCCAAGGCTCGGCCAATTTCCCTCCGAGAACTGATGATAGTCATTGCTACGGGACTCATTCCTCTCTCTCCACTGACCATTGTTTCCACGATGGTTATGCGAGAAAGCAGCCTGTGGCTTGGAAAGAATATTGTGCGGAGTACAAACAAACTCCAGAAAAGCATGGATAAGTGCACTGGCCGCTGCGTTACAACTGAAATAATGTTGAAGATGGCGTTAAACACCATACAATCAATCAATCAATATAGGGGCTGAGGATCTAACATGATGTCCCAACTATACAGCAGGCTGCTCTATTTTTCATAGTTCTGTAGATCTTCACTCCCTACCAATGGTCTTGCTCAATATCAAAAGATTTTGTGATGAGAAATTCTGTACGGCTAAAATGGTGAATTAGTTAATGGATAAGAAACATTGCTGGAAAAGGAGCAAAGGCTGATTATCAGTATTTTCTCCTTTTCTGAAATGTTTTCAAAAAGCACTCTTCGTCAGGGATGGTAAGATGTGGGATTTTGTGATGAGAGTTGACATATTTTTCAATTTGACTGCAAGAAGGCTGAAATCAAATTATCCAAATTCATCCAGGCCTAGTAGGATGATGTTAATTTTCACCATTTGTTACAATGTCTTCAAACACCATCTGTAACATGCTTATTTCAAGCCTTGTACAGACTGGCTCAGTAAGAAACAGACATGGAGATCACCAAAGAATAAGTTGTCTAAGTTCAAAAATAATATTATTTTATTACACTGCAGCAACCAATCCAGATCTATCCATGCTTTTCTGGAGTTTCCTTTCGCTGTGCTATACACAATATTCTTTCCAAGCCACTGACTGCTTTGCCAAATTACCACCACTGAAATGATGATTAGCATTGAGTGAAGAATGAATCCTGTCACAAGAACTTGGAGAGAAACTGGTTGAACTGGAGATTCAAACCAGTAACCCCCTGGTTTCAAGTTGTATTACCAACTGCATACCAACTGCACCAAGAACAAGAGGGCCATGATGGCCCTGTATCGCTCCACTGGCTATTAAGTAAAAACACTACAAGCCAAACATTACAATATTCAGCAAATTGATTTCAAACACGAGGACATGCAAACATTTTTCTATCTAATCCTACGAGAAAGTTGTGATCCATGGACAAAGCCAATTTTGATTGCAAAGCTATAATTATTTGAATCCTGATGGAGGTCCACAATATAAAGCTCCATACCAAATAATTCAGTTCTTGAATGTTATAAACAAGAAGATTTTCAAATTTTTCTCAATGAAAAGCCCTGTAAAACATGAAACCCATGAGACAGGGCTAAATCTAATAGCCTTAGTCTTTATAATGGTTAGTAACATGACTTAAGATAGTTTTCATTACAAAAGCCCATGTAAAACTGGTGACCTTGTGTTCCGTGGTGTGGGGACAAACTTGGGTCAAGGACTATAATTTGGGCCCTCCTTGTAGAGGCCCACTAGATAAAGCTACATGCAAAATTTGGTAGACCCCATGGCTATTATTTGAAGGAACTTGGTAGAGGCCCACTAGATACAGCTATATGCCAAATTTGGTAGCCCTAGGCCTTACAGTTTCAGAGAAGAAGATTTTTGAAAATTTTCTATATTTTTCAGTTTTGTTGCCATGGCAACCAGAGTTTTTGAAGGAATAAAATTCTGTCATGGGATTCTGAAGAAGACCATGGCAGGATAATTTCTTTGAAGTTTCATCAAAATTGGATAAGTAGTTTCAGAGATGTTTGAAATAAAAGTTAATGCACGCACGGACAGATGGATGGACGGACCTTCAGTGCCAGTAAAAAACAAGTATATACATCAATCTCAGTTTGAAATATATCTTTTTAACCTATTACCAGACAATCCCTACTTTTGATGACCCTGAGAAAGAAGGCTTTAGAAAAGCATTTTCTCCTTTTCTTACAATGTTTTCTACTGTTCACAAAACAAATTTCAAATTTTCAATCACTTTTATTTTGTCGTCTGCAAGTGCTTTCGATTTAGACAAGCCTAAAATATTATCGTTTGGTAATGAGTTACATGTGTGCTAACAATTGTCATAATAAATCACTAAGATTTTTTTTTCAAACTATAAGCCTGCTGGCCTTCGGCCAGTGGAGCTAAAAAACTTGTCTAGCACCAATCATGTATCACTGCAGCTTGATAATCAAGGGAGGTAAATAGTAATGAACTTTATCTTTCATAAAAAGAGTTATTTCCCTTGATTAATGTTTAAATTGAAGTGACAATATTTTGAAGCCCATGTTAAACTTGCGATCCCTGGAATGAAGGCAATTTTGACCCCAGACCTACAATATGAAACTAGAATGTGTGGTTATAAACAAAAAGATTTTTTAATCTTGCCCAATAAAAAGTCATGTAAAACAAGTTTGCTGAATAAAAGGCCCTGTAAAATATGTGATCCATGACACAGGTTTATCAAGTTTTCACTATAAAAGCCAATGTAAAACTTGTGACCCCTGGTGTGGAGTCAAACTTGACCCCCAAAGTTAAAATTTGGGCCCTCTTGGTAGAGGCCCATTATATAAAGTTACATGCAAAATTTGGTAGCCCTAGGCCTAAATATGGCTATGTACAAGTAGATTATTAAAGTTTCCTTATATAAGACCATGTAGAACTTGTGACCCCCTGGGGTGGGGCTACATTTGACCCCCTGGGCTATAATTTGGGCACCCTTGATAGAGACCCCCTAGATAAAGCTAAATGCAAAATTTGATAGCCCTAGCCCTTATAGCTAGATGCGAAAGATTTTCCTATATAAGCCCGCCCATGTAAAACATGTTACCCCCCGGAGCGAAGTCAAATTTGACCCTCGGCTATAATTTGGACACCCTTGGTACAGGTCCACTAGATAAAGCTACATGCCAAATTTGGTCGCCCTAGGCCCCATGGCTAGGTCAAAGAAGAATTTTAAAGTTCTCCCTATATAAGCCCATGTAAAACTTGTTATATAAGCCCATGTAAAACTTGTTACCCCCGGGCAGGGCCTAATTTGACCCCAGGGCTATAATTTGAACAATCTTGGCAGAGGTCCACTAGATAAAGCTACATGCCAAATTTGGTAGCTCTAGGCCCTATGGCTAGGTAGAAGAGGAATTTTAAAGTTCTCCCTAAATAAGCCCATGTATAACTTGTAACCCCCGGGGCGGGGCCAATTTTGACCCCAGGGCTATAAATTGAAGAAACTTGGTAGAGGTCCACTAGATAAAGCTACATGCCAAATTTGGTAGCCCTTGGCCTTAAGGTTTCAGACAAGAAGATTTTCAAAGATTTTCAAAATTTTTCAGTTTTGTTGCCATGGCAACCAGAGTTTTTGAAGGAATTAAATTCTTTCAAGAAATTCTGAAGAGGACCATGGCAGGATCATTTCTGTGAAGTTTCATCAAAATTGGATGGGTAGTTTCAGAGAAGAAGACGTTTTAAAAAAAAGTTAACGCACGGACGGACGGACTGACGGACGGACGGACGCACGACGGACAACAGGCCATGACATAAGCCCGCTGGCCTTTGGCCAGTGGAGCTAAAAATCTTACGGACAAACAAGCAATCGCTTGGAAAAAGCCTTTGCTCCTTTCTTCAGAATGTTTCTAAAAGCTATGAACTGCACATGGGTGTGAAAATTCATATCTGTGCAGTAATAGGTAAACCATGATTTCTAGGAAATATCTTTGGTATAGACAGAGAAAAGTGGTATCATGTGGAGCTGTACCCATTCTATAAATGCAACCTTAACCCTTAGAGCACAACTGAATTACTTGTGAAATGTAGATGAAGATAAGACTACAGAGAAGCATCTGCAGTTTGATCTTAGATCTAAACTCCAAGATATATCTGAAATGATTTTCTTTGATGCTCCTACAAAACCTGCCTTGAAATTGACAAAGTTGGGTCTTTTTTGATGACTGAACTATCCATTTCATTCATCTAGTTCTCTACGGGTCAAGATTGTTCAAGAACTTCCTGGTATATGAACATAAAGGAGAATTATCTAAATGAAAGGGCATCTTTATTTTGCTGATCTTGAAAATGTCGGAAACAGGGAAAAAAAAAACCTTTTTACAAGTAACTACTTCTGCTCCCACATTGTTTTCCTCACTATCAATTGCATCATGCAAACGGTTGGTTGCCTGCATGCTGTAACGGGTTAAATTACCAGAGAAAGAAGAACATTGCCAGACAATCCCCCAGAGACCAGACCTGTCATTTCTGATAGGATCACCAGATGTAGCAGGCATACTTCCCCCCTCCCCTCTTTTCATCGACATTTTTTGTTGTTGTTTTTCAAATTATTTCTTGGAAGAAAAGGTTTTCAGTAAGAAAGTGTTGTTTCAATTATCTCTGTACAACCTGAAGATATTCTTTTATCTCGACATCTTGCAGCACACATATTTTGAAAACATCATGGTAAATTACTCATGACCAGAAATGTCCCCTTTGCCATAAAGTTTGCATGAACTCACTTATTCAAACCTAAGTCTGTTGATTATTCATAACTTCTCAGGACAATGCTTACCAAAATTTCTACTTTTCCAACAATGTTTTGAAACCCTTTCTCCTCATAAATGTAAGATGCTTCACGATGTCTGATAAAGTGTTTATTTTTATTAATTCATTAAAGCCGCAGTAAAGCCAAAAATAGGTAATTTTCACCGTTTATAACTCGAAGATATATCGGATAACCCATCACAACACACATATATAAGATCGGAGAAAACCCAAACGTGTCAGTTACTGCACTGGTTGCCATGATATACGTGTGCGAAAATGCATGGAGAAGCCCGTTGATTTCACGGACGCCATTGATCGAGACAACCTTCGTTATCGTTCGTGTTTATTCGAACTAGGTCTTCGAGAACGGCACATGATAACATTGCATCTCATTAGTGCTATGACGTAGTAGACAATACTATTTTTTACAATTCCAACATTATGTCATCGGAGAGTAAGATTGCTCATTCTGAACCTGTTTTCTTATCTAGATGTAGTAAACTCTTCCTGTATTGATGATAAATGAATAAACGATGATCAGCCTGTGTCGTTGTTTCTGTTTACGCTGTCGATAACTTACGTTTTTCAAGCCTAGAATGGGGACAAAACGGTCAAGTGAATGTACGGTTTGTTTCGACGCTTTGAATAATCACGTGGTGTTTACGTCACTAACACGTCACTGCGGAGATTTACGACGAAAAGTCGGCTAATCATCGGCAATCATCGATGTAAACAAACAGATAATGCGGCATGGTAGGATCTGTTCTAGTTTCAAAATTCTTTTTGCTGCCACAGACTGGAACTTTTGTGAACTGCACCTTTACGTATCATGAAAGTCATAATAATCGCCATATTTTTACATGGTAAAAATGAAATTTACTTTTATTCTATAAACAGTTTGTTTATTCAGTTGGACGCTACTGAGACTTTAAAACACTAAGAAAATTGCACAAAAAGTCATTTTACCCCACAGTTCCGAACTTAGCTACCGTAAGGAAAACTGCTTTTGAAAAAATTACAGTGACAGAAAAGGAGAAAACACTAGTAACAAGTGCAACTAAGTTTTTGTGATCTGGCCGAGTATTCTAGACAAAATGACCATGAATTTGCAGTACATGTATTTTTGTATCTCTTTTACATCCTTTACCAGATGACAAATTTCAGATTTGTCAGAAAGCATTAGTAGGTGACACATGAAGTGTGGCTCAGATGATAATTTTTTACTTAAGAAAGGTAGAAAACATTGTGAAAAATGGAGAAAATGCTGATTACCATTATTTTCTTTTTCCTACTATAACTTCAAAAGTGCTCTCTCTCTCAGGGTTGATAAAACTCTAGATTGTGTGGTAAAGGGTTAAATGGGACTACGCATTATGTGAAGGACCAAGACAGGTTTATCTAATTACCATACAAACTATTTTTAGCCATAATCACCTTACCAGCTCAAAGAACAGAAAGGAAATATACCTAAAGGAAAGGAAAATATCTTTCTCTTGATTAATAAAGATAATATTACAGAAAACAAGGAAAACTTTCTTTTGATAACATGAAGAGTGTTGGGGAACACAAGCAATACTTCTGTTGGTAACAAGTAAATTAGTCGATCTCCTTTGCTTTTCAATCCTATGTACTACAAGGACACAAAAATTTGTTTCTATTTTCTATGCCAGTGAGTTAAAATGTTATTTAGGATAGGGCATCCTAATGGGATTCTTGTAACATCGCCTTTCATCGCCGAAAAAACATACAGATTTGGCTAAGACTCAGGTAATTCATAATCGATTGGCCAATACGCATCTATTACGGATAACCCAAGTCTTAGCCGTATCCGTACGATTTTGGTGATGAAAAGTGATGTTACATGAATCCCATTAGGGTGCCCTATCCTTAAAAGCTGAATGAAAAGGTTGATTGATTGATTGAATGGTGTTTTACACCACTTTCAACATTATTTCAGTCATATAAATGCAATAGCTCACATATTCATGTTTTTCTGGGTTTTACCAGTACTAGGCTAGGCTGATGGAAAAGGAGCAATTGTTTGAAATGAGCAACTACTGATCTTCAAGATCTTTTCCCAAATGTTTTCCTCAAATGTTTCTACTTTGTGTCATATATCTAAGTTTTATATTGGTTCAAAATTAATCTCTGTAGTAATGGGTTTCTAGACACATCAAAATCAAGATGTTAAGTGCAAAACAATCATGTTCTATTGCACGGCCCAAAATAGTGTATATGAAGCAGAGAGTACTGTTACTCCATTGTATATTTATAACAATAACAGAAACCTGGATTCTCTTCTTGTTCTTTTTTTGCACAAAAGGAACTGACTAAAAAAGACAAATGACCCAAATTTGCATTATAAGCACAACAAAAGCAGTATTTACAGAACAAATAAATGTTATAAACACTTTGTTGTTGCTTTTCGTTCCAATTACAGCCACATAAACTTCAATGAATAGACATATAATGTACAAAAATTTGAAACAAATTACATAATTGTACTACTCTTTTAAACCCTTAGATTGCAAGCCTAACCTTACCAGTGGTTATTTTGCCTAGTGATCAGTCCGTCTGAGCGTGAATCTACATCATCTTTTATTTTGCAGAATCTACATTACCTTTTATTTCCATTTTGCAACTTTTACAGCAGCTGTCCCAAGCGCATTATTTAGCAAAATTTCACACACCTTTTGAGCCTTTTGAACCCTTGTGTACTTTTTGGACTTTGGTGTCCTGCCAGGGTCCGTATTCACCAACTATTTTTAAGAACATTCTTCGTCTTATTCTTCAGGATTTCATCAATGTGAAAATAACAGAAATTTTGATTGGCTAAACCATTTGGTTTAGCCAATCAGAAGTTCTGTTACTTTAACAGTCAGAAAATGTTGAAGAATAAGACAAAGAACGTTCTTAAGAATGGTTGGTGAATACAGACCCTGGAGATCCTGGAACACTATTATTTGTACCGTCAGGCGGCAAGGGAATTGGAAACTTGTTCACGACTGTGGTGAATCATGTCGCCCCGAGCCGAAGGCGAGGTGGTGACATGATTCACCACAGCCGTGAACAAGTTTCCTAGTCCCCTGCCACCTGACCGTACAACAAATTTATTATACTGCAAAGTTTTACCATTCCAACGTTTTTTAAGCGAATTTTACCTGTTTATTGGTTTCAAAAATTGAGTACGCTGACGAAGTAGAATTTCCCATTCTGAGTGCCCCCAATTCATTGAAAACTGACATCACTGGGAACTGTTGTCACTGAAACCTTGGTTATATGTGCTAAAACATGCAGCTTGGCACATAATCTTGATGTTTATCTTGATCAACGCCACCATTTTGGATGTTGTGTTGATGGTGTGGTCATGTATACGGGGCTCCCGAAAGGGAAACTGCTTTTACGTTGGTTTTGCCAGTGTACATGATATATATGTTCGGGGCATATCATCCAATTAGATCACGAGAAATTTCTTTGCAGTATAATAATGACATGTCAACCCCTATTTTCTGAGATGTTCTGACATAAACAACCTTGACACTGCAATATATCAGGATCTTCTGAACTTTTTTTTAATATTTCAAACCAAGTCTTCACAAAGATTGTTTTTACTAACTGAAAATATGAATTTCACTAATTTGGAACTCTCGAAGGTTAACTGGCATGCCAAGTTCACAGTAGGCCATAATTATGGGGTCTAGACTTACAGAATATCTTACAATTTTAAAAAAAGTTGATTCCCTGAAAGCATCTTTCACTTTTTTTACCTCACTTTGTAGTCAGTGTAGATCAAGAATATGCAGGCTGATCTCTGATCCAATCTTTTCCATTTGCAAAATTTTCTGGACAAAAGCAAATTGGAAATCACACTCAATTTGGTCTTTTTCAATACTGAATGTCCCCGTCGTAAATTCAGCGCTCTAGAGTTTGAGATCTTCTTTTAACATCTATCAATTCAATAAAAACCATTTATTATGAGATGTTTCCAGATTTCCACTACATTTACAATGAATCAGGCTAGAGCAGCTGCTTATTTCACAATCAATACAAGAATGTGTCATAAACAAGGCAGGAGGTTCATGAGTCAAGGCCATACACTCAATACCAGCAGTTTCTGAGAAAATTCCAGCAAAACTTCTTGTGAGTATGCTTTTCATGCCAGAAATGTAACTGCTTGTAACTTTCTGAAAGCAGATGTACATTACTGACTGGCATAATGTACTTAGCAACAAAGAAAAAAAAACATATAAAATACTTTTTTATTCCTGGCAAGGTCAGAAAAAAAACTTTCTTCCAACATCTTAATTACTGTAACACTTTAAATGCTGATGAAACAACATGAATATTTTCAGTTCCAGTTAAGGCTACAAAGAAAAAGAATGACAAAATATTTTTGAGTTTTGAGACCACATTACTGGTCTGCAAATACCTCTGGTGCTTACAGGCAGGAATGGTTTAATCGAGATAACTTCATAATTATAGCATTTTAATTTTGATGAGACAATTCTAATGAGTATTGATGATACTTTTAAGTTATAATGAAAAAAAATATGCTATCTGGATATGAAAACCCCTACTTGTCCAATCTGTACAAGTATTGGATGTTAAGTCTTTTTTACTTCTGGACAGCATTACTCTAAATTCAAATTGCAAGTTCTGTATACAGTCTAATCTTTACTACATTGTCAAGAAAAGGATCCGACACTGTACTTAGCACAGTAAGACTTGCAATTAAAAAATTTATGATTAGAACTAAATACATCATATTAAACTGTTGGCATTTTCATGAGAATATTGAAGAACTGAGGAAAAAGGAGAAATTTCTATGACAAACAACTGTTCCTATTCCCTCCATGTGTTCAACATGTATAACTGCAAGTAATGTCTTGTTTCGTCATAATTTCTAGTACAAAGATTAAGGCCAAAATCTGGGGCAATATTTATCTAGTTCATTTTATAGGTTTACAACTGTTCCATGTATGTACATGTTTTTTGACATTAAATTTTATATGATATGTGGACATGCGAGGATCTGCATAATATGAATAAAGTAAAGGGATATGGGTCATGTTCTAGGATGTCATCTGTCATCCACAACATAACCAAGATTTACAAAATGTCATACATTCTCCCTCTTGTACATTTGAACTGTGCTCTATGAAAAAAGGGGCTTAATGCACCTGCATAAGGTATCCACCCAGGTCTACCTTGGCAGTCTGTGCAGGCCAACATGGGTCAAAAATTTTGCTATTTTGTAAATTTTCCACATGACAAAGGACCATTTTACCTCATGATTTGGTCCGATTGTCAGACTGAATGGATTTAATGTATCCATAATAATTGTGATGACTTGCCTGGTATAAAGCATCATGGAGATGCATTAACTCTTTACCACAAAACCCAGACTTATAATGAAACTGAAAGAGGCCTTTGAAAACATTGTAGGAAAAGGAGAAAATGCTGGTAACCAGCATTTTCTCCTTTTCCCACAATGTTTTCTACCCTATCAAAGACAGAAATCATCATTTGAGCTACATTTCATATGAGCTACGTTTCATTTGCGCTACATTTCATTTGTTGTCTTCAAATGCTTTCAATGTGATCCAGTCCACAATTTTGTTGCTTCGGTGAAGACTGAAAACCCTTTTTGCCAGAGCACTGCTCATTTATATAATAAAATGAGAACCCATTATCTGTACAATCTACCATGGATGAAGGTCATGTGCTAGATTGTCACCGACTCTTCGTGAGATAACAAAAATTGCAGACTTATCCAAATTGAACGCATTTGCAGACAACAGAATCAATACGGCTAAAATGATTGGATTTGTCCTTGAAAGGTTCGAAGCATTGTGGGAAAATGAGAAAGTACTTGTTACCAGCATTTTCTCCACTTTGCACACTGTTTTCAGAAGCCTCTTTTCACAGGGTTGTTAAAATTTGTGAATCTTTCTCTGTAAAAGGCGAGTTGTTTTGTCATGGCCAACATGATACAAGATTTACCCATGTCATGCTAAAAGTTTTGTGTTACCAACTCATCATTGACAAGGTTCTCTTTTGGTCTGATGCAGAGACATTTTCCTCATTTTTTTCAGGATTTGAAAAAGTAATAACATTAACCCTTTACCATATGACAAAATTTTAGATCATATTTAGCTCAAATGATTTTAGCCGATTTGAGCTCAACGGAATTTGTATCTGAAATAGTATAAAACACTAAGGGTAAAGGAGAAAATGCTGGTTACCTGGCTTTTCTCCTTTTCCCAAAATGTTTTAACTCCTTACCAAACAACAAAATTTTAGATTGGTTCATATTGAAATTATTTGCAGATGACAAAATAAATGTTACTGAAAAATTCAAAGTTGTTTTGAGAAGGGCAGAAAACATTGTGGGAAAAGGAGAAAATGCTGGTAACCAGCATTTTCTCCTTTTCCCACAATGTTTTCAAATAGCTTCTCTCTCTGGGTTCTAAAAAGTCGGGATTATGAGGTAAAGGGTCAAGAGGCATTCTCTGTCAGTCTTTAAAAGTCGGGATTGTGTTGACAAGGGTTTACAAACCTGTTTTCTATGGGGCTACGGATGAAGGCTTGGAAAAGGAGACAGAAAATGTGGCTCAAATGGTGAAATTTGTATTTGATGGAAGTAGAAAACACTGTGGGAAAAGGAGAAAACGCTTGTAACCAGCATTTTTTCCTTTTCCTACAAAGTTTTCAAAGGCCTTTGTTATCTAGGTCGTTAAAACTTGGGGTGGTTTGGTAAAGGGTTAACTCTTCACAGAACGACAAAATTTTAGACCTGTTCAAATTGAAAGCATTTGCAGAAGACAATTTCAATCTGGCTCAAATGATGGAATTGGTCTATGGTAGGGTAGAAAACATTGTGGGAAAAGGAGAAAATGCTGGTTACCAGCATTTTCTCTTTTTCCCACAAAGTTTTCAAAAGGGTTCTTTCTCAGGGTCGTTAAAAGTCAGTATTGTGTGGTATGGAGTTAAGATGAGCTTAGCTCTGTAAGGGTAAGTTATCTGATTACATTTCTATATATAGAAATTATCTCAAGTTCCATGAATGCAACTTCATGGTAGATCAACTTTACATTTCATTGTAACTTTCTTATGTTTATGAAACTCTGGGATACACTGAATGGGAAGGAGGTTATGCTGGTAATACTTAAACCCCCCCCCCCCCCCCCCGCCTATTTTGACACAGTTGGAAATGGCAAAAATTATTGTAATAATCTGAGAAAACTGATTATCATGAGCTGTTTCTCTGCCTGTCACAATGGTTTCTTAAATATTCAAGTACTGCAGACACCAAACGTTAATTTTTATCATACTTTTTTTAATGTCCCACAGCTTGTGATGACTACTCACCTTTTTCCGAAGATTTAGAAACATGTCATATGAATTTGGCACTTTTTCAACTTGAACACTGACAGCCTCTGGACCCAAGTTTTCTGTGGCCATCTGACTGGTGCTGTTCTCCGACTTTGTCTTGAACTTCCGTTTGCGGGGATAAACGTTGCTATCATCTTCCTCCTCCTCCTTGGTTGGTTGTTTTGTTGAGGTAATGGCTCCATCTGTGACTGAGGAAGAATCAGCGTTACCTGTGTAGGATGAAATATGAAGATTTTATTTCAAAACAAGTGTTCAAATTTTACACATTATTTGTTTTGTTTATTTGGTTTTTTCATGCTTTCAAATATTCATTCACTTACATCACAATGCCAATTGCACCTATACCTTGACTTTTCTTTTGCCAGTGTTCCTGTCAAGGCACTGGCTACTTTCTTGGATAAATATCATTGAAACACTGTTCAGTGAGAGAGGAATGAATCTTGTCACAATGATACATCATTCCTATGTAACAGCATAGCAAAGCCGGGATGTACTCTAACAAACCATGGATCCAAAACTCATCAACCATTCTTAACTCTTTCCATACTGTAGACGACACCAGAAGCTTTTGTGGACAGTGTAGATCATTCTGTACAGTCTGATCTCTGATCTACACCATCCATTGCTATATTCTAGATTATGACCAAATTGTCTCTCGATTTTGCACAGGAAATGTATATGTAGCCTTTGAGAAAATGGAATTTATTTATTCAGTAGTGAAAGAGCTAATTCTTTAACAAGAGGGCCATGATGGCCCTGTATCGCTCCACTGGCTTTTTAACCCTTTACCACACAAATCGAAGTGTTAATGACCCTGAAAGAGAAGGTTTTCAAAAACAGGACATGTTGTCAGCCAGTATTTTCTCCTTTTCCCACAATGTTTCCTAACCTATCAAAGACAGAAATAGTCCTTTAAGCTACATTCAATTTGTCTTTTTGCAATGGCTTTAAACTTGGTACAGTAAAAAAAATTTGTCATTTCTTAAAGGGTAAAATTAACGTATCATGTGCTTAACTCTTTACCAAACGACAAAATTTTAGACTGGTCCAAATTGAAAGCACTTGCAGACGACAAAATTAATGTGACTCAAAAATTGAAATTTGTTTCCAGCAGGGTAGAAAACATTGTGGGAAAAGGAGAAAATGCTGGTTACCAGCATTTTCTCCTTTTCCCACAATGTTTTCAAAAGGCTTCTATCTTAGGGCCATAAAAAACCAGGGATTGTTTGGTAAAGGGTTAATTGGCATTGACAGAGACATACAGCATAAAAAGTCTGTATGGTAATAAACTTACTTAGAAAACATAACCCCCCCCCCCCAACAACAAACAAAGTCATATCTTTTTAAATGCAAAGATAATGTCAGTGAATACAAGCAGTTTTATTCATTAGCATGAAAGGTAAAGTTCTGAAAAAATTTGAGTGATAGAAACCTTACTTTAAATTAAACATTCCATTCATGTCGGCATAACCATTAGCATCAAAATAAATCACTTTCCCTTAAAACAGAACATTTCCTCTCCAAAAAACTTGAATACCAAACTCCAGTAATGTATAACTGCAGTTTGATAATCAAGGGAGGTAAATAGTAACAAACTTTATCTTGTATAACAGGAGTTATTTCCCTTGATTACTATTTTAAATCGCAGTCACTATATTAGCCCATGTTAAACTTGTGATCCCCGGGGAAGAGCCAATTTTGACCCCAGGGCTATAATATGAAGAAATTTGATAGAGGTCCATTAGATAAAGCTACATGCCAAATTTGGTAGCCTTAGGCCTTATGGTTTCAGACAAGAAGATTTCCAAAGATGTTCAATATTTTTCAGTTTTGTTGCCATGGCAACCAGAGTTTTTGAAGGAATCAAATTCTTTCACGAAATTTTAAAGAGGACCATGGCAGGATCATTTCTGTGAAGTTTCATCAAATTTGGATGGGTAGTTTCAGAGAAGAAGAAGTTTGAAAAAAAAAGTTAACGCACGGACGGATGCATGACGGACACAGGGCCATGACATAAGCCCGCTGGCTTTCAGCCAGTGGAGCTAAAAATTAGTGAGACAAATGCACTGAAGTTTTGAAAGGGAAAAAGTTCCATCCATGTGCAATTTGGTGGGCATTTTTCTAATGGACCAATTTTTTCAAAAGGCCAATGTCCTAGGCTCTCCCCTTTCGCTAAACACCGAAGCTGTCTAGTGTAAGAATGTCATGCCATAAGTTGCATGCATTACATTGCCTTTTTATGCTTAACCCTCTAGCACCAGAGGGAAATACAGAAGCTTTTGTGTACAGCTAGATCAATATCAGACTGTAGAGAATAAGTATTCTGATCTTAGATCTATGCCATCGACTTAATAATACAAGCCTGTCAGATAAATATCTCAAGCTGTCAAAACAGGTTGTGTTTGGATACAGTGAATGTTATTTGGCACAAACTGAGTAAATCAATAATGAAAGAATTATGCATACCATTTCACATTACACAACAGTTTGTCAGTTTGTGGGAGCAAAAATTCCGTTCATTATCATACAGCAGCAACATCTTGCCAAAGAATGAATGAGTATTTCAGTCCAAGAATTAACCCTTTACAAACAATTGTTGTGTATTTGTGTGGAGGAAATAAGCTTTTGAAAACATTATGGGGAAAAAGGAGAAAATGTTGGTAACCAGCATTTTCTCCTTTTTCCCACAATGTTTTTTGTACCTGCTAAAGAGAAAATCCATCATTTCAACTTCCTATGAATTATCATCTTCAAAATTAATACTATAAATATAGGCGAGTCTACAATTTCATTCTGTGGGTAAAGAGAAGTTGCATCAGTGAAAATTCATAGACCTGTACAGAATTATGTGTACAGCTTTTCTTGACCAAGTACCATTATTTCCTCATCAAAGTGTATGTTTGGTACTATAAATATAAATGTACTTTGAGAAAAACCGTTAGAAAACCTGCAACATAGGCTTTGGCAAAGATTGAAAAATTAATGTTGTTGGCTTTAAGATCATGTAGCCCTATACTGTGATTGTTTGAATGAGGTTGTACACTGCTCTTTACCAAATGATACAAGTCTGGACTGGACCAAACTGATGATTTCTATTTATAAAGGAATAAAAATGACTGTGGGAAAAGGAGAAAATGCTGGTTACGACCATTTTCTCCTTTTCCCAGTATGTTTTCAAAAGCTTTCTCTTTCAGGGTTAAAACCCAAATATGGAGTATAGACTTAAACAGTAACGTAACATTTCACAGAAACAACTGAATTAACGGTATTCATGTTTTTTTTCTACACTTTCATTAGTTCTACTAGGCTGGGGCTGTAGAGTGCCCTGCGGATCAAGACAAATGTTTCTGAACTACAATTCAAAAAATCTCGACCACCACGTAGTGGAGGGAACCAGATCCCTCTTCTTTAGATCAATTTAACTACAAATAATCTTCATTTCATCATTCACTCAGTGCTCAAATTATGTTTGATAATTCAAAAACTAAAAATGATCACAAAAAAGTGATATCTTAATAAAACCAAAGTATTCTAAAAGAAAATATTAATGGAAAAAGTGACACAATACTCAATGTGGGCGATACTTCAATCTGTCAATCACAAATTCAAAGGTTACAGGTCACAATATGTCTACATCTGGTAAGTGGTACAATGTACAGAAACTTCAAGATTTCATTCTTGTGAAGATGTTTGCACTATATTTACCCTTTCCCTAACAAATCGCACTTTCAACAACCCTGAAGTAGGAGGCTTTTGAAAACAATGTGGGAAAATTAGAAACTACTGGTAACCAGCACTTTCTACTTTCCCACAATGCTTTTCACCCTTTCGAAGACAAATCCCATCACTTCAGTTAACCCTTAAAGCGCCTAACACAACTACAGTTGCCTTTGCGGCCAGTGTAGATCAAGATCAGACTGCACAAAATGTGCAGTCTGATCTTTGATCTACACTGTCCGCTTTTTAGTGTCCTCTACAAGTGCTTTAAACTTGGTCAAGTCTAACTTATTGTTGTCATGTAAACAGTTAGATAGAATAGATACAGGACTTGTATGAGTTACTGGTACATGAATTTTACTTCCGAAAATAATTTAAATCTTTACCACATGACAAAAAAAACAAGAGGGCCATGATGGCCCTGTATCGCTCCACTGGCTATTAAGTAAAAACACTACAAGCCAAACATTACAATATTCAGCAAATTGATTTCAAACACAAGGACATGCAAACACTTTTCTATCTAATCCTACGAGAAAGTTGTGATCCATGGGCAAAGCCAATTTTGATCGCAAAGCTATAATTATTTGAATCCTGGTGGAGGTCCACAATATAAAGCTCCATACCAAATAATTCAGTTCTTGAATGTTATAAACAAGAAGATTTTCAAATTTTTCTCAATGAAAAGCCCTGTAAAACATGAAACCCATGAGAGGAGAAGATTTTTAAAGAATTCCTTCATTTCTGTATAGTGCAAGAAGCCCCCATTCACCAGAGCCACGTTTTTTGACAGATCAAAATTTTATGAACAGTTTTTGAAAAGGGTCACCCAAGGAACAATCCTGTGAAATTATTTCGAAATCTGACCAGCGGTTTCAGAGAAGAAGAATTTTGAAGAATTCCTTCATTTCTATATGGTGCAAGAAGCCCCCATTCACCAGAGCCACATTTTTTGACGGATCAAAATTTTACGAACAAATTTTAAAAAGGGTCACCCAAAGAGCATATCTGTGAAATTATTTCAAAATCTGACCCGTGGTTTCAGAGGAGAAGATTTTTAAAGAATTCCCTAAAAAATTCCATTTGGTTGCAATGGCAACCAGAGTTTTTGATGGAATCAAATTCTGTGAACAGTTTTTAAAGAGGACCTTCCAAGGAACATTCCAGCCAAGTTTGGTCCAAATCCGCCCAGTGGTTTAGGAGGAGTTGATGTTTAAAGAATTGTTGACGACACACGACGCACGACGGACACCAGGTGATCCTAAAAGCTCCCCTTGAGCATGTTGTGCTCAAGTGAGCTAAAAAGTTAACATACGGATGGACGCACAACGGACAACGGGCCATAACATAAGCCTGCTGGCCTTCGGCCAGTGGAGCTAAAAAACTTGTCTAGCACCAATCATGTATCACTGCAGCTTGATAATCAAGGGAGGTAAATAGTAACGAACTTTATCTTTCATAAAAAGAGTTATTTCCCTTGATTAATGTTTAAATTGAAGTGACAATATTTTGAAGCCCATGTTAAACTTGCGATCCCTGGAATGAAGGCAATTTTGACCCCAGACCTACAATATGAAACTAGAATGTGTGGTTATAAACAAAAAGATTTTTTAATCTTGCCCAACAAAGAGTCATGTAAAACAAGTTTGCTGAATAAAAGGCCCTGTAAAATATGTGATCCATGACACAGGTTTATCAAGTTTTCACTATAAAAGCCAATGTAAAACTTGTGACCCCTGGTGTGGAGTCAAACTTGACCCCCAAAGTTAAAATTTGGGCCCTCTTGGTAAAGGCCCATTATATAAAGTTACATGCAAAATTTGGTAGCCCTAGGCCTAAATATGGCTATGTACAAGTAGATTATTAAAGTTTCCTTATATAAGACCATGTAGAACTTGTGACCCCCTGGGGTGGGGCTACATTTGACCCCCTGGGCTATAATTTGGGCACCCTTGATAGAGACCCCCTAGATAAAGCTAAATGCAAAATTTGATAGCCCTAGCCCTTATAGCTAGATGCGAAAGATTTTCCTATATAAGCCCGCCCATGTAAAACATGTTACCCACCGGGGCGAAGTCAAATTTGACCCTCGGCTATAATTTGGACACCCTTGGTACAGGTCCACTAGATAAAGCTACATGCCAAATTTGGTCGCCCTAGGCCCCATGGCTAGGTAGAAGAGGAATTTTAAAGTTCTCCCTAAATAAGCCCATGTAAAACTTGTGACCCCCGGGGCGGGGCCAATTTTGACCCCAGGGCTATAAATTGAAGAAGCTTGGTAGAGGTCCACTAGATAAAGCTACATGCCAAATTTGGTAGCCCTTGGCCTTACGGTTTCAGACAAGAAGATTTTCAAAGATTTTCAAAATTTTTCAGTTTTGTTGCCATGGCAACCAGAGTTTTTGAAGGAATTAAATTCTTTCAAGAAATTCTGAAGAGGACCATGGCAGGATCATTTCTGTGAAGTTTCATCAAAATTGGATGGGTAGTTTCAGAGAAGAAGACGTTTTAAAAAAAAGTTAACGGACGGACGGACGGACGGACGGACGGACGGACGCACGACGGACAACAGGCCATGACATAAGCCCGCTGGCCTTCGGCCAGTGGAGCTAAAAAGAAGGATTGTCCAAATTGAAAGCATTCCCAGATGACAATTAAAATGTGGCTAAAGCAATGAAAGTTGTCTTTGATAGGGTAGAAAACATTGTGGGAAAAGGAAAAAATGCTGCTTACCAGCATTTTCTCCTTTGCCCACAATGTCTTCTAAAGGTTTCCTTCTCCGGGTTGTTCAAACTCTGGATTGTGTGGTGAAGGGTTAAGGACTGGTCTTTAAAACCCCTCGAGCCATGATCGTAACTTGAATCCTTTTCAGACTGAGCAAATCTAGATCAGGCTGCTCACAATATACATTCCGATCCTAGATCTAAATGTCCAAAACTTGGGAAAAATTCTACAAAATTATTCTGGTTGAATTATTCTGGCAAAATTACTCTAAGTGAAATGTGGTTAAATACATTTGAATGCCAAGAAGGATTATTTGGCACTCTAAGTGTTGAGCACTTGACTAAGATTTTTTACCAAACAACAGAATTACAGATTTTAAACCTGAAAGCATTACCAGGTGAAAATCATACCTAAATGATATGATATGTCTTTGAAAGGTAGAAAAAACTTCTGGGGAAGAGGACCAAATGCTGGTTAGCAGCATTTTATTCTCTTCCAACAATGTTTTTCATTGCTTTCCTCTTTAGGGCTTTGGATTGTTGGTAAAGAGTTTAAAAAAAACCCAGTGTTTTATGGTACAGGGTTAACGCTATACAGAAACAAGAGAGGGTATTAAGTTAATAGACCTTTATGATTTATAATGATTCTAACCCTCATCCTATTTCAGGCATGTTGGAGGCTTTTGAAGATTGCATAGATCAAAATCATTCAGTGAAACTCACTCTGAACTCTTTACCAAATGACAAAATTTCAGACATGTCCAAATTGAAAGCATTTGCAGACGACAAAATAAATGTGACTCAAAAATTGAAAGTTGACTTTAGAAGAGTAGAAAACATTATGGTAAAAGGAGAAAATGCTGGTTACCAGCATTTTCTCCTTTTCCCACAATGTTTTCCAAAGGCTTCTTTCCAAGATTGTTTGGTAAAGGGTTAATTAAAGGCATAACTTGATATACTGAGTGTGCCTTTTGTGATACTTGCGCAAAACCAATTTTGAAAAAGCAATATTTGAACTAATTTTCTCACATTTAAAATGTGCATGGCATTTACAGAGCACAAGGACTATTAGCTACATATATAACATTTAACAAAGACATGGAGGCATTAACCCTTTACCACACAATCCCCAGTTTTAACGACCCTGCGGAAGACAGCTTTGAAAACATAGTGGGAAAAGGAGAAAATGCTGGATACAATGTTTTCGACTCTAAGACAAGCTCCAGCATTTATACCAGTTATGATTTTATTCAATGGCAAATGCTTTGAATTTGGAAGAGTCTAACATTTTGGTCTTAGGTAAAGAGTTAAAAGCTCTTCTGAAAACAGTTATTAGATTTTTGTCCACTTGTCACAATATTTTCAAGAAGCTGTCTGCAAAATAAATCACACAAAAGAGCAACTGCATATGGATGTCTACTACTATCAAAGGATGTAGGACTAAAGGGTCTAAAGCATGATGCAATACTTATGGGATACAGCTGTACTCATGTATTTTATGAGGTTTTTTAATGCATACCAGTATCCCTGCCAACTTTTGGAGAAACATTTGGTTTATTACTTGGATTATCCAGTTTTTGGAGGAGATTATGTTTCTCTTGTTTTCCAAAAAAAAAACTACAATAATTCTTAGCCAGCTATTTGCTCCATTAAGTGATTTTATAAACAGTCAAATTATGGCATGTTTAAATGATTGAGGTTTAATTGTATGTAATATGTGCTAATGCAGGGGTGTGCAATTTTTCAATTTTCCCACTTGTCCATGGACAAGTTGGACTGACTTTTCTACTTGTCTGTAGTTAAAGTTTACTTGTCCAAAATATGAAATAAAACAGTGGTGTTTTGTAAATTTTTGTTGACCAATCTCACTCTGCAGTCATATGGGTAAAATAAGAAGTTGCTTGTAACTTTCTCAAACTCACGGGACCAGGTTCAGAGTGACAACTTCCAACCTGATGGCCAGTAGTATTACCATTTCACTGTCAGTTTCAGACACTTAATAGCTTTCACTTTTTGTTTTACAGAGAGATTTATGTAAATGAACCGTTTAAAGTCTTTATCAAAGCAAAAAATATAGTTTGAAATGCCTTTGATCGGACGATATCGAACCGACCTTTATTGTGTCATGGGTTTTCGTGTTTTTTGTAGTGATCCGTGTTTCATGCCAATGAATTGTTCAAGTGGTATTTCTGCATGATTTGACTTACCTTTGTCAATTAGGGTTGCATTTAACTTCAAATGTATAATTTTACACTAGATTATGTGGATTAATGTCATTAAAAAGTTTACATAAACAACATACCACCTTGATTAGCTGCAAGAAAGAGCGACTCATGCATTCTACACACTTAATACTTATTGTGTGTGTCAGAGTTTTGGTCTTTAAAATATAATGAATGGACGTGACTTGTTGCCTGTAGATTCTCTAGTGCTTCAGTTTTAGAGACATTTCTCTCTAACTTGTGCCAATTGGCACCACTGGCGATCGACAACGGGAGCCATGAAACCTGTGCGTGCCTGCCCGTTTCACTTATTTCTGTGCGTGATTATTCAATTAAATGCGTGAATTACGCACATATGTATGTGACTTAGAACCCTGAGGCTGAGATTTTCCCAAGAACAGAGCCGGGGACTACGGAAACATACTTTAAACATGAAAGTAGCGGATTGGAACCATCGGCCTGTCAGCGCCAATAAAAGGCAGCAAATCAGCTATCCTTAAACACAGGCTTGCAAGCGCTTTGCATCATATTCTCCATCTCTAAATGCCCTTTAGATTTATACTTTTCAGGATCTTTGAATCACCAGATCTAACGGCCAATTTATCCGTTTGGTGCAATCAAAACCACCTCGCAACTATTTTACCAGGCATCATATTACTACAACACCACATATTTGCCTCGATATGGCCAATAGATAGCATGTTTTTCTATTGAAGCTAAAATAGTTTGTAACGTAAGAGTGTCTATTTCTACGAAGTACAGATGTGGATTATGCAAAAGTTTGAATAAATAGAGCGTTTCAGGATCGTCACTGATATAAAAACGTCATTTTCTTATTATGTATGGCTCCGAAATTCACTTGCCCATGGACAAGGGCTCTGGAAAAATCTACTTGTCTACCTGCAAAAAGTCCCGAGTCGGACAAGCCGGGCATAGGAATTCCGCACCCCTGGCTAATGTATCTTGCAAGCAAAACAAGCTATGCTCATAAAAGATATGTGAAATATACTTACTGTTTCTATCTGTTTTATCAATAGACTTTTGTTTGGTTGGTTTTGCTGATTCAGTTTGTTGAGATCGAACAGCACTACGCAACACTCGCTGTGTTGGTTCTTCTTTCTTATCATCTCTTTTAATGGAATCACTATCACTTTTATTATCCTCTTTATCACTTTTACTCTCCTCTCTATCATTGAGCCTATCATGTGACTTTGTACTATCAGCAATGGCACAGTCTAATTCCACATCCACATTTTTATCACTACCACAAGATTCCTGTATTTTGTTTGTTTCCGTAAAAACACCTTTATAAGTACTTTCTTGACTATCAAGTTGATCCTTACTGACATCATTTGAATTTTCCCACGTTTGAGACATGATTTCACCTGATTCCATCGCTTCTGCCTCCCTGCCCTGGTCCTGGTATGGGTTTATCACATAGGGCAAGGCAGATTTTACATTTGTCACAACAAGTTTTAAGCCTTCATTTGAATCTGTGGAGGATGAAGCTTGAGATTTTGTTGGGATGATGATTTTTAGAGGAGGAACTTTTGGGGTTGAGGGACGGGATTCTTTATCCGACTTGGAATCTTTATCCTTGTCAGTTTTAAAAGGAGATCCTGCACTAAAAGAATTTGATCTTTGTTGACTACTAGGAACAGCATTGTCTTCTGATTTTGGAGAAGATGCTGACCTAAGTTCCCATTTTAAACTCGTCACTGTTGATGATTCTGCCACATTCATTAAACTATTTGTTCCCGTATTTGAATTAACTATACCTGAATGTATGGAGGTTGAATTAGACAAACCTGATGTTGGTGTTTCTTTGTCTTTCTCTATACTATTAGTTACTAGAGAAATATTATTTGACCCTGTAGTGGAGGTCACCATTGACAAATGAGGACCTAATTCCCCATGACTTACACAATGTAAAGAACTGGATGATGACACACTATTACATCCTGCACTTTCAGAATTTAACACTTGTGCACTGCCAGAAGTTGGCATACTAGATGATGATGATAATGAAGCAGTAAAACTTGGTAAATCCATGTTTTCATTCTGTGAATCACTCCATTGAGCACTAGGAATAAAAGGCTTTGTTTCCATATGTTTTAACGTTACAGAATTATTTCCCAATTCTGACACATTTTCTTTCATGCTACTAAAAACACCTTGGTGATTATCCAAGTTCCGGCGCCCATTAACAACACCTTGATTGGGAAACAACTCCCTGGCATTGCTATGCCCCACATTGGGGTTAACATTTACCAGTTCCTCTTGTGGTCTCGCTTTGGAGACATCTGCCTCGGTTATAGCCATTCTTGCTTTGTTAAATGCAAGATTCCCTATTCCATCAAGATGAGGGTTGTATAGATCACTATCAGCACTAGAGGCTGGACTGTCAACAGGTGAGAACATTGGATCTATAGTGGATTCTACAGACACATTAGTCACACTATATGATTTATACTGAGGCTCTTTTGAGTCCTTGAATTTTTGGTTTATGTGTCCATGGTTATCACGCTGGAATTTTAAACACAGTCTTGGTGAGGCTAGTTTGTTCTCTGGAGATTTTGGCATCGACATCCGCCTGTTATTATTGGTGCTCGAAGCTAAATGGGACTCAGACTTGTTGTTCACTTCTGAAATATTTCAAAAGATACATGGTTTGAATATATATGTGCTTGAAACAGTGGGAAAATCTTTAAAATTAACATATTTGAACTATTTGCAGATCACAAATTAGAATAGATGTGAATAAAACTATGGAATTTGTATTTGAAAGTATAGTATATATTGTAAGAAAAGGAGGCTACCATCAATTTCAGCTTTTTCCACAATTTTCAAAAGCCTTCTTCATGGTAACATGACTTTTTGGAAAAGAATTAAACAAACTTACAACTGAAAAAGTAATTAACTTTATTTTCACTGAATATCTACTAAATCAAAAACAATCACTCAACTACCATTTTTTAATATGATTATATCTATCAACGAACTGGTAGGTTTATTGAAATGAACATATCTCTTTTTGCCACAATGTTTTCAACACTGTTCTGTGAAAAGTAGGAAGAGAAAAGTGTTTATGAAACACACAGATGTATAGGCAGGTACACTTGACTTAGACCAGAGAAACGACCTGTAATCTTTCAAAAACCGTGTTGACCTTCTATCAGAGAATCCGACTTATAGCATTTTCTCCATTTCCCCCATTTTTTTCTACCCTTCCAAACACACAGTTCAATATCCGAGTAACACACAACACCTTGTTTACAGATGCTTTGGATTTTGACAAGTCTAAAATTTCACTGTGTGGTAAAGAGATAACCTTTTATGAAACAACCTGGTTGAAAAATGCCAATGTTTGACTGCAGTTGCTTTTTCAGCAAAAATTATAAGTTGAAAACAAGGCATAACTCTCAAATATATTTCAGGGTTACCAGCTGTTGTTGCATGGGTTCTTCCTTTGATAGTTAATAAAAAGCCCAAGTTTGAAGTGATTATCATCAAACAACAGACATAAAAGAAAATGCCAGAGTTTTGGCACAACAATGACAGGGCTATTACAATACCTTTGGTTTTCTCAAACAACTGGGCCATGATGGCTCTGCATTGCTTCACTGTAACATACATACCACACATTACAATTCTAGGCCAAATGTTTTCCAACAAAAAGATTTTCAAAGTTTTCTCTATGAAAGCCCATGTGAAAGTCATGATCCCCAAGGCAAGGCCATCTTTGACTACAAAGCAATTTTTACTTGAATTCTGGTAGACGTCAACAAGACATACCAAGTCTAGGTCTAAAGGCCAATTTACATGACTTGCTTTTCCAAATGTTTTGCAACACAGGTGCTAGATCATACCGTGTAAACCCTTTTTAAATGGGGGATTTGCTAGCAAAATTGTAAAGCAGAGAAAATAGGACTTGCTCTATTTTCACTGCTTTTACATAAAGAATGGACCAATCAGTGTTCAGTACAGTGGATTCCAGCCTTTATCTTGATATTAATTATACTTGCTGGGGTCTGTATGTCGTCTGGTATACAGTTACCCTTCATCAAACAATCTGAGTTTTATATGACACTGAAAAAGCCAGGCTTCTGAAAACATTGTAGGAAGAGGAGAAAATGCTGGCTATAAGCATTTTTCATTTTCCCATAATGTTTTTTATATTTTCAAAGACAAATTGCTGAATTATAGCCACATTTATTATTCCGTCATTAATAATGCTTTGAATTTGGGCATGTATAAAGGATTATCATCTTGTGAAAGGTTAAACATCAAATTACATGTGGTTATTATTCTCCACTAAAGAGATAAACTAGATAAAATGAAGCAGATCTAGTGAACATACCGTGTAAACGTGAAAAACATAAGTACTATAAATAAAACCTGCCTTATCAATCCTGAAAAAACATATCGTGTAAATTAGCCTTAATACAGGTCTAGGCCTTATGGCTATAAACAAGGTTTTCAAAGTTTCCTTCACATAAAGCTCCTGTAAAAACATGACCCCCCGAGGTTGGGCTAATTTCAATCCCAGGGCTAAATTTCAGGCAAATCTGGAAGTGATCCACGAGATATAGATACGTGCCACATTTGGTATCCCTAATATTTATGTTTAGGAGCAGATTTTAAAATTTACACTGTAAAAGCACAAGTTAAATTTATGACAAACTTGGGTGGGGGCAAACTTTGACACCAGGGCTTTAATCTAACAATTTTGGAAGAGTCCTATGACATGATAACACTCACAAAATATTACAGCTGTAGCTCAGTCAGGAACAAGAGGATTTTGTTTTCACCATACAGGCCTATGCAAGTGACTTTTGGCTTGGGGCCAATTTTTTGACTTCAGGGCGAACTTGAACAATCTTGGTAGAGGTCAAATAGACAAAGGTACATGTAAAATTTGGTAGCTGTTTAAGTCTTATGGTTGGGAACAAGATGATCTTTAAATTTTCACGATGTAAGCCTACATGTATCTTGTGACAACTGGGGTGGGGCAAAATTTGACCCAAGGGCTTTAACTGATCTGGTAGAGGTTTGCTAGATAAAGCTATATGCAAAATCAGATAGCCGCTGGCCCGACAGTTAGAAGCCCATGTAAAACTTGTGGCCAGGTGCTGGGCTAATTTTGATTCAAAGCTGTAACTTGAACAATCTTGGTTGAGGTCCATTTGATGAAGCTATGAAGCTACATGCTAAATTTGGTAGCCCTGGGCCTTATGATTTCAGAGAAGAAGATTTTTAATAGCTTTCAGTTTTGTTGCCATGGCGACCCAGAGTTTTTAAAGGAATTAAATTCTTTGAAGAAATTCTAAAGAGGGTCATGGCAGGATCATTTTTCTGATGTTTGAAATTAATGTTATCCCAGGGACGTACAGATGCAAAGACGACACAGGGCCATGACATAAGCTTGCTGGCCTTTCACCAGTGGGGCTAAAAACAGCCAAGCTAACAATGCTGGTAACCCATATTCTCTTTTTTTAAATAATTTTTACTAAAAGCATTCAGCCTGTATTATTCTAAAACTTTATTACGTTCCAGAGTAAAACACGAGACAAACAATCAAATGCTTCTATTTGCTCACCATCAATATCCAGACTCCTATCATCATCCTTCATTGAGTTGATACTATCTTGTGACATTGGGGACCTTGTGTCCTCGATACTAGAACTGTCACTGCCTGATGATATTATCTCTCTTTTTAGGATCTTCACCATCTCGGGAGAAGCAGCAACATCCAGTGGTGTTTTTCCTTCACTGTTTGTTTGCAGTGGGTTGGCACCATGCTTTAGTAACAATTCAACAAGCTGGAAAACAGTAAAGGAAAGAAGATAAATGACATATTAAAGACAAATTTCCATCAAATCTAAGGCATTCCAATTCCTGGTGGACAAAGCAGTATGTCTGATTTATAATTTAAACATCAACAGCAATAAACAGACATAAATTTGTAGTACAATTCTTCAAAACTTGAATGCACCTCCAGTACACATTTGATCAAAAACTTTCATACATGTATGCCTGACTTCTTTTTTCTCTCATCTTGAGAACTATTGCAGCCTTAGTATTAAGGTCTACGACCCCTAACTCTCATATTAAAAGACGGCAGCTGCCGAGATTAGCCTTTACAAAAACGTCGATGTTACACAATATTTACCGATGAGTTAGTGAGTCTATGGCCCCCAACTCTCATATTAAAAGACGGAAGCTGCCGAGATTGGCTGAATAGCTTTTACGAAAACGTCAGTGTTTACTGATGAGTTAGGGATGTAGACCTTAATTTCTTGTAAATTTCACCTACATAATTATCTAGGATGTTCTGATCTAAAAATGTGAGTATCCTTTCCTGGTAAGTATTCAACCTCCATAATTAAGATATAATAGCTCTAGCTTCTTGAGTGACATAAATGAATTACAGTGAGTTTAAGACAAAAAAAAAATGTGTTCTGTCAAATCATATGGAAGCACTGTGGAAAAAATAATAATTACTGGTTGCAAGCAACTGCCCCTTTTCTGAAAAATTAGCTATCAACTGCAATGGCATAAATAGTAGTATGCTTATAACAATAAGTATATGAGCCATGCTCTGTAAAAAGGGGGCTTCATGCATCTGCGAAAAGTACCAACCCAGGTCAGCCTGCGCAATCTGCACAGGCTGACCTGGGCCGAAACTTTTTTCTTTTGGTCAATTTTCTGTATGTCAAAAGACCAGTGATAAAGTCACTTGTTCATGATTAAGTCAGTTGGTTAAAAAGTGGCTATTATGGATCCATAATTAGGTGATGACGTGCCTAGTATCATGTATCACGGAAAAGCATTTAGCCCCCTTTTGCCAGAGCATGGCTCATATAGATTACCAGCAGCTGCTGCAGACAGTGTTTTTAAACCACAACCTCGAGTTTAAACAACCTTGGGGAAGAAGGCTTCTGAAAACATTGTAGGTACAGATAAAAATGCTAGTAAAAAGCATTTTTTACCTTTTCTCAGTTTTCTGCTGTTCTAAAGACAAATCTAATCATTTTAGCCACATTTATTTCGTCCTCTTCAGTGGCCTTAACCCTTTACCACACGGCAAAATTTAAGACCTATCCAAATTCAAAGCATTTGCAGAGGACAATTTCATAGTGGCTCAAATGACGCAACTTTTCTTTGATAGGGTAGAAAACTTTGTGGGAAAAGGAGAAAATGCTGGTTACCAGCATTTTTTCCTTTTCCCACAATGTTCTCAAAAGGCCTCTTCTTCAGGGGTGTTAAAAGGTGTCATTGTGTGGTAAAGCCTTAAACATGAACAGGTCCATAAATTTGCTGTTGGGTAGAGTTAATCTTGCAGCAGATAACATTTTCATGTATAAAACATTAATTCATATTGATCATCCTATTTGAAATGGATGTCTTCTATCTGCTACAAGTTTCTTTCAGGAGTATATTTACAATGATTTTATCTACATGAATTGCTGGTTTTACACAACATATTTTTTGCTATATTAACTCTTTACCAGAAGGCACAATTTCAGACGTATCTAAAAAATCAAACTAATTATGACCCAAATGACAGGATATGTACAGAAAACACTGTGGGCAAAAGGGCAGGTTACCAACATTTTTTCCTCTTTCCCAAAGTAATTCCAACAGTTTTTTTTCTCAGGGTTGTTAACTTCAGACTGCGTGGTAAAGGATTGAAATAGTTTACTAATGAAATGACAAAATCATCATAACAAGTGAAAATGTGACATAAAATTTGATTGGTCTATTTAGTCACATGCACAGGATATCCAACATGGAAAAGGAGCATAATATCTGGTCACTGTTATACAATTATATAATGGCCATGTAAAAGTCACTTGCTCTGTTTATCATCACTGATCAATCTGAATGACAACTGTATTCCTTTCTATCAATATAATAATTCATATATGCATATCTGCCCACATATTATAGTATTTAGCCATCTGGGTCATAGGGACCTTTTCTTCTGTAATCTAATCAGAGATTAGGAGATAACAAGAGCAGCAAATTGTCGCAAGATACGCCTGTCCCACCGCCAGTTGTCAAGGGGGTATAATAATCGTAAAGGGCAGGTAATGCAACAAACATGTTTACCAAGTCTCAAGTCAATTTGACTTGAGGTGACAAAGCTCCGTTCCAGACAAGCAAGAAATACTGTAAAAATGAAGATCAAAGTGGAATTACTCGAAATCCGCACTAGGTAGAGTTATTGTTCTTGCGCACTGTACTCCATAATATTGCAACAAACATGCATACCAAGTTTCAAGTCAATTGGACTGGAGATTACAAAGTTATGCTCCGGACAAGCAGAAAATGCTGTAAAAAATGACTATCAAAGGAAAATAACTCAAGACAGCACGAGATAGAGTCATGGTTCTTTCGCACTGCACTCCATATTATTGCAACAAACACAAATACCAAGTTTCAAGTCAATCGGACTGGAGATGACAAAGTTATATTCCAGACAAGCAGAAAATGCTGAAAAAATGACGATCAAAGGGAAATAACTCAAAGACAGCACGAGGTAGAGTTATGGTTCTTTTGCAATGCACTCCGTATTATTGCAACAAACACACATGCCAAGTTTCAAGTCGATCAGACTGGAGATGACAAAGTTATGCTCCGGACAAGCAGAAAATGCTGTAAAAATGACAAAGGGAAATACCTCAAAGACAGCACGAGGTAGAGTTATGGTTCTTCCGCACTGCACTCTGTATTATTGCAACAAACACATATACCAAGTTTCAAATCAATTGGACTGGAGATGACAAAGTTATATTCTGGACAAGCAGAAAATGCTGTAAAAATGACGATCAAAGGGAAATAACTCAAAGACACCACGAGGTAGAGTTATGGCTCTTTCGCACTGCACTCCGTATTATTGCAACAAACACACATGCCAAGTTTCAAGTCAATCGGACTGGAGATGACAAAGTTATGCTCCGGACAAGCAGAAAATGCTGAAAAAAATGACTATCAAAGGGAAATAACTCAAAGTCAGCATGAGGTAGAGTTATGGTTCTTTCGCACTGCACTCTGTATTTTTGCAACTAACACACATGCCAAGTTTCAAGTCAATCGGACTGGAGATGACAAAATTATGCTCCAGACAAGCAGAAAATGCTGTAAAAATGATGACCAAAGGGAAATAACTCAAAGACAGCACGAGGTAGAGTTATAGTTCTTTTGCACTGCAATCCGTATTATTGCAACTAACACACATGCCAAGTTTCAAGTCAATCGGACTGGAGATGACAGTTATGCTCCAAACAAGCAGAAAATGCTGTAAAAATGACGATCAAAGGGAAATAACTCAAAGACAGCACGAGGTAGAGTTATGGTTCTTTCGCACTGCACTCCTTATTATTGCAACAAACACACATGCCAAGTTTCAAGTCAATCTGACTGGAGATGACAAAGTTATGCTCCGGACAAGCAGAAAATGCTGTAAAAATGATGATCAAAGGGAAATAACTCAAAGACAGCACGGGGTAGAGTTATGGTTCTTTCGCACTGCACTCTGTATTATTGCAACAAACACACATGCCAAGTTTCAAGTCAATCGGACTGGAGATAACAAAGTTATGCTCCGGACAAAAACTGGACGCCGTATGCCAACCCACTCGCCCGCCCGCCATGGGTGATCCCATAATACGTCCCATCTTCGACGGGCGTACAATAACTCAAAAATTAAGCAAGCAAGAGTTATGATTCATTTGCACTGCACTCCCCCTTAATGAGATCTATCCACCCATGAAGTTTCATAACCGTAGCTAGCATAGTTTTGGAGATATGCTTTGGACAAAATTCAAGTATAAATATAAACGAAGGGAAATAACTCAAAAATTAAGCAAGAGTCATGATTCCTGTGCACTGCACTCCCCCTTGATAAGATCTATCCACCCATGAAGTTTCATAACCTTAGCTAGTATAGTCTTGGAGATATGCTCCGAACAAAATTCAAGTATGAAAAACAACAAAGGGCAATAACTCAAAAATTAAGGAAGCAAGAGTTATGATTCCTGTGCACTGCAGTCCCCCTTGATGAGATCTATCCACCCATGAAGTTTCATAACCGTAGCTAGTATAGTTTTGGAGATATGCTCCGGACAAAATTCAAGTATGAAAAACAACAAAGGGCAATAATTCAAAAATTAAGTATGCGAGAGTTATGATTCCTGTGCACTGCACTCCGCCTTGATGAGATCTATCCACCCATGAAATTTCATAACCGTAGCTAGCATAGTTTTGGAGATATGCTCCGGACAAAGAATGGGGACGCCGCCCGCCCATCAGCCCGCCACGGGTGATCCCATAATACGTCCTGTCTTCGACGGGCGTATAAAAACCTTTACCAGAAAACCGAATTTTAGACATATCCATATTGAAAGTTTTTGCAGATGACCAATTAAATATGACTCATATGATAATAGTTTTGTTTGAAAGGGTAGAAAACACCAAAAGAAAAACATTTTTTCCATTTTCCACTATGCTATCAAAAGTCTCCTTCCACTAGATGACTTAACTCTTTACCATATGACAAAAATTTCAACAAGTTCAAGATGAAAGCATTTACAGAAGACAAATTGAACATGACTGAAAAATTGAAATTTGTTTTAAAAAGAATAGAAAATATTGTAGGAAAAAGAGAAAATGCTGGTTACAAGCATTTTCTCTTTTTCCCACAATATTTTCAAAAGGCTTCTTTCTCAGGGTTGTGAAAAGTCGGGACTGTGTGGTAAAGTGTTAAGCATGTAATTATTTGGTAAAGATTTAACTCTTTACCAAACAACAGATTTTAGACTGGTCCAAACTGAAAACAGTTGCAGACAACAATTTAGATGTTGCTCAGATGATCATTTCTGTCATTGATAGGCTAGAAAACATTGTGGGAAAAAGAGAAAATGCTGGTTACCAGCATTTTCTCCTTTTCCCACAATGTTTTAAAAAGGCTTCTTTCACAGGGTCGTTAAAACTCGGGATTGTGTGGTAAAGGATTAAATAGAAGTGCAACATACATTTAATACATGAGCAATCAGTAAACAACATACTAATACCTTTCTATGCCCATTGATGGATGCATCATGCAATGGGGTATCATTCTCAAGACCCTGTACATTCACATTGGCTCCAGCCTTGAGTAACTGCTTGGCAACATACAACCAGCCACGATTACTTGCCTCATGTAATGGAGTCCAACCTTGAAATTAAAAGATAAAATATTAAAATCAAGCCAATTATAAACCTCCATCCTGCCATGTTATGTAATTTGTGGAGAGAGTAGACCAAAGTCAGCCTGCACAAATGCAGAGTGTGATCTTGGACCGTAACTTCCTCTTCTAAATCAATCGTTTCAGTAATACAATCCTGCTAAACACAGGGAAACTACATGAACATTGTATTTAACCATTTACCGCACAATGCCGACTTTTAACGACCCTGGAAAAGAAGTCTTTTGAAAACATTGTGGGAAAAGAAGAAAATGCTGATAACCAGCATTTTCTCCTTTTCCAACAATGTTTTCTTCCCAATCAAAGAGAAACTGCACCATTTGAGCCACATTGAAATTGTCATCTGCAGATGCTCTGAATTTGGAAAAGGCTAAAATTTTGTCGTCTGGTAAGCGGTTAAAAATAACCAAAAAGTTTTTTTGAAAGGATAACCCCTTACAACACAATCCAAGTTTCAACAATCCTGGGAAAGAGGGAATTTGAAAACATTGCTGGAAAAAGGAGAAAATGCTGGTAACCAGCATTTCCTTCCTTTCCCACATTTTGCACTCTCTCAGAAACTCTACTCCAACCATTTGAGCCACATTTACTTTGTTTTCTACAAATATTTTCAATTTGAACAGGACTCAGATCAAAGCTTTGTTGTTTGGTAAAGAGTTACAGTTGTAACAAGAGGGCCATGATGGCCCTGAAGTCGCTCACCTGAGCCTTTTGATCAAACATGACCCATTTCCAATCTCTTCACAGATATCAAGACAAACACTCTGACAAACACTCATTAGTATTGGGCTTACAAATATGGCCTCTTAAGTGCACACAAGCTTTTTGTAGAATTTGTCTCAGCGGCCTACTTGACATGTAGAAATTATCCAGACATACATTCCAACAAACTTTCATGAGTATTTGAGAGAAAATGTGGCCTGTAGGGTGTATAAAAGGTTTTTCCGAGATTTGACCTAGTGACCTAGTTTTTTATCCAACATGACCCATATGCATACTAGTCTAAGATATTATCAAGACAAACATTCAAAGCAAATTTCAAGATTATTGGACTGAAAATGTGGCCTCTGGAGCGTACACATGGTTTTTCAAGGATGAAACTTGGTGACCTAGTTTTTATTCCAAATGACCCACTTTCAAACTCATGCAAGACATCATCAAGACAAACATTCTAACAAAAGTTTAAAGAATATTGGACTGTAATTATAGAACAAAAGGTTTTTCAGAGATTTGACCTTGTGACCTAGTCTTTTATCCTACATGACCCATTTTCATACTAGTCTAAGAAATTATCAAGACAAACATTCTGACCGAATTTCAAGATTATTGGACTGAAAATGTGGCCTCTAGAGCTTACATAAGGTTTGTCTAAGATTTGACCTAGTGACCTAGTTTTAGACCCCACATGGCCCACTTTCAAACTTGTCTGCAATATTATCAAGACAAACATTCTGACCTAATTTCAAGCGTACTGGACAGAAAATATGGCTTCTGGAGCATACACAAGGTTTTTTTTAAGATTTGACCTAGTGACCTAGTTTTTGACCCACCATGGCCCGTTTTCAAATTTTGTCAGAGATATCATCAAGACAAACATTCTGATCAACTTTCAAGAGTTTTGGACTGAAAATGTGGCCTCTAGAACGTACACAAGGTTTTTCTAAGATTTGACCTGGTGACCTAGTTTTTGACCCAACATGGCCCATTTTCGAACTCGTCTGAGATACCATCAAGACAAACATTCTGATTAACTTTCAAGAGTATTGGACTGAAAATGTGGCCTCCAGAGCGTACACAAGGTTTTTCTAAGATTTGACCTGGTGACCTAGTTTTTGACCCAACATGGCCCATTTTCGAACTCGTCTGAGATACCATCAAGATAAACATTCTGACCAACTTTCAAGAGTATTGGACTGAAAATGTGGCCTCCAGAGCGTACACAAGGTTTTTCTAAGATTTGACCTAGTGACCTAGTTTTTTACCCTACATGACCCATTTTCAAACTCGTCTGAGACAAACATTCTGACCAAGTTTCACAAGTATCAGACTGAAAATGTAGCCTCTAGAGTGTACACAAGGTAAAAGTTGACGACGGATGACGTACAACAGACGCCGGACACAGAATGATCACAATAGCTCACCATGAGCACTTCGTGCTCAGGTGAGCTAAAAAGGGTGGAACAGAAGCCCCATCTGTTACTTCAGGCAAACAAAGATTAACCCTTTAACTGCTGAATTAATTAAGAGAATTTTTCCAGCCAAAAGTAGGAACCCAAGAACTGTTATACTAAACTTTTTGTCCGCCTGAAAAATATCTCCTTATGTGACAATAAGATTGCATGTTCTGTGTGGTATGATCTTGATCTAAACTACCCCAAGAAGCCAACTGCATTGCAACTGGCAGCTGAAGGGTTTACAAAATATACTGTACCCTCTAGGTACCTAGCACAATCTGTTAAGTGTGGACCTTTGTATGATGTGGAACAAGATCAGACGGAAAAAGAGCTGCTAGAGAGATGTTCCATTCTTGAAATTGCATCATCTTGCAATATCCTACTTTCAACAGCTACTGACAATGCTCTTCTCATTTAAAC
The DNA here is from genome assembly GCA_946811185.2 of Hippopus hippopus. Taxonomy (NCBI): domain Eukaryota; kingdom Metazoa; phylum Mollusca; class Bivalvia; order Cardiida; family Cardiidae; genus Hippopus; species Hippopus hippopus. Next base: position 22,440,136 of record OX328103.1, read on the forward strand.
ATTTGGCTGCTAAGCGTGACTCACTGACCTTTTGCAGACAGCATAGATCAATATCAGACTGCACAGAACATGCAGTCTGATCTTGGATCTACACTGTTCCATATGGAAGTATCTTTCTCAAACCAATACTTTTGAAATAGTAAAATTTGGGTTTTTACTTTCGTCTTCAAAGTTTCATTTCTCTTATTTAGCAGGATAAGGGTTAAGCAGTATCTATGGTAAAGAGAGGGCATGATATAAGATATGAAGTGTGAGTCACATAATAACAGTTATTGTTCTGATGTCCTCGATCTACTTCAAAATAACATTGCAGAGGGTCAACAATGGCTTGTGGTAAAGGCATTTCAAATTTTAACCCTTGACCAAGCAAACCAGTTTTTACAATCCCCTAGGAAACAGGCTTTAGATAAACTGTGAGAAAGCATTTCCCCCGTCAATGTTTCCCGACTTATTAAAAATAAATCCTACCATCTAGCAACTTCTAATTTGTTATCTACAAATGCATTCAATTTGGACCAGTCTAAAATTGTGTTGTTTGTTATCGAGAATATAAAAAATTCTGGTTTGGTAATTTCTAGTGGGGCTGGTCACATGGCCTGGCTCATGCCTTGATGATAACATGAATAAGTGACCTGTCACCACAATTTAACTGTTGAAATTGCAAAAATTCCAAACCCCAAGACAAGTAAGTTTAAGAATCATTTAGTTATTTATATGGAAACATTCTGCAAAAACAACTGTTACAGCTTCTGGCAATAAAAGTTGATACATTTCCAAAAAATAATTAAAGTGTATTGAAGCAAAACTGTCTGGCGGGAAAGAAAGAGAGTATAACAACACTATCAAGATGATATCATCAACACCCTCCTTTCCTAGACTGGAATAATATAATGCTTTTCAGTAGTTTATAGTGAAATAACGGTGGAATATTGTCCGATACTTCATGGTTATAACCAGTAGAAATACCAATTTTATTTTCTAACTCTTCAATTCAATGCCAAAACAGTAGTTCCCGCGCACTAGTTACCTAGGTAAACAGAGTATGCCATTCAACTAGATGAAAATATGACATAATTAACCCTACATTTCTTGCGCTTTACGTAATATTGCATGGGGATTACCGAAAAATAACTGTACTGCATTTTGACGTAAGTCCCCCTGAAACAGGGGTTAGAAGCATGAAATAAACAGGATTTTTTTTTTATTTCAGTGAAAGATCAATGCGCCACTCATGAAAATATTACCAATGATGTTCACTCATTGAAATAAATTTTAATCTTTCACAGAAAAAAAACCAAATATCCTCTATATATTTTAAAAGTAAGTTGGTCTTTGTCATTGAGGACATTAAACTCTCCACCAAACTGGAATACTTCTAGACTTGTCCAAAATGAAAACATTTGCGAACCACAAATCGATAATGGTGGCTAAAAGAGTGAGCCTTACTTAAGAGCAATTCCTTTTTTAACCAGAAATTTACCCACTGTTTTAATACTCATGTACAGAACCTTAAAATCAACAAAATTAATGATGTCAATTATCCTTATACCACACAATCTATGATCTAACTACCCTGCAGCAAAAAGCCTTTTGAAAAGACTGAGCCAAAAGAAGAAAATGCAGGAAACCAGTACTTTCTCCTTTTCCCAAGATGTTTACCATCCAATCCAAGATAAATCTTGCTACTTGAGTCACACTGATTTTATTGTCTGCAGATGCTTGCAATTTGGACAAGTCTTAAGTTTTGTTATTTGGTAAAGAGTAGCTCGTATTTTAAAACAATACTTTTAAAGTCAGAAATTAAAGGCTAAGTAACAGCTTGAACAAACATCAAGAATGCACTAGGGAGGGTTATATATCTTTCTGCTGTATTTTATTACTTGTACTTTATGCAAACAATTCGCCCTCTTATCTGTTTTGACATGTAATTTTAACGCCATTTTTTATTTGTGCTCCATTCTGAAACCAGCCCTGTAAGTGCACTCACCTCCCTTTTTTAACCCTTGACCAAACAATCCTGTGTTTTAACAACCCTGAGGAAAAAGCTTTTTGAAAACATTGGGGGAAAAGGAGAAAATGCTGGTAACCAGCATTTTCTCCTTTTCCCCCAATGTTTTCTACCCCATCAAAAACAAATATCTTCTTTGAGCCACATTTCACTATTGGTCTGCAAATCCATTCAATTTGGACAAGTCTAAAATTTTGTTGTATGGTAAAGGATTAATTTTTTACCAGATGGGAAATCTTTAGAATCGTCCATATTGAAGCAGTAACTTGCAGACAACAAATTAGACTTTGCTAAAATGCTGAGCTTTGTCAAAGAAAGGGTACGAAACAGTACGAGAAAATGGCAAAATACTGGTAAGCCAGCACTTTATCTCCACTACCCCACGATTGTTATAACGTGGGATTGTGTGGTATAAAGTAAACTCATTCCTTCCTGAATAAAATTACAGAATACAATTTTGAATTTATCCGGGAAAAAATATAGATTATCAACCAAATCTGTGTTTTACACAGATGCATGAGCGTAAACATTATGGCAAAAGGAGAAATTGCTCATTATGAGCACTTTCTCCTTCTGACGCAATTTTTTAAAAAGTGCCCTGCTGCTACTTTAACTCTTTACCAAACAATTCCTGGTTTTCACAACCCTGAGGAAGAAGCCTTTTGAAAACATTGTGGGAAAAGGAGAAAATGCTGGTAACCAGCATTTTCTCCTTTTCCCACAGTGTTTTCTACCCTTCCCAAATTAAACTTCAATTTTTGAGTCACATTAATTTTGTCGTCTGCAAAAGCATTCAATTTGGACAAATCTAAAATTTTGTCGTTTGGTAAAGAGTTAAAAGTTGTTTATATGAAGTAAAGGTAACCAACGACAATCCTGCTAAATAAAATGTTGGTTGTTTTGTGGCTATGAACCATTTCAAAAAATGCAAATTCATGAGTTCCATGCAGTGCTCTATGCCACTTGGACCCATGGCCTTCTGAAACCAATTTGCAGCTGACAACTTTGAAAGCATTCTTTAAAATATGGATATTCATTGCAGATATGGGTGTACTATGTATGAAAACATCGGCAAATATTCAAACTGCTTATAAAGAGCTGTTTCCCCAGCAGCTACCATGTTTTCAAATGTCTGCTGATTGCTGCAGATTTGCCAGTATGATATTTTGTGTTTTCTTTTCCATACAATCCCAAATTTTAACAACTTTGTCAAAGAAGGCTTCTGAAAGCACTGTGAGAAAAGGAGCAAAGGTTGGTACACAGCATTATCTCCCTTTTCCAGTGTTTCTTTTACCCTTTCAAGAATACCAATATCTGAGCCACATCTACTAATTCATCTGCAAATTGTTTTAAACTGGACCCAGCCTAAAATTTTGTAGTCTGGTTTAGGGATGTCAAAATGGGGCACAAAGTTCAACTTAAGTCTTCTCCACTCGATTTCCATGGTTATATTTAGTAGCAGAAACTCCCCCCCCCCCCACCCCTCTAGACAAGCAGCATAATTGATTATGTGACATTAACTTGGTATAGCAGTGAAAATTGCTTTTTTTTTTTCAACTGCATAGATTTTCCTTTTTCTTGGCTTTTTCCAATAGAGTTATAAAACTCCAGGCACTGCAATAGAATATCTGACCTTGACCTATCAATCCTAGTTTCCTTAGCCCTTTACTGAACAATTCCATGTTTTGACACTCCATAGAAGACAACATTTGAAAACGTTGGAAAGGAGAAAATCCTTGTAACAAGCGTTTTCTCCTTTTCAATCAATGTTTTCTGCCCTTTCAATGACAATTTCCATCACTGATCTGTCTTCTGCAAATGCTTTCAATTTGGGAAAGTATAAATTTTTGCCATTTGGAAAAAAGAGTTAAAATATTTGGAGACAAGAATATTGAGGAAACCAATGGATGCTCCGTAATGTGCAAGGTAATCAAGGACTCGGGGAAGGACAACGCAGTGGCTGTATGCTCTGACAAAATTCTTCAGGAGATTGTAACAAACAAGAAAATACTTAACCTTTTACAACACAGTGAAATTTTAGACTTGTCCAAATTGAAAGCATTCATCATTATTTCAGTCACATTACAGTGGCCAGTGCACCTATCCAAGCCTTTCTGGGTTTTCATATACCACAACTGGGCACAATGTTCTTTCAAAGCCACTGGCTTCTAATCCAATATAAACGTAAGCAACACAATATTCAGCTGTGACAGCAGAGCAACTAGAATTTTTGCAGCCCAACTAACCCCCCCCCCCCCATCACTTTCCAACAAAATAAACCTATGACTAACTTAACCCTTTACCACACAGTGTCGACTTTTAACAACCCTGAGAAAAAAAGTTTTTTGAAGACATTGTGGGAAAAGGAGAAAATGTTGGTAAACAGCATTTTCTCCTTTTCCCATGATGTTTTCTACCCCATCGAAGACAAATTTTGTCGATTGTGCTACCTTCAATTTGTCTTCGGCAAATGCTTTCAATTTGGACCAGTCTAAAAGTTTGTCGTTTGGTAAAGATTTAAGTAACATTAGGTTCCAGTGGACACCAAACTGTTTCAACAGACTGACAGACAGAAGGATGGAGGAGTGGATTCAGAATAACCAACCCCTCTTAAACTTAGTAGGGGATGTTTATAAAGCCCACCATCAATCTCCTCTAAAAAAGCTCTGGATTACTAGCCCTGAATCATACCAATAATCCAGATATTGCAGCTTCAGATTGAGTTCAGATAAGAGAGGACCAAAAAAAAGAAGAAATTTTATGGAAGAGGGAGGAGTTAAATGACAGAATCAAAGATTACTAGAGCAGAGTCTATCTATCTCGCTAGTATATCATAGGAAACACATCTCACCTGCAAAGTCTGCCACATTTACATCAGCACCTGCCTTAATTAACTTTTTAAGAAGCTTTACATCTCCTTTAATGGCCGCTAAATGAATTGGCAATTCCCCTCTCTCGTTCCTCTTATGCACTTTTTTGTCGAGGGGAGTTTTCTTGACAGGTTGTACAGGTGTTGGTGACGGGGATTTTGCAGTTGTATCTGTCAATGAATTGAGACATATTAATTCCACTAAATATACTACCATACAATATCAAAACAATTATATGCCCCTGCTGTCTTTAACTTTTGAAAACACTGTATGAAAAAGACTGAATTGTTGTTACAGGTCTATTGCTCCCTTAACTCTTTACGAAACAGTAAAACCTCTAAAATATAGAAGTCTTTGAAAGGGCAGAAAACAGTGTAGAGAAAAGGAGAAAATGCTGGTAACCAGATAGTGCCTGATGTACAACGCCTATAAGTGTCCATTCTCAAATGAAAAAGGGGCATAACTGTGTCAACATTTTGATGGTTACCTGCCCTCCTGGTATGGGTTTCCATTTTCATTGTTAAGACCTAGCCTGAATCTAAAGTAAATTTTTTTCTGTAATGACGGAGAAAAACACTTTCCTCCAGGTCCTCTAAATAATTATGTGATTGTTTTGTAAGGGGTTGATTTAAACTTGGCAAACAACCTTATATTTTGGTATTGGAGTAAAATAGGATACTGTTTGGTGCTACTAAATCTAGAGCAGTTGCATCTTTTTACTATAAAATCCCACTTTTAATGACCCTTAGAGAGACAGCTATTGAAAACAATGCGTGAAAAGGAAAATATGCTGGTAACAAGCGAATTCTCCTTTTCCCACAATTATTTCTGTCATTTCTACCGTTCCATAAACAAGATTCATATCTGCGTCACATCTGTTTTGTCTTCAGCAAAGATTATGCTTCCAATTTGCACAAAATTTTGTCATGTGGTAAAGGGTTAACTCTTTACAAAACAATTCTATTTTAAATTACCCTGAAGAAGGCGGCTTTTGACAACATTATGGGAAAAGAAGAAAATGCTATGTTGTAAAAATGTATTAACCCTTTACCTACCAAAAAATCCCGACTTCTGAACATGTTGTGAGAAAAGAAGATGCAGGTAACCAAGACTTTCTCCTTTTCCCATGATGCTTTCTACTTTTTCGGACTTTCTACTCTTTCAATGACAAAAACTATCATTTTAGCTACATTTAGTATGTTGTTTGCAACTGCTTTCAATTTGGACCAGTCTAAAGTTTTGTTGTGCGGTAAAGAGTAAAGACTTAACCCATTACCACACAATCACGAGTCTTAACGACCCTGAGGAGGAAGGCTTTTGAAAACATTGTGGGAAAAGGAGAAAATGCTGGTAACCAGCATTTTCTCCTTTTCCCACAATGTTTTCTACCCCTCCTAAAAAAAGGTTTTAAATTTTTTAGTCACGTTCCTTCTGTTGTCTGCAAATGCTTTGAAATTGGACTAGTCTAAAATTTTGCCGTTTGGTACAGAGTTAAACCTCATTTCATTTTTAGTGTACATCCGTATCTCACAGGGATGCACCTGATACAAAACATTTTTATGATGTAATCAATTAACCCTTTACAATACAATCCTAAGATTTAACAACCTGGTAAGAAACAGCTTTTGAAGACGGAGTGGGAATAGGAGAATATGTACGTAACCAACAATTTCTTCTTTTCCCACAATGTTTCCTATCCTATCAAAGACAAATCTAATGACTTGAACCACATTTGTCTTCTCTGTTTTCCACACCGACTTGTCTAAAATTCTGTCATCTGGTAAAGAGGTAACCATATTGGACAAAAAATATGCAAATGAACTTTATTCATGGACAAAAGATGACTTTGTGATGTAGAACATGGTAATTTTTTGTCATGCTTTTGATCATATGCATAATGCATGTCAGAAAATGAACATACCTTGGTAACAGTGTACAAAGTAAACATTGTTTAACAAGAAAATTAAATTTGTCTTTTGATTCATTCATTGTTCATTCACTGAATGGTGTTTTATGCTGCTTTCAACTTTACTTTAGTCACATCAGTTTACATGTATGTCCTAGGTTTAACCAGTACAAGGCTAGGGTTCTGAAGTGTATTACCCAAGGACACGCCCATGAAAACCTGGTACTTCCAGTGTGGCATGTTACACTTTACTATTGAGCCATGCAGGTCCCCATGTCTTTTGAAGGAATGAAAAACTTGTGGGGGAAAAAACTAGAGCTGTCACTGAATGTGACTTAATACCCCCGCCAGGGCTTTGACAGAAACAGGCAATTTAACAAAAAATTTTCTAAGTTCAAGGGGAGATTACCCTGGAATCATAGGGAGTAGATGATTGAAAACTGCGTCTTGCACAACTTCAGTATACGATCAATGTATCAACAAACTTTCAATACAATAGCAGCAAAACTGTAGGAGGAGTTCGCGACACAAAATTACTTGTATTTTGTACACAGATGGACACATGGACGGACGGACAGACAGGCTGATTCCAGTATACCCCCGAAAACATTCGTTTTGCGTGGGTATAAAAAGAAATAAATGCTGGTGACCAGCAGTTTCTCCTTTTCTCACTGACTTTTCAACAGCTTTATTCCTCAGCGTTGTAAATATGTGATAGTTTGATGAAGAGTTAATACTGCAGGTTGAAGTGGTGCAAAATACAAGTAGGCCTGTACACAGATTAAACTGTACAAGCCGTTTTCTGTTTATCAGTTGAATCTTTACCACACAATCCAGAATTTTAACCCTTATGCTGCCGAATAAATTAAATAAAACTTTCAAACTGATAGTAAAAACCCGAATGATGTTATTTCAAATTTCAAACTTATTTTTTTAAGAAAAGTATCTCCTTATCGGACAGTGTAGATCCAAGATCAAACAGCACGTTTTGTGCTGTCTGATCTTGATCTACACTGTCCGCAAAAGGTCAGTGAGTCCCAACTAGCAGCTCAAGTCTTAATGGCCCTGAAGGAGACTTTTGAAAACATTGTAGGAAAAGGAGGAAATGCTAGTAACCAGCATTTCGTACTTTTCCAACAATGTTTTTAGCCCTTGCAAAAACAAAGTCCACTCTTTAATCACATATTTTTCACCACCTACAAATGCTATCAAATAAAACAAGTTTAAAATTTTAATATGTAAACCACAATAAAGTACATGGGAAGGTGGTACAAGATGTGTGATGAAATACCTTGTTCAGGAACAGGGAGGACACCATGTGTTGACTCATCCGCCATTCGCATAATCATCGCTAGTTGTTGTCTTTCAGATAGAGGAACTGAGCGCGATCCTGCTCCTGGCGTTTTGGACATGTTCTGATGACCCATGATTGGCGATCCTTCTAAACTTATGCTGCCTCGTTTACGTTTACTTGGAGTCTTGCGATCTAAAATAAACAATGATTTCATCGATTTATAAATCTACAGGCTTTTCGTAACTTACTTTACAGAATGTATGTGTGGTATTTAACACTGTTTTCAACACAATTATATTGTGGTGGCCAGTGCACCTAACCCTGCTATCTTGGAGTTTCTTTTACTAGTACTTCGCACAATATTCTTTCCCAACTACTGGCTGCTTCCCCCTTTAACTATAGTCGAAATAATTTTCAGATGTGAGAGAGGAATGAATAATCCCAGGAAAGAAATCGACAATACTGACTGAGCTACTGGGCTTGGCATTACTTTAAAGGTGCTCTATTGTAAACAAATTTTCAGTGTGACAATAATGTTCGACTGCACAACATAAAAAAGATCAGACTGCACCTTTCAGAGTTGATCTTTGTACCAGGCTGCCAAATAATACAATTCCTTTCCTTTGCAAGCTAATTTTAGACTTTCAAAAACTACTACAAATTACATACATGGCATGGAAATGAAAGAATAACTTTTCATTTGTACAGAAAACATGGTGGGAAAAGAAATAACTGCTTGTTACCAGCAGTGTTTTTAAAAGCTGTCAATTGCCCAAGTGTTAAAAAATCGTATAAATTCAGTAACATATCAAATTACATCCTCAGCCAGTGCATATGTACCAGAAAGTGCAAAAGCACCAAGACAGAACCAGAACATGGTGCATCAGCACCCAGACACACTAGAACTTGGCCTTTTCTATAAATGTGCCCAAGATCAATAACATGAAGTCATTAACCCTTTTGAAAACTAATTAAGATGAAAAGTACATTATTCAACAGTAGATAAGATCAGAATGATTTAATATGACAAATTCAAGGGTCTCTTTTCAATTTGAATGTCTTTCATGATATCCAACAATGTAGACTGAACATCTAACATCTTTGCAGTCTGCCAAGCCCCAGTAGTTCAGTCGGTAGCATGCAGGACTTAAGAACAGTGGGTCATGGGTTCGATCCCTGGCTCTGCCAATTTTTTTCTGAGGACTGATGATAGTCATTGCGACAGGATTAATTCCTCTCCCACCTCTGACCATTGTTTAGACAATAGTTATGTGGGAAAGCAGCTAGTGGCTTGGAAAGAAAATTGTGCGGAGTACTGGTAAATGAGACTCCAGGAAAGCATGGATAGGTGCACTGGCCGCCACGATATAACTGAAATAATGTTGAAAACGGCATTAAACACCATACAATCAATCAATCTTTGCAGTCTGGTTTTGATCTGCACCATCCACAAAGCACCTTATTTGTCAATACCATAAGATGGTGAATGGTTTTGCAGAGGTTATGTGCTTTGTGACAACAAAATAACGGACATTTAATCATTTATGTCACTCAGGTGATCCCTTGAACTCTTTACCAAAATATGACAAAACTAGACTGTCTAAACTGAAAGTATTTGCATAGGACAACTAAAATGTGTCTCAAATGATTGATTCTCTAATGATAGTTAACAGCATTTTCTCCTTTTCCCACAATGTTTTCAAGAGCCTCTTCCCTCAATGTCGTTAAAACTCATGAATATGTGGAAAGGGGTTAAAAGTGAAGGCCCTAATACCCAAAGTAGAACTCTAGATACCACTGTAATGAGACATGATAGGAGCAGACAGCCAAAATGAGTAGTGGTATTTTGGATCTTCAGAGTGGTAATGTTGAAAGTACAGTATTAGTATTTATTTTTCAAACTGAGAATTTCAGTATTTCTTTTTTGCACTTTAACTCTTTGGTGAACAATCCTATGTTTAAACAACCCTAAGGACAGAGGCATCTATTTTCAAAGCCTCATTCCTGAGGGCCCATAACCCCTTAACACAATCCTGAGTATTAACGACCCTTGGAAAAAAAGCTTTTGAAAAAAACAACAAGCTTTTGGTAACCAGCATTTTCTCATTTCCCCATGATGTTTTCAATTCTATTCTATCAATAATAGAAATCATCATTTGAGCTATACTAAATTTGTTGTCTACAAATACTTTAAATTTGGTTCAGTCAAAAGTTAAGCAGGTAAGGTTAAAACTTGGGATCATCTGGTACTGGGTTCTCCTTTTACCACTCACTCCCAACTTTTGACGACCTTGAGAAATAAATTATAATTTTTTTAAAACATTATGGGAAAAGGAGAAAATGCTGGTAACCAGCATTTTCTCCTTTTCCCCCAATGTTTTCTGTCCATCCAAAAACAAAACATTCATTTTGGCCCCATTGAATTTGTGGGCTGCACATACTTTCAATTTCAACATTCTAAAATTTTGTTGTTAGGTAAAGGTTTAACCCTTTACAACACAATCTCGACTTTAAACGACTCAAGGGAAAACAATTTTTGAAAACATTGTTGGAACAGAAGAAAACGCTGGCCACCAGCATTTTCTCCTTTTCCCACAATGTTTTCTACCCTTTCAAAGACAATTTCCTACTGTGTGTGATATCTAATTTGTTGTATGCAAGTGCTTTCAACAGCATTTTCTCCTTTCCCACAATGTTTTCTACCCCAAAAAAGACAAATTTCCTAATCTGTGTATTAATTAATTTGCTGTATGCATGTGCTTTCCATTCAGAATTGTCTAACATGTTTTTGTTTAGTAAAGAGTTAAAGAAACCAGCAAATTACCATCATCATCATTAGTGGGGGATGCAGGAGACAGTAACTTTCTCTTCATACCCTTCTCATCTGGGAGGGGAGTTCTGACAATAAATGGCTTCTCCTGAAAAACAATGTAAAAACAGAGCTAATTAGTTTCATTTCTAGAGAATGTTTCTGCAATTAAGCCTTTACCAACCAATCTCAAGTTTTAACCACTCTTGGTATGAAATCTTTTGAAAACATAGTGGGAAAAGGAGAAAAAGCTGGTTAACCCGCATTTTCTCCATTTGCCACAATGTTTTCTACTTTCGAAAACCCGTCCCTAAATTTCAGCTTTTCATAATTTTTGGTCTGTAGATGCTCTCAAATTTGACGAGACTTAAATTTTGTTGTTTCATAAGTAGCTAAACCATTCCCAGATGACACAAATATAGACTGGTCCAAGTTGAAAGCATACACAGACAATGGACTGCAATGTTCATCAGTTGAGGGGATTTGTACTTCAAAGGATTGAAAACAGTGTAGGAAAAGGAGGAAATGCGGGTTCCTAGCATTTTCTCATTTTCTTACCATGTTGACAAAAGCCTACTTTCCTACAGTTGTTAAACACAGGGACTGTTTGGTAACATTTTATCCTTGAAGGACTGAACCCAAATTTAGTTGTGCATGCCGACAGCATAGATCAGGATCAGACTGCATAAAATGCAATCTGATTTTTGACATACACTTTGCAAGTTATTCAACCAAAGAATTCTTGAAATTGCAATGCATGCATGTGTGTTTTAACCCTTATCCTGCTTAATAAGTGAAATGAAACTTTTAAAGGTGGGTATTTAGATTTTTCACATCTCATCAAATTAAAAAATATATGAGCAGCGTCAAGCGATTTGGGGTCTAAATGACATTTGGAACAAGTCTGGTTTTTCCGCTCTTGAAGTGACGTCATTTTCCTACGTCATGTTTTTATGGTTTTAAAACTGAACCAAATATTTTTTCGTTCGTGTTTTTGTGGTGTTTTTATTGGGATACAACTTATGGACATGGAGGAGTAGTTAGCGGTATGTATATTTCATTCATTTCAAACAATTCCGTGTTTTTTTTTCGTGGTAGAAGTGCTTAAAACATATCAATATCGGCCGTGTAATATTTGAAGGTCATTCGTGAAAGAGAAGACAAAAATAACAGATGTTTTGAAAATGAATTTGATCCTGTAGATCTAATTATCTGTATTGATTTCATGCTTTATTACGCCTTCTCCGAATTCAGTGAAGCTTTCTCTGTAATCATGATCGGTCTGTAAATCTCATGTGGAGTAGATATTCTGATCTACATCGAAATATGAGGACCACTTTGACCTAGATGTGATAGATCAAAACCGCGGTTGTAAAAATTTAAGAAATATTTAAACCAAAAGTAAACCATTGTAGTGTAAGGTTTTTAATTAAAAAAAAAAAAAAAAAAGAGTGAGCATGTTTATTTTTCATTTTCTTTAAAAAAAATAATAACTATTTCTGTTCAAAAATTAGTAACTGATATTACATCTATATATCCGCCCACTGAACGTTGTGGATGTGTAGCGCAACGGTATGAGCGCCGACTGGTACTCGCCGAAAAGTCGTCGGCTTGCGTTCGAATCATTCTTAGTGCTAGAGTAGATACTAGGATTTTTTTTTCATACTTTTTTTATTTCTGCCACCCTAAAATTAAGCATGCATATAGATCAAATAAATATTTCAACATGCATTGAGTCTTTAATTGAAGAAACATTTTTTTTTCCAGGAACTTGAAAGCATAATATCAGATCATTTTGGGCGAACTCCAGCTAACTCCCAGCTGAGCGAAAACGGTGACGATGACGATCTTGCTGATTATGTTGAGCAGGACCCTTCTATTGTAGACGATTTAATCCACGGCAGAGTAAGAAGCTATTTGTCAAAAGAGAGTGAGGAATTAGCGGAGAGTGATCACAATGATCATACAGAAGAATATAACGTTGGTGCTGTTGGAAGTGAACATGGTGAGGAGGAGGAGGAGGGTACAGGCATTCTAGACAATCATGACGAAGAAAATGTTTTTGTTGATGACAATGATGCAGATTTTAGTGAAGGACATGTTGATGAGCTAAGAGAGAAGGTAGAGCGATTCCGGTCGCATCGTTGTTGTCGCCTGAACTGCTGTAATAAGTTTTCCTTCGAGCAGTTTTATAAACATATTCTAGACATGCAAGAAATGGAAAAAGAAACAAAGGAAATGTATCTCATGGGACTACTGAATGATGACGGAGGTATTCTGACAACAAAGCGGGAGAAAAAGAGGCAAAGAATTAGAAGGTCGCACAAGTTTCTTGGGACAACAGTGTGTAGGTCTACCTTCCTCCTTTCGCATGACATCGGCAAAAAATACCTCGTTACTTTGAACAAACATCTGTCGCGTAACGGTGTTGTTCCAAGAAGTCATGGCAATACTGGGAAACTTCCAGTAAATGCTCATTCATTCGAGGATATTCAACGTGTGGTACATTTCATAAAAAATGTCGCAGACAAGCATGGAATTCCGCAACCAGCTGCACCGAGAGGAACAGATAATATCCCGCCCATTAACCTGACTTGTGGTACAACAAAATCCCAGTTACATAAAGACTATGCCGCAGTATGCACTGAAATGGTCCCGCCCGTCAAAGTGGTTTCTTTGACAACATTTAAATCTGTGTGGGGTGCATGTCTCTCACATATACGTATTGCAACACCAAGAAAAGATGTCTGTTCTACGTGCGAAAAGTTTCGTCGAAAGATAATGGATGCCGTGACAGAGGAGGAAAAATTGGAATCTACCGACACTATGAGACAACACATTCTCCTAGCACAGCAGGTATGTGTAAATTCTTTTTAACCTTCATTTATTTTAAAAAAAAAAGCATCCTTTTTAAAACATTATTAAATATAGTTTATGATTACAAAATATTTGCGAAATTAGTAAATGTTATTGCATCTGAAATGTAAACAAAGATCAGACTTCACAAATGTGCAAACTGATCTTTGTCTATGCTTTCTTCGAGGAATGTCTGTGGTTACAAACGGCAGGGTTTAAGGGGTATTAGTTCACAATACCTCTACGCAGTATACGGCTGTATTTACTGTGAACTGTTGATCTCGCATTGATGCTTACAACACACTGAACATCGTACAGTTATCAAGTAACCCTTTAAATTTAGAGTAACTACGACGGCGACAACTACTATAACCTGTTCCAAGATAAAGAATATCTGACGAATTTCTCTCTTAAAGGCCCACTAGCGCTCAAAAGTAAACAATGCAGGTAAAAAATGCATTTGAAATAATTGTGAAGATGAAATTCTGTTATTGGACGGCCGGTCCAAGTGTTTGTCGCTGGCAGAGAAAATGAATTTTAAGACTAGGTTAAAAGTTGCTAGGTCGCTCTATCTTTTGTTTACTTTTTACCTGGTTTTTAAATTTCATTTTTCTGCCAGACTTACACTTGGACCGACCATACAACAACAGTTTGTCATCGTCACAATAGTTTCCGTACTTTTAAAGGATATAATTTAATTCTAAATGCATTGTAACACCGACATTGTTTACTTTGGGCCGCTACAGGGACTTTAAAACAGAATATCAGTCTGTAGCAGTTTAATTTATTTCAGGAACAAGACCTATACAACAGATGTGTTTGGCAGAGTAGAGAGGCCGGTCTGGCTCATTTCACTTTTGATTTTAGCCAAAATGTGTGCCTACCTCACTTCTCCAGGCAGATGGGACCTCTGTATTTCATGACCTTGCGGAAAATTCAGATTTTTGGCTTTCGAACGGACGGTGTTCCAAAACAGTACAACTTTCTTATAGACGAGGATGAAACAATCGGACAAGATGGATCTAACACCCACGGACCAAACGCTGTTATTTCTATGGTAGACTGGGCACTCAATACTCATGGAAATCAGACAAGATCATTCTCCATTCACGCTGACAACTGTCCAGGTGAAGATTCTTATCTGCTGCCACTTTAAGAAATATCATAAATTTGATTAATAAATGGTCAATATCATTGTCATGTGGAGTAAATTCGTGTAATCTGGCAATAATTTTTATTTTAGGCCTTTACAGCATAGAACGTTTTTTCACATTCTATTCTAGATAGGTATTCACAAAGGCAGACAAGCTACAATATATGGTCATACGTACTAACCGAATTGGGATAAAAAAGAGGCTAAAAATCCTGTTTGTTCTCATGCATATACCGTTTGCTTTTCAGGCCAGAACAAAAACAAATTTGTAATGTGGTACTTTATGTGGCGGACAATGATGGGACAGAATTCAACTATCGAATATCTTATGCAGGTCCCAGGTAAAATAGTCATTAACTCAACATACAATATTTGATCTTCGGGTGCATTAATCAGTTCTTAGTGAACATTGAGAAGGGAAGGATAGGCCTATCATCTCACATTTTCCGTAAAGAGTGAAATTTTAAGTATCGTGTCCTATTATTTCTGTGGAAGCTTTGAAGTAGTTGTTTTTCATCGTCGTTCGTTCGTTCATTCATTCATTCATCATTCATTTTTTTATTCATTTAAATCTATATCACAGACGTGTAATTTTGTTTTTTTAGGTCATGCCCGCTGTTTGGTTGATGGAAGTTTTGCTCATATAAAACGGCTCTATAGACGCACCGACTGTGAAACGTTAGAGCAACTGCGAGATTTGGTTAACAAATCCTCAACCACAAATGAAGCTGTTGTGTATCCATCTTGGTGTTGGAGGGATTGGAAAACATTCCTAAGTGAATGGTTTATACATATTTCGGGAATAAGGGAAGATAAGAGTTCCACTAAATTAAACTTAAAACACAAAAAGCTTATTTTCTGAGAACAGTATTAACTTAGATCAGCGTGAGAAGTCCGCACAGACCGCCCAAACTTTCCCCTTTATGTAGATTGTTTTTCATGTTGAATGGTCACATGTTTTTAAATCATTATCATCAACAATGAATAATTTTTTATCCGTACTGCTCTTCACAGTCTTCGACAACTTTTTTTTCTCATTTTGTTGATCAAGACGTGCATTTATGCATCAAAAGGCTCATGTTTTATCAACTTTTTACATCCCGTTCAAGCTTTTACGAGACAATACTAGACTGTAGTTGTATAACTGAAATCAAATCAGAGATTGTGCATGTTTCTGATCTTTGATTATCAACATTTAAACAAATTTTAATAAAAGTGTCTATTAAATCATTTACATATATCATTTTCACAGAAAGTACCAGTATTTCCGTTTTTCTGCTGAAGAACCAGGTGTCGTGACAGTTAAAGAAAGTCAAAGTTCTGAAGAGAAGAAGATAAATATTCTGAAAGACGCAACATTTCGGTTCAATGAAGCACGAAATACCCCTGCAATCCTACAGCCAGCAGGACTGAGTCGACAACGCCACAATTATCTATTTAAAATGGTCCGACCTTACATACGAAAAGTTTATCAAGACATGTTTTGCCCCCAGAATGTTGATTGTTGTTGATATATTCACAAATTTAGATGTGAATCGACTCTTTTATACAATACCAGTGTGGGCAAGTTGATGAACTCAGTCACCAGTGAATATCAAAAGTTTTATGTGAACTAAATAAGTGTTTATATATTTTGCGTTATTCCGTTGCTAAGCAACCATATACGAGTGGTATATGAGGATTTACTATGTTACTCATATAACAGTTGATTTTACATAAAAATGTGTTTCTTTTCCCTTAAAAGTATAGAATAACTATACCAAGAACAGACAGATGGAATTTTTGAAACGTGAAAAGTGTGACGTCAAAAAGAAATTTACAACGCGCTTACAACGCTGGCGTCCTTTGCGTAGCCGTTACTTGATCATTTGTGGAGATATCTTTGAAATTCTCATACCACATGAAAGGTAAAAGGTTATACTTCAATTTTCAGTGAAAATCTGAAAATCGGCCAAAATGTCATTTAGACCCCTTTTTGCTTGACGCGGCCCATATATATCACTGAAATTTATATGAAAAAACAATACAAATCATCAATAATTAAGAATCATAAAATTACAAAAAAAATTTTTTTTGATGGTGTTCCCTTAAAAGGCTACGTAGCCTCTTAAGGCTATTTTTAGATTTTGCGCCAGAAATCAAAAAAGAATTGTGGGAATGTCAAGTGACTGGCACGTGACTAATGATGCTTAAATTCCATAACATAACAAACATGAAATTATTTTCCATAATGTCTTCTTCGAATGCTATGTTTGAAGCTTCGTCTGTGTATTTCCGGTATGTAAATGAGCGAGTTGCTCATTTAAAAATAGACCGTGTTTCCAGTCGGTGTCGACCTGGGCCGTAGTAAATCTCTAATTTCTCTTGTTGTCGGATGGTTTTCGGCTACTGGGGTTTTATGAATGAAAATTAAAAGGCTTTGGGAGTATAAGGATGATTTTTTTGGATTTTTGTAAAATTTTCGTCCCAAAATCTGAAGGGCCACCTTTAAGCCCAAAGTGAAAATCTAAATTTCTTTATTTCAAAGGTACTTTATGTGGGGAAAGGTATCTCCTTATCGGACAGTGTAGATCCAAGATCAGACTGCATGTTTTGTGCAGTCATGCATTATATCCTTTTCCAACAATGTGTATGTTTTCTGCCCTTTCAAATTCAATTATCATCATTTGTGCAACATTAAATTTGTCACCTGTGAATGCTTTCAGTTTGGACCGGTCTAACACTTTCAAGCTTGGTAAAAAGTTAATCAGCTGTAAACAGCTGCATAAAAATCACAAAAAAAAAATCTTTTTTCCTGTATCCCTTTGCAAATTTCCAAAAATTGCAACAGGAAGGAAATTACTGACAAGAATCAAAATAAAGTCGAAACAAGGCCAATAGAACATAGTGGCAAATGGATGGTATAATATAAGCACCTGAGTAAGTTGTTCCACTTCTACAGATAATTACATACATTTTCTCTTTACCTTACAATCCCAACTTTTAACAACTCTGATAAAGAAGCCTTTTGAAAAAATTGTAGGCAAGGAGAAAATGCTGGTAACTAGCATTTTCTCTTTTCCCACAATTTTTTCTATCCTTCCTTAAACAAATTTCAGTAACATTTATTATGCATCTGCAAATGCTTTCAATTTGGACTCGTCTAAAATTTCGTCTTTTGGTAAAGAGTTAAGTCAAATATTGTCTTTTTCTATGCACATACATCAACATCCTGTAAAGGATCACTCCTACATTTATTATCATACAATAGAGCTATTTTATAGCTTCAAACTATTCTTTATTATAGCTGTATATATCTTTTCCTTCTTGTATCAGACCATTACTGAAACCATTATGGCCAAGGGAAAAATTGAGTATTTCCTATTATTACAACATTTTCAAAATGTATTTCTGTATCAAGCCAAAATTCATGTTGATTTTCCCTGTCATCTTCTGCATCTTCATTTCCAGAGCAAATGAAATGAACAATTTTAGTGTGAACAGGTCACCAGTCCCGAATATTGAAATTCAACCCTCTACAAAATGATAAAATTTTAGGTTTGTCCAAGATGAAAACATTTGCACACACTAACGCATGACAACACAATCCCGAGTTTTAAACTACCCTCAGAAATATGGCTTTTGAAAATATTGTGGGAAAAGGAGAAAATGCTGGTAACCAGGATTTTCTTCTTTTCCCACAGTGTTTTCTATTCTTTTAAGGTCAAACTTTATCATTTTAGCATTATCTAAATTTTTGTCTGCAAATGCTTTCAATTTGGACAAGACTTATTGTAAAAAATTTTCATTCGGTAAAGAGTTAACTTAAATGTGGCTTTAATAATTGGCTTTGTCTTTAAAAGATTAGAAAACATTGTGGGGGAAAAAGGAGAAAATGCTGGTTTTCACCATTTTTTTCCTTTTCCAACAATCATTTCAAAACTTGTCTTACTTGGGATGTTAAAAACTCGCAATCATCTGGCAAAGTGTTAACAGCGAATTATCTGCCCAACCACAATACCTACCAAAAATTTCGTACATGTTGATCCTAGACTAGGGTCAATGCTTATAAAACTTGTTTCATACTCAACTCAGCTGAATATGGAATTACCAAGTTGTATGAATAAATCCTTATGAAGTAACTTCTGAACTTTAGAGTTTTTCTGTGTCTCTGTCTATTGAATCAAAGTGTTCATTTCAGACTTTCATACCCTCGTTTAACCCTTTCCCAAACGACAAATTTTAGACTCTTCCAAACTGAAAGAGTTTGCAGACAACAATTTTAAATTTGATGAAAATGGTAGAAAGTTCTCCTAAAGGGTAGAAAACACTGTGGGAAAAGGAGAAATTGCTCATTACGAGCAATTTCTCCTTTTCCCACAATGTTTTCAAAAGGCTTCTATCTCAGGTTCATAAAAACCAGGGCTTGTTTGGGAAAGGGTTAACTATATTACACTACCAAATTTTAGACTTGTCCAAGTCCAAAACATTCTCAGTCAAAAATTCAGTGGCTAAAATGGAGGGATTTATCTCTGAAAGGGCAGAAAACACTGTGTGAAAAGGAGAAAATGCCGGTTACCAGCATTTTCTCCTTTTCACACAATGTTTTCAAAAGCATTCTTCCTCAAAGTTGTTAAAACTTGGGATTGTGTGGTAAAGTCTTAAGCACAGGATGATGAGACCTCAAAGTTTGAGCACAAACTCAGTTCAGCACAGACTTAAGTTTTATAAGCACAGGCACAGAGCACATTTCATATGCAGTCTGATCTTGCATTGATGATCATGATGGCAAAAGTATGTTCAGTCAGACTAGGCAATCTATAATTTGAATATGTGAGCTGTTGCTGTGATATAGCTGAAATAATGCTGAAAGTCAAGTCTTCTTCACTGAATTTTTTTTCCCACTATTAATTCCAGGACTGTTGAAAGGGTGGGACTGATAATATTTCAGGAATTACAAGCAAGTACAAGTTAGATGTAAGCCAGATAGCCCAAGCCAGCCAAAGCAGCCTATGAGACTGGATGATTTTTCGAAGGAGAATATTGTATAGCCTGCTTGGTATCAAGCAAATATCAGAGACTAACGTGCCCGGTTGACGTGAATTTGAACTCAATGACATGACCTTGAGAAGCTAGAAGATTGCCCATGAGCAACATTTTGAGCCTGCCGTGGGGGATCTTAACCCTTTACCAAACAATCCCTGGTTTTCACGAACCTTGGAAGGAAGGCTTTTGAAAACATTATGGGAAAAGGAGAAAATGCTAATGACCAGCATTTTCTCCTTTTCCCACAATGTTTTCTATCCTATCAAAGGTAGAAATCATCATTTGAGCTACATTTAAATTGTTAACTGTGAATGTTTTCAGTTTGGTCCGATACAAAATTTAGTCGTTTGGTAAAGTGTTAGATGGCACATGTACTCAATAAGGAGAGTAAATGTGCCAAACTGCATTGAAATCTATCAAAAACATAGACCTTAGGGTTCTAACATACTCAACACACTCTATCAATGACAACTTTATCATTTGACTCAGTGTGTCCTTGAGCTTGGACCTACCTGAAAAAATGATTTAAATGGCACTACTACAAGTAAAGGAGAGGGCTTGTGTAAAATTATTTTTAAATCAATGGATAAATGTAGAAATCGTAGATCGGACAAGCTCTATTTAAGACAATTCTATCACTTGACCTTTAAGTGCGACCTTGACCTTGAACCTACCTGAAGAAATATTTAAAATGTCACTTCTACTGGTAAAGGAGAACACTTGTGTAAAATGATTTTGAAATTAACTGATAAATGTAGAAGTTGTAGCTTAGACAAGCTGCATTCATGACAATTTTATCATTTGACCTTCAAGGGTGACCTAGACCTTGGACCTACCTGAACGAATGTTTCAAATGGCTCTTTTACTCATAACGGAAAACGTCTGTGCCAAATTAATTTGAAATCCATTGATAAATGTAGAAGTTACTGCTCTGGAAAAATTTAGACAGACGGACACACACACACCCACATGCAAGCAAACTGAAGCATCATTGAGACAACTGTGCAACTATGTCTCCCTCACCGAAAGCGGGCTTGACCAAAAACAAATAGCATCCTGGAGAGGGACCTTATTAGTGACAGTAGCATTAGTAGAGGTAGGTATCAATTCAGGTTTTGCGAAAGATACTGCAGAAACTTTTTGCTCGGTCTTCTGCTGAAAACTTATTTCATCAGGTTAGAGAGAGAACCAGTATTATATTGCTTTTAAATTCAATTGAAAACTTGCCAGTACACAGGAAATTCAAAAAATTTATTCCCATGTGACAAGTTTCAGTAATCATGGAAAACAAAGGCAATTTAAACATTTATCAATTCTCTTTGTCAAATCCTTTTGTTTTCATGTGAACTCTTTACCAGACATCAAAATTCTACATTGTCCACATTGAAGGCATCTCCAGACAACTAACGAAAGATAAACAAATCAGATCTGTTTTAAACAGGGATAAAAATATCACATGGAAAAAAAAAACTAATTGTTGGTTACCACCATTTTCTCCTTTCCCACCACTGTTTTCACCGAGCCCAGGTAGCTCAGTCGGTAGTGTGGGACTTGAGAACATGGGGTTGTGGGTTCGATCTCTGGCTCGGCCAATTTCTTTCCAAGGATTGATGATAGTCATTGTGACAAGATTCATTCCTCTCCCATCGCTGACCATTGTCTCAACCATGGTTATGTGGGAAAGCAGCCAGTGGCTTGCAAAGAAAATTGTGCTAAGTATTGGTAAAAGAGACTCCAGGAAAGCATGGATAGGTGCACTGGCCGCTGCGATATAACTGAAATAATGTTGAAAATGGCGTTAAACACCACACAATCAATCGATAAACCCACTGTTGTTTTCAAAAGTCTTCTTTCTGCAGGTCATAAAACCAGAGACTGTTAGGCAAATGACTAACCCAGAACCTGTGTCACGCAAATGTTTCTGACTTGCAGAGAAACACCTCTTGAAAACATTGTGGAAAAAGAAGGAATTGCTCAAAGAGCATTTCTCCTCAAGCCAGCAAACATGTACTTCCACAAAATATTTTTGTTTTTGACTTTATTTCATGCTGATTAAAAAATTCAAGTTTTAAAAGGATGTTGTTTTCATAAACATCATCAGCAAGCTTGTTTCACCCTTTAATGAAGCTTGGGAAAAGGGCCTTTGAAAACATTTCTGGAAAAAGGGGAAAATGTTGGTACCCAGCATGTGTCCTTTTTCAAAAGGTTTTCTATCCTTTCAAAAGCAAATTACATCATTTGAGCCACATTTCATTTGTTGTCTGCAAATGCTTTTAATTTTGACAAGTCTAAAATTTCGTCATCTGGTAGAGTTAAGGAGGTAATGAATCAAACATGAAAATACTTTTACAACATACCAATACTCCCAGCAGACATGAATCTAAAATCTATAATCAACTGAACCCTTAGAGCACTAAACAAATTAATTTGTGTTACTTTCCATAAATTTTATATTTCAAGACCGTTTTAGTACATTATTATATCTAACAAAATATTGGAGGGTAGGGATCCAAAGTCATATACGTAGCGTATCACGGACAGTTTATTGTAATCTACTGTGCCAAAAATACAGTATCTATCCTAGGATGCGCAACTGCAGGATTCACAACAATGTTTTTCAGATCCCGCCTAAATTCAGACCCAATGTGTAACAGCTCTGGGTAAAAAAAAAAAATCATGGACAAGTCCCAAAACAAAGAATTTACTTTTGCCTTGCCAAAAATACCACTGTTTTGAATAAAGCGGCATCATTTCTGAAACTGTTTTGTAACATATCATGTCCATCAAAGTAACCTCCCTTGAAAGGAATTGGGTCAGAATGGCCCACTTCCAAAACGACCTGGTCAAAAACGACCAACTTTACCTTGTCTTACACTAGTATTGAAATGAATTTTATCAGAATGAATTATAAGTCTTACTCTTACCTAATTTTGAAAAATGAATTTAACTTCTAGAAAAGGATACTCCAGATACTGTATTTTGACAATTAAACAGGTCATTCAGTCTACTGTACAGTTTTGGACAGGAATAAATATCTGTTATATGACCTATGTTTTCTATCTGTTTGGAAATTGTCCCACCTATTTTTTGAAGATCTGCTTATTTTTTGGATGGAGGGGGAACCCCCTTCCCCATTTTCAGTTTAAAAAATAGACATTTGAAATAGAGACTATTATGGTTTTAAGAGCCTTTCAGCAGCATTTAATTTAAATGAGATCATCCTTTGAATCCTAAACGAATGAAATGGACCTTTTTCCAGATATGTTATACAATGAGGGACAGGGAAAAAACGAAGATCCTGCTGCTGCACATTCTGTTCACTCTAATCTTGACATCATCCCGTTAGCAGATGCAACATCAAGGAGACCATCTGGTGATTCATTGACTGTATGGTGTTTAACGTTATGTTCAACATTATTTCAGTTATATTACTGCAGCCAGTGCACCTACCCATGCTTTCCTGGAGTTTCTGTTACAAGTACTTCAAACAATATTCTTCCCAAGCCACTGGCTGACCAACAATGTACAGGATTGGAAATATAGGACTTTCAAGCTAAAAAAGATAGTCTTTTTTTCATTTGTTAACCCTTTACCACACGATTCTGTGTTTAAATGTGCTTGAGAAAGACAGCATTTGAAAACAATGTTGGAAAAGGAGAAAGTGGGGTAACCAGCATTTTCCCCTTTTCCAACAATGTTTTCTACGCTATCAGAGAACAACAGCTCATTTGTACCAATTTAAAATTTGTCGTCTGTAGTTACGTACAGTTTGGAAGAGTCAAAAGTGTGTAGTTTGGGAAAGAGATATGCTGCAGTCAAAGGGTTAAAAATTCCAAGGCAAAATCATACAAATCTCCCATTTTTGATAACAGACAGATAATCAATATAGAAGGAAGTGTAGTTCTACCAGTCATGACAACATTTCCTTTACAAAACAATCCAGTTTTAACAATCTTGAGAACTTTAGAAAACATTGTGGGAAAAAAAGGAAATGCTCATAAAAATTAGTAACCAACTTTTGTTCTAGTTTCCATATTCATTTTTCTGCCTATAACTGCACAGATTGAACGGTGTTTTATGCTGTTATCAACATTATTTTAGTCATATTACAGTGACATCTCACATATTCATGTATGTCCCAGGTTTCACCAGTACCAGGCTAGGGTTCTTAAGTGTCTTGGCTAAGAAAACCCCCAAGAAAAAATCCAGTGCTTCCAGTGAGGCTTGAACCCAGGGCCCTCCAGGTTACAAGTCCTACACTTTACCAAAAGACTGTACTGTAACACCATTCATAATGACACTTTTAAATGGTACACGTTATCTCCCGCTAGATGGCATTCTACAAATACACATCTATCTAATTTGGGTATTCTGGGTACAGAACCGGACTACTTTTCAAAATGACAGGTGCACTGGCTGCAGTAATATAACTGAAATAATGTTGAAAATAATGTTAAACACCATACAGTCAATGAATCACCAGATGGTCTCCTTGATGTTGCATCTGCTACCGGGATGATGTCAAGATTAGAGTGAACAGAATGTGCAGCAGCAGGATCTTTGTTTTTTCCCTGTCCCTCATAACGTCATTTTCAACATTATTTCAGTTATATCACGGTGGCCAGTGCACCTATCCATGTTTTTCTGGAGTCTCTTTTACCAGTACTCCACACAATCTTCTTTCCAAGCCACTGGCTGCTTTCCCACATAATCATCGTCGAAACAATGGTCAGCGGTGGGAGAGGAACGAATCCTGTCGCAGTGACTTGTCATCAATCCTCGGAAAGAAATTTGCCAAGCCAGGGGTCGCAACCAGGGATCGAACCCAAGACCCCCTGTTCTCAAGTCCTGCACGCTACCGACTGAGCTACCAGGGCTTGGCTGTTTACTCGATAAAACACTACCTGGTGCGATTCACTGAGCTATGATCTGCTAGCATGTAACCTATGCACCGGCCATTTATTTCAACAGCCCCTACAGCCTTGGGTAATAGCTTACATATGAGCCCTACTTTTCCCAAGTATACGGAGATGAGTGATGCGTCATAACAGACAGGTTGAATCTTTGAAGAATATGACATGCGCAGACAACGAAATGGTACAGTTAAATCTGCCTGCTATTTGATCCTGGAATGGTTTACTTTTGGCTGCTAAAGGGCCATTTATTTGTTCTCTGCACTGTTTGAATATTGACAAGTCCAAAATTTTGTTGTCTGGCCAAGAGTTAACTTTTTCTCAGACGACCAAATTATAGATCCATCCACATTTAACCCTTTACCACACAATCCCGAGTTGTAACGACCTTGAGGAAGAAGCCTTCTGAAAACATTGTGTGAAAAGGAGAAAATGCTGGTAACCAGCATTTTCTCCTTTTCCCACAATGTTTTCTATCCAATCAAAGACTAATTTCTTCATTTCAGCCACATTTGTATTGATGTCTGCAACTTTTTCAATTAGGAAAAGTCTAAAATTTGGTCGTTTGGTAAAGAGTTAAAGCACTTGCAGACGTCAAATAACCAAATTCATATCTGTGATTGGGTAAGAGAACATTGTGAGAAAAAGGAGAAAATGCTTGTTACTTGAATTTTTTTCTTTTCCTACAAGGTTTTCAAAAGCCTTATTCATAGGGGCTGTTCACACATTGGATTATTTAGACAAGGATTAATCCTTTACCAAACGATAAAGCTTTAGACATGTCCGAATTAAAAGAATTTGTGGCAGACAAAATATATGTGACTCAAGAATTGAAATTTGTTGTGGCAAGAGTAGAAAACATTGTGGGTAAAGGAGAAAATGCTAGTTACTAGCATTTTCTCCTTTTCCCACGATGTTTTCAAGAGCTTTCTTTCTCAGCGTCATTAACAGTCAGGATTGTGTGGAATAGGATTAAGAGGCCAAGAGGGAAGCCAATCTCTCCATCTCAATTTCCTCAGACATCTTCATCAGCGAAATCAAAATGCATCTGAATAATGGAAAGAATCAACCCATCACCCCAGAAACAACTCCAGGACATCTTGGCACCAAAGTTTTTAGGAATTCTAAAAAAGCCAAAAATTTTGCTAATGGAAATGATCAGCATAACAAGATGGCAAAGAAAACATCTAAACCAATGAAACAGCAGTATTCATTGTAAGCTATTTCTCCCAATATAACAAGGGTTTCATAACAGTCTGCAGCAGATGTGTCCAAACAGATTTCTATGGTGGAAAGAATTCATAAAGCAAGCTGACCTAGAACGCCACTAGGAGCTGAATAAATCCATAAATTGAACCCAACTAATCAATATCCTAGCATTGAGTGACAATAAAGGATTGGGCGAGGAACAAAAAAGCTGCAGACGCTTTCTAAAAATATCCTCCTTAAAGCTTGCAGTTGCGAAGACGATTAGTGGGAAACAAGACATTTTTTCCTCATATCTGAAAACAAAGCTTCAATGTAGATCAGCAACTATAATTCTTCAGAGAACATAGGAACCACTATGTTTTCTATATTCATCATTTGAGCCACAGTGAATTTGTCATAAGAAAATGCTTTCAATATGGACCAGTTCAATTTTTTGTTGTGTGGTAAAGAGTTGAAATGAGTTTTAATCTTGGTAGAACAAACTTGGTACCAAATAGTATTCCTTTGGCTCAGGCTCCAACTCCTACCTTGGAACCCTGTGAAAATTACTGCATGAACATCATACTTGATCCCTATAGATACATGTATTCATAAAATCATTTCCATAAAAATATCTTTTTAAGAAGAATTTCCAAGGTATTCAAACTAACTGCATTTCCGAAACTGCTTCCCATTATACATACTCCAATCTTGATCTTTCCCATCCACTACGGCATCTTAACTGGGTTTTTCCAAGGGGACTTTTCCCGAGTCACACCTCCCCCCCTCACAATCAAATTGAATTTTGACCCCCAAATTTTCTGAAACTTCCTGAAAATTTAGAAGCTTGCCTTGTTTCATCAATTTTGTTAGAGGTCAAATGACCGTGCATGAGAAATTCCAGGGAAAACCCTGCTTAACCCTTTTCTAAACAACCCCTGGTGTTTGAAAAAATTTATCAACAGGAGAATCTACTGTTAATCAGTATTATCCCCTTTTTTTCCACAATGTTTACTTATTATATCAAACACAAATTCCAAGCTTAATTTAAACTGTTATCTGCAAAGCTTTCAATTTGGACAAGCCTAAATTCGTCTGGAATTAACTTTATATAGCCACTAATCTCACAGACAAATCATAACCAAATTTCTGAAAATATTATTACATGACATTGTCACATAATAATAAATTGATCCCTTTCAGCAATATTTCATTTGTGTCAGTAATTGCATTTCTTAATCCTTGTCCTGTTAACTCTTTAACAAACGACAAAATTATAGACTGGTCCAAATTGAAAGCATTTGCAGACGACAAATTAAATATGACTGAAAAATTGAAATTTGGTTTGGGAAGGGTAATAAAAACATTGTGGGAAAAGGAGAAAATGCTGGTTACCAACATTTTCTCCTTTTCCTACAATGTTTTCAAAAGGCTTTTTTTCCCAGGGTCGTCAGAAGTCGCGATTGTGTGGTAAAGAGTTAAATAACTAAAATGAAATTATCATTTCGAAGGTAAAAACCCAAATATTGCTATTTCAAAGTTATGTTTTGGGGAATATCTCCTTATCGGACAGTGTAGATCCAAGATCAGACTGCACGATCTGTGCAGTCTGATCTTGATCTACACTGTCCGCAAAAGGTCACTGAGTTGTGCTTAGCAGCCTAAGGGTTAATTGCTGGGTCAACTGCTGGTGCATGGGCTTGGGAAATATGCTTCCGAGGGCAGTTAAACAACAACATTTCTGACCTGAACAAAACGGGTAAATGAAATGGTGTCAACCCGACCCCTCTCTCAATTACAACTTGGATGCAAATGGCATACATTAAGATCATACAGAATATGCAGTCTGATCTTTGTCCAATATTCTCTGAGATTCTGTATCCCAAACAGCTATAAATTTGTTTAACCGTTTACCACACAATCCCGACTTTTAATGGCCTTGAGAAAGAAGCCTTTTGAAAACATTGTGGGAATAGGAGAAAATGCTGGTTACTAGCATTTTCTCCTATACCCACAATGTTTTCTACTCTTCCCAAAACAAGTTTCAATTTTTGAGTTACTTCTATTTTGTCTCCGGAAATTTGTTCAATTTTGACAAGTCTAAATTTTTGTCATGTGGTAAGGAGTTAAAGGCCCAACAGGGGCCAAAGTAAGCAAAAGATAGAGCGACCTGGCAACTTTTTACCTACTTTTAAAATTAATTTTTCTGCCAGTGACTAACACTTGGACCAACCATACAATAAGAGATTGTCATCCTCACAATAACTTCCATGCTTTTAGATGGTATGATTTTAGTGTATTTCAACACCTGCACTGTTTACTTTTGGCCCATGTTGGGTGTACCTCTACCACAAAAACACAAGTTTTAACGACCCTGACGAATAAGCTTATTGAAAACCTTGTTGGAAAAGGAATACTTGTACATGCTATTCTTTCAAAGACAAATCACATTATATTAGCCACATTTATTTTTTCATCTGCCAAAGAAAGAAATTGCTTTTAATTTGGAAATATCTGAAGCTTTTGTTGCTGATAAGGTTAAATTGGTCCTTTTCTTTTGATAAGCAATGATTTAAATTTGAGTTTTGTGGGCTAACCTGTAGCTGTACATTCTAATATTAGAATACAAACAACAGGACATGTGAAGTTTGTCATCCGGTAGAAAGCTAAAATGGTGACAGGAGGTTTGGAGCAAACTTTAACCTGTTACCACACAATCCCGAGTTTTAACGACTCTGTGACAGAAGCCTTTAGAAAACATTTTGGGAAAAGGAGAAAATGCTGGTAACCAGCATTTTCTCCTTTTCCCACAATGTTTTCTACCCTCCCCAAAAACATTTTTCTATTTTTCAGTCACATTTACAGTGTCGTCTACAAGTGCTTTCAATTAGGACTATTCTAAAATTCTGACGATTGCTAATGAGTTAAATTGAATGCTAACCCAATAATTCTTCTTCATTCATGGGGTATCCAAGCAGCTCCGTGGCTAAGGTCTTTGGTATGTTATCCATGGGTTCTGAGCTTAATTTTCCACTGGCTTTGAAAGTGGTGAAACACAATTCAAAACCAACTTATTTTCTTAATGCACTTTTGCAAGACTTTGAAAAGTCAAAAATAGCTTTCCAGATGACAAGATAGTGATAGAAAGTCCCTGTTCTTGTAGGTTGGAAGTAAATAATGCATGAAGTGAGGCTAGAAATTGCTGGATAAGCAAATCTCAATTCCCAACACCAAATTGTGTTAATGGCAAAATCAATACGATGTTCAAATTGCCTCTATCAAACTCAAACCTCTGTCAATACAACTTAGGTTTTGCAAATCGCTGTTTCTGCTTTATAAGTCACTGTATCCACTGATGTTTTACAACAGTATTTTTTAACCTTCAAAGACAACAGTACTCCAATCATTTTAACTCTTCACCAAACAACAAAATTTTTGACTGGACCAAATTGAAAGCATTTGTAGACGACAAATTAGATGTAGCTAAAATGATGATATCTGTATTTGATAGGATAGAAAACATTGTGAGAAAAGGAGAAAATGCTGGTTACCAGCATTTTATCCTTTTCCCACAATGTTTTCAAAAGCCTCCTCTTTCAAGGTCGTTAAAACCCGAGATTGTGTTGTAAAGAGTTAAATCAATCATATCTGCATATGCTTTCAATTTTGTCAAGTCTAAATGATTTTGTGTGGTGAAGAGATTAACTCCACCAAACAACAACATTTTAGAATTGCCCAAATTGAAAGCATTTGCAGACAACAAATTAAATATGGCTCAAATGTTGGAAATTTTCCTTGAAAGGGTAGAGAACATCTTGGAAAAAGGAGAAAATGCTGGTTACCAGCATTTTTTTCCTTTTCCAAAAATGTTTTCGAAAGCCTTCTTTCACAGGGTCCTTAACTCTTTACGAAACGGCAAGATTTTGATCTCAACCAAATTGAAAGCATTTGCAGACGACAAAATAAATGTAGCTCAATTGATAATTTCTGTCTTTTTTAGGGTAGAAAACACTGTAGAACAAGAGCGGCAAATTGTCGCAAGATATGCCCGTCCCACCACTAGTTGTCGAGGGGGTATGATAATCGTAAAGGGCAGGTAATGCAACAAACATGTTTACCGAAGTCTCAAGTCAATTTGACTTGAGGTGACAAAGTTCTGTTCCGGACAAGCAAGAAATACTGTAAAAATGAAAATCAAAGTGGAATTACTCAAAATCCGCACTAGGTAGAGTTATTGTTCTTGCGCACTGTACTCCGTAATATTGCAACAAACATGCATACCAAGTTTGAAGTCACTCTGACTTGAGATGACAAAGTTATATTCCGGACAAGCACTAAATGCTGTAAAAATGAAGATCAAAGGGAAATAACTCAAAATTCGTGCTAGGAAGAGTTATGGTTCTTGTGCACTGCACTCTGTAAATTTTCAACAATCATGCATACCAAATTTGAAGATGTTCAGACTAGAGATAACAAAGTTATATTCCGGACAAGCAGAAAATGCTGTAAAAATGACGATCAAAGGGAAAAAACTCAAAGACAGCATGAGGTAGAGTTATGGTTCTTTCGCACTGCACTCCGTATTATTGCAACAAACACAAATACCAAGTTTCAAGTCAATCAGACTGGAGATGACGAAGTTATGCTCCGGACAAGCAGAAAATGCTGTAAAACTGATGATCAAAGGGAAATAACTCAAAGACAGCACGAGGATGAGTTATAGTTTTTTTGCACTGCACTCCGTATTATTGCAACAAACACAAATGCCAAGTTTCAAGTCAATTGGACTGGAGATGATAGAGTTATGCTCCGGACAAGCAGAAACTGCTGTAAAAATGACGATCAAAGGGAAATAACTCAGACAGCACCAGGTAGAGTTATGGTTCTTTCGCACTGCACTTTGTATTATTGCAACAAACACAAATGCCAAGTTTCAAGTCAATCGGACTGGAGATGACAAAGTTATGCTCCAGACAAGCAGAAAATGCTGTAAAAATGAAGATCAAAGGGAAATAACTCAAAGGCAGCACAAGGTAGAGTTATGGTTCTTTCGCACTGCACTCCATATTATTGCAACAAACACACATGCCAAGTTTCAAGTCAATCAGACTGGAGATGACAAAGTTATGCTCCGGACAAGCAGAAAATGCTGTAAAAATAATCAAAGGGAAATAACTCAAAGACAGCACAAGGTAGAGTTATGGTTCTTTCACACTGCACTCTGTATAATTGCATCAAACACACATGCCAAGTTTCAAGTCAATCGGACTGGAGATTACCAGCATTTTCTCCTTTTCCCACAATGTTTTCAAAAGTTTTCTTCTTTGTGGTCGTTAAAACTTGGGATAGTGTGTTAAAGGCTTAAAACTCGGGATTACATTGTAAAGAGATAAAAGGCCACTGGTTCTTTTTTTGGCAGCAAGGAAGCACCATGTTTATTTACCTTATGTGGAGGTGATTTCTTGTCAGACATTTCCGAAAGTAAAAACCTCGGGAGAAGTAATGAAGGCATGCAGCTTGATTGGTTGGCCACTTTGTCAACATGGAATTCTGGGATACACACACTTCCTTGTCAATCCTCGTCGGCATTTTTAGAGGTGGTGCTTTCAATCATCTGAAAAAATATATTAATAATATAATGAGTTATCTCAATTATGCTTTGTGGCTAGGAGTGATAATTTATTATCACGGATATAAACTCTTTACCACATGACAAAAATTTAGACTTGTCCAAAATCAAAACATTTACAGGGGACAATTTAAATACGGCTCAAATGATGGAATTTGTCTTTGACAGGGTAGAAAGCTGTGAGAAAAGGAGAAAATGCTGGTAACCAGCATTTTCTCCTGTTCCCACAATCTTTTCAAAAGCTATTTTCCTCAAGGTTGTGAAAACTTGGAATTACAAGGGTTACTGTTGTGTATGTACAAGATCATCTTAATGAAATGTACATGCTAATTTGAATATTTATATTATAGGTTTTGAAAAAGAACAAAAATTTCTATTTCATGCATTTCGTATTCATTGGCTAATTATCTCATAAAATATATCTGCAGCCAATGGCGTACAAGGATCCAGCATTTTCTCCTTTTCCCCACCATGTTTTCTTCTCATTTAAAGATATCATTTGAAGCACATTTGATGTCATGTACAAGGGCTCTCAGTTTTAGAGCTTAGAACTTAGTTGTGAGGGAGGGGAGGAGTTAAGCTTTCTGCCAGGGAATATCAAGAAACTGTACTGTACTTGCATGGTATGGTATAACCCTTAAAGCCTGGAATAAAACAGTCATTTTCAGTCTAGAGAATGGACCAAACAAAAAATGCAGTTTCCAGGCCCTTCTGTCAAGAATGTCATACCAAAGCCAACAGAGTGGATCAAAGATCTGACAGCATGTTGAGTGCAGTCTGATCTTGATCTACACTGCCCATAAAACCAACTGCAGCTGTGAAACGTACTTTAACTCTTGACCAGGTGACAAAATTTTAAACTTATCTAAATTGAAAGCATTTGAAAATGGCAAAATACAAGGAAATGTGACGCAAATGATTGTATTTGTTTCTAAAAGAGTAGAAAACATTGATACTGGCTTTTACTTCTTTTCCCATCATGATTTTCAAAGCCTTTTTCCTCAGATTTGTCGAAAGATGGGGTTGTTTAGTAAAGGGTTTATGGTTAAGACTTAACCCTTTCCAAACAATCCTGACTTTTAATGACACTGTGGAAAAAGGCTAATGAAAACATTGTAGGAAAAGGAGAAAATGCTGGTAACCAGCATTTTCTCCTTTTCTCACAATGTTTTCTATCCTATCACAGACGAATTTCATCATTTGAGCCACCTTTAACTCTTTACCAAATGACAAGATTTTAGACTGGTCCAAATTGGAAGCATTTGTAGACGACAAAATTAGTGTGACTAAAAAATTGAAATTTGTTTTGGGAAGGGAAGAAAACATTGTGGGAAAAGGAGAAAATGCTGGTTACCAGCATTTTCTCCTTTTCCCACCATGTTTTCAGAAGGCTTCTTTCTCAGGGTCGTGAAAACCCGGAATTGCTTGGGAATGGATTAATTTGTCATCAGATTCTGCAAATGCTTTCAATTTGGATAAGTCATAAATTTTGTCATCTGGTAAAGAGTTAACCAAACAATACCATGGTATTATGCCTCTGAGGAAGAAAGATTTCTAAAACATCATTTGAAAGATGAAATATTATGGTGACCACCATTTTCTCCTGTTCCCCTAGTGCTATCTATCCCTTCAAAGGAAAAAATCCGCACATCTAAAGCCACATCTATGATGCTTTCTGCAAATACTTTTATTACCTTTCTTGTCTGATAAAAGAGATAAAACTTAAGTTCACTGAAAGGATTCCAGTAACATTTTTGCACTGTATTGTTGGGCCATTATCTTCTCTTTTCGTTAGTCTAAAATTAACTTTTCAGTGCAAATTTCGGGATCCTTTACATCTCATCAAACAAATGGAGCTCCGACAACCCATAGGCAAGAGGCCTTTTGAGAACATTGTAGGACAGGGAAAAATGGTGGTTACTAGCATTTTCTCCTTTTCCAACAATGTTTTCTTGTCTTTCAGGACAAGGCCCTTTATTTAACCCTTTACCACACGACAAAATTTTAGACTTAACCAAATTGAAACCATTTGCAGACGATAAATTAAACACGACTCAAATGATGATTTCTGTCTTTAGAAGGGTAGAAAACATTGTGGAAAAAGGAGAAAATGCTGGTTACAAGCATTTTCTTCTTTTCCCTCAATGTTTTTAAAAGGTTTCTTTCTCAGGGTCGTTAACACACGGGACTGTGTGGTAAAGAGTTAAACCACATTTAATTTTTCAATTGCAAATGCTTTCAATTCGGACGAGTCTAACATTTTGCCACGTGGTTAAGAGTTAACCCAGCTGGTGCCAAGTGATACTCAACCCTCTGGTCACTAGGCACAATATCTGGCTTTTACGAACAATAAACATCTGACTGCATCCAATGTGCAGTCTGATCTTAGATCCACACTGTCTCCCACTTTGTTGCAACCTGTCTAATACAGCCTTACAGTCGTAATATTTATGCTGTTTCTCTTAACTTCATAGGTCTGTTTCATTAATCTAGCACATTTATGCAGCATCCCCCCCCCCTTCTTTCTATGATGTTGAAGTTCCAAATTTTCTAACTGTACCCCAAGATTTAAATGTTTGCCATTTTTTCTATTCATTTCATGGGGATCAAATGACCGTCATTATAAGAAAGTCTATGGAAAATCCAGGCCTGTCTCAGAGTCAAGTTGCCTTTGCAAACAGTGAATCTTTTATTTAACCCTTAGGCTGCTAAGCGCAACTCACTGTTTTGCGGACAGTGTAGATCAAGATCAGACTGCACAGGACGTGCAGTCTGATCTTGGATCTACACTGTCCAATAAGGACGTATTTTTGTCCAAAAAATAAGTTTGAAATAACATTTTTTGAGTTTTTACTATCGGCTTGAAAGTTTCATTGAACTTATTCATCAGGATAAGGGTTAAAGCAAAATCCTGGTGAAAAAGAGCCTTGGAATTGCCAGATCTCGTCTGTTTTATGTCCTGAAATTATTTGTTTCCCATATTTGGCACTCTATAGGTCAAAATACAAAACACTTTTAAGAAGACGTGAAACTTAAATACAAATCCACAGAGAGAACAAATTAAAGATGGAGAAACAGCTAATTAGGGGTGATTTCTCCACATTTCACAACTTTTTTTTCATGAAGTGCCCTTGTGCTCAGATCAAAATTTGACATCTACTGAGAGGCTTAAAACTGTTTATCAAGAAGACAAAATTTTCACTTTCCTAACTGAAAGAATTCTGCTAACAACAAATAATATATTGCTAAGGTAATGATACTTGTCCTTGAAAGGATAGAAAAAAGTTGTGGCAAAGGGTAAAAGAAAGAAAATGCTGGTAAACAGCTTTTTCACCTTCTTTCCCCCCCCCCCATCTTACCCAAAGAGCCATTAAAACACAGGATTGTGTGGTAAAGGGTTAATGACAGTAAGAGTCTGTTCACATCAAAGTTCCATTAGAAATCATGTAACAGAAAAATGTCCATGTTTACAATGTGATCATTTAGGGCAAACAATGGACATTAGTCCATCAATGTTGTACAAAAATGCCCATGCACTCTTAGAAACTCTAACAATTCTAAGGAGATGGTTGTCCGATTGAAGACAATGAAGATCAACATCTGACTGCGGAGAAAAAAGTTGTCATGAGCCTTACATCTACATGGTTTGCTACTTCATGGAAGGTTCTGGTCAAAACAGCCTTGAAATTCTTATTTTACTATTTTTCAAACAACAAAATTCTTGACTGGTCAAAATTGAACATGTTGGCAGAAGACAAATTCACTGTGGCAGCATTGATGTAATCTGGACAGAAAAAGATAGAAAATATTGTGGGAAAAGAAGAAAATTCTGGTTACCAGAATTTTCTTCTTTTCCCACAATGTTTCCAAATTCCTTCACGGTCATTGAAACATGGGATTGTTTGGTAATGGGCTAATTTAGATTCTACATCCAGATAAAGAAATGCTTCGGATTCTTCAAAAAGGAAGAACTTGAAGATTTGAGAGTCTTTTACTTCATTTTCATTAAAAAAGAAATAGATCTACCATCTCTTTTGCCTTTGAAAATCAAGATCAAACTGCACAAAATTAATGAAGTCTTTTAGGTGGATCTATGCCATTTGAGTACATTGTATTTGATACATACCGTAATCCTTATGCCATGCAATTTCATCTTTCAATGACCCCAAACAAGGAAGAATGCTTTTTAAATATTGGGGAAAAGAGAAGAAAGTGTAAACAGCATTTTCAAAGCCTTTCTCACATTATTTCAACTCTTTCATAGACGAATACCATCATGAAATTTGTTGTCTGCAAATGCTTTCATTTTGGACAAGTTTAGAAATGTGTCTAGAATGTTACACATTGTCATTATTACAAAATCTGTAAAGTTCAGTAGCACAGTCAATAGCATACAGGACCTGAGCCCAGGTGTCACTATTTCGAATCCCTAGCTCATCTATTTTGTTTGCTAGGACTGATGATGGTCATTGCCACACGATTAATTCCTCTTTCACTGCTAATCATAGTCCTTGCGATAATTAAGTGGAAAAGCAGCCAGTGTCTTGGGATAAATGTTGTGCAAAGTGCTGGTAAACACTTTACGACACAATTCCCCACTTTTAACAACCCTGAGGGAAAGGGCTTTTGAAAACATTGCGGGAAAAGGAGTAAATGGTGGTAACCTGCATTTCTCCTTTTCCCACACTGTTTTCTAAGCTTTCATAGAAAAGTTCCACTATTTGAGACACATTTCATTTGTCGTCTGCAAATGCTTTCAATTTCGTGAAGTCTAAAATTTTGTCATTTGGTTAATAGTTAAAGAAACTCAAGAAAAGCGTGGATAGGTGCACCGGCTGCCGCAATATAACTGAAATATGTTGAAAACAGTGTTAAACACTATACAAACAAATACTAGCAAAATCTGACGCTCTGTTACGCCCCCATAAAGTTCAGTGCACAAAGGATTTACATGACTCCAACATGACTATCAAACAACAATTTAATTGATTACACCAGAGAAAATTTAATGAAAGTTTCAGAAACATTAGGAAACCCAAGTCAAATGTTATAACTACACAACTGAGAAATCAATATCTCTGCCCGATTGGGGACTCAAAATCAATCATTTCTATTGACCTATTTCAACCTTTCCAGACCACGCTGAAGTTGGGCAAAAAAACAGTCGGATATTCTTCTTCTCCAGACAATTTTAAACTGCACAACTTATCTTACTAAGGATCTATCCAGACAAATACCAATTTAGTTAACCCTTTTCTTTAACTCTTTCCATACCATAGATGACACCAGAAGCTTTTGTGGACAATGTAGATCAAGATCAGACTGCACAGAACGTGCAGTCTGATCTTGATCTACACTGTCCACTGCTTTATTCTAGATTATGACTGAACTGTCCCTTGATCTTGCAGCAGAACTTTTTTTGTAGTCTTTGAGGAAATGTAATTTATTTATTAGGTAATGAAAGAGTTAATGGACCTTAAAACAAAGCTTTTGAAATCATTTATATGGCATAAGTAGAATAAGCTGGTTTCCAGCATTTCTCCTTTCCCTCAATGTTTTCAACCAAGTCAAAGACAAATTGCATCATTAGTCACTGGTAACATTGTCTGCAAATGCTTTCAATATGGGGGGTAACTTTTCCATTTAGTTGTCTGGTAAAGAACTTAGCAAACAAAAAACCTTATCACTGCAAGAGTTAGAGGCACCATTGGGCCGATTTCGCAAGTAAACAAAACGAAGCAGTCTCTCAAGTAAAACAAAGCTGAATAGAAGAACCAGGCCTGAAAGCAGATTCTTTTCTCAGCCAACACCACTTGGTAAATCCATTTTTTTTCATTATAATCATGAGGATTAAACTCCTTTTTTTTTTTTTAAAGTTCAACATCAGGCAGAAGAGGTGCAAGTTGCCAGTGGCAGTACAGGATGGATGTTCCATGCAGTCTGACCTGATCTAAACTGTAAGCCATTTCAGTTAGATTAGGTCGATTGATTGAAGTTTTACGCCACTTTTAACCTAATTTCAGTCAAATCACGACATTTCACATATTCATGTATTTTTTCACCAGTACTAGGCTAGGGCTCTGAATTGTCTTACCAAAGGACACCTCCACACAATGCCCAGTGGATCCAGTGAGGCTCAAACTCTGGGTCTCGATGAAATGAGTCCTACACTTTAACAATGAGCTATGCAGGACCCAAATCGTGCTTGGTGCTCTAAACCTAATGTAATTTCATAAATTTAAAAATCTACGGCCCAACAGATAGAAATAAGCAAAAGAATAAGTTTCTGTAGCACATAAATAATTATTTCGCTGTGTAGTTGTATTCAGTTTTATACCTTCAGTATGTAGGGCTATGAATAGGTGTAATTGTGATTCACTACACAGATATCAGTTGACCTTGCCCTTCTCTCTGGGGCATCTCAAAAATGTCTCTCTGAAATCTGATTCACATTTTGTATTATGCATGGCTTGCTAACCACACAGCTTTGTTCTCACATTACACAAAATTTTGATTTTTATATAACCTCTCTTTTTTGGTAACAAGAGGTTAACTCTTTACTACACAATCCCAAATTTTTAACGACCCTTGGAAAGAAGCCTTTCGAAAACTTTGTGG
This sequence comes from Hippopus hippopus, assembly GCA_946811185.2. Taxonomy (NCBI): domain Eukaryota; kingdom Metazoa; phylum Mollusca; class Bivalvia; order Cardiida; family Cardiidae; genus Hippopus; species Hippopus hippopus. The sequence goes on from OX328103.1 coordinate 22,478,405, forward strand.
GAAAAGGAGAAAATGCTGGTAACCAGCACTTTCTCCTTTTCCCACTATTTTTTCGACCCTTTTAGAGTCAAGTTTCATAAATTAAGCCAGTTAAACTGTCGTTTGCAACAGCTCTGAATTTGGGTGAGTGCAAAAAATTGTCGAATAATGATAGTTTTGTCACTTTTGAAAGTGTTTACAGAAAACACTAGCCCAGTAACCTGTGGGTCAAATTTGCTTTGCACAAGGGCATAAAACACATAGTGGGAAACTGCTGGTTACCAACATTTTTGATTTTTTGAACCACATGCTGCATATGCTTTCAAGGCGTTTCTTCCTCCGGCTTCCACATACACAGAACCATTTGATTCAACTCTTTACTATACCTTTTTAGCCACCTTGAGGAAAATGGCTTTTAAAAACCATTGATGGAAAAGAAGAAAATGCTGGTAACCAGCATTTTTCTCCTTTTCCTGTTATTTTTCCTGTTCTTTTTCCATCCAACTATTTAATATGTCCTCTACAACATTTAATGCTTTCAGTTCAGAAGTATCTGAAGTTGTGTCTTTTGATATATGGTCAAGGTTAAGATTAATGCCATTAACCCTTTACCAAACAATCCCTGGTTTTTACGACTCTGAGATAGAAGCCTTCTGAAAACATTGTGGGAAAAGGAGAAAATGCTGGTAACCAGCATTTTCTCCTTTTCCCACAATGTTTTCTACTCTTCTAAAGTCAAGTTTCAATTTTTCAGTCACATTTATTTTGTCGTCTGCAAATGCTTTCGATTTGGGCAAGTCTAAAATTTTGTCGTTTGGTAGAGTTAAAAAAATGTGAAACTCACACTGCACTCCAGTATACATGTGGTTTAATAACTATAGCGCCAAACAGAAGAAATAACTCTTTTTACCAAACAACAAATTTTTGGACTGGACCAAAGGACTTTGCAGGCAACAAATTAAATGTGGCTCAAATGATGATCTCTGTCTTAGATAGGTTAGAAAACAGCAGGAAGTAGGATACATGTACCAGCATTTTCTCCTTTTCCAACAATGTTTTCAAAAGCCGCCTCTCTCGGGGATCTCTAAGTCGAGATTGTGTGGTAGAGGTTAAATACTTTCTATTGTTACCAACTTCTGTAGGAATATATTACAATGCTGATGGTCCAAGATGAGATAAAAGACGAACACCAGTCTTCTTTTGTCACCTTGCTTTTGCCTAGTGTGAGTCAAGATCAGACTGCAAAGAACATGCAGTCTGATCTTGAATCTACACCATCTGCTTAATTGTCTCGTATTTTAGCCAAAACAAGAAGTTTGACAAAGCAGCATTTGGGCTGATTTTCCAGAACTACATTCTTCACTAATTCACCCATTGAATCCTTTTCCAAATAGTACCGAGTTTTAACAGCCCTGACAGTGAAAGTTCAAGATTGTGGGAAAATGAAGAAAATGCTGGTAACCAGTATTTTCTCCTTTTCCCAAAATGCTTTCTGCTCTTTCCAATACAAATACCATTGTTGAACCAAATAAAAGTTGTTTGCAAATGCTCTCAAATTGGACAAATCAAAAATTGTGTCGTTTGGTAATGGGCTAACCCTTTACCAGGTATCCTATGTCCGACTCATCCGACCCGGGAAAATTCAGCATCGGACAAGTGACTTTTTCAATCTAGTTGTTCCCTGACAAGTAGAAAATAAGTGGAGAATTTTGAAACACGTATCTGTTGTACCATTATGCACTGAAATACAAATATTCACCAGTCATACAAAATGACATTTCAAATGATAAACAGCCATTTAAGATGATTCCTGATTTCTGGAAACCCAGATAAATACATTTGGTCTACCTTTGCGTTGACCGCATATGACTGGGTTGGTACAATATGCGGCTAGTTTTTTTATGCCAGTTTTTCTGCTTTGAAAAATATCTGAATACTTTCGAGATCATCATTATGGACATATAGGATCCGACATGAGTTGGTGTTTGAGATAAAATTTTAAAAAATGTTATTAAGCAAGCCTTTGGCGAGCTTAATAACTTTTTTTCTTGACGAGTTTAATAAAATTTTAATACAAATGCCAACAAATGTCAGATTCTTTTTATTACATAATGATATTTCACAAATTATAGATCAGAAGATGCAAAACCATCTATAGATGCACCCGTGGTAATATCCATAAAACCATTCACTTCAATGAAATATGTACAAAATGACATAAAAAATGACGTCTCGCAATTGTGATATTAAACCTGTACAAGATAAGAAAATTCGTAATGGGTATATTACACTGAAAACAAGGGAGGTTATGTGATAAAAAATATTTTCATTATTATAATTTTAGCACCGATCCAAAGATCTTTTATGACAATGACGCACATGTGAATAGTTTACCTTCTAATCTCATGGTACAGCTTCGATGCAAATGGTTGGTTGGTTGTATTGGGGTTTAACGCCACTTTAACAGCTAAGGTCATATCATGGCGGTCGGTGACGCACATGTGTTTCCTGGCTTTCTCACACCAGTACTAACACAACTTTCTTTCCAAAGCCACCGACTACTTTTCTCACATGCTTCAGCAGAGGTGGGAGGCGAAAATACGCCGGAAAGAGAGTTCGCCTCAACCGGGTATCGAACTCACAACCACCAGGTCATGAGTCCGACACGCTCACCACTGAGCCACCCGGGCGGGGCCGATGCAAATGGGCCGTCGTTTAGACATTATCTCCTCTGTCTGGATCTGTCTAAAACCGAAACGATTCAGCAATCAATTGATGCTTCAAATCGGAGAAAATGGATTGTGTTTTGATTAAATTTTTGAACCCAACGGAATGGGAGAAGTCTGAGACCTGGAAAGCATCCGGCAGCTCCAAACATAAAGAAATATGACAAAAAAAAAAAGACAGTATGTTTTTAATGGGGCGTGGTTGAAAGATTCCCATGGTTGAATGCCATTCAAAACTTTTGTTTGGGACAAGTAAGCGGCACTTGCACCACAAGTGGATTTCCACATCCCTGCCTTTACCATAAAATCTCGAGTTTTAACCACCCTAAAAGGGCAGGTTTTTGAAAACATTGTTGGCACAAAGAGAAAATGCTGGTAGCCAGCATTTTCTCCTTTTCCCACGTTGTTTTCTACCTTTTCAAAAACGAAAAAAAAAATCATTGAACTTATTTGACTAACATTTATCTGTCATCTGCAAATGCTTTGAAATTGGACTAGTCTAAACTTTTGTCGTTAGGTAAAGGGTTAATTATTAATTTGCATGTATGAAATGTTGTTAGTTATGGGTAAGTACAGCTAACAGAGCATATTGTGTAAATAATATTTATAAAAAGCTGAATGTCACATTGATGACAGTTTAATAGCTAAAACTCCTACTCAGACTTCTTAGAACAAGAAGTTTTACATTGTACTTTTGTGGCCAATGAACAAGCAGCTTCTCTTCAAGCTTTACCACATAATCCCGAATTTTAACAACTCTCAGGAAGAAGGCTTTAGAAAACATTGTGGGAAAAGGAGAAAATGCTGGTTACCTGCATTTTCTCCTTTTCCCACAATGTTTTCTACCCTGTTTGTTTGTATTGAAGTTTAAAGCTGTTTTAACAGCTTAGGTCATATCACGGTAGTCAGTAGTGCACCTAAGCATCTGTTTCCTGGCTTTCTCATACTATAACTGACAACTTTCTATCAAAGTCACTGACTACTTTTTCTCACATGCGTTAGTGGTGAGAGGTGTAAAATAGACAGGAAGAAAGTTTGCCACAAACAGGTATCAAACCTGCAACCACCAGGTCAAGAGTCTCTATAAAAGGACAATGCCATGTTTTGAAGATCATTTTGAATTGTCATCTTATGCTTTCAACTTGGGCAAGGCTGAAATTTTTGTCGTCTGGTAAAGAGTTAAAATCAATATTTGTCACATGATTTTACTAAAAATGTTCACTGAAGATAAAATAATGATGCATTTGAATAAATTATAATCAATAAGCAAGTTTTCAAAGAGAACACTGTGTGTTTCATCGGTGACTCTCCTATGGGCTACCAATTAATGAAATGGACTCTTCCATTTCAGTCAACCATAAATTTTACCACAAAACAAGTTCCACACTCATCCAAATTCAAAGTATATGCAGACAGTTTTTCAACCATTTACCAAACAGAGTTTTAATGACTCTGAGGAAGAGGGCTTTGATAAACATTGTGGGGAAAGAGAAAATACTGGCAAACAACATTTTCTCCCCTTTACAGAATGTTTTTTATCCTTTCAAAGAGAAATCTCATTATCTGAACCAAACTATCTACAAAACACCCAGACAAACCAGACCAAAAATTAAGTTCTTAACCCTTTACACATGGCATGATTTTAGACTGATCTCTACTGAAAGCATTTTCAGTCGAAAACTTTAAATGTTACAAAACAGTTGAAGAAAAAGAAAATGTTGGAATTTTTTCTCTGATGTGGTAGAAAACATGGTTTTACCAGCATTTTGTCCTTTTCCCACCATGTTTTCAAAAGCCTTCTTTCCCAGCATCGTTGAAACTCGGGATTGTTTGGTAAAGGGTTAATTCTGTGCTGTCTACACTTGATTTCACCCCTGCATACTAGGAACATCAGAGATAATAAGACTTTTTTAGTGTAGATCAAGATCAGACCGCAGAAAATCAGAAATGAGCCTGCCATCTTACATTGTATGTACATTGCCCAACATTTTTTATGCATTATTCTGCATTGTATATGCAATATTCAGGTCTCTCCTTTGGAAGTGAACATGTTCATTCCAATTTAGCAGTTTAAAGCACTTGAAAATGAAACTTGATACAAGCATCCTGTCTTGTTATAAAAGATTTATAGTCAATGTGTAATATAAATCAGTTGTTTGACTGTTATTTCTGGAAATTATTACAACATAACAAGAAAGATCCCTATTTACTTCCCATACAAGAGGGCCATGAGGAAATCATGGCCTCTACAGATTTGTCCCAGTGACCTACTTTTTTACCAAAATGTGACCTATTTTAAAACTCACCTGAGATATATTGACAAACACTATGGCCACCTTTCATGAGTACTGGACTCAAAATGTGGACTACAGAATATACACAAGGTTTGTTCATAGATTTGTTCCAGTGGCCTACTTTTTGACCCAACATGACCTAATTTCAATCTTGTCCAAAGTACCATCAAGACAAACACTGACCAATTTTCATCAACATTGGACAATAAATGAGCCCTCTAAATTGTACAAAGGGCTTTTGTAAGGTTTGTCCCATTGACCTACTTTTTAACCTGATAGGCCCCATTTTCAAGCTCCTACAAGATATCAGAAAGACAAACATATTAATAACCGAATTTTATGGTTATTGGATAGAAAATGTGGCCTCTAGTGTACACATGGGTGACCTTGACTAGCAACAATAAGTTAAGGAAATAGCAGATGCACAACAGCCCATCTGGATAACTTTGTGCTCAGCTGGGCTCAACCCTTTACCAGTTATCCCGTAGTTTAACAATGCTGGGGCTGAAGTTACCAACATTTTCTCCTGTTCCCCCAACATTTTCAAAGGCTTTCTTTGTCAGGTCATTAAAACTTGGGATCCTGTGGAAACGAGTGAAGGAGGTTTAAAGTTGAAGCACAGGAAAATATTTCAAATGATGAGTAATATGGAAAACCTTTTCGAAAAGTGAGTAATTGCGTGTATAGCAAGAAATGAGAAAATGCTGGTTACCAGCCAATATTAAGGACCTACAGTTTCTTTGTTCCCTTCACCACCTATGACAGGAAAAAAATCAGAGCCCTGTGCAAAGGTTTTCCATTGCACATAAATCCCTAGTCAGTACAGAACAGGAAACCCATAAATAATTTGAAAGGATATATTTATTCCACTAAGAGTGCAGGTCAAGTTTCATTACTGCATTTAATCCTTACAGCTCTTGGCCCAGTTTAAGTTGCTTTTATGGAGAATGTTGGTTGATTGATTGATTTATTGATTGTATGGTGTTTAATGCCGTTTTCAACATTATTTCAGTTGTATCGTGGGGGCTAGTTAACTTATCCATGCTTTCCTGGACTTTTTACCAGTAATTCACACAATATTCTTCCCATGCCATTGGCTGCTTTCTCACACATAACCATCAAAACAATGAGCAATGGTGAGAGAGGAAAGAACCCTGTCACAATGAATATCATCAATCCTCTGAATGAAATTTGTCTAGCTGGGGATTGCAACCTAGTATGTCCTGTTCTCAAGTCTTGTGCACTACTGACTGCGCTACCGAGGCTCGCCTGTGGACAATGTTGATCAAAATTAGCCTGCACAATACCAGCAGTCTGAATAGTGCGAATCTATACTGTCCACCACTTTGTTACATATTTTGACCAAAACCACCTTAATGCAAATTTAAGTCTCATGTTTTTCAGTCAAAATGGAGGCACCCAGATAAACTATTTGTACAATCTCATACTTGTTCTACCAAACATGTTTCACAAAATGTCAAGTTGTGCTGGTTTAAGATCAGTCTGTACCTTGACTCCAAACCTAACCCAAGTTCCTGATTTCTTCGAGAATGGTACCTGAAGTACACCAAGGGATATCTGATCTCTATATTAGCAATGGCCAAAGACCAAGATCAGCACATTTCTTTGTGCAGTCTAATCTTTCTCTGCCCTCAGAGATACCCAATTACAATGAAATTTTCCTATTAACTCTTCACTAAATGACAGTATTCTAGACTAGTTCAAATCAAAAGCTTCTGTAGACAACAAAATAAATTTGACCAAAAGTTAGAATTTGTTTTGAGAAGTGTATAAAACTTTGTGGTTACCAGCATTTTCTCCTTTTCCCACAATGTTTTCCAAAGCCCTTTTTATTTGAGTCATTAAAACACAGGATTGTGTGGTAAAGAATTAAAGCTTAATTGTCTGGATTTAGTTTCAACTTCTTCCCAGGTTTAGACTCAATGTTGCTAAATGTTCATCGGGGAAAAAACTCAATGTGCCTTGTATCTTTAAACATTATTCAAATTGTGTAGTGTCGGTGTTGATCTGCATATTGGGCTAAGAAAATGGTTTTCTTGATTTCCTTGCAGTCTGCAAACTGCATAATAATATGCCAGTGTGAATTTTGGACCTGTCCATGTCAAAAGCATATAAAGTTGACAAATGCGAAGTAGCTAAATGAAATCAGCAATTTTCCTTCAACACATTGTTTTGTATCTTAGGAAAGATAAATCCCATCTTTTGAGCCACATTTAATTTGCGTTTTAATTTTTTATGTTAAATGCTCATATTACAAAAAAGTGCTGTATTTTTTTCCTCAGGTAAAAAGTCAAACCTTAAAACACCTTTCATGACTATAGTTGCCTTTGCGGCCAGCAAATATTAAGGTCAGACTGCACAAAAGATGCAGTCACATCTTAAGCTAAATCTATAAAGACAAAAGCAACTATGAAATTGCAATTATTTGGATCAACTGAAAATGACTGCTGAATTTATTCTGCGCTCTAAGGGTGAAAAGAAATCTGACATAAAGAAAATGAATTATGACATGATGAAAATGAATTATGTCAAAACATATATCAGTTCAACCCATTGCTTAACCCTTTCCCAAACAACACATTTCTAACCCTTCCGAAATAAAAGGATCTGTTGACAGAAAATTCGAAAGTGCTACAAATTACCTTCAGTTTTTTGACAGGGTAGGAAATACTGTTGCAAAAGAAGGAAATGCTGGTTACCAGGATTTTCTCCTTTTCCCACAATGTTTTCAAAAGGCCTCTTCCTCAGGGTCATAAAACCACTGGATGGTTTGGTATAGGTTTAATTCAAGCCCTATATCTCTTTACCACAGGACAAAATTTTAGACTCTCCCAAAGTGAAAGCATCAATTTTGCAGAATGACAAAATTTAGTCAAGTATAGTTTAAATGATGATATTTGTCTGTGAAAGGATAGAAAATGTTACAGGAAAAAGAGAAAATGCTGGTTAACAGCATCTTCTCCTTTCCTCACAATGTTTTCAAAAGCCTTCTTTCTCAGGGTTGTTAAAAACTCGGGATTGTGTGGTAAAGGGTCATGTTACTGCTGCTATAAAATTGCTGGAAACAAGTTCCTTCTATACTAAGTCTTATTGTGTTTTCCATTTAGTTTTCTATACAAACTATAATACAGTTCTGATCTTTTTTACAAACTGGTGAGGTAACTGAAATGAATGAGGGATAATGTATGTTAAATCTTTACCAGATGGTAAAATTTTAGACTCATCCATAGCGAAAGTATTCAGTTGCAGACAAGGCATCCAAATGTCGCTCTACAGATAGCTATGTCTTGTGAAGGGTAGAAATCATTGAGGAAAAAGGAGAAAATGCTTGTTAGTTGTTACTGCCAATCCTTTCACTTCCCCCATTTTTTTTTTTCAAAGGCCTTTCCCCTGGCTGTTTACAAATAAGGAGATTTTGGTACAGTGTTAGCTTTAAGAATATCAAGACATAAAGGGTAACTGTCCTCTTATGCAAAACATCTGAGCCAAAACAATGACACAACATGACGAATATACAGTACAAGGTCATTTATGCCACTAACTTCGATGTAAATTGTCTGCTGTTCTTGACATTATCAAAGTTTAATTTAACTTTGTAAGCAAGCCTTAACCCTTTCCAAAATGACAAAATTGTCGACTTACCGAAGTTAAAAGCATTTTGTGGACAACAAAGGAACATGTGGCTCAAAGGATGGATTTGTTTCTGAAATGGAAGAAGAAAGTGTACAGAAACTTGAGAAAATGCTGGTTCTCAAAAGGCTAATTTTATGCGGGATGTTTGGTAAAGCCATAATAATGCTAGACTCCTTCTCAACTAAATTTCAGTTGATCACATCATACCATATTCTTTTATCAAAAAAAAAATCGGTCTTTAAATGACCCCGAGGAAGTAGCCTTTAGCAATCAACCTTGAACAGGGGAAAATGCTGGTAACCAGCATTACTTTTTCCAGTGTTTTTCACACTTGTAACTCCAACAAACAGCACAATTTATGACTTTTCCAAATTGAAGGCATTTGCAGACAACAATTTAGATGTGCCTGCGAAAGATGGAACTTGTCTTTGAAATGACATCAAAATAATGCTCTGGGAAGAGGAAAAAAATTTGATAAACAGCATTTTCCTCTTTTTTCGGACAGTATTTTCAGAAGCCTTCTTTCCCAAGGTCCTCAAAACTGAGAATTCTTTGGTAGCTGGTTTTCTTCATTTCAAATGTTTTCTACCCTTCCAAAAAAACAAATTTTGATTATTGAGTTACACATATTTTATCATCTGCAAATGCTTTCAATTTGGACAAGTCTCATAGGTTGTTATTTGGTAAATTTAATGAGTTTATCAACTCTATCTCCTGAGACAGATTAACACTTTACCACATGACAAAACTTTACACTAGTCCAAATTCAAAGCATTTGCAGACGACAGTTTGAATGTGGCTCAACTGATTGAATATGTCTTTAACAGGGTATAAAAACATTGTGAGAAATGGAGAAAATGCTGGTTACCAGCATTTTTTCCTTTTCTCATTGTTTTTAAAAGGAATCTTTCTCGGGCTTGTTCAAACTTGGGATTGTGTGGTACAGGGTTAAAACAATTGGAACAGAAAAATAAACATAAACAAGGAAGAATCAGTATCATGAATACAGGAGAAAATGTTTCTGACATACAGAAAAGTACTTTTTGTGGCAAAAGGAAAACAACAAAATAACAAGTAATTGCTCCGAATGTCCCAATGACTTTGAACTGGTCAACTGCAGAACTAGTAAGAGCAACACATGCAGGTAAACGGCTGCAGTTGCTGTTTATGCATAAAAAAAAAAATCCTGTTGAACAAGGGACATAACTATATCAAAAACATTTTAAGAGTTACCTGCCCTATTGCTTTCAAATTCCCTTTTGACAGACAGATAATCTTCAATAAAATGACAGTGATACAAGAAAATGTCAAACTTTTTGCACAAAGCTGACAAAGACAACCATGACAACACCTCCACATTTTCTTCGAAGGGCCCATCTAAAAATTTACACCTGTTAATATCTGTTTTTGAAGAACTTGATTTAGGACCTTGTTTCTGCCAATAAATAATTCATCCTAGAAATAAAGATTTATGATTTATCTGTACAAATAACATTCTTTAAATTCTCAGTTATCCTTATCAGATTTCACTTCTATTCAGATAGTTGAGAATCTTATATTCGTTCTCTGAAGGTATTTCTCCCTAACCTTTCACCAAACAATCCCAAGTTTAATGATCCGGAGGAAAAAGACTTCAAAATACTAAGGGGAGGAGAAGAAAATGCTGGAAGCCAGCATTTTCTCCTTTTCCCATAATGTTTTCTACCCTAATCCAAATCCTATCAGTTAATTACCAAATTAATTTAGTGTGTGAAACTGCTTTCAATCTAAGTCTGTCAAACATTATGTAATCAGGAAGGGGGTAAAATCTTTACCAATCCACAAAACTTTGGGCTTTAAGTTTAGAGCATTAAATTTTGTAGGCCAAAAGCGAAATGTGATTTAAACAGTGAAATTTGTTATTGAAAGGGCAACAAACACTTTCACAAGAAAATCAATCTGAGAAAAGTAGAAATTTTAAGACTTGTGAAATTGACAGCATTTTGCAAACAAAAAAGGTAGTGTGGCTCAAACAAAGAAATTTCTTCTTAAATTTGTTATAACATGGAATTGTGAGGTATAGAGTTAACCACAAGATTATGCAGTAACGGGGTAAGTACAAGGAAAAATCCCTAATCTGGGATAGTGCATAGATATGATTCACAGTGCAACATTACAATGCAAATGCTAGATTAATTAATACAAGTGAAACATCATTAGCATTATGCCAAAGGCAGACATCATTGCTCAAAATAAGCGGTTTCTCCTTTTGTCACAATGTTTTCTGAAGTTATCAGCAGTTGAGATGTTTCACCCATTGCCACATGGAACAAATTTTTGTTCCGACAACTTTGAAAATATCTGCCGATAACATACATTGACAAGAGCACCGCATGTGGGTGCCAACACTCAGCTGAAAGTGTTTGATTTTCAGTGAAAATTCTGATGTGAAAAAGCGGCATAACTGTGTCAAAACTATTTATATGGTTATCTCCCCGTTGTATGAATTCCCCTTTTGATAGTTAATAACTTGTCCAAGTTTGAAGTAAACACTTTTTGTAATAACAGAGATATTACAAATTGTCAGTTTTCGCATGACGCAGACAACACCAGGAACATGAAAATAACTCATCATTTTCTTCGAAAACAGCCCAGCTAATGAATAATCAACATGAATTTGTAGAAACAATGCCACAAAGGAAAAAAGCTCCCTACATGAATAGTATTGCCTTTTTCCACAATGTTTAAATTTGTCTGCTGCAAGATTACTAAGCTTTGTCTTCAGGAAGTAACATGTTAACCTTTTCCCTCGAGACAAAATTTTAGAATCAACCAAATTGAAAGCATTGTGCAGACGATAAAGTAAATGTAAATCACACTATGACTTCTCTTGTTGATAGGGTAGAAAACATTGTGGGAAAAGGAGAAAATGCTGGTTACCAGCATTCTCTCCTTTTCCCACCATATTTTCAAAAGCCTTCTTTCTTCAGGGCCGTAAAAACTCGGGAATGTGTAGTAACAATTGTGTTCAATGAGGTAGAGGTATAAGATCAAAATGGAACAGGGTATTAACAAGGTATTAAATCATTCCCTTTCAGGCCAATGAAATATTTTCCCTTTCATACATAAATAAGGCAAGATCAGAGGTTCATATAACAAGAGGGTTATGCTCCCTTCTAAAGAATGAAGTCTTCATTAACCTTTTAACAGACATTCCTGTGTTTTAATGACCATGAAGAAGCCTTTTGAAAACATTGTGGGAAAAGGAGAAAATGCTGATAACCAGCATTTTCTCCTTTTCCCACAATGTTTTCTACCCTTTTGGAAACAAATCTAAATTTTTGAGTCTCATTTCTTTTTGTCATCTGTAATTGTTTTCAATTTTGACAAGTCTAATGACTTGAAGATTATGCTGTGAGCACTCAAAGGAAACCTCTCATCCCCTTACCCCCCAAAAAAACACACTCCCACCTACATAATCCATTAGCCTCATTCATACTGTTCATTTTTTCATTCTAAATAAGACTTAACATTACTCCTATTTATAGCAAAAACACAAGTTCATGGCAAATATTTCACAAGAGCACCACATGTGGTTACAACGCTCGCTTACAGTTGCTTGATTTTCAGTGGAAATTCTAAACTGAAAAACCTACCCTTGTTGTACGGGTTCCCCTTTTGATCATTAGCAACTTATCCAAGTTTGAAGTAAATGTCATCAGTAATAACAGAGATAATATAAAATGACAAAAGTTTGACAAAGACAATGCCAGGGCTATGACATTATCTCCATGTTTCCTTCAAAAAAAGCCAAGCTAAAATCAGAACCTCTATTTTCATGTCAATCTGAACCTGAAAAACTGAAAGGTACCTTTTGGTCAACGTTTTACACCCACGTGTTGCAGGTTCCAAAGAATCCACTTGTCCGCTTGTATTTACGAGTAAGAAATGGATGAGGACGAGTGAAATATCAGTCATGGTCATCCGGCAGGACGAGTGGTGAATAGGAAATAGTAAACAAGGTTTTCAGATGAATATTCAATTTACTGGAGACAAAAACGGCTATTCCATTATTGAATAAGCGAATTAAGGGTATTCTGGAAATCAAATACTGAAACAGGACATAAAACGTGCTAGTCCCCGCTCCAAATAAAGACCGGTTTGAAGTCAGCCTAAAGATATAACCCGGGACCTTTCATTGCAAACAAGAATGCTTTAATATGCTTCGGGTAGATCTAATGCAATACGAGCGACTTTGCTAATGTTAAAACGAACAATATTAACATTAATGCAAAAACTTTCTGGAAACCAGTTCGAAAAACTGTGTTGTTTTGGCTTTATTTATTTCTTTAACTTGACCAGATAAACGGTACCGGTTATTGAAACCTGGTATTTAAGGTACGTTGCTAAGGGAGACAATTCAATTAGCGCTGTCCGTTTCATCTGAAGAAGAAAAAAAAATGTCAGAGTCCAATATTAGAAGGGTTTTTCCTAGTCGGAAGAGTGAGGATCAAAGCAGGGCAAGTGTTTTTTCAAAGGCACTTGTCCTACAGGACGAGTGCCTTTTCTGGCAATTTTTGGACCCTGTGTTGATAGATATACTTAAAGGCTTTTTTTGTATGAATATCTGACAAAATACAGCACTCGGAGTTCTTTGCAGTATGAATTCTGTAGCACATAATCCCGAGTTTTTAACAACCCTGAGGAAAAAATCTTACGAAAACCTTGTAGAAAACGGAGAAAATGCTGGTTCTCTTATTCTCCAAGGTTTTCCAAGCTTTCACTGACAATTACCACCATTTCAGCCAAATTTAATATCATCATTCTATTCTGCAAATGCTTAAAAATTTGGACCAGTCTAAAATTTTGTCATTGGGTTAAGAGTAAACAGCGTCTACAAAAACAAAAAAAAGTTGTGACAAGCACTCGAAAAGTCAATTCTGTATCATACTTGCAGACAAAATAATTTAATGCTAGTATGAAATTTTGATCATAAATATTGTACAACTTTTCTTTCAAAAGGGTATAAAGCTATACTGAAATAGAACATGATGTGAAAAAACCGAGATATTGTTTGGAAAAAGGCTAATTCCCCCCTTTCTCTATGACACAGCCTGCCCTATTCATATTTCAAAAAGGAAGGATTAACCCTTCAGTCACTTGCTAAAATGAAATGTGGGATCTCTTAGCTCTACCTAATAATAAAATTTTTGACTTGTGTGAATCAAAAGCATTTGCAGATGGCATGATTATGAAATAAGTCTAAACTTATCAAACTTTCCCCTGAAAGGTTAGAAAACTTTGTGGGAAGAGGAGAAAATGCTGGTAACCAGCATTTTCTCCTTATCCCACAATGTTTTTCAAAAGGATCTTCCCTCAGAGTCACTTTCAGAATGTTTGGTACTGGGTTAAGTAGTAAAAAGCCATATTCAGCACATTGTGGCAATTTCAAGGCTGTTTTGACTTTAATGCCTAAAAATTTATCAGATAATGTAGATCCAAATTCATATTTCTTGTTTAGGTTCATATTTCTTGTTCAACGAAGTCTGGTCTTGATCTACAGTACAGAGTAAAAGTAGTTCAAAATGTCCTTGGTATCGTAAGTGCTGTCTTCACACCAAACCATTATTTTAGACAGGTCCAAAATCACAAGTATGCACAGACAACAAAAAGATTACCATTTTCTTCTCGGAAGGGTAGCAAACATTGTAGGACAAAGAGAAATATGCTGGTTACCATCATTTTCTGCTTTTCCCACAATGTTTTCAGAAAGCCTTCCTCCTCAGGGTCGTTAAAACTGGGGAGTGTTTGGCAAAGGATTGAGGACTTGATATCTTGTGTAAAGCAGCTTGTTTGTTCAGTGGATTTATTTTTGGATCAATATGGGTCAACACATTCAATACACTTTGCTGTATGCCTGCTATCTGACTGTGGGAAAGGAAAACCTGTATTAAATGTATCCCTTTACTAGACATAAAACCTTAACTCCATATAGAAGAGCAACATTTTCGACTAATCTAAATTAACTCTTTATCAAATAGTAAGATTTTTAACTAATCAAAATTAAAAGCATTTTACAGAAGACAAATGTGACTTGAATGATTGTACTTTGTCTAAGGAAGTGTGGAAAACCTTGTGGAAAAAGGAGAAAATGCTGGTAACCATCATTTTCTCCTTTTCCTACACGGTTTTCAAAAGACTGTTTTCCTCAGGAAAACTCGATATTGTGTAGTAAAGAGTTGAATTGATGGCACCTGCAGACGATAAATTACAAGTGACCAGAATGTTGAAATTCGAAGTAGAAGAAAACATTGTGGGAATAGGAGAAAATTCTGGTTAACATGTTTTAAGTTTGCTTCCCCCTCAGGATCTCCAAAACATGACTGTGATCATCAATCATTTTGTTAAAAGATTTATAGTGTATTTACTTTCCTGATCTCTACAAAATTCAAAATACATTTAATGTATTAAAAAACAAAAACAACAGGAAATTATTTACCAATCAACTAAAGGAAATCATTGTCTATTTTCATACCATCCAACTGAACAATAATTATTATTGCTACAGAGTAATTTCTCCCATACAAAGCCTGTAATTAACGCTTTACAGAACAATCCCATGTTTTAATGAACCTGGGTCCGTATTCACCAACCTTCCTTAAGAATGATTTTAGTCTTATCCTCAAACTTTCTAAATTTGAAAGTAACACAACTTTCAGACGTGTTACTTTCAAATTAAGAAATCTTGGAAAATAAGACTACAGTGTTTCTCCCAGCATCAAATTTTTGAGGGTCAATTGTGACCCATATTCCAAATTTTTGGGGGTCATACAAAAATCTTGAGGGTCACCTTTATAAATGCCTTTTTAAAGCTACTTAAACTCGCCTTTAGGGACCTTTCCCTGTGACTCGGCCGACTTGGAACTGAAACTATTTTTCTTAGTCTGACAAGACCCGGATATTTGTTGCATTTGTTGATTTTTCATTTTTTTTCACGTTTTCGTGGTGTTTACTTGTGGAAGGGACAAGAAAACAGTCTGCAAGTCCTTTCTGTTTTTCTTTTTCAGTTCATTTGCTATTCTATTTCTGAAAGCATCTGGAATAGACAGACCATACACGTTTAAAACGGGGCGACAAATTGACCTTCCTATAGTTATTCCGTAATTATCACTAAACAAGGGCTTCAAATGTGTGACTGTGTCAGAGAGAAGCCAGTTGGTAGCAATCCATGTTTTAATTCTTTTTTGTGCAGTTCTGGCAGATATTTATCAATAAATAATAAAAAAAATCCGGTTTCAGACACTGGGCACCGTATCATAAACTCTCAGTATAAAACAATCATGGCGTACGAAATCTTTCTCCGTGTATGAACCTTATTTTGCCCCTTAGTATTTCGGCTGAACATCACAGTATGCATTATAAACTGTTGTTTTGACTGAACTTATATTTTTTTGGTTTGGTTCAGAAAAGACGCATACGACGAATTTTAGTGCGTCAGCTAAGAAATCATTGCGTCAAAAACGCAAGAAACGCTCTCTGGGAGAAACACTGAGACTATGAATGTTCTTTGAAATGTTTGGTGAATACTGACAATGGTGGAGAGGGCCTTTGGTAACCTTTGGAAAACCAGCACTTTGTCCTTTTTCTCACAATGATTTCTACCCTTTGAAAGACATTTTCATATTTCGAGTAACGTTAAATTTGTTCTCTGCCCATGCTTTGGACCAGCCTAAAATTTTGCTGTGTGCGAAAGAGTTAACCCTTTACCACACAAACCCGACTTTTAACGACCTTGATGGAGAGGCTTTTTGAAAACATTGTGGGAAAAGGAGAAAATGCTGGTAACCAGCATTTTCTCCTTTTCCCACAATGTTTTCTTTCCTATCAATGACCAACTTTTATGTTTTAAGTTACAGTTAATTTGTCACCTGCATCATGCTTTTATTGCGGGCAAAGCTGAAATTTTGTCATGTGGTAAAGGGTTAACTCTATCCAGAATAATTCCTTGACTATAGAATCCCCAGCAAAAACCATCGTAAGAAAGAGGCTTTTTAAATACATTGTGTGAAAAGGAAAAAATGCTGGTGACCAGCATTTTATATAATTCCAATAATGTTTTCTACTCTTTCAGTCAAAAATTCCATCCTTTGAACCTTATCTAATCTGTTGTCTGCAAATGCTTTCAATTTGGACAAGTCTAAAATTTTGCCATGTGATTAAGACTTTCAACCTGGTGAAGAAGGCCTTGTAAAAGTATTACAATTTCCACTATGTTTTCTACCTTATCAAAGTGAAAGCCTTCCAACCTCCGCTGTAATGTTATTTGTAAGTAAGCAAGTGTTTTCAATTTAAATGAATTTAGAATCTTGTTGTCTTCACTCTTTAGCACACAATCCCGAAGTTTAACAACCCTAAGAAAGAAGCCTTCTGAAAACATTGTGGGAAAAAGAGAAAATGCTGGAAACCAGCATTTTTTTCCTTTTCCTACAATGTTTCTACCCATCCCAAAACTAATTTCAATTTTTGAGTCACACGTTTTGACGTCTGCAAATGCTTTCAATTTGGTCTAGTCTAAAATTTTGTCGTTTGGTAAAGAGTTAACAGCATTATCTTGACTTTCATGCATCAAACCAGATGCTATTTGCCCAGAACAAACTGTTGTTTATCTCCCATAACTGCTGTTTTTATGACATATCAACTTATTTCTCAAACAATCCATTTACCCTTCTGCAGATGGTATGCAGCAGTTTCTCCTTTTCCCACAATATAATGCTGTCTTTCTACAAATTCTAGACAAATTCCATCAATTGATCAACATTTTACTTCTTGTCTGCCCATTACCAAAAAAACCCAAGTTTCAACGACCGTATTTGATTTTTATTCGAGTTAAATGCAGTTTTAACAGCTTAGGTCAACTCACAGCTGTAAGTGCACCTACAGATGCATTTCCTGTCTTTCTCACGCCAGTACTGACACAACTTTCTTTGCAAGTCGCTGACTACTTTTCTCACATGCAAACGAGGTGAGAGGCAAAAAAATCGCCACAAAGAAAGTTTGCCTCAACTGGGTATCAAACCCAAGACCACCAGGTCATGAGTCAGATAAGCTAAACCACTGAGCTATGGGGGAGGGGGGTTTAACCACCGGTAAAGAAATCTTTTGATAACATTGTGGAAAAAGAAGAACATGTCAGTAACAAGCATTTTCACTTTTTCTGACATTGCTTTCCACCCGTCCAAAAATAAATTACAATTTCTGAATCAGATTATGTCGTCTGCAAATGCTTTTAATTTAGACAAGTAGAAAAATTGCGCAGTTTGGTAATGAGTTATCTGTCAATAAAACAAAGTGAGAACCATGTAACTGTGGTGTTTCTGTTTAGATATCTAACAAAGGTCAAGAAATGTAGAACAAAGATCAAGTAGCAGGATCTTTGTAGTCTGATCTCTATCAACTCTACCCCAAAAGGCTTTAATCCTTTACCACACAATCTCGAGTTTTAACGACTCTAAGATAGGCTTTTGAAAACATGGTGGGAAAAGGAGAAAATGCTGGTAACCAGCATTTTCTCCTTTTCCCACAATGTTTTCTTTCCTTCCAAAAATGAATTTCAATTTTTGTGAGGTATTGTTTTCGTAGTCTGCAAATGCTTTGAACTTGGACAATTCTAAAACATTATCGTTTGGTAAAGAGTTAATAGGCATGCAAACTGAGCATCCCAAGATTCATGTTGTTTATGCATAACCAGTGACCAGAAGAGAGAGCATTCTACATGTATGCCAATTCAAGTAACCTTGCACTTCACTTAATATCCTATTGCACGCCCTTTTGACACAGTCTTCCGTGTGTGCAAATTTAACCCTCTACCAAACCAATACCTACTTTAACTCTTTGATTACTGGATAAGTAAATTGCATTACCTCAAAGGCTACAAATACAGCTTGGCTGCAAGATCAAGACATAGTTCAGTAATAATCCAGAATAGAGTAATAGACAGTGTAGATCAGAGATCAGACTGCACCTTCTGTGTAGTCTGCACTTGATCTACAATGTCCACAAAAGCTTCTAGTGTTGTCTATGGTATGGAAAGAGTTAATGACCCTGGGGAGGCAGGCTTCTGAAAACAGAGAGAAAAGGAAAAAATGCTGATTGCAAGAATTTTCTGCTTTTTCCACATTGTTTCTCATCTTCTCAAAGACAGTGAAATCATTCAAAGCACATTTACAATGTCTTCTACTGCTTTTTAGGTAAGTCTAAAATTTTGATAACTGCTCCAATCACTAAATTTGCACTGTAATTGGATCACAAAAACAAGTATTACCACAATGGCAGTAAGATGTCAAAAGCATTTTGCAGAAGATGAGAAATATGGAACAGTAATGATGGGTTATTTGTTTTTTTTTAAAGGTAGAAAACATTGTCGGAAGAGGAGAAAATGCTGGTTATCAGCATTTTCTCCTTTTCCTACAATATTTTCAAAAGCCATCTTTCTCAAGGTTGTTTAAACTAGAGATTATGTGGTAATGGGTTAAAATGTACAATACCATATAGCAGGATCTTTTTTGCGTGAAATGAAAACCAATTACTGTAGGACAAGGAGCAACTGCTTGGTAAGAAAAAGAAATTGTTTCTCTTTTCCACAATGAAAAATGTAAAAATCTATCACACACAGAAGCCTACAAAGGCATGACTATAAAAGGAGTTAAAGTGAAAAAGGGTTATAATAAATCTTTTGTGGAAATGTTGAAAAAAAAAAAATTAATGTACCTGAAAAACATGCCAAACAATCTTTTGAGTAAAATGCAGAGGTAATATTTGTTTTGGGCGTGAACCAAGTTTGCTTGAAGATCGTCAAAATAACTCAAGGTTGGCATATTGTAATAGTTAATATCAGTACGGGTTTGTTAAATTCAGAAATGCATTTAACTCTTACATCAGTTACAAAGTATTTGCAAACAACATATTAAATGTGGCTTACATCCTACAATTTGTTTTGAAAGAGTAGAAAATGTCAGAAAGAGAGAAAATGCTAGTAGCCACCATTCAATAAACTCAATTATCTTATAAGCTACAATCAACAATTACCTTATTACCATCTACACATGTACAGATGATTTCTCATTGTTTCAGAGAAGCACCTTTGTAACATATTAAGATCACTAGCTCAAAATGAGCAGTTTCATCTTTTTTCCTGATTATTAAAAGAAAAATCCTTACAAAGAGAAAAATGCTGTCAATATAAGAGAGACTATAGAATGGTTCAAAATTTTGTCAGCTGTGTAAACATAGGTAAATAACCAATATATAATTATGGTGTAAGGGATAAATACATATTATATTGGAATCTTTGATTGAGCGGGAAACATCACAACAGTGATTTCCTTGATGGCAGCCAGAAAATGAAATAAATGTATTTTCTATCAGCTGTAATCTATGCAACCTTGCAACTGTCAGGGGCAACATTTGGCATAAAGATATAGGAATGATTATAGTTTGATAAAATAAAGGTAAAATGGGATAAAATGTGGCTCAAAACAAATTTAAGTGTATCCTTTAAGCTATTTCGGGTATTAAAGGCAAAAAGCTTCCAGCACTAAACAACCCATGCAGATGCTTTCAGTCTAGAATTGGGCCCCAAATAATTGCACTTTCAAGTTTCCTATCATCCCAAATTACTCAGTAAAGTAGACATTGTAGATGAGGAAGCTGCAGCTCTTGAAACAAACACTGCTCCTCAGGCAGAAATCTGCGACCTGTTCTGTAAACAAGCACCTCCTTCTCTTAAACAGGCACTCATTTTCATCTGCTATGGAAGAAAACACAAGTTACCTCCTGTTCCTGAGACAACTACTCATTACCTCCTCTTCTCATTACACTGTCCTTGAAACAATTACTCATTACCCCATGTTCTAGAAACAATTACTCATTACCTCTCATTCTTAAAACAATTACTCATTACCTCCTTCTCTTGAAACAATTACTCATAACCAACTGTTCTTGAAACAACTACTCATTATCCCCTGTTCTTGAAACAATTACTTATTACCTCCTGCTAAACAGGGAGGCACCCTAAACCTCCTGCTCAAAAGCAAGATACTCATTACCTCAGATACCCATTACCTCCTGCCTTTGAGACAGGTAATCATTTTCTTCTGTTCTTCATGCAGATAGTCATTACCTCCAAATGAAGCAGGTACTAACTACCTTCTGCTCTTAGAGCAGACACTCATTACCTTCTGCTCTTGGAGCAGACACTCATTGCTTTCTGCTTTTGGAGCAGACACCCATTTCCTCCAGCTGTTGAGGCAGACACTACTTACTTTCTGCTCTTGGAGCAGACACTCAGTACCTCTTGCTAAGGAGGCAGACACCCATTACCTACTGCCATTTAGGCAGACACCTATTTACTGCTCTTGAGTATTGATTGATTGATTGTATTGGAGTTCAACACCATTTTACCAGAGCTACCTGGCCGGGCACTGCTCTTGAGTAAAGAACTCTGACTTTGGTCTACGGTAGCTTTGTTAAATTCAGATACTGAGGTCATGTTTACAAACATTGAGAATACTCATGATGAGTAAATTAATGCAATAATAGACTGTTCAACATTCCCTTGGCTCTAGTTTGTTGCACATCTGCACCAATGTCTTTTCTCACAAAGAAAATTTGCAACTACCATATGCCATCAAAAAATGCAGGTAAACATAGGCTATTGGATTACCATTTCTGCTGTGCCATGACCTAGTCTGAATACAACATACTCTCACTCTATACCAAATGATCCTGTGTGTTTATGGCCCTGAGGAAGATAGCTTTTGAAAATCATGGGGGAATGGGCAAACTGCTGGTAAACAGCATTTACATTTTTATGCTTTCAAAGACAAAATTCATCCTCTCATTTAACCCTTTACCACACAATCCCGACTTTTAACAACCCTGAAAAAGAGGCCTTTTGAAAACACTGTGGGAAAAGGAGAAAATGCTGGTAACCAGCATTTTCTCCTTTTCCCACAATGTTTTCTACCCTTCCTGACACAATCTTGGAAATTTGAGTCACATTTATTTTGTCATCTGCAAATGCTTTCAGTTTGGACTAGTCTTAAACTTTGTTGTTTGGTAAAGAGTTTTGTCATCTGCAAATGCTTTCAGTTTGGACTAGTCTTAAACTTTGTTGTTTGGTAAAGAGTTAAGTCACAATGTACCCTACATGAAAATGTTTTCAACTTGGGTGAAACTAGAATTTTGTACAGTGGTAAAGAGTTGACCTTCCCCTCTCCAAGGTAGTGGAAAGGTTTTCATTCAAAATAGAAGCTGCAGATTTTGACAATTAGAGGGCATTTTTGACCAAAATATATCTCAAAATGCTGTACACTGTAGTTTGACATTCAAAGTGCAGTCTGATCTTGCTCTATTTTGTTCATAAAAGCAAATGCAGTTGACAATAGGGTATCAAGTGTTAACAGGATGATACATGATCAAGCTCTTTTGTCATACTTTTTTCAACTCTTTAACCACACAATCCAAAGTTTCAATGAACCTGGCAGAGACAGCCTTTAAAAAATATTGTGGGGAAAACTAGAAACTGCTGGTAACCAGCATTTTACTCACTTTCCCCATGATGTTTTTCTATCCTTTCACAGACAATATCCACTATTTTAGCTACATTTTTAGCTGCAAATACTTTGAGTTTGGTCGAGTCCAAAACTTTGTAGTTTGGTGAGGAGTTAAGTACATTGACAAATAGCTGTCAACCAAGCATAAACAGCTCAACTATTAACCTTAGTGTATGACAATTAAACTTTTCAAAGTCTACCAACCCTTTCTTTTTTTTACCTGTACAAAAATAAAATATGTGCCTTTTTTTTTTGCCTCTGGGCCCTTCCCTCAAAATAAACAAACCTTCCTCAAAATCGACAAGTTTTGTACAGTATTTCTACAACAACTGACACACCATGGAAAAATTTGCTTTCTTTTTTCTTCCCTGAAATTGCATATTTTCCAACAAATTTTCCTTGAAGCGGTTGACTTTTTACCACCAGAAATTGTCTTTATTTCCCCATCTACAGCAATCCACTTCTGTAAATAACCTGTTTAAATGGAGAAATTAGCCAATCTGAGCAGATTGTCTATCAGAAACATTTTTTGACATAGATGCATACAATAAACTTCAGTATATCCAACATTTTCCTTGGACTTTACAACATAGGGTTCATTTTACCCGTTCTCTACTTTACCGAACACAGTCCCAAGTTGTAACGACCCCTGGCAAAAAGGTATTTGAAAACATTGTGGGAAAAGGAGAAATGCTGGCTTCCTGCATTTTCTCCTTTTCCCAAAATACTTTCTACCTTTCGATTTGGGAAAGGGTCAAATCAATAAAAGCAGGGCAGACTCTGGATTTTCTTAATCATGTTGATTATCCTCACTTCACATTTTTTTTTATAAATTCTAAGTCTTCATCTGCAAAAAAGTTTCAGAAGGGTCCGGTACAAGTTCCTAAATGTGCAGCAGAGGTTTTTTATTCTTTTGTGACAGTACCTTTTGTTACAAAATACCAGAACAGTAGTTAGCTCCCATTATAAGGGAGTATTTTGTCCCTTGAATGAACTTCGAATGAAAAAAGATTGGCAATGTCGATTTCTCCAATGGCTATGTGTCTTTGTCATACAAATTCTTTTTCTGATTAACTCTTTACCACACAAGAAAAATATGGACTTGTCAAAAGTGAAAGCATTTACAGACAACAATTCAAATGTAGCTCAAAAGATGGAAATTGTCTATGATAGGGTAGAAAACCTTGTGGGAAAAGGAGAAAATGCTGGTTACCAGCATTTTCTGCTTTTACCACGATGTTTTCAATAGGCTTCTTTCTTAGAGTCGATGAATCTTGTCAATGTGTGGTAAAGGGCTAACCCTTCATTAGACAAATTCTTTTTAACCCATAATGCGCTGGAATCGATTTAAGTTGTTTTTGCATACAGTATAGATCTAGATCAGATTGCACAGAATATGCAGTCTGATCTTTGATCTACACTTTCTGTTACTTTGTTACATATTCTGGCCAAAACAACCTTGAAACAATAATATTTCAGATGTTTTTTCCTAATTGAAAAGGCCCATTTCAGTAATCTAGCACTTTAAGGGTTAAGACTTGTCCATATTGAAAGCATCAGTCTGAGAACCAAGATGTATCTGCAGCTCAAAATTAATGATTAGATGTCTTGGAGAGTTTTGAAAACATTGTGAAACATAGAGAAAATACTGGTTACTATCAATTTCCTCTTTTCCCCAAATCATGTATTAAAAAGCTTTCTTCATTGATACAAATATCTCTTTCCCTCAAGTATTAGAACTCTTTTGTGAGAGAGTAACTTGTGCCTGCGAGTACCAAGTAAGCAATACATTTTCAGTTTTAGAACCCAGTAAAACTGTTATCCACTAAAATTTCATGTACATGTAGATGAGACTGAAAATGAAAATTGCTACAGTGAGGACTAAATAAAGCAATTTAGCAATCATCCCTATTCGCCACACTGCTTTCAAATCTTCTCTGCTGCAAATGTTCCTAATCCCTTTACCACGAACCCAAGTTCTAATGCCCCTGGAAAAGAGGCCTTCTGAAAACATTGTGGGAAAAGGAGATAATACTGGTAACCAGCATTTTTTTCTTTTCCCTATAAGTTTTCTTCTCTAGTTCTACTAGTAAATTCAGTCAGTTTAGGGGCATTTGATTTGTCGACTGCGAATGCATTTAAACACTCGTTTTCATCCAGTTTTTTAACAGTTGTTTTCTTTATTTTATGAAACTATAATCACTCTTGTATCTTCATGCCAAATATTGCCCCTGATGGTTGCAAGGTTGCACAGATTACGGCAGATAGAAAATGCATTTCATTCTATTGCGGCTAGCCATAGACATAACAAACACAGCTTCTGGTTTAAATCAAAGACAGATCTCTACAGTTTCTTTACCTCAAACACTTTATATTGATTTTTTATCTACGTTTACACACAGCTGACTAGATTATAACACTGTCAAGTTTTAACAGCGTTTGTTTACTCTCTGGCTGTAATGATGTCTCTTTCAGTGGGACAATTCTGAAATTTTTTCTTCTAGTAAAGATTTTATCTGATCTTTGATCTATACCATCCGCTTGTGTAGTCAAGCCTATACAAGCAAAATCTTTGTAAGTTTCAATGGTTTGTATTTAGAGCTGTCGAAAGTTTATTTATTTGGTGCTGAAAGAGTTAATAACATTCACTTTTCAAAGGAAAGGGTCAGAATATTTTCTCAGTTTGGAAAGGAGAACAATCTACTTGTTATCTGACCTCTAGCTACCACATGCAGTAACACACAGATGTTTCTGTCGGTCCCCCACATTTTTCAAGTTTACACATCGTTCAACCTGTGTAAATACCAAACACACACAACACTGCAACTACACTCTCTCTCTCTCTCTTGACCTTAAAAACATCATGGTAGTGGTTCACTTTCACAGCCTTAACCCATTACCACACAATCCTGAGTTTTAACAACCCTGTAAGAGAAGGCTTTTGAAAACATTGTGGGAAAAGGAAAAAATGCTGGTAACCAACATTTTCTCCTTTTCCCACAATGTTTTCTACTCGATCTAAAAGAAAAATCATCATTTCAGTTACATTTAACTTGTTGTCTGCAAAGCCTTTCAATTTGGACCAGTCTGAATTTTTGTTGTTTGGTAACGAGTTAAACAGTAGCTTTTGCAGACAACCAAGATTAACTTTTTACCAAACAACAAAATAATTGGGCTGGACCAAACTGAAAGCATTAATTTTGCAGACAACGAATTTAATAAGCGGAAATACTGGTAATTGACTGTGAAATAGTAGAAAATCTTGAGGAAAAAGGAGAAAATGCTGGTTACCAGCATTTTCTCATTTTCCAACAAGGTTTTCAAAAGGTTATTATCCTCAGGGTCAGTAAAACTTGGGACTGTGTGGTAAAGAGTTGAGATCAGGCTTCACAGAATGACTTGGTGTTCTCACTACAGTGATTACTTCTGAAATACTTCATTTTAAAATTTATGAAATTCACATCCTTTCAGCAGCAGAATTTAACTACAGCTCCAGGATCTGCCAGACTACAATGCTTGATTGGAGTTTAACGCTGTTTTAACAGCATAGGTCATATCACGACTGTCGGTGCACCTACAAACATTTCCTGGCTTTCTCACACTAGTACTGACACAGCTTTCTTTACAAGTTACTGACCACTTTCTCGCATGCATCAGAGGTGAGAGGCAAAAATTACCCAGAAAGAAAGCTTCCTCAACAGTGTATCTAACTCACAACCACTGGGTCACGAGTCCGATATGCTAACCACTGAGCTATCTGGGCCGGCCCCAGGCTACAAAATGTTTGACTCGTCCTTACTGAATGAAATTACATACTTTTATCCTTTGGCCACGTAATCACAATGTTTTACCATCCTAACAAAAGCGGCTTTTGGAAACATTTTGGGTTTCCAATGTTGGCAACCAGCCTTTTCTTCTTTTTCTACAGTTTTCTACTCTTCAAAGGCAAATTTGAGTTTTTGAGTCCCTCTGTAACGTCTTCTGCAAATGCTTTCAATTTGGACAAGTTGAAAAATTTTATCAGACAGTAACTTTAGAATGCATTGTTGAAAAAAAAAAGTTTCTCTGTTTCCATATTCCTCAAGACAGTCCTCAAAACTTCAGATCGTTTGGTGAAGGTATAAGGATAAGGAACCCTAATGGGATTTGGGTAACATCGCCTTTCATCGCCAAAATCATACGAATTCGGCTAAGACTCTGGTAATCCACAATCGATGCAGAGAACCAGCGTGTATCGGCCAATCGATTAAGAATTGCCAGAGTCTTAGCTGAATCCGTATGTTTTTTCGGCGATGAAAGGCGATGTTACAAGAATCCCATTAGGGTGCCCTTTCCTTAAGCCCCTAGAAAGCCAGGCTAGTCTTTTTGCTGGTGAGAGTTTAAAACCCTACACAGGATGACATTTTGTATGTTTGTTATCTTCACAGCTATGGGATAGAGGACGGGTTTATTTTTGCTTTTCCTGTTCAACTCTTCACCAGATGATGACATTTAACCATTTACCACACAATCCCAAGTTTTAACAATCCTGAAATAGAAGGCTTTAGAAAACATTGCAGGAAAAAGAGTAAATGCTGGTTACCAACATTTCCGTCTTCTCCCACAATGTTTTCTTTCTTTTCTGACAGAAAATCCATCATGAAAGTATCGTTTTAGTTGTCTTAAGCAAGTGCTTTGATTCGGACCAGTGTAAGATTTTGTCATTTGGTAAAGAGGTAAGATTTATTCTTGGCCATTCAAAGCATTTACGTACAACAGGTTCATAACTCCTTTTTCCTTTGCCTCATACAGGGGCTTTTACCACTCGATAACGACCCCAAGGATTGATTGACTGAATGGTGTTTCACGCCGTTTTCAACATTATTTCAGTTATATCGCGGCAGCCAGTGCACTTATCCATGCGTTCCTGGAGTCTCTTTTACCAGTGCTTTGCACAATTTTCTTTCCAAGCCACTGGCTGCTTTTCCACATAATCATCGTAGAAACAATAGTCAGCAGTGGGAGAGGAATGAATCCTGTCGCAGTGACTATCATCAATCCAAGGAAAGAAATTGGCCGAGCCAGGGGTCGTAGCCAGGGATCGAACCCTGGACCCCATGTTCTCAAAATGACCCCAAGGAAGAAGCCTTTTGAAAACATAGTGGGAAAGGGAGAAAATGCTGGTAACCATTATTTTCTCCTTTTCCCACTATGTTTTCTGAGCCTCCAAAAACAAATTTCAATCTTTTGAGTCACTTTTGATTTATCATGACTCCTATTTACATGCTTGCAATTTGGACAAGTCTTAAATTTTGTCATTTGGTGAAGAGTTCAACCTCCCCTGTTTTGATATGAGTTAATCCAAGAGGATTTCTGTCAAATGAAGCCTTACAGGTAAAACAGTACAATAATCGATATTCCCCACCAAAGACAATGGATTAGACTTTACACAGTCATGTCTGAACAACTGATCAATAACAGAAAATGTGACCCTAACAATCTGCTTACAGCAATTAACCCTCTACCAAGTAGTCCTGTTTTAACCCTTTACCACACAATGATGACTTTTGACACCCCTGAGAGAGAAGGCTTTTGAAAACATTGTGGGAAAAGGAGAAAATGCTGGTTACCAGCATTTTCTCCTTTTCCCACAACGTTTTCTACCCTAACAAAGAAAAATCATTTCATATGAGCCACGTTAAAACTGTCATCTACAAATGCTTTCAATTTGGACAGGTCTAAAATTTTGTCGTGTGGTAAAGGGTTAAGGACTGAAATGCTGGTTCCTGAATTTCTGTGTATTAGCATTTTCTCTTTTTCCAAAACTGTTTTCAATAGGCTTTTTTTCTCGGAAATGTTAAATCATGGGAATGTGTGTTAACCCTTTACCACACAATGCCGACTTGTAATGACCCTGGAAAAGAAGTCTTTTGAAAACATTGTGGGAAAAGGAGAAAATGCTGGTAACCAGCATTTTCTCCTTTTCCCACAATGTTTTCTACCCTAATAAAGAAAAATTGCACGACTTGAGCCACACTGAAATTGTCGTCTGCAAATGCTTTCAATTTGGACAAGGCTACAATTTTGTCGTCTGGTAAAGAGTTAAAGAGTTAATTTGCTGTCTGCAAAGCGTTCAAAATGGATGAGTCTTCAATGGGAGACAAAAGAAAGTTACTTCCCTTGATAGCTCTCCACTACTAACTAGGTCCTGAATAAGGTATTACTTGGTTTTTATCCTTGATATCCTTTGCACTATTTAGGAATGTTTAGGGTTAAATATCTCCTTCTAAATTTATCAAACCACAAATTCGATCTATTCGATGCATTAAGATGGTAATAGTGAGTGAAATTCAATTTGCAAATATCACGAAGACCTTACATATATATCATCAGTCAAATAATAATAATCGCAACATCTTCTTGTAAAGCAAGGATAAAAACAAAGGAAATCAAATAAAAGGACCTGGTTGCAATTTGGTTACCTTGGTTTTTATCTAACAAGGGAGATAATTTTATTTTACTTTTGTCTCCCATTCCACCTCTTGACAAAATTACGAACGACAACCCTTTCAGTGCTGAACTCTTTACTACAACAATGAATTGCCAACTTGTCCAAATCAAAAGCATTTGCTGCCGATACGTTGTCTGCGCATGTCATATTCTTCGAAGATTCGAACTGTCTGCTATGACGAATCACCCATCCCCCGAATATTTGGGAAAAGTAGGGCTTACAGCGAAGCTATTAGCCTATTACCCAAGCATGTAGGGGCTGTTTTAATAAATGGCCGATGCATAGGTTACATGCTAGTCGATCACAGCTGAATGAATCGCACCAGGTAGCATTTTATTCAGTCAACGTTTATTTAATTTTGAAATTCAAAGTAACGGTTGTTGTTTTGAAAAGTAGTCCGGTTCTGTACCCATAATGCCCATATTAGATAGATGTGTATTTGTAGAATGCCATCTAGTGGGAGATAATGGCTGCTGATAATTTCAGTGTGGCTTAACTCTTTACCAAATGACAAAATGTAAGCCTTGTCCAAACTGAAAGCATTTGCAGACAACAATTTCAATGTGGTTCAAATGGTGCAACCTTGCTTTGATAGGGTAGAAAACATTGTGGAAAAAGAAAATGCTGGTTACCAGCATTTTCTCCTTTTCCCACAATGTTTTTAAAAGGCCTCTTCTACAGGGTCGTGAAAACCCGGGATTGTTTCGTAAAGGGTTAAATGATGGAATTTGTCATTTCACAGAGAACAGATTCTGAAGATGTTGGTTACCAGCATTTCCTCCTTTCACAGTGTTTTCAAAAATTCATTTACTTGGTTGGGTAATTGAAGATTGAGATTGTGTGGTAACACCTTTAACCACTTTCCATGATAAAGCTCTTTCAACCAATGTTTTTAATAACTTTCTATTGTAACAAATAAGTCCTCCTTTTCGGACAATGCCCCTCATACAATACAAGAGGTACTTTTCTAATTCAATTTTTATCAATTGTTTTCTGTTTTGTACCATCATTCAGACAACTTTTTTTTTGTGTATGATGATGCACAGTAATGCTCTGAATCTGAATGAGACATGACAAAATTATATAGACATGTACAATTATTACAGGTGGCTTGGAAAAAATATTGTGCAGAGTACTCGAAAAAGAATCTCTAGGAAAGCATAGACAGGTGCACTAGCCGCTGCGATATCACTGAAATAATGTTGAAAACGGCATTTAAACACCATACAATCAATCAATCAATCAATCAATCATCAGTTATTGCACTGTAAATTTGTAATCCTTTGTCAATCAATCCTATTTTTAAAGCATCCTTGAAATGAAAGCTTTTGAATGGTTGTGAGAAAAAGAGAAAATGGTGTCCCTTTTCCACGATGTTGTGTAACTTTCAATTGTTTTTAATGTGTTGTAAGGAAAATCTTTCAATTTTAACAAGTCTGAATTTCTGTTGTCTGGTTTTTATTGATTGATTGGAGATTAAAGCTGTCTTAACGGCTTAGGTTGCATCACAACAGTCAGTGGAACTAGAACTACACTTGTGTTTCCTGGCTTTCTCACACCAGGACTGACACAACTTTCTTTCCAAGTCACTGACTACTTTCTCACATGCATCAGAGGTAAGAGGCGAAAAATCACCAGAAAGCAAGTTTGCCTCAACCAGGTATCGAACTCACAACCACCAGGTCACTAGTCCGATACGCTAACCACTGAGCTACCCGTGCAGGCTCTGTTGTCTGGTAAAGAGTCAAACAATAATGAAACAGGACATGTGCAAGAGGCTTGCCACTTAAATGAGAGGTAGACCACATGATAGCAAATATTAAAAGCACGCTTAATGTTTTAATCAGTGACATGAAAAACATTGTGCAATATGAAGGATTAAAAGTTATTTCCTAATTTTTTCTTATACCCCCCATTGTTTTCAATGGCTGTCTGTTCCTTATGTTTCGCAAGTTTGCAGCAGGTTCAGCCTTGGAAAGTTTTGCAACACTTTTTAATTCTTTACCAAACAGTCCCTGGTTTTCACTATCCTGGGATGGAAAGCTTTTGAAAATCTTGTGGCAAAAGGAGAAAATGCTGGTAACCAGCATTTTCTCCTTTTCCCACAAGGTTTTCTACCCTTTCAGAGACAAATTTCATAAATTGAGACACTTTTAATTTGTCGTCTGCAAATGCTTTCAATACGGACCAGTCTAACATTTTGTCGTTAGGTAAGGAGTAAAAAGAGAGAGATGGTTCAGTAATGCAACATTTCTTAGTTTGAAAGCATGGCGCATTGTAATTCCGTTTCATTTTCTACGAAATGAAACATAAAACCTTGCATCAGTTTCATTGGATGTTTAGTGAAAGTCACACAGAAATTGGATAAATTAATTGGGAACTGCTCAGCCATTCAGCTAGATGTGACTTGTGGCTTAACCATATCCTATTTAAATATTTTTACATTAACCATTTGCTCAAAATGTACAGCTGGGATTTTGGTGGCAGCAAAGATCATGATCAGACAGCACACACTTTGCATCCTGATGAAAGATTATACGGTCACTGTTTAATATTTGGTGACATAATTATTCAAGCACTTATAATGCAATTACTTTTTCCTTTCAATAGACTGAGAATGTCAGTTTCACAAAGTTATTGATTGAAGGGTTAATTACAATAATTTGGCTTTAGGTTAAAAAAAGACTTGATTCCCTATACTTGATCTATCAGATCTAATACAAACACTTTATACACTGCTTCGATCTCATAATTCTCCCTAACTCTTTACTAAAATTTAAATGACAAAATTTTGGCCTTGTCCAGATTGAAAGCATTTGTAGAAGACAGATTAAAAGTCATTCAAACCATTAACTTTGTCTCTTAAAAGGTTGAAAACTCTGTGGGAATATAGGAGGAAATGCTGGTTACCAGCATTCTCCTTTTCCCACCAAGTTTTAAAAAGCCTTTTTTTTAAAAACTCTAGGTTGTTTACCACAGGGACAAATGTTGCACAGTTATCAATGCCCTTTTGAGATGTTTATAACTTGGAATAAGAGTACAAGCAGGTAAATGTCAACTAACTGTAAGTTTATGACAAACCCAAATTTCAATAACATCTTGTGTGCAAACTTATTGACAAAAAGGAATGATTACCATTTGAGCAAAACCAAAATATGTGGGATTACATTACAGGTACATGTAATATCAAAACAAGCTGGTTCATATGGTGCATATCCCCACCCTTTGCTGCATCTAATGATAAAGTTATCCCTACCCTATGCTGCATTATAATAGTATTAAAACTATGCACTATTTCTACACCACACCATCAAAAGTGAAGAAGAATGTTTTTGAAAGCCTTCTTTCCCAGGCAGGGTCCAAAGAATTCACTCGTCCGGTCGTATTTACGAGTAAGAAATAGATCAGGACGAGTGAAATATCAGTCATGGTTGTCTGGCAGGACGTGTGATGAATAGGAAATAGTAAATAAATATGTTTTTCAGATGAATAGTTAATCTACAGGAGACAAAAATTAGCATTTCTGTTTCGTCTGAAAAAATTGTCGCGAGTCCAATATTAGAAGGGTATTTCCTCGTCGGATGAGTGAGGATTAAAGCAGGGCAAGTGTTTTTTCAAAGGACGAGTGCCTTTTCTGGAAATTTTTGGACCCTGCCAGGGTCATAACAAGAGGGCCATGATGGCCCTGTATCGCTCCACTGGCTATTAAGTAAAAACACTACAAGCCAAACATTACAATATTCAGCAAATTGATTTCAAACACGAGGACATACAAACATTTTTCTATCTAATCCTACGAGAAAGTTGTGATCCATGGGCAAAGCCAATTTTGATCGCAAAGCTATAATTATTTGAATCCTGGTGGAGGTCCACAATATAAAGCTCCATACCAAATAATTCAGTTCTTGAATGTTATAAACAAGAAGATTTTCAAATTTTTCTCAATGAAAAGCCCTGTAAAACATGAAACCCATGAGACAGGGCTAAATCTAATAGCCTTAGTCTTTATAATGGTTAGTAACATGATGACTTAAGATAGTTTTCATTACAAAAGCCCATGTAAAACTGGTGACCTTGTGTTCCGTGGTGTGGGGACAAACTTGGGTCAAGGACTATAATTTGGGCCCTCCTTGTAGAGGCCCACTAGATAAAGCTACATGCAAAATTTGGTAGACCCCATGGCTATTATTTGAAGGAACTTGGTAGAGGCCCACTAGATACAGCTACATGCCAAATTTGGTAGCCCTAGGCCTTACAGTTTCAGAGAAGAAGATTTTTGAAAATTTTCTATATTTTTCAGTTTTGTTGCCATGGCAACCAGAGTTTTTGAAGGAATAAAATTCTGTCATGGGATTCTGAAGAAGACCATGGCAGGATCATTTCTTTGAAGTTTCATCAAAATTGGATAAGTAGTTTCAGAGATGTTTGAAATAAAAGTTAATGCACGCACGGACAGATGGATGGACGGACCTTCAGTGCCAGTAAAAAACAAGTATATACATCAATCTCAGTTGGAAATATATCTTTTTAACCTATTACCAGACAATCCCTACTTTTGATGACCCTGAGAAAGAAGGCTTTAGAAAAGCATTTTCTCCTTTTCTTACAAGGTTTTCTACTGTTCACAAAACAAATTTCAAATTTTCAATCACTTTTATTTTGTCGTCTGCAAGTGCTTTCGATTTAGACAAGCCTAAAATATTATCGTTTGGTAATGAGTTACATGTGTGCTAACAATTGTCATAATAAATCACTAAGATTTTTTTTCATACTATAAGCCTGCTGGCCTTTGGCCAGTGGAGCTAAAAAACTTGTCTAGCACCAATCATGTATCACTGCAGCTTGATAATCAAGGGAGGTAAATAGTAACGAACTTTATCTTTCATAAAAAGAGTTATTTCCCTTGATTAATGTTTAAATTGAAGTGACAATATTTTGAAGCCCATGTTAAACTTGCGATCCCTGGAATGAAGGCAATTTTGACCCCAGACCTACAATATGAAACTAGAATGTGTGGTTATAAACAAAAAGATTTTTTAATCTTGCCCAATAAAAAGTCATGTAAAACAAGTTTGCTGAATAAAAGGCCCTGTAAAATACGTGATCCATGACACAGGTTTATCAAGTTTTCACTATAAAAGCCAATGTAAAACTTGTGACCCCTGGTGTGGAGTCAAACTTGACCCCCAAAGTTAAAACTTGGGCCCTCTTGGTAGAGGCCCATTATATAAAGTTACATGCAAAATTTGGTAGCCCTAGGCCTAAATATGGCTATGTACAAGTAGATTATTAAAGTTTCCTTATATAAGACCATGTAGAACTTGTGACCCCCTGGGGTGGGGCTACATTTGACCCCCTGGGCTATAATTTGGGCACCCTTGATAGAGACCCCCTAGATAAAGCTAAATGCAAAATTTGATAGCCCTAGCCCTTATAGCTAGATGCGAAAGATTTTCCTATATAAGCCCGCCCATGTAAAACATGTTACCCCCCGGAGCGAAGTCAAATTTGACCCTCGGCTATAATTTGGACACCCTTGGTACAGGTCCACTAGATAAAGCTACATGCCAAATTTGGTCGCCCTAGGCCCCATGGCTAGGTCAAAGAAGAACTTTAAAGTTCTCCCTATATAAGCCCATGTAAAACTTGTTATATAAGCCCATGTAAAACTTGTTACCCCCGGGCAGGGCCTAATTTGACCCCAGGGCTATAATTTGAACAATCTTGGCAGAGGTCCACTAGATAAAGCTACATGCCAAATTTGGTAGCTCTAGGCCCTATGGCTAGGTAGAAGAGGAATTTTAAAGTTCTCCCTAAATAAGCCCATGTATAACTTGTAACCCCCGGGGCGGGGCCAATTTTGACCCCAGGGCTATAAATTGAAGAAACTTGGTAGAGGTCCACTAGATAAAGCTACATGCCAAATTTGGTAGCCCTTGGCCTTACGGTTTCAGACAAGAAGATTTTCAAAGATTTTCAAAATTTTTCAGTTTTGTTGCCATGGCAACCAGAGTTTTTGAAGGAATTAAATTCTTTCAAGAAATTCTGAAGAGGACCATGGCAGGATCATTTCTGTGAAGTTTCATCAAAATTGGATGGGTAGTTTCAGAGAAGAAGACGTTTTAAAAAAAAGTTAACGCACGGACGGACGGACTGACGGACGCACAGACGCACGACGGACAACAGGCCATGACATAAGCCCGCTGGCCTTCGGCCAGTGGAGCTAAAAACAAACGGGAGTAACTGCAAAATACTAGCAGTCTGATCTTGCGTGACACTGTTGGAAGTATAAATCAAGGTTACTCTTTGTAAGTGGATTGCCCAAGGTCAAACAAGAAAACAAGCCTGTTCCAAACAGGAAATAAGACAATTTATGTCTGAACTTGTAACTTATTAAAAAAATACCTTTTATTGCAAAATGGTAAAAGTTGTGTTGTTGTTCTTAGAGCTTTGGAAATAGAAATTTCTAACCCATTGCCCACAAATTTAACACTTTAACAAATGACAAAATTTTGGACTGGACCAAATTGAAAGCATTTG
Organism: Hippopus hippopus; assembly: GCA_946811185.2. Lineage (NCBI taxonomy): Eukaryota > Metazoa > Mollusca > Bivalvia > Cardiida > Cardiidae > Hippopus > Hippopus hippopus. The sequence continues at coordinate 22,513,680 of OX328103.1, forward strand.
CAGATGACAAATTAAATGTAGCTCAAATGATGATTTCTGTCTTTGATAGGGTAGAAAAAATTGTGGGAAAAGGAGAAAATACTGGTTACCAAGATTTTCTCCTTTTTCCACAATGTTTTCAAAAGCCTTTTCGTGCAGGGTCATTAAAACTTGGGATTGTGTGGTAAAGAGTTAAGAAAGTGACAGTCCAGACACTGCAGTCCCACACAAGGCTGTGGCATTGTGAGAAAAGAAGAAAAACGCATGTCACCGGCATTTTCTCCTCGACAAACTCTGTTCGACTCTTTACCACACAATCCGGACTTTCAACAACCCTGGAGCAGAAAGCCTTTGAAAAAATTGTGGGAAAAGGAGAAAATGCTGGTAACCAGCATTTTCTCCTTTTCCCACAATGTTTTCTACCCTGTCACAGACAAATTTCATCATTTTAGTCACCTTTAATTTGTCGTGTGCAAAAGCTTTCAATTTGGACAAGTCTAAAATTTTGTCGATTAGTAAAGAGTTAAAAGCCTTTCTTCCACCAGGACTGTAGAAACTTTGGATATTACACTAAAAGCTAAAGGGTTAGAGACAAAATGACAATGAACTACAGGGTAAGAGACAAAATGACAATGAAATGTAAGAGCCATTATCATCAATGACTTTGTGCTAATGACATTCTCTCCATTTAAAATGACCACACCTGTAAAATCAATCAATGACTAAAAGCTGCACAGCATGACTCATTGAACTGCCATATACATGTATAAACCCTTTATCAGACAACCCCAGGTTTTTACAACCTTAACCCTTTACCAAAAATTCCTGACTGTTAATGACCCTGAGATAGAAGGCTTTTGAAAACATTGTGGGAAAAGGAGAAAATGCTGGTCACCAGCATTATCTCCTTTTCCAACAGTGTTTTCTACTGTTCAGAAAACAAAAGTAAATTTTTGAGTTACATCAAAATTTTGTCATATACAAATACTTTCAATTTGGTTAAGTCTAAAATTTTGCTGCTTGGTAAAAATTTAACACTTTAACAATGAGAAAATTCTAGTCCTTTCCAAAATCAAATCAGTTGTAGACCATTATATTAATCATTTAAAATAGTAGAAATTGTTTCTGATAGGATAGAAAACATTATGGGAAAAGGAGAAAATGCTGGTTACTGGCATTTCATCCTTTTCCCATAATGTTTTCAAAGATATTCTTCCTTATTGTCATCAAATTTTGGATTGTGTAGCAAAGAGCTAAAGAGGAAAGCTTTTGAAAACAGCAAGGGAAAAGACCCTCATTTTAATTTGTTGTCTGCAAAATGCTGTGGATTTGTATAAAATTGTTTTTTGGGATAGAGTTAAGAAGTTATACACCCCTTACTTCTGCATGTGCAATTTAAAGTCATTAACAAGGTACATTTTCTAAAAGACACACTGTAATGTAAACCTGCTCCAAACTGCAAGTAAATGTTGATTGCCAAAACATGCATTGTTACCACTCATATATAAATTATGTAAGTTGTCCCATTTTATATCAGCAGCCAAAAAATGGTTTAAAGCTTAATATTTATGGTTATAAAATGTGAAAATGCTTTTTTTCTGCGCCTCAGATCTTCACCACTATTAACCCTTTTCCCACACATGTGAAATGATGACTTGTCCAAAATGAATGAATTTGCAGGCAAAAATTTAAATGTGGTTCAAATAATGAAATTTTGTTTTAGATGGGGTAGAAAACACAGTGGGAAAAGAAGAAAATGCTGGTTACCAGCATTTTCTTCTTTTCCAACTTTGTTTTCAAAAGCCTTCTTTATTAAGGTCGTAAAAACTCGGGATTGTCTAGTAGAGTTATTGCTTTACCACACAATCCCAAGTTATAATGACTCTAAGGAAGAAGCCTTTAACAACACTGTGGGATATGGAGAAAATACTGGTAACCACAGTGTTTTCTAGCCTATCAAAGACAAATTCATCATTTGAACCAAATTTTGTCATCTGCAAAAGCTTTCAGTTTGGACAAGTCTAAAGTTTTAATATGTGGTAAAGAATTACATACAACTTAAACACATGTAAAAATTTGCAAATGTATGCACACAAACCTTTATCTCACAGTTAAGCGGTAGCTTCAATCTTTAAGTTTACAAAATCTTAAGAGTACAAAACAGGGTCCAAAGAATCCACTCGTCCGCTCATATTTACGAGTAAGAAATGGATGAAGGCGAGTGAAATATCAGTCATGGTCGTCCGGCAGGATGACTGGTGAATAGCAGGTAGTAAACAAATAAGTTTTTCAGATGAATATTTAACTTACAGGAAACAAAACGGCCATTCCATTATTGAATAAGCAGATTAAGGGTATTCGCGAAATCAAATATTGAAACAACATAAAATGTGCTGGTCCCCACTCCCAATAGAGACCGGGTTCAAGTCAGCTTAATGATATAACCCGGGACCTTTCATTGCAGAAAAATAATGTTTTAATGTGCTTCGGGTACATCTAATTCAATATGAGCAACTTTGCTAATTATTTAAACGATATTAAAATTAACAAGAACAATTTCCCAAAACCAGCTTGAAAAACTGTGTTGTTTTGGATTTATTAATTTCTATAACTTTACCGGATAAATCGTACCAGTATTTGAAACCCGGTATTTAAGGTTTGTTGCTAGGGGAGACAATATAATTAGTGTTTCTGTTTCGTCTGGAAAAAAAAAAGTCAGAGTCCAATATTAGAAGGGTTTTTCTCGTCGGATGAGTAAGGATCAAGCCCTACGGCATGTGTTTTTTCAAAGTCACTTGTCCTACAGGAGTGCCTTTCCTAGAAATTTTTGGACCCTGCAAAATTGATGAATTTTTTGTCATGAAAGTTCTTCAAACAGCTGTGACCATCATCTCTTTCAGTTAATCTTTTCTTCCCATAGGTGAAGCATGATAACTGTTGTCCGACATACTTCTTCAACCTTGAAAAGTACATGTTAGTAGCCTGGTATATGACCAAAAATCCCACATATTTCTTCAACCTTGAAACCAGCCTTTCACATGTTTATTACCATATTTCCTCTCTTAAATGCCCCTTGGGACCCCCCCCTTTTTTTTTTTTTTGGGGGGGGGGGGGGGGGGGGGTTAGAGGTAAAACCACATAAAACTTCCTGAGAACAACATTAATAATAGCATTTCTGTTTGGGTTTTTGTCAGTGCCGAAAACAAAACGGTCACCTTGACATTCTTTAATAATTAGATTTTACCCTCTATGGCTATTGCTTAGACAATAGATAGTATTCCCAATAAATAGGGGACAATGTTCTTGGATACATTTTTTTTCTGAAAATTCTTCCACATTAATCCGACCATGATCATGTGGGAAAGCAGCCAGTGGCTTGGAAAGAAAATTGTGCGGAGTACTGGTAAAAGAGACTCCAGGAAAGTATGGATAGGTGCACTGGCTGCCGCGATATAACTGAAATAATGTTGAAAACTGTGTTTAACACCATACAATCAATCCACATTAACCCTTTCCCAAATGACAAATTTTTGATTCTGTCAATTTGAAAGCATCTGCAGACGTTACATTTCAAATACAAGCAAATTTATCGAGTTGATGTTCACTGATAGGTCAGGGGACATTGTGGGAAAGGAGAAATTACTTGTTACAAGCAATTTCTCTTTATTTCCGGAATGTTTTCAAAACCTTTCTTCCTCAGGGTTGTTAAACCTCAGGATTGTCTGGTGAATGGGTATAGTGAAAGCGTTAAATGCATTAAAAGACGACGAAAAATGTGGCCCAAATAATGAGGCTGTCTTGTTACCTGCATTTTCTACCATTTCCATAACTTTTTCATAAAGGTTCCTTCTTCATGATTGTTAAAACATGGGTTTTTTTGCATAGAGTTAAGAGTTCATTTGAAAAATCTTGGTAGGGCTTATTTGGATCCTTACATTAGAATCTTTAATAATCTTTCTCAAATGACAAACTTTAATTGATTGATTGTATGGTGTTTAACGCCGTTTTCAACATTATTTCAGTTATATCGCAGCGGCCGGTGCACCTATCCATGCTTTCCTAGAGTCTCTTTTACCAGTACTCCGCACAATTTTCTTTCCAAGCCACTGGCTGCTTTCCCACATACCGGTAATCATCGTCAAAACAATGGTCAGCGGTGGGAGAGGAATGAATCCTGTCGCAGTGAGTATCATCAATCCTCGGAAAGAAATTGGCCGAGCCAGGGGTCGTAGCCAGGGATGAAAATGGTGGAGTACGAAGAGAAAATGGGACGAAAGACAGGACTCTGTATCGATTTTACTGTAACACCGTCGGTGTTTAAACGTGTCTAAACTTAACCAGTCAGTCTCTAATGAAAACAATATGGCTCTGTCTAAATCAACGTCATTCTTGCTGTCTGCAAGGAAGAAGAGACCTTAAACAGAAAATCAGACGATAAAATGCCTAGTAAGAGCACCCAGAAACACATTTCAAGGCCTCGAGGGTTTACTGTATAGTAGCAAAAGAGATACACTTCGTTATTCGTTGAAAACAGTGGATTGAATGCGACCCGTGTCTCGAAACACAGGAATCAGCCGTTTAGTTGATTTTCGGCCGAAATGGATATTCATTGTCTCTATCCAGTGTTTCATTTACCTGTGCGTCCTGCGTCAGGGACGCAAAGAAATTGCCGAGGACGCAAAACTTTGAGATATGTGTATTTTCGAGACGCACTGATTTTGATATCAATGCCTTTTGCAAAATTTCGTTTGATCCCGATCAATTAAAGTGTTTACATTTTCTATCGAAACACCGGTAATTTTTCTACTTTAGACTGGTACCTTCATTTTCCGGTCTATTTTTAGCCTAAGTAATCTAGTCTATGGAATGGTTTCCGTTTTTCTTTTTATTCGGGTACACGGAATATCGACATCCAGCACGTACGTTATAGATCCTCTCCAAGGCATATTCTTACTTAATTGCAGAAAATTGTAGTCAATATGAATGAACAACTATCATTTCATGTCCTCATCGGCAAATAATTACTTTTTGAATCTTTTTTATACCCGGGCGATTTAGATATCCTCAGACGATTTCCATTTCGTCGAAAAAATTCCAGTGCGTAGATCTATATCTAAACGATGTAATGCGCAAGCAATGCCACCAAAAAAGAAGGCAAAATCCGATCACAAACAACAAACTTTAACTAGTTTGTTTACGAAATCACAAGAGTCTGACCTGCCGATTCATAGTGACTTACATACCGATAAAAATGTCGAGAATAATGAGAAATCATCGGCAGTTCAATCGGCGTGGATTCGGCCCCGGCCAGTTCGAAACCGAGAGAATTCAAGTCACACTGGCTTAAACTTTTTAGTTGGCTAACTTACGAAAGTGAAGAGAATTCATGACAGACAATTCATAAATCAGACCATACAGATTTTTTAACAATTTGAACAATATTTTTTTTAAAATGGGGTTTAACTCATTACCACACGATCCCTAATTTTGACGCCTCTGAGAAAGAAGCCTTTAGAAAACATTGTGGGAAAAGGAGAAAATGCTGGTAACCAGCATTTTCTCTTTTTCCGACAATGTTTTCTACCCTTCTAAAAACGAATTCTAAATCTTCAATAACTTCAATAACTTTTATTTTGTCGTCTGTTAATGCTTTCGATTTGGACAAACCTAAAATTTTGCCGTTTGGTAATGAGTTAAAAGGTGGGACTCGTAAAGTTGGTTTCAGACTCATAGTTTTTCATCCCAGCGAGTCCCAGGACTCACTTATAGCAAATTGTAAAAAAATCACTGCTATCAAGCTATTTTCACCAATTAAACGGTCTGTTCCTGTGATAAAAACAAAACAAAATAACCCTTTACCACAGAGAGAGGCTGCACAGTAATTCAACCCTTGTGCATCATCAAAACACTAGTGGTCATGATGATACCCTTGAAAGAATAAAATTACTTAGAGATATGACAGCTTGTTCCCAGCTAGAGCATTTTTGCTTGTTAACAACAGGCATAAATAAAGCATATTCCAGATACCCTTTATGAAAAAGGTGCCATCTAAGCTGTAAGCGCCCTCTATATAGAGAATCTATGGCGTTTTTGTATCTATCACCATTTGTAATACACATTATGGGGTGTGCAAAGGTTTACAGTGAATAGGAAACACAAAAAACACACGTTTCACAAATAGTAGCTTTTGTCTAAGTTAATTACATTTTGTTGTGACCCCGACAAATTCCAAAATGACCCCCATTATTTTTTACTAGGTGGTCACAATGATCCCCTATTTTTGTTGCCAAGGGAAACCCTACAAATTAATAAAATGTGACTAAACTAGTGGGGTTTCACAGTCAAAGGGTAAAAAATATTTTGGGAAGAGAAAAAATGCTGTCTTTAAAAGCCTTCCTCCCAAATGGCCATACACACTATTGTTTGGTAAAGGATATCAAGTTTCATTTCAACATTTTGAAATGTCCATAAAGAAGTCTGTACACAATTATTGACCATATTCTTAGCAATTCTTTTCAGATACGTCATTCAAATAAAAATCGCTATGGGCTAACAGAACTTCGTCAGATTACAGCTAAAATAACAAATCAATACTGCCTGCTATTCCATGACAAATAACATCCAGTCCAAAAATAGACTTCAGTCACATTTTTCTCCACAAATCGTATTTCATCTTAGACTATGCTTTCTTTGGTGTGTCACAGTGTTTTCAACAAATCAGTCATACCCCCTTTCCATACATTCCTTGGTTTGTTTTACCAGTACTTCTTAAAACCAGGAGTTCTTTCCAAACCACCAACTGCTTTAACAAAAACGTAACGTTACATTCAGCAGTATGACAGGAATGAATCTTGTCACAATGACTTACCAATCCTTGTATAGAGTTTGGCACAGCTACCTTTCGAACTCAAAACCCATGGGTTTCAAGCCCTGAGTTTTCTGAGCTGTGCCACCACAGGGGAGTGATTTGCCACCACAGGGGAGTGTTTTGTATTATGGTAGACTTTGTTCTTCACAGAAACCTTTGATGTGGGTACTCACTGGAATTTTCTCATTGTGGGTTATCCTAAGTTGCTTACCTGAGACTTAGCATTGATAAATACAGAACTAAAGCAGACTTCCCGAAATACGTCGGTCCGACGGACATGACCGACGAATCTTGACAAGGACCGACGATTTTTCAGGCCAGATCGGTCCGACTGTCCGGCATTTATTCCGAGCCGCTGAAAACGTAATCGCAATGTTTTGGACAAAAATGGCGTCGTTAAAATGTTACGAAGGCGCTAAACCTAGTAAAAAAGAAAATTAACGTCAGAGGAGCGCGCTGAAAAGAAAAAAGAATGTGAGAAAAAGAGAATGGAGAGAAAATTGATCGAGAAAAGGAAGCAGCAACGAGAATGGTTGGTTTATGACTCGGAAAAGGTGCAAATGCGCTGCACAGACTGTCTGGATTTTTATGGCGAGAAAGTTAGAACGGACCAACATCTTCGCAATACAAACATATTTATTCTTGGATGCACAAATTTAATAAATTGACTTGCTTGTACTGTTTAGTATTTTCTCCTTTTCCAATAAAGTTTTCAGAAGCATTTTTCCTCAAGGTTGTTAAAAGTCGTGATTGCTTGGTAAGTGGTTAAATGTCAGTAACTTTTGAAAGTCTTAATGAGTGGAGAAATAGTTTAATAATGCATAAAGCTGATATAGTTGGTACCCTTCTTTCTTATGTTTTCTTTGTTTTTGTTAAATTTGATTCGGTCTGACAGATTTTTTTCGGTCTGACAGATTTTCAGGCCTTGTCAGACCGAATGTCTGACAGCTTTTGTGAACTTTCGGGAAGTCTGCTAAAGTAATGATAACCCTTTACCAAACAATCCCATGTTTAAACCCTTTAACAATGTTTTCTACTCCGGCAAGCACACACCATCTTCCAGAGCATCATTTGTCACCTGCAAATGCTTTGAATTTGGACAAGTCCAAAATGTCCGATAAAAAAATAATTTGAAGAGTTTTGGTAGGTCCTTATTAATTCCGGCCATATTGATTAAACTGTATACATGGATACATATGCGTGTCAAAAAATTTGCGAATTACCGATTACGGACATTTTGCACTCGGAAATGTTTGCAAATTCAAGACACTCTGTATTTGTTGATACTTGTGGTAAAATACACAAACAGAAAAATTTGTAAATTTTTCCAATTCGTGAAAATGCAAAAATTTCCACATCGCAAAAATTTCAACTTGTACAGTACTACATACAAAATTTCAAAACATTTTCAAATTTTCCTTCCATTCTATCAAGTAAAATATCGAAATTCCAAGAAGTAAGCAAGCTTTTTAACCCTTTACCGCACAATACCAACCTTTAGCGACCCTGGGAAAGGAGCCTTTTGAAAATGTTGCAGAAGAAGGATAAAACGCTGGTAACCAGCTTTTTCTCCATTTCCCACATTTTCTACCTTATCAAAGAAAAACTGCACCATTCGAGCCACATCGAAATTGTCATCTGCAAATGCTTTCAATTTGGACAAGTCTGTATTTTTGTCCTGTGGTAAAGGGTTAACATGGGACTACAATCTGAACAATCAGTAGAGGTTCGTAAGAGATACTACATCTATGTACTGAAAACAGTGTGGCTCTTTGTCTCCTGGTTTTACACAAAATTATTTTTGAGATTTTCTTTGTTATTATGCTACACCCCTGTGCACAGTCATTTTTGAACCAAGGCACTTTTGCTCCTTACCAATCAATCCAATATTGTAAGGAGCCCTGAGGAAATGTTTTTTGGAAAATATTGTGAAAAAAGGAAACACGTGGGGCATGATGACCCTGAAGTTGTTCACCTGAGTCTTGACCAAACATGACCCATTTTACAAACATTCTACCAAGCTTTCATAATGATTGGAATGAAAATTTGGCCTCTAGCTTGTTCACAAGCTTTTTCTAAAATTTTTCTCATTGACCTACTTTTTAGCCCATAGTTCATTTTCCCATTGTAGATTTTATCAAAACAAAAGTTCTGACCACCATTCATGAGTATTGGACTGAAAATGTGGTCTCTAGAGTATACACAAGGTTTTTCTAAGATTTGACCCAGTGACCTAGTTTTTGATCCAACATGACCCAGTTTCAAACTCTTCCAAGGTAACATCAAGACAAACATTCTGACAAACTTTCCAGAGTATTGGACTGAAAATATGGCCTCTAGAGCATACACAAGTTTTTCTGAGACTTGACCTAATGACCCAATTTTTCACCCGACCTGACCCATTTTCAAATTCCTCCAAGATGTCATCAAGACAAACATTCTGACCAAGTTTCATGAGTATTGGACTGAAAATATGGCCTCTAGAGCGTACACAAGGTTTTTCTAAGATTTGACCCAGTGACCTAGTTTTTGACCCGACACAACCCATTTTCGAACTTGTCCAAGATATTATCAAGAGAAACATTCTGACCAACTTTCAAGAGTTTTGGACAGAAAATGTAGCCTCTAGAGCGTACACAAGGTTTTTCTAACATTTGACCTTGTTTTTGAACCGACATGACCCATTTTCGAACTCGTCCAAGATATTATCAAGACAAACATTCTGACATGCTTTCAAGAGTTTTGGACTGAAAATGTAGCCTCTAGAGCATTTACAAGGTTTTTCTAAGATTTGACCGAGTGACCTAGTTTTTGATCCGACATGACCCATTTCCAAACTCATCTAACATATTATCAAGACAAATATTCTGACCAAGTTTCATGAGAATCGGACTGAAAAGAGCGCACACAAGGTAAAAGTTGACGACGAACGATGGACACAGCACAATAACAAAAGCTCTCCTTCAGCACTTCGTGCTCAGGTGAGCTAAAAATGCTGATAACAAGTATTTTCTTCTTTTTTTTGCCACTGTATTTTCTACCTTTTCAAAGAAATACTCCACTATTTGTGTGACATATATTGTGTCTTCAAATGATTCAATTTGGTCTGGTCTAGACTTTTGTTGTCTGCAAAAAAAACTATTGTACCTTGATAAAAAATCTTGAGAAAGAGACAAAGGCTTCGAAACTGAAAGAGCTGTTGATCCCTTGCAACCTCTTTAACTTAGACTAAATTTTTAGTATTTGAACTGAAATTTCAAAAAATATCCAACCAGCCTTGCATAATTGCAGAGATCTAGGATTTCAAAGAGTTTTCTGCAGGCCCTGGAACTGGTGCAAGATAATCAAGCAGGTCCTGGAACTTGTGCAAAATAATAAATCATGATCTGGAAAAACAATTTGATCTAGAAAATCTGACATGTTTCTTTAAACGGTGTTCTATGCCGCTTTTAACATCATTTCAGTGGTATTACAGCAACAGCTCACTTACTCTTGTGTTTCCATGGTTTCACAAGCACTAAGTTAGGGCTAGTCTTCCTCAAGGATACTCCCACGCTAAACTTTGAGCCATTGGTGAGGATTGAACTTAGGGCTGCCGGGTCAAAAAGTCAACACTTATACCACTGAGTCAAGCAGTACCCTGACCATACTAACATGACTAACATGGTATTGCTGGAGAAACCCATTTACTCCCTCATAGGGTTTGTCTGGCTATTTTCTTGGTTATATTTAACCAACAGTACGCTGACTACACCCAACATTTTCAGTCAAAAAAGTCTCTGTTCTAGAAACTGAAAGTGAGGGGGATTTTCTCCCCTCCATCTCAAAAATAGGGGGGGGTTTAAAAAAGCAGGGGGGACAATTTTCAAAACGGGAAGAAAACATGTACACACTTATTCCTGTCAAAGACTGTATAGTGGACTTACTGACCTATTTTCATGTAAAAAGATGGTCTCTGGAGTGTCCTTCTCTAGATATTGAGAAATTAAAAACTAAATAAAGAGTAAGACATTTATAGAATTCATTCTGATAATATTCATTGCAATAACAGTAGTCTAAGATTAGGGAAAGTTGGCCATTTTGGACTGGGTTGATTTAGAAGTTGGCTGTTTTGACCCACTTTCTGTCAAGGGAGGTTACTCTTATGCACATATGTGCAAAACAGCTTCTGCAATAACACTGTTCAATTTAAAACAGCAGAATTTTTGGCGAAGCAAGGGTCAATTCTTTGTTTTGGGACTTTTTCATTTTTAATTTTATGCGGGACTGTCACACATTGGGTCTGAATTTATGCAGGATACGAAAAAAATTAGTGTGAATCCCACAATTGTACATCCTAGAAAAGACCCAAGTAATTGCAGTTTCATGGTTGCTTTTCTTCATAAGAATAAGCAAACCAGACAGTTCAGATCAAAGATTAGACTGCACATTTTGTACAGTCTGATCTTGGTGTGCCGAGCCCCAGTAGCTCAGTCGGTAGCCTGGAGGACTTGAGACCAGGGGATCACTGGTTTGATCCCTGGCTTGGCCAACTTCTTTCCAAGGATTGACAATAGTCATTGAGACAGGATTCATTCCTCTCTCACCCCTGACCATTGTTTTGACGATGGTTATGTGGGAAAGCAGCCACTGGCTTGGAAAGACTATTGTGCAGAGTACTGGTTAAAGAAACTCAAGGAAAGCATGGATAGGTGCATTGGCCGCCACGATATTACTGAAATAACGTTGAAAACCGTGTTAAACACCATACAATCACTCAATCAATCTGATCTTGATGGACACTGGCTACAGAGGCAACTGTATTCATGAAAGGCGCTTTGAGGGTTAATAGTCCTTGAAAGAATGACTAACCAAGTGTGAAAATTAACCACAGAAAAAGAATGGCTACTTATAGTTTCAAAAATAGAACATTAACTCTTTACCAAACAATAAAATTTCACACTGGTCCAAATTGAAAGCATTTGCAGATGACAAATTGAAAGTGACCCATATATCAAAATTTGTCCTTGATAGGAGAGGAAAATATTATGGTAAAAGGAGAAAATGCTGGTAAACAGCATTTTCTCCTTTTCCCACAATGTTTTCAAAAAGCTTCTTTCTTAGGGTCGTTAAAATTCTGGATTGTGTGGTAAAAGGTTAAGACATGGCATGGCACCTAGGAAACATTTCTGGCTTTCACACTTAAAGTTCTAAATTCATACTGAAAAAAAAATTCTGGGACTGAAAATTAACACACCAATAGCAACAGGATTTGTTTGGTTAATTGTTATACAAGTTAGAAAAGTTTGGCGTCTTAGAGCAGAATAACTTTCAATGGGGGCTGTTTCAGCTTCATGGCACCAATTTCTTTTAACTTGTTACCAAACAAGTCCGATTTTTCACAACCCTGAGGTAAAAAGGCCTTTTGAAAACATCATGGTAAAAGGTGGAAATGCTGGTAACCAGCATTTTCTCTTTTCCCCCAGTGTTTTCTACCCTTTCAAAGAACTTCCATTCATTCATACCACTTTTTAAGATTTTTCGCCTGTAGATGCTCTCAATTTGGAAGAGTGTAGAACTTGTTGTTTGGGATAGGGTTAAATACAGTTGAATAAAACTACTGTACTCCTAAAATCCCAGTGCTGCGTATATGCCCTCTAATTTACCTGGTTTATAATCTGAGTGACGCTTATTGACATTGTGATTTCAAATGACACATATACGAGTCAAGAAGGCATGTTACAAAGATTCTGACTGGTTCAAATCTACCCAATTTACAACCAATCTGAAAACATTCTCCAATCAAATTATATTTTGAGTTTTATTTGTATGTTATGAATTGCAAAACAGATTCTGCAATGATGCCTTTTATTCCAAACGATGGTATTTTTTCGGCGAGGCAAGAGTATATTTTTTGCTTTGTGACTTTCTTATTGTTCGTAATTTACACGGGACTGTCACACATCTGGTCTGAATTCATGCAATATCGGAAAAAGAATTAGCGTGAATCCCGCAATCGCACGTCCTAGAATAGACACTGAGCAGTGTTTCAGTTTATTCTACTGGCAACAGATTGCTTTGCTTATCAATAAACACTGGGCAATGCTTAGTATACATTACTAGTCTGAAAGGGTTGCACGAGCGCACAAAATCTGTGAGGAAATTTCTGCCCTTTTTTTTCCGCGATTGTCTCTGTACCTGGATGCAACCCATCAAAAGCAAAAATCGTAATTGAGGACATTTGGATCTGTACCATCCCATGTAACTCATTGGACACTGTCTTAATTCAGTGAGCTAATGTCTCATAATCTCAACCTTAGTAGATTGCTAGCACACTGCTTTATATAAATATTCAGGCTTTCAAATGAAATCAATCCTTTTGCTCTCTGAACTGAATTTAGTCCATAAACACAAAAGGTAGTCAACAAATTTACATGCTGCTGAAACATGTCCATCTGAAACAAGACCAAAATCTATCTAATGATCGCATACTAAAAAGCTATGTCGTTGTCAAAATTGTTGTAACAAATGGAGTTGTATTTCTAAATGCCTTATGTCTCAGGGTCATTTAAATAAAGGATTCATTGTGTGGTAATTTTAAGTTTGTATAAGTACTCTGTGCTATTCTGTAATAGCCTCTGCAGATGTGGTTTTACCTTTTACTCAATGATCCCGTGTTTAACATCCCTGTGGAGAAAGTCTTGTGAAAACATTTCTGAGTACAGGTAAAAATGCATGTTTCCCATTTCTCCGAGTTTCTTCTACCTTTTCAAAGATGTACATCATCATCTGAACTACACTTGTTACATGTATCTGCAAACGCTTAAAATATGGATAGATATAAAACCTTATTTCGTAAAAAAGTTGACCTAACAACTGCAGTTCTTTCGATGGAAGATGTAGACCAATATTAGACTGTAAAAATCAAACAATCTGATCCTGGCTTACTATTCTGTAAAAAAAAAAATGTTGCATTAAATACCAGTAGGCATTTTTGTCCACTCTGTATATGTATACTTTGTTTATTGGGTTTTCTAAGCATTAATCCTTTACCACACTATCCCAAGTTTTATCAAACATGAGAAAACCATGAAAACACTGCAAGAGAACTAGAAAATAGTGGCAGCATTTAGTTTTCTTCCAAAATTGTTCACTACTATTTCAAAGGCAATTTTCATTATTCAAGCAAACCTGTCACATGATAATGTTTTGGCCTACAATGTTGTCATTTAAGTAAGGGTTAAAGCAGATCACTTGTCAGACCTTAGCTTCAAATGACCTGCATTTTGTGGTTCTAGCACTGTATTTTGCAGCTGACAATATCAGAAATAAGTTGACAATATGGAAAAACAGTTATTTAAACATTTCCATACAAATAACGGATGGTTTTGAACTACATGCAGAAACGAAATGAAGTCTTAGTATAAATTTCGTTCAAATAATTCTGCATGTTTACTGAACTGACAACATTTGCATACCTCGAGTTCTGTGCGGACAGCGTCTCAGATGCGCGTCAAGCTGGCATCAAATGTGGTGTCAAAGCACTACTGGATATGTATCTGGATGTGTAAAATGTCCGCCTTGGATCTTCTGATAATTCCAACATAAAGGTGTCACACAATTCTAAGAAAATGACATTTTAGTTAGGTCACTCACCTTCAGAGGACGTAAAGCTTAAACTTACGCGGGTTTAAACGCATTTACTATTGGATAGATTTGGCACATGACACGCTTTCAAAACTTCAATTCTTACGGTGATTTTGATTGGTTAACAGCTACAAAAAAAATGTTATTTTTAAAACACTTTTTTTTTTTTGTAAATGAAATAATGATATAAAAGACCCGTCTTTTATAAACAACACATTTCATTAAAACAGCAAAGAATTTATTTGAAAAAAAAAGGTTAATTAAGGTAACCGAGACACTGCGATTAAATACCATTCATGGTTCCCTTTTCTAAACATGATTCGAGGACCACCGAATATTTCAACTCTGACGATCTATTTCTTTTCTTAAAAAATCTCTTTAACCTTTAAGCCCATAGAAGAATGTAGATCGTAGCAACGTGTACTCGTGTCTATGTTAAATTGCCTTACTCGTTCAGTATTTACTGAATGGTCGAAAAATAGATTGGTAGATTTTGTATCAAATAAGGGAGTAAACTCTAGTTCGCAAAATTCAAGACTTGCACATGTTGTCTCCCTTCCCCACATCACACTCTTTTTTTAAACTCATCCAGTACAAAAGATATTCGGCTCAACTGATGGCAATTGTCTTTGATCGAGTAGGAGACATTGTTGGGAAAAGAGAACGCGCCTCCCCACGGTGTTTACAATGGCTCTCTTTCTTCGGATCGGGGAGAAAAAAACGGGATCGTTCAATAAGGGTAAATCTCACTCTTTTTTCCATCCCTCGGCACGCCAAAAATAACCTTGGTTCCAGTCTGATACTTTTTCTCTATATATACTGACGTTGGTTTGTGAATAAAATGATAGTACAGACCGTAATAAGCAGACCGCGATAGGGAGTGATTATCTACCTCTATACCAAATGATAACATTTTGGCCTCGGCCAAATTCAAAACATATGCAGACGATAAATTGAAAGTGGGAACTGATGATTTCTGTCTTTGATAGGATAGAAAACATTCTGGTTATCAGTATTTTATACTTTTCCCACAATGTTGTTAAAAGTCTTTTTACTCAGGGCCGTTGAAACTCAGAATTGTGTGGTCAAAGGTTAAATAATTATTTCCGCCTACATCCAGGCTACTTAAAACATCTGTTTCTGCACTTACAACAGCAAATGAATACCATTTCCTGATACACTTTAGGGAAAAGAGCAGGAAAAGTCAAACTTAGAGTCACTTGCTTCTTGAGAAAATGTGTTTATTTGTTTTTGATGATTGACACCATTTTCACCATTATTTCAGTTATATCGTGACGGCCAGTGCACTTATCCTTACTTTCCTGGATTTTCTTTTTGCCAGTACTCGCACAGTACCCAAGCCATTGGCTGCCTTCATGCATAACTATCGTGGAAACAATGATCAGCGGTAAGCGAGGAATTAATTTTATTGCAATGCAATGACTATCATCTATCCTCGGAAAGAAATTGGCTGATCATGGGTTTCGAACCATCGAGACAATATGTAGTCGATTCTTGAATCAATACTATATTGTATGTAGCCTTTAAACCATCCCTCGTCGAAGTTAACCCAGAGGCTGCACAAAACGTGCAGTATGATCTTGAAACTATACTGTCTGATACAGCATTTTTATCCCCGGTGAAATGTACTTTGAAAGCGCAATATCTGGGGTTTTTCAACGTAGCTGTATGTGCTGACTTTTGACCTACTTTTTGGTATTGATAACAATAGAATGAATAGAAGTATGTGATTGGTAAAAAATGTTGACATATTTATTTCAAGGACCACTGCTGGCAAATTTAAGACGTCTATCTTTTTTAAAAATATTTGTGCCATGCTCTGTGAAAAGGGGGCTTAATACATCTGCGAAAAGTATCGACCCAGGTCAGCCTGTGCAGTCCGCGCAGGTTGACCTGGGCTGAAACTTTTCGCTATTGGTCAATTTTCTGTTTGTCAAAGGATCAATCTACCTCATGATTGAGTCGGTTATTAAAAAAAGTGGCTCCTATGGATCCATAATTATGTGATGACCTGGGCTGGTATCGTGTATAACGGAGATGCATTAAGCCCCCTTTTGCTAGAGCATGGCTCATTTCTTGTTTTGTATGGAGTGGAAATACTTGATTGGTTTATTTAGCAGCTTAACTCTTTACCAAACGACAAAATTTTGGACTAATCCAAATTGAAAGCATTTGCAGACGACAAAATAAATGTGACTCAAAAATAGAAATTTTATTTGGGAAGGGTAGAAAACATTGTGGGAAAAGGGGAAAATGCTGGTTACCAGCATTTTCTCCTTTTCCTACAATGTTTTCAAAAGCTTTCTTTTTCAGGTTCGTTAAAAGTCGGGATTGTGTGTTAAAGAGTTAAGGGTTAAAGGGACGGCAACAAACCTGCACGTCTGGTACTTTTTTTCATAAAACACCTAGACGTTATTTCACTTGTTACTTCTGAGACAAATGCAGACAGACGATTTTTAACCGTCTAAACCCAACGATACAATTTTAAACTTTTTCAGATTGGAAGCATCTGCAGACGACAAATAAAATGTGACTCGAATGATGGGACTTGTCTCTGATAGGGTGGAAAACATTGTGGGAAAAAGAGAACATGCTGGTAACCACTATTTTCTCCTTTCACATAATGTGCTGTAAAACCTTTTTACTTTGGATCGAAGTAAACACGGGATTGTTTTATAAAGGGTTAGATAAGGATAACCGATTTTATGTATTCGAAAACGTCTTTAGGTAGAAATTGCCCACAAGAAGTGACAAGATTAATATTTCTCAAATTGCCACAATGTTTTTTAAATAATCTGTCGCAGTACGAAAATAACGTCTGCAGTTATAAGAATATATTAAGGCAATTTTGCGACAAGATTTGACTTAGTTTTTTTCGTAAATAGTATTAGGGGCGTTTCTTTTCGTTATTCAAAGCGATTTAAAGAATTTGTTTCAGATAGCCATGAAAGCCGGCTTTCAAAATTTTAATTACTTTTGTAACCAATAAAGGTCAAGATCAGACTGCACAAACGTGATCTACATTGTCTGCTTTGCCGAGACATTCTGAAGAAGAGCAACCTTTAAGCTCCAATTATTTTGGTCTTATTTCAACACTGAAAATGTGTATAAGGTTCACTTTGTGCTTCAACATATTACCAACAAACTTCGAGCTTGAACGATCCGGAAGAAAAAATAACCCTTAAGCTGCCTAGCGCGACTCAAGGATCTTTTGCGGACAGTATAGATCAAGATCAGACTGCACAGAACGTGCAGTCTGATCTTGCATCTACTCTGTCCGATAAGGAGACCTTTTTCCTCCCAAAATTTACTTTGAAATAGGAAAATTTGAATTTTTACAATAGGCTTGAAAGCTTCACTTCAATTATTTAGCACGTTAAGGGTTAATAGCATTGTTAAGAAGAGAAATTGGTTACCAAAATTTTCTTCTTTTTTTCCCACAATGTTTTCTATAGGTTTCATCCACAGGGTCGTTAAAACACGGGATGGTTCGATAAAAGGTTAAATATTAGTGCTGCGTGTCACCCTAGTCTGTTACTGCATCTGACGAAAACAATATTTTATCCAAATGCAATTAGATATATGTTTTATAAGACTGTAAAGGGCAGAGGTTTCGGAAATGCTGTACTCAACAATAAGACTAAGTCGTAAAATAAAATAACCAAACAGCCCACTTTCATGAGCCTAGTTTCAGCAAAAAATAAACAATGTGAGTGTTAAAGTGCATTTAAGATTACATCTTTCCTTTTAAAAGTATGGAAACTATTATGAAGATGACAATATGTTATTGTATGGTCGGCTCAAGTTTTAGTCAACTGGCAGAAAAGCGAATTTTAAAACCGGGTAAAAGGTTAACAAAAGATAGAGTGACATAGCAACTTTTTACATGGTTTTAAAATGCATTTTTCTTCTCATGACTAACACTTGAACCGACCGTATCCGCATTGTTTACTTTCCACTGCCACTATTTTAAGGCCTTCAACGCTTGTGCGTTTTAATAATGGTCAAAGGGAAGTAACTTTCGTTTTCTTATGCTTCACTTTTGTACACATTTATCTTCGTTGATTAATAATGATAATGATAATAATAATAATAATGATAATAAAAACCTCACGTTGGATAATTTTACTTTGTCTATGCCGAAAATGCTGAAGTTTTATTTTCGTAGAATGATTTATTTGATTTTATCTTCAGATTATTCAAATATAATTTTTGTTTCTTTCATTCTTTTGTTCCAAAACTGATTAGCTACCTTCAGACATCTTCAGACATAGTTTTTATTAACGACTTGCATAAGTTGCCAAACTCATCCGTTACGCATGGAGTTTACATTTCTTACAGGTTGTCCCTTTTGAGATGAATTTTTACGTTCGAGACTCTTTGGACGCTGCTCTAGAGTGAGCAATAACTCAATGAGATTCTGAATCACTCGCCAAGTCGGATAGAAATTATCTGGGGAAGGGAGGCATGGAGACTGATATGTGTTTTGTTTCCACCGGATTTCTTCCTCTGAGAATGTCATTGGAGAAATGAACCACATATTTACGCTGGTGCTTCAGACGTTATCTCCCATATTTTTTTTTTCGGAAAAGAGGAGGATATTGGTTTAGTAGAGCCTGACCACTTCAGGTACCAGTGTTTTACCTACCTAGCGAACCTATCAAAAGCTATCCAAACTCGCAAGTGTAGGAAAGTTTTAAATATATGGATGCCTTTCCTTTTTAAGGCTCATTTTTTTTTTCACATGAAAGGAGCACATTTTTTTGAAAAGAAGAAAATAAAAAAGTTTTAAAAATAGGTTCCTTCACCCACACACACAGAGTCACTCTACTTCCATGCTGACAACACTACAGAAAGGGGTCGGCCTCTGCTCATAATCGTACAGAGACTACGTCCATAAAAGTGTCAAAGGTTAACTGCAAGCAATCAAGGACACATCCACTAGAATGCACAAATAAGAAAAAAAAATTGGTTTAGTATTCACCAACCATTCAGAAAATCGTTCATAGTCTTATTCTCTAAGATTTTCAAAATTTGAAACTAACACAACTTATGATCGGCTAAACCAAATGCAGAGCTCCAGATAAGAGGGGGTGATGGTATTCTAAATCCATTATTTCCCTTTGGAACCCTATGTTAAGGGTACTCATTAGAATCCTCTCAATGAGACGATTCTAATGAGTACCCACAACAAAGGGTTCAGTGGAGAATAATTAATATATTCAATTTTGAAATCAAAATCACTCCCTATATTGGGAGCTCTGCAAATGGTTTAGCCAATGAGAAGTTGTGTTCTTTTCAAATTTAGAAAATTCCGGAGATTAAGACTAAGGATGTTCATATGAATGCTTGGTGGACACGGACCCTGATCTAAATACGACAATCACTTTACAATCGGTAAAATAAGACTAGAAGAAGTCCATGTTATACTGGAATGCTCATAATGAACCACATTTTTAACAACCTTACAGAATTTACGTTGGTAGCCACTGGAGGATGGAGGATAGCCAGATAGTGTGATGAAAGTTTAGAATGGGTGACTGGCTCCGGATTCCGCCGTCACCCTCTCCCTTCCTCTCTTTTTCTCTTTCCGTAACTCTGTCTTTCTCTGACTTTCTGACTCTACCTCTTTGCCTTTTTCACTTTTTTTTTCTGGGGTAACTTTTCGGGTTGGTTTTTTGTTGCATAAATTTAAAAGCATACGATTCGAAATTACATACTAATAGTAATAGGCCTAAGGCTATGACACGGAATCACAGTCATATTTCTTCCAGCAACACTCATAACCCTGTTTAACACTGTTTAACCCTATACCAAACAGCAATATTGCAGAATTGTTCAAACTGCATTTGCAGACGACAAAATAAATCATGGCGACTCAAATAATCACAGGCTTCTCAAGATTAACCCTAAGGCTGCTGAGCACGACCCAATAACCTTTTGCAGACAGTGTAGATCAAGATCAGACTGCACAGAACGTGCAGTCTGATCATGGATCTACACTGTCCGGTAAGGAGACAAGGAAATATCTTTCCTCCCAAAATACCTTTGAAATAGTGACAGCGAAACGAAACTTTCAAGCCGATCGTATAAATCCAAATATTGCCATTTCAAAATTATTTTTTAGGGGAAAAATATCTCCTGATCGGACTGTGTAGATCTAGATCAGACTGCACAGAACGTGCAGTCTGATCATGGATCTACACTGTCCGGTAAGGAGACAAGGAAATATCTTTCCTCTCAAAATACCTTTGAAATAGTGACAGCGAAACGAAACTTTCAAGCCGATCGTATAAATCCAAATATTGCCATTTCAAAATTATTTTTTAGGGGAAAAATATCTCCTGATCGGACTGTGTAGATCAAAAATCAGATTATTATTATTACCGTAAAAAAAAAAAAAAAACCAGAAGATCATCTCGAGAAAAGGAATAACTACTTGTGACAAGCAAATGCTACTTTTTCCCGCAATGTTTTAAAAAAATATTCGATGCAGGGATGCACAAAGTCTGGTTTGTATCGAATAGTGTTTACCTTTGAAAAAAATTTTCTTGCAAATTATGAAAACCCAAATACTGCGAACCCAAGTATCAAGATTTCAAACTACTTTTCATCAAGATAAAACCCTAACTTATTGAACAGTGAAGATGCAAGATCAGTCCGTACGTTTGGTGCATTCGGATCTTGATTTACACTGTCCGCAAGAAAGAACTGGGTCACGATGATCAGCCTTAGAACTTACCCATTACCAAACAATCCCGTGTTTTAACGACCCTAAGGAAAAGGACTTTTGAAAACATTGTAGGAAAAGAAGAAAATGCTGGTAACCAGCATTTTCTTCTTTTCCCACAATGTTTTCTAGATCAACCCTTTCAAAGACATATTTACTTTGTCGTCTGCAGATGCTTTCAATTCGGACAAGTCTAAAATATTATCATCTGGTACAGAGATTTTTCTAAAGCCCTTAACCCGTTAAATAAGTTAAATGAAACTTTCAAGCCTATAGTAAAATCCCGTATGTTGCGAATTCAAACCTATTTTTCGTAGGAAAAAACATCTCCTTATTGGACAGTGTAGATCCAAGATCAGACTGCACGTTCTGTGCAGTCTGATCTTGATCTACACTGTCCACAAAAGGTCGGTGAGTCGCGCTTAGCAGCCGAAGGGTTAAAAATCCCCCTTCACCTATCAGGTTATACTAAGAAATCTGATGACAGTTTTAGTATGGTGACTCAAAAATGACTTACTTTATCAGATCTTCCCCTTTAACGCATTACCAGGCAACAAAAATGTTAGACTTGCCCAAATTGAAAGTATTTTGCAGACGACAAATTGAATATGGCTTAAACGATGGGATACTTCGATGAAAAGATAGAAAAATTTCAGGGTGGTAAGAGGAGCAAATGTTGGTTACCAGCATTTTTTCCTTTTTCCACAATGTTTTCAAAAGCTGTGTTCCTCGGGGTCGTTTAAACACTGGTTTGTGTTGTAAAGGGTTAATACATCGCCACCTGCAGACGACCCTTTTCATCTTGCAGCAGATTGCTTTTGTAAACATTGAGACAAAAGGAGAAATTGTTCGTATTCCCTAAAATTATGTTGACCATCCATATTTTACACGGGAAAAAATGGTCAAATGATGCCCAAAAGTAAACAATGTGTGTTAAAATGCATGATTTAAATCCTACCATTCAAATGTATTGAAATTATCAGAACCTGTGAAACCTCCAACAGTCATGAATAATTGAGCTGTCGCCGTAATATTACAAAAAATATTGTTGAAAGCCGCGTAAAATATCAATCAATTAATCACTCCATGTATGTTACCGACTTAGCTACCGGCTTTCTTCGTGTCACTAAACAATTCATAAACAATTTCCCTCACTTCAGTCGAATGCAGTTTTGTCGTCTGCAAGGGCTTTGAATTTGAATAGGTCCAAAGTTTTTGCGTTTGGTAAAGGGTTAAACACAATAAGTATGAACAAATGAGGGAACATGATTGTCACCAGGAAAATTACAGAATTACAAAAAAAAGAAATTGTTCTTGTTCAGTAACGTTATTGTCATTGGATGGAGCATTAAAAATAATGCTTTGTATGCATTTATTAAAGTCCCAATAGTGGCCAACTGTAAACAAGGCTGGTGTTAAAATGCAGTTGAATTCAATGCATATCATTTAAAAGTATGGAATTTATTGTACAGATGACAATCTATTATTGTATGATCGGTCCAAGTGTTAGTCGCTGGCAAAAAAATAAATTTTAACACGAATTAACATCCCCAACTTTATCCTGCAGTTCGAGCAAGAATTACTCCCTTTGGAATTTATCAATAATCTGGTCCCAAAGGATTTCCGATAACGGCCTGTCATATAGGATTTCAGAAGGGAAAAATTTTTGATCGACTAAAACACGTTTTAAGTCTAAAATGATTAAAATCTATAACGTCTTGAAGTATTCTTCAATATCTCTACTTCACTTCAATATAATTTTAATTACTGTAGCAAAATGGGAAGTTGCGTCCATTTTGATTTAAAGTCACTGACCCATTCTCCTTCTTATATCTATAGAAAGGTTTAAGAAATCTGCTCTTGCGTCCTTCTTGACGCTAAATAACTTAAAAATAAATTTCTAGAAAAAAATCTATAACGTCTTGAAGTATTATCTGTTTTGTTGTGATTACGATCAAAGTATTCGTTTACATTTGTTACAACGGGAACTTGCGTCCATTTTAGTTTAAAAACGGCACCATCGTTAATTTTTGTATAAAAAATGCTGTATCGAGTTAAGTGAGATTTTAAGACTGAATGAAAGGATTGTGCAGCGGATAAAGGGAAGATAAAAACAGATGACATGACAACCTTGTCTATTGTTTTGTTGAACTTGGGTCCTGTTTTAACACATTGTCCAATGTTATAATATATTTATCATTTTTGTACATGTACGTGTATATTATTTGCATCTGTTAAAACTTTTTAAGAGATTTGTAAAAACGGTTATTGAATATTCTCCCAGTTTTTTTTTTTTTTTTAATGATTTCATTATTATTATTTTCTTTTAAAGATTGATTATGTTACTATAGATTTTTTTAAATTGCATTTTTTTTTAAATTTATTTTTAAGAAGATTGAGATTGTTGCACTATTGATCAGAGAAAGTGGTATAATAATAGACTAATAATAAACTGCACCAAAAACGCAGTCAATAGATCAATAACAAACTGTACAAAACAAGCAGTCTGATCTCCGGCCGAATCGAATCTATACGTCGAAATTCTTTTGGTTAAAAAAAATCCTTGACATTGCAATATCAACAGGTGACTGAAATCAGCAGAAAATTCGGCGTTTTGGGAGTGTCGATTTAACTCGTACCACACACTCCCGAGTTTTAACGGTCCTGAAATAAAGGCTTTTAAAAACATTGTGAGAAAAGGAGAAAGTGCTAGTAGCCAGCATTGTTTCCTTTTCTCGCAATGTTAAACAGCATTTTCTTCTTTTCCCATAATGTTTTCTACTCTTTCAAAGTCAAGAATATCATTTGAGCTATATTTAATTCATTGTCTGAAATTGCTTTTAATTTGGTGAAGTCAAAAAGTTCTCCATATTGTAAAAAGTTTTAAATTATTGACGGGAAAATTTGATTTATTTGGCAGTCAAGAACCGTGTGCTCACAAAACCACTGACTTGTTCTCAAAAAGTGACGAAATTATGTAAAACAGAATTGACCTGTCGAACATGAATGTTAATAAGTAAAATTTGTATTCGGTTGTGTTGTTCATGATAGATCAGACGATACCCGTGTGGTCTGATCTACCACCACACTTTCCCCAGCCTAATATACATTTGTGACGATGCCATACAAAACTATTACAATAAAATGCTGTCTGTTGAGAATGTAATAGGTCTGTGCTGCAGGTTAGAGATTAATGTTTTCAAAAACATTGTAATAAGAGAAACTTCTCCGTACTTTTCCTAGCTTTGTGGGTAGTGGGTAGCTTTTCAAAAATGTATCCAACCGAAGTATTTTTACTATTGTACCATTTTTGTTCATAAAACTATGAAAAAAATCAGAGATTGAATTTGATTTAATGATAAAAAAAAAAAAAAAAAATCAGGGATTGAATTCCAAAGATGTAATAAATATATGTACATACTGTTATATTTCAAGCGTTCGTCCCCTCCCCCCCCCCCCCCCCCCCCCGGCTTTTGTCCCATCATAAGAAACTTGTCCCGCGGGGTTAATTTTTTTCAAACTCTTCGGGAACTGGCAATGTATGACTTCCCCAATTTAAAAGCATTTGTAGACAACACGATAAATATGGCTCAAATTATGGAATTTGTATCAGTTAAGGCGTGAAGACATTGTTGGAAAAAGAGCAAATGCTGGTCACCAGCATTTCTATCGTTGACCATAAGTTTTCAAACGCTTTCTTTTGGTTAAATTTGAGGTAGGTCAAATTGTAAGACCTGAAAGGAAAATGAATTCTATAAGTTTTGGTACCCCAGTAATTTACAACCCCAGATATATCCCGCAGAGTTGTTTTCCAATAAATTGAAACCCTTTGCACTCGAGGCGCGATATTCGGGTTATTAGTGCAAAGGGTTTGCAGAGATCGCCAGTCAATATACCAATCCGTACGTGATCGATTTCACGGCCCAAAGGGATCAAACTCTTTTAATTTAATTGGCTTACATAGCGGTCAAATAGCAGTTGTCGGGTTTGATTTGCATGGTAAAGTTAGCCGTGAAAAAAAAATTGGCAAGTCGTTCTATCTTTTGTTTATTTCTTACCTGATTGTAAGATTGTTTTTTTTTTATTTTGCAAGCGTTTAACACTTGGTTCGACTGCACAATAAAAGATTGTATGATTTAATTCAAAGTTTACTTTTGACCGCTATTAGGATTTTATGATCCCCCACCTCAACCTGTTTCATTTTATTTCTTTGTTTGGTTGGTATTTCACAGTCTGTTTCCAAAAGTGCATCAGTTATAAAAAAGGTTGTCTGTGCACATATTCGCCTGTTTCCAGAATATCTGCATTAGGATTACGGGCAACACAGGGTACGTATTCACCAACCATTCTTAAGAACATGCTAAGTCTCATGAAAGATTTAGAAACTAACACAACACACCATTTGATTTAGCCTATAAGAACTTGTGTTACTTTCGAATTAAGAAAAAATTTGAGCATAAGACTAGGATAATTCTTTTCCATCAGGTTGATTCATGACTGTCGCGGACAGGGTCGGGAGCATTTGTCTCATACCGAAAACATTTGAGAACGGTCTTGCACATTGGTGCCTTTTGGTCGTACTAAAGACTCTTTTGGGTGCTTTATTTTGTATAAAATATCGATAATCTAAAAAGAATATTAATAATATAAAAAAAATAGTTAAAATCTGTGTATTTGTCATTCTAGAATGTTTTGGTCTAGAATATTTCATACTATATGGCCTGCAACACGCGAAAAGGGGCATTCGGACATTTGCGTAAAGTGTCGTCTCGGATCAGCCTGCGCAGGCTAATCCGTGACGGCACTTTACGACTACAATAGATTTTGTGCTTCAGTAGACTTGCGCAAAACAGAAAATTACATAAAAACGGAAAGTGTCGTTTCGGATTAGCCTGCGCGGACTGCGCAGGCTGATCCGGGACGACACTTTACGCAAATGTCCAAATGCCCCTTTTTCGCGTGTTGCAGGCCAATTATAATATCTTGCGATGTAGATCTAAATCCAGGATCAGACGGTAATGCGATACAGAAATAAGCCATGCTCTGGCAAAAGGGGTTTAATACATCTCCGTGATGCAGCAAGTTATCACATAACTATGGATCCATAAAATCCATTTTGTCTAACAACCAACTGAATATGGAAGTAGAATGGTTCTATGACATGCAGAAATTTTACAGATAGCAAAACGTTTCATTTTAAGTCTAATTCTAGCTTTGAAAACGTAACGCGACGTTGGTTTAGCCAGTCAAAAGCTGTGGTACCTTCAAATTAGAAAGTTCTGTAGAATAAGACATTGAATTTTCTTAAGAATGATTGGTGAATACGAGCCTTAATATCTTGAAGATCTTCAATTTGCTTTTTCGGTGATAATTTGCATATGTATGCCAGTATTCCGAATTTCGAAGAGTGTAACATGTTTAACCCTGTTGTTGGTAAATGAATGGATCGGACCTTTGTAAATCAGTAAACATGCTACAATGATACAACTTCAGGCTCTTTAGGCTGAGATAAATCTCCATATACCTGGCACTGTAGATCCAAGATCAGATTTATAAACATTCTTTGCAGTTCGATCCTGATCCACACTGTCCAAAAATCCACAAAACCACCTTAAATTTTTCCCGGCATCAAAAGGATTAGCAATCAAGGTACGACAAGGTATACATAAAAACGTCCCGGTTTACTTCCGGGTCGGTGTAATTTGACAGCCGACTGTCGTAACACATAGATGACATTAGCGACTATCATTTTAGATGTTAAGGACGCGATTTCAGTGTTCAAGCCAAATTTAACTCTTTTTTTTTTATCTCTCTCTGTTTATTTGTGCGTGATTCATTTCTCTGTTTTAAAAGTTGTTGTTGTTTACTGAAAGTTGGATAAGTTTTGCCGGTATTTCTATTGAATTAAGGTAAGATAAACACATTAACACGCTTGTTACTATATATATATCGTTTCTTTTGAATTTTTATGAATTAATCTATTACCTCAAGCAGACGATTTTTTTTACCCTTACACTAGACTACTTAACCCTTTACCACACAATCCCGAGTTTTAACTAGCTTAAGAAAGAGACTTTTCGAACCCGCTGGTAACCACCATTTTCTTCTTTTCTCAGTGTTTTCTACCCTATTAAAGACAAATTCTGTCTTTTGGGTCACACTTAAATTGTCATCTGAAAATACTTTCAATTTGGACCATATTTTGCAGGCTCATCCATCTTACAGGCCGAGAGTAAAAGCCCGAATGTTGCTATTTTAGGCGTTTATTTAGGGAGGGGGCAAAAATATCCCCTCATCGGACTGCGTAGATCCAAGATCAGACCGCACGTTCTGTGCAATCTGATCTTGACCTATACTGTCCACTGTCTGCAAAAGGTCCTCGAGGCGCGATCAGCAACCTAAGGTTTAATCTAGATTATTTCATGAGATGGATGTGGGGAAGAGCGGGCCTTGCCCCCACCCACCGCATCAGAATTACAGCCGAAACAAGGGAAATGGGGGATAGTACCTACTGCCTAGGTCTCTCCTCGACATGTTTCGTTATCCAAAAAAAGTTCCCTTAAATCTTCAAATAAAAGGTCAGAGAAGCAATTAGAAGACCCAAATTCTCATAGCTTTCTCTTGAGATCCCATCGCTGTAGCTGACTCTCGACATCCTACTTCCGTAGTTTCATTTTTTTTTAAAACCCCATCCGGTAGCTTTCTCTTGTGAATTAACTTTCCATGCCTTTGCCATTTGAGTTTTTTGTTTAAGTACTAATTTACTCAGCTTTCAGCAGAACATGTATTATAAGAACAACGCGGCAACTGCTGTCTTAATCCTCCCGTCTTTCCAGGGTTTTATCACCCCTGGACCGCAGCTATGCGTTTTCTTGCCCAAGAACCCTTTCACGTGACCAGTGCAGCTTGTAGGGATCGAACCAACGCCATATTACTGATATAGAGCCAAGTCCTTAGAGTCTTCTGCATTGAAAGCATTTACAAGTGTTATATTAAACATGACAAAAATTATGGAACCTTTGAAAGGATAGGAAACCTTATCGGACAAGGAAAAAATTATTGTTTTCAGCATTTATTTTTCAGAGAAGTTTTTCAAAAGCCGTGTTGTTCAGGGTCATAAATTCACGGAATTGTTCGGCAAAGAGTTTAACACTCGGCCATTTTCTTTTTCCGATGAAGGAAATAATACGTTTAGATCATGTGTTATCCACCTTTAAAAAATTCAGAAAACAGCATTAATATGCTACTATCTGATTTCACCAGCAATGTACTAAAACACCGCCATCAATTTATGCAGGGAATTTTGACACTAACTCGGGAAATATTACACGAGTTTCGACATTTATACCTTATTCATGTGACATTGATCCACATCACAGGCAAATTGGACACGATCGCTTACATAATGAGCAGGCTGGCCTGAATCGAAACTATTTGCTATTGTCAATTTTCTGTATTTCAAATGACCACTCTACCTCATGATTCAGTAGGTTGTTTGACAAAAATGGACTTTTTGGATCCCAAATAATGTGACGACTGGCTTGATAATTTTGAGGCATTACGGAGATCCATTTAACCTGCGTTTAGAAACGCAGCATACCGATACTTCAGCCTTTTTTTTTTTTATCTGCATGAAGTGCTCTAGCTATTAGCTATCGCCTACTTTCGTCGTATTTGTCTGGAGTGTTTCAAGTGAAACTTGTTGTGACTAGATAGTCGTCAGAACGCTGACAGAACAAATCTTGCCAAAGCTAAAGATCTTGGGTCTAAACCCCGCCTAGGGCACTGTTCACGAATCCATGTCCATAGTATTAGAAGCCCTTACAACAGAGATATTTGTTTGCAAGTTGAACGCAGAAACGTAAACGCAGCTACATAATGCACGATTCTGACGAAAATAAGAAAATCGGCTGGTTTAAGGGTTCATTATCATGTTGCTTTGTGCTCATTGCCCTGTTGATTTTCACTTCTAAATAAAAACTGTCAAAATACTTAGACTGCGCCTTTTTATCGCCAAAATATTTCTGGGGGTGTATGGAGGCACAGAAATGCCTAGCACCCCTATAGTAGAACTATGAATCGACAAGAATATAGAGGTATAGCTACGCCCGTGCGTACTGTGTGTGTATAATTTGCACAGGGAGGAAAATTGTAGTTCGACAAGAGGGAAAAAGATTAAATTGACTCAGTATCTGTTGTAATGAATTCAATTACTTGTATTAAGATTTCTTAATTAACCCTTAAGATTCTTTTGAAGGATAATTTCTTGAACATGTTATCTTTAGACCAGGGATCATATATATAAGATCCCTGCTTTAGACGGTGTACATCAGGACCAGAATGCAGAGGATGTGCTATCGGATCTTGGATTTATACTGTGCGATACCTTGCGAGATGTTTTGATCCTTTCAGTCTAATGTTAAAACCCATGGGTCTTTTGTTTTACTGGTTTAAACTTCATTTTCTTATTCTAGAAGCGCAAAAACTAATGAAATGGAATGTTGTAAGTTCGTAAGTCCGTAACTGAGAACACAATTAAGCTATTTCTAGGCTTTTTCAGTCAGCATTTTACTGCAAGAGATGGAAAGTATAAATGTGGATCAGATTGCTTATTCTCTGTACTGTAGTGTAGAACCACAATGTCCTCAAAATAGCTTTTTTTAAAACAGGCCTGAGTCTGCAGAACCATGTGAAAGAAGGGCTCTTTGAAAACATTGTGAGAAAAGGAGAAAATGCTAGTTACGAGCATTTTCTCCTTTCCCCAAAACATTTTCTACCCTTTCAAATATAAGTCCTCTCACACGGACAAAATTTATTATGTCTTTTGCATAGGCTTTCACTACGGCCAAGTCTAAAATTGTGTGGTCTGGTAAAGATATAAGTTGCACTTATTCCTGTGAGATTTAATATCTCTGGAAGTATAACAACATTTTTTATCTTTTTATCT
The DNA here is from genome assembly GCA_946811185.2 of Hippopus hippopus. Lineage (NCBI taxonomy): Eukaryota > Metazoa > Mollusca > Bivalvia > Cardiida > Cardiidae > Hippopus > Hippopus hippopus. The sequence goes on from OX328103.1 coordinate 22,543,851, forward strand.
TGCTGCAAAAGCTCTTTTCAAAACATTGTGGCAAAAACAGAAAATGCTGGGAAGAGCAATTTCCCTTTTTACCACAATATTCAACATTCCTACAATCGTCTGACAGTTTTCTTGATTGATTCGTCCACTGCAAATTTGTTTCAGGGAGGTAATCAATGAGTGAAGTTTTGGGGAAGAGTAGAAAACATTGTGAAAAAAGGAGAAAATGCTGGTAACCAGCATTTTTTCCCTTTTCACACAATATTTTCAAAAGCTTTCTGTATCCGGGTTGTTAAAAAGTCGGGGTTCTGATGTTATCAAAAGCCCTTGTCGTTGTGACCGTTAAAGCTCGGGGTTCTGTGGTGAAGAGGGCTTACATGGTGTTACTGAGATAGTGTGACCCATTCAGATATCACCCGTCGCGATATTTTAGCACTTGACAAACAACACACTGTAGTGGTAACAAAGAGAGGTTTTATTTCCTCTTTGATAGTGACAAACAATATATCAAACAAAATTCCCAAACCGCACGACATTTGATTCTTTATCAGTCGATAAAATTTTAGGATCATCCAAATTAAAAACGTTTGCAGATGACAAATTAAACGTGGCTCAAAATGATGGGATTTGTCTCCCAACTCTTGTTTTTTTTTTACCAGCCCGCATAGCTCAGTAGGTAGAGCGTAGGACTCGTGAACGTGATGTTTCGAGTCACTTGAGGGTGTGGGTTCGATCCCCACGGCTGGTCATCTAAAAAATTACTAATAGTCTTTCGGATGAGACGTTAAACCGAGGTCCCGTGTGACGGTGCTATACACCGAGCACGTAAAAGAACCAGGCGTAACTTAAGATGGGTTTCGTCCTGTATCTGCACTATCCCCCGTAACAATACTAACAGCCTTCAGGGGGCGTCGCCCATATGGGCAACCGGTGGCGACGATAAATAAACGCAAATTTAATCAAAAACCCAACTCTTTCAGCGCCAAATAAATAAACTCGACCTCTTTCGACGGCTCTAAATACAATCCATTGAAACTTTGATTGTATAGGCTTGACCACACAAGCGGACGGTATAGATCAAAGATCAGACTGCACGTTCTGTGCAGTCTGATCTTGATCTATGCCGTTCGCAAAAGTCACTGTTTTCGCCTATGGCGCCGAAAGGGCTAAAGAGTGCACATTACAAAGTTGCCTTAGCTGACAATGTTGATCAAGATAAGACTGCATAGAATATGCAGCTTGATCTTGAATCTTTGTCGTCCGATTCGTGAAGTGGAAGATTGAAACCAGGAAATTCAGCTAAAAAAATGTACATTTTTCTGTCTCTGCATCTGACAATAAATGCTCTGGCAAAAGGGAGGTTAATGTATCTCAGTGCTGCATTATACAAAGCAAGTCATGAAATAATTATAGATCCATATTAAAAAAAATATTTTGTCTAATAACCAACTAAATCTAGAAGCAGACTGGTCCTTTGATACGCAGAAAGTTGGCAAACAGCAAAAAGCTTCGACACATGTCAGTCTGCATGGAATGTATAGGCTGACATGGTTCCATACTTTTTGCAGATGCATTAAACCCCCTGTTCACAGAGTATGATATGGCCCATATGTATTTAGCGCTCAAAGATTTATTGCTTTGCCTATAATTACTTACCGGACGACAATTTCTTGAGCTGTTCATATTTTTAAAATTAGCGGACTACAAAATTAAATATGGCGCACATGCAAGTTCTGTGCAGTCTGATTTTCATTTACGTTGTCCCCAAAAGCGCATCAAGTCACGTTTATAGGCATATGGGTTAATAAAGACTTCGTTTGTCCTCTTCATATTTTTTTTTTAGTTTTCGAATTTATTACCTTTTGAAACAAGATTGCAGCAAACAATTTTGAAGACAAAACTACAGACTGCAGTAGCACTGACGACATTGTTTTTGCCTTGCCGCACTTTCGAAAACAGTGTGCCAAAAGGAGAGTTTTCTCGTAATATTTCTTCAACCAATTCGTTTAAAGTTCATAAGATCTAATGTTAGACCTCAGGACCCGTATTCACCATCCATTTCTAAGAACATTCTTGTTCTTATTCTAGGTTTAGAAAGTAACACAAGTTCTGATTGGCTAAACCATTCGGTTTAGCCAATCAGAACTTGTGTCACTTTGAAATTAAGAAAATTCTTGAAAATAAGACTAAGAATATTCTTATGAATGGTTGTTGATACTGACCTAGTTCCTGTTGAATATCCCTATTTTAGAAGGATATTTTCAAAGTCGTAACGTTACCGCAATTTGTTTCTAGATGTTGCGGTACTTTTCGAGGCTTTTTCGGAACAGAAAAGTTCCGTTGTGAAATTATAAACGTTATCTTCTCATTTAAAGGATCATCAAACCACATTTTGGTTCACAGTTTTTATCAAAGACCCCTGACTATGCAAAGATGTCTTTAGAATTAAAATATAGATAGAAACACATGTAGAAAACACGACGGCGAATTATTGATTTAATATTGTAGTTTGACAAGATCTATAAAATTTCTATTCTGTCAGTAACGGAATATCTGTTATTGCATAATAAGGATAATAAAGGATAATTACATTTTCAATACGAGACCATATTAGTTGGCCCCATAGCTAAGTTGGTAGAACGTAGGACTTCGGTGAGAAGGTCATCGGCGCGAATTCCCCCCCCCCCCCCCCGCCCCCTTACAAACCAAGGATAAAAAGTCACGTTCTTAAATATTTTTTTCTTTGCACTATGTCAGCTTTCTCACACCCTAAAAATTTGGGTCAAAACCTTGTTTAATGCCCCTTTAATTGATATTCATTGATATTTGTCAGTGTTATTTATAAACTCACTTGTAGATTATCCCCCATAAAAAAGCTCTAGAAAATAGATCAAGCGGTAACTGTTTATTATAAATTTATATTTCACAAATTTGAACCAATTACTGAATCCAAACTCGCATTTTAGGTAACGAGTTAAATTTTTTGTACGCAATCCCGAGTTTTGACGAACCCAGGGTAGAAGGCTTTTGAAAACATCGTTGGAAAAAGGTAAAAATGTTGGTAACCAGCATTTCCACCTTTTCCCACAATGTTTTCCCCCTTTTTCGACAAATCCAACAATTTCAGTCACATTTAAAGTATCGTCTGCAAATTCTTTAGATTCTGACGAATCTAAAATCTTATCGTATGGCAAAGAGTTAACCCATCTCTCTACAGTCTACGGAGCTTGTTCACTTTTCCCAAACAAAAGCATATGAAGGAATGAAACTTGGTCGTTTTACATGATATGAAAACAGGAATGTGTTCCTGTTCTTACAATATTTTCAAAAATTGTCGACTCCAGTGCATTAAACACTTGTATATCTCAGGTTTAGAATAAATGTTTAACAAGGTTTACACGTATAATAAACAGATTTTCAGAATAAAGATATCAGTGAAAACTTTATAGAGCGAAAAGTAAGCGATATGATTATCTTCAAAGTACATTATCGAATACGTCTTTTGATGCCCTTTGCTATACACAGCTAGTGAAAACATTGTCGGAAAAAAGGGGCAATTGCTTGTGACACGCTATTGCTCATTCTCTGATAATGTTTTCTATGTATAGTGTCAATTCTCCTTTCCCGTCAAGTTATCTCCTTTATTGTCACTGTTCCTACTTTTTGTATGTTAAAAGAATACCCTTTACGGCATTGGGTTATTACAATAATTGGCCTGCAACACGCGAAAAGGGGCATTCGGACATTTGCGTAAAATGTTGTCTCAGATCAGCCTGCGCAGTCCGCACAGACTAATCCAAAACGACTCTTTCCGTTTTTATGTAATTTTCTGTTTTGCTCAAGTCTACTGTAGGACAAAATCTAATGCAATCGTAAAGTGCCGTCTCGGATTAGCCTGCGTGGACTGCGCAGGCTGATCCGAGACAACACTTTACGCCAATGTCCGAATGTCTCTTTTCGCGTGTTGCAAGCCATATCGAAAAAAAAAAAAAGCTCGCAAAATAAAGACAAAATCAATTTACAGTGAAGAAGCGTCTCTTTGCATCATTCGCTGAAGAAGTGTACATGTCATGTCCCTGCAGCTATAAGGTAATAAATTCAAACGATGACTGTTACAACTGTCAATGCATTTTTACATTTTATATAACCAAACAACCCCAACTTTTAACGACCCTGTGAGCGGTGGCTATTGAGAAGATGTGGAAAAAGGGGGAAAAAATGATAACCATCATTTTCTCCTTTTCCAAGGATGTTTTTTTTTACCATGTGAAAGACAAATTTCATGTCATTTGTACATGCCTTAAATCTGACCAAAGCTAAAAGCCAAAATTTTGTCGATTAAGAGATCCTTTATCAAAGTGTGACGCTTCAACGGCTGACAACAATATCAGTTTACTTTGATAGACGATATAGATCAAGACTAGACCGTAAAAAGCATGTAGTATGATCTTGGATCTACACTGTCCGCTTTTTTGGATCACTAGAGCTAAAACCATTTCCTGCGAGCAATTTCTATACTTTCCGTACAACTGTCAAGGGTAGAGACTTGAAAATGCATTAGGTATAACTCTTTACAACAACACTTGCTTAGATTGAAACATTTTAGACGAAAGATCAAAGGTGGTTAATCAATCAATCAATCATGTGATTTGTGTTTAAATGGATAAAAACATTATGGGAGGAGAAAATGCTGATTACCAGCATTTTTTCCTTATCCCACAAAGCTTTCAAAAGCCTTTTTTCAACAGTATCGGTAATATACGGGATAGTGTGGTACAGGGCTAACTTTGATCTGAAGGCTTTGATCTCCTGTTTGTACCATTTTCAGGCGTCTGATTACATTTATCGTAGGTAATAATCCTCGCTGTTTGGGCTGGTTACCAGCATTTTCTCCTTATCCCACAATGTTTTCTAAAGCCTTCTTCGACAATGTCTTTGAATTACGGAGTTCTTTCGTATAGGGTTAACTTTGATCTGAAGGCTTTGGTCTCATGTTTGTACCATGTTTAGTCGTCTGATTACATTTATCGTGGATGATAGTGCTCGCTTTTATGGGCGTGTTACCTTCAGCACTTGTCCGCATATCTGTGCTCGAAAAAACGATACTGCTTTTAAAGTGCATCCTACCAGGTTTCGTTTCGCAAGTTTTTTAGAAAAAGAAAAATCGTTCTAAAATCTGGTAATTTTCATTCGCGTGTAAAGATGGCTTTAAAATATCGATTAAAAAAAAGTTCCGAAAAGATGTAGAAAACACGTGAAATTACCAAGTTTTTTTTTGTATTTCTTTTTTCTAAAAAGAAATAAACAGTGTAACATGTGACTCCCAAAGGACAAAATTTAGACTGGTCCAAGGTGAAAGCATTTGCAGACGACAAATTGAATTTGCTCAAATAGTGAGATTTGTCTTTGATAGGATAGAAAACATTGGGGAAAAAAAGAGAAAATGCTGCTCGCCAGCATTGTCTCCTTTTCCGACAAAAGTTTCAAAAGGCTTCTTCCTCGGGGGTCGTTATACAGGAATTGTTCGGTAAAGGATTGAAAGAGTGTGAAACTATGTTTTGACTCAAAGTTTTTCCTTATTTTATAGGCGGGAGGGGGGGTGGGGAATAAAAAGGTAATGTTTTAGTAGGAAAAGTGAGGATGTGGCCAAATAGCCTCATCTAGAATTCGAATACGCGATCTTTAAAAGCCTGCCTCAACGACTCTACAATAGAGTTATCCTGGCAACTGTTATTTTTCCGTGTTCAGATTAATATGAGTCACGCTCTGGCAAAAGGGGGCCTTTAATGCATCTCTGTGATTATGATACCAAGCGAGTCGTCGCATTATAAGGGATCCATGAAAGTAAATTTGTCTAGCAACGGACTTGACCATGAGGTAGTATGTTCCTTGGACATGCATAAAATTCACACCCAGCAAAAAGTTTCGACCCATGTCAGCCTGCGCAGACTGCGCAGGCTGACATAAGTCGATACTTTTTGGCAGATGCATTAAGCCCCCTTTTCGCAGAGCATAGCTCATATTTATGCCCTGTTACGCAGTAACGGTTTTCCCCGTTACTGACAGAGTTGGAAATTTTACAGAAAAAATACCAAAAACGGGGAAATTCCTCGTGTTTTCTGCATGCTTTTCTCTCCCCATTTGGTTTTTCAAGCCACCTATGCAAGACAATGAAAATTAAACAAAAAAACCCCCAAAAATATGCGAACAAATTCTTGTTGGATGCCGCCTTAAAGGCCCAATAGCTGCCATAAGTAAAGAAAGCGGGTCACGAAATGCATTTATATTCAAATCATACGATGAAAACGTATGGAAATTACTGTGAAGGTGACAATCCGTTATCGTACTGGTACGGTCGGTCCAAGTATTAGTCGCTGGCGAAAAAAAAAAAGAATTTGAAAAGTTAGCCAAAAGTTGCCTGGTTGCTCTATCTTTTGTTTTATGTTTTAAAATTTATTTTTCTGCCAGTGACTAACACTTGGACCGACCCTACAGTCAGTGTCAGATTGTCATCTTCACAATAATTTTCATACCTTTAAGAGGTATGATTTAGATTCAAATGCATCTTTACACCCACTTTGTTTCCTCTTGGCAGCTATTGGGGCTTTAAGCTATGTTAAGAAAAAGATGAAATGAGAAATATAGGCTGTAATAGATTTCCCGATGTATTGACAAGTGATACCTCATTAAGTTCATACAGGGATCGTATATACACAGGGATAGGCAACGCAACTGGAGTTAAGACCAATTATCGATTTTTCACTGACTTACCTGTACGGCGTCCAATAATCCGTTGTCGTTCCTTGCGAGTTACTATCTTCCTTTCAGATAATATAATTCCTTGCCGATTCCGACAATTTTTATATCCGCCAAAGAAGCGTTTCGTATGAAATGCGTTTCAGTGTTTATGTCAATGTTTTTCTATTATTGTTTTTTTTTTTTCACTTAAATTGTTATTTTTTTTACCAGGAAAATTTAAAGTGTCGACTAATTGGGCGTTTCAGATATACAGGTCATGGTTGTCAGTCTTGATTTCACACGAAGTGTAAATTGTGAATGGAGCTCAAAACGGCCCGGTGCCAAAACGACCCATTACCGAAACAACCCTCTTTTTCGTAGTAACTTAAAATATTTTAATATTTCTGCAGTAGATATCTATTGCAAACAATTCGGGAAAAGCACACATCGCCTGTTGAAGGATTAAGTCCGTCTAACGTTTCGGAAGTGGGCTGCTTTTGTCCACTCCCTGTATTTGACATGATCACAAGTGGGATATATCAAGTTGTGTATCTGTCATGACGCATCTACTGTCAGTAGTGTCCTCTTCTGTTTATAGACAATACACATCATTGAAATTAAATATTTATTTTCTGATTTTCTTCTCCAAATGTTTCAATTTGGTCAGGTCAAAAGCTTCTCATGTTATCAGGAGTGACAAACATTTCACTTGTGTAGTACAATGTATTAGGCCGGTAAACACAGAGATCTGTTAATAGTTATATACCCATTTTTCAATAGCAAACTACACAATGGGCATATAGAACCAGAAAATTGCCTTCACTGCCCATTAAATGGACCTTCCAGTACATTTTCAGTTCAGCTTGCAGCTACTCTTAAATCACTGTCTTTGACAGAAAAAAAGGAGAATTTCCTGCAAAATGGAAAGAATTAGTGAACTTTCTGAAAAAGTAGCCTGGTGAAGTGTGAGGACCTGTCTGCAACTCTGTTCCTACTTTTATACATTGGAATCAATTACATACACCAGTGGCCTTCACAATTGCATCATTTCGAATTAACCTGTGTACAACCTTGTGTGTTTGATGACTTCGGAATATTTAAAGCTTTTTGAAAATATTGTGGGAAAAGAACAAAATGCTAGCCTAGCACATGTACCTGTTTTCAGCATTTTTATCCGCAATGTTCAATACCATGCAAAAAAAATCCAATCGTTTGAATCTACTTTCAGTTGTCGTTTGCTAATACTTTCAATTGGGGATTCCAAAGGCCCCCAAAAAATTGTTCTTTGGTAAAAAATAGTCAGTAGCATAATTATTAGAAAAAAAAAAAGACAAATCTGCAATTATCCCTTTGCCACACAACCCCGAGTTCTGATGACCAAGAGAAAGAAGCCTTTTGGAAACATTGCAGGAAAAGGAGAAAATGCTGGTTACCAACATTCTCTCCTTTTCCCCAAATGCTTTCAATTATATCATTGACAAATTCCATAATTTGGGTCGCATTTCAATTGTTGTCTGTAAATGCTCTCACTTTGTACAAGTCTACTTCTGTGTTGTTTCAAAAAGAGTTAACAGTGTGGCAAAGTAAAAGTTGCTTTTGACAAGCAATTTTTCCTTCTTTAATAATGGGTTTTTATTCTGTGTCAGAGAACTTAAGGTTATCTAATAACTTTGAAAGCTTTGATTTTGGACCAATTTGAAAACAGTATAAGTTGTGTAGGACTTTGTACAAATTTGACTTTTCGCTCCTCATACAGTGGACAGCATTGGAAAACATTCGTAAAAGACCAGTTGCAGCCAGCGATCAATTCTTTTCAAAATGATTTCTGTGCTATGAAAACTATTATGTTTTTGCTTTTCCTTCAAATGTTTTTCATTTTATAAGTTTTCAAAAAAATTCACACTGTACACAGAAAGTATATGTTGAAATTGATATTTTAAAATTTCACACTAAAAACATCAAGGCAGCCATGAATATTGAGCTACATGTGTGTTACAAAATTAAATGGTGCTGAAAAATGTGTTCCTTTAGCAAGTTTTAACTTAATGCCTAATAAATTTGATTTTACATACCGGGAAATCCACTGTAGGAATCTTTGGAAAACAGTATGACACAAGGACCAATCTTTTTGCGATAAAATGTAACATGCAAATGGTTGGTTGCTTCCGCAAATGCTTTTTTCATTGAATGTAGACTTTTATCTCCTAAAACTTTTTCACTGTGGCAAGTTGCAGTTAATGATGATGGTAAAAGTATTGTGTATATGAGATATTATTGGTATATTAAACTATCATTATAATGCTGGTGTATGTCATACAAACGCCCAAAATATACTTCTCTCCCTCAACAGAGATTTTCAAGTAGAAACATTCCCAACTCTAGTAATACATGGAATATGGATAGCTGCATTGTTTGCTGTGATACAATTGCAAAATGTTGAAAGCAACCAACCTTCAGGAACACTTTGCCAGACAACAAAATTTGAGACTTGACTGATTTGGAATTATTTGCAGACAAGAAATGAAATGTGTCACTTGTGTCTTTGCTGAGAAAATGAGAGCATGCTTGCCAACATTTTCTCCTTTTCCCACAATGTTTTCAGATGTGTAAATATTTCCCATGGTAGTGAAAACTTAGGATTCAGGAATACTGGCATCTGTCACAGATTATTAGATAACTCCTTACCACAAGTGGCTTATAAGACAGTAGGTACTGAATGTACTGTGTTGTTTGAAGAAACCAAAAGTATGTCAAATTTAATACATGTACTTTAAGTGTTTTATGACAATAGTGTGAGTAGTGGGAAACCAAGATCATGATTCTCAGAGAATTTTGCACAACACAGATACATACTTCTCTCCCTCAAAAAATATGTTGATGAGGAAAAGCAACACGCAGCTTGTGCAGACAGTTGTGCAAATTCAAAAAACAAATAGATAAGTATAATGGCTGCTATAATACAACTAAAATGTTGTGAAACATTGCAAATTGAGCAAGGTTCCATCCTTAACTTTTTGCCAGATTACAAAATTTTGGACATGTCTAATTTGAAAGCATTTGCAGACGACAAATGAAATGCAACTGAAATGAGGAGACTTGTTTTTCCTGGGGAAATGAGAAAATGTGACATGTACTTACCGGTAGTTTCTTCTTTGTTCACAGTGTTTTCGGAAGTATGGATATTCCCCAGGTTAGTGAAAACTTAGGATTCAGGAATACTAGCATTTGTCACAGATAATTAAATAACTCCATACTTCTAGTGGCTTACTGAGCTATACATACTAAATATACTTTGGTGGTAGAAGAAGCTCACAGCTGTCATATTCAAATACATTAATTTCACTTTAGCATTTTTCTTGCAGGTTTGTACAGTTCACAGCTGATTTGGTCTTTAATATTCCAAGTTTTCAAGCCCAGCTTCAGTTTTATACTAGCACACTTTATGCAGAATTACAAAACCATCTTCAATGTCATTCTTCTGTTCACAGGATGCATCACAACAGTATGCTGACAGCTCTTGAAACCATGTTTTGAAGTGTTTGTGCTCTCACAATACATATCTGGAAAAAAAAATATAGAACCAACTGAATTTCAAATTTCTCCTTTTTACAAAACGTAATATTTTAATTTTTCAGTTATGTTGCGAAATATGGTTTTATTTTCACATAGTTAGACTATAATGAGAATTTGTTCAGGATATGGCCAACTATCAGAGATCCAATCATTTTTGACTAATGTGCGGTACTGCGCTTCCACCTTTACTGAAATAACCCCTTTTTAGGCTGCCATCTTGCAATTAAGACCGAAAATAGCCAAGTTTTTGAGCCCACAGTTATCCAACCTTGGCATCGAAAATCACTAGATCTGATTTAAAAACAAAAAGAAATACTTACTGCTTATAAATATGTCAAAATCTGAACAAATTTATTTCTAAAAATAAATTGAGAATGCTACAACTATCACTAGGGTCCCGCCAAATTCACCACATTGGTCCGCCATTTTGTGATGAAATACCGAAAATAGCCCAGTTTTGAGCCCATAATTATCGAACTTAGGAATCGAAAATCAGCACAAAATTGGCTTTAATACAAGGAGATGTACTCTATCTCGTGATTATTACCAACATATTGCTATTTGGACGCTACTTTATGTACTTAAAAAGTACTTTTGCACGTCACTAAATCCTCCTGCCGAACATCCCCTACGGGGCAAACATGATTAGGTCATGATTTTTTAACGCCAAAATAAGCATATAAAACAAATTCTCCGAAAAAATTGATGTTACATATATTCTAAGCATGTAAATATTCGGAAACTTACCTGTTTAGAAGGACGTATGGGATAACCAAGCAAAACGTTGATTAAAACAGTGACCGTCGTATGCCGAAATTTAACGGTCATACTAAGATTTAAAAGACAATAATTAAAAAAATTAATGAATTGCAACAGGGATCTTATATACAGGGATAGGAAACGCGGTATAACTTCCGGTTATTCACTGTCTTCTTCCGACACGGTCCATATACCTGTAGGGCGATAAATTTAACGTAGGGCATCGTAGGGCGAATTTTCCTGTAGGGCGTATTTTAGTATGACCCAAATTGAAGATGGCCGCCGTTTCTTTCCTTTGCGGTCAATTCGAAAGAAGACAGTGAATAACCGGAAGTTATACCGCGTTTCCTATCCCTGTATATAAGATCCCTGGTTCATACAAGTTCTCGCGCCTAAAGGCAACAAGGTACATGTAGTTAATTAAATTTATTTCATCAGACGATTAAAATTTAGACTCATCCATATCAAAAGCATGTGCAGACGACAAATTAAATGTTACTGAAACGAAGGGATTTGTCTTTGATGGGTAAAAAACATTGTGGAAAAAGAAGAAAATGCTGGTTGCCAAAAGTTTTCCAAAAGTTTGGTCCCAAGGGTCGTAAAAACAAGGGATTGTTTGGTAAAGGGTTAAATTTCACATATAATGTGATAAATAGTATTTAACCCTTTACTAGACGACAAAATTTTAGCCTTGTTCAAATTGAAAGCATTTGCAGACGACAATTTTAATGGGGCTCAAATGGTGCAATATTTCTTTGATAGGGTAGAAAACAATGTGGGAAATGGAGAAAATGCTGGTTACCAGCATTTTCTCCTTTTCCACACAATGTTTTCAAAAGGCTTTTTTCCCAGTGTCGTTAAATGTTGGCGGTAACGGGATAATATGTACCATGAATACGGTCTGCACGTACCAGATATGCCGACCCTGGTAGCTCAGTCCGTAACAAACAGGGCTCTTTACTAAACGACAAAATTTTGGACTTATCCGAATTGAAAGCATTTGCAGACGAAAAGTGGAAAATAACTCAAGTGATGTAGTTTGTCTTTGTATAGTCAGAAAACATAGTTGGAAAAGGTGAAAATAGTGGTTACCAGCATTTTATCCCTTTCCTACATTGTTTTCAAAAGGCTGTTTCTTCAGGGTCGTTAAAATTTGGGAAAAAAAGAGTTACCTCGTTACCAAACGACAATTTTGGACTGGACCAAATTCAAAGCATTTCAGACGACAATATAATTATTGCTTTAATGGTGATTTCTGTATTTGATAGGGTAGAAAATATCGTGGGGAAAGGAGAAAATGGTTGTTACTAGCCGATGATGTTTTCCTTTTCCCACAATTTTTACAACAGGCCTTTTCCACAGGGTCGTTAAAACTCGGGATTGTGTGATAAAGGGTTAAAGCCAGAAGGTCGCTGGTCCGAATTCCCAGCCCTGCCAATTTCTTCCTGGGGATTCTTGATAGTCATTGCAACAGGATTCATTATTTTTTTTCACCGATGATCAATTTTTCTATGATGATTCTGTAGGAAAGTACCCAGTGGCTTCGGAAGAATGTTGTGCGAAGTACTGGTAGAAGAGAGTCCAGGAAAGTAGATATGTGCACACGTTGGCCGCTACAGTATTACTGAAATAATGTTGAAAACTGCGTTAACCACCGTACATTCGTACATACGTACTACTACAGCTACCATGTTTAATCGCTTTTCTGTCTCGACTGTTGAGCCAATTCAATAATTGATTCTTGTGGGAATGTCCTTGGGCAAGACACTTAATAATCCTAGCCTAGTACGGGTGAAACCCTGGAAATACATAAATATGTAAGCTGTCGCCGTGCTATGACTGAAATAATGTTGATAGAGGAGTAAAACACCATTCAATCAATCTTTCGAGGTGAAACAGTAGACTTCCCCTGGGTGAAGATAATTTTGGTCATAGTTTAACTTCAGAAAGCGAATGGTGTAGATCAAAGATCAAACAGCCTTTTTCGTCTTGTATGATCTTGATCCAAGCCGTCCTGAGAAAAATTACAGTCACAGGCAGTGAAAGGGTTCGCATACGAGGTTGAAACCCTCCGCTTTTGAAAACTTATCATTATGGTGAAAAAAAAAACAATTTGTCCGCGATTTCATTAGCTGCAAAAACGCTGAGCCTGACTTTAACTGCTTTTGGGAACAGTGTCGATCAAGATCTGACTGCACAGAATGTGCAGTCTGATCTTGGATCTACACTGTCCACTACTTTGCCAGATATTCTGATAAATATACCCTAAAATTGTGATATCTACATCCGTTGTATTGACTTATCGTGTCTATTTTATTTATTTAGCCTTTGAAGGGCGAACCCCACATTTGACAAGTTCAAACCTGTCAATAGGCCTCTCCGTTCAACTTTTTCTGCGAATTCTCGGAAATATCAACACAAATTTCTCTTATAACATACGTACAATATACGTGTCCCTTGTTGGCGTCATGTGTCCCATAGCTCATTAATTTTACTCGTGATCTAAATTTGTTACGAACGACTTTCATAACAACCTTTTTAATTCCTAACCACACGACAAAAATGTACACTTGTCCAAATTTAAAGCATTTGCAGCCGACAATTTAAAGGGATCTGAAACGACGAAAATTATATTACAGCGACTTCTTCCTCAGGGTCGTTAAAACTTGGGATAGTGTTGTAAAGGGTTAACTCAGTACCACATAATCCTGAGTTTTAACGAGCTTAACACAGAAGGCTTTCGAAAACATAGTGGGAAAAAGGACAAAATGCTGGTAAACAGCATTTTGTCCTTTTCCTACTATGTTTTTTAACCTATCAAAAAGAAATTACATTATTTGAGCCACATAAAATTGTCGTCTGCAAATGCTTTCAGTTAGAACAAACAGACGAAATATTTCAGTCTCAATGTTGTTTTGGCCAGAATAAAAAGGACACACGCCCATTTCACGCTTGAACCACAGAATGTGTTGAATGATGCAGCATTATGCAAATCAACAATATCTTCCGATACAATATTATATAATATGCGCAGTCGGAAGTGTAACGTGTTGTATGTGTGATCCAACATTTTACTTCACCATGGCTTGGCAATTAATCCTGTCAGTGACATAGATGAAAAATATGAGCCATAATCTGTGAAAAGGGGGTTTAATGCACCTGCAAAAAAAAAAACCAGGTCAGCCTGCGCAGTCCGTGCAGGCTGACCTGAGTCGAAAATTTTTGCTATTGGTCAATTTTCTGCATGTCAAAGGACCTGTGTAGATCACGATTCAGTCGGTTGTTAAACAAAACGAACTTCATAGACTAATAATTATTTGATGACTTCCTTGGTATCGCAAATTACGGAGATGCAATGGAACCTGCATTTACCAGAGCATTGCTCACGTTTTTTTGGCAGACTCGATGGATGAAAATCATCCTGTGTCCGTTTTATTTGTGACCTAACAGGGGAAGAATGGAAATTCGGCGGCGTCTTTCTGATTCCAAAGATCGCCGATGTCTAATGTTCGTAATAATCGAACAACACCAGTTTTATTTGTCAGCATGAATTTTTGATTTCCGGCTGAGACATGGTCCGTATGCACTACCCATTCTTAAGAACATTCTCCGTCTTGTTCTCCAAGATTTTCAACATTTGAAAGTAACACAACTTCTGATTGGCTAAATCAGTTTGGTTTAGCCAATCAGAAGTTGTGTTGCTTTCAAATTTTGAAAATTCAGGAGAACAAGGCTGAGAACGTTCTTAAGAATGGTAGATGAATACGGACCATCATGGTTGAGCTGAGGACATTCTTTATTTTTTTCGGGGCTCTGAATGGTCGTTCACTAGGTAAAAGGAGTGTTAGTTTTAGAAGGGTAGAAACTTCATTTATGAAACTGACATTTTGCTTAAATAAACTTGCTTATTTCAGACAATTTAAATCTTCGGCCCAAAGTCGACAGGAACGACACAGCGATGTTTCACATTATCAATTAAATGTTAGTTATTACTGCGTTTGGCAATTGCACGTTTTAAATTTTAACTAAAAGGGATATAAGGAGGGTCGGCGATCTTACAAAGAGCTCCAAAATTATGGGGGGAGGGGGGGGGGCGAGGAACTCAAAAAGGCTACGAGGTCGTGTTTTTGCAAACATTTTGGGAACGGAAAACATGCTCCATTTCCAACAATGTTTTCTACCTTCCAAAAACGAGTTTCGTTACTGCTTTAGTATGTCGTTTACCAGTGCCTTGGACAATCATGCTATATTTAAATCTTTGTCGTCTGCTAATTGTGGCTGCTTAATGCAAGTGACATCTAACACAGGTTTGACTGTAGTTTATGTCAATTAATACGAAAATAGATGTACTAAAATAAGTAACTTACGTAATAAACAGTAATGGTACATGAATATACAATTATTATGTCAAGTGTTACACACAGTCTCGCCACAATGTCTGTTGATAGGGAAGTACATGTATCTGAAAGGACCGTCTGACCGTTAAAAAGTAAATCAAGGTCACCTTGGGGTCACATCTAAACGCAAACGACAGTTTTAAAAACGAAACTTCATGCCCAATAAAATTAATGGCGAAGTTCTGACTGAACCTTGATTTCCTATAAATTGGTGGATGATTATTTCATGTAACAACATCCGATGATAGATTCATTAATGAAATAGATCCCAGAGACAAAATCATTTTACAAACTAGTCCTGAGGTAATAGGCCAACATATTTTCAACACATAGTATCAAGTTTCTTCCGGGTTAAAATCAAAACGTCCCATCTTGACAGCAATAGATCTGTATGATTAAATATTATAGCCATACCAGAACAGACGTGTAATTCTTACACCAAAGGTCAACGCTAATATTATTCTGTCGCTAATTATTCCTTTTTTTTTTCCAAGACATAAATCACAATGAGCGGGGTGCAAGATGACTGTAATGTAAGGAATTTCTTTCGACAGCCAAAGTTTCGCGGACGAAACAAAGGGCATTTTTTCAACGCGCGCTAAAAAACTTATTTCCAACATGGCGGCGTTATGTAATGCCAAAGATTTTCTGTCTTGAAGCAGTGGACTGATAGCAAAATGTTGACGCTCTATAATATCAAGATTCTTGTACTAGTCCCGATTCTTTTATTCAAAGTTTTACAGGTTTGGAGCTTTTTCGTTTCTGTCGTAGATCTTACCATATACCGATTCATCACAACGCGGCCAATATTAAGCGGATCACCCGAGCTTTGCCGAATGATCATACCGGTATTTCCCGCTTCCCATAGAATCTCACGAGGACTTTCAGTAACACCTTGATTCATGTGTGGAAGTCTCAAATTTTGATTTCTTAGCCATCCTTTCACACAATTTTGATTAAAAATCGACTTTTTCCCCCTCTACTAACTTGTCAGAAGTCAATATAAACTTCTATGGACCAACTGAAAAGTCAATCAGAGCTGTATTTTGCTAATCAATCCCATCATACTCTGTATGATTAATTACAATGCAATGTCTATGTAGTGGACAAATAATAATATTGCATTTAAATGTAAAACCATTAAATTCCATCCTGTATGGTGACCTTTCTCGTGGCCCATCTGAAACTGATATAGATCTAGATTTAAAACCTTTTACAACAAATACAATTTTTGTGCGACTTCTGTTAAACTCTACAACAGACAGCAACATTTGAGGCAAGTCGACATTGAAAACATTTGCACGCAACAGTTACAATCCATGTGCTTCAACTGATATGGTAGATCTATTAAATTTTCTCTTGGGAAGGGTAGTTATTACATGTATTGTGGGAAAGGAAGAAATTGCTAATTACCAGCATTTTCTTCTTTTCTTACATTGTCTTAAAAAACCTATCTTCCAGTTTTAAAAGAAATGGTATAGATCTAGATCTAGTTTGGTAAAAGATTAAACGAGTATCCCACCTAATCTCAAGGACAAGTATATTTATTGACTTTTTTTTTGTGTGTAATATATTTGGCAGATCATTGCTTCCTGTTTTAACTGACACCCCACCCAAAACCGTTTTAAAGTTTCCCCTCTTTCATTTTACAAGTTTCTTTTAACCCTTGACCAAACAAACAAAGACGGCTCTTGAAAACACTGTGGGAAAAGAAGAAAATGCTGGTAACCAGCATTTTCTCCTTTTTCCACAGTGTTTTCTACCCCTCCAAAGACATGTTTCAGGTTTTAGTCAGATTTTGTCTGCAAATGCTTTCAATTTGGAGGAGTCACAAATTTGTCCTTGGTAAAGAGTTAGCATGAATATGCTGACTAAGTCTGAATATGCTTACTAAATATAGATCTAGTGACTTCCAGCAAATTTTCAGACTAGGTAACTTTCCAGTAGAGAATTTCTTATTGCCTTTATGCAATTTTATAACTCTTATCCTGCTAAATAAATGAAATGAAACTTTCAAGCCGATAGGAAAACCCCTAATTTTTCAATTTCAAAGGTATTTTTGGAGGAAAGATATCAACTTATCAGAAAGCATAGATCCAAGATCAGAATACACATTCTGTACAGTTTGATCTTAATCTACGCTGTCCTCAAAAGGTCAGTGTGTCATGCCAAACAGCCTAAGGGTTAGGGCTTGAGCTTTCAAGTGCAAGCATAAATCAGTATGATACATGATTTTTAGTTAACTTTTTACTGAACAAGTGTTGGGCATTCCAAAGTTAAAGTTTGGCAGACAACAAATTGAATGTGGCTGAAATGATAGGATTTGACTTTGAAAAGGTCAAAAACTGTAAAAAAGGAAAAAAAAAAACTGGTGGTTTCCAACACAAAATTGTCAGCAGACACTGATATCTCCTTTATAGTTCAATTTGTTTTTTTCATTGATTAACCCTTTACCACACAATCCCGGAGAGAGAGGGCTTTTGAAAACATCGAGGGAAAAGGAGAAAATGCTGGTAACCAGCATTTTCTCCTTTTCCCTTAATGTTTTCTACCCTATCAAAGACAGAAATCATCAGTTAAGCTACAGTTTATTTGTCATCTGCTAATGCTTTCAATTTTGCCGGGTCCAAAATTTTTTCGTTTGGTAAAGAGTAAAAAAGAAGTCCCTGTAAAACAATTGTTCCATGATACATTTTAAAAGTCCTACCCTTTCAATAAGCTAGAACAAAACTTTAAAAAAAAAACACTATTTAAGCTTGACATGACAATTTGTCATGGTTATAAAAAACTGGATCATGAGGTATAGGATTAAAAGGTCTGACAAAAAAAAATCAAATATGTATGTGCTTTGCACTGCAATATAAATCAAAACTTGCACATGTCAGGTTATAAATTGTTTACATAGGTTTGACTCTCTACCACATAACAAAATTTTAGACTCGTCCTTATTCATAGCATTTACAGACAAAACATTGAAATTGGGTCAAACACTGTTATTTGTGTATGACGGGGCAGAAAACATTGTGGGAAAAGGAGAAAATGCTGGTTGTCACCATTTTCTCCTGTTCTCACAATGCCTTCAAAAGCCTCCTGTACTTGGGTTGTTAAAATACGGGATTGTTTGGTAAAAGGTAAACAGACCATATTCCAATTTTGTTTGCTTACTAGAGTTATTACTGCTTTACCACACAATGCAGACTTTTAACGATCCTGGGAAAGAAGCCTTTTGAAAACATTGCAGGAAAAGGAGAAAATGCTGGTTAGCAGCATTTCCTCCTTTTCCCACAATGTTTTCTACCCTATCAAAGAAATATTGCACCATTTGAGCCACATTGAAAATGTCATCTGCAAATGCTTTCAATTTGGACAAGGCTAAAATTTTGTCATCAGGTAAAGGGTTAAATGGTTCCTTCCTGAAACAAAATTCGCAACTTTTGACTGCTTTGTCAAACAATCCCTAGTTTTACTGATCGGGAAAAAAGTAGGCTTTTGAAAACAATTGGGAAAAGAAGAAAACGATGATAAACATTTTCTTTTTTTCTCACAATGTATTTTCTTACAAAGTATTCCACCTAAGCCCAATTTCTGTTTTTTAATCAAGTTTTATTTGTTGTCTGCTGATGCTTTTATTATTTTTATGCAGTAACATGTATCAGGTTTCTTTGAAGACAATTCAGAAAAAAGGGAGGGTTTGTAAAAAAAACATAATATTGCTCCCTTGCCACAATGTTTTCCATATCAGTAAAAAGTAAAATTTTCCTTACTCTTTAGCAAACAAAAAAAGTTTTGACTTGACCAAATTGAAGACATTTGCAGTTGACAAATGTATGATGTAGTTGTCTTTTAAAGTGTAGAAAACCTTGGAAATGGAGAAAGTGCTGGTTACCAGCATTTTCTCTTTTTTTCCCAAAGTTTTCAAAAGGCCATTTCCTAAGGGTTGTTAAAACTTGAGATTGAGTACCACACAATCCTGAGTTTCAAAAACTCTGATGGCAGAAGACTTCTGAAAACTTTATGGGAAAAGAGAAAATGCTGGTAAGTTGGTAACCACCTTTTTTCCCATTTTCCCACAATGTTTTGTACTCTATCAAGGACAAATTTTGTCACTTTAGCCATCTTTAACTTTTCATCTGCAAATACTTCCAGTTTGAACCAGTGCAAAACTTTGTCATTTTTGGTAAAGAGTTAAATTTTTTCTTCCTCATGTTACATGTATCAGTGTCATATTTTCAAAATGGCCAGTATGGTGGTAACAGGGTACCTTCATCAGCTGAATGAGGTCAAGCCTTGTAGTTCACTTGGTTAACTCTTTACCACACAATAAAATTTTAAACAGATCCAAATTGGAAGCATTTCCAAAGGACATGGTAAATGTGGCTCAGGTTATGGGATTCGTCTGTAAAGGTAAGAAAACATTGTGGGAAAAGAAGAAAATGCTGGTTACCAGCATTTTCTCCTTTTCCCACAATGTTTTCAAAAGCTTTTTTTCTCAGGGTCGTTAAAACTCAGGTTTGTGTGGTAAAGGGTTATAAAGAAAAGGTCTGAAAACCTGGGGTAACTGGTTTGATTCCTTACTCATCCTAATTCTTTCCGAGGATTGGTAATAATCATTATGATGGGATTCATTCCTCTTTCACTGCTCAGTATTTTTTTTTTGGACAAAATTTTATGGGAAAGCAGCTAATGACTTTGACAGTTCTGGTAAGAGAAACTCCAGGAAAGCATGGATAGGTGCACCAGCTGCTGTGGTATAACTTGAATAATGTTGAAAATGGTGTTGAAGTCTAAACAAATACTCAAAAAAAAATCCAAGTGAAAATGTCTTGTTGACAAAAAAATAAACAAGGATTGTCTAAAAAGCTTCTATAAATGGTACTTGGGTAACTGGGCTAAAACAAATCTTTAAGTGGTTACCTAAAACGCCCAAAACAAAGACAGATAAAAAGTTTTATTACAATTTTAACCCTTTACAAAACTATTCTAAGTTTTAACAACCCCATGGGAGGAAGCTGTTGAAAAGAATGTTGGAAATGGGAAAAATGCTGGTAACCAGCATTTTATCCTTTTTCAACAATATTTTCTGTCTATCAGAGAACTTATTCTCATTTGTGCCCATTTTAAATTTGTTCTCTACAGAATATTTTATTTGCAAGAGTCTAAATTTGTCATTTGGGAGAGTTAACCCTTTACCACACAATCCCTACTTCTAACGACCTTGAGAAAGATGGCTTTTGAAAACATTTTGGGAAAAGGAGAAAATGCTGGTAACCAGCATTTTTTTCCTTTTCCCACAATGTTTTCTACTCTATCAAAGACAACTTCAATACTCTGAACCACATTTAATGTGTTGTCTGCATCTGGTTTAGGTTTGGACTTGCTTAAAATTTTGTTATGTGGTAGAGAGTTATGGCAATAAATCAATGTGTTGGCCATTATCTCATTTACCAAGTGTTGCATTCTTTCAATTGACAACAATAAAATGAGGACAAAATTGTTAAGTGATACCAGACATGCAATACCTTTTGGCTTGCATTAATATCCTATCTCTTGAAAATAATTTGCAGCAACTTTTATTGTTTAACGCTTTACCACACAATCCTGAGTTTTAACGACCTTGAAAGAAGACAGCTTTTGAAAACATTTTGGGAAAACCATTCTCTGAAAAAATACTAGGGATGTTAATTTATGAATATTGGTTTAACCACGTTCCACACTTTTCCATGTTTTTACAACCCTGAGGAAGATGCCTTTTGAAAACATTTTGGGAAAAGGAGAAATGCTGGTAACCAGCACTTTCTCCTTTTCCCCAAAATATTTTCTACCATATCAAAGACAAGCTTCTTCTTTTCAGCTACATTTAAATTGTTGCCTGCTTTTAATTTGGACAAGTCTATATATTGCTCCTGGGGTGAAGAGTTACCTGTAATTCACAGGTAAGTTTGAAAGGAAAAATTGCTGTTTTTGAGGAATTTTTGTCTTATAGTAATGCAGCAAATTTTGAAATTGATATGCATTCGGCAAACCTCTGATGATCCTTTGACCAATGTAGGTACAGAATTGGCCAAGTGACTTGGTATGCTATGTGATGGTTCCCACCAAACTTGCAATTTATTAGATCTTTCAGGCCAAATGTATTAACTTGACCTCTTTTTTATGACTGAAAACACAACCTTGTGAAACTCAAAAAGAATATCTTTGTCGTCTTTGCTTGACAAAACCAGCGGATCTTATAGATCTAAGACAGCACATTTTGTACAGTCTTATCTTGATATTTGCTGTCATAAAAAGTTTGTTCTTGCCTTTGGGCTTTCCTGGACAGTGTAAATTAAGACATGGACAAATGGGTTTTTATATCATAATTATCACTTTGTATGCTCATGAAAGAGGCCGGTGCACTTGTATATTGGAGCTGTAAATTTTGCAGTCATATGTATTATTTATCACATGCTGCTGAACAAGCTTTCATGTTGGAAAGCAGCCAGTAGCTTTGGAAAAAAAGTTGTGTATATAAACTACTCCTGGTCTACAAACATCCAGAACATATTACAGGTAATACTTGCACTTGCAACTTTCACGTGTTTGCTGGTTCCAGCATTTTCCTCTTTTCTTACAATGTTTTCAAAAGGCTCTTTTAGGGTCCATTATTTATCACATGCCCCTGAACAATTTTCGATGTTGGAAAGCAGCCACTGGCTTTGGAAAAAAAGTTGTGTATATGTAGTCCTGGTCTAAAGACGTCAGGAACATATCACTGGTAATAGTTGGAACTTTCACATGTTTGAAGTTTAAAACAATGTTAACACTGAAAAAAACTTCTTACAGAGAAAGCCTTACTATCATCACCAAACAAACAGCGTAACTGAAAAAACCTTAGCAATGCAGCAGAACTGGAAAGGGGTGCTCTGTAATCAATATAGAAGTTGGCATGTTTCCAACAGGTTTATTTGACAATGCAAGTAATAATATTTATTGCAGTATTTTATTTTGACTATCATCCTTTAGTATTTTACCAAATGACAAAATTTTAAAATTGTCCAAATTGAAAGCATTTGCAGATGACATTACATGGGATTCAAATAATGAGAGCTGTTTTTGCAAGGGTAGAAAATATTGTTGGAAAAGGGGAAAATACTGGTTACAAGCATTTCCTTCTTTTCTCACAATGTTTTCAAATGCTGTCTTTCTCAGTGACATTGAAAACTCAGAACTGTGTGGTAAAGGGTTAACTCTTTACAAGTTGATAAAATTTTGTACCCCTTAAAATTCAAAGCATCCGCAGACAGCAGATATGGCTCAAATCTTTGGAAATACCTGTGAAAGGGTTGAAAACACTGGGGGAAAAGCAAAAAATGCTGGTTCCAGCATTTTGCTCTTTTCCTACAATGTTTTCAAAAGGCTTTTTCAGCATTGTTGAAGCAGGGAATTGTTTGGTAACATGTTAATTAAATTATATGGATCTTTTCTGTTTGATCCATAAGTAGATCTGAAATCTGGCTGCACAATTTGGCACAGATTGTGTAGACTGATCTTTATCTCTACTGTCAGCCAGGAAAAAAGGTTGTGCTCAGTCTTCCTTGATTTAATCTTTTCAAGTGTTAGACCTGCCTTAAAGTTAGCAAATTTAAAAAGAGGTAATTATCCAAAGAAAGACTTGAACCTAGTGGGTTATTTGTTTGAATCCCTAGCTTTGTGAATTTCTTTCCGAGGACTGATGATAGTCGTTGCAACAGGATTCATTCCTCTCACACTGCTGCTGATTGTTTTGATCATGGTCATGTGGGGAAGTGGCTAGTGGCTTGGAAAGAATAGTGTGCAAAGTACTGGTAAAAGAAACTCTAGGAAAGTAGGGGTAGGTGTATTTGCTGCTGCAGTATAATTAAAATAATATTGAAAATGGCATTAAATGCTATACAAACAAAGAAACACTTCTAGGTAGGTGGAAAAACAAAGAGGCTCTGAAATTCCATGCTAAAGCTGGGAATAGGAACTGCAACTTTTGGATTCACTAGTCCAGTGTTTTACTGCTGCACAATGGCTCTGCCGGTCAAATTTAATGTTGCAGATGTTCACAGACTATTTATAGCTGTTCACATACCGATCAACCCAATAGATGAGGTTGTTGACAGATGAAAGGTCATTTTGATTTATTGATGGTTTTTGGATTAACATATATCACCTAATTGAGAATGCAGTAAGTTTTAAGGTGAACATTCTTAACATGGGTCCAGGAATTTTATCAACTCTTAAGCACAAAAGCCTGAGTTTTAACAAGCCTGAGGTAGAAAACTTTTGAAAACAATGTG
The DNA here is from genome assembly GCA_946811185.2 of Hippopus hippopus. Taxonomy (NCBI): domain Eukaryota; kingdom Metazoa; phylum Mollusca; class Bivalvia; order Cardiida; family Cardiidae; genus Hippopus; species Hippopus hippopus. The sequence continues at coordinate 22,567,600 of OX328103.1, forward strand.
GGAAAAAGGAGAAAATGCTGGTAACCCGCTGGTACACATGTTTAGAGTCGGAATGAAAAGTTAAACTCTTTTCCATAAGATCTAGAGTTTGAACGAACCTTGGAGGAAAGGATTTTGAAAACACTGTTTTCTAGTCTTCCAAAACCAAATCTCAAGTTTTGAGTAACATTCATTTTGTCGTCTGCAAATACTTTGAATTTGGACAAGTCTAGAATTTTGTTGTAAGTTAAAGAGTTATTCCTTTCCCAAACGACAAATTGTAGACCCTTTCAAATAGAAAGAATCTGCAAATGACAAATATGAGTGGTAGAAATAAATTTAAGTGTTTTGACAGGGTAAAAAATATTGAGGGAAATGGAGAAAATGCTGGCTACCAGCATTTTCTCCTTTTCCCACAATGTTTTCAAAAGGAATTGTGTGGTAAAAGGTTAACATGTAAAGGACTTCTATAAGGCAAGACTATCATAAATATCTGTTGCAGCAGAGGATTATGGGAGAAAAATCTACAACATCCGGTAATAGGTTGATTATCATGTCTTTACAGACTTGAAATTAAAGATGTAAGGGACTTACAACTAAAGGAGAAAACTGTCATAGATGTCTTTTGCTGCAGAGGATTATGGGAGAAAACTTCACTTTAGACTCCGCCCATAATTTTGGGATTTACACGAAATCTGGAAAAAGAACCATATTCCAGGTAAGTGATTTAACTCATTACCAGACAATCCTGTTTTTAACAATTCTTGCAAAAATGGCTTTGGAAAGCATTATGGGAAAAGGAGAAAATGCTGGGAACCAGCATTTTTTCTTTTTTTCCAACAATGTTGTCAACATTTTCAAAATCATACTTTTTTTTGAGCCACATTAAACTGTTGTCTGCAAAATGCTCTCAATATGGTTGAGTCTATAATTGTGTTATCTAGTGGAGAGGTCATGTGAATTTTCCTTCAACAAAATTTGAGTTGCACTCTGGGAAAAAAGAGTTAAATGCATCTTCATAATGCATGTTATCAAGTGCACCATCAGATAAAAAGGATTTGATTTTCAAGAGCAAAAGCAGGCTGAATCTTGGGGTAGTATGGTCCTTTGATGTGTAGCAAAATTACTGATGGCAAAAAGGTCTGACTCCAGTCAGCCTGGGTGGACTTTTTGAAAACATTGTGGGAAAAAGGTGAAAATGCTAGTAACCAGCATTTTCTCCTTTTCCCACAATGTTTTTTACCCTATGAAACAAAAAAATTGCACCATTGAGCCACACTAAAATTGTTGTCTGCAAATGCTTTCAATTTGAATAAGGCTAAAATTTTGTCCTCAGGTAAAGTTTTAAAAGCAAATCCCATTATTTCAGCTAAAATTCAATTCATAGTCTACAAATGCTTTCAGTTGGGCATGTCTAAAATTTTGTCATATGGCAAAGAGTTAAAGGTAACTATAGAGGTACTTAGGCAGTATAGATCAAGATCAGACTGCACAAGTTGTGGGCCAAAACAGACTTGTTTCAGAAATTGGTATGACTATGGAGCTGGAGATCAATGGTTTGAAAGCTGGTAGCTAAGGGGTTTGTTCTAATATGGCATATTTTTGAGCTACGAGCTAGTTATACTTGTACCACTGAACCTGAATTGAATTGTATCTGCAAGCAGTGTAGACCATGATCAAACTGGACAAAATGTCCAGTCTAATTAAGAAATAGTCTTCTTTCTATTGTGGTTTATCGTTCAATAAACCACAGTTGTGAGTTATGAGGCACAATAAATAATCCAGGAGGGCGAAAGCCCGAGTGGTTTATTCATTGTGCCTCATAACTCACAACGCGTTTTATTGAATGATAAACCACGATAGAAAGAAGATTATTTTGATTCTAACATGGCCAATTCTTAATCAAAGGAAATCAAGTTCATACTTAGAGTAAAAACCCGGATGCAGATTATATTCCATTGAATAACTTACTTAATACAGAATGATGTCACTCTATATAGAATGATGTCACTGTACATAGAATAACAGAGATTTTACCACGCTTTCGTTGCACTGTGTTTATAGAGCTGAATTCGCGTGTCATGTTAGAATCTTTGATCTACTCTGCTTCTTTACTAGATATTCTGAGAAAAACAGCCTTGAAATTGCAATATCTGCATCTTTAGTACTGAATGAAAATATCCATTTCATTTATTGGCTCGGCTGTTCTTGAAGAAAACGATGAGTAATTGACTAAGCATCGTCGTCTGTGTCTTCTGCATGGTCTTTGTTTGCATTATCATCGTGCAAAAACTTGGACATTTTGTAAATCTCTGTTACTACTAGTGTTGGGCAATCAGTTTAGAATCACAATCGATTATCGCTTTATAATCGGAAGAGCAAACCAACTAGCTATCGGATGTACAATCGGTTTCTCAATTTAACTGAGAATGCCTTTTTGCTTTAAATTCTGGGACAATCTGTCTACATGATATTAAGTTTATAAAGATATCATGTTATGTACTATAAAAATGGAAGGATATACATTACCATTAAATTCTTTGCTTAATTTAATACCCTTTACTTTGGGCCTTTAATCTTAACTTCCAAACCAGTTAAAAAAAAAATCAGACTTGTTCATATATCAAGCATTTGCAGACGACAGTCCCCCCCCCCCCCGTCCCGTCCCGTCTGTTACAGATCTATATTTTCATTTCACAAAACAGTCACTTTTTTCACTCATGAACAGAAATTTTAGCTTCAGCTTATTGTTTCATCCAGAGATTTGTGTAAATTCCCTGTTTAAATTCATTATTAAAGATGAGAAGATTGTCTGAAGTCCCTCTGATCAGACTATGCCACGCTGATCATTGTAGTGTCATGCGTTTTCACGTTTTTTTCGGTGACCTATTTTTCATGTCAATTAATTTATGGAGAAGTATTATCGCATGATTTCAAATGAATTCGTCATTTAGAATAGCAGATAACTTTAAAATTTGTCAATTTACACTAAATAAGAGGATTAATACCTTTATTATATTTTCATAAATGATTACCTGTGATAAAGAGCCACGTGTGTCCTTCACATTTGATACTGATCTTGTTTAGTAAAGCCCATAATTCTGCCGGATGCACACCTGCTAGTTTGTAGGAAGCTTTAGACAATAATTCTATGCGTCAGATTGACATTTAGGTATATATTTTTTAGCGTCAAAGACGGGTCATTTCAAATTTCCAAGCGTCAAAATCCTGGGTCCGGGGTAAAATGAGAACCCTGCCGAGTTGTCATGTTTTGTCAAGACAGCAATGGACAAAAATTTCTTGCTCATTTTTCCGGCCAGTTTTTGTGTTTGTTGTCCAACATGTTGAATCAAAGAGTGTGATTAGTCACAAAACCAAGCGCTAAAAACCAGTATTCATGTTTCGGCACCAAGCGAGTTCCGGTACCGACTACAATCGATTCCAGGATTTCTCAATCGATTATCGCAATCAGAAGCCCAAACCAGGGATCGTATATACACAGGGATAGGCAACGCAACTGGAGTTAAGACCAATTATCGATTTTTCACTGACTTACCTGTGCGGCGTCCAATAATCCGTTGTCGTTCCTTGCGAGTTATTATCTTCCTTTCAGATAATATAATTCCTTGCCGATTCCGACAATTTTTATATCCGCCAAAGAAGCGTTTAGTATGAATTGCGTTTCAATGTTTATGTCAGTGTTTTTCTATTATTGTTTTTTTCAGTTAAAGTGTTATTTTTTTTTATCTGGAAAATTTAAAGTGTCGACTAATTGGGCGTTTCAGATATACAGGTCATGTTGTCAGTTTTGATTTCACACGAAGTGTAAATTGTGAATGGAGATCAAAACGGCCCGGTGCCAAAACGACCCATTACCAAAACAACCCTCGTTTTCGTAGTAACTTAAAATATTTTAATATTTCTGCAGTGGATATCTATTGCAAACAATTCGGGAAAAGCACACATCGCCTGTTGAAGGATTAAGTCCGTCTAACGTTTCGGAAGTGGGCTGCTTTTGTCCACTCCCTGTATTTGGCATGATCACAAGTGGGATATATCAAGTTGTGTATCTGTCATGACACATCTACTGTCAGTAGTGTCCTCTTCTGTTTATAGACAATACGCATCATTGAAATTAAATATTTATTTTCTGATTTTCTTCTCCAAACATTTCAATTTGGTCAGGTCAAAAGCTTCTCATGTTATTAGGAGTGACAAACATTTCACTTGTATGTAGTACAATGTATTAGGCCGGTAAACACAGAGATCTGTTAATAGTTATATACCCATTTTTCAATAGCAAACTACACAAAGGGCATATAGAACCAGAAAATTGCCTTCACTGCCCATTAAATGGACCTTCCAATACATTTTCAGTTCAGCTTGCAGCTACTCTTAAATCACTGTCTTTGACAGAAAAAAAGGAGAATTTCCTGCAAAATGGAAAGAATTAGTGAACTTTCTGAAAAAGTAGGCTCGTGAAGTGTGAGGACCTGTATGCAACTCTGTTCCTACTTTTATACATTGGAATCAATTACATACACCAGTGGCCTTCACAATTTTATAATTTCGAATTAACCTGTGTACCTTACAACCTTGTGTGTTCGATGACTTCGGAATATTTAAAGCTTTTTGAAAATATTGTGGGAAAAGAACAAAATGCTAGCCTAGCACATGTACCTGTTTTCAGCATTTTTATCCGCAATGTTCAATACCATGCAAAAAAAATCCAATCGTTTGAATCTACTTTCAGTTGTCGTTTGCTAATACTTTCAATTCGGGATCCAAAGGCCCTCAAAAAATTGTTCTTTGGTAAAAAATAGTCAGTAGCATAATTATTAGAAAAAAAGAGACAAATCTGCAATTATCCCTTTGCCACACAACCCCGAGTTCTGATGACCAAGAGAACGAAGCCTTTTGGAAACATTGCAGGAAAAGGAGAAAATGCTGGTTACTAACATTCTGTCCTTTTCCCCAAATGCTTTCAATTATATCATTGACAAATTCCATAATTTGAGTCGCATTTCAATTGTTGTCTGTAAATGCTCTCACTTTGTACAAGTCTACTTCTGTGTTGTTTCAAAAAGAGTTAACAGTGTGGCAAAGTAAAAGTTGCTTTTGACAAGCAATTTTTCCTTCTTTAATAATGTTTTTTTATTCTGTGTCGGAGAACTTAAGGTTATCTAATAACTTTGAAAGCTTTGATTTTGGACCAATTTGAAAACAGTATAAGTTGTGTAGGACTTTGTACAAATTTGATTTTTCGCTCCTCATACAGTGGACAGCATTGGAAAATATTTGTAAAAGACCAGTTGCAGCCAGTGATTAATTATTTTCAAAATGATTTCTGTGCTACTAAAAATATTATGTTTTTGCCTTTCCTTCAAATGTTTTTCATTTTTTAAATTTTCAAAAAAATTCACACTGTACACAGAAAGTTTATGTTGAAATTGATATTTTAAAATTTCTCACTAAAAACATCATGGCAGCCATGAATATTGAGCTACATGTGTGTTACAAAATTAAATGGTGCTGAAAAATGTGTTCCTTTACCAAGTTTGAACTTAATGCCTAATAAATTTGATTTTACATAAATCCACTGTAGAAATCTTTGGAAAACAGCATGACACAAGTACCAATCTTTTTGCAATAAAATGTAACATGCAAATGGTTGGTTGCTTCCGCAAATGCTTTTTTCATTGAATGTAGACTTTTATCTCCTAAAACTTTTTCACTGTGGCAAGTTGCAGTTAATGATAATGGTAAAAGTATTGTGTATATGAGATATTATTTGTATATTAAACTATCATTATAATCCTGGTGTATGTCATACAAACGCCCAAAATATACTTCTCTCCCTCAACAGAGATTTTCAAGTAGAAACATTCCCAACTCTAGTAATACATGGAATATGGATAGCTGCATTGTTTGCTGTGATACAATTGCAAAATGTTGAAAGCAACCAACCTTCAGGAACACTTTGCCAGACAACAAAATTTGAGACTTGTCTGATTTGGAATTATTTGCAGACAAGAAATGAAATGTGTCACTTGTGTCTTTGCTGAGAAAATGAGAACATTAAAGTTCTTCTTTTCCCACAATATTTTCAGATGTGTAAATATTTCCCATGGTAGTGAAAACTTAGGATTCAGGAATACTGGCATCTGTCACAGATTATTAGATAACTCCTTACCACAAGTGGCTTATAAGACTGTAGATACTGAATGTACTGTGTTGTTTGAAGAAACCAAAAGTGTGTCAAATTTAATACATGTACTTTTAGTGTTTTATGACAATAGTGTAAGTAGTGGGAAACCAACATCATGATTCTCAGAGAATTTTGCACAACACAGATACATACTTCTCTCCCTCAAAAAATATGTTGATGAGGAAAAGCAACACGCATCTTGTGCAGATAGTTGTGCAAATTCAAAAAACATATAGATAAGTATAATGGCTGCTATGATACAACTAAAATGTTGTGAAACATTGCAAATTGAGCAAGGTTCCATCCTTAACTTTTTGCCAGATTACAAAATTTTGGACATGTCTAATTTGAAAGCATTTGCAGACGACAAATGAAATGCAACTGAAATGAGGAGACTTGTTTTTCCTGGGGAAATGAGAAAATGTGACATGTACCTACCTGTAGTTTCTTCTTTGTTCACAATGGATATTCCCCAGGTCAGTGAAAACTTAGGATTCAGGAATACTAGCATTTGTCACAGATAATTAAATAACTCCATACTTCTAGTGGCTTATTGAGCTATACATACTAAATATACTTTGGTGGTAGAAGAAGCTCACAGCTTTCATATTCAAATACATTAATTTCACTTTAGCATTTTTCTTGCAGGTTTGTACAGTTCACAGCTGATTTGGTCTTTAATATTCCAAGTTTTCAAGCCCAGCTTCAGTTTTATACTAGCACACTTTATGCAGAATTACAAAACCATCTTCAATGTCATTCTTCTGTTCACAGGATGCATCACAACAGTATGTTGACAGCTCTTGAACCCATGTTTTGAAGTGTTTGTGCTCTCACAATACATATCTGGAAAAAAAATATAGAACCAACTGAATTTCAAATTTCTCCCTTTTACAAAACGTAATATTTTAATTCTTCAGTTACGTTGCAAAATATGGTTTTATTTTCACATGATTAGACTATAATGAGAATTTGTTCAGGATATGGCCAACTATCAGAGATCCAATCATTTTTGACTAATGTGCGGTACTGCGCTTCCACCTTTACTGAAATAACCCCTTTTTAGGCTGCCATCTTCCAATTAAGACCGAAAACAGCCAAGTTTTTGAGCCCACAGTTATCCAACCTTGGCATCGAAAATCACTAGATTTGATTTAAAAACAAAAAGAAATACTTACTGCTTATAAATATGTCAAAAGATGAACAAATTTATTTCTAAAAATAAATTGAGAATGCTACAACTATCACTAGGGTCCCGCCAAATTCACCACATTGGTCCGCCATTTTGTGATGAAATACCGAAAATAGCCCAGTTTTGAGCCCATAATTATCTAACTTAGGAATCGAAAATTAGCACAAAATTGGCTTTAATACAAGGAGATGTACTCTATCTCGTGATTTTTACCAACATGTTGCTATTTGGACGCTACTTTATGTACTTAAAAAGTTCTTTTGCACGTCACTAAATCCTCCTGCCGAACATCCCCTACGGGGCAAACATGATTAGGTCATGATTTTTTAACGCCAAAATAAGCATATAAAACAAAATCTCCGAAAAAATTGATGTTACATATATTCTAAGCATGTAAATATTCGGAAACTTACCTGTTGAGAAGGACGTATGGGATAACCAAGCAAAACGTTGATTAAAACAGTGACCGTCGTATGCCGAAATTTAAGATGGCCGCCGTTTTTTCCTTTGCGGTCAATTCGAAAGAAGACAGTGAATAACCGGAAGTTATACCGCGTTTCCTATCCCTGTATATAAGATCCCTGCCCAAACCAACTGACTTTCGACTATAGTCGATCATCAGCCCACCACTAGTTACTACTGAAGATATTTTCTTAAAACTTGGAAAAATTGTTAACTATCAAAAGGGGAGCTCATACAACAGGGGCAGATAACAATCGAAATATTTTTGACTTAAAATTTTCACAGAAAATCAACCATTTGCAGCCCAGCGTTGATACCTGCATGCCGTGCTCTTGTTTAGAGTGATTAACCATTTACCAGACAACAAAATTTCAGACTGTTCCAAATTGAAAGCATTTGCAGACGACAATCTAAATATGGCTCAATTTAACAAAATGTGTCTTTGATAAAGCAGAAAGCATTGTGGGAAAAGGAGAAAATGCTGGTTACCAGCATTTTCTCCTTTTACCACAATGTTTTCAAAAGGAGTTTTTCTAAGGGTCGTTAAAAGTCAGGGTTGTTTAGTGAAGAGTAAAATCAAGATTATGGAATAACTACCTTCCTCATGCCTTAGCATGAAAGGTTTGGACTTGGGAAATACTGTAAATGTGCTGGACAAAGGTCTCAGATATTGGCTGGCCCTTTCAAAACTGGTGAAAAAATTATATTCAGGACCCGATTTCATGAAAAAACTTAAGTCTCTTATTCTACTCAAACCCCCTAATTGATTTATTTTCCGACTTGTGTGAAGTTTTTTATTTAAGACACATTTCACTAACATTAGCCGACTTAGGTAACATCCTGCGCTGACACAATATTGCAGACACAACTTAGCAAAATAATAAACATAAGTCTGCTGACTTAGTTAAGTCCATTGTTTGCGCAGCTGAGTCTCAAATATTTCAAGTCAACTTGGGATTTGTGAACTTTTCCACTGTCTGTTAATGCTAGTGAAATGTGTGACAAACCCAATGCAAGTCAGAACCCTAGACCATTAGTGGATATGAGTAGAATTAGAGACTTATGCTTATTTGTGAAACTAGGCCTAGGTACTTAACTTTAACTTTGAGACAAATACCTTTTTGGATAATTATATACAAAAGACATTTTAGGGGAAATTCAGGACCCATTGGCTCTAACATAATGTTGTATTCATATGGCTATAGGTTGAAACATGGTTTATGATATCAGATTGCATTGTTGATATGAAACTTGACTTCCTTGTCAAAATTTATTGGAATGCTTCATAAACAAACAAGCACATTTATTATCTGGTCGCTTAACTTTAACCCTTCACCACACAATGCCGACTTTAAACGACCCTGGGGAGGAAGCCTTTTGAAAACATTGTGGGAAAAGGAGAAAATGCTGGTAACCAGTATTTTTCTCCTTTTCCAGCGATGTTTCCTATCCTATTAAAGACAAATTGAATTGTCATGTGCAAATGCTTTCAGTTTGGACATGTCAACATTTTTCTTACGTGGTAAAGGATTAAATCTGACAACAAAATCTTAACTTTTCCGAAATTGACAGCTTCTGCAGACGAAAAACAAGGTGTAATTCTTTACCACACGATCCCGACTTTTAACGATCCTGAGAGAGAGAAGCCTTCTAAAAACATTGTGGGAAAAGGAGAAAATGCTGGTAACCAGCATTTTCTCCTTTTCCCACAATGTTTTCTACCCTACCCAAAACAAATTTCCATTTTTCAGTCACATTTATCTTGTTGTCTGCAAATGCTTTCAATTTGGACAGATCTAAAATTTTGTCTTTAGTAAAGAGTTACATTATTTGAGTTGTCACTGAAAGGGTAGTAAAAATTGGGGGAAAAGGAGAAAATGCTGTTTTTTTATGCATTTTCTACTTTTCATACATTTTTTCAAAGGTTTTCTTTTTTAAGAGTCTAAAAAACACAGGATTGTTTGGTAAAGAGTTTAGCTATTATTAAATAAGCTATTTTTAGACCAGTGACAAGTCATAAAGCTGAAATAAAGTGGAAATGTAAGGGGAATTTCTAATATGAAAGAGCTGGAGCCGGTAGCTTAGTTAGTAACATACACAGTATGAAATTAGGGGGTGGCTGGTTAGAATCTCAGCTCAGCCACATTCTTTCCAAGGATTGATGATAGTCAATGTGACAGTGGATTTATTCTTCTCTCACAGCTTAACATTTTTTCAATGCTGTTATGTAGGATATCAGCCAGTAGTTTGGAAAGAATGATGTGCAAAGTACTGGTTAAAAAAAAAAACTCCAGGAATGCATAGATAGATGCTGGCTGCTGCAATGTTACTGAAATCATCCTGAAAATCATTAAATGGTGTTAAAGAACAAACAAACATCTTTTTTGATAGACATGGAAGGCAGTCGGGAAAAAGAAACAATCCCTTTTCTCTTTTTCTAGGCTTGTCTTTAACTCTTTCACTACTGAATAAATAAATAGCAATTACTCAGTAGCTACATACGCAGTGTCACTACAAGATCAAGGCATCATTTTGTTCCTAATGTAGAATAATGCAGTGGACATGTGTAGATCACAGATCAGACTGCACCTTCTGTGCAGTCTGATCTTGATCTATGCTGTCCACAAAAAGCTTCTGGTGTCGTCTATGGTATGGAAAGAATTAAACATTTCATCTTGAATTTTCATATGAATTTTCGTATGTATGTAAAAAAAAGTAGTAACCAGTATATAGATTTATATAAAAATGCTTAAGGCTTTACCACATAAACCTGTGTTTCATCGACCCTGAATGTGCAAGAAGGCTTTTGCTGCATTCGGCATACCTCGGGTGATGGGAGCCATCATATCCCTCGGCTGTATCTGGTGGATTAATATGCATCAGATCGATACATATCCGGAAATACGCCGGTTTACCGTTCTGAAAATTGTAAGGCTCCTCTTAAAAAAAGAAAACTTGAGTTTCAATTTTCTGTCAAAATCTTTCTAACTATGTTTCAGTTGAGTTGGCAAACAGTTCGTACATTCATTATTTATCAATTCCGATTAAAGTTTTCACCGACATCGAGGTTGTTTATGTCGTTGCTAAACGACTGACAGTGGCGCGCCAATGTACATAAGATCACGTGATTCGCAGTTCAAATGGAAACGACCGTTATACGGACGAGGTTAGATGTAGGTACGGAATCGGCCGAGTTGTGACGAGTGGCTTTTGCTGGTGACCAATCAATTTTTCCTTTTCGCATGATGTACTGTTCTCTTTCAGGATCTAATCCCATCAGTTGAGCTACGTTTAATATGTAGTCTGCTTATGCTGTCAATATAGACAAGTTTTTGAAAAATTGTCTAGTAATGAGTTTGATACAAAAATATTTCTGAGAATGTAAGAGTTCTTTTCTGTACAATGTCAGTATTTCTGAAATACAAAACCTGCCTCTTTTCCACAAGCCTGAATATACCTGTTGGTTGGTATTTAGGACTAAAATTTTCTTGAAGCCATTGCTTTAAGTTTTATACTGGATGACAAAAGTATAGACTAATCCAAAATGAATGCAAGTGCAAAACAACAAATGAAATGAGAGTCAAATAGTTATATTTGTTTTTGAAAGGATGGAAAACATGGTAGGTGGGAACAGGAGAAACTGCTTAGTCCCAGATATCTGTAACTTAATATTTCAGATTGATTTTTCCTGCAAGAGAATTAGTTTGATAGAGAGAGGGAAGATCAGCAAGACTTACAATTTTGAAAATGTAGACCAATACGATTCTGAGGTAAGTGTGTTTTAAGTCAATTTCTTTCTATTAACGCTTTACCAAACAGTCCCTTGAGGAAAACAGCTTTTGAAAATATTGTGGGAAAAAAGGAGAAAACACATTTTCTCCTTTTCTCACAAAAATTTTTACTCTTTTACAATTTATTTGAGGTACATTTGAGTTTGTTCCCTATAAATACTGTCAGTATGAACAAGTCTAAAATTTTGTTGTGTGGTTAATGGCTAAGATTTCAGATTTATTTGTCTTTTTTTACAATTTGGGCTTTTTAACCCCGTACCACACAGTAATGGGTTTTAACGACCCTGACTGAGGAAGCTTTTGGAAACATTGCACTCCTTTTCCTGCGATGATTTCTATTTATCAAAGACAAATTTCACCATTTGAGCCACATTTAATTTGTTATCTGCAAGTAGCTTCAAATTGGACAGGTCTAAATTTTTATCATTTGGTAAAGGGTTAATAGGGGTCCATTTGTACAGGACAATCTAGATTTTAGCTTCAAATGAACTGGAGGGAAGGTTGAGAGTATTGAAATCGTTCACATTTTCTTTTTGGAAAACTACCTGCTTGTATTTCATTCTGTCTCCACACCGTTTTCTCATAAGTGGACTAACATTTTTTTCTTTCATTTGAATAATTTGAATTTTTTTTTCCATTCGCTTTTCATATTTCATGTTAACAAATTTTGATGCATTTACCAAAAATGATTTTTGAAGATGTAGTGGCAAATAGATACTATTTCTTAATTGACTGTTAAAATCGAGAGATTGTTTTGCTATAGGTTCATCCATGAGTAAGTGATGATTCCCCTATTGAGATTCAGCTTTACTGTCTTTCAGGAAAACCTTGTGATTGTCATCAGATTCCGTAACAACAAGACGCTAGAATTTGAAGCTGATACTGCAGAGGAAAAGTACACAATATGTCGTCTGCTTGGGATCATCTTGGACAATGAACAAACTGAAAACAATAGTATGTTAAATCTACTTTAGCTTCATATAATCTTGGAAACTTTTCCACATTTGGAATGATGTGGTATGAATGATCATTTTGTAGAAATGACATTTACAATTTTGTTGATGGTTACAATTTTATTTTTTTATTTTCTATAATAGGAACATGACTTCCGGACTTTGTGACTTAAAAATAACAACAAACATGACATAAAATGTTACGCGACAACTAAAACATGAAACAACGGGTTAACAATAAAATTTTTGCTTGAAGTTGCAAATGTGCAATTGCAAATGGACAAATGTTAGGTTTAGCTTATATTTTTAGATGGCGGAGAACAGCAAAATGGGATCAGACAATCATTAAGCACAAAGAAACAAGTGATCAGAGAGGGAGTGTTAGAGAAGCGAGGCAACACAAAAATACCAACATGGTCTAGGTATGTTACATGTTTCTGCTCCTTCAACTCTTTATCAAATGACAAAAATTTAGACTGTTTCAAATTGAAAGCATTTACAGACAAATCAGATGTTGCAGAAATGATGAGGTTTGTCTGTAAAAGTGTCGAGAACCTTGTGGAAAAAGGAGGAAATGCTGGTTACCAGCATTTGCTCCTTTTTCCTCAGTGTTTTCAAAAGGCTATTTCCTATGGGTAATTCAAACTTGGGATTGTATGGTAAAGAGTTAAAAAAATTATGAAAGAGGTTTTGTTTCACAAAAACAAACCTTTGAAATATCATGATATGATTTAATGATGTTATCAGGTCTATTGAGCATTGTAGAATAGAAGTCAAATTCTACAATTTATCTGATTCATGTGTGCATTGTCCTTCTGTGCCATTCTTCAATGAAGTTTACTTTGTGTGCACTCTGGTGGCGATATCTCTTCCTCTTTTCATGAAAGTTGACCAGAGCGTTTATCTTGATATTACACTAAGAGATATTAAATGTGGGTCACACGGGGTCAAAAAGTAGATCACTTTATCAAATCTTAAAAGTAGATTTGATGTGTAAAGAACTTATATTTTTCTGCATAATGCTCATACATCTTGATCAGAATGCTGTCAGAATGCTTTCTGTCTGATAAGAGCATATTATTAGTCTTGGAATGATACAAATACTTAGGTGAGCAAGTCAGGGCAATCATGGCCCACTTATTTTGAAAAGCATGTATCTTTATTTACTACACACAGCTTTCCCCCCCAAAAAATTTGAAATAACTCATAGAAATTTTGTTGTATACAGAGAGAAAAGTTGGGGCAAATGAAAAAATTGGCTCGTTATTTCTTATGAAATGTAGTTAGAATAAAATAATATTAAGTGAAAGGAGCATATTGTAAGAAAAAAAAGAAACTGCTTATATTAGGTAATTGGTCCTTTTCCACAGTGCTTTCATGAGCGGTATGCTGCAGTGTTAACTCGTGTTAGCTGTTATTTGGGTTATTTTGCGGCAAAAATTTTTGTTAAGTCTAGCTTTTGATAGGTCTTGAGTGCATTTTCAAATAGGTTTTATCAGTTATGACAAGACTGCCTTAGAAACACTTTTCCAACAGTCTTGAGTTTTAACAAGCGTGTGGTAGAGGCCTTTAGAAAACATTTTGAGAAAAGGAGAAATTGCTGGTAACCAGCATTTTCTCCTTTTCCCAAAATGTTTTCTTAAGATAAATTCCATTATTTATGGGGCATTTTTGCCCTATACATGTTTTCAGCATGGACAAACGAACAATTTTGTTGTCTTGTAAAGTGTTAAACTATAGCCAATACACTCTTTCGCAATGGATAGAAAAATAGTTAAAAATCATTGCAGGAAAAGAAGCAAATGTTTGGAAGCAGTGCACTTTTTCCAATGATGTTTTTCCATTTACATGTACACTGAGCAAAAGTTCTAACCGATCAGTGTTCCTTTAGCATATAATTGAAGAAAATGTAATTCTATGAGAGACATTTTATTTCAAAATTAACATAATTCATTCAGAGATTTATCTTCAAAATTTGACGACAGAAATCCGAAAAATACAAAAATGGCACATAAAAAAAAGTAGATCCATCTAAACAGTAAAAGTGAAACTTGTCTACATTCAAAAATCTAGTAGTTTGTGTGTCCACCACTAGCATTTATGACCGCTCGACACCTGCTTCTCATTGATGCGATAAATGGCTGGATTTCTTGTTGACGTATACCATTCCAAACATTGATAATTAACTGCTCAAGGGCGCCCAAATTTACTGGCTGAGGAAGAGCCCGAACTCTTCTTTTCAACAAGTCCCAGATGTGTTCAATAGGGTTTAGGTCCAGACTTCATGCTGGAAAAGGGATGAGTCGGACATGATGCGCTGCCAGCAGTGCCTGAGTAGCTCTTCCGTTGTGGCATGGTGCATTGTCTTGAGCCAGTGACATAAAACGGTTTGCTCTGATATGAGGTATGATTGTTGGAACAATTACATCGTCCTGGTATTTTCTAGCAGTAAGATTTCCTCTAATGATGACAAGTGGTGTTTTTGTATGTAACAATACACCTGCCCAGACCATAACAGATCCTCTGGCGAACAGTTCGGTTTCCCTGACACAGTTTTCTGCGTGTCGCTCTCCCATACGGCGATACACACGTTGATGGCCGTGCGCATCTAGAAGACGTATTCTGGTTTCATCTGTGAATAAAACATTGGCCCAGTCTGCCCTTGTAAGATGTAAATGTTGACGTGCCCAAGCAAGGCAGTTATGTCTGTGTCGATTTGTTAATTTAGGTACCTTACACGGCCTGTATGCTTTCAATCCAGCGTCTTTTAGACGATTACGTACAGTTGACGATGATATTGGGCGGTTGTGGAGACCGATAATGTTCCGAGCAGTAAGTGTAGAGGACGTAAAATGGTTACGTAGGTGGGAGACGACGATGAATCTATCTTGGCGTCGTGTTGTAATCTTCCGCCATGGGCGACGAACAAGATCCCGGACACTTCCGGTCACAGTAAATTTTCGCCACAGTGCGTGAATTGTTGAAAAAGCCCTGTGTAATGCTCTAGCAACCTGAAATTAAACGACATTACCTTTGCATGATTTGATAATTCTATTGCACTCAGTTTAAATTTTGCTTTTATCAATTATGTAAAAAATATGGGCTATGGTGATGTACCTGTCTTACGGAGCCCCCTGCCGTCAACATTCCTATAGCTCTCTCTCGTTGTTCGAGTGTCATTCTCGCCATGTTTTCTGTTTTTCTGTATCGGTGTTTAACACACAGTAAATCTGACAGTGTACACACAATAGCTTTAGTGCACGGCTGTTTCACGGGCGGGAAATCAGAATCGGTCACGTGGTTGGATCCTACCACAGGTGTAATTCACTTCGAATTTTAAAAGGCAAGATTTGATAGACATTTAACCTGAAAACTTACTTTCAAATTTATAGTTTCATACACCATGTAGTTTTTGAAAAATACAGTTTCAGAAAGTGATAGGTTAGAACTTGCGCTCAGTGTATACTCAAAAAAAGACAGCCTTTTTTTTGTGTGTTTTTGCCTCATTTGTGTTACCTGTAATAGTTAATGGCTTGACAATAGATTCATGTATTTAACCCTTTACCACATAATCCGAAGTTTTAACACCTGAAAAAAGCCTTTGAAAACATTTTGGGAAAAGGAGAAAGTGCTGTTTATTAGATTTTTCATCTGCAAATGCTTCTTATTATGGATACTATGAAATTTTGTTGTGTGGGTATAGGTCTAAGCTATTCAGTAGAGAAAGTTGGTTACCACAAAGCAGGAAGTACGAGGCAAAAAGTACTAAATAAAGATATTTGACAAAATTGAGCTTTATACATGAAAAGGAAATAACCTGTGTTTAATTGAATCTTATGTCAACTTTGCAAACACAGGCAACAAAGCTGTACAGCTTACCTGTGAAGACAGCACACAAAAGGAGCTGTCATGGTTGCTCACTGACCATCATTCATTGGTTGGTTAACAATATATTATACTTGTTATCCCCTGCCGAAGGCGGAAGGATATAATTTTAGCGTTGTCCATCCGTCTGTCCGTCCTTCCATCTGTCCGTCCGTCCGTGTGTCCATCCGTGACAATATCTACAATACCTTAGGACAGAATTTCATGAAACTTTATGCATGTGTACAATAACCTATTTTGCCGATATGCATTTTTTCTTTTTTTGATTCGATGCAAAATGGTTGACTGGGAGCGATTTTGAGTTACAGGGTCGCATAAATTTTTGAAAAGGTCTTTTTCGGCAGGGGATATCATTTCAACAAAATTGCTTGTTCAACTTGTTTGTTAACATAAAATTAAATGCCACTAAAATGATTGAATCTGCTTTCAAAAAAAGAGAAACATTGTTGGGTTGGAAGAGGAGAAAATGCTGGACATCAGCACCTTCACTTTTTCCAACAATGTTTTAAAAAGGCTTCTTTTCAAGGGTCACAAAAGAAATAATGTGCTTCATTCTATGTCATGAAATCATACCCAAATTGATGACTGATACAAATGTAGTAGTTTGCTATTATCAATAAAACAAAATAAAAAACACATACAGTATGAACAAAACATGCAGTATGAGCAAAATATGCAGTGTGAACAGAACATATAATATGAACAAAACATGCAGTTTGCACAAAACATTCAACATGAACAAAACATACAGTATAAACATAACATACAGTATGAACAAAAGATGCTGTATAAACAGAACATACAGTATGAGCAAAACATACAGTATGAACAAAACATACTGTCAGAAAAAAACATTCAGCATGAACAAAACATACAGTATGAACAAAACATACAGTATGAACAAAACGTGCAGTATGAACAAAAAATATGGTATGAACAGATATACAGCGTGAACAAAACATACAGTATGGACAAAACGAATTGTTTAAGCAAAACATTCAGTATGAACAAGTTATGTAGTATGAACAAGATATATATTTGAATAAAAAACATGCTGTATGAATCAAACATACATTTTAAGCAAAACATTCTCTTTGAACAGAGCATACAATGTGTAGAAAACATACAGTATAAACAAAACATACAGTATTAACAAATCATACAATGCTTGCATTATGAACAAAACATAGAGTAAGAACAG
Organism: Hippopus hippopus; assembly: GCA_946811185.2. Taxonomy (NCBI): domain Eukaryota; kingdom Metazoa; phylum Mollusca; class Bivalvia; order Cardiida; family Cardiidae; genus Hippopus; species Hippopus hippopus. The sequence continues at coordinate 22,585,271 of OX328103.1, forward strand.
ACAGGCAGTGTCACTATATATACATGGTATGCATCTGTGTTGCCAAATAGGTTTAAAAACTGTGCACAATTTGTGCACTTAATTTAGTATGGTTGTCTGTAAAAGATACCTTTTCAAAAACCTTTATTGATTCAGATTGGAACAGATTTTATTTTCATGGAAGACATCGTTTCATTTTTAGCTCCACTGGCCGAAGGCCAGAGAGCTATTGTCATGGCGTTGTGTCCGTCGTGCGTGCGTCCGTCCGTGCATGCGTGCGTCCGTAAACTTTTTCTTTAAAAAACTTCTCCTCAGAAACTATTGACTGGATTTTTACCAAATTTCACAGGAATGTTCCTTTGGTGGTCCTCTTTCAAATTCCTTCAAATAATTGTGTTCCATGAAGAATTCTGGTTGCCATGGCAACCAAAGTAAAAAACCTTTAAAAATCTTCTGCTCCCAAACCGCTATTTGGATAGCATTATTATTTGCAGGAATGTTCCTTAGATACAGGTTTACAGAATTCCTTAAAAAAAAAAAGATCTGTCAAAAAACATGGCTTTTATGGGAGACTCATTTTCCTTTTATGGTATAAAGTAAAATCTTTGAAAAATTTCTTCTCTAAAACTATTCATTGGATTTCATTGTTGTTAGCTCCACTGGCCGAAGGCCAGCGAGCTATTGTCATGGCGTTGTGTCCGTCATGCGTCCGTGCGTCCGTCCGTTAGTTCGTCCGTTCGTCCGTGCGTGCGTCCGTAAACTTTTTCTTTAAAAAACTTCTCCTCAGAAACTATTGACTGGATTTTTACCAAATTTCACAGGAATGTTCCTTTGGTGGTCCTCTTTCAAATTCCTTCAAATAATTGTGTTCCATGAAGAATTCTGGTTGCCATGGCAACCAAAGTAAAAAACCTTTAAAAATCTTCTGCTCCCAAACCGCTATTTGGATAGCATTATTATTTTGCAGGAATGTTCCTTAGATACAGGTTTACAGAATTCCTTAAAAAAAAAAAGATCTGTCAAAAAACATGGCTTTTATGGGAGACTCATTTTCCTTTTATGGTATAAAGTAAAATCTTTGAAAAATTTCTTCTCTAAAACTATTCATTGGATTTCATTGTTGTTTTGCAGGTAAGTTCCTATGGTGGTTGTCTACCAAATTGTTTCTTCAGTGAGCTAAAATGCAGGATTGAATGATAATTGTTAAAAACTTCCTTTCGCCATTATAGAAATATCAGGCCTGTGGAGCGATACAGGCGCTCAAGCGCCTCTAGTTAAAAACATCGTTTGGAAAATAACAATGATCCTGTTACAGCCAGTAATTGTATTTTTCCTCCAATGTTTAATGGTCAATTTAAAATGACACTTCTTTCCTTAAGTATTTCTCCTATTTGCAAGATGCACTCGATTTTAATAAGTAAAGGGTTAGGCTGACATAGTATGTTAATTGAAAAATCAATCAATGTTTATCTGTTTTGCAGGAGACGTTTACAAGTATGCCCTGGAGAATTCTCTTATTACAAACCAGGGGACGAGGTATGCTTCCAAACAATCCTATATTTTTTAACACTAAATTTTGTTACGCTAAATAAACATGAAATGGAGATGCTTAGCCAGCACTGAAGATACAGATGTTCTAAACGTATGTCTGTTTTTTTAAGAATATTCTGCAAAATAGGGGACAATGTAGATTTGGGATTAGATTCCAGTGTTGAAATAAAATGCATACAGTGAACATCCACACTGCTCACTGCATTGCTGCAGACTTTAACCCTATTCCAAACAATCCCATCCTTTTAACTCTTTACCAAACGACAAAATTTTTAGACTGGTCCAAATTCAAAGCATTTGCAGACGACAAAGTAAATGTGACCGAAGAATAGAAATTTGGTTTGGGAAGGGTAGAAAACACTGTGGGAAAAGGAGAAAATGCTGGTTACCAGCATTTTCTCATTTTCCCAAAATGTTTTCAAAAGGCTTCTTTCTCAGGGTCGTTAAAAGTCGGGATTGTGTGGTAAAGAGTTAACTCTTTACCAAACAACAAATTTTTGGACTGGACCAAATTCCAAGCATCTGCAAACAACAAATTAAATCTTGTTAATATGATGATTTCTGACTTTGATAGGGTAGAAAATATTGTGGGAGAAGGAGAAAATGCTGTTTCCCTTAATGTTTTCTACAGGCTTCTTTCTCAGGGTCATTAAAAGTCAGCATTGTGTGGTAAAGAGTTAATCAGTAATTTGTCCATTTATCACAATGTCCTCTACCCTTTCAGAGACAATTCCAAACATTTGAGCCACATGTAACATATCACCTGCCCCCATTACAGCATTTTCTCTTTTTCCAACAATCACAGTTTGTCATGTGATAAAGGGTTAATCCTACTGAAAACAACAACGTACAGATTTACAATGTAATGATAGATGTAAAGATGGAAGTTTTCCTCTTTATCTTGCAGGTTGCTTTGAACCTTGTACAGTTGTGGGAGAATTCTACCTCGGTGAGCAATCATGGAAACAATGGTTTTACAATCTCAGTCAGAGACAGGACTTATCAGTAAGTATTTGGTCATCCATTTAGGAACACACTTAACTCTATACCACACAATCCCGAGTTTTTACGACCTTTACGAAATGACCTTTTGAAAACATTTTGGGGGACAGGAGAAAATGCTGGTAACCAGCATTTCCTCCTTCTCCCATAATATTTTCTACCCTGTCAAATTCAAATTCCATCATTTGAACCACATTTAAATTGTTGTCTGAGAGAGCTTTGAATATTGCCAAGTCTATTTTTTTGTCATGTTGTAAAGAGTCAACTCTTTCAGCCACAAATATGTAAACTCAATCTCTTTCAAGGGCTTGAAATACGAACCGATTCGTAGTACAAAATCAGATCAATTTTTTATCTTATAGGCATGACTAAACAAGCAGACAGTGTATATCAAAGATCAGACAGCACATTTTGTGCAGTCTGATCTTGATCTATGCTGTTGACAAAAGCCCATGTTTTTGCCAGTGGCACTGAAAGAGTTATTCTTTTACCAGATAACAAAATTTTAGATTTGCTTAATTTGAAAACATTTCAAAGTAACTAATCAAGTGTCAGTCAAATTATGGGGTTTGTCTTTGAAAGAGTTGAAGGCATTCAGGTAAAAGGAGAAAATGCTGCTTACCAACAATTTCTCCTTTTCCCACAATGTTTTCAAAAGCCTCCTTTCCCAGGGTAGTTAAAACACAGGACAGTGTCGTAAAGGTTTAACCCTTCACCACGCAAAGCCGACTTTTAACAACCCTGAGGAAGAAGCCTTTTGAAAACATTGTAGGAAAAGGAGAAAATGCTTGTAACCAGCATTTTCTCCTTTTCCTGCAATGTTTTCTACCTTATCGAAGAAAAATTGCATCATTTGCACAACACTGAAATTGTCGTCTGCAAAAGCTTTCAATTTGGACAAGTCCACATTTTGGTCGTATGGTAAAGGTTTAATCTTTTCAGCCCCATTTGATAAAACAGGGCTTTTGCTGATGGCATACAACCAAGATAAGACATAATGCATTCTGGGCCCATATTCACCAACCATTCATAACAACATTCAGTCTTATTCTAAAAAAAAATTTAAATTTGAAAGTAACAGAACTTCTGATTGGCTAAACCAAACGGTTTAGCCAATCAGAAGTTGTGTTACTTTCAAATTTAGAAAATTCTTCAGAATAAGACTCTAAACCATTTTGTTAAGCCAATCAGAAGTTGTGTTGCTTTCAAATTAGGAAATTTCTTTAGAACAAGACTAAATAAATTCTCAAGAATGATTGGTGAATATGGGCCCTGATCTTGGAACTGTGCCATCCTTTTCTTTTGTACAGCCTACGAGGGCTGTCCCAAAATAGCGTAGACAAAGGCTATAACACAATCAGTGTTAACACAATAGATTCAGCAAGTTTCGGATTTCTTTACAAGAGCTTTGTGCATATGTGTGTGAAATATTAACTGACTACCTTAAGAATTGCTCAATCTATCAAGATTTAAAATAAGCTACCCATACATACCCGGCACACACTAACGTAAACGTCATGACGTCCCTAGAAAACAATTCGGTGTAATAACATCAAATGCAATGACGTTAATCCATGTTGAATGAATTCCCACAATTATGACCATGTTTGGAATTATAGACATTTAAAGATGTAGCATGCTCATAAAACCCAGTCATATTTTGGTGTGGGCTGTGTTAGGCACCCCATTTGTGTAAATAACTGCATAAAATGTACTATTTGCGATCTTGATTTTTTATTTTGTACGGGAATATCCACAAATGACTAACGAATAGAACATGCAAATTTTACTGAAATCTGATGTGGGGTTCATTGGAAAATAGTGTTGTCTACGACACTTTGGGACAGTCCTCGTATAAAAAAAAAAATCTTTGTATCAGTGGATTGTTTTTTCAGCTGTGAAAAAAGGTAGAGTTTAGATACTTGCAGCTGAAAAAGTTAAACACAAATGTTTCAAAATTTAGAGGAGCAAAATCTATAGCTCATGTTTATAGATATAGCTCATGGATGTTTTGATCTGATTTCTGTATCCATAGTGAAGGCAGTCTCATATATCTTTTCTTTTTTGAAATGTTTTTTTTTTTTTAATTAAGAAAACAAAAATTTTTTCTATCACTTTGGCATTCAAAATATCTCATGTGTCCATTTTATAACTTCTTGTACATAACCCTTGGAGCACAAAAATACAGTAAAACTTGTCTTAGTAGCCACCTCCATTAACTCTTTACCATGTTACGGGAGACCACTCCTTCATGCATGGCTTCGTCCTGATTTAAATACAATACCTGACAACTGCATTGGGGAAATATCTCTTTTGCTCAGCGGTTATGGTATTGGTCTTTTAAACCTTGAAAAAGGAGGATATTTGTCCACCGTGGGTTCGAATCCCACTAGATGCGGTTTGTATTTCTGCCATGCATTTGTTCATTTGTTTCTTTGTTACGGACTTTGTTCGTAAGAACCACGCAGTCCTGACTTTTAACAACCCAGAGGAAGATGCCTAATGAAAACATTGTGAGAAAAGGAGAAAATGCTGGTAATAAGCATTTTCTCCTTTTCCCACGATGTTTTCTGCTCTATCAAGGAAAAATTGTGTCAATTTTGCCACCATGAAATTGTCACTTGTAATTGCTTTCAGTTTGGGCAAGTCCAAAATTTTGTCAATTGGTGACAAGTTAAGCAAGCAACTTATATTAGGCCAGCATAGTATTGAGCTCCCAGAGAAGGCAAATATGTTGAAATGTAACTATATCAAGCAGGAATATGCCCTAAACAAGCACCTTTTAAAGGGGGCTATTCAGATTTTTATAATATCATCAAACTTTTAAAATGATTCTTCACTGAATTAAGTATGGGAATAGCTGGCAAACCATCAGTAAAGCAGAAGGACAAAAGTAAGAAATAAAATGTTTTTCGATGGTATTTACTTGATGGGCTATGTGGACTTGTAAGGCATTTTTAGAATTTGCACCAGAGTTTTGCAGTGACTCGTGGGAATGTAACATGATCAATAACACTTGGCGATTACCATATTTCTCCTAATAAAAGCTCCTGGCCGCTATGCAAAACATAGATAGGGAGCCTTTATTTTGTACCCAATTTGCAAAGCAAAAAGTCTGTCCAATTTTGTATTTCTTTGTGTTTTAGTGATTGTTAAGAGGAAATATTAATCAAATTAGAGTAAATATTCATCAAAGTCTTCAAATATTGTCGATTTAATCAACTAATGTACATTAGGTTATCATGATTTAAGGGTTTTTCGAGGGGGGGGAGCTACTATTAGTGGGGGAGCTTTTATTAGGAGAAATACGTTATGTGGAATTGTGTTGTACAATGATATCTGATCTCATAGAAATAGACAGAATTACTGATTGCTAAACAACCATCAAACTATTTTAAGGTCCAAATTGCGCCTTTTACTAACTTCAACTGTACAGTTTCTATATGGTTGTAATGAAAAACCTGTCTAATTGTACTTATTGGTGTTTGGCAAGAAATTTTGATTCATGGCAAAAAAAAAAAATGAAAAGGCCCCTTTAGTGCTTGCTTAAATGGGTTGAATTTAATTGTAATTTTAAGAGTTTTTGTCTAGAAATATAGATATTGCTTTCAAGTTTCTGTACAAAAAAATATATATATATATATAGTTAGTAGTACATACTAATTATTTGTCAGTGTATTTTAACCCTTTACCACATAATCCCAAGTTTTAACGACTCTAAAGAAGAAGCCTTTCGAAAACATTTTGGGAAAAGGAGAAAATGCTGGTAACCAGCATTTTCTCCTTTTCCCAAAATTTTTTCTAACCTTTCTAAGACAATTTTCCCCATTTTAGCCACATTGAAATTGACGTCTGCAAATGCTTTCAATTTGGACCAGTCTTACATTTTGTCGTTTGGTAAAGAGTTAAAGAAATTTTTATTTACGGCAAAAATTGATAAGCCCATTTAAGGTTACTATGACCATGAAGCAATTTTATTACTTTAATAACCTGCTGAATTACTACAGGTTTCGAGTTCCAAGTGAAAAGGGCATCAATCAAGAAATGGAGAGGGAAAAATGGGTGCAGGTAGAGTATAATGTGGTTTTTAGCTCCACTGGCCGAAGGCCAGCGGGCTTATGTCATGGCCTGTTGTCCGTCGTCCGTCCGTCCGTCCGTCCGTCCGTGCGTTAACTTTTTTTTAAAACGTCTTCTTCTCTGAAACTACCCATCCAATTTTGATGAAACTTCACAGAAATGATCCTGCCATGGTCCTCTTCAGAATTTCTTGAAAGAATTTAATTCCTTCAAAAACTCTGGTTGCCATGGCAACAAAACTGAAAAATTTTGAAAATCTTTGAAAATCTTCTTGTCTGAAACCGTAAGGCCAAGGGCTACCAAATTTGGCATGTAGCTTTATCTAGTGGACCTCTACCAAGTTTCTTCAATTTATAGCCCTGGGGTCAAAATTGGCCCCGCCCCGGGGGTTACAAGTTATACATGGGCTTATTTAGGGAGAACTTTAAAATTCCTCTTCTACCTAGCCATAGGGCCTAGAGCTACCAAATTTGGCATGTAGCTTTATCTAGTGGACCTCTGCCAAGATTGTTCAAATTATAGCCCTGGGGTCAAATTAGGCCCTGCCCGGGGGTAACAAGTTTTACATGGGCTTATATAACAAGTTTTACATGGGCTTATATAGGGAGAACTTTAAAATTCTTCTTTGACCTAGCCATGGGGCCTAGGGCGACCAAATTTGGCATGTAGCTTTATCTAGTGGACCTGTACCAAGGGTGTCCAAATTATAGCCGAGGGTCAAATTTGACTTCGCTCCGGGGGGTAACATGTTTTACATGGGCGGGCTTATATAGGAAAATCTTTCGCATCTAGCTATAAGGGCTAGGGCTATCAAATTTTGCATTTAGCTTTATCTAGGGGGTCTCTATCAAGGGTGCCCAAATTATAGCCCAGGGGGTCAAATGTAGCCCCACCCCAGGGGGTCACAAGTTCTACATGGTCTTATATAAGGAAACTTTAATAATCTACTTGTACATAGCCATATTTAGGCCTAGGGCTACCAAATTTTGCATGTAACTTTATATAATGGGCCTCTACCAAGAGGGCCCAAATTTTAACTTTGGGGGTCAAGTTTGACTCCACACCAGGGGTCACAAGTTTTACATTGGCTTTTATAGTGAAAACTTGATAAACCTGTGTCATGGATCACATATTTTACAGGGCCTTTTATTCAGCAAACTTGTTTTACATGACTTTTTATTGGGCAAGATTAAAAAATCTTTTTGTTTATAACCACATATTCTAGTTTCATATTGTAGGTCTGGGGTCAAAATTGCCTTCATTCCAGGGATCGCAAGTTTAACATGGGCTTCAAAATATTGTCACTTCAATTTAAACATTAATCAAGGGAAATAACTCTTTTTATGAAAGATAAAGTTCGTTACTATTTACCTCCCTTGATTATCAAGCTGCAGTGATACATGATTGGTGCTAGACAAGTTTTTTAGCTCCACTGGCCGAAGGCCAGCAGGCTTATGTTATGGCCCGTTGTCCGTTGTGCGTCCATCCGTATGTTAACTTTTTAGCTCACTTGAGCACAACGTGCTCAAGGGGAGCTTTTAGGATCACCTGGTGTCCGTCGTGCGTCGTGTGTCGTCAACAATTCTTTAAACATCAACTCCTCCTAAACCACTGGGCGGATTTGGACCAAACTTGGCTGGAATGTTCCTTGGAAGGTCCTCTTTAAAAACTGTTCACAGAATTTGATTCCATCAAAAACTCTGGTTGCCATTGCAACCAAATGGAATTTTTTAGGGAATTCTTTAAAAATCTTCTCCTCTGAAACCACGGGTCAGATTTTGAAATAATTTCACAGATATGCTCCTTGGGTGACCCTTTTTAAAAATTGTTCGTAAAATTTTGATCCGTCAAAAAATGTGGCTCTGGTGAATGGGGGCTTCTTGCACCATATAGAAATGAAGGAATTCTTCAAAATTCTTCTTCTCTGAAACCGCTGGTCAGATTTCGAAATAATTTCACAGGATTGTTCCTTGGGTGACCCTTTTCAAAAAGTGTTCGTAAAATTTTGATCCGTCAAAAAACGTGGCTCTGGTGAATGGGGGCTTCTTGCACTATACAGAAATGAAGGAATTCTTTAAAAATCTTCTCCTCTGAAACAGCAGGTCAGATTTTGAAATAATTTCACAGGATTGTTGCTTGGGTGACCTTTTTCAAAAATTGTTCGTAAAATTTTGATCCGTCAAAAAATGTGGCTCTGGTGAATGGGGGCTACTTGCACTATATGGAAATTTAGAAATTCTTAAAAATTCTTCTTCTCTGAAACGACTGGTCAGAATTTTACTTAATAGCCAGTGGAGCGATACAGGGCCATCATGGCCCTCTTGTTGTCCTTTTATAAAAGTTACTTGTTTATCACATTAACCCTTTACCAAACAATCCCTGCTTTTCATGACCCTGAGGAAGAAGCCTTTTGAAAACACTGTGGGAAAAGGAGAAAATGCTGGTAACCAGCATTTTCTCCTTTTCCCGCAATGTTTTCAACCCTTCCCAAAACAAACTTCAATTTCTGAGTCACATTAATTTCGTCGTCTGCAAATGCTTTCAATTTGGACAAGTTGAAAATTTTGTTGTTTGGTAAGGAGATAAACCTCCTCCAGCAGTGTAGTAAAACTATGACTTAATTTGATAATACTCGTGTACTAGTGTAGTATAATTTTTTCGGTCCTGGCTGATTTGTTTTTATGAGTGTGAGTGTGGCAAAAGTAACCACTCCATGTGCCAAATTTTCTTGAAAAAAATGTTGTCAGTGTTGCTAGGTTTGTGAGGTAGAGTGTCAGCCTCGTGACCATTAGGTCCTGGGTTCAATACCGGGGAGCAGGACTGGTGTCAACTTTGGAACTGTTCATTGGCCCATACATTAGGCACTGGTGTAGTTTGCAGGAAGCAGAATCGATAAAGATTAGTATAAGTTGCAAGAACTTGTTTAGTTTAAACATATTTATTTCTCATCGATTGAGAAACAAGTTCTTACAACTTATACTAATCTCTCTCTCGATTCTGCTTCCTGGGAACTACACCGGTACTCGCGCCGATTGTGTGGGCCAATGAAAAATCCCAAGGTTGACACCCGCTCCCAGGTATCAAACTCGGGACCTTTTGGTTATGAGGCCGACGCTCTACCTCATGACCACGGACACCACGCCAGAACTTGTTTCTCAAACAATGTAAGATAAATATGTTCAAACTAATGTTGCTAAGCATGGAAATTCTTATCATTTTCTTATTTAAAAACAGCAAAAAATGTAGCAACATTTAATTTAAATCAACAGAATTGTGGAAATCTTTTGATTCATCCTTTAAGAAACTGTTTCAGAAAAAAAAAAGATAGTTTTGATGTTAATGTCACAGAGATATCTTCTTGCGTATGTACACATTTCAAACTGAATTACACGTGTAAATGGATTCGTAAACTGTATAATATAGGCTAAAGATGATAATTCATGATGTTTGTTTGACTGTCATTTGTTTTATGTGATAAATAGAATCTCACATTTGGGTTTAAGTATCATCATTGTTGTAAAACTTGTTAACTAAAATACATGTGATGCTTGCTTAGGCTTGCATCATATATGATAATAAACGAACACTCATGTAAGATCCTCTATGTAACTCAGTCACTGCTGAACATTTTTCCTAACCCTTGGCAAAAGATCCTATGTTTTAATGACCCAAAGAAAAAGGCTCTTGGAAACATCATGTAAAAAGGAGAAATACTGGAGGGAATAGATATCTATATGGAAAATAATGTAGCAGTGGTTCTCGGTGCTGGCGCAAGCAATCAGAACTGTTCCTGCATTGTTTCTTACAGAAATTGGGTTTAGCTAACCAGTAATAGTTTTACGGTACTTCAAAATTTGAAGAATTCTTCAGAATAAGACTACGAATGTTATTGACCCTTTTCCACACGATTCTGAATTTTAACCGCCCTGAGCAGGAAGGCTTTTGAAAACATTGTAGGAAAAAGAGAAAATGCTGGTAACCAGCATTTTCTCCTTTTCCCACAATATTTTCTATCTTGTCATAGAACTTAAGTGCATTGTACCAGTTTTGAATTTGTCTTCTACAAATGCTTTCATTTTGTTGCTAATTTTTGTTTTCTTCTCAAAAAAAAAAAAATTATTTTTAATGCAGCTGAGGATTTCCTTAAGTCTTTACCACACAATCCCGACTTTTAACGACCCTGAGAAGGAAGCCTTCTGAAAACATGGTGGGAAAAGGAGAAAATGCTGGTAATCTTTTCTCCTTTTCCCTCGATGTTTTCTTCCCTTCCCAAAACAGATTTGAAATTTTCAGTCACTTTTATTTTGTTGTCTGCAAATGCTTTCAATTTGGACCAGTCTAAAATTTTGTCGTTTGGTAGAGAGTTAACTCTTTACCAAACAATAAAATTTTAGACCCATCCATATTGAAAGCATTTGCAGATGAGAAGTCAAATGTCACTCATATGATGGTGTAAATCTTTAAAACATTTGAAAACTGTGGGAAAAGAAGAAAATGCTGGTTACCAGCATTTTCTTCTTTTCCCACAATGTTTTTCAAAAGCCTTCTTCCAAAGGGTCGTTAAAACTCGGAATTTTTAAAATTCTGAATGTTTTCCGTTACAGGCTTTTAAGCAGGCCAGCTTAAGAAAAAGAGCTACTTTCCTCTTGCTAGAAATGTCCAAACAAACTAACTATGGAAACAGAAGAGGTGGGTAGTATTTTTTTGTATTCCTTCATTAACAAAAGAGTCTGATCTTGATCTACCCTGTGTATCAAATACCTTTAGTATCCTAGAAGTAAACATTGCATTTTTGAATTATTCTGTTAAACACAAATCCAATTATTTCAGTTACAAATTAGGTGTATCTTTTTTAAAAAAAAAAATAGCTGTTATTGGTTGCTAGGCAAAGGTTTTCAATTTGGACAAGTCTACAATCTTGTCATCTGGTACAGAGTTACCTCTACCTGACAACAAAATTTTAGATTTGTCTAAATTGAAGGCAAATTTAGCACAGCTCAAATGGAAATTTTCTTGGAAAGCACAAAAAACATTGTGGGAAAAAGGAGAAAATACTATTAACAAGTATTTTCTCCTTTTTATGCTCCCCAAAGGGTGAGCATATGGTTGCCGCTTCGTCTGTCCTTCCATCCTTCTGTCCGTCTGTCCATCCGTCTGTCCATCCAAAGCCATTTCTCCACAACCCCTGGACCAAATTGGACGAAATTTCATATATGAACTCCTTAGGATATTGAACCAATATGTTTTTCCTGGTTTTCCAATTTGAGGCTGTGTCTTGGAAAAAGGGGGTTTCTTGTAAAATTCCAATTTTTACTAATATCCCCTTCAGTTTTCGTCAAAATTTCATGAAACTTCACATTTATATTGTTTATTAAAAGTTTCACCATGTGCCCTTGTTTTTTTATCTATGCATAAAAGGGTGCTTAATGTCTTATAACTTTAGGTTTTGTTTTTTTGGACTCTGAAATTAAACATTTCCCAGTTTCTTCAAGACTATTCAAGATAAACGGTCAAGATCATTCTGGTTGTAACATTTCTTGAAAAGAAGTCCCTGGTAACACTGGCAAATGCAGTTGGGCAGACGGGACCAAACACAAGTAGCCTGTTTCACCCCCACCCTCCTCTACTGTGACCAACTATTTACTGACAGCCTTCACTTTCCTAAAGAGACCTGTTCGGGGAGCATAATCCGTCTACGATAGTTGTTGTTCCATAATGTTTTCAAGAACCTCCATTGTCAAGGTTGTTAACCCTTAACCAAAAAAGCCAGACTTTCAACAACCCTGAGGAAGAAGCCTTTTGAAAACATTGTGGGAAAAGGAGAAAATGCTGGTAACCAGCATTTTCTCCTCTTCCCACAATGTTTTCTACCCCCTTAAAGACAACTTCCAAAATTAGAGCCATGCTTAAATTCTTGTCTGCAAACACTTTCAGTTTGGACAAGTCTATCTTTTTGTGGTGCTGAAAAGACTTAAACCACTGGAATGTTTGGTAAAAGGATAATTATACAGAACTCTACTTTAGGTGTACCTTTACCAAGTCTACCAAGCACTAATGAGGACGTTCAATACTATAACCAGGAGACAGTCAAGTCGACAGGATCTTCTAGTGAATCTTGTCATTCAAGTGAGGAGCTTCTTGATGAACTTGAAGTAAGTAACCATGGTTACTCTGTCCAGATAAAACCAAAATATTTTAGTAAATAAACACTTATTATTTTTTGTTTCTGTATTATTATTGTCGAGTACTTGTTTTTGAGCATTCATATTTCATCACTACTCAGTGGTGTAGTTATAACAGAAGATAAAAAAAACGAAAGACAGATGGATATTGTTAGGTACTGTCTTGTCATAAATTTTTTTCTTCCATCTGTTTTTCTGTCCGTAATAATGTCCCATCCGTCATATTTTTTCTGTATGAAGTATGCGCTTATGTCGCCTTTAACAAGGTATATCAGTTCAACGCAGTGACTTGTTCCCATTTTATATTTTGAATTTTTTGCTAGAATGCAAGAAATGAAAGGAAAGGAGGTTTTTTGGATGATTTTTGAAAATATTGTTCCAAAATTGCAAACACTGTGACAAATGAATGAAAAAGCTGGAAACATGCTAAACTATTTTCTTGATAGCATGTACCGTTACACTGTTAGGTTAGGCCAGTTAGGCTAGGTTATTTACTTTCATTTTTGTTTCCATCATACATCTTCGAAGAGTGGAAACTGGTATTTCAGCCATTATGTAAAACAAAAAATAACTTTTCAACTTTCTTGATTGTTTTTAGCTCCACTGGCCGAAGGCCAGCGAGCTATTGTCATGGCGTTGTGTCCGTCGTCCGTCCGTTCGTCTGTGTGTGCGTCCGTAAACTTTTTCTTTAAAAAACTTCTCCTCAGAAACTATTGACTGGATTTTTACCAAATTTCACAGGAATGTTCCTTTGGTGGTCCTCTTTCAAATTCCTTCAAATAATTGTGTTCCATGAAGAATTCTGGTTGCCATGGCAACCAAAGTAAAAAACCTTTAAAAATCTTCTCCTCCCAAACCGCTATTTGGATAGCATTATTATTTTGCAGGAATGTTCCTTAGATACAGGTTTACAGAATTCCTTAAAAAAAAAAAGATCTGTTAGAAAACATGGCTTTTATGGGAGACTCATTTTCCTTTTATGGTATAAAGTAAAATCTTTGAAAAATTTCTTCTCTAAAACTATTCATTGGATTTCATTGTTGTTTTGCAGGTAAGTTCCTATGGTGGTTATCTACCAAATTGTTTCTTCAGTGAGCTAAAATGCAGGATTGAATGATAATTGTTAAAAACTTCCTTTCGCCATTATAGAAATATCAGGCCTGTGGAGCAATACAGGCGCTCAAGCGCCTCTAGTTTGCTTGTACAAATAAAATACTTTTCAAAAAGTTATTGTTCTATTTTGTCATTTGTAAAAGAAAAATTAACTTTCAAATGGTCTGATTTTATTTGCTTGTACAGAGAAAAACCTTTCCAAATAAGGATTGTTCCATTTTGTCATTTGCTTCTATTTGAATATGATAGGATAGTCAAAGATGGCCTGTTTGGCAGTGGTTTAATTCTTTACCACACAGTCCTGAATTTAACAACCCTGATGGAGGAGACACTTTTAAATTTTCTCCACTTTCAAGGTGTAATTCCATGATCAGAGCAGCATTTAATTTGTCGTCTGCAAGTGCTTCAATACAAATGAGTCTTAAATTTTGTTATTTGTTAGAACCGTTAACATAAAACTGTTGAAAATAAACGTACCTATGAGCCATGCTTTGTGCAAAAGATTTAATGCTTCTGCATTGTATTGACCTATGTCTGCCTGTGCAGTCTGCGTAGGCTGACAGAGGCTGAATTTTTTTTCCTATTTTTAAATTTTCTGTGTGTCTAAGGATCATTCTACCTCATGATTCAGTCAGTTTTTCAGACAAAATGGATTGTATGCATCAAGAATTATATGATTTACCACACAATTCCTAGTTTTAAAGACCCTGAAAGAAGAAGGCTTTTGAAAACAATGTGGGAAAAGGAGAAAATGCTGGTAACCAGCATTTTCTCCTTTTCCCACAATGTTTTCTACCCTTCCAAAAGCAAATTCCAATTTTTTAGTCACATTTATTTTTTGCCTGCAAAAGCTTTCAATTTGGTCAAGCCTGAAACTTTGTCATTTGGTAAAGAGTTAATGCATCATGGAGATGCATTGAACCCCCTTTTTGACAGAGCACCACTCATATATGGCCTGCAACACATAAAAAGGGGCATTCGGACATTTGCGTAAAGTGTTGTCTCGGATCAGCCTGCGCAGTCTGCGCAGGCTAATCCGAAATGACACTTTCCGTTTTTATGCAATTCTCTGTTTTGCACAAGTCTACTGTAGCACAAAATCTAATGTAGTTGTAAAGTGCCGTCTCGGATTAGCCTGCGCGGACTGCGCAGGCTGATCCAAGACGACACTTTATGCAAATGTCTGAATGCCCCTTTTCGCGTGTTGCAACCCATATAATGTATGATTGTGTATTATTTTAGATGGAGGACATTCAGGTTTGAGTAATGTTTTCATAGTGCTAGAGATCTAGAATTGATGTGTGACGAATAGTCTAGCATACTAGTATTTGGTGTGGAAGTCTGAAATAGCTTTTGCTAGATCCAAATCTTAGCTTTCTATTGAATTGCAATGGTTGATATTTAAAACCATAGTGATAAATGGAGAGGTTACTCATAGCCAGCCGTTTTTCCATTTACCATGATGTTTTTGTGACTTTACACCTCATTTAGGCATTATGTAATGCTAGTTTTTGCAGATTTTTTTTCATATTAGTTGTATTAAAAATTGCAAATAAGGTCAAGGTTTAGAAAAATTAAAATACACTCAACAAAACTTCTAAACTGACACTTTTAAGCTTTAATTCCCTGTACACCTTTTTTTTGCATCAGTGTCCAGAAAAGAAATATTTCATTTAGCTTGATTTTTTGCAGAATAATTGACCTGTGTAAAAACATACCTCAGCCTAAGTTTGAAAAGAATTTATTGGCTTGTTCTTTTTAAAATAGCTTATTTAACATTCATTCACTCAACATTGAAAAATCAGATTTTTGAAAAAAATATGCTCGTTTTCTGGCATTATATGTTTGTGCAAAATATGATTTTCATTTTTTTTCTTATTGCTGACAAAATTTTTGTAAGTTAAGCTTCTTTTTTAAACCTGTTTTGGCTGATAGACTCTATGCATGTGCAACTGGTGTATTTTTCCCCTTCTTAAAAAGACATACTTTCTGTTGGTAGAATTGAAGATCTTTTCATACCAATACCAAGGCTAATGTCCTGATATATGTTATAGTTTATTTCTATGTATTATTTACTTGAACATTTTCAGGCTCAAATACATGCATCACACAAGGATAAAATTTCACACACGACAGAAAAAAATTCTCTGTCTACACACTGTCAAATATGGTTCCAAATATGGTATAATAAAGTAATTCATGCGCAGAATATGTATGTATTCATTTGTAACTCGATTGGTCAAATATTTATCTGCAATTCATAAAAACGAAGTTACGGGCTACTACACCATTGACTGTTTTATTTTGTTTTCATATGGTGTAGGTATAAAATAAAAGGAATATTATGCTGTAGTAACTTTCCTGGTGCTAGTATTTGCTTCTCGCTGTGTAAGTAAAATTTTGACATCTCACTTGACCTTTGGTCTCGTCCAATATCAAGTATACAGAATAGACTCATGCTGCTAGAATCAAATACAAGTCCCAAGAAAGTTACTGCAACATAATATTCCATATCTGTCTGTCAGTTGCTTAATCAAATTTGCAAGAGAAACAAAAGTGGGGTTTTAGAAGTTTTGTTGAATGTATATTCATTAAGTTCCACCTGCATGTAGCTGCTTTCTTTTATTTAGCTGCTTTAAACCCTCTACCACGCAATCCTGAGTTTTATTGACTGTAATGTGGTAGACTGGTAAATTTTTCTGCCCTTTCTAAGACAAAATCACCATTTAATTACATTAATTTTAATTTGTTGTCTACAAAATGCTTTCAATATGGATGAGTCCAAATTTTTTCCATCCAGTACAGAGTGTAAAGGTTTGAATGAAATGAACCTCTCATTTCGGAGCATCTATCTATAATGACTGTTTTTGTGTAGCCTGCTTGTTCAAGACGTTGTTTCTTCGATTGATAGTTGTGTGTTTTTGTGTCTTTCCATACAATGTACGATGTGTCTTTTGATTGATTCCTGCACATTTGGCTCATACTTTGACATATCCCCGATTAGTAGGTTAGGTCTAATGTTATTTTTGTGATTGGTCTCTGCTAAGAAACAATGACAAAAATAAAATTAGAGCTACCCTTGGAACTGAAGGCAGCTTTGACAGAGTTCACCTTTAATCCTTTACCACACAATCCCCAATTTTAATAACCTTGAGCAAACATTGTGGGAAAAGAAAAAATGCTGGTAAGCAGCATTTCCTCCTTTTCCCACAATGTTTTCTACCCTTTCAAAGACAATTTCCACCTTTTGAGCCACATTGATTTTTTTTTTTAAACTAATGCTTTTTATTTGGACTCAAAAAGATTCAAAGCTTTGTTCACATCTGTAGCTGCTCTTCAGCCTGCGGAGATCAAGATGGGACTGCACAGAATGTACAGTCTGATCTTTGATCTACACTGTTTGTTTTACTGAGACTTTTTAGACAAGAGCAACCTTGGAATTGCATTTATTTGGGTCCTATTTCTAGACTGAAAATGTCTGTTTGGATGATTGATCTAAAGTTTAACCCGTTACCACACAATCATGAGTTTTAACGACCCTAAGGAAGAAGGCTTTTAAAAACGTTGTGGGAAAAGGAGAAAATGCTGGTAGCCAGCATTTTCTCCTTTTCCCACAATGTTTTCCATGATTTTAAAAACAGAAAGCATCATTTGAGCCACATTGAAGTTATTGTATGCAATTGCTTTCAACTTTGTTGGGTCAAAAATTATGTCGTTTGATAAAGAGTTAACTCTTTACCACACAATCCAAAATTCTAACCCCCATCCTGCTAAATAAATGACATGGAATTTCAAGATGATAGCAAAAACCCAAATATTGCTATTTTAAAGGTATAGTTTTGGGCGGAAATATTTCTATATTGGACAGTGTAGATCCAAGATCAGACTGCCATTCTGTTTAGTCTGATTTTGATCTACACTGTCCACAAAAGGTCCTTGAGTCACGCTTGGCAGCCTAAGGTTTAACTCTTCCCCGAAACAAAAAAGACTTTTACTGACCCAGAGAAAAAAAGATCTATAAAAACAATCTGGGGAAAGGAGAAAATGCTGGTAACAAGCATTTTTTTTTTCCACAATGTTTTCTGCCCTTCCCAAAACAAATTTCAGTTTTTGAGTCAGTTTGGACAAGTCTCAAATATTGTCCTTTGGTAAAGAATTAAAGGCTACAAAATTTTAGACTGGTCCAACTTGAAAGCACTTGCAGACAACAAATCAAATGTTGCAAAAATTAAGAAACTCATCTTTTCAAGGGTAAAAACAATTGTCTAAATTTTCGTTCATGTGGCAGAGAATCAACTTAAGATTAATCTGGCTGTGTGATTGCTTGTATATGCTGTTTGCATGTTATTTAACCCTTTCCCAAACGGCAAATTTTGGACCAGACCAAATTGAAAGCATTTTTGCAGATGACAAATTAACAGTTGCTAAAAAGATGATTTTTCTATATGATAGGGTAGAAAACATTGTGGGAAAAGGAGAAAATGCTGGTTACCAGCATTTTCTCCTTTTCCCACAATGTTTTCAAAAGGCTTCTATTCCTGACCCGTAAAAACCAGGGATTGTTTGGGAATGGGTTAAACCTTTACCAAACGGTCCCTGGTTTTAATGACCCTGAGGAAGAAGCCTTCTGAAAACATTGTGGGAAAAGGAGAAAATGCTGGTAACAAGCATTTTCTCCTTTTTCCACAATGTTTTATACTCTTCCAAAGTCAAGTTTCAATTTTTGAGTCATGTTTATTTTGTCGTCTGCAAATGCTGTCAATTTGAACAAGTCTACAATTTTGTCGTTTGGTAAAGAGTTCATCCTTTTCCAAACAATCTTTTGTTTCAATGATCCTGAAGAAGAAGGTGTTTGAAAACATTGTTGGAAAAGAAGAAAATGCTTGCAACCATTTAGGTAATGCTGTATTATTTACTTGAATAAGCTTCTTTCAACAACCAGTTAGTACCAGGCTTTTGAGAAACCAGAGATGTAGGATGATACTGTTCAAAAACAGTAATTGCTTTATTTGTTACATTGTTTTCCTCAGTATCTCTACATCAAGATTTCTGTACCTATAGTTTTAATCTACTTTTCTTTAAAAGCCTTTAAGTTGCCTCACTAGACATGATTATATTCATGACTATTTAATCAATTTTTTACATACTGGTCTGTATGACGCAGTGAAAAAGTTGCCTTATACAATATTAACAATGTCATGGGCCAGAGGTCTAAATTATACAAGAAATGAACCTAGATTCTTTGCTTTATTTCAGTATAATCTCAGATTGGTCTATTCTGTATACTTGTAGGCAATCAATGAACTGGACGAGGTGATCAGTGATGCAACCAGTGACAGGTGGGTTTTTCCATGCTTCTTTCGGTTTTCCCCTATTTTTGTAATCCCATTAAAGTATACAATAACTCCTGTTTGAGTGGCCATCTCTAGTAACCATTTTGTTTTAACACAGGAGGAAGGCTTTTCAGTCTCAACCAAGTACATGTGCTTTCTTAATACTTGTTGGAGGGTACAGGTTTATATACCCTTCAGGCTGGCAGCTTTTGAAAATATTGTTCCAGAGCATTAATTTTGTAGAATGATGACAAATTAATTGTTCATCAAATGATGAAACTTCTCTTTGAAAGAGAAGAAAACAGTGTCAGAAAAAAAGAGAATGCTGGTTACCAGCATTCTCTCTTTTTCTCACACCGTTTTCTCAATTTCCACAATGTCTTAGAAAGCAATCACCTTTAAGGTCATAAAAACATGGAATCATGTGTATAGGCTAAAGAATTAATAATGATTTTTCAGAAATAGACGTCAGGAGATTGCCCTCAGTGTCATCCAGAAAGAGAGCCCAGTGCTCCTGTCTCCCACAAAACATCGGGCCCGACCCCCAGCAGTTGGTAACCTGAAAGCCAGCGTGAAGTCAGTAGATTCTACAGAGAGTGAGCCAGTCTACGTAGACATACCAGAGCCAGATTATTCTCCACAATCATCGCCCAAATTGGACAGAACAGAGCCAGGCTTTGGTAAACCACAAAAAATAACAGACTTCAGAAATAAGCCATTCCAATCATCTGGTGTTTATAAACAGGAAATAGTGCCAACACTGGATGATAGTATGTCAAGGCAGGATTCTGGCATCTACACAAAAGTTATTCGAGGTGGTTCTGTACAGAGAAAGGAGGACAGTTCAGTAAAGAAATCCAATGACAATAGTAAACCGGCAGGAGCAGTGGATGTTATGCCTAAATTCAGTGAAATGCGTAAATTGAGAAAAGTCAACTCAGCTGATAAGTCAAATGAAAAAGACAAAACAAGTCCAATACAAAACAGTGAGCATACAAATGGTGAACAATTAACAGTGAAGCAAATACAAGCAAATATGGAAAATTTATACCAAAATGACAAAATCGGTGAAAAAGAAAACAAACCAATCGGCCCACGTGGGATTTCAAAATTTCCACCTCCTGCACCTTCAGCCCCTCGTAAAGACGATCACAAGCCAATATACTCCAATGAAGTTCCTCATGTACATGATGAATCCATGCCCACACATCATCCTCCAAGAAAAGCCCCAGCCCCCCCTCCCCCTGTACCAATCATACCAGCCCCACCTCCTCCTATTCAGTCACCAGGAGGAAAGGGAAGGTTAAAACAGGTTCATTGGAATCGTATACCAAAACCTCTTGTAAGTATTATATATGAATACGTTTTGTAGACACCTGTTGTTTTGGTCACATAGGGTAAGTTAGTGGAATATCTAAAACAAGTGTTTTGTTTTGTAATGAGTTCAGAAAGCATGGAGATACATTGATATATGTAAATTGATGATTCTTTGATGGGATGTATGGATTTTAACCCTTTACCAAACAGTCCCTGGTTTTTACGACCCAGAGGAGGAAGCCTTCTGAAAACATTGTGAGAAAAGGAGAAAATGCTGGTAACCAGCATTTTCTCCTTTTCCCACAATGTTTTCTACTCTTCTAAAGTCAACTTCCAATTTTTGAGTGACAATTATTTTGTTGTCTGCAAATGCTTTCAATTTGGACAAGTCTAAAATTTTGTTGTTTGGTAAAGAGTTAAGTCCTAAGGCCCAACTTCACTATGTACAATGAAGATACGTGTATATGAGCCATACTTGGTGAAAAGAGGGTTGAGTGCATCTGTAAAAAACATTGATCCAGGTCAGCCTGCACTGTCAGGACAGGCTGGCCTGGCCAGAAACTGTTTGATTTTTGTCAATTTTCTGCATGTCAAAGGACCATTCTACCTCAGGATTCTGTGAGCTGTTAGAAAAACTTATTTCATGGACCCATAATTATGTGATAACTTGCTTAGTTTTATATAATATTTTATCTCCATTTTGGAATGGAAGAAAATATGGGAGAAAGAGAAAATGCTGGTTACCAACATTTTCTCATTTTTCCGCATGTTTAAAAGGGTTCTTCTTTGGTGTTGTTGAAACTCGAGATTGTTTGGTAAAGGGTTAAAACAGGCATTAAAGTTCTGCAAGCAGGTTTTACTGTATGGTTTGCAATGACTATGCTTCGTTTAGTAGCAATCTAAGAGCTCATTTTTCTTCCTACAGATAGCAAGGTCCATATGGGAAAGACCCAATGATATGACAGCAAAATTGAACCTGAAGAAACTTGAGGAACAGTTTTCCTTAAAGGAGAGGGAGACCGCAACTCTTCCAGGTATAAAAACTTATTTATAGCATGATCCCTATTATTTTTAGTCCACCTTGGCATGAAGTGCTCAAGATGAGTAATTTTGATTGTGCTATGTCCACTGTGTTTTGCCCGGATGTCAACAATTACCATGTGTGCACTCTAGAGACCACATTTTCAGTCCAATACTCAAGTAGCTTGGGTCACAATGTTTGTCTTGATTATATCTATGGCAAGATCGAAAAATGGTCATGTTGGGTCAAACTGTAGGTCTATAGGTCAAATCTTACAAAAATAGTGTATGCACTGTAGAGGCCATATTTTCAGTCAGATATTCATGAAAATTAGTCAGAATCTTTGTCTTTATAATGTCTTAGACAGGTTTGAAACTGGGTCACATTCGGTCAAAAAGTAGGTCACTAGGACAAATCACAGAAATTTTGTCAGATATTCATGAAAATTGGTCAGAATGTTGTCTATATAATATCACAGAGTTGAAATTAGGTCATATTGGGTCGAAAAGGTCAGTGGGACAAATCTAAGAAAAAGCTTGTGTGCACTCTAGAGGCTACATGTTCACTCCAATACCCATGAAAGTTTGTAAGGATGTTTGTCTTTATAATATCTCTGACAACTTTGAAACTTGGTCAAATTAGTCAAAACGGAAGTCACTAGGACAGATCTTTGAAAAACTTTGTGTTCACTCTAGAGTCCTTTTTTTTTTTCTGATTCTCAAGAAAGTTGGTCAGAATGTTTGTTTTGATGATATCTCAGACAAGTGTGAAAATAGGTCGTGTCTGGTAAAAAATTAGGTCACTGGGACAAATATCAGATAAACTTTATTTGTTCTTTGGAGGCCATATATTCTGCTCATTTCTTGTGAAAGTGTATCAGAATGTTTATCTTGATAATATCATTTTCAGACATATTCAAATCTGAGTCATGTCGGATCAAAAAGTCGGCCATCACAGTACAAATCTTCAAAAAATCTTGTGTGCATTCTAGAGGAAATATTTTCTGTCTGACTGCCGTGAAGGTTTGTCAGAATGTTTGTCCTGGTGATATCTTAGTTGAGTGTGACAATGGCACACTTTAGGTCAAAGAGCAGGTCACTAGGACCACTATCTCTGAAAAACCTTGTGTGCACTCTAGAGGCCAGATTTTCTGCCCAATGCTAATGAAAGTTCATCAAAATGCTTGTTTTGGTGATATCTCTGATGACTCTGAAATGGGTCACACAGGGTCAAAAAGAAGGTTGCTGACTGGGACAAATCGTAAATTTCAGTCCATTACTCAGAATGGTTTGTCAGAATATTTGTCTTTACAATAATTCAGAATAGTTAAAAAATGGGTCACATTGGATCATGTAAATTTATATAACTAGATCCTTTTTATCAGATGAGCGCCTTAGGGCCAATGGCCCTCTTTTATTGCTGGATCCCTATTGGTGTGATTTTATATATGATACAACACTACAGTATTATTTGATGATTCAAATGTGGGTTATAACAATGCAATATTTTTAATTGTGAAGTACTGTGTAACTCTTTAGCCGACAACAAAATTGTAGACTTGTCCAAGAGCATTAATTTTGCATAGGACAAATTAAAAGTGGTGAAAATTTTGGGACTTGTCTTTGAAAGGGTAGAAAACATTGTAGGAGACTGAGAAAGTACTGGTTACAAGTTAAATCCTATCATTTACCTGGTAAATTGCATTTAATCTATTTTCTGTAAATAATTTCAATATGGACAAGTTCAAAACTTTTTTCATCTAGTAAAGAGTTAACTCTTTGCCACACGATCCCGACTTATAATGACCCTGAGGAAGACAGCTTTTGAAAAACATAGTTGGAAAAGCAGAAAATGCTGGTATTTTCTCCTTTTCCAACTATGTTTTCTATCCTTCCAGAAACAAATCTCAATTTTTGACTCGCATTTGTTTTGTCGTCTGCAAATACTTTCAACTTCAACATGTCTAAAGTTTTGTCGTTTGGTAAAGAGTTAACCCTTTACCAAACAATTCCGGGTTTTAACGACCCTGGGAACAAAGCCTTTTGAAAACATTGTGGGAAAAGGAGAAAATGCTGGTAACCAGCATTTTCTCCTTTTTCCACAATTTTTTCTACTCTATCAAAGACAAATTCCGCTATTCGAGCCATCTTTAATATGTCGTCTGCAAATGCTTTGAATTTGGACAAGTCTAAAATGTTGTTGTTTGGTAAACAATTAAGGGGTCCAAGACATGTCTTAGTGCTATTTCATATTTCGTAGGCCCCAAATTGCCAGGGCCAGGTGGTAAACAACTGTTGATAGATGGTAAAAGAGCACAAAATCTTGGAATTTTCATGTCTGGTTTGAAGAACGGTGGTACAAGAAAACTTATTGATGTACTTAACAATGTGAACGAGGATGAAGATTTTCCAGCTGAGAAGGTCACAACAATACGCAGGTAACAAATAACTAATATATATCTGGGTTGGTGTGCCATTTATCTATTGCTCCTTAGGAAAAAGACTTGAAAACATTGTAGAAAAAGGAGAGTATCTGGTAACCACTATTCCCATGAAGCTTCGACTCTTTCAAAGTCAAATTACATCATTTGAGCCCCATTTAAAGTGACATCTGTGAATGCACTCAATTTTTTAGCAAGTCTAAGATTTGGTTGTCTAGTAAAGGTTGAACTCTTTACCAAATGACAAAAACATACGCTTGCCCAAATTCAAAGCATTTGCAGACAACAAATAAAATGTGGAAAGGTTTGTCTTTGCTAGGGTAGAAAACATTGTGGGAAAAGGTGAAAATGCTGGTTACTGATATTTTCTCCTATTCCCACAATGTTTTCAAAAGACGTCTCTTTCAAGGTTGTTGAAACTCGGGTTTGAGTGGTAGAGGGTTAACAAACAAAATTAATGATCTTTTCCATAAATTTCTTTCCATGCTTGTTAAAACTTATTGTGACTTGGTGAATTACAACTTTTTGTGTTGTACTTTTCCTTATATTTTCCAGGTATCAACCAACAGAAGATGAGATAGACATGTATCGTGGGTACTCAAATAAACGTCATGAATTACATCCTATAGACCAGTTCATGCTAGATCTATGTGAAATCCCATGTCTCAATATCCGCATAGATATCTGTCTTACTTTATGGGACTTTCCGTGGCAATTTGAGAGCACCTGTCAGGTAGGTGTTGCCCACACCATCTTGACTGAAACCCTTAACTTTTTACCAAACAACAAAATTTTAGACTTGGCCAAACATAAAGCATTTGTAGACAACAAACCAATTGCAGCACCAATGATGAAATTTTTCTTTGAAAGGACAGAAAACGTTTTCAGAAAAGAAGAAAATGCTGGTTACCTGATTAAAGCCTATGATTGTTTTGGAGTGGGTTAAAGTGCATTTTAGTACTATAGTTTTCTTTGCAGCTCATTTAAATCAGGATCAGATTGCACAAATTGTTGAAATAACCTCATTGGTTTATTTGGAGCTCTAATGGTGAATATTTGTATTAAATTTTCAGACATCTTGAGTAACCTTTTCTAACTGACAAAATTTTGGAATAGACCAGATTGAAAGCATTTGCAGACGACAACATAATCATAATGATACTAAGCGCAACTCAAGGATGTGCAATCTGATCTTCGATCTACATCCCCAGAAAGGGACATGTTTTCCCCAAAAAAGTAATTTTGAAATAGCAACATTTGGGTTTTTGTAATTGGCTTGAAAGTTACATTCACTTATTTTCCAGGTTATGTCTTAAATGTGGCTCAAATGATGATTTCTGTCTTTGATAGGGTAAAAACCATTGTGGGAAAAGGAGAAAATGCTGGTTACAAGCATTTTCTCATTTTCCGACAATGTTATTAAAAACCCTCTGTTTAGGCTTGTTAATACTCGGGACTGTGTGATAAAGATTCAAAGTATCTTTATAATAAATATTTAAACTGGAAGTTCTGTCTCAGCATCAAAGTAAATATCTTATTTTGTGGAACTTTCTGTGGTGATTGGAGAGCACTTGTCAGGCAGGCTTTGCTACGTCACTTTTATCAACATTTACCCTTAGGATGCTAAGTGCGACCTACTGACCTTTTGCAGACAGTATAGATCAAGATCAGACAGCACAGAACATGCAGTCTGATCTTTGATCTACACAGTCCGATAAGGAGATATATTTCCCTCAAAAAATAAGTTTAAAATAGCAATATTTAGATTTTTACTATGGACTTAAAAGTTTTATTTTAGTTATTTAGCAGGTTAAGGGTTAATTTTAAAAATTTTCAGATGTATCACATTCACTTAGTGATTTCTGAATTGTTATTTTTATGTCTCAATATCATTGTCAAACTTTGTGGGCCTTTCTGTGGTAATTTGAGAGCACTTGCCAGGTGGGCATCGCTACGCTGCAACTGCAACATTTTTGTTGACATTTATATGGAACTTCAAGTACATGCATTTTAGATTCAGTCCTATGCATGAATTATGGTATTCTTAAAATCAAAGAAAATACATTACAGTTATGATGTATTAGCTCACCTGAGCTCGCAGTGCTCAAAATGAGCTTTTGTGATCATACTGTGTCGGTCCTGTGTCGTCAACTTTTACCTTGTGTACACTGTAGAGGCCACATTTTCAGTCTGATACTCATGAAACTTGGTCAGAATGTTTATCTTGATGATGTCTTGGACATGTGTGAAAATGAACTAAAGGAGATGACAAGGTCATATCTTTGAAAAACCTTGTGCACACTCTAGAGGCCACAGATTTCAGTCCAATACTCATGAAAATTGGTCAGAATGTTTGTCTTTGTAATAATACCTCAGATGAATTTGAAAATGGGTCACATTGAGTCAAAAAGTATGTCACTGTGTCAAATCTTTGAAAAAGCATGTGTACACTCTAGAGACCTTTTCATTCCCATGCTCATGGCAGTTGGTCAGAATGTTTGTCTTGATGATATCTCAGATGAATTTGAAAATGGGTCACAATGGGTCAAAAAGTATGTCATAGTGTCAAATCCTTGAAAAAGCATGTGTACACTCTAGAGGCCACAGTTTCAGTCCAATGCTGATGACATTTGCTCAGAATGTTTGTCTTGATTAACTCATATGAGTTTAAAACTGGGTCACATAGGGTCAAAGGTAGGTCACTGTCAAATCTTTGAAAAAACTTGAATGTTGTCTGTAGGCCATATTTAGAGTCAAGTACTGATCAAAGTTTATCAGATTGTTTGTCTTGATGACATCTCGGACAAGTTTGAAAATTATTCATGTTGGATTAAAAATTTGGTAACTGGGTCATATCTTAGAAAACCTTGTACATGCTCTAGAGGCCATTTTTTCAGCCCAAAACTCATAAAAGTTGGATAGAATGTCTGTCTTGAATATATCTCAGATGAGTTTATAATTAGGTCAGATCAAGCCAGGAAGTAGGTCACTGGGTCAGCTCTTCTTCAAACCTTGTGTATGCTAATGCTAAAACATGGGTCACCAAAAAATAGGCCACCAAAACAAATCTTTGAAAAATCTTGTGTATACTCTAGAGGCCACATTTCTGCTATGCTAAAGCTTGTAAAACAAGTAAATGGTACCTGTGATGAGCTACTAAAGAGCCATGTATATGTATGTCCTTTTTTGGGGGTGCCTCCTGGTCCTCAGTAATTTCAGTACTTTAATTTCATATATCTACTCTATTTCAGTTTGTAAGAAAAATGTGTGGTACCTGTAATGAGTAACTTCCAGGCTAGTAGTAATTTCAGTACTTTGATCCACATTCCTGCCCTTTTACATATTGTAGAACAAGAGAGCTACTCAACAGTCAGATACCTGCCTTTGTCTTCGGGTGCCTTCTGGTCCTGGGTAATTTCAGCACTTTAATTAGATATTTCTGCTCTATTTCAGCTTGTAGAACAAGTACATGGTGCCTGTGATGAGCTAATCAATAGTCAAATGCTTGTGCTAGTCCTAGAGTACCTTCTTGCTATTGGCAACTATCTAAACAGGAATTGGGCTGAGTCCAATGTCACACAGGGGTTCCAAGTGTCCTCTTTAGATAAGGTAGTATCCTCTTTTATTTCAAACATCATTGGAAAGGACTTTCAAGAGTTGGTGTACATAGATGTTTACCAGGCAATAAACTGTTTGACTTGTCCAAATTGAAAGCATTAACAGATGGTAGTATAGTATGCCTCAAATGATGAGATTTGTCTTTTAAGCCTGGACAACACAACAAAGTTTTAAACCTGTCCAAATTTAGAGCATTTGCAGACGACTATTTCAATGTGGATCCAATGGTGCAATTTTTCTTTGAATGGTAGAAAACATTGTGGGAAAAGGAGAAAATGCTGGTTACCAACATTTTCTCCTTTCCCACAGTGTTTTCAGAAGGCTTCTTCCTTGGGCTTGTTAAAACCAGGGATTGTTTGGTAAAGGGTTAAAGTCAACAAAATTGCAGAAAAGGTTCGACTTGTTCCCTCTAGAAAGTGTTTCATTCTACTTTTGGTGCAAATGTCAAAGAGCTATCTACTTCAGTATGTACAAATCTCAAACGGAACTACATCTGTAAACATGGACCATGAACAGTATATAGGCTGAAGCTGATGATGCAGTATACTTTATTGTCTGTCTTTTCTTGTACGTGATGAACAGAATCTCACATTTGTGTTTATGCATTATCATTTTTATCAAACTCTTTGACAAAATGTATTATACTGCTTGCCAAGGCTCATACAATTTTAGTCAAGTCTTTTGATAAAAATGATAATACAAATACACTCATGTAAGATCCTCCATAAAGGAAATGTTTTCTTCCGTTTCCAGATACTAGATGTTCGAGGTAAAGATGGGGGATACTCTATGGTCAGTTTTCTCGTAGAGCAGCTTAGGTTCTCTGACCCGGGTTTACTACAATGGACAGAAACAATACAAACAGTAAAGAAATGTGAACAAGTTACAGTGAAGGCTGTGACTGCAGAGGGGGAAGGTAAGAGGGTTGATTTCATGTTTGATTAGCTATTTTTGAATCATTTGAAAAACACGATTGAAAAAGGTGTCAGAATGTAGCATAATATATAGATACGGATATGAGGTGGTATTGAAATATGTATTCTGGTAGAAGTATTGTATAAGTGGACAATTTTGCGATGTGGAAATTTTTGTGATTTTGCAAATTTGAAAACTTTGCAGACTTTTCTGTTGGCGTAATTTACTACAAGTTTACCAACAAATAATGAGTGCCTTGAATTAAAAAACATTTCCATATGCAAAATGTCCATAATCAGTAATTCGCAAATTTTTTGACACGCATATTTATCCACGTGTACAGTACCTGTGCCCAGGCTTATAAAACTTGAGTCCATGCTCAACTGATTTCATGCTTAAACTTCAAGTCACATTTATGCTTAACTCTTTACCACACAGTCACGAGTTTTAAGGACCTTGTTGAAAAGTCTTTCTGAAACATTATGGGAAAAGAAGAAAATGCTGGTAACCAGCATTTTCTCCTTTTCCCACAATTTTTTCTACCCTTCCCAAAACAAATTTCAATTTTTGAGTCATGTTTATTCTGTCATCTGCAAATGCTTTGAATTTGGTCTCTTCTAAAATTTTGTTGTTTGTTAAAGAGTTAAAGACAGTATGCTAATCTGAAATAATCATTTTGATATAATAGACAGAGACAAAGAAAAGCTCTAAGTTCAGAAGTTATTTCATAAGGTTTATCAAATTAAATTTATACAACTTTGAAATTTCATACTCAGCTGAGTTGAGCCTGAAAAAATTTTTATAAGCACTGACCTTGACTGCTTTGCTCCTTTTCCCACCATGATTTCCATCCTGTCAGAGAACTTCAGCTCATTAGTATGAATTTTAATTTGTTGTGCCTTGATATTTTTGAGTTTGGAAGAGTCTGAAACTTGCTGTTTGGGAAAAGGTAAATTCATGTCATTGAACCAAAAGTTTTTTCCATGAGATCCAAACTTCAGTGAAATTACCTGGAAAAACTGGAAAAGTTAAGGTCTACGGCCCCTAACTCATTGGTAAACATCAAAGTTTTCGTAAAGGCTATTCAGCCAATCTCGGCAGCTTCTGTCTTTTAATATGAGAGTTAGGGACCATAGACTCACTAACTCATCAGTAAATATCGTGTAACATTGACGTTTTCATAAAGGCTATTTGGCCAATCTCAGCAGCTTCTGTCTCTTAACATTTCTATATCAATGTTTTCAGTGCTCAAAGGTGACTTGTTGAAGGTGAAGAAGCATTTAAAAACCCTAAAATCCAAAATAACCAATCCAAATCGCCAAGACAACAAATTTCAGCAAGATGTTCAGGTTTGTGAAATTATTTCATATTTGTACTTGAAGTTAAGTGCCTTAAACCTTAAAGCGCCTTTCAGAACTACGGTTGCATTAGTGGCCAGTGTAGACTGATGAAGATTAGGCAAAAAACGATCACAAAATGATAGGCATTTTTTGGCTTTGCTTAGACATTTTGCACTGTAGTAACCTTGAAATTGCAATTACCAGCATTTTCTTCTTTCACCACATTGTTTCCAAGCGGCTTCTTCCTCAGAGCCGTTACAACTCAGGATTGTGTGGTAAAGGGTTAATTGAACCACAGGCCTTTGAAGCTCTATAGGTCTACCACAGAACACTAAGATTTTTCTTGGTCAGTCATCGAACATTTATACCACATTGGTGCATCGCTTGTATAAATTACGGAATATACACAAATTTTCATTTATACCCTTTCTATGAATAGCAAATTGGCAACTCCCTCTATCTCGTATATATTAAGTCTTACAATATACGATAAAGAGGGAATCATCAATGTGTTATTTATAGCAACGGTGTCCGATTATGAAAATTTCGTTATCCCTCGATAGACCAATGGAGTTTCAGAGGCCTATGAATGAACCAATGAGATACATGGAAATCTTTGCAATAAAGGAAAACAGCAGACTTCATTGGGATACTATTGGTGCTGGTTTCTGGGTCTCATCATTACATTACTTGCTGTATTTTTCCTTATCAATGAGTCTTGTTACAAAATCCAGATTTTGCTGAATTGTACAGTAAGTGGCCATAAATATTTCATCAAACTCTAAATTCCATTCACTTACATGTATTTTTCAGTGTGCAAGAAAATTAATTATGCTGCTTCTAATCATTCCATCATAGGGGAAGCTATAGTGGTTGAAAGCAAGGTTAATGAAGCTATTTACGAGGGGTGATCAGAAAGATCGTGGACCACCTCGTTATTCTGAAAACTACTATACGTAGGATTACAAAAATTTGCATAGATGAGCATTAATTATCTGGTAACTGACTCAAGCTTTCGAATGTCATCATATTCAAGTAGGTAAAGTATTACGTCATTTTCATGACGTCATATACTGCACTAGTGGTCCAAAATGTCGGACGACGTTTTATTTGAGCAGAGAGTAATCATAAAGTTTTACGTCAAACCAGAAAAGTATTTATCGGAAATCAAAACCGATTTAGAAACAAATTAAGGGGACTCTGCACTTAAGAAATGTGATATTCATACATGGTTTGGACCGGTTTAGACAAGGGTGCGATGCTGTTAAATATGACCCTAAATCTGGCCGTCCATCAACATCAGTCACAGACAAAATCATGATGGATGTAGAGCAACATGTAATACAAGATCGCTGAGATACTGTCAGGAAAATAGCTGACACATTTACCATTTCATATAGAAGTGCTCAGGAGATTTTGACTGGAAATCTTGGAATGTCGCATGTTTGCACAAGGTGGGTACCTTGGCAACTGACGCCCGAGAAAATGGGGGTTAGGGTCGAAATCTGTTAAGAAATTTCAGAACGCAATAGGGTAGAGGGGTCAAACTTTACTGATCGTATTGTAACATGCGATGAAATATAGGCACACTTTAATGAGACTGAATCTAAACAACAAAGCGGTGTACGGATACATCAAACATCGCATTCCTCTGGTAAAGCCAACCTTTCTGAGTCACTTGGTGAAGTTATCTATATCATGTATTCTGTTCTCCTTTTTTTTTTCTTCTAAATCATGTTGTATCTATACATACTAAAGTCAATACTGAGTTTTATGCCCACGTTATTCAAATAAATTTCACAAACCCCATAAAAGAAAACAGCCAGAAGTCCTGCGGAGTGACGTCACTTTACACTAAGATAACGCCGTAACTCACAAAGCCACATTTGTACTGGAAACTTCGCAAAAACTAAACATAGAAAAACTAGCCAACTCTCCTCATAATTTAGTCCTGACTCCATGTGACCTCTGACTAGTTCCTGTTTTGAAAGATTCTCTATGTGGCATACACTACGAGAGCAGAGAAGAGCTAACCCTCGCTATGACCAGGTCCTTGATAGTAACATCACGTGACGCGCTCGCACACATGTTTCGCGCGTGGAAATCAAGAATGAAAAAGTCCATAGAACTGAAAGGAGATTACTTTAAAAAATAGTAAACACTCCAAGTTGTTTTATATAACGATATTCCGATACGGGCACTGGTCCACGTTCTTTCTGATCACCCCTTGTACATTGATATGTTATTAATGTAGAAAAAGTTTTTCAAAAATATTGATCACTATCTAAACAGATGTATTTCTATGGTATTACATTGTCTGGAGTTTAAAAATAATTCAGAATATACATTTTATTATAAAATTCATTTTACTTTATTTTTCATGTAAGATTTATGACCATAGCTTCAGTATTTAACTCTCAACCAAAAGACAAAATTTTGCACTCGACCAATTTCAAAGCCTTTGCAGACGACAAATTAAATTTAACTCAAATGATGATTTTTGTCTTTGATAGGGAAGAAAACATTGTGGGAAAAGGAGAAAATGCTGGTTACCAGCATTTTCTCCTTTTCCCACATTGTTTTCAAAAGCCTTCTCTTTCAGGGTCGGGATTGTGTGGTAAACGGTTAACCCACAATGAATTAAGAGGAAAAGTTGGAAATACATGTAAGTCAATGGGGATTCAGACTTTTATGAAATGTTTATGGCCAGTAACTATATTTCTCTTTCTGCAATTTACAGAATCTAACTGTGGAATATGAGATGAAGCTGGAAAAACTGGACAGAAGATGTGCAGAGTTGAGTAATAAATACAGACAAGTTTTGGTGAGTACAGTGTTCTTATTCTCTTAGAGTAAACCAAAGATTTCTTTCAATTAACCCTTTACCAGACAACAAAATTTTAATCTTGTCCAAATTAAAAGCATTTGCAGACAACAATTTCAGTGTTGCTCAAATGGTGGAATTTTTCTTTGATAGGGTAGAAAATATTGTGGGAAAAGGAGAAAATGCTGGTTACCAGCATTTTCTCCCTTTCCCACAATATTTCAAAAAAGCTTCTTTCCTAGGGTTGTTTAAAAAGTCTGCATTGTGCGGTAAAGGGTTAAGCCATCATCTTTTTATGCCACTTAGTTAGCATCTGCGAAACAGATTGTAGGTAAAGGAGCATTTGCTTGTATCAACCAATTACTCTTTTTCCCAAAGTGTTTTTTCACACTGTTGAAAAACAGTATTTTCCTGTCTATTGAATTGCTCATAACAGTAGCCCTGTTTTCAACAATAACATGTCTGTGCAGGTTCATGGAAGGTAAACTATATATGGTAGAGTAAAACTGGGTAATTTCGACAGTCTAAGGATTTATCCATTACCACACAATCCCCATTTTTAACGACGCTGGGAAGTTAGACTTTCGAAAACATTGTGGGAAAAGGAGAAAATGCTGGTAATCAGCATTTTCTCTTTCTCCCACAATGTTTTCTACCCTTTCAGAAACAAATCCGATCATTTGAGCCACATTTAATTTTTCGTCTGCAAAATACTTTTAATTAGGACCTGTTTCAAATATATAGAGGATATTTGTTTTTTTTGGTGAAAGACCGAAATTTATTTCATCGAGTGAACACCATCGGTAATATTACCTACCGATGGTGTTCACTCGATGAAATAAATTTTGATCTTTCACCGAAAAAAACAAATATTCTATTTATTTCATGCTTTTAACCCTTTCTGGGAGGAGCTTTATCAAAATCCAGTACAGTTCTTTTCCGTTATTCCCTGTGGCATACCCCTCCCGCATAGCAACGCATTACAATATTACGTCATGCGCGAGAAATGTAAGGTAAATGATGTCATATTTCCATCTGGTTGTGAGGCACGCGCAATTTACCTAGGCAACAAGAACATGAAAATCGGTATTTTCACTGGTTGTACCCGTGTAATATCGAAAAATATTTTCACTGCTATTTCTCGATATCCTACCGGAAAGCATGAAATAATCTTTGGTATAGAATTAATTGATATGATATTTTGACCCTGTTAATTTGAGTCTGCTGGATTATGTATGACAGCTAGTATGTAATGCAGATATATACATTAATAAAATGATTTTTGAAGTTTTGGTACCAAAAAGATGTGCTGTGGGAAAGAGGTATGCACATGAAATTTTGTTTAATCAGAGAAAAAAATTGTTTAGAATTTGGAACATGTTAACATTGTAACAATCAACCTTCTCTTTGGGAGATGGTGTCTGAAAACGTGGGAAAAGAACATGTTTCTTACTAGCATTTTATTCTGTTTTCAAAAGCCTTCTTTCCAAGGGTCTTGAAAACCAAGGATTGTTTGGTAAAGGGTTAAACTACATTTTATATGTCGCCTATGAATCCTCTAAACATGGACAAGTCTAAAATTCTGTTTTGTGTAAATCCTCTACCACACAATTCCGAGTTTTAACGACTCTGAGAAAGAAGCCTTTTGAAAACGTGGGAAAAGGAGAAAATGCTGGTAACCAGCATTTTTCCTTTTCCCACAATGTTTTCTACCCTGTCGAAGACTTAAATCATTATCTGAAATACCTTTAATTTGTTGTCTGTAAATGCTTTCAATTAGGTTGAGTCCAAAATTTTGTTGTTCGGTAAAGAGTTACAGAGGTAATGCATGGAATTTTGTAACCTGAGTGTTGAAAGATCAGTCCTATCTGTAGTTGATTATCTTAGAAGTGTAGAGCAGTTTTCACGAAGCCAGCAGTACCAAAGAAGCGTGGACAAAAGCATTCATACTGCCAAAAGACTGGAAAATTGTTTTAAGTAATTTTGAATACCATTAAATCAATGGTATATATGCATCTTTCTCATTGCAGGTGCATTTTGGGGAGCCTCATTATCAGAGATCAGACACACTTTTTGCTGTCCTTGGACGATTCTACGACAAGTTCAAAAGTGCAATGAAGGACGGAGAATAAATTTCAATGAGAGATATTCATATATCATAATTTATTACTTTTTCAGCGGTTTTTCTTCATTAACACTTGACCCTCAGGAACAGATTTGCCGTAGATTACATTAACCCTTTGGCCGCTAAGCATGACTCACTGACCTTTTGCGGACAGTGTAGATCAAGATCAGACTGCACAGAATGTGTAGTCTGATCTTGGATCTACACTGTCCAATAAGAAGATATTTTCTCCCAAAAAATAACTTTGAAAGAGACAAAATTCATGTTGTTTCTATTGGCTTGAACATTCCATTAGAGATATTGAGCAGGATAAGGGTTTAAAAACATCTTCTAGAATATAATAAAACTTTTACCACACAATGTGGAGTTTTATTTACCTTAAGAAAGAAGCCCTTTAAAAACATTGTGGGAAGCAGAGAAAATGCTGGTAACCAGCATTTTCTCTGCTTCCCACCATGTTTTCCACCCTTCCACAAACAATTCAATTATTGAGCTACATTTTGTGTTGTGGTCTGCAAATGATTTGAATTTGGGTAAGTCTAAAATTGTGTCATGTGGTAAACAGTAGAACAACATGAATTTCTGTTTGATACTTTAATAGATGTACATATATTTGAAAACAATGATTTGATATACGTACATGTATTTGAAAACAATGCTTCAAAAGGAGAATTTTTTCTGTGTAACAAGCAACAGCTACTTTTGTCCCTCTCTTTTAGAAAATAATTTTATCACAAGATGACAAAAATTATGCTGGAGTTAATGTGTTTATCTTTTGTTCCTGTTTGTGATAAGGATAAACAAAATGAAGATAACAACCTACCCTCAGAATATGTTTTGACACAGTAATGCCCCTTTTTGTTGTGAATTAGACTGATATTTTGAATCAAACATGCCCTATATACATGTACATTTCAACTTTTTACCAAACAACTACTGGCAAGTCTTACACTTGTCAAAATTGGAAACACTTGCAGATGACGAATATGAATCAAACAAAGTGATTTATCTTTAAAAGGGTAGAAAACATTGTGGGGAAAGGAGTAAGTACTGGTTATCGGCATTTTTTATTTTCCTATAATGTTCAAAGGCTCTATTCGTCAGGGTCTTTAAAACTTGGGATGGTGTGGTAAAGGGTTAAAAAGAACTACAACAGAGTTAAGTGTGGCACCTTCATGTGGTGTTCTTGTTTTGTCATCTACACAAATTGGTAACAAATTTCTTGGTCCTGTTTCTTTTGGAATTGTGAAGATTTTACTCTACATTCAAATCTGTCTTAGTTGCAACCTTTAATAACCTTTTACAATACAATCATGTTTTGACGACCCTGTGGCAGAAGGCTTTAGAAAACATTGTGGTTGAAAGCGGAAATACTGTTTACCAGCATTTTCTGATTCTCCCAGTGTATTTTGTATCTTTTTCAAGGACAAAAACTGTCATTTAGATCACATTTAATTTTTCAATTGCAAATACTTCCATTTCGGAAAAGTCTTAATTTTTGTCACTTGGTTAAGAGTTAAAAAGGCAAATGGTGATAGAGATAAGCTTTTGAATTCTAAAATGTGAAGATATGCTAGCATTTACCTGCATTAAGCAAGCACCTACTGTAAGCAGGCACTTCTTTATTATCCCTAGCTGCGTGCTTATTTAAGGAATGATTATTACTTTTTTTTTTTTTCTCATTTATTGTCACCATTGGTTGCCAATATGGGCAACACCCCCCAGAAAACTAATACACTGTAGTTATAATTGCCAAAATGGGCAATGCCCCCCAGAAAGCTTATGGGGGTTAGTACGAGATACAGGAAGATACTGATCACAAGTTATTCCTCCTTAACATTCTGGATGTATTGCACTGTCACAGGGAACTTAGGTTTAATATCTCAACAACTTTTTTCTCAGTTTGCCAGCCCTGGGAATCTAAACCACACCCTTAATTGTCCCGAGAATCGTTGCTTAAAAGTCTTATGCCAAACCACTTTAATTGTTCCAGCCTACTATTAGTTTTCTTGACCATATACATGTGTATTTATCATTTCCCATGATTTTAGAAGTTGTGAACTTAGAACCTTTCATCAGTTTTTGTAAATAGTTACCTTTTATATGACACAAAAGACTCTTCGTCTAAACCTCAAGTATTTCCCTACTGAATGAATATTATCATAATCAACACAGTCTTCTAGTTCCAGTGTCTTGTATCCCTTTAACTCTTTACCAAACAACATAATTTTAGACTAGTCCAAATTGGAAGCAATTGCAGATGACAAAATTAATGTGGCTTAAAAACTGATATTTGTTTTGGGAAGGGTAGAAAACATAGTGGGAAAAGGAGAATATGCTGGTTACCAGCATTTTCTCCTTTTCCCACAGTGTTGTCAGAAGGCTTCTTTCTCAGGGTCGTGAAATCTCGGGATTGTTTGGTAAAAGGTTAAAGAAATATCTAATCATTTGAACCTCATTTAACCTTTTCCCAAACGACAAATTTTAGACTCTTTCAAATTCAAAACATATGCAGAAAACAAATTCAATATTGATGTTCAAATGAGCTTAAGCTCAGTGAAAGAGCAGAAAACATTGTGGGAAAAAGGAGAAAATGCTGGTTACCAGCATTTTCTCCTTTTCCCGCAATGTTTTCAAAAGCCTTCTTTCCTTTGGTTGTGAAAACTAGGGATTGTTTGGTAAAGGGTTAAAGTATCACCTGCAAATGCTTTCAAAGTGAACGAGTCTAAAATTTTACTTTATGGTCAACTCTTAAATCTTTAAGAAATCATTTATCTTTTAGATATACATGAAACAAAATGACTTTCTGATTGTATAGTTTAGATATGTTTGTGTAAATACATATATAACTGTGATATACATGCTTTTGAAATCAAAATGTATAATGGAATGTACAGTACTTGCAAAATGATAGAATGGATAATACGACCACTGACCAATACAGGGATTTGAAAATCAAGTCTAGTTCATCCCTATTTTGGGTATCGAAAAATGAAAAAAAAAAAAGGTCATAGACCATCCAGATGTCTCAGATCAGCCCGAAAGATAAATACTACCTGCATACAATATTTAGCTCGGCTCTTTTGGAAATTAAAGTCATGGTATTGTCATAGCCCAGGGTCTGCATTCACCATCCATTCTCAAGAATGTTCTCAGTCTTATTCTTCAGAATTTTCTAATTTGAAAGTAACACAACTTCTGATTAGCTGAATCATTTGGTTAGCCAATAATTACTTTCAAAATCTAGAAAATCTTGGAGAGTAAGACCAAGAATGTTCTCATGAATGGTTGGTGAATAGGACCCCAGGTGTTGTTGTTGTCTGCAATGTAGACTTGCAAAAATTTTGACATTTTGTGAAATATCTGTCATTACTGAAGATTTACTTCAAACTCAGACTAGTTGGTAACTGAAAAAGGTAGCCATACAACAGGTGCAGGTAAACTTTAAAGTATTTTTGACAGTTATGACCCTTGTTCGACTTTAAATTTTCAGAAACATTTTCGTAACCATCAAAATATTTTTGAGTATAATGCTGTTTTAACAGCTTAGGTCATATCACAGGTCAGTGCACCTATGCATGTGTTTCCTGGCTTTCTCACACCAATACTGACACAACATTCTTTCCAAGCCACTGACTACTTTTCTCACATGCATCAGAGATGACGGGCAATAAATCGCCACAAAGAAAATTTTCCTCAACCGGGTATTAAGCCCTCAACTAGTAGGTCATGAGTCAGGTACGCTAAACACTGAGCTACCAAGCTAAACAACCCTTTTTGACATAGAATTTTCACTGAAAATAAATGTTTCCAAAATCAACTGAAGATGGGTGTTGGCACCCACATGTGGTGTTTTTGTTTGGTCTTGCAGCAGACCACTTTTGAAAACTCTATAGTCAAGGAGAAATGGGTCTTAAACCTTTTGTGAAAAACCCCATGTTTTAATGGCCCTAACCAAGAAGACTTCTGAAAATTGTTGCAAAAGCAGAAAATGTTGGTAAACAGGGTCTGTAATCACCAAACATTCTTAAGAATATTATTTGTCTTACTCACCAAGATTTTCAAAATTTGAAAGTAACACAACTTCCGATTGGCTAAACCAAATGGTTTAGCCAATCAGAAGTTGTGTTACTTTCAAATCTAGAAAATTCTGGAGAATTAGACTGAGAATGTTCTTAAGAATGGTTGGTGAATATGGACCTAGATTTTCTCATTTTTTCCCCACAATGTTTTCAAAAGCTGTCTTTCTCAGAGGTGTTGTAAGAGTTATAGTCATGTACATTATTACCTCTGTTTTAAAGGATATCTGCAAAATGGTCTGTTGCAGTCATGTTCAAAAGGTAGTGAGATATGCTGGATAACTAGAAAAAATAGATGTTATTTATCAGCTCGGCTGTTTTAAAGAAAACAACATGTTATTGTCATAGACTGGGCGTTGTCTGTGTTGTTGTGGTGCAAAAACTTTGACATTTTGTAATATCTCTTTCATTACTGAAGATATTTACTTCAAACTTGGACAGGTTGTAAACTATCAAAAGGGGAACTCATACATCAAGATCAGGGAACTATCAAAATATTTTTGACATAGTTATGTCCCTTTATTGACTTGGAATTTTCACTGAAAATCAAGCACTTGCAGCCAAGTGTTGGCTTCCACATGCGGTGCTCTTGCTTTTTTTAATGTTTTTTATATATTGTATTTGGAATAAAGCAGTCTATTTTCAAATTTATTTCTTTATTCTAATAAAAAAAACTATAAATAAAACAAGCACTGTGAAAACACTTGTGGTGTCAAATTTTATTCTTTGTTCTTGCCATTGCAGTAGACATTAGGTGAACTGTGTATGGACAATAGCCCCATTGAACAATAG
Organism: Hippopus hippopus; assembly: GCA_946811185.2. Lineage (NCBI taxonomy): Eukaryota > Metazoa > Mollusca > Bivalvia > Cardiida > Cardiidae > Hippopus > Hippopus hippopus. The sequence continues at coordinate 22,624,979 of OX328103.1, forward strand.
TCCTTTGCACAAAAGCCCCATAGGACAAAGTCCCATGCTTTAACAGAAATATGGAAAATGCCCCATGATAATACATATTGTTTAATGCTTTTCGGTAGGTTATAGAGAAATAATGATGGACTATGGTTTGATATTTCATGCTTATGACCAGTGAAAAATACCAATTTCATATTTTTTAACTCCTCAATTGAAGACTGAAACAGTAGTTCCTGTAGTAATTCTCTGGGGGAAACTTAATCAAAATCCAGTACAGTTCTTTTTGGTTATTCCCCATAGCGTACCCCCTCCACATAGCAACGCATTACAATATTAGGTCAAGTGCGAGAAATGTAAGGTAAATTACGTCATATTTCCATCTGGTTGTGAGGCATGCGCATTTTACCTAGGTGACTAACTAGTGCGTGGGAACAACAGTTTCCGCCTTCAATTGAAGAGTTAGGATATAAAAAGCAGTATTTTCACTGGTCGTAACCATGTAATATCGAAAAATGTTTCACTGATATTTCTCGATAATCTACCGGAAAGCATGAAATAATGTACTTCGTTGTTATGTGAGGGGAAGATGATGATGTTCACTTGATGGAATAAATTTTGATCGTTCACTGAAAAATTCAACATCCTTCCTCTCTCTCTCTCTCTCTCTCTTTATAAATATATATAGATGTCCCTATATATGGGGTGACTTCCTGTATAAGACCTTTACTGTGGGGCGTCAGAAAATGTGGGGTGTATAAATCACCCCATATTTTTTCATTGTTCTCTTGAAGGTTGACAGGGCCTAAAGTATCATCTGGTGAAATATTATGTCAACTGGGTTTTAGGTAGATATCATATATATAAGAAACTGCAGTTACTTCCCTTTATACAATTTGTCAAAATGAGTCAGGTTGTACTGATAAAGCAGTCTGTCAGTATATATAAAGCCCCGTAATTCTTGGTGCATGTTTACCTGTAGGTATTGCTCGAATAAATTGACCTGAAATTGACCTCTTTGCAAGGAACAATTTGATAGTGAATTTTTAAATCATTGCGTATAATCGGACGTACGGAAATTCTGTTAACGGTAGATGTCTGGTTTTACACTTTCAGTGCCAAAGTCAAAATAAGAAGGTTTTGCGGATGACATTGATTAAGATCAGACTGCACAGAAAATGCATCTTGGACCAATATCATTCGCCAAGAACTACCGATCAAAACCAACAGAATGATGTATACTTCAGGTATTTTAAGTATTCTTTTCAGACACGACGAATCAATTAGCCATATAAAGAGTTGAAAATCGTTCACAGTTCCGCATTCAGACGACAATAGACGAAGCTTAGTCTGGACCGTGAGTAATTCAAACGTCTGCAATATACGTAATAACAGAGGTCATATATTTCATGTCAATTTGTTCAAGAAATAAAAGCCTACATTTTGTTTGCTCATTATCAAGTATGCAACGTTTAATGAATTTCATTTCCCTCAGGCTTAAAGGAACGCTTATACTAGTATCTAACATTTAGTTATTGAATGCTCAATTTTTCTTTCTGTTAAGTGCATAACTGTTCCCAGTACAGTTTATGTATAAATAGATAATGAAATATTCAAATGTGCGTTATTACTCTGGTTATTTTCTTTCTTAAGTAACGATGAACAGATATGGGCCAATCAGTCCAGTCCACATCACTTGAAGCCAGACTTAAACAATACATTTTTATACATAAACTAATATTTACAAGATATGCTTTCTATATACCAAATGATTTAGCTAAAGAAAAACGCCCTGAAATTCGGTAGAATTGGCATGTGTGTCGTATACCTGATGATAAGAAAATTTTGAGGCGATTTATACACTCCACATTATTTGATTCTTCATGGTATAACTTTAGAAATTTACATCTGTAGAAAAACATCTCAGATTTGCACTATACGAGGGCTGTTCGATATGTAATGTGTATTGTACCACAGCATGATAACGCTTTCAACGATTTCGTAGGTGATGATACGCTTGAATAGCTCTATTCAATACCTTTCCAACGGTATAAACACGAGCCTTTAGCTCCACATAGTTTTAAACTTATAGTCATTTCATTAGAGCTAGTCGTTGACCACTGTTGTAAAAATGGTTGGGAAACGGATTAAGAATATTGAAGAAATTAGAGCTTATATAAAAGTTCGCACAAAACTCGGTCATTCGGTAATGCAGATTTTTACTGAATTGGGGGAAGTTTATGGGTCTGATAAGGTATCTTATGAGACAGTTCGTAGGTGGAGAAAGGAATTTCTGACTTGCACAGAGTCCGTCAAAGATGCAGCAAAATCTGGCCGACCTGTGACTGTAACAGGCAAGGCAAATGTCACAAAAGTCAGGGAAATAATTGAAAGTGATGGCAGATACACGATTCGTGATATTGCCAACGCTGTAGGCATATCACTATCGCGGGTGCATTTCATTTTGAAGCGTATTTTTAAAGTACGAAAGATTTCTGCCAGATGGATACCGCATATATTGACAGATGACCAAAAACGGGTACGAGTACAAACCGCTAAGCAATTGCTCAAAATGTTTCCCAAATTCAATCAAAGACAATTTGCAAACATTGTTACTGGTGACAAAACATGGGTTCACTATTTCGAACCAGTAAGAAAAATTGGAAACAAAATACGGCTAACTAAACACGGTAGAAGGCCTGTATTTGCCAAAAGAAGCATAAGCACAAAGAAGGTCCTGTATTGCATATTCTTCTCATGTGATGGTATAGCCGTACAAATTCCGGTGCCGAAGGCCAAAATTGTTACAGGTCGGTATTACCGAGATGTTATACTAAAAAAGCTCAAGAAATATTATCTTAAACGACGCCCTGTGTCAGGATTTAGGCATGTTCGTCTACTTCATGATAATGCTCCATCACATACATCTGAGCTTGTGAAGCAATTTTTGAAGTCGGAGAAGGTTACTGTCTTGCCACACCCACCATACTCTCCAGATCTAGCCCCATGCAACTTTTTCCTTTTTCCAAAACTTAAAAAGTTCTTATCTGGTCGTCGTTACAAGTCCCGACAAGCCCTTGGCTCAGCCATCAGTCAGTGCCTCAGAGGTCTACCTAAATCAGCGTACCGTGACACATTTCAGAAATGGATTCAGAGATTTAAATTATGTATTTGAAACCGCGGAGAATATTTTGAAGGGATGTAATGTTCATTTCACTATTTGAGTCGAATGCTTTTGAGATATCGTACAATACACATTACATATCGAACAACCCTACCCTCAGAATTTCTTAATATATGAACGCCTCCAGAATTCGATATAATTAATATGTATGTCTTTTTATTAATGACAGAAATATGGGGTGATATATACACCCCATATTATTTTATTATCCATAGCCTTTACCGATCTGAGAAACATTTGTTTTCTTTCAGTGTATTTTTTTTCGTCTTTTAGAATTTTTTTAGACCTGATTATAACCCGTTCTCGTGACATATTTTTAATTTCACTCAAATACATTTCAGCCATGCTCTGTGGAAAAAAAGGCTAAATGCATCTGCAGAAGGTATCGACCTATGCCAGCCTGCGCAGTCCGTGCAGGCTGACATGAATCGACTCTTTTTGCAATGGTTAATTTTCTGCATATCAAAGGACCATTTCACCAAATGATTCAGTCCGTTGTTATACAAAATGGGTTTTATGGATCCATAATTATGAGATGACTTGCTTGGTATAATGCATCACTGAGATGCATTAAGCCCCTTTCTGCCAGAGCATGGCTCGTTTGATTATCATCTAATTATTATAACAGTGAACTACTGGGATTTCTCGGTGCATTATGTATATATGTATAATATTTTTTCCCTTTTAACTCTACAGTTATTATTATTACTAGTGACGGGATCACATCATCACTTGTGATTTTATCATCTGTGTATATACGATCCCTGTTTACAGATTGCAACGTTCCTTCTACCACTTAGTAGAAGAGACTTTTGGCATATGTCAACTATCTTAAGTTATTATTTCTTTTTTTTTTTTATATTTATCTATCAAAATTCGTTGACGAGACAGTGGTATAATTGAAATAACTTCAAGAAATGAATTTCAAAATAGTTTTGTTCCCCACTAGAAGAATAACTTTTCCTTTTCATAAGTACTATCTCCACAAGGCTAATTCATTTAAATTTTTTTTTCCTATTATTGTAGTAAGATGTAAGAGCGATAGAGATTGAAATTCTGCAGTAGACAAGTGATTGAAACGTGATAAAGCGATTTATATCTTTGCAAATTTCATGTAGTTTTCTCAGTTTTCTGCGTTAGTTCATATATAGCCACCATATCTTCTCACACTTGTGACGTCACGGCAGACTACAGGAGTCACGATTTTTTCAATTAGCGACTTTCAGACAGGTGAAAATCCAATGTTTAAACCTCTATATCTCACGAAGTAAGCATCACAGAACGCTAAGATTTTTTTTTGTTAACATACTCTAGTATAGTTTTATCCGATTTTGAAATAAAAATTTTGGCCTAGAGTTGCCCTTTAAAATTGTCGCCTGCAGGTTCATTCAATTTGTGATAGCCTAAAAGAAGTTTATTAGGGAAGGGAAGGACGTTTTCTATAGCTTTAATTCTTCCATAGAAATTTACCGTTTGAATCACATTAGTGTCATGTATGCGATTTAACTTTTTCAGCGCCAAATAAATAAACTCGACCCATTTTGATGGCTGAAGATACAATCCTATGTTCTCTTACAGGCTTGACTACACAAACAGATGGCATACATCCAGGATCAGACTGCACGTTCTGTGAGGTCTGATCTTGATCTATGCCGTCCGCAAAAGTCTCTGATGGCACCGAAAGGGTTAATTGGTTGAAATTACAAGTTCAATTTTATATAGGTCATGTACGATGATAGAAAGAGGAAATTACTGAAACGACAAAGCACAAGTTCCAAAGATGCGCTCGTAAAAGTTTGTGCCTCACTTGGAAGTTAAAGTGATTACCTCAACGAAAGTTCTCTATTTTACGGAAAGGTACATGTTCGCTGCTTAGCCTGGCATTCAGGCCCTGCATTTAAGTCATTCCAATAAACAAGGTACACAACTGTAGTAAACTCACAGAAATATGTGTTGTTATTTGCCCTTTTACTTCATTTTGTTTTTATGAAAATGCTCTATTTAACGGACTGATACCAGTCTAGTTCACTGCTATACACTATATAATTATAGAGACATGTATAAATAAATAAATAAATTGATATGTTTTGTTTTCGTAGAATGACTCGGCAGAGTAACCAGAGAAATACAGAACTTTCTTTACATCAAAAATTCCTTCAAAATCTTTTTGATGTTGGTGCTACTGCCTAGCCCGGAAATGAAATCGAATATGAAATTTAACAAGTGTCCAATAGTTAGAATTACATCTGTCGCATCAACGTAATTTAGTACCCATTTGTATTAAACCTTATGTAACGTTACTACGTTTTTGTTGAATATTGAAGCCTTTCCAGTATTTCTAATGTAAAATCATGCTTCAGTGAATCAGGTCCGCATTTACATTTGTTTAAGTGTATTCTTTCGGGCCCAAGTTTTAACACCAGTTTTAGTCCAATGTGGCTCTGATACACACCGGCCCCCAGTTGCGCATTTCTGCACAGATCTATCTTCCATTCAATATTTCTGATACTGTCCCTCACTGTGGATGAAATTAAAGTTCTTTTCACGTTTGAATGGTCAAGAGACAACCTTTCGTATTATGAACTGTAACCACAGGAACTCCGAGTTTTTTTAATTGGACATAATGAATTTTAATGCTATCGTAAATAATTTACATTTTAAGATAATCTCATTTCCTTGCTGTCTTTTTATATTTTACTGGTGCAACTCAGTCAAGATTTTAGTCTGGTTTTATGTTACATTCATTGGAACAAATACTGAATTTGTGAGAGTTAAGTCTACAGAGACGATACATTGATTTATTATCATTACAGGGGAAAATATAGTTCTAGGTTTGCAGAGGTCTTTACAAAAAAAAAAACAAGAGGGCCATGATGGCCCTGTATCGCTCCACTGGCTATTAAGTAAAATTCTGACCAGTCGTTTCAGAGAAGAAGAATTTTTAAGAATTTCTAAATTTCCATATAGTGCAAGTAGCCCCCATTCACCAGAGCCACATTTTTTGACGGATCAAAATTTTACGAACAATTTTTGAAAAAGGTCACCCAAGCAACAATCCTGTGAAATTATTTCAAAATCTGACCTGCTGTTTCAGAGGAGAAGATTTTTAAAGAATTCCTTCATTTCTGTATAGTGCAAGAAGCCCCCATTCACCAGAGCCACGTTTTTTGACGGATCAAAATTTTACAAACAGTTTTTGAAAAGGGTCACCCAAGGAACAATCCTGTGAAATTATTTCGAAATCTGACCAGCGGTTTCAGAGAAGAAGAATTTTGAAGAATTCCTTCATTTCTATATGGTGCAAGAAGCCCCCATTCACCAGAGCCACATTTTTTGACGGATCAAAATTTTACGAACAATTTTTAAAAAGGGTCACCCAAGGAGCATATCTGTGAAATTATTTCAAAATCTGACCCGTGGTTTCAGAAGAGAAGATTTTTAAAGAATTCCCTAAAAAATTCCATTTGGTTGCAATGGCAACCAGAGTTTTTGATGGAATCAAATTCTGTGAACACTTTTTAAAGAGGACCTTCCAAGGAACATTCCAGCCAAGTTTGGTCCAAATCCGCCCAGTGGTTTAGGAGGAGTTGATGTTTAAAGAATTGTTGACGACACACGACGCACGACGGACACCAGGTGATCCTAAAAGCTCCCCTTGAGCACGTTGTGCTCAAGTGAGCTAAAAAGTTAACATACGGATGGACGCACAACGGACAACGGGCCATAACATAAGCCTGCTGGCCTGCGGCCAGTGAAGCTAAAGAACTTGTCTAGCACCAATCATGTATCACTGCAGCTTGATAATCAAGGGAGGTAAATAGTAACGAACTTTATCTTTCATAAAAAGAGTTATTTCCCTTGATTAATGTTTAAATTGAAGTGACAATATTTTGAAGCCCATGTTAAACTTGCGATCCCTGGAATGAAGGCAATTTTGACCCCAGACCTACAATATGAAACTAGAATGTGTGGTTATAAACAAAAAGATTTTTTAATCTTGCCCAATAAAAAGTCATGTAAAACAAGTTTGCTGAATGAAAGGCCCTGTAAAATATGTGATCCATGACACAGGTTTATCAAGTTTTCACTATAAAAGCCAATGTAAAACTTGTGACCCCTGGTGTGGAGTCAAACTTGACCCCCAAAGTTAAAATTTGGGCCCTCTTGGTAGAGGCCCATTATATAAAGTTACATGCAAAATTTGGTAGCCCTAGGCCTAAATATGGCTATGTACAAGTAGATTATTAAAGTTTCCTTATATAAGACCATGTAGAACTTGTGACCCCCTGGGGTGGGGCTACATTTGACCCCCTGGGCTATAATTTGGGCACCCTTGATAGAGACCCCCTAGATAAAGCTAAATGCAAAATTTGATAGCCCTAGCCCTTATAGCTAGATGCGAAAGATTTTCCTATATAAGCCCGCCCATGTAAAACATGTTACCCCCCGGAGCGAAGTCAAATTTGACCCTCGGCTATAATTTGGACACCCTTGGTACAGGTCCACTAGATAAAGCTACATGCCAAATTTGGTCGCCCTAGGCCCCATGGCTAGGCCAAAGAAGAATTTTAAAGTTCTCCCTATATAAGCCCATGTAAAACTTGTTATATAAGCCCATGTAAAACTTGTTACCCCCGGGCAGGGCCTAATTTGACCCCAGGGCTATAATTTGAACAATCTTGGCAGAGGTCCACTAGATAAAGCTACATGCCAAATTTGGTAGCTCTAGGCCCTATGGCTAGGTAGAAGAGGAATTTTAAAGTTCTCCCTAAATAAGCCCATGTATAACTTGTAACCCCCGGGGCGGGGCCAATTTTGACCCCAGGACTATAAATTGAAGAAACTTGGTAGAGGTCCACTAGATAAAGCTACATGCCAAATTTGGTAGCCCTTGGCCTTACGGTTTCAGACAAGAAGATTTTCAAAGATTTTCAAAATTTTTCAGTTTTGTTGCCATGGCAACCAGAGTTTTTGAAGGAATTAAATTCTTTCAAGAAATTCTGAAGAGGACCATGGCAGGATCATTTCTGTGAAGTTTCATCAAAATTGGATGGGTAGTTTCAGAGAAGAAGACGTTTTAAAAAAAAGTTAACGCACGGACGGACGGACGGACGCACGGACGGACGGACTGACGGACGGACGCACGACGGACAACAGGCCATGACATAAGCCCGCTGGCCTTCGGCCAGTGGAGCTAAAAAATCACCTTATCAGGCAGTGTATATCTAAGATCACACTACACTATTTTGTTATTAGTTGCACTCAGTAGCATCCTAAAGGTTAACAGGGAGCTAAATACGGAAGTGTAGTTGTCTTCTAATACGCCGGAAAATAAGACCATTGTTCACTAAACACTATACATTATTCCTACTGCACTGTAAGGTAAATAAGAGAAAATCTTCAGTCCGACATGATATTAAGGGTACCCTGCAAGACTTTTGTTGGAAGTCCAGATTTGGTTGGTTGTATTGGGGTTTAACGCCACTTTAACAGCTAAGGTCATATCATGGCGGTCGGTGACGCACATGTGTTTCCTGGCTTTCTCACACCAGTACTAACACAACTTTCTTTCCAAAGCCACCGACTACTTTTCTCACATGCTTCAGCAGAGGTGAGAGGCGAAAATATGCTGGAAAGAAAGTTCGCCTCAACCACAAGGTCATGAGTCTGACACGCTCACCACTGAGCCACCCGGGCGGGCTGGAAGTCCAGATAATCTTAAAGATACAACTAAACTCGTTTTCAGCCTGTTTTTAACCCATTTCATCTTTGTTTTATCAAACTATAATCATTCTTGTATCTTCATGCCAAATGTTGCAAGGTTGCACAGATTACGATCAATAGAAAATTCATTTCATTTTTAGGGCCATCAAAGAAATCACTGTTGTGACGTTTCCAGTTTTTAAATCAAGGTTTCTGATATACGAGTATGTATTTAACCTTTACACAAGATAAATCAGTAATTTAACCCTTAGGCTGTTAAGCGCGACTCACTGACCTTTTGCAGACCGCAAAGATCAAGATCAGACTGCACAGAACGTTTAGTCTGATCTTGGATCTACACTGTCCGGTAAGGAGATATTATTCCCCAAAACATAACTCTGAAATAGCAATATCTGAGTTTTTACTATCGAATTGCAAATTTCAATTTAGTTATTTAGCATGATAAGGGTTAACTGTGTTCACATAGATGACTAACTTTTGAACCATTCCACAGTCTATACATTTTTACTGTGTTTTTTCTCTCTGGCTGTAAGGATGTATCGTTAACTCAGAAATGAAGTCACATTTATTAACCTTTCATCAAATGGGCTATTTTACGAGTTTTATGCAAAATTGATTAAAATAAAAAAAAAGACCAACGATTAGACCCAATCTTTTAATATGATCATCATTAGAAAATGCCAACTTTTTACACAATTTTTCAATGCCGCCTTCTGCAGCTGAAGTAAGACACAAGTTTTTGTGTGAGAATGGGATAAGGGCATAAATGTAGGACGCGGTCCAAAATGCCAAATAACAGAACTATAGGTAAAGAGTCAAGGTCCTCTTTCGTTTTGATAATGAATTATATCATAATGAAGTCTAGACAGAAATGCACAAACTTGATTTACACCTGCGTAAAACCCTTAGGCTGCAAAGTGCGACTCAAAGACCTTTTTGCGGACAGTGTGGATCAAGATCAGACTGCACAGAATCTACACTGTCTGATAAGATATTTTTTCCTAAGAAACACCTATGTGATAGCATGATTTTTGTTCTTACTATGGGCTAGAGAGTTTCATTTCCTTTCTTTTTAAGCAGGTTATGGGCCAAGGAAACGTTTTCTGCCAACAACACCACCGCGATCATTGCAAGATTACACGCCTTGCTACTGATCAATTATCATGTTCCGGTCAAACTGCGGTTAACTGAGAGCAATAAATAATCGGGCCAAATGTGAAACAAACAAATTGAGATAAACACTGGTTCTTAGTTTTTTTTCAAGAAAAAATTGTGGTTAACCATTCTGCTGATAATAACGACTAAGTACACTTTTGAGGACAGTGTAGATCAAGATCAGACTGGAATGAATATCTATCAAATCTTTGCTTTGTAAATGGGCAGGGAACATGGTATATATGAAACCTGTATATTCTGATGTTAGAAGAGTGTAGGGCCAACCTGAAAAACGATAAACCGGAGCTTAATATTTTCTTAGCATCATTTGTCACAAAACGATGGATAGATCAGTCATATTAATTTTCCTTTGATATCTCAAAGCAGCAACAACATGAACATCTTTCTAAGCTTTGGTAGTGATGAAAAATTTCGATTTTTACCCAAGTAACAGATAACAAAAATCCATACTCTCATGCCCTTTTGTAGAAAATCAAGTCCAAAATCAATTTCGTTGAAGATTCTCCTGTCGATGGAGTTTTCATCGAACCCAACATTTCGCCGTTCGAGGGGACACTTTGTGAAACTGAGTCGACGTAGTCGACGGAAAATTTCTAAAACTTTGGTAATCTTTAAGATCTGTTGTGTGTTTATTTCACCGGTAAACGAAAAAAATGTTTCATAAGGTGACAGTATTTTAGTCTAGGGTCTATTGAAGCTATACGTAACCAGCCGGATATCGCACTTCTTTAACAGAAATTATCTTTAAAGAAGTCCTGCCACGAGAAAATTGATATAAATCATGGCTGTTAAATTATTCCCAATCTAACATTAACATACCTCGAGACCATATCTTATACATAAACATTTTACAAATTGGTGATATTTCATTCATAGATGAAACAACATAAGATTAAACTTTAGAACGAAGTTTAAACTACATAATCTTACTGTACCGGTATTTCAAAACATGGTTTCCGTCCTAAGGTTTTGTCTGTAGGGCTTTTGTACTAAGGGTATTTTGTCCTACATTCGATTCGTACATCAAACTAAAATTGACGCCGAACAGTAAATAGTATACACCCAAAGCGTGCACTGTATATTGCCCGTAATTCCGAATTAAAAGAACGCCTAAGAATTAGGTATGGGTGTTTATTGTTAATGTTTTGAAAATATAAAGTTTCATCATTTCCTATTTTCTTTTTCAAAAATTTATAAAACATAGTATTTTCTTCCTTTTTTATTGTATGTGCATGTTTTTCTTAATCATCTGCTGTCACTTTTACCTACAAAATAACGAGTTAACTCTTTACCAAACGACAAAATTTTAAACTTGTTGAAAGCATTTGCAGACGACAAAATAAACATGACTCAAAAATCGAAACTTGACTTTAGAAGAGTAGAAAACATTGTGGGAAAAGGAGAAAATGGTTACCAGTATTTTCTCGTTTTCCCACAATGTTTTCATTAGGCTTCTTCCTCTAGGTCATAAAAATCAGGGATTGTTTGGTAAAGGGTTAAGATAATATGCATGTGTTTTGGTCTTATATCAAGGAGTGATTTGTCTTAAACAGTCAGACAAAAGTTTCTTGTTAAGTGCTCTGTAAAAAGGTATTTTAATGCACCTGCAAAACGTGTAATCCAACATTGGTCAGCAAAAGCAGTCTACTCAGGCTGACATGGGTAGTATGCTTGCTTTTGGTAAATTTTTCTGCATGTCAAAGAACCATTCAAGCCTATGATTCAGAAAGTTGTTTGGCAAAATGGGTTCATAGTATGCAACAGGTTGCTTGGTAAAATGGAATATGTGTTACACTTAACATGTAAAATCAGTTATTATGTATTAAAACTGAAAAATAACGTATTATGGGGAATACCTGGTTCAGTAAGTTATCATACATAATAACTGATGTTTTATGTTATTTTATGAAATAAATAATTGTTAGGGGAAGAAATTCTACAAATTAACTGAAATTACTTTTATACTCTTCCATTCAATATCAAATTGCTTTATTTTGTAAATGTTTTCTTTTAAATAATTCCTTTATTATACTACCAGTTACAACTCAATTTCAGGTTACAACCTGGTTAAAAGCTCAATTGCTTTAATAGTCATAATATTCTAACAACACAATAAACTGCAGTAAATAAACATGTCTCTATATCGATTAAATTTTTGATCCTGTTTTTGAAGTTGCGTTCCGTGAATCGCTCTGCAAGAGCTAGGGAACAAATAAGAGAATTCTGATATAGGGTGACCCAAAAGAAAAATGCCACCCATAAAATCGTTAATAAAATTCACAACCTTTCTGCAATCCAACCATGTTTGGTACAAATGAACTCCAATCTATGCCTGACTTGTCCACCAAGTTTCAGCCATGAATGTCGAACAGTCTTTGTTTTATCTCCATTCCATGATATGCTCCAAATGTGCACCTTTGCATTTCAAGCGACATGCAAAATTTACAATAACTCTGACACACTCAAAGAATAACATGTTCTGGGGGTGTCCCCCACCAGAAGATTGTATGCAGAGGCCCCAGTGCCCTCCATCTAGTACACTGCATGGGTTGCAATATCGAGACATGGGATCATCAGTCTCTATTGGTTTGAAGACCAGAAAGAACGGTAAATCACAATCAATACTGAACGCTACCTAGTAGTTGTTAAGAAGTTCTGGGAAGACAAATAGGTGTTGTTAGGGATGAACAGTGGTTTAAACAGGATGGGGCAACTCCCTAACTTCAAATGACTCATTGGAATGGCTGCTGGGACGCTTTCATGATCGTCTCATCAGTAGGAGGTGTGATCCTGATTTGGCTTCACACTCACCAGACCTTAACCCCCAAGATTTATTCCTGTGGGGTTATCTCAAAAATAATGTCTATGAGAACAACTCCTAGACTATTCCTGAACTGAAGAGGGCCATCACCGCCAAAATCAGGGCAATACTGAGGAAGGAGTGTGTGTCAGAATTATTGACAATTTTGCATGTCGTATCCAGATGTGCTTGCATCGCAGATGTGCACATTTGGAGCATATCATTAAACAGAGATAAAAACAAAGACTGTTGGATATGAAATTCATGACTGAAACTTGTTGGGCAAGTCAGGCATAGACTGGAGTTCAGTTGTACCAAATAAGGCTGGATTGCAGAAAGGATTGTGAATTTTATTAACGATTTCATGGGTGGCATTTTTTTGGGGGGTCACCCTGTATGTCAAGATGTGTACCAAAATTCTATTAGGGAGAAGATAAACTCTTCAAAGTCAAAGCAGAGAATTGTCCACCATTACTATTTACTCAGAAAGTGCTATGTTCTAGAGTGCAGTGATGTCAAGAAATTGATAAGGAATTATCTGCTGTATTTTTTTAAGTAAAGAAGATGCTTAAAATTCACGTCACAATGCGTGCTTATATAGCAACTGGACACTGTGGAAGACACAAAACGATCACAAATATGTACAAGGTGGAAGACACAAAACGATCACAAATATGCCAATACAATACAAGAAGCCCTGAACTTTTTTGAATTAAGAAATCGATGTACACCCTCCGTCAGAAGACGAATAAGTGAACAAGAACTACTTTCAAGAGTCGTTTTGAAGCCAGTTTTCTTTTTCAAAAGACTTTAGTTCCCGCGCACCATTACACTTGAAAGACATGCAGTTTATGACGAGGGTAAAGTATAAAAGGGATAATGAACTATCAAGATCACTTGATTTTTTTTTTATTTTTCGCCCACTCAGTCAAAACTTACAGCAGAAGGAGCTTTTTATTTATGGCATATAATTTTGTTATTAGGAACACCAGCATTCCTTTAGTTTTGGTACAAAGTTCACCGCAGTGAGTGCACAGATGGCAAAATGACAACAGCTATGGTCAGATCTTGTCATTTTCCGTGGTAAGCCATGTTATCCCCAGGGTCAAAGGTCTGTATGCAGAGCCAACTGTGATGCTAAAGATATGTTAGGGGCCTGGTTGGCTGACAAAAATACAACTGATTGGGCTATAGGACTTTAAATGCCAAAAAATGCCATACAAAATCTTTCATTTCCAAAGAAGTACTCCACAAACTGAAAACCGAGGAGAATTTACAGAAAACCATGTTAGAAACAATTCTAACAGAGCCTAAGCGGACTGTAGATGAAGCAACTGATGTTTTTGATATCAAACATGTGCTTGATAAATATGAGTGTTATCATTTTGTGTTCTTTTAGTCATTACAATTATCATGAAAAATTTCTTCTTCTAAAAATCAGTTACATTGTATTTCATAAATTAACTGAAAGTATCAGTTATTATAAATGTATAATAACTGACTGAATCAGTTATTATGCATAATACCTGAAATTTAGTTGTTATACATAAAAAACTGACTTTATAAGTCAGCTGTAACATATATGGCCTGCAACACGCGAAAAAGGGCATTAAGACATTTGCCTTCTGAAAACATTGTGGGAAAAGGAGAAAATGCTGGTAACCAGCATTTTCTCCTTTTCCCACAATGTTTTCTACTCCTCTAAAGTCAAGTTTCAATTTTTGACATATTCAGCCTGGAAATAAGTCCCAGTTGAATGCAATTTTAACGTTACTCTTGTTCAGGATGTCTCAGCAAAGCGGCCATTGTTGGTAGATGAGACTGATAATTGTCATTAGACTGATTTCCTTCCAATGGAGCAATGATGTTCTAAACATAAGACTTCTCTTCCCCGCAGAACTTTTCAACCTTTGAAGTGACAGCAGGAAAGTCAACCTTTTACAGAAGTATTCATCCAATCAAAATGATTTCTTAAATGGACATTGAACAACCTAGCAATTATAATCAAATAAAACACCTATACCTGACTAAATGGTTTGTGTTTTTATACTTAATAATTTTTCTTTTCTCAAGCAAAAATTTCCCGATTCAACAGATCATTGTCATAGATTAAACTGCACATTTTGTGCTGTCTGATCTTGATCTATACTGACTATAACAGCAACCAAAGCTGTGAGCATGACTTAAACTGTTAACACGGTTCAGGAAAACAATTTTTGACAATAAGCAATGGCTTTCTACAAATAAGTGCTCCTTTTACCACAATGCAATCAAAATGAGTCTTTTGCGATAGCATACAAAGCCAAATTTTTAACTCAACAATGGGTCCAACTCAAAGTAACCACAAAAACAAGAGGGCCATGATGTATCGCTCCACTGGCTAATAACTAAAAACACTACAAGCCAAACATTACAATACTTTGCCAGTAGATTTCAAACTAGAAGACCTACAAATTTTTTTCTATAAAATCCTGAAGAAAGTTATGACCCCAGGGCAAAGCCATTTTTGACCACAAAGCTATAATTACTTGAATCCTGGTGGACGTCCCCCATACCAAATAATACAGGTCTAGAATGTGTGGTTATAAACAAGAAGATTTTCCAAGTTTCCTCAATAAAAGGCCCTGTAAAACATGATACCATTGAGACAGGGCTAAATTTAGTAGCTCTAGGTCTTATGGTTAGTAACAAGAAGATATATAAAGTTTTCACATGTAAAACATGTGACTCCTGCTGTGGGGACAAACTTGACCCCCAAGGCTATAATTTGGGCCCTCTTGGTAGAGGTCCACTAGATCAAGCTACATGCCAAATTTGGTAGCCCTAGGCCTTATGGCTAGGTACAAGTAAACTTTTAAAGTTTTCCCTATATAAGCCCATGTAAAACTTCTGACCCCCAGGGCAAGGTCAAATTTGATCCCAGGGTTATACTTTGGGCACCTTTGATAGACACCCACTAGATAAAGCTACATGCCAAATTTGGTAGCCCTAGGCCTTATGGCTAGGTACATGATTTTTAAAGTTTTTCCTATATAAGCCCATATAAAACTTCTGACCCCTGGGGCTGGGCCAAATTTTACCCCAGGGCTACAATTTTGGCACTCTTGGTAGAGGTCTATTAGATAAAGCTACAATCCAAATTTGGTAGCCCTAGGCACTATGGCTAGGTACCAGAAGGATTTTAAAGTTTTCCCTTATAAGCCCATATAAAACTTTTGACCCTCGGGACAGGGCCAATTTTGACATCAGGGCTATTATTTGAAGGAACTTGGTAGAGGTCCACTAGATAAAGCTACATGCCAAATGTGGTAGCCCTACGCCTTATGGTTTCAGACAAGAAGATTTTCAATATTTTTCAGTTTTGTTGCCATGGCAACCACAGTTTTTGAAGGAATCAAATTCTTTCAAGAAATTCTAAAGAGGACCATGGCAGGAACATTTCTGTAAAGTTTCATCAAATTGGTTTGGCAGTTTCAGAGGAGATGTTTGAAATAAAAGTTAATCCACGCATGGACGGATGGACGCACGGAAGCACAGCGGACACCGGGCTTTGACATAAGCCTGCTGGCCTTTGGCCGGAGGAGCTAATAAAACCTCATGGTGGATAAACAGGCAAACAATGTCACACTAAGGCCATCTTTTTTATGTCAGCAAATAAAATCCACTGGTCTACAACTAATTGCAAAAACGAATGCATCATTACCTTGCACCCATTCTTCCATTCTGCTCTACCGCAAATCTTATCATTTGAAAACGTGAAGAAAGTAGATGCTTAGCCAAGCAGAAGGAGTTATATCAAGGGGCAATATTCATATAACTATTTCACCAGCGTTTTTAGTTTTAATTTTATCATACCCAATACTGATTCCATTGAACACAGGAGATCTACAACATGTACTTTCCTAGATTCGAGCCCGGCCAGCTAGCTCGTTGATTAGCCTGTCCGACCCATGATCTGGTGGTTGTGAGTTTGATACCCGATTGAGGCAAAGTTTCTTTTCAGCGATTTTTTGCCTCTCACCTCTGATGCATGTGAAAAAAGTAGTCAGTGACATGGAAAGAAACTCGTGTTAGCACCGGTGTGAGAAAGCCAGGAAACACATGAGTAGGTGCACCGACCACCGTGATATGACCTAAGCAATTAGAATGGTGTTAAACTCCAATACAAACAATCAATCAGTCAAACAATCCTAGTTTCCTACCATACTATGAAAACAAGAGGGCCATGATGGCCCTGTATCGCTCCACTGGCTAATACGTAAAATCACTACATGCCAAACATTACAATACTTGGCCAATTGGTTTTGAACATAAGACCCCTGAAACAGGACTAAAATTGGTAGCCCTAGTTCATATGGTTAGTAACAAGAAGATTTCTAAAGATTTCACTATATAAGCCCATGTAAAACTTCTGACCCCTCAGGGTGAATCAAATTCCCCCCTAGGGCTATAATTTACGCACTCTTGGTGAAGGGCCTTTAGATATAGCTACATGCGAAATTTGGTAGCCCTACGCTTTATGAATAAGTACAGGGAGATTTCTTAAGTTTTCTCTACATAAGCCCATGTAAAACTTGTGACCCCCGGGGCAGGGCCAATTTTGACCCCAGGGCTATAATTTAAGCACTCTTGGTAGAGACCCACTAGATAAAGCCACATGCAAAATTTGGTAGCCCTAGGCCTTACGGCTAGGTACAGGGAGATTTCTAAAGTTTTCCCTAAATAAGCCCATGTAAAACTTGTGACCCCCGGGGTGGGGTCAAATTTGACCCAAGGGCTATAATTTGGGCACTCTTGGTTGAGGCCCACTAGATAAAGCCACATGCAAAATTTGGTAGCCCTAGGCCCCATGGCTAGGTCAAAGAAGAATTTTAAAGTTCTCCCTATATAAGCCCATGTAAAACTTGTTATATAAGCCCATGTAAAACTTGTTACCCCCGGGCAGGGCCTAATTTGACCCCAGGGCTATAATTTGAACAATCCTGGCAGAGGTCCACTAGATAAAGCTACATGCCAAATTTGGTAGCTCTAGGCCCTATGGCTAGGTAGAAGAGGAATTTTAAAGTTCTCCCTAAATAAGCCCATGTAAAACTTGTGACCCCGGGGTCGGGGCCAATTTTGACCCCAGGGCTATAAATTGAAGAAACTTGGTAGAGGTCCACTAGATAAAGCTACATGCCAAATTTGGTAGCCCTTGGCCTTACGGTTTCAGACAAGAAGATTTTCAAAGATTTTCAAAATTTTTCAGTTTTGTTGCCATGGCAACCAGAGTTTTTGAAGGAATTAAATTCTTTCAAGAAATTCTGAAGAGGACCATGGCAGGATCATTTCTGTGAAGTTTCATCAAAATTGGATGGGTAGTTTCAGAGAAGAAGACGTTTTAAAAAAAAGTTAACGCACGGACGGACGGACGGACTGACGGACGGACGGACGCACGCACGACGGACAAGAGGCCATGACATAAGCCCGCTGGCCTTCGGCCAGTGGAGCTAAAAAAGTACATATTTAGCCCTAATCTACAATATATCAGAATGTTACAAATCATTTTTAATTTAACAATGGTTGATTTAATGTTTTCCATTTCATTGAAATTGATTTTTCCAAGTTTCGTTGATATTTGAGAGTGCATGAGCATAGTTTAACACTGTATCACTTTGCCACAATTGCCGTGTAACACATTGCAGTACCGTGAAAAAAAACAAGGTCTATATAAAAATCCGAAGTAGCCCTAACGTTGATTCATATAGCGTTGTCATCCTCAGGATACACTCTAACTTTGACTATAAGCTGAACAATCCATAATGTCTCGAGTACAAAACGAAACAACATTTACTCTCATGTCCCAAAAGGTGTCGGGTCCTCTTCATAAATTAATGGTAGGAGGGATCTGCCCACGACATAGCTCATAAGATGGTGGATTTAACCCTTTACCAAACAATCCCTGGTTTTCATGGCCCTGGCAAAGAAGGCTTTTGAAAACATTGTGGGAAAAGGAGAAAATGCTGGTAACCAGCATTTTCTCCTTTTCCCACACTGTTTTCTACCCCATCAGAGACCTAAAGCTAATTTGTACCAATTCTGAATTTGTCGTCTGCAGATGCTCTCAGTTTGGAAGAGTCTAAAATTTGTCGTTTGGGAAAGGGTTAAAACTTTCTTACTGTGTAGGGTTCATGGTATAATAAATGAGGAAATTACAGTTATCTCAAATGTACCACTTTGCCCTGTGTGTCATTTTGCCCTGGTCTTCCCTACAGCGGATAATTCCTTATCAATTTCTTGTCATCACTGCACTCTAGAATATAACATTTTCTAAGTCAATAGCAATGGTGGACAATATTCTGCTTCAACCTTGAAGCCCAGTGGGAACCCTGACAGAGACAAAGACAGTATTTTCTCTCTTTTCCACAATGTTTTTAGCCTTTAAAACTTAATTCCATTAATTGCCACTACTTTAAACACTTCAACTAAGTTAGTGCTCAAACTGAAAGTTTTATTCATGCTTGAGCTAGTAAGTAAGCCTTAACCAGACGACAAAATTTTAGCCTTGACCAAACTGAAAGTATTTGCAGACGACTATTTCAATGTGGCTCAAACGGTTGAAGGTTTTCTTTGGTTGGGTAGAAAACATTGTGGGAAAAGGAGAAATTGCTTGTGGTAGAAAACATTGTGGGAAAAGGAGAAAATGCTGGTTACAAGCAATTTCTCCTTTTCCCACAATGTTTTCAAAAGGCCTCTTTCCTAGGGTAGTTAAAAATCAGCATTGTGTGGTAGAGGGTTAAAACTTCAGTAACTATTCACTTATTACAGTTTTCAGCACCTGATTTAGTCAAGCAGCATATTAACAGGATCCATAACCCTTTCTCAGATAACAAAATTTCAGCCTAGGCATAAATTATATGACGGGAACTTTCTTTGAAACTATAGAAAATATTATTGGAAAGGATGATAGTGCTGATTACCAGCATTTCTCCTTTTTTAACAATGTTTTTCAAAAGCCTCCCCTCCCCGTGGGGTCCCGGTTTTTTTTTTTAATTTATAGAATAGGACCTCGGCCTTTCTCTATGGCATGTCGTAGAAGGCGACTAAAATTAGAGACAAACGGCTGCTTTCCTCGTAATTCGTAGGATTGCAGCAGGCTGGGTAGTTCTTATTCCAAATCCTGTATTTTTTTCTCGATGTAAATAGGGTTTGGAATGGGAATCAATTGGCCTGTGGGACCCCGTGTGGTTTAATCGGGGGTATAAGAATAAACCACTGCAGTCCCGCGATCGTCACATCTGTCATTTCATCTGGCGGAACAAAAGTGACAGCATGCATGTCGTAAAAGGCGACAAAAGGGGCATCATTTTGTGTTTCGTCCATTCCTCATTTATCATGTTTGTCTTATGTTGTTGCACATGTATGTTATTTTCACCTCGCATTATTGTTTACTAAGTAAGTGCGCCCAATATGACCTAAGTTGTCGACGGGCCTTAAAACGCTATTTATCATCATCAAAAGCCTCCCCCCTCAGGGTCATTAAAACACATGGAAATTTAGTAAGTCTTCACCAGTCATCACTGAAATTGTAGACATGTCAAGATTGAAAGCATTTATAGTATGAAGCAATTGAATGTGACTACAATGCCAGAATGTATCTTTGAAATGTGTTAAAACATTGTGGGAAAAGAAGAAAATGCTAGATACCAGCTTTTTCTCCTTTTCATAAAATGTTTTCAAAAACCTCCTTTCTCATGATTTTAAGATCCTCTATCTGATCATGAGACTGCTAAACACGACTCAAGGACCTTTCATGGACAGCGTGGGTCAAGATCAGACTGCACAAATCTTTGATTTACTATGTGCAATAAAGAAATTCTCTGTAATAGCAACATTTGGATTTTTTAAATTGGCTTGAAAGTTTCATTTAACTTATTTAGCAGGATATAGGGTAATAAACATTACAAGGATGGTGAGATTGAATATTAACTCTTTAACAAACAACAAAATTTTAGACTGGTCCAAATTGAAAGTGTTTGCAGACAACAAAATTAAGGACACTCAAAAATTAAAATTTGTTCTGGGAGGGCAGAAAACGTTGCGGAAAAAGAAGCATTTTCTCCTTTTCCCATGATGTTTTCAAAAGGCTTCTTTTCCAGGGTCGTGAAAAACAGGGATTGTTTGAGAAAGGGTTAAGTAACTTAGTAGGTAAAATGTGGTATTATACTGCAAAGAAATTTCTTGTGAACTGATTGGATAATATGCCCCGAACATGTATGTCATGTACACTGGCAAAACCCACTTAAAACCAGTTTCCCTTTTGGCAGCCTCGTATCCATGACTACACTTTCAGCACAACATCCAAATTGGCACCGTCAATCGGTCGATAGGAGCTGGGCTCTTACACAAACATTCTAGAATGAGTAACAACCGCTTAGCCTGGAGAACATTTGAAATTAATAAGCAGGTTGTAATGTAATGTAATGTAATGAGTTACCTCCCTTATAATGTTACATATCGTCGAATCATCTAAAATCGCGAAACATCAAAGTTTGCAACCATTTTGTTTTTAGAATAAGTCACATGATACTTTATCGAAATCAAGGCTGGTGAGGTCATACTGATGGTTGAATTAGTTATCATCTGCAAAAGTCGCAGAAAAATGAGGTTTAAGTCGGCAAATCAGCTACATGGAAAAGCTCATTTTCAGAACAGGTAATTTCATTGGTGCAAAGACCCCTTCCTATAAAAACTACACACTATTCCAAGACAGAACTACATTGGAAAATTATCATACTTCCACGATGCTTCTCTGTTAGTGGATGTCAAGTGACCGTGTTAGATGTGGAGATCAAGGTCAGTCTATTTTTAAATTACTGGTTTTTTCTGACTTTCAGCGAATATACCTGCATGACAAGATGGCTGCCTTGAGTCGGCTGTGTCATGCTTGCTGAATAAATTTTGTGAATATTTGAAATAAATCGGGTATGTGTTGTGTACTTGAAGGAAAATAATTGAGTAACACATACAGCCAAGTGGAATTTCAATTTTACCCTTATATCTTAAGTTAGTAAACGCCGAAGATCAATACCGCGATTTTCAGTTTGTCGAGGGTACATCATAACATGTATATGATCTATGCTTTGTGAAAAAGGGTCTTAATGCATCTGCGAAAACTATCAACCCTGGTCAGCCTGCGCAGTCCATGCAGGCTGACCTGGGCCAAAACTTTTCGCTATTGGTCAATTTTCTGTATGTCAAGGGACCAGTGTAGGGGAGACCAGGGTACTCTGGGACAAAAATTACATTTTTCTGTCTGGATACTAATTTGTACACAGGATCGAAACAGTATTTTTTGTATGAAAAGAACACTATGATTTAGATGTAATGGGTGTCTAATATAATCTCTAGCATTTGAACAGACGAAGAAATATTCATCCAAATATTATCACGAAAGTGTCCCAGAGTCCCCCATGTATGGGGCACCATGGGACACCATATGGGGTACAGTGGGACAAGTTACACTTGGACACCTGTAGTTTTCCTCTTTGCAATACAGTTGAAGGCGAAAAAGTTTATTTAGCATTTCACAAGAACTTTAAACAGTTAAAAATTTGATAAAAACAATTCCCATATTGGGATTACTAATAGTAGGTGCACCATTGGTGTAAGTCAGATGACAAACAACTTTACTTGAATTCATTAATCCTGTCCCAGATAAGCCCTGGTTTTTAAGGCCCAAAGGTAGAAAGCTTTTGAAAACACTGTGGAAAAAGTAGAAAATGCTCATAATGAGCATATTCTCCTTTTCCCACAATGTTTCCTCATTTTTTTTTTTCAGAAAAAAACTGCGAACTTTTTACTCACACTTAATTTGTTGTCCACAAATGCTATCAATTAGGACAAGCCAAAAATTTTGTCATCTGGTAATCAGTTAACATTCCAGCATTCACCACAACATTCGTTTACATGTTATTTCATTACACACTACAGTTTTTGTGATTTATAATGAAATACAACAAAAAAGATAACTAAGTGAACGTTAAAGGTAACCATAAACATTTTCAAAACAAGTACTTCAAGCGACTATAATGAATGACTAATAGGCTTATATTTAACCCAATACTCATTTGAACTCATTGAAGAAAGACGGCTCTAGAAAACATTGTGGCAAAAGGTGAAATTGCTCACTACAAGCAATTTCACCTTTTGCCACAATGTTTTCTAGACTATCAGTATCTTTAAAATCCCTTGTTGTCTGCAGCCTCTTTCAATTTGAGACAGTATGACAGTGTCCCAGAGTGCCCCATTTGCACTGTCCCAGAGTACCCCACCCATCCTCATCCATTTTAGCTGACAACAGTTCATAAAGTAAACATGGCCTAGCAAATATTTATATTACAAATTAAAGGCAATATATAACACAACATTTTTAACTCATAACATATTACAGAGAATACAAGTTCAAAGAATGTGAAGACAGTATGGCATTTTTCCAGATTTTACTTTCAGATATAAAAATTACATTTTACTCAACAAAATTTGTTTTCTTCACCTTGTCACCATGAAACTTTTGGTGAGGGAGAGGCTTGGAAGGATCAATCTTCTGTGTGATTCAGATTAAAATTAAAGCACCTAAAGTACCAAAAATCCCAACTGTCCCACTGTGCCCCATGTCCCAGAGTACCACAGTCTCCCCTACCTTATGATACAGCCGGAAAAATGTTAGACATATTGAATTTTATGGATCCCTAATTATGTGATGTATTGCATGGTATGACGCATCACGGAGATACATTAAGCCCGTTTGCCAGAGCATGACTCATATGTGAATGACATTGTGCAATCTTTAACCCTTTACTGCACAATGCCTACTTTTAATGACCCTGGGAGAGAATGCTGGTCACCAGCATTTTCTCCTTTTCCCAAAATGTTTTCTAACTTATCAGAGAAAAATTACACCATTTGAACCTCATTGAAATTGTCGTCTGCAATGCTTTGAATTTGGATAAGGCTAAAATTTTGTCGTCTGGTAAAAGGATAATGCATATCCAAGAATACTGGTCCCCCTTTATGCTCATACATTAAAATCTTTCCTTGTAAAAGATCAGTGTATGGTCACAAAGTATTATCTGCATAAATATTGCAGGGGTGTCATTGGATACCATCCAACTCATTGTAGCCAGCTTTAGGACTGAGTGTGTACATGTAATAATTTGTCATCATGAAATTATTGTCACTGTATATAATGCTAATGTGAATCATGTGTACTAAAACAAGAGTGCCACTGTCACAATATACGGCACCGCATCGCAAAACCCTGACAATATGCGATAGGTCACACATGATGAGAAACATTCTGTGAAAATTTCATCCAAAGAAACGTGGGAGGAGTTGCATTCACAAGAAATGGACATACGTACGGACGGACGAAGGGACGGATGGATGTATGGACGGAGAAGATGGCACCAATATACGTCGCCTCCAGTGGCATATAAAAATGTACTTGTATGCCAATAATACTTTAATGTACATAATGTATGGTAAAACTATGTATTGATTGACTGAATGGTGTTTTATGCCACTTTCAACATTATTTCAGTCATATCACAGCAACAGCTCACATAATTATTCATATTTTCCTGGTTTTCACCAGTGCTAGGCTAGGGCTCTGAAGTGGTAAAACTATGTAAAAAAACTACAGTCAGTGAAACTATGTAAAAGAATTATAAAAAGAAAAAGCATGATAATCTGAGGCCTCAGGATGATAAAAAAAAAAATGTATCATTGTAATGTTTAGACAATCCATACAGTAATATATAAAAGATAAATTTAATTGCTTTGTTGGAAAGTAAATGCACTGTTATTTGTAATCTGTCATTTGCTTCTAAAGGAAAGCACCTAAAGGGTTTAGAAAGAATAAAGTGTTTAAAAATGCATTCTTATTTGCAATCTGTCATTTATTTATGAGGGAAAGCAGCTAGCAGGTTTAGAAAGAGTACAGTGCCTAAAAATTATTCTAATTTGCAATATGTCATTTGTTTATGAGGGAAAGCAGCTAGCAAGTTTAGAAAGAAAGAAGTGCTAAAAAATACAAGGTGGCAGACTGGAGAAAACATCGGCTGCTACCAAATAAACATTACTGGAACAAGAAAATTAGTTTCCAATGAAATTCTGCCTTCACTCTGCATATCATGTCATGTCACATCATTAATGAGAGATGTCTGTGAAATATTTTCACTGTCGAACAAGGGGTTCAAGAAATATTGTAGTACATGTTAGCTTTAAATACAAACTTTAGCTTGTGATACGCTGTTTTGCATGTAGTCACATCAAGGTAGACATGTATGAATTATCTTATAAATTAAAGGAACAAGTGACATGGAGTGCACAGAAAAACCAGAGACAGACAGACAGACAAATGTAAGAAGCATCTCAGTTGGACTTTGAGAGCCTTCATGAAAAATGCTGGTTTTGGTATTTACCATTATGGCAATATCTCTAAGTGACAAATGCTTACAATTTGGACAGGTCTAAAATTCAATCATTTTGTAAAGATTTAAACATTGACTTCATATAGCTTGACTCCAAGTAAATTATAAGTCAACATCTCGCAATAAAAGCCACTGATGGATTTGAACAAAGTGATAGTCTTAGATTTAATAAATTTTGGTAAAATGTCTAATTAAAATAGAACTGTACAAATGACACAAAAATATTCCAAAAATTAATTGCTCAGACTTTCTTACCTGAATGGGTAGTTTCCTTGCACTGTTCAGTATCCAGGAAATTAAGGTGGTGTTGTAGACATTGGTAGGCAAGAACTAAGCAAAATAGACACTGGCTTTGGTTCAGGAAACATTTTCTTGTAACATAGACAAGGTAAAACTTTAATTCTCCCATTTTTAAGTTATAGCTTGGGTCAATGTCAGCTAGCCTAATTCTGATAGGGGTCAAGGTTTTTATGTATAAATCTTTGGGGGTGTTTAGATTCCCTTCATTGTAAGTCATGTTTGGACAATTGTAGGCAAGATATTATTTTATGCAAGCTAATTACTGGTATGGGTCCAGGCAAACATGCACCATAATGTACTTTTTTACTGGTATGGGTCCAGACACCATAATGAACTATGGTAGAACTTGGTATACTTCTGACAAACTTGGGTTAAGCTTTTTTGTCAGGTTGTTAAATGCTACATCAATGGACTTATTTGTGCCTCTCAACAAGAAAAGGCAATTTAGTAGCTTTTATTGACTTTGCAAGCAATATAAGTAGCTTTTATTGACTTTGCAAATTAAACACAGCTGCCCCTGAATAGATCGACAACTTTTCTAGCTTGCCTTGATCCGTCATTGGTGACAGCATAAACTCTTTATTTGTAGACTATTGTCAACCTGAAATTTACCTGGATTTCAGCTAGTACTAGGGTAGCTTGTATAAAATATCTTGACTACAGTTATTCTAACTATTGACTCATACTGGTGAGAATCTTACTTTTCCCAAAAATTTATGGATAGAAAAATAAAAAAACCAAAATATACACTGCAGGTATGAATTCCTAATCAAATTTATATTTCATGTATACTTACTAGTGCAGCAAAATCACCCAATTGGCCAGGACGACTTGTCTGAGCAATTCATTTCAAAGACACTGTTTATTGCAATAAGGTCTTTCCCATATTTTTTAATGTTATCAACTTACCAATGTCATTTTCAGACTAAACTGAAATAGGTTTAACTCTTTACCAAACAATCCCGACTGTTAACAACCCTGAGAAAAAAGTCTTTCAAAAGCATTGTAGGAAAAGGAGAAATTGCTGGTAACCAGCATTTTCTCCTTTTCCAACAATGTTTTCTACCCTTCCCAAAACAAATTTCAATTTTTGAGCTATACGCATTTTGTCGTCTGCAAATGCTTTCAATTTGGACTGGTCTACAATTTTGTCGATTGGTAAAGATTTAAGTCATCAAACTCTTGACGTCAATGCTGTTACTAAAGGAATGGAATCTAATCTATATAAGTTAAGCATTACATAAGCTATGTATGTGAACATCACATGTAAACAAGAGCCAGATGTCTTTTGTGTAGTTTTAGTTACCAGTATATTACAACTGCATTTCAGCTACATGTAGATATTAGCCAGAAATTTTTTGTGTAGTTTTAGTTATGTTATAATTATAATTATCATTTCAACTAGATACTTGTTTGCATAAATCTTCCATCAATATGATGATAAAGGATGATTGCATGTTATGTGAGACCTCTGCATGTCATCTGATTATGGTAGACATTTGTGTGAATTTTTTTTTTTTTATGATTTGGTAAGCAGTTGAAGAGATTATGGAGGATAAACAAAAATTATGACACATGGATGGACAGACAGACAGCGATATAGGCAAATTCAATGCAATCAACATGTCATTCCAAAATAAATTTATGGGAGACATAGCCATGTACACCAACTTGTCATTGGAACAAATGCCTTTGAAAACTTTTCTATACAATACTAGATCAGATATTGAGCACTAATATGATTCTACTTTAGCTAAATAATGTCAACATGGTTATGATGGCCCCTGAGAATTTTTAAGGAGCATTTCCATGATATAATATTTAATATAATCTATAATATACAATGTAATATATATTATATCTTATGCAAACATTAACCTCTAAGTATGCGAAGCCTTACCAGGGTCCAGACTTTGGCTATAGGTCAAATTGTGGTAATTTTCCTCATGGTTCACCTGGTATTTAGACAAAATTAAGTCAAACTATGTGACAGCTTGCTTTGTATAATGCATCACAAAGTTGCATTAAGCCACCTTTCCCCAGAATGCTGCTTACAGTATCAATATCTATTCAGTACAAGTGCCTTTTTGTGAAGTTTTATAAGCAGTACAGATTCTGATGACATGATGAGTGTGACTGATCTTCAGATTTGGACAAAGTTCAAGAGATATTAATCAGCATCAAATTCTGTGTTTTCGACCTTTTAACTGCCGCTATGACCTCGACCTTACAGACAGGTATGCAAAACTTCTACTCTGCATGCCATCAAGTATCAAGACTGACATGCGTGGAATAGTTTTAAGACCAGGCAAAGGGTTCAAAAGATATGAGAGCAGACCTTTATCTCCTAGCAGAATTGACATTGATATGCAGATATGATGCAGGACAACAGTATGATGCTATGTAACAAGTATCTACACATCAGACCATACGGTCTTAAGAGAGATGCTTCTTTTAAAAAGGTTACTTATGTCACTTTCTGTAAAATATGTGTACCCATATGTTTCTTTCTGCAAAATATGTGTACCTGGGGCAGGACCAGCTTTGACCCAAAGGGCACACTTTGAACAACTTTGACTAGAGACCACATTATGATACTACTGTATTTATCATGCTGTAGGCTCCATGGTTTCAGACAAGAATAAAAAAATAAATTTCTGAAACAGATTCCTACATAACACAAAGTAAAACAGGTGACCCCTTTGCAAGCCCCTCTTTGACCCAGAAGCACATTTTGAACAACTTGGATTTAAATGAAATATTTTATAATGCTGAGACCAAATATCTGGCTCACGGCCCAATAGTTCAAGACAAGGAAAGTAAAAAAGAAAATGAAATTGTAACTGCAAAATAACTGACCCATGTACAGGACCTGTTTTGATGATGTTTACTTTATTTATACAAGACCATGTGATGCTACATAATATCAACACACCAGGCCTAATGGCTTCAGAGGAGGTTTTCATTACTTTTTTTAATTTTTTTGGAAATATGGTTACCCTGGGCATGGCAAACTTTTATAGCATATGACCAATTTTAATAACTTTAAGGACCATTCCTTGATGCAACATACAAAATTTCAGTGCTGTTGGCTGTGTGTTTCAAGATAGAGAAAAAAAAAAACCTCTGTGTACAACACAAAACCCTTGGAAAAGGGCCATCTTTGACCCAGGACTTAAACTTTATCTAAGAATCTTCTTTTGGTACTCACATAAATGTAAGACTTAAGGCCAAAAATCGTCATAGTTTCAGCCAAGAAGATTTAAATAAAACCTTTAGAACTCTGTATAGATCGACAGACCTTGGGAACAGCGCCATCTTTGACACTATGTACAGGACTTGAACAACTAAGATAATTATGGTAACCTTTTAGACTTTTTCTAATCCAAAGCACTTAAGACAACAAAATAAGTGTAGCTAAAATGGTGGAGATTGTCTTTGAAAGGGTAAAAAACATTGTTGGAAAAAAGAAAATGCTGGTCACCACATTTTCTCCTAGTTACTAGTAATGCCTTCCTTCCCCAACAATGTTTTCAAAAGAGCCTTTTTCCTCAAGATCACTAAATTCAGGATTGTGTGGTAAAGGGTAAAGACTCCAAGTCGCCATAGTTTCAGCCAAGATTTAAAATTAAAACATACAGAATGCCATGTTATACATTAAGCCCCTTTCTTCCATGGCATGACATTTTATTAGATATAAATAAATAATGATTGTCTAATGCTTATGATAATATAAATATAAAGTATCATAAAATTTTGTCTAGTAGTAAGAGTTATTGGAGCATAATGGAAATATACATCAAGCCCCCTTTTTGCATGACAGGGCATTAGATAAAAAAAAAATCCATAACAGCAAACTATGATAAAGATCTCATAAATCTTGTTTCATTAATTTTTGTCACTGGTTATAGAAGATATCTGTCAGGATGGATGGACGTTAATTGATTGATTGTATGGTATTAAATGCAGTTTTCATCATTATTTCAGTTATATAGCTGCTGCCAAGCACCTATCCATGCTTTCCTGGAGTTTCTTTTTACCAGTACTCTGCACAATATTTTTCCAAGCCACTGGCTGCTTTCCAACATAACCATTATTGAAACAATGATAAGCGGTGAATGAGGAATGAATCTGTCGCAATGACTATCATCAATCCTTGGAAAAAATTTGGCAGAGCTGGGGATCAAACCAGCAACCCATTATTCTTGATTCCCATATGCTACCGATTGTGCAAACAGGGCTCAGCGGATAGATGGACAGATAGACAATGCAAAAACTATTTAAAACTTACAGAACTACATGTATATGCACAATGACAGACATTTCGAACAGGGCCATCTTTGACCAAGGATGCAGGACTTGAACAACTTTTAGATGAATACTGATCTTTTGATGCTATACACTAGATATTCAGGCTTTGGCCTAACATCTCCATAGTTTCAGCAAAGAAGAATGAAAAAAAAAACAACCTTTTAGAACTACATGTACTACAATAGACCTCCAAAACAGGGCCATTTTTGACACTCGGTGCAGGACTTGAACAACTTAGATGAATAATTAATTTTTGATGCTACATACTTAATATTCAGAGCTTTTCCCCAAACATCTCCATAGTTTCAGCCAAAAGGTTTTTAAAAAAGACAAAAAATATATAAACCCAAGTACAACAATAGACTTTAAGAATGGGACCATCTTTGACCCCATCTGCAGGACTTGAACAACTTTGATGAATAAGTATCTTTTGATGCTAGATACTTAATATTCAGTCTTTGGCCTAACATTTCCACAGTTTCAGCCAAAAAGATTAAAAAATAATGATAGAACCCCCAATGTACATGTACAAAAACAGACCTTGGGAACAGGGCAATCTTTGACCCCATGTGCAGGACCTGAACAACTTTGAAAATAATTATCTTTTTATTTTATATACTAGATATTCAGACTCTTAGGTCTAATATCTCTCCATGGTTTCAGCGAAAAACTTTAAAAACAAAAGTGCCATCGTCACAATATACGCCGCAGCATTGCAAAACCCTGACAATATGCGATAGGTCACATGAGAAACATTCTGTGAAAATTTCATCCAAATCCGTCAAGAAATGTTGGAGGAGTTGCGTTCAAAAGAAATATACGTACGGATGGACGGACGGACAGATGGAGAAGATGACACCAATATACGTCCCCTCCAGCGGCGTATAAAAAAACCTCATAGAACCCAAAGTACAACAACAGACACTGGAAAAAACAGGGCAATCTTTGACCTCATTTGCAGAACTTGAACAACTTAGATTAATAATTATCTTTTTATTTTATATACCAGATATTCAGACTGTTAGGTCTATAATCTCAATAGTGTCAGCCAAATAGATTTTAAAAATTATAGAACCTCAAGTACAACAACAGACCATGAGAACAGGGCCATCTTTGACCCCATGTGCAGGACTTGAACAACTTCTATGAATAATTATGTTCTGATGCTAAAAACTTATTATTTAGACTCTTTGGCCTAACATCTTTATAGTTTTGGCCAAAACATTTTTTAAAAAACTTACAGAACAACAACAGACAACAGAACTTGGGAACAGGGCCATCTTTGACCCCATGTGTAGGACTTAAACATCTAAGGTAAAGAATGATTATATGTTGCTTCATACTTACCCAACATCTCCCAAGGTTCAGTCACAAAGATTTAAAAAAAAAAAAACCTATAGAACCCCATGTAAATGTACAACAGACCTTGGGAACAGCCCATCTTTGACCCTATGTGCAGGACTTCAACAACTAAGCTAAAGAATGCTCTTTTAATGCTATGTACTAAACATTTAAACTTTCGGCTTAAACTCTCCATAGAAGATTAAATAAAAAATTATAGAACTCAATGTACTACAATAGACCCTTGGAGCAGGGCCAATTTTGACCCCTATGGCAGAACTTGAAGAAACTTATTTTAAGATTCTAGGCTCAACAATTTCAGATGAGAAGAACAGAAAACAAATTTGTTTAGGAAATCTAGTCTAAGGGCATACCATCTTAGACCTCCCGGTTCCAGTCAAGAAGATTGAAAAACAAAAAAAAAAATTACAACACTATACAAATGTGACAATCAGGCGGAATTATTTCTCCAAAGAGCACAGTTTAAAACAACAGTAACTCTTAAACAAATGACAAAATTTTAGACTAGTCAAAATTGAAAGCATTATGCTGACAACACAAAGTGACTCAAAAAGTAAAATTTGTTTTAACTCTTTACCACATGACAAAATTTTAGACAAATCCAAATTGGAAGCATTTCCAGAGAATATAGTAAATGTGGCAAAAGTAATGAGATTTGTCTGAAAAGATAATAAAACATTGTGAGAAAAAGAGAAAATGCTGGTTACCAGCATTTTCTCCTTTTCCCACAATGTTTGCAAAAGCGTTCATTCTGAGGGTTGTTAAAAGTCGGGATTGTGTGGTAAAGGGTTAAGAAAGATAGCAGACATTGTGGGAAAAGGAGAAAATGCTATCCTTTTCCTACAACATTTTCAAAAGACTTCTTTCCAAGGGTTGTTATAAGTGTGGACTGTGTGGTGAAGGGTTCATGCTTCATACCAAGCATCTATGCTCTAGGTTCATAAGTTCTAGACGATGATTATTCTTTTGAAAAATCCTAAAAATACCCTCATACATATGTTACTTCAAACACAATATATTGGTTCCGGACAATATTCGATTAAAAAATCCTAAAAATACCCTCATTCATACGCTACTTCAAACACAGATACACTGGTTCTGGGCAATATCTTATTAAAAAATCCTAAAGATACCCTCATTCATGCTACTTCAAACAAAGATACATCAATATGGACAATATTCCATTAAAAAATCCTACAGATACCCTCATTCATATGCTATTTCATAGGTTCCGGACAATAATCTAATAAAAAATCCTAAAAATACCCTCATTCATACACTACTTCGAACACAGATACATAGGTTCCAGACAATATACTATTGAAAAATCCTAAAAATACCCTCATTCATACACTACTTCAGACACAGATATATTCGTTCTTGACAACATTTCTTTATATCCTAAAAAACTCTCATTCATGCTACTTTAAATACAGATACATCGGTTCTGGACAGTATTCTATTAAAAAATCCTAAAAATACCCCCATTCATGTTACTTCAAATACAAATACATTGGTTCTGGACAACATTCCATCAAAAAATCCTATAAAACCTCATTCATGTTACGTTAAATACAGATACATCAGTTACGGACAGTATTCTATTAAAAAAAAAATAAATAAAATAAAATACTCATTCATGTTACTTCAAA
The DNA here is from genome assembly GCA_946811185.2 of Hippopus hippopus. Taxonomy (NCBI): domain Eukaryota; kingdom Metazoa; phylum Mollusca; class Bivalvia; order Cardiida; family Cardiidae; genus Hippopus; species Hippopus hippopus. Next base: position 22,657,934 of record OX328103.1, read on the forward strand.
CACAGATACATTGGTTCCTGACAATATTCCATTTAAAAATCCTAAAAGTCCCTCATTCATGTCATTTTAAATACAGATAAATCGGTTCTGGACAGTGTTCTATTACACAGTCCTAAAATTCCCCCATTCATGCCCCACTTAAAATGCAAATACATCAGTTCCAGACACTGTTCTAAGAAAAAATCCTAACAGTACATTCATGTTACCATAAACACTGCTACATCGGTTCCAGACAGTATTCTAATAAGAAAATCCTAATAGTACCCTCATTTATATGCTACTTCGAACAGTGGTACATCCGTTACAGACGATATTCCATTGAAAAATCCGAAAATTACCCTCATTTATACGCCATCTAACACAGATACATCGGTTCTGGACAGTAATCTATTAACAAATCCTAAAGAATTCCTCACTCATACGCTATTTCAAACAGATACATAGGTTGCGAACAGTATTCCACTGAGAAAACAAAAATTACCCTCATTCATATGTTATTTCAAACACAGATACATCGGTTCTGGACAGTATTCTAATAAAATAACCCTAAAAATACGCTTATTCATACACTACTTCAAACAGTGATACATGGGTTTTGGACAATTTTCCATTGAAAAACCCTAAAAATACCCTATTTTATATGCTACTCCCAACACAGATAACATTGGTTCTGGACAGTATTTTAAAAACTCTAAAAATACCCTCATTCATATGTTACTTGCAGCACAGATACATTGGTTCTGGACAGTATTCAATTAAAAATTCCTAAAAATACCCCCATTCATATATTACTTCAAACACTGATACATCAGTTCCCGATAGTATTAAAAAAAAAATCCAAAAAATACACTCATTCATATGCTACTTCAAACAGTGACACATTGGTTCCGGAAAACATTCTATTGAAAATCTGAAAATTACCCTCCATTATGCGCTACTTCAAACACATATACACCTGTTCTGGACAGTATTCTATTAAAAAATCCTAAAAATACCCTCATTCATATGCTACTTCAAACAGTGATACATCGGTTCTGGACAGTATTCTATTAAAAAAATCCTAAAAATATCCTCATTCATACGTTACTTCCAACACAGATACATCGGTTCCAGACAGTATTCCACTAAAAAATCCTAAGAATTCCCTCATTCATGTTACTTCCAACACAGATACATCGGTTCTAGACAGTATTCCACTGAAAAGTCCTAAAAATACTCTCATTCATGTGTTACTTCAAACACTGATACATTGGTTCCAGACAGTATTCTAATAAAAATTAAAAAAAATACTCTCATTCATATGTTACTTCCAACACATACATCGGTTCAGACTATTCTTTAAATAATCCTAAAAATACTCTTCGTATATGCTACTTCTAATACAGATACATCGGTACCCGGCAGAATTCTTTTAAAAAATCCTAAAATTACCGTCATTCATATGTTACTTCCAACACAGATACTTCTGTTCTAAACAGTATTCTATTAAAAAAAATCCTAAAAATTCCCTCATTCATACGTTACTTCCAACACATGATACATCGGTTCCAGACAGTATTCCACTAAAAAATCCTGAAAATTCCTTTATTCATATGTTACTTCCAACACATACATCAGTTCTAGACAGCATTCCACTGAAAAATCCTACAAATACTCTCAACTATATGTTACTTCAAACACTGATACATCGGCTCCAGACAGTATTCTAATAAAACAAAAAAAAACAAAAAAAAACTAAAATACCCTTATTCATACCCTACTACAAACAGTGATACATTGGTTCCAGACAATATTCTATTGAAAAATCCTAAAAATACCCTCATTCATATGCTACTTCCAACACAGATACATTGGTTCTGGACAGTATATAATTAAAAAATCCTAAAAATACCCTCATTCATGCGCTATTTCCAACACAGATACACCGATTCTGGACAGTATTCCATTAAAAAATCCTGAAAACACCCTCATTCATATGTTACTTCAATCACTGATACATAGGTTTTGGACAGTATGTATTCTTATAAAACATTCTAAAAGTACCCCATTCATATGCTACTTCAAACACAGATACATCGGTTCCAGACAGTATTCCATTAAAAAATCCTAAAAATACCCTCATTCATTATGTTTCTTCAAACACTGATATTTCGTTTCTGGACAGTTTTCTTATAAAAAATCCTAAAAATACCCTCATTCATACACTACTTCAAACAGTGGTACATTCGTTGAGAACAATATTCTATTGAAAAATCAGAAAATTACTCTCAATAATATGCTACTTCAAACAGTGGTACATCGGTTCTGAAAAATATTCTGTTGAAAAATCAAAGAATTACCCTCAATAATAGGTTGCTTCAAACACATATACATGTTGCAATATACAGGTCAAATTCCTTATAAAAGGTGCAATATTGGTGTTATAATTCTTCAGGGAATTCCCTAAACAATCAGAAATTGTTCTGTTTTTGTAAAAAAAAGAATAGATCTGGTGTCCAACATTGTTTATATGTATTATTTTTCATATGACAGTCTGAAAGGAAAATACTATCAATGCCAAAATTAGGCAGGATTACACAAATGAATTGGCACCATAGACTTTTTCACACTTATTTGGTTACTTTTTTACCTTTGAAAGTTGATCAAGTTTATACTTTAATAAATAAATCTTTTTCATGGTTTGGCAAGATGATGAATTCACAGAATTATAATCTGCCATACAAGTTTAGTAATACTGTACTCAGCAAAATGGAAAGAACTTTTAGATAAAAATATTGAACAGCAGTTTCCTTGAATAATAATATTAGGATTACTTTATGTCCACCTAAATTGTGTGAGCTTAGAAATTTGATTGACTGTGCAGTAGGTTCAGATCAAGTTAGGAAAAAGGCAGGAAGGGTGGGGGGGAAGAATGGCAACAAAATGAAGAATAAACAGTGTCTTTTTTTTCTATTTCAGGTGAGTTCTAGAGCAAACCTGTAACTTTCATTTAACAGCAAAGTGGACATCAAACTGAAATATATATCCACTGAAGTTAACTAGTTAAGAGGATAAATATTGTGGAACCTTACTTTGCTATTGAGCCACCAGCCCTGTCATAACCCAAGAATCACCTTTAACCCCGCATTCCAGAACTCCACATCAAAAGCGAAAGAGGAGTCACACTTATATCAAAATAATCTGGGTATAATTTCTCAAAACATGTTTTGGAATCAAACAAAAGTTGATTCTAATCCCTGTAAGTTTCAAAGCAATGGAACAAAAAATGTCGACTTTGTTGAGTAAACAAGAAAAAGTCATCAAATGGCAGCTTTTCCTAAACTGACCATTGGACTTTTCTCCATTTTCAATCAGCTTCAACTCTGTGATGGTACAAATAATCAGTGCAAATTTCAAGAGAAATGGACAAAAGATGCATATTCAAGTATGTACACAAGAACTGCAAATTTTTAACTTTACATGGCTTTTCCCCATCAAATCATGAGTTTTTTCTTCCAATTCAATAGGATAAAAGCTGTTCATGATAAAAAGAAACTGCACAAAGTTTAGGAAAACTGGACCTAAAATGCAGATGTTCCTGTGTAAATAAGGAAAAAAAAAGGAACAGAAAGACAGATGGACAGATAGGCAGCCGACCAAAATCACAATATGGCATGGGCTCTTTAAACAGAAAGCCAGTAGAGCTATGACTATGAAACTCTTTGCAAAGGATGAGCCAGAAAAGGAATCCATGTAAAACAATTCAACCAGGGACAAGGAGTTCACATGAACCTTTAAGCCCTTGCTGTGACCTTAACCTTGTATGTAGTGGTATGTAAACCCTCAATCCTGCATGCTGTCTTATTAAGGCTGAAATTTAAGTGACATATAAGCAAAATTTAGTTTATCAACTCAGGGCTTTGGAGACAGGTGCCTTGACAGACAGACAACTCTACCAAAGAAGAGCTGGTGGAGAAGGGTGATGCTCCATATCGGTCTCCGCTGTTTCTGGGGACTCTTACCACCCATATGCCACAGAGGCGAAGGCAGCCACCTATTTCTAAGGCCCCGAGTGGCGGGGGCCCAGCATGGAAACAAACTTAGAAACTACAAAATTCAAGGGCCACGACTGAGAAAAAATGATCAAACCAAAACATTGTCAATGTCATCCTTCCCACAATTTTTTTTTTAAAATTCCAAAAAGCTCTGAAATGAAATTAGAAATTAAACTATGACAACAAAAACTTTTATGTTGTGCATTTTTGGTAATTTAACTGAAAATAATGGCTGATTATATGCAATGCTAATTCATGGTTACAACCAGTCAAACATAGCACTACCTACCTACATACTACTCCTCCAAACCCACCCATTCCCACCCCCACCCCACCCCTCCCCTCCCCAAACGCAGCCCCTTCTCTCCACAAACCTTCCCACCCCCAACCTTCCCCAAACCCACCTACCCCCTCCCCACCAAAACCCAACAACAACCAATACCCAACCCACAATCCAAAATACTTCCTGCCATTCCAAATCCAACACAACTTTAACCAACCCATCTACACTAAGAATACTCTCCCTTCCAATTCCCAAAAGTAGAATAGTGATAGCAATAAAATTACATTTTACATACACAGAGCAATATAGTAAAATGACATGTGGTTCCAGTATTCTTTAGATTTAATAAAGAAGGCTCAGGTACAGAAATCATAACTAGGGTTCTACAATTTCTAGAATGCCTTTGTTATAAACAAGTCCTAAATTCAGCATGAAGAAAAGCATAGAATAATGTAAAGCAATAATGAGAAAAACAAAGGAATCCATAACAATGACCTGTGGTTCCAGTAAACTGCCTTTAGCATCACTATCTGATTGATTTTGAAATAAGTGGGTATGACTAAGAAACAGGGACTAGGGCACTTCATTTATAGCATAATTCCTTTGCAATATGACTCAGTAAGACTATAGTGTCCAATAAACTATCCTAGACTATGAATGTTTGTTCTTTATGACCCTTTCTGTGAGGTTTTAAGCTTGGAACATTAAATCTGGCTAGAATAATGTGATTTCTCTTGGACATGGATGAAAAAGTTTTCAAATTGCCGTCCAAATGGTCATCAAGAGGAAATTGTGTTGTAAATGTGTAATGGTTTCTTGAAAGAGTTGTAAAGGTATTGACTAAATGAAAATATGTTTAATGATTTTTTTCTCATTTCGTAACATTTGACTCAAGGGCTATAAAGCAGTCCTTCCCAAAGCAGGATTACTTTTGACCAACGGCTATAATTTCAACAATCCTTGTAGAAAGGTTTACCAAATGTTACTGCATACCAAATATAACAAGTATGGTCTTCACACAGGACCATCCGACAAAGCATAAGACATTAAATCATTTCTTTTTTCATTTCTGAATTATGGACTTCAAACAAAACATCATGTTACACATAGATATTAGAAATTGAGCTTTCCTTCTTTAACAATCTACAAAAGTTTTTTACTTATATATTCCTGGAACAAAACTCCTGAACATCTGACATTGCATGACATGATGATTATTCTTCACATTTTGGTTTCAGATCTGAAACATGAGTGCTTGAGATTTGGAAGTGAAGGACTGAAATCTCCTGGACTATGGATGAGTACAAACTTTTGGTAACATTAAATTCATAATGTTCTCTAGTCACTTCACACACACAACACACACAAACTATCACTTCTAAACATACACACATTTCTTTTTTTTTGGGTAAATCCTTTTTTCACTTTTTTTCCCCCATAAAATATATCATTTTCTCTTTTTCCATTTTTTTTTTGTATTATTATTAATATTATTATTTCTTTTTTATTATTATTTCTTTTTTTTTTTTTTCTTCTTTTTTTTCTTATACTTAAAATATTTCAATCTTTTTGTACTTTTCTTTAAATTTTTTATACATTTTTTTGTTTTTGTTTTTTTTCAACTTTGCTGTTTTTTTTTTTTTTTTTTTAAAGCAAGCAGTATGATAAAATATATAAGAAGTCCATAATGGGATTGTACATTAAGTCTCCTTTTTCCATAACATGGCATTTCATTAAATGAAAACAAAGAAAATATACATCAAGCCCCCTTTTTCCATGACACGTCATTTTATATATATATATACACACACACACACACACACACACACACACACGAACTATCCAATGGCAGACATGCATGAAGTCTCATCAATTTTCGTCAAGAACTTTACAAGATATCGGTCTGGGCGGACAGATGGGCAAACAGACTATTACTGGTCCATAATGAAATTATACATTTAGCACCCTTTTTTCATGACATGGCATTTCATGAAATAAAAACAAATAACTACTGTCTGTGGCTTATGATAAACAACATAAAGATGAAGTTTCACAACATTTTGTCCTGTAGTTAAAGAGATATTGTCCATAATGAAAATAAATGTCAAGCCCCCTTTTTCCATGACATAACTATTAACTAGAGGCGCTTGAGCGCCTGTATCGCTCCACAGGCCTGATATTTCTATAATGGCGAAAGGAAGTTTTTAACAATTATCATTCAATCCTGCATTTTAGCTCACTGAAGAAACAATTTGGTAGACAACCACCATAGGAACTTACCTGCAAAACAACAATGAAATCCAATGAATAGTTTTAGAGAAGAAAATTTTCAAAGATTTTACTTTATACCATAAAAGGAAAATGAGTCTCCCATAAAAGCCATGTTTTTTGACAGATCTTTTTTTTTTTAAGGAATTCTGTAAACCTGTATCTAAGGAACATTCCTGCAAAATAATAATGCTATCCAAATAGCGGTTTTGGAGGAGGAGATTTTTAAAGGTTTTTTACTTTGGTTGCCATGGCAACCAGAATTCTTCATGGAACATAATTATTTGAAGGAATTTGAAAGAGGACCACCAAAGGAACATTCCTGTGAAATTTGGTAAAAATCCAGTCAATAGTTTCTGAGGAGAAGTTTTTTAAAGAAAAAGTTTACGGACGCACGGACGGACGGACGGACAGACGGATGGACGGACGGACGCACGACGGACACAACGCTATGACAATAGCTCGCTGGCCTTCGGCCAGTGGAGCTAATGAAAAAGGCTGAAATAATGTTATTGGCGGACTATCATAAGGAATACGTATGAAGTTTCATAAATGTTCATGTAGGATTCTGAGTTTAGGAGATATTGATCCCTAATGGAAATATACATGTATCCCCCTTTTTCTATGACACCATATTGAATATCAAAACAGCAAAAAAACTCGGCCGACATCATAAGGAACAAGTGTATGAATTTCCATTAGTTTTTGTCAAGCATTTTAGAAGATATCTGCCCGAAAAGACATACGACCAGACGGTCATTGGTCCATGATGAAATTAAACATTTAGCCCCCTTTTTTCATGACGTGGTATTTCATGAAATAAAAACAAATTATAATTGTCTGTGGCTTGTGATAAACAATATAAAAATGAAGTTTCATAACATTTTGTTATGGTAAAAGAGATATTGGTCCATATTGGAAATATACATCAAGCCCCCTAATTTTCCATGACATGGCATTACAAACAAGAGGACCATGATGGTCCTATATCACTCACCTGAGTACTAAGCAGTAAAGGTCTACAATGAAGATAAATACCAAATATTGAGGTTCAAGGCCAAATGATAATGAAACAAGAGCGGCAAATTGTCGCAAGATATGCCCGTCCCACCGCCAGTTGTCAAGGAGGTATAATAATCGCAAAGGGCAGGTAATGCAACAAACATGTTTACCAAGTCTCAAGTCAATTTGACTTGAGACCTCAAAGTTCCGTTCCAGACAAGCAAGAAATACTGTAAAAATGAAGATCAAAGTGGAATTACTCGAAATCCGAACTAGGTAGAGTTATTGTTCTTGCGCACTGTACTCGGTAATATTGCAACAAACATGCATACCAAGTTTGAAGTCGTTCTGACTTGAGATGACAAAGTTATATTCCTGACAAGCACTAAATGCTGTAAAAATGACGATCAAAGGGAAATAATTCAAAGACAGCATGAGGTAGGGTTACAATTCTTGTGCACTGCACTTCCAAATATTGCAACAAATAAGCATACCATATTTCAAGTCATTCCTACTTAAGATGACAAAGTTTTGCTCCAGACAAGCAAGAAATGCTATAAAAATGAAGGTCAAAGGGGGAATAACTCAAAATTTGTGCTAGGGAGAGTTATGGTTCTTGTGCACTGCACTTCGTAATTTTTCAACAATCATGCATACCAAATTTGAAGATGTTCAGGCTAGAGATGAGTTATATTCCTGACAAGCAGAAAATGCTGTAAAAATGACGATCAAAGGGAAATAACTCATAGACAGTATGAGGTGGAGTTATGGTTCTTTCACACTGCACTCCGTGTTATTGCAACAAACACAAATGCCAAGTTTCAAATCAATCGGACTGGAGATGACTAAGTTATGCTCCGGACAAAGAACTATTCTATAGAACTTTCTAATTCAAGGGCAAGTAACTCCAGTGATTCTGGTCCAATTAGACCCATAATTGAACTCATCTGAGATCTTATGGTCATAAGTATTTTGACCAAGTTTGATGCTGATTAGTTAATAATTGTAGATGCTAGAGTGTAAACAAAGTCAAATATAGCAATTTTTCTAATTCAAGGGCAAATAACTCCTGTTGTTCTGGTCCAATTACACCCATAATCAAACTCATCCGAGATCTTAGGGTCATATATATTTTGACCAAGTTTGGTGCTGATTGGTTGATATTTGTGTATGCTAGAGTGTAAACGAAGTCAAATATAGCAATTTTTCTAATTCAAGGGCAAATAACTCCCGTTGCTCTGGTCTGATTAGACTCATAATTGAATTCATCCAAGATCTTATGGTCATATATATTTTGACCAAGTTTAGTGCTAATTGGTTGATATTTGTAGATGCTAGAGTGTAAACAAAGTCAAATATAGCAATTTTTCTAATTCAAGGGCAAATAACTCCAGTTGTTCTGGTCCGATCAGACCCATAATCGAACTCATCCGAGATCTTATGATCAAATATATTTTGACCAACTTTGATGCTGATTGGTTAGAAATTGTAGATGCTAGAGTGTAAACAAAAAAATGTGAACGGATGGACGGACAGACAATGCTAAAACTATATCCCCCCACCTTTGGTGGGGGATAACAAAAGTATATATATATGTGGTGTTGCATGGTCAATCTGGATGAAACGTTTTTTCCTGTATTTCCTAATGGTAGTTGATAGATGTGACAAGTTCAATGTACAAACTCTGTATAGTTTTCAAGATAAGACTCAAAACATCAAAAATACATTTTGACCGTGTTACTTAAAATCACTCCCAGTCTGCCATTTTGCATGGAATCAAGAAAAGAAAAAAACTGTTTTGGTGGAATGGGTTATTGTACACGTGTATAAAGTTTCATGAAATTCTGTCCAATGGTATTGAAGATATTCTCCTGGACGGAGACACAAACGGACGGAAAGACGGACAGACAGACGGACAACGCTAAAACTATATCACCTTCGGCGGGGGATAACAAAGCCAAATAAACAAAATAGAAGTTTTTTTATCACTATATATGATCCATGTCAAACTAGAGCTATCACTAAACATGATCATACCCCCCACCAGCTCCTTGTCACAAAACAGGTCTTTGTCACAGAAAGCAGAATGTTTAGTACAAAAGTATGAGTTGAAAAAAGTTCAAGGGATGATAATTCCGCAACAAATCGCACCAGGGTCATGAAAATTGCACATGGACATTTTCATATATATAAGAACACTGTGTGTAAATTTTAGTTCAGTACCTGAAAAACTGTCAGAATATTTCACCGGACAAATTTGTGTCTACGGACAGACGGACAGACAGACAGCCATAGCGATTCCAGTATACCCACCTCCACTTCGTTAAGACAGGTACCCTGACAGACAGACAACTCTACCAAAGAAGAGATGGTAGAGAAGGGTGATGCTCCATATCGGTCTCCTCTGTTTCTGGGGACTCTTACCACCCATATGCCACAGAGGTGAAGGCAGCCACCTATTTCTAAGGCCCCGAGTGGCGGGGGCCCAGCATGGAAACAAACTTGGAAACTATAAAATTCAAGGGCCACGACTGAGAAAAAACGATCAAACCAAAACATTGTCAATGTCATACTTCCCACAAACTTTTTTTAAAATTCCACAATTCAGATAATTCTGCAACAGCAACAAATTGCACCAGGGTCATGAAAATTGCACATGCACAACTTCATATATATTAGAACACTGTGTGTAAATTTGAGTTCAGTACCTGAAAAACTGTTAGAGTATTTCGCCAGACAAATTCGTGTCTATGGACAGACGGACGGACGGACGGATGGACAGATGGACAGACAGCCATGGCGATTCCAATATACCCCCCTCCACTTCATTGTGGGGGGTATAATAAAGGTAATCTTTAGTCTAATCTTGGTCTAGAATGAAGCAACAGACAGCATGGATTTTAGATCAGACTGCACTTTTCAAAATAATAGAACTATGCACAATTTGAATGAACAACAATGATCAGGCTTAACTCTTTACCACACAATCCCGACTTTTAACGACCCTGAAGAAGAAAGCTTTTGAAAATATTGTGAGAAAAGGAGAAAATGCTGGTAACCAGCATTTTCTCCTTTTCCCACGAAGTTTTCTACCCTTCCCAAAACATGTTTCAATATTTGAGTCACATTTGTTTGTCATCTGCAAATGCTTTCAATATGGTACAGTCTAAGATTTTGTTGTGTGATAGAGTTAAAGCCCTGAATGTATAAAAAAGTGGATTTTTTCACTGACTGGGCAGAAAACATTGTTGGAAAATGGAGAAAATACTGGTTTCTCCTTTTTCCACTGTGTTTTCATAAACCCTCTGTCTCAGGGTTGTTAAAACAGGATTGAAAGGTAAAAAGATAAACCAAGGCCACATAAGGAGAATATTCCAAGTGGCATAATCTCTGATGTACAATATATTTTGTGAGGTATTCTTGTGAGAATAGCCTTGAAATTGCGTTATCTATCAGGGCCAAAATCACTATAAACCTTGGTGATTTGGCAGCAAGTTCAATCACCTCTAGGAACATACCCTGTGTTGGTAACCTGTTGATGACAGCATGACACTGGCATGTCACTATCACACAAGTGGGGTGTGATGGGACAATTCTGGCAATCTTCAGAACATCACTGACGACAAGCTGTTGGTATTCCATCCCAAAGCGGGGCGTAACCTCGAAAGTCTGTGGTCACAGCACACAATACAGCTTCTTTTCCAGGATAAAACCAGGGAAACATCAGGTGTATGAGAATGTTAAGCCATTTCTAGGGTGAAAACACCCACTGATTACCAGCTACACTTCACTGGGAGGTACCAAGCAAACACTGTGATGATTGTGAGAGTGGGGCTTTAACAATAGACTAGGGCTGATCTTACTTAAAGTAGATTCTGAATTTGTGTTATCTGACCTTTCTTGAATTGCATGAAAGAGACTAGTTACTAAAAATCATGAGCCAAGTACAACTTAAAGTTCATTTTGCAGATATGGTAGATCAAGTTCAGACAGCACAGAGCATGCAGTATCATCTGTGATGTGCAATGCCTGATGTTTTGTTTGGTATTCTGATGAAATCAACCTTGAAGTTACATGATCTATACCTGTTCTACTGATTTTAATGGTCCTTTTCTTATTGGTCAGGCACTTTCAAGGGTCAAGCTTATACCATTATCCCCCCCCCCCCCTTAGAAAATTCTAACTTGTACACTGCTAAAGAAATGAAGATCAAGCTTGTATATGTTATGCTTTAGAGAGACTTATACATAGAAATACTGTTCAACAAATGGAACAACAGGTCCAGGAGGGCCTAATGACTCTACCAGCAATTACTGACCAGTATATTGAAAGAAGCAGTTAAATTTATGCTAAATTTTCCTACAGTATGTATCATCAGCTTCAAGCCATATGGAAAAATTCTGATTCCTTTAAAGCAATATTTCAGGGAATTTCTGTCATTTTCTAACATCCATTAGTCACTAATGCTAAAATAAAAAAAACAGGTTTGCACTGGGCCTGAATACATGCCAGTCGGAGTAACAGAATAAAAACAGCCTAATACATATCTCGCAAGGGACAAATAGGGCAATGATCAAGGAAAATCCTCAAATCTTTAGAAATCAGTCCAAATTCAACAGGGCTTAATTAATCACTGTAATACACAATAACATCAAGCTTTAAAAAAAGTGCAACAAATAATTTGGACTTTGTTTTGTACACAAGAATCAGTCAACAAATACAGTATCTTTGAAAGACTGAGGGAAAATGGGAAAATGCTTGTAAACATTTTCACAACATTTTGTACCATTTTTAAAGACAATTTTCACTATTTGTTTTCTACAAATCCTTTCAATTTTGTTGTGTCTAAAATTATGTTGTTTGGTAAAGAGTTAATACAAATAATCTGTGCAAGTTGCAGAAATATCCCAAAAAACAAAAAAGAAAGGAAAAAAAAAAAAGGTACTCTGCACAATCTTCTTTCCAAGCCACTGGCTGCTTTCCCACATAATCATCATCGAAACAATAGTCAGCTATGAGAGAGGAATGAATCCTCAGAAAGAAATTTGCCGAGTCGGGTGTGGGGGGAAGGGGGGGGGGGTTCGTAAAGTCGTAAAAAATCTTAAAAGCATGTTGTAAACAAAAAAAAGGTAGAAAATTTTTTTATCAATTTCACAAAAGCTTTCCAAAACTTATTTGCTCTGTTTAGCATCAGGGAAATTCCAGTCAGAAAAAGTGCAGAGTTGATTACTCAATGGGAGACAGAATAGTGGAAGTCTTATGTCTTAAATGAAAAGACCAAGATTTTCAGTTTCTCAGCACAAAAGAGGAGATATACTGCCTCTAAAGTTGGATCAAAACAAACCAGAATGGTTATTGATCTTTCAGGGGCAGATTGTTGTAAAAAAAATCATCCTCTCAAGCTTTATTTTCTCTATCAGAGATATCAAAGCTCCTAGTAGCCAGTTTAAAAAGAAATTATTTGCAGGTTAGAATCCAAACAGTAAGTGCAATGGTAAGTAAAAATATGCAAGCCATATACTGATTTGGATCCAGGAAAAACTCTTCATGTAAGATGTATTTTGAATTTGGTAGGACGGAAAATTAGCTCCACAAGTATTAGGTTATAACAAGGGCCAATGTCAGCTACTCTAATACTGGTAAGAGTCTAGGTTCTATCCATACAGTTAAGGAAGAGTTTGAGTTACGCCATTTTAAGTCCTGGTTAGGACAATTTTAGGCAAGATTTGTCACACAAGCTCGTTACTTTTCAAGGTCCAGGAAAAAATTCCCCTGAAAAATATATTCAGTTATAACTCGCCTAGTACTGGTCTTTACACATTTTTTGCAGTCTAGTCTTGATCTCTGCGATATGTTAAATTTATTTAAATCGCCATCTTTGATTAGAAGGTGAAAAAAGTTCACTGATGTGGTCTGTAAAAATTTTCTGTCCTGTAGGTGATTTACTTGTTAATTATTTTCCATTTCTTCATTTTGAAGAAATACCTCAGATGTGTAAGATTGACTGTACACTTGAACACAGCTGCCCCTGAATAGACCGACAACTTTTCTAGCTTGCCTTGATCCGTCCTTGGTGACAGCATCCTCACCCCATCTGTGGACAGTTGCCAACCTGCCATTATCCTGGCCAACCTGCCATTATCCTGGACTTAAGCCAGTACTAGTCTAGCTTGTATAAAATATCTTGCTAACTATAACTGTACAAACCGTGACTTAATCTGATGGAAATCTTACCCTCCCAAAAATCTATGGATAGAGAAAGATAAGGGCTGTTGTAATGAATTCTCTACAATTATCTGCATTGAATAGAGACAAATAAATCATGCTGGGATTACTCTCCTACAATTATCTGCCCCTTAATAGGTCAACAAGCTTTCTGGAGTGCCTTGATCCTTCGTTGGTGACAGTCTATTTCAACTTTTCTGTTCATAATATGAAAATCCTTTGGATTTTAGAAGATAAACTCACTACTTTGACTTCAGTGGTGTTAAAAAGAAAATGAAATGTATTTTCATGTTTTTTCATGACACTGTCAAGTTTTTATAAACAAGAGGATGACAATGGTTCTATATTGCTCACCTGAATTAACCTGGAAAGGTAAGTTTCCTACTGACAAATTCCATTCTTTTATGGTCAAAAACAATGATCTTCTGCTTTACTTTTTTTTTTCTAAGATTTTGTGCATAATCTGCAGATCAAATTAGATCACATGGCTTGTATTTATCATTCTAGCTGATAGATTCTTTAGAAATTTTGATTCTTAACCAGTCTATGGAACTATTTGTAATACTTGTAACCACAGGGAGGTGGACCATCAGTGATCAAAGTGACCCAATTTGATAAGGGACCATCTTATGATAATACATACCAAATATCAAAACTCTATGCCTAGTGTTACAGACAAAAAGATTTTCAAAGTTTTCACAAAGAAATGTATACAAAATAATAGCTTGAAAATTTGCCTTAAAAAAAAATAGCTCAAAGGTCAACTTATGATAACCATTTTAACACTGTTAAATCCTGATACTGGTTATATAGGCAAAGTTTGACAATAAAACCAGGGCCCAATAGTTTGCTGAGTTGAGCCTGAAATGTTGAGTCACCTCATGATTGAGAATGTCACTCAAGTCTGTAAATCTTAGTAAAATGTGTCTCAAATAATAACTCAAGTTAGTTGATTTGAGTACAAAAAGAGACCTAAGTTTTTGCATGAAAATGGGCCCCGTTTCACGCAAAAACTTAAGTCTCTTATTTTGCTCAAGTCTGTTGAAAGACCCCATTTCCAGCTTATGTTAAAATCTGTTACTTGAGAGTTGAGACCCATTTTACTCATATTAACAGACTTTAGAAACATTCTCAAATCCTAAGTTGACACAACATTTCTCACTCATTTCAGCAAAATAATGGAATCAAGTCTGTTAAAATGACTTTAGTCAATTATTTTGACAAGCTGAAACATTGAGTCAACTTGGGGTTGGAGAATGTTTCTAAAGCCTGCAAATGTTAAAGAAATTTGACTGAAATGACCAAGTCAACTTAAGTCTGAGTCTGTTAGTGGACCAGAGCAAAATAAGAGTTAAGGTTTTTTGTGAAACTGGGCCCAGGGCTTTGCTATTTCAGCACCAGAATCATCTTGGTTCTTGTCCTGAATAAGAATAACTCTTTATAGTTCATCTCTGAGTTTAAACACTACTTTCATTTGGCTCAGTTGTTTCTAAAGATAGGCAATTTATGTAACTAAGGGTGGACAAATGCATGGACTACAAGCAATCACAATCGACTATAGAGAAAAGTTTCCATTGGCTGTCTCTGCCATTACAAAAGGAAACTCTTCTAGGTGAGCAATTTTTCCATTTGCCTACATGTATTTTTATTTATAATCTTGTCTTCATTTTAGGTAAAATAGATACAAACTTATTTTGCATTTCTCTGGCAGCATAAAAATTAGAGTAGTGAAAAAAGATATGTGGGGATAATGGTATAAGCTTGACCTCCTTACTCTTAATCCTGTACTGAATAAAGCTTTGAAAAAATTGTGAGAAAAGAAAATGCTGGTTACCATTGCAAAGAAAAATCCATCAAAATTTCAATTTGTCTGTAAACGAGTCTAGTCTTTTTGTCATTTGGTTAAGAGTTAACCCTTTACAGAATAATTTGTGATTTTAAAATCCTAAGTAAGGAAGTTGAGGAAACTAGAGGCCCTTGAGGGTCTGAATTGCTCTACTGGCTGTAAGTTTGCTTACTAGTATTTTCTAGCAAACTATCATTGATGTTTAAAGGAAAAAGACAAAAACACTGACAAAACATGATGTGGAGGGGGGGTGGGGGTCTGTAATTGGGCTTGAATCCACTAATACAGCATAATAAGTAGGCATGAAGAATTGAACAATTAGTGAAATAATCAAAGTAGAATTTGTTGAAACCACTTGTTTGGAAATCTGACAAAGATTTAGTACTTGTTAGATTGCTGCTCATTATGACAAAAGTTTTGGATTTCATGCAGTTTACATGAACCAACAATGTGGACTTTGTTGAATAAACAAGACTTAGTCAACAAATGGCTTCTTTTCCTTAAATGATGCTGGATTTTCTTCATTTTCAAAAGCGTAAAATCCCTTGATGATTATACAAGTGATCTGTGCAAGTTTTAAAACAATTGGATCAAAATTGCCTACTCAATCAAGTAAACAAGAAATGCAACTCAAAATGTCTACTTTTCCTAACAGGGTTAAAGCTATTGATGATAAAAATAACCTTTGCAAGTTTCAAGAAAATCTGACAACAAATGTCCTAAATTGTGTAGGCAAGAAAGACAAATGTTTAACTTTAAATGGCTACTTTTCCCTTCCTAACTGTCACTTTTTTTCAAAATCGATAGAGTTAAAGCTATTGATATTACAATTGATCTGTGCAAGGTTTACAAAAAGCTGACCACAAAGGCAGACTTTATTGTGAAAACAAGAAATGCAAATGTTCTACTTCAAATGGCTAATTTATCCTTTTTAATCGTCAGGTTATTTTCAAAATCAATGGGGTTCAAGCTAATGATGATATAAAGAAACAGTGCACGTTTCACAAAAATCCAACTGCACAATGTGGACCTCATCGCATCAACAAGAACTGTAAATTTTCAACTTTTTATGGCTACTTTTCCCTTACTAATTGGGACATTTGTTTCAAAATCAATAGGGTTTAGGCTATTGATGATATCAAGAAACTGTATAAATTTTATGAAAATCTGACAAAAAATTTGGACTTCAATGATTAAACAAGAAAAAGACTAACAAACAAATGGACAGACTGACTAGGAAAACCACACCATGACATAAGCTCTGCTGGCCTTTGGCCAATAGAGCTAAAAATTGAGAGTAGACAGCATTTTATTTGTTTATGTATTGTTTTCTTCCTTTTGAAAGACAAATCTTATCAATGGAATCACAAGGAATTTTTGATTTGCAAATACTTTCACTTTCATGATCGAAATGTTTGGAAAGAGATAAAGTGCCTGCCAAATATGAAAAGGATATCTTAAATCAATAGACAAGACACAGATATTGCGACTTCAAGGTTTCTTTTACCATCATACTTCACAAACTGTAAGACAGTGTATATCAAAAATGTGACTGCATGTTCTGTACAGTCTGATCTTAATCTACACTCTGCAATAGGAACTAAAAGTTGTACTTGACTCTAAAAAATTCAAAATCTACTTTACTTAGAGTCATCCCAAAGTCTCTAATTAAATCCCATTCTCACACTCACAGTCATGATAATGGTCTGAATTCCTCATGGTGAAGAGTAGCACATATACCAGGGGCATTTTCCCCGAAAAAATGGGGTAACACTCTCATAGACCCAACGTTACCTGGTTTTGTCCCGGTTCAAGAAGCTGGATTGCATGTTCTGACCAAAGGCTACCGAGGTTCAGCCCTAGTTTGTGACAGACTACCGCAGGTTTGCCGCCAGCGATGTTCCAAAGATTGACAGAATCGTCCCATCTCACCACATTGGTGTGTGGGTGCCACACCGTTGACTTGCTGGCATTCACAGGTGATCAAAACAGACTGTGCCCCTAGAGATGATTCAATTTAGTTCCAAATTACCAAGGTGTATCTCTGTTTTGGCCCCAACAGAAGGCTGCTTTCACTGGAGAAGGGTTTAAGTGCCTGCCATATAAATAGAATAACAATTTGAGGAAGAAAAGCACGGTAGTCATACATCGCTCACCTAAGTTAATAAGAGCTAAAACTGCATGACAAAATGTAAGACTCATACTAGCTCAGAGTTTGAATCTTGATTGTTCTATCTTCATTAGGTAATAGCGAAATGTGCTGTAAATGAATAGTACTGTTATAATCTAACTGCTAAAACCTATTGCCAACTGAACTTCCACAAACATAGCTCAAAGAGTGTTGAAGAAACTGCAGGTTTCACTCTTTCTGTTTATAGTAACAGTGTACATAACAATGTTTTACATCGATGACGGAGTGCACATCATCTGCATATAAAGATCTATATTACAGTGAAGTTTCACAGCCATAACTGATAGAATGTTAAAAACTACAGGACCAAAGGAAGAATTTTGAAGTTCTTCCAATAGAACACTATGTAAAACATGAGACCCCTGGGACTGGACAACCTTTAACATCTTTGGGTACAATTTGAACAACTTTGAGAATGGATCAACCTATGTAGTAGACACATATTGCTGAAAGAAACTTTGGACCTCTATCACAAATATGAACCGAAGTCATCATACAGTTTTGAAGATGTGGGTTCTTCAAAAAATTTAAAGTAAATTGTTAATGACCAATACGAAATTCAAAAGTCAGTTCAAAATGATTAGCAACTGAAGGTACAAAACTACCAAAAAATATACAATGTTAACAGTGGGTATGACAAAAATATACATAAAGCTTAACCTAACAATCCAGTTATAACAAACCTACGGAATGATTGCAAAGAAAACTTCAACATAAAATTTCAAAATTGGTGACCTTGACCTTAAGATTGTGAGTATGGGCATGGCTAGGGAATGGCTCAATTAAACTTTGGACCTGTATCTGTTATCAAGCCATATTTGAACCTAATCCATCATTCAGTTTGGAAAATATGAGCTCTTAAAAAACTTACAGAAAGTCTAACTTTGATGTACAGTATTAAAGTCTACAACCTGGACTTTAAGATCATGGGCATTGCACTGCTGACAGAAACTTTGGACCTACCAGTATATCTATCATCGTAACAAATGTGAACCAATCCATATGGTTTGTTTGAACAGACATACAGTTGTTGGACAATAAGCAATCACCATGGCTCACATGAAGCACTTCATGCTCAGGTGAGTTTATCGGTAGTAAAGGTATAATTAGAGCAATTTCAAGGCTGCTCTCACAAATTACCTCACAAAATATCAAAGTGTACATCAAAGTAGGGACAGCATCCCTGTGCAGCCTGATCTTGATCTACGAGGGCTGTCCCATTAAATCATAGACAATGGGAGTGACAATAAAACTGAAGGGTACAGTTTAACGAGATTCATCATTTTATTAAACTAAGATTACTATTTGCTGAAAACATCATTAAGATATAAAGTATAGTCATTAATTTACAATTTTGAAATATATCACAAATTGCCAACCAGTGCACATTGTGATGTTAACAACTGTATGTAACAGTAAGCTTATGCTCTTTAGAAATAGCACATCACTGCTCTAAAATATAGCACATCACTGCTCTAAAATATACATACTTGTAAAATTATTGCAATCGGACATTAAGAAATCTTTTTATATCAAGTGTCTACGATTCAATGGGACAACCCTTGTACACTGTCTGCAACATGGGAATATAGCTTCTTAAGGAGTAACAACAGATGGTTTTTATGGAGTAACAAATATACTTCTCAAACCTTGCTGACGACCACTTATTCTCATCAAATTATGAATATCAAGTCCTATCAAAATTTTACAATTCTAGCACTGAAACATACACATTAGCATTGGTGGTAGCCTGTAATTGTTTTTGTCTGTATAGCGTACATGCATGGGAATCACACAATCACAACAACTCCTAAAAGTCATGTTTTCTCTTTGTACATGCAAACACTGTAATCTCACATATGTTATTTCACATAGTCCCACTGACAGATAACATACACCTTTGTCATACATAGGCAATTATGGTTAACAAAGGTTTTCTTTGGTGAGTGTGAACATTAAGAACTCACATATACAATTTCACATAGGCTGGGTGACAGATAACATATTCCTGTGTCTTACACAGGCAAGTATGGATAACCAAGGTTTGAGGAGATATCTTTTGCCAGATATCATGAACAGACAGGCCCAAACCCTACAAGTCAGGTAGAGTTGTCCTTTATCATATCTCAGTCTTACAAATGTGGTAGCAATCCGAAGTTTACGATATGTGATATCAATATGTAAAAATTTTACAGTTGTCTTAATGATCACAAAAACATGTACATACATAACCTGAAATTCCACATTGATCGATAACTAAGAGATGACAACCTCAAATTCAACTTTGATTTTCTAATCCTGTTTTAACCACTCAAAATTCAGTTTGAAATGAGTAATTAAAGGTACAAAACTACCAAAATGGGTACAGAATTAACAGTGGGGAGAACATGACAGGAATGATAATTACCCCTTTACCTAAAAATCCTGAGTTGTAACAAACCTATGGAAGAAGACTAGAAAAAATTGTGAAAAAAAAAAAGATAAAATGCTCATAGCCAGCATTTTCTCCTTTTATAGTGTTACATTGTTTTCTATCCTTCCATCATCTGAGTACCATTTATCTATGTCCTCTGCAAATGCTTTCAATTTTGGTCAAGTCTATATTGTTACTGTTTAGTAAAGAGTTAAATTGACTAAATGTGTAAGAAATTAGCAGAATGAAGTCCAATCAGAAAAAAAAAAAATGACCAAAATGGAACAACCTATCTATGCAATAACCTTGAAACCTTACCAGGGTGTCCACAATTGGATTAAAGCAAATTTCCCTGACTTTTCCTTGACTAAAACCAAATTTCCTTTTTTATCTATTTTGCAATGACATCTGTTGGCCTCCTCCTTCCCCACTGCCAACCCTTTCAGCCTTTTACTTTACAACAAGTGTATTGCTCTTTATAAATGTATTTTTCATTCTGTTTTTTTTTAAGTTTGTTTTTCTTTGACTTTAGTGTCTATTTTTCTTTCTATACATGTACATGTATTTTCAAAAGTTATTTATACTGTTGGATGAGTGCTTAAAATCAAATACATGTCATAATTCAGGGAAATATAATGGTCTCCTCCTCCTCTACAGCCAAACCCTTACCACCTTTTTTCACTACCAATTGACCTTTCTGTAAATGCGAGTTTGGCATGCACACCTTAGTAACGCGGTATTTCGGTTGTCAAGCCTGACAAACAAACCAGAAAATGGCGTCGAATACTAAGAGAAAGAGTGTTTATTTCAGTTTTATTCTAGCTGATATTTCGCTGTAGGTTAAATATCCCAACTTTTTTCCCCAACATTCTTATAAATTCCAACTTAATCGACAACTTAAACAGAAAAAATACTTAAAATAATGTCCTATTTATGAGAAATCAAGAAGTAAAAATAATGCAAATATGTTCTTAATTCTATGATCGGTCACAGCATTTCAAATAAAAATACATTGTGTGTAACTTCTGTTGGCAAAATGTATAATTACTTAAGGGGCAAAAGTTTTTAAGACATTTTGTCAGTATATAACATAATTTGACTGTAAACAATATAGGAAAAGGATTTACAATTTAACCCTTTACCACACAGTCAGTCCTTCATCAACCTTAGAGGAGACTTTGAAAACATTTCTCTCTTTTCTCGGCTGTTTTCTACCCTTTCAAAGACAAATGTCATCATTGGAACAAATGTTAAACGTGAAGAATATGCTGAGTGTGTAGATATAGATCAGACTGCGAATAGTATGTAGCCTAGTCTTGGATTAAAACGATCTGCTACTTACATTATTAAGCATACTAACAGTGGATTAAAGGTCTTACTTCTATTCTGTTCTGTTTCAGAACTTCAGTTTAAAAGGCAACTTATCTTAAATCAAATCATCTTTTGATTTAACCATATTTAAGTGGATTAGCACATCTGCCATTTCAAAGGGTATGTCGGTAAACTGTTAATTTGATAGGATGTGTCTTTGATTGCAAACCAAAATTGCCGCTCTAATCCGCTTGACAACCCGTTGTCTCAGTCAGTATATCATTGAAGTTCAAAACAAACTGCCGTCAATGATATTGAAAGTTTGTTAATTGACAGCACACTTAACACATTTTAAAATCATCAAACATTCAGTTTCCCTTACCCAAAATTGAAATTTTTCTGTTGATTCAGACAATCTATGCATATTTGAATTGCGTCTAATTCAGTGTATTTTGTTATCGAATATGATGTTGAGACGTCTTCACTAGCCCCACAAAAACAATAAGCATCTTAAATTCCATTATTCTTTGGTAAAACTGAGTTATGTTTAGGTATTTATGTGTTTCATTCTTTCTCAATAAGGTTCAAAACTTTGCTGACACATGTAAATCTATTGCACTGTCCTTCACTCCCGAAATTCGGACTTCTTGTACTTCTTTAACATTGTGTAAATTAGTTAAAGCATCTCAAAGTTAATGAGGAAGTAGGCTTATCTTATCACTACGAATCAATGTATTCTGGTTACCAGTATTTTCTCCTTTTCCCATAATGTTTTCAAAAGCCCTCCTCCTGAGGATCTGCATTAAGGGTTAAGCACAATAAAATTTGAAAATAGTTATCCAACAGACCTTTTTGGCGATTGAAACAGCAATTTTCTTAGATGGGTTTATCTATGCCTATTTTTGCAAGTACTTTCTAAAATGACGTTTATACATACTTTTGTGCATACATTACAATTCTTATTGATCCATGATGGATGAAGCTGTTCACGAGGTCTTCCACATAGTTTTATCCACCGAATATATTTTCGAGATGCGTTTTCGGCTTTGGAAATGGGACGAATTTAACTCCCCCTGTATTCTATCTGGATAACCTTTATCAGTGTCACACAATTTGTAACTACACCTTTTCACCATTTCACAGATTTTTATTGACCGATAACAGAAATTGCTGTTTTGATAGTTAAATAGCTACGATCAAATTATCATACGTCTATAACATACTGTGTCTAACTTTATTGTTTACATGATGCCCAATGCTGCGTTTTGATTGGCTGATAAGCCCTGCGAAGACCTGTTGATCAAAATCGGCATAAAGGTCAATTGTCATAGTATTACTATTTGTATTTTAAATTTTGTTGTTCTATTTTCTTATCATTATTCAGGGAGATACAATTGCCTCTTCCTCCCCTACAGCCAAACTCTTATCACCTTTTTTCACTACCAGTTGTCAATGTATTACTCTTTGTATTTAAAATTTTGTGTGTTTTTCTTGTCATAATTTAGGAAAATATTATGGCCTCCTCCTCCCCTACAGCCAAACCCTTACCACCTTTTTTTCCTACCAAATGTCATTGTATTACTATTTGTATTTTAAATTTTGTTGTTTAATTGTTTTTCTTGTCATAATTCAGGGAGATATTATGGCCTCATCCTCCTCCCTGCAGCCAAACTCTTACCACCTTTATTCACTACCAACTGTCATTGTATTACTATTTGTACTCTAAATTTTGTTGTTTGCTTTTCTTGTCATAATTAAGGGAAATATTATGGCCTCCTCCTCCCCTACAGCCAAACCCTTACCACCTTTTTTTCCTACCAAATGTCATTGTATTACTATTTGTATTTTAAATTTTGTTGTTTAATTGTTTTTCTTGTCATAATTCAGGGAGATATTATGGCCTCTTCCTCCTCCCTGCAGCCAAACTCTTACCACCTTTATTCACTACCAACTGTCATTGTATTACTATTTGTACTCTAAATTTTGTTGTTTGCTTTTCTTGTCATAATTAAGGGAAATATTATGGCCTCCTCCTCCCCTACAGCCAAACCCTTACCACCTTTTTTTCCTACCAAATGTCATTGTATTACTATTTGTATTTTAAATTTTGTTGTTTAATTGTTTTTCTTGTCATAATTCAGGGAGATATTATGGCCTCTTCCTCCTCCCTGCAGCCAAACTCTTACCACCTTTATTCACTACCAACTGTCATTGTGTTACTATTTGTACTACAAATTTTGTTGTTTGCTTTTCTTGTCATAATTCAGGGAGATACAACTGCCTCTTTCTTCCCTACAGGCAAACCTTTACCACCTTTTTTCAATACCAATTGTCATTGTATTACTCTTTGTATCTTAAATTTTGTTGTTGGTTTTTCTTGTAAATCATGGAGATATTACAGCCTCTGTCTGCCCCTACAGCCAAACCTTTACCACCTTTTTTCACTACCAATTCTCATTGTATTACTCTCTGTATCTTAAATTTTGTTGTTGGTTTTTCTTGTAAACCAGGGAGATATTATAGCCTCCATCTTCCCCTACAGCCAAACCTTTACCACATTTTTTCACTACCAATTCTCATTGTATTACTCTTTGTATCTTAAATTTTGTTGTTGGTTTTTCTTGTAAATCAGAGAGATATTATAGCCTTCGTCTGCCCCTACAGCCAAAGCCTTACCACCTTTTTTACTATCAATTGTCATTGTATTACCCTTTGTATCTTAAATATTGTTTTTTATTTGTTTTTCTTGTCATGATTCAGGTAGATACAATGGCCTCCTCCTCCTCCCCTACAGCCAAACCCAACCACATTTTTTTCATTTCCGATTGTCTTTGTATTACTAATTGTATTTAAAGTTTGTTGTTCAATTGTTGTTCTTGTCATAATTCAGGGAGATACAATGGCCTCCACCTCCCCTACAGCCAAACCCATAATATCTTGCATTTAATTGTTCAACATATGACCTTTAGTAGTGAGAATCAATTTTTTTTTCAAAATTTATGGATAAAACCTAGACCATAACCAGTATTAGGGTAGCTGACAGTGGCCCTTGTTTTAACCTTACACTTGCCTTTATGATTGCAAGTTACATAATTACAAGTACTAATTGTTCTTTCCCTTTCTCCATGGTTGCAACTTCCACTATTTAGAGTAAAATACATGCTGTATCAAGAATTTTTCCTTGACCCAAACCAGCAAGTAGCACCTAATAAAAATCTTAATTGTAGTTGTTCTAACCATGAACAACTGGTATACTCATGGGAATCTAACCTTTACAAAGATTAATGAATAAAATATTGACCCTTACAAGTATTAGGGTAGCTGAAATTGGCCTTTATTATAATCCAGTACTTATCACCATGGTTCTGATTTTGACCAATTTATGTAAAACACATGCTCTTTGAAGAATTTTTTCTTGGCCAAAACCAGTAAGTATCACATAAAATATCATGCTTGTAATTGTTCTAGACATGACCTATACTAGTGAGAATCTAACCTTTTCAAAATTTACGGATAAAACCTAGACCATAACCAGTATTATGGTAGCTGACATTGGCCCTCATTATAACCTTACACTTGCCTCTATAATTGCAAGTTACACAACTGCAAGTACTAATTGTTCTTTCCATGACTTACCATTATACTAGTGGAATTGAACTCTTCCGAAATTTAACAGAAAAAAACAGACCCTAACCAGTATAAGGGTAGCTGACACTGCCCTTTATTATAACCTAATACTTGTAAAGCACATGCCCTATGATGAATTTTTCCTTGACCCAAACCAGTAAGTAGCACATATAAAGTATATTGCCTGTAATTGTTCTATCCATGATCAACCATTATACTGGTGGAAATGAACTGTTCCAAAAGTTAATGGACTAAAACATAGACCCTTACCAGTATTAAGGTAGCTGACATTGGCCAGTAACCTAATACTTGTCTCCATGGTTGCAAGTTCTACCATTTAATGTAAAGCACATGCTGTATAATGAATGTTTTCCGTTTTCAAACCAGTGAGTAGCTCATATAAAACATCTTGCTTGTAATTGTTCTAGCCATGACCTATACTAGCGAGAATTGATCTCTTCCCAAATTTAGTGGATAAAAGCGTAGACCATAATCAGTATTAGGATAGTTGATATAGGCCCTGTTTGTAACCTAATTTTTTCTTCCATGGTTGCAAGTTCCACCAATAAGTGTAATAAATGTAAAACACAATGCTCTATGAAGAAATTTCATGGACCAAAAAAAGGTAACCAGGTCATATAAATATCTTTCCTTTACCTTTCTAACCAAGACCTATACTAGTGAGAATTTAACTTTTTTGAAAATTTATAGATAAAAAACCTTGACCCAGACTAGTACTTGGGTAGCTTACTTAGGCCCTTGTCATAACCAAATACATGTCTCCAACTCTCTATGGTTGAAAGTTTTACCATTTAATGTAAAGAACATGCTCCATGAGGAAATTTTCCTGAACCCAACCAGTCAGAGGCTCATATAAAATATCTTAACTGAAATTGTTCTTACCATGACTTATCCTAGTGGGAATAGAACTCTTCCCAAAATATATGGATAAAACATTAACTCTAGCAAGTATTAGGGTAGCTCATATCTGCTCTCTTAATATCCTTACACTTATTTCAATTGGTTGCAAATTCTACCTTTTAATGTAAGGCACATGTACTATGAAGGATTGTTCAAGGTTTGAAACCAGCAAGTAGTTCATATAAAACATCTTGCTTGTAAGTGTTATTGTTCTAGCCATGACCTATACCAGTGAGAATTGAATCTTCCAGAAATTTCTGGATAAAATTGAACCCTTTTCAATATATGGGTAGCTGACATTGGCCCTTGTTATACTTATATTTGTCTCCATGATTGCAATCTCTACCATTTAATGTGAAACTTATGCTTTATGAAGATTTCCTACATCCAAACCAGTGAGCAGCTAATATAAAACCTTGGCTTTAATTGTTGTAACCATGACCTTTGACAGTGAGAATCCAGCCTTTTCCAATATTTATGGATAAAACCTTTACCATAACCAGTATTAGAGTAGCTGACATTGGCCCTTGTTCAGAACCTAATACTTGTCCTTATGGTTGCAAGTTCTACCATTTAATGTAAAGCACATGTTCTTTATGAAGAAATTTTCCAAGACCCAAACCAGTAGTAGCACATAAAACATCTTGCTTTTTATTGTTCTAACCATGAAAGGCAGATGTACTAGTGGTAATCTAACCTTTTCAAAGATTATTGATAGAATGTGGACCCTAACCAGTATAAAGGTAGCTGACATTGGCCCTTATAATAACCTATCTTCATAGTTGCAAGTTCTACCAACCCATGAAAAACTTGTGCTATAGGAAGAAATTTTCCTAGATCCAATCCAGTAAGTAGCACATATTAAACATATTGCCTGTAATTGTTCTTTCCATGACCTTCCATTATACAAGTGGGGAATAAAACTCTTCCAAAAGTTAATGGATAAAACTATGGCCCTAAACAGTATAAAGGTAGCTGACATCTGCCCTTATTATAGCCATATACTTGTCTCCATGGTTGCAAGTTCTACCATTTAATGGAAAACAAATACTCTACGGAGAGATTTTCTTGGACCCAAAACAATAAGTAGCACAAATGAAAAATCTTGCCTGTACTTTTTCTAAACATGATTGGTACTATTGGGAATACAACTTTTCCCACAATTTATGGATAAGCCTTGACCATTTCCAGTAATAGGGTAACTGACATTGGCCCTCATTATATCTTTATACTTGTCTCCATGGTTGTTTTCTACCAATAATTATGCAGCACATGCTCTTAAAATTGTAGCTGAACCATATCAATAACCTTCCATTACACCAGTGGGAATAAAAACTCTTTCCAAAGTTAATGGATAAAACAAAGACCCTAAACAGTATAGGTGTAGCTGACATTGGCCTTTATTATAACCTAATACTTGTTTCCATGGCTGCTAGCACTACCATTTTATGTTACATACTCTTTGAAGAAATTTTCCTGGACCCAAACCAGTAAGTAGCACATATAAAATATCTTGCCTGACGTCATTTTTCTAACCATGATCTGTACTGGTGGGAATCTAACTGTTCCCACAATTTCTGAATAAAACCTAGACTGTTTCCAGTAATAGGGTAGCTGACACTGGCCCTCATTATATCTTTATACTTGTTTCTTTAGTTGCATTCTACCAGTAATTGTACAGCACATGCTCTAATAAAGAATTATTCCTTGACCCAAACAATGAGAAGGACATATTTTATCTTGCCTGTGATTGTTCCAACCATGACCAGTACTAATGGTAGTCTGTTCTTCCCAAAATTTAATGAGAAACCCTAGGCCCTATTCAATTTTAGGATAGCTGACCTTGGCCATAGAGACTGTTATACTTATCAGTTAAACTGAGAGTCATACTAAATTTAATACAATCCAAGGTAGCATATATAATTCAACAAGGGACATAACTCTACCAGTGTTCACTGAAAAAGGACACGCTGTCACTAAGCACAGCTCTATGTCTTATTGATGACTCCCAAATATTGTATGAAAATGAAGAAAAGTGCTTACAAAATTAATAAAAAAGCATTTAAATATGCCCATAACACTGCATTTATTTACTAAAAAGGGACATGCTGACACTAAGGACAACTGACTCCTTTACATTTTCATCAACATTAAGCAAAGTCGTGAGGAAAAAAAGAGCTAAAAAATCAAATGTAGCATAGAAAGGGCCATAACTCTGCAAATATTCATTACAAAGGGATATGCTGACACTATGCACAATCAGTTATCGACTGTAAATTCCTGTAAAATTTCACTGAAAATGGGCAAGGGATTTAAGAAGAGAGGAGCAGCAAATCAAATGTAACATTTAATATATGAAGGACTACATACTGCAAAACTCATGGCATAGGGATAGGATGACTCTATGCACAACTACATATTGATTATGTGAAATAGCATCAAAAGTGTGATGAAATAATATTATATCTCATAAAAAAAGACAAAGCTACTGATCGCAAAGTAACTAAGGGTTTGAATATTGGCTTTGTTGGTATCAATAAATATCTTTGAGTGTGTGCAGTTATGGATATTTTAATTGTTTAAAGGGGCAGTAGTATATGATTGTAAATGAGTGTGTTCAGTGATACTTTAATCGTTAACAGGGGCAATAGTATATAAATATCAGTAAGTGTGTTCATTTATGGATATTTTAATTGTTGAAAGGAGCAATAGTTTATAATAATCATTCAGTGGGTTATCTTATTTGAAATGTCATTATCCATGAGCTGATTCAGCTGTATACATTTTAATTGTTAAAAGGAGCTATAATATTTACATCTGATCATCCATGAGTGGTTTCAGTTATAGACATTTTTATTGTAAGGAGGAGCTATAGTATATACCTGTAATTATCCATAAGCAGGATCAGTTATAGACATTTTAAGCATTAAAAGAGGCGAAAGTATATACATGTAATTATATATGAGTAGTTTCCATTACAGATATTTCAATTGACACATATTTTAATGATTAAAAGGGGGCTAGGGTATTTACATGTAATAATCAATGAGTGGCTTGAGTTATAGACATTTTAATCGTTAAAAAGAGGCTATAGTATATACATGTAATAATGAGTGGCTTGATTTACATTTAAATCGTTAACAGGGGCCTGAAGTATGTACATGTAATAATCCATGAGTGGCTTGAGTTACAGATATAATAATCATTAAAAGGGGCTATAGTACAGTGGATTCCACTTAATCGCAACCCTGTTTATCGGGATTTTCGGTTATTCGCAAGAGTTGGTCCAGCACCGATCCTTTTCCTATTTAGACAATGTAAATTTCAACGCTTAATCGGGATCCCGTAAATAGAAAATTTCGGTTTTTTGCAACGAAAAATTAGCACATGATTCGAAATTCTAGTGTTTATTAGCAATTCCGTTGGGTAAAACAACGAAACATTGCAATTTGTCCGGAAAAAAAAAAAAGTAAAAAAAAAAAAAAAAGATAAAAGTCGAATTTCGATGCGTACAGAGAATCGAAGATATAAACCAATGCAGCAGCATACATACGACGAGTCCAAGTTGATCCATTTTTATAATTTAATCATTAAAGATATAAATTCTTGGCTTATTTCATGTTATTCTTTTCATTTTAGAAAGTGTAATAACGGTTACAAAACATCCCCAATTTGCCGACATTTTGAAACAGGAGCTCGTTAACTCAGGGCTGTTTGGCAGCATTGATGCGTTAATTTTCTATGCAGTTTACTTCACTGGTTGCCGATTATCATAGCAACTGTCGGACGGTTACGCGAGATAGCGGGTACCAGGCTGTGCACCCACCACCAAGCGCACTGATTAATGAAATGGTAATTTTAGGGCAGGAAAAATGGCGGAAATATGACTACTTCAATCTTGTCTTGGTATTGTTCAGAAAAAAAAAAAAAAAAAATGGATATAGTCGTTCTAAGATCATACTACACGTTCTGTGCAGTCTGATCTTGATCTACGCTCTCCGAATGCAACTGAAGACGAATTCGGCACTTCACTTATCACAAAGAAAGACCGATCGTAATAACCTATCACGTCAGATCATTACAAACTGGGAAAAAAAGAACTTAACTGTTTGTTGGTGCTTCGTTGATAATCCAATTTGTGACAAACAGTTTGACGACAGGCGTGAATGTAAACTGTGAAAAACACAGAAAACAGTTTCTTATGTAGGTCTGCTTTGAATAGTATGGCCTAAATTGATAACGCTAAAATGGAATCGTCTGTACGGCAATCAGTCTATGACGTCATACAAAATTTACCCACCCATTCAACCGAACAGGTGGCAAGTTGGGGTTTATACAGCTGCACAGCACACGATCATGTTGTGTAAGAATGTACATATACACATGTAGTAATTGTTAGATAACCGGAAACTGGAGATACGCATCGAAACTTGTGTTTTCAATGAGTTTGTGTTGGATTTTATGTCAAACGAAGCATCACCATGGCCAACAGCCAGGATCGTTTCTGGATGCTTTGTGCACTTGACAGGTAAATAAAAGAAGTAAACAAATGATTTTTTTTTTTTTAACTGATTTAGTTTGAAATACACATATTTAAAAAATTATGAATATTCAAATGATCGGGATGCAAGTGCTGAACGTCTGTCATTAGAACGAAACAATCGTCTACATCTCTGGTTTGACTCCCGGTCTGAAAAGAGGCATCGGTTTATGGGGCCGACCGCTTATTCGCAATATTTTCTCCGACAAATAGGACTTGCAAGTAAGCGGAATCCACTGTATATACATAAGACATACAAAATCTTTTCCATAAAATCCTAAGAGAAAGTTATGACCCCAGGAAAAAGCCATTTTTGGCCACAATGCTACAATTACTTGACTCATGGTGGAGGTCCACAAAATGAAGCCCCATACCAAATAATACAGGTCCAGAAGGTGTGGTTATAAACAAAAAGGCCCTAAAAAAGTGGGATCCCTAAGACAGGGCTAAATTAAGTAGTCCTAGGTCTTATGGTTAGCAACAAGAAGATTTGTAGAGTTTTCATGATAAAAGCCCATGTAAAACTTGTGACCCCTGGGGTGGGGCCAAACTTGACCCCAAGGTTATAATTATGGCCCCTTAGTTGAGGCCCACTAGATAAAGCTATGGTACATGCAAAATTTGGTAGCCCCAGGCCCTATGGCTAGGTATCAGAAGAATTTCAAAGTTTTCCCTATTTAAGCCCATGTAAAACTTGTGACCCCCAGGGCCAAATTTGACCCACAGGCTATGATTTGAAGAAAGATAATATAGGTCCACTAGATAAAGCTACATGCAAAATATGGATGTCTAGGTACAAAAATATTTTTAAAGTTTCCCTATATAAGTCCATGTAAAACTTGTGACCCCCGGGGCTGGGCCAAATTTGACCCCACGGCTATAATTTTGGGCACTCTTGGTAGATTCCCTCTTGATAAAGCTACATGGCTAAGTTAGTAGCCCTAGGCCCTATGGCTAGGTACCAGAAGAATTTTAAAGTTTTCCCTATATAAGCCCATGTAAACTTTGTGACACCCCACCCCCCGGGCGGGGCTTAATTTGACCCCAGGGCTATAATTTGAAGAACTTGGTAGAGGTCTACTAGATAAAGCTACATGCCAAATTTGGTAGCCCTAGGCTTTATGGTTTCAAACAAGAAGATTTTCAAAGATTTTCAATATTTTTCAGTTTTGTTGCCATGGCAATCAGAGATTTTGAAGGAATCAAATTTTTTCTAGAAATTCTGAAGAGGACCATGACAGGATCATTTCTGTGAAGTTTCATCAAAATTGGATGGCTAGTTTCAGAGAAGAAGATTTTTAAAATAAAAGTTAACGCACACACAGACGGACACATGACGGACACCAGGCCATGACATAAGCCCACTGGCTTTGGGCCAGTGGAGCTACTATAAAACCGGATTTAAGTTAAACAGGAATAATATAAACATAACATTAATTTTTTATGTCACTTTCAATCCATGCATATATGGCAAAATTTTAGGTACACTTTTTGTTATTTAGAATATAAAAACTTCAGTGTTTATAAAAACTTCAATGTTAAATATAATCATCAGATATTTTTTCTCTCATGTTTGAAAGCTGAAAAGGCAAGTTTTTGGTGCCATTCTTTTGAACAGAGAGACAGAACATTATTTCTATCAGTTATACAATTGTTTCTTGGTAAATATTTACAGAATGATAATTATTGTCTATTCTAATACTGAATAAAGAACCCTAGAAAATTAATCTTTGATAGCATTATAATGCATCACAATATTGCACCTTCCATAGTAATGGCATTTTGATAATGGTTGTCCTGATAGAAATAGCATGAAAAAAATTATGTTTACCCTTAATAGTCAGCCCTAATCAATCTCTACGACTGTGAACAACTCAACAGACACTTTTCTGTCTAGAATAGACACATAGTTTGACTTTCAATACTATTTTTGCCACAAAAATCTCAGAAAAGTGGACAAGGCCAGCATTTTCTACTTTTCCTGCAATGTTTTCCACCCTACAAAAGACTGAAATCATTGTTTGAGCTAGATTGGACTTTTTGCTTTCTGATGCCTTTAATTTAGTTAGGTAAAAACTATTAATTAGAGTTATGACCCTGTAAAAGAAGGCTAAGGAAAACATTGTGGGAAAAGGATAAAATGCTGGTAACCAGCATTTTCTCCTTTTCCAACAATCTTTTCCAGCCTTTTCACACATGATTTTTAGCTTGGCTGTATTCACAGAAAAGACAAGCTATTGTCATAGTCCTGGCACCATCTACATCACCATCGTCTGAAAACTTTGATATCTCTGTAATTATTGAAGATATCTACTTCATACTTGGACAAGTTGTTATGTAGTGAAAGTGGAACTCATACTACAAGGGCAGGTAACCATCAAAATATTTGAACTCAGTTATACCACTTTTTTGTCTTGAAATTCTGACAAAAACTTTGACATAATGTAATATCTCTGTTATAACTGAAGATATTTACTTCAAATTTGGACAAATTGTTCACTTCCACAAGGGGAACTCATACAACAGGGGCACATAACCATCAAAATATTTTGCCACATGTATGCTGCTTTGAAGACTTAGAATTTTCATAAAAACTTTGACATTTTGTAATAATATAACTGCTTTTACTTCATACTTGGACAAGTTGCTATCAAAAAGGGAAACTCATACAACAGGGGCAGGTAACTATCAATATATGTTTGACAGTTATTGACCCTATTTTACATATAATTTTCACTAAAAATCAAGCAATTGCAGCCGAGCATTGGCACCCATATGCGGTACTCTTGTATTGTCCAAGGTACATTTGTCTTTTGTAAATGTTCACAATTTGGCAGAGTCTCAAATTTGGTCAAATGGGAAAGAGTTAAGGATTAACACCTTATTAGTTCAACTCGCATTAACCATCAGTGCACAAAATAATTCTCTAGAATTCAAATTATTGACAGTTAATCAACATACTTGACAAACTCCATGAAAATCTAACCACAAATTGTTATCTTTTATGTGGTTAAAAAAAAACTATGTATTTGATTTTGATGAGTTTTATCAGCATAGCTTTTCCCTCAATGTTTTCAACCCTATCAAAGACAGAAATTGTCACCAGACCTAGATTTGATTTTTTGCCTTCAATCGCCTTAAATTTGGTTGAGGAAAAACTCATTCTACAAAATAATTAAGTAGAATTCAATCTGTTGACAATCAATAACATACTTGACAACTCCATGAAAATCCAGCCACAAATTTCATATCTCTCATGTGTACAAACAAATACTATGTTTTTACATCCGTTTTAATAGCTTAGGTCATATCACGGCGGTCAGTGCACCTTTGCAATAAATACATGTGTTTCCTAGTTTTCTCACATCAGTGCTGACACAACTTTCTTTCTAAGCCACTGATAACTTTTCTCACAGGCAGCAGAGGTAACAGGTGAAAAATTGCCGGAAAGAAAATTTGCCTCAACCATGTATCAAACCCGCAATCAATAATTCACGAGTCAGATATGCTAACCACTGAACTAACTGGCTGAGCAAAAAAATGCATATATACACTGAGAGATGTACAATGGAAATACCATCACTGAAGGGAATAAGGGAGTTTAACTCTTTACCAAACAACATAATTTTAGACTAGTCTAAATTGAAAGCATTTGCAGATGACAAATTAAAGATGTCTCAAATGGCAGAATTTGCTCTTGATAGAGTAGAAAACATTGTGGGAAAGGGAGAAGATGCTGGTTACCGGCATTTTCTCCTTTTCCCACAATGTTTTCAAAAGGCTTCTTTCATGGGGTCGTTAAAACCAGGGATTGTTTGGTAAAGAGTTAATGCATCTGCAAAAAGTTTCAACCTATGTCAACCTGCGCAGTTCTTTAAAGCTGACATGGGTAGAAACTTTTTGCTTTTTGAGCATTTTCTGCATCTCTAAGGACCATTCTTCCTATTGATTCAGCCAGTTCTTACGCTAAATGGATTTTATGGATCCATAATGATGTGATGACTTGCTTAGTATAATGCATCTGGAGCAGGGGTGTAAAATTTTTTCTTTGTCTACTTGTCCTGTAGGACTAGGGGGTAGAAAAAGTTACTCATCCTTATGAGACTATCATTTGTCCCAACTTGCAGACTTGAATGACCATTTCTACTGCATATACTACAGTGTCAATATAAACAAAGTAGACGGTGTTTAATACTTATTTTTTCCGGTGGCTTGACTGGTAAACCTGTCCCGATCTAACACTATAGGAATTGTAGCATAGATTGTACATGTATACTAGTCTAATCGACGCCATGAACAAAAAACCCGTCAAGCACTTTACAGATGCGCATGCGTAATAAACATAAACATCCTGTATCGTGATTGAAGAGACGCTCTGGAATTTCAGTTTTACTTTCGTTTTGTGTTCACTGTGAAATAACCTGTAATTTGAATTTTACTTGACAAATTTAGAATTCATTAGTTTTAAAATGTACTTGTCCGACAGGACGAGCTTGGCATTTTTTCTACTTGCCCGAAGCCAAATGTTACTCATCAATACGAGCGGACGAGTGGAATTTTACACCCCTGTGGAGGTCAGCCACATTTTCTTTCCATTACTTATAAAAGGTGGTCAGAATATTTGTCGTGATGTTATCTGCACAAGTTTGAAAATGGGCTATGTTTGGCTAAAAAGTAAGTAACTGAAACAAATACTAGAGAAAAGCTTGTATACACTCTAGAGGCCATGTTTTCAGTCCAATTTGTTAGAATGATTGTCTTAATAATTTGAGACAATCATATCTCAGGAGAGATTTGAAAAAGGTTATGTTTGGCAAAATGGCTCAGGTCGAGGGACTTCAGGGCTAACCTTTTTTATATAAGTTTTCTGAGGTAAATTAGGTTTGGGGGTAATGAGTCAACACTTTATCAAAAATCCTGAGTTTTAACAACTCTGAGTAAGACAGCTTTTGAAAACATTGTAGGAAAAGGAGGCAAAGCTGGTAACCAACATTTTCTATTTTTCCCTCATGAGCATCTTCTCCTTTTCCCATAATGTTCTCTACCCTTTAAAAGACAAGTCCCACCAATTGAGCCACATTTTGGACAAGTCTAAAGTTTTATTGTCTGATAAAGAGTCAACATTGATAAGAGATGATACTCACCTGATTCACACGACATTGTAAAATTTTATTCTGTAAGGGTCTTGTAAGTGTAAGTGCTCCTGTCACACTGTGTACTTCTAAGTCATCAAATACAGATGTGTCCTCTTCAAAACTGAATACTAGAACATCCTGTCATTATCTGGAAAAATAAAAAACAAAATATACCTATGGGAAAAAGTTAAGCATATTCCATCCCATACAGTTAAAACAATTCTTTTGCCCAAATGTATCATTTTCTTTAATATCTATGTTTAGCGTTTAATTATATTTAACCCTTTCCCAAACAATCCCTGGTTTTCTCGACCCTGAAAAAGTAGCCTTTTAAAAACATTGTGGGAAAAGGAAAACCAGCATTTTCTCCTTTTCCCAGAAAGTTTTCTGTCCTCCCAGAACAAATTTCAATTTTTGAGTCATGTTAATTTTGTCGTCTGCAAATGCTTTTAGTTTGGACTAGTCTAACATTTTGTCGTTTGGTAAAGAGTTATCTCTTTACCAAACAACAAAATTTTAGACTTGACCAAATTGAAAGCATTTGCAGACCTACAAATTAAATGGCGCAAATCATGAAATTTTTCTTTGAATGGGTAGAAAACGTGGTGGGAAAATGGAGAAAACCTACAAATTAAATGGCGCAAATCATGAAATTTTTCTTTGAATGGGTAGAAAACATTGTGGGAAAATGGAGAAAATGCTGGTTACCAGCATTTTCTCCTTTTCCCACAAGGCTTTCTGAAGGCTTCTTACTCAGGGTCGGTAAAAGTCGGGATTGCGTGGTAAAGAGTTAAATGAATGGATGAAATGCACCACACAAAATAAAGTCATATGCCATGTTATTTTGGTCTTTGTTTACCTCTTTTTCAAGGAATATAAAATAGGCTTAACTTTTGCCCTTAGGTATAATACATAAAGTTTAACCCCTATGTGTATTGTTCTTTTCATATTTTCCTTATTGCCTCAGTCTTTTACTAGAGAACAAAATTGTATACCTGTCCAATTAGAAACCATTTGGAGGCAGCAAAGAAAATATGGCAAAATAACTTGGGTGTGAAATGGTAGGAAACTTCATGGAAAAAGGGGATTTTAATGACGTAAAAAGATAATTTTTTGATAACATTGAGCATCACTTGAGCTACACTAAATTGGTAGTCTGCATGTGCTTTCAATTTGTTGGTGTCCGAAATTTTTCATGCGACATAGAGTAAAACAAAGAGTTAACTCTTTATCAAACAACAAAATTTTTAGACTGGTCCAAATTCAAAGCATTTGCAGACGACAAAGTAAATGTGACTGAAGAATAGAAATTTGGTTTGGGAAGGGTGGAAAACATTGTGGGAAAAGGAGAAAATGCTTGTTACCAGCATTTTCTCCTTTTCCCAAAATGTTTTCAAAAGGCTTCTCTCTCAGGGTTGTTAAAAGTCGGGATTGTGTGGTAAAGAGTTAAACAGATTATGATGACATCATTTTTCATTTCAGAATGACCAGCCTCTTATCTAGGAACTTTTATTTATCACCAGGGCCCCATTTTACTAGGGTAGTTACAAACAAAATTTTATAAGTTTTTACGCAACTCTAGAGAAAATGCTTACATGCGTTTTACTAGAAAAGTTCGTAACTAATTCGAGCTCAAGTTTTTGCATTACTTTACGAAAAAAAAAAACCCTGCCTTAACTTTTGCGCAAGTGTGGCTAATATTAGAGGGGTTCGAACTTAGTAGAATAATTAAGCCAGAAACAAATGAAATAAAAATACAGATTGGCGAAGTACAGGGTTCGGTTGAATAAATATATAAGCACTGAGACTAGGAAGATGCTTCCTATGTTGCTGGTCAGCAACTTTAACATTTTTTTTAGATAACAAATAATATGCGCCATGCTCTGACAAAAAAGGAGGCTTAATGCAATGCGAAAAATATCAGCCAATGTCAGCCTGCTCACACCATGCAGGCTGACCTGGGTCGAAACCTATCACTATAGGTCATTTTTCTGCATGTCAAAGGACCATCCTACCACACAAGTAAGTTGGATGTTTAATTAAATGGATTTTGTGGAATTTTGTGTTGAATTGCTTGGTATAATGTATCACGGAAATGTATTAAACTCCCTTTTTAGAGAGCACAACTCATTCTGTTTTATTCAACATGTATATACACCCTTTATAGCACGAATTAAAGAAAAGACTTGCGATACAAAGTTCATTTATTATTCTGTAAATACCTTCACATACTAACAGACATGTTGCTGAAAGTAGGCAATATCTTTTAGCATTTTCTGCTTTTCTCAGAATGTTTTCTACTCTTCTAAAGGAAAATCACATCATTTGAATAGAAATAAAGCTGTCATCTGCAAACCCTTAACAATTAAACAAGTCTAAAATTTTTGCAGTTTTTGTAAGGAGTTACCTCAGTTACCTCCTACAGATGTACAGATGACTTTTTGTGCATTGCACAAGGCAGCTGTTGTTATGGGTGTAACAAAACATCGGACAATCATATCCCGATAACAAGCATGTCGATGCTACTGCATCAACTGCTCAGTTGAAAATCAGTAGCTATTGCCAAAATTTACCTCATCCAACCCGACCCATTTTCAAACTCATTTAAGATGTCATCAAGACAAACAATCTGAGTTTCATGAGTATTTGACTGAAAATGTGGCATCTACAGCATACACAAGGTTTTTAAGATTTAACCAAGTGACCTTGTTATTGACCCATTTCCTAAATCATCCAAGATGTTATCAAGAAAAACATTCTGACTAACTTTCACGAGTATTGGACTGAAAATGTTGCCTCTAGAGCGTACGCAAGTTTTTTCACACATTGTTCCAAGTGACCTAGTTTTTGCCCTGATGTGACATATGAAGTTTCCCCAATTTTTTCCGTCAAGGGTCTTAGAAGATATGTATGGACAGACAGCCAAACTGACAGTTATTGGTCTATTATGAAATTATATATTAAACCCCCTTTTTCCATGACATGGCGTATCAATAAATAAAACCAAAAAAATGATTGTGACTTATGATTATGATATAAATATGAAATTTCATAAAATTTTTCCCAGTAGGTATAGAGATATTGGTCCATAACGGAAATCTTCATCAAGCCCCCTTCTTTCATGACACATCAAAAAACCAAAAGGTTATCAGTGGACAATCATAAGGAACACATGTATTAAGTTTCATCCAATTTTCATCAGGGTTCCGAGAAGAAATCCATCTGTAGGGACAAACTTATGAACACCCCCCCCCTCCTTGGCGGATTTGTTGTTGTTGGTTGTATTGGGGTTTAACGCCACTTTAACAGCTGAGGTCATATCATGGCGGTCGGTGACGCACATATGTTTCCTGGCTTTTCTCACACCAGTACTAACACAACTTTCTTTCCAAAGCCACCGACTACTTTTCTCACATGCTTCAGCAGAGGTGAGAGGTGAAAATACGCCGGAAAGAAAGTTCGCCTCAACCGGGTATCGAGCTCATAACCACCAGGTCATGAGTCCGACACGCTCACCACTGAGCCACCCGGGCGGGCCCCCCTTGGCGGAGGATAATAATTAACCAATTATCAACCTGTGCAGTCTGATCTTATCTCCCATAAAAAGCCACTCAAAGTTATGCCTTGTATTGTAAAGGTGAAATTACTTGAATGGTGTTCAATATGCTGAACAATTTATTCAAAATGCACAAATAAAAAGATGTCATCAATGTGGCGGAAGACCAGTCTTCTACCACCAAGAAAGAAAATTTTCATCATATAAAATGCATTTCAAAAAAAAACTGACTTGTTCTGCGTCTGATCCAGGGCGCGCGATTGCGAGAATAGCACAAGTTTTTCATCATTCACACACATTTTCAAAACCAGTGCGCGACAATCGCACGCAAAAAATAATTAGGCAATTAGTGTTTGATCACTGATTAACGCTTGAATGCCGATGTGAAAATCGCTTTCACAGGCAGCACAACTGTACAGGGATCATGTATGACATGTAATTTACGATCCCTGAACTGTATTAGATCATTCCTACAAATCAAGAGTGACTCCCCTTTCTTACCTCATGGATTTTTATCATTCATCACAACTTACATCACCCTAGGATGCCGAATAGGATTTTTATTTTACGCAAAAATGTCTGCCATTTTTTTCTTCTGGATTTAAATATAGATCGTTAACAGGTCTCCAACTCTTATTTATCAAAATAAATACAGCAAAGTACTGCCATTCCATCCACATACAAGGCTGTCAAGATGAATTTAATTTGATATTACTTTATTTTTGCATGTAAACCCAAACACATAGCAGATGATATTGACAGTTCTGTTTTCTAAGATAGCCAAAAATGTCGAGTTGCTGATTTAATCACACACAGACTGGGTGGCAATAAAGGTGAATAATTACTGTTGGAACATCTGTTGTTCAACATATAGAGGTTATTACACGGCTGATGAGGGCCAGAGAGTGATATCGGCCCGCCACCTTGACATCTGCCCCGAGGGCTTTAGCCCAAGGGCAGATTGCGAGGTGGAGGGCTGATATCACTCTCCAGCCCTCATCAGCCCCGTGTAATAACCTGTTTATTACATTCATTCATCATTTGCTCGTTTTTGTTTTTTCTAACATGTTTAAAAAGTTAAAACAGAAATTCTTGTCTTCGTTCAACACAACTCCTTTTTCCGCGGGTAAACATCACGTTTTTGATGTAATCATGCGTCATTCATTATGAAT
The DNA here is from genome assembly GCA_946811185.2 of Hippopus hippopus. Classification (NCBI taxonomy): domain Eukaryota; kingdom Metazoa; phylum Mollusca; class Bivalvia; order Cardiida; family Cardiidae; genus Hippopus; species Hippopus hippopus. The sequence goes on from OX328103.1 coordinate 22,698,458, forward strand.
ATCGCAGCTGCAGTATAAGGCCGTTTAAAATAAATAGTTCTTCATCTTTATTTATAGTTAAAAAGATGTCGGTATGTGTGTTTTTCTGTACAAAATATTCAATTTAGTATAATACGCACTGTAAATGAGAAACAGGATAAATAGAATAGATAGTTGGTGCTCTGGATTGGGAAACTTAATCAGGCTCGGTTCCCCAAGCTCAACGGAAAAAATTCGCAGAACTATTAGCCTTTTGACACCACACCTTACCCGATAAACTTTCCCAATCCAAGACAACAACAGTCTATTCTCTACTTATAGTGTTTGCTGGTTTTGCGATTCAATCATTGTCTGTAGTCCTGAGGATTTGTCGGCTAGCGACTGACGGACTGATTCAGCCATTTTTTTTTCAAACTAGATATTTTGAGAATGTTACTTTAAAAGTGAGTGTTCTGTGGCTATAGATTTAGAACAAATATCTTGTCAACAAGCAGGATATTAGATATCAGCCCATTGCCCCACCATATCTGCCCTCGCGTGACACTGATATTACAACATTTTCAGCTGAAAATGTTACTATTATTAGTAACAGAATGTAATAAACATGTATATGTCACTGCCAGTGCGAGGCAGAACTGATGAAAGCATAGGGACTAGCGTTTTAACATCTATTTACAGTTATGACTTTCAAGTTTCAAAGTAAGATTTTGTGTTAGGTATGAATAAGGCTGAGCCAAAGTAGTTGGTACTACAGAATTGAAAGGGTTAAATGAATGATCTAAAAGAGATTAGTTCTGTTTCTTGCTTTTTGAAGTTGATCTTGATCTCCCATACTTTTCAGAAATCCCCCATACTTTTTAGAAATCCCCCATACTTTTCAGAGTGATGGAGGACAGTCCCCCACTTTTTTCAAATCCTAGATCAGACACTGCTTGTCATGGTATACAAACAGTATTGCAGTGTATTTTCAAAATTAAGTTGTGCATTTCCAAAAGAGTATTCTTGATCTATGGAGTCTGCAAAACTCCTGTTAATTGTTCATAAAAACTGGAGCTATCACTAAAGGTGATGAATACCCCCCACCGGCTCCATGTCAAGAAATAACTTTTTGTCACAGAAATGCATAATGCCTTTGTCCGAAGTGTTAAGAGACTATTACACAGCTAATAAATACTGAAACAAAATAAAGAAACTTCGAAAAAGAACCTGAAATGGGCTCCTCTTCCATTTTCCTGGATTTGGAAAAATCATTCAACCAGCACCAAATTATAATATGCATATCTTAACTTTGTATTGAAACTTCCTATGAGGTTTAATAGAAACCTGTCCTGTTGGTTTGGTGGTTTGGAGAAACAGCTGGGACTAAAACAAAGTTTGTGGGGGTTATAATAATGCAGTTTGATAATCAGGGGAGGTAAATAACAACATATATATCTCTAATAAGAGGAGTTGTTTCCCTTGATAAGTGATGTGAATACAAGCAATTTCGTTGAAATGATATCCCTGGCCGAAAAAGACCTTTTTTGATACAAACATATTAAAGGTATTGTGTTTTGCATGTACATGTGGCCTTCTTGTTATTGGTCCATGATGAAATTATACATTAAGCTCCCTTTTTCCATGGCACAGCATTTCATTACATAAAAAAATATATAAGAGGTCCATAACAGGGTTATATATTAAGTCTCCTTTTTCCAGAACATGCCATTTCATTAAATGAAAACAAATAAAGAAAATATACATCAAGCCCCCTTTTTCAATGACACGTCATTTTATATATATAGAAAAAAATTGTATCAACGGACTATCCAATGGAAGACATGCATGGAGTTTCATCAATTTTCGTCAAGGACTTTAGAATTTAGATATCCCTCTGGCCGACGGATGGGCGAACAGACTATTATTGGTCTATAATGAAATTATACATTTAGCCCCCTTTTTTAGAGATGAAGTTTCATAACATTTGGTCCATAATGGAAAATATATGTCAAGCCCCCTTTTTCCATGACACGACATTTCATGAAAAAAGGTAAAATAATGATATTGGCGGACTATCATAAGGAACACACGTATGAAGTTTCATAAATTTTTGTGTGGGATTTTGAGTTAAAGAGATATTGATCCCTAATGGAAATATACATGAAGCCTCCTTTTTCTATGACACCTTATTGAACATCAAAACAGCAAAAAAAATTATGAAACTCGGCGGACATCATAAGGAAGAAATGTATGAATTTCCATTAGTTTTTGTCAAGTATTTTAGGAGATATCTGTCTGGAAAGATCGACGAACAGATGGTCATTGGTCCAAGATGAAATAAAACATTTAGCCCCCTTTTCTCATGATGTGGCATTTAGCCCCCCTTTTTTCATGACATTGCATTTCATGAACTAAAAACAAATAACTATTGTCTGTGGCTTGTGATAAACAATATAAAAATGAAGTTTCATAACTTTTTTTTATGGTAAGAGATATTGGTCCATATTGGAAATTCCATGACACTGCATTACAAAAAACAAGGATATATAACTGGTGTTGCAAGGTCAATCTGGGTGAAACTTTTTTTCCTACATTTCCTAATGGTGGTTGATAGATGTGACAAGTTCAATGTAAAAACGCTGTATAGTTTTCAAGTTAAGACTCAAAACATCAAAAATATACTTAACGGCGTAACTTAAAATCACTCCCAGTCGGCCATTTTGCATAAAAAAAAAAAAAAAGAAAGAAAGAAAGAAAGTGTCTAGGCAGAATGGGTTATTGTACACATGTATAAAGTTTCACACAATTCCGTCAAATGGTATTGAAGATATTCAACCGGACGGACAAACAGACCGACGGACAGACAGACGGACAACGCTAAAACTACATCCCTCCGCCTTCGGCAGGGGATAATAAGGCACTATATTAGCCCATGTTAAACTTGTGACCTCCGGGGTGGGGCCAATTTTGACCCCAGGGCTATAATATCAAACTAGAGGCCCTTGAGGGCCTGAAATAGCTCTATTGGCAGTGATTTTGCTTTTTTGCTAGCATACATTATTAATTCATGATGCAAAAAGAAAAAAAGACAAAAACACACACAAAAAAAAGGGGGGGGGGAGGATATTCTTACAACTGGGCTTGAACCCACTAAGACAGTGTAAGTTGGCATGGTGAATTGAACAAACAGTGAAAAAAAAATGAAGTGCAATTTCTATAAAGTAACTGTTTGGAATCCAGCCAAAATTGATAGGGTTTCAGTACACCTTGTATTAAACAATCCCAGCAAATTTCAAAGAAATGCGACAAATGATGTGGACTTTGTTGAGTAAACAATGCCAAGTTATCAAACGGCTGCTTTTCCTGAACAGATTATTAGATTTTCTTCACTTTTAATAGAGTTCAATCCCTTGATGAACCAAACAATCTTTGAAAGTTTCAAAAGAATTGGATCAAAACTGTGGACTTCATTGCCTAAACAAGAAATGGAAATTTTCAACTTCAAATGGCTACTTTTCCCAAACTGTTTGTTGGATTTTTTCCAAAATCAATAGGCTTCAAGCTATTGATAAGATAAACAACCTGTGCAAGTTTCACGGAAATCTGACCACAAATGCAGACTTTATCGCGTAAACAAGAAATGGAAATTTTCAACTTGAAATGGCTACTTTTCCCATACCATTTGTTGGATTTTTCCAAAATCAATAGGCTTCAAGCTATTGATGAGATAAACAAACTGTGCAAGTTTCGCAGAAATCTGACAACAAATGCAGACTTTATCGCGTAAACAAGAAATGGAAATTTTCAACTTGAAATGGCTACTTTTCCCATACCGTTTGTTGGATTTTTCCAAAATCAATAGGCTTCAAGCTATTGATGAGATAAACAAACTGTGCAAGTTTCACAGAAATCTGACAACAAATGCAGACTTTATCGCGTAAACAAGAAATGGAAATTTTGAAATTCAAATGGCTACTTTTCCCATACCGTTTGTTGGATTTGTTTTCAAAATCAATAGGGTTGAAGCTATTGAAAATCTGAAAACAAATGCAGACTTTATTGCGTAAACAAGAAAAAGACTAACAGACGGACAGACAGACAGATGGACGGATGACGGAAACCGTACCATGACATAAGCTCTGCTGGCTTTCAGCCAGTAGAGCTAAAAACCTTGGTAGAGGTCAGTTAGATAAAGCTACATGCCAAATTTGAATGAATAGTTTCAGAGAGGACGTTTGAAACAGTTAATGCATGCACAGACAGATGCACAACGGACCATGACATAAGCCCGCTGGCCTTCAGCCAGTGGAACTAAAGAGGAGAAAATGCTGATTATCAGCATTTTATCCTTTTCATACCATGTTCTCAAAAGCCTTCATCCCTAGTGGCATAAAACCATCAGATCATCCGCTAAAGGACTAATATGTCAGAGCCAAACTCTGGCAAAAGGAATTTAAATCCATCTCAGTGATGTGTCATACTAAGCAAGTCATGATGGATCCATAAAGTCCATTATGTCTAACAACCAGCTCAATCACGAGTTAGAACGGTCCTTTGAAATACTTCAAGATAGCAAAAAGTTTCGACCCATGTAAGCCATGTAGGCTGACATGGGTCAGAATTTTTTGCGGATGCATTAAACCTTTTCATGGAGTATGGTCCATAAAATTTTCTATGTTTGATACCTACCAGTTTGAGGATTCATCTGGTACAAATTCCACATCCTTCAGTTCATTGATGGACAGTGCCTGAAAGGAATGATTTGCTGAAGTGAGAATGTTGATAGTTCAATTTTGAGAACTGGGCCAATATTCACCAACTGTCTTAAATTTACAGACAACAAAAGAAGTTGACGGAATAACTGAACTTGGTTTAGGAATAGGTTGAAAACATTGTTGGAAAAGAAGAAAATGTTCATTGTTGGCATCTCCTTTTCCAAAAATGTTTTCAAAAGGCTTTTTTCTCAGGGTCTTTAAACATCAGGATTGTGTGGTATAGGGTTAAAAAGTATTCTTAAACATTCTTGATTTAGATAATAATGCAAACTTTGATTGGCTGAACCATTTGGCTTCGCCAATCAGAAATTACACTGCTTTGAAATTTTCAAAACTTCTTGAGAATTAGACAATGAGTGTCGATAAGAATGGCTGATAAATATGGGTCCAGATCAGTGTCCTATCAATTTTGAAATGTAGTGGACTATGTAAATCCAAGATCAGACTGCACAGAAACTGTAGTCTGATCTTGATCTTTGCTGTCTGCAAAAGCAACTAAAGTTTGTTTCTTGCTTCGAAGTTAAAGGTTTTGAATTATTAACTTAAAACTGTGTGTGAAATTCGGGTACTTACATTGAAACTGTATCTGAAGATACTGAAATATTTCAGCCATCTCAGGAAAGGAGAACTGTCTCAAGGTTCACCAGTAAACCACTAAACACCTGAAATATACAAATATCAAATTTGTAGTAAAAGAATTTGAAGATACATGTACTTAAAACTTATGACCCTTAACCCTTTACTGAACAATCCCGAGTTCTAAAAACATTGTTAGAAAAGGAGGAAATGCTAGAAACCAGCATTTTCTCCTTTTTCCACAATGTTTTCTACCCGTTCTTGGACAAATCTCATCTTAGAACCGTATTTATTAGGCGTTTACAAATAGCTTTCAAGTTGAACCTGTCTAAAATTCTGTCTGGTAAACAGTTATACTGAAAAATGAATTATACTGAAAATTTCATCTGCAAGTAAAAAAACACAAAATCTACTCTAATTTCAGAGGGTGTTTTTGCCTGAAAAATCCTGCCATTTCAGAATGGATGCCAAGATCAAAGATCAGACTGCACATTCTGTGCAGCAAGATTTTGATATACACCGTCTGCAAATGAGTATTCAGTCCCACTTACCGGCCTAAGTAACTATTTCAAGTAAGTATATAGTTGGAAGATGTATGTACTAGCCATCATTTTATCACTATGATCCTCAGTCATTTCAACAGAATTTATATAGCTATCTCACAATGGTGTTTTTTTCTGTACATTTTTACCAAACATCAAAAAATCCATTTACTATAAGGATGTTCTTTATCTTGCCTGCATTAGGCTTGTTTCAGGAGGAAATGTATTACGAGGTTAATTCTTAAAGCACCTTTCACAACTATAGTTACTTTTGTATTAAGTATGGATCAAGATCAGCTACACATACAATGCAGTCCGATCTTTTATCTACCCTGTCCGCTATGCAGAGACAGTCTGGGACAGAACTAGAGGTGCTTGAGCGCCTGTATCGCTCCACAGGCCTGATATTTCTATAATGGCGAAAGGAAGTTTTTAACAATTATCATTCAATCCTGCATTTTAGCTCACTGAAGAAACAATTTGGTAGACAACCACCATAGGAACTTACCTGCAAAACAACAATGAAATCCAATGAATAGTTTTAGAGAAGAAATTTTTCAAAGATTTTACTTTATACCATAAAAGGAAAATGAGTCTCCCATAAAAGCCATGTTTTTTGACAGATCTTTTTTTTTTTAAGGAATTCTGTAAACCTGTATCTAAGGAACATTCCTGCAAAATAATAATGCTATCCAAATAGCGGTTTGGGAGGAGAAGATTTTTAAAGGTTTTTTACTTTGGTTGCCATGGCAACCAGAATTCTTCATGGAACACAATTATTTGAAGGAATTTGAAAGAGGACCACCAAAGGAACATTCCTGTGAAATTTGGTAAAAATCCAGTCAATAGTTTCTGAGGAGAAGTTTTTTAAAGAAAAAGTTTACGGACGCACGCACGGATGAATGGACGGACGACGGACACAACGCCATGACAATAGCTCGCTGGCCTTCGGCCAGTGGAGCTAAAAACACTGAAATTACAATTATCTGGGTTTTATTTTCGACTGAAAATGTCTATTGGGTTTATTTGGTGCTCTAAGGTTTTACCGAATTTTTAGGAAAAATATACAGTCATGTGCTCTAGAATATAAAAAATAGAAAAGATAAACCTCTCACTCACCATCATGATGACATAGCACATGGCAATAAGCAGGTTGGTAACAGCAAATATTCTGATGATGGTACTCAGCAGGAATGAAAGAGCAGAAGCAGATAGGGACACCAGGAAAAGGGACATGAAATAGCAGGAATCTGTCAAACTCAGTTCTGTACCCTGTAAACAGATTTCATTTTCTACTAGATTACCGGTATTCATCTTTTTAAAGACCCTAAGAAAAAAGGCATCTGTAAAATGGTGTATATAGGAGAATGTGCTTGAATCAGGCATTTCCCATCTTTTTTTTTTTTTTCCAAAAAATTTCTACCCTAGCTTTTTGAGCCACATTAACTTATTGCCTGTAAAATTTCCAAGATAAATTTGTCTAAAAATTATGTTATCTTGTTTAGAGTTAATCTTGATACACATTGATTATCTATATACTTCAAGGACACTTTCCACTCTTTAACAGACAACAAAATTTTGGACTTGTCCAAATTGAAAGCGTTTGCTGATGACAAATCAAATGTAAATCACATGTTGAGATTTTTCCTTCACAGGGTAGGAAACATTGTGGGAAATGGAGGAAATACTGGAAATCATCATTTTCTCCTTTTCCCAAAAGGTTTTACCAACCCATCATCAGTATCGTCTGCAACAATCGCAGGAAAATGAGGTTTAAATAAGTCAATTTGCAAACTGTAAAAGCTCATATTCAAATTATGTACTTAGTAGAGGATCTTACATGAGTGTTTATGTATTATCATTTTTATCAAACAAGTTGACTAAAATTGTATGACTCAAGCCTTGACGAGCGCCAAATACATTTTAGTCAACAAGTTTGATAAAAATGATAATACATTAACACAAATGATCCTATTTATCACATTTAACGAATGACAGAAAGAAAAATATCCCACTTCATCACCCTTAGCCTCTATACCATTCACCAGTCCATGTTTACAGCTGTAGTTTAGTTTCAAATGTGTACATACACAAGTAGATAGTTCTTTGATATTTACACCGAAAGTAGAATGAAATACAGTATAACCTGTCCAAACCAACCCCTAGATAATCCGATCCCCTATCCATTCCGGTCTGCACTCGCGGTCCTGGCAAGTTCCTTCTTTATTTCATTATATTAATACCCAGATAATCCGATCCCTGTCTACATCGAATACCGACCCCAATCCCAAGGCCCAACCAAACTTTATTGCGTAAATTCCCCTAGATAATCCGATCGTATATCTGTCATCAATCATCGATGTGTGAAACGGTTTATTGTATGTCACAAACTGTCTATAAATCAATATACCGTTACGCATGATTCGCTTAGTTGTTGAGGCTCGATAAGGGGAAAGTTTGAATGTAGACCCCTTCTTTTCTTGTTTATCGTCGTCTGCAGTTATTTTCTGTGAAACTTTTTGAGTGAAAATGAGACTGAATTGACAGTGACCTTTGTTTTAATAATCCACTTCCGGGGTCAGAATACACGTATCAGCAAGTGCATAATATGCTTTTGGAAATCTGGAATTTTGCCCTAACGAACGACGATCGGTATCTACAAGGGGTAGAGGAGCTCAAAACAATGACTGAACAGACAATTTTAAGACAAAAAGCCGAGGGCAAGCAAATGAAAATCAGTTCTTTTTTACGATGATAGTACTGTATTTTAAAATTTCCTAGTTTTGTAAATACAGTGTAGATCAGCATGCACATTTCATTTTTATTGAAACTAATGTGATTTCTGTTGTTTTAAATTGTGAATTGACATACATGAGGATGAAATGAATGCAACCATGGACTAGTCTATCTGTTCACTGAGAAACAAGGTTCGGAAAGTGGAATTTCTTTAGCCATTCTTCACCCCTTGATAATCTGATCCCCTATACAAACCGACCTTTTTTCTCGGTCCAAGTGAGGGTCGGTATAGACAGGTTATACTGTAGTTTATAGAGGGGTTAAGTCATCTTATTTCCGCAATAATATTGATTTTAAGAGACTTTCCCTGCATTTCTTGGTTTTTATCAAGCATGAAAATCAAAAACTTTCCACGCATATACGTCTTAGCAACAATCACTTTTCTTTTTTTTCATGAAACGGCGTAGCAGTACAAATTCCCACGCATGCTGTGGTTGGTTTCTCTGGCTTCACACCCTCATGACTGAAAACTGACTAGTACCAGGACCCAAAACACGATAATCCCTAGTGCATTATCAAAAATAAGTCATGGGTTTAATACACTGCCATAGGTGGTTTTATGTGATAAAAGGGGATATTGCTTAAAATAGTGTTTTCACATAATTAAATATCATGTATACAAGGTAAGTATTCACATTCATGTTGCTTATTCATAGTTTACAAGACTGTTTCTAGAACTGTATACTACAAATTTGTTTCAGGTGGTATCAAGTTATAGAGACAACACTAGTGATCTATGAACCATGGAAAAGTGAAGTAAGTCTCAGAGACACCATTTCAGGTACCCTGTAGTAATCTTATTGTATTCATATGCTAATACTACCATATGTCTTGATTTTTTCCCTAGATATCACATCCATTAATCCGAAACAAATCAATTCAGGCTGTTTATTTTGTGCAGTCTGATCTTGATCTCCCTTGTCTGAAAAGGCAACTCAACATAATATTATGTCATAAGCTACCATACTCTAAAAGTTATGGTATTAAGTGTAATCTTACCCAACATAAAGTAGGTCACAGCTGAGAAGCAGAGAGTAGGTAGATATCTCATTGGTACGTCACAGACCACAATGGAGATGAAATAGGAGGACACTCTGTAGAAACCACTCACATTCTCATGTCTGAAAAAGAGCACACAGTCATGCTAATGTTCGTCCTTTTTTTATTTTTTATTTTCGTTAAACACACTTTTATGACTATATCTGTCTTAGCAGCCAGTGTAGATCAAGATCAGACTGCACAAAATGTGCAGTCTGATCTTTGATCTACACTGTCTGCTTTCCTGAAATACTTTAGACAAAAAGCAATCATGATTTTATAACTATTTTGCTCTTATTTATAAACTTAACCCTTAGAGCCTTTAACAAATATAGTTGCCTTTGCAGCCAGTGAAGATCAAGATCATACTGCACAAAATGTGCAGTCTGATCTTTGATCTACACAGTCTGCTTTCCTGAAACACTAAAGACAATAGCAATCATGATTTTGTAACTATTTTGCTCATATTTGTACACTTAACCCTTAGAGCCTTTAACAACTACAGTTGCCTTTGCAGCCACTGTAGATCAAGATCAGGCTGCACAAAACATCTGCTTTGGTGAAGCTCTATAGAAGAAAGCAACAATGAAACTGCTATTATTTGGGTTGTGTTTCTTAGATGAAAAGGTCTAATGAGTTTATTTGGTGCTCTAAAGGTTAATAAGTCTGTTAGATTCATTTGGCACGCTAAGGATTAATCTTTAAAAGTATGGCGCTCTAACGATTAATAATCTTTAAAGAATGCAATGAAGCAAGAGAAAGGCAGTGCATTTCTTGACTAGGAAGACACTGTACTTACAAGAAAATTGCTCTGTTCTTTATAAACACTTCCACAGCTGACAAATTGCCAAATACCATGTTCATAATGATGAAGAAGAAAGCTCCAACCCTGAAATCAAGAAGTTTCTTGATTGATTGATTCATTGAATGGTATTTCTCACCACTTTCAACACAATTTCAGACAGATCACTGTAACAGCTCACTTATTCATGTATGTCCTGGGTTCCACCAGTACAAGACTATGGCTCTAGACAGTTTTTCCCATGAAAAACCCATAGCTTCAAGTAAGGTTACAGATTGATAATCCTGCAACTTACAACTAAGCCACAGAGGACCCTCCTCTCCGCCCCTCAGCAAATAATATGTTTGTGTATTTTACAAATTTTTCACTACTTGTGGGTTTTCCAAATCTTTCTCTCATCCAACTTATTTTGTGAAAATCTGTTCTGGGTTCTTTAACCCTTTACCTTACAATCTCATGTTTTAACGTCCCTGAAAAAAGAAGGTACTGGAAAAGATTGTGGGAAAAGGAAAAAATGCTGTTCACCAGCATTTTCTCCAACTGTGTTCTCTACTCTTTCACATAAAAAACTCTAGAATTTGGGCCACATTTAAATTGTTATCTGCAAAGGCTTTCAATTGACACAGGTCTAAAATTTTGTCGTTCTGTAAAGACTTCAGTGAAAAATTCAGTAACTTAAGATATTGTAAATGAAGTAACATACTCTAGGCATAAACAGTGGTAATACCCAACTTGATCGTGGTAATATTATCAAGGCTGATAAGAAGCCTACAAAATACATGTACTGACCTGTTCTGAAGTCCTGAGGTACACAAGTCATCAATCTGCCAGTAGATGGCACCAACAACACCAAATATAATCATAGTCAACACCTAGATGAAACAACAGTTGTTAGTGACATATCATGAAAGGTAAAACCCTTTACCACACAATCCAGAATTTCAACAATCCAAAGGAAAAGGACTTTTGAAAACATGGTGGGTAAAAGAGAAAATGCTGGTAGCCAACATTTTCTCCTTTTCCCAGTGTTTTCTTCCCTTTCAAAGACTCACTCCATTATATGAGCAACATTTAATTGTTTGTCTGCAAATTCTTTCAACTAGTCATAATGGCCTAAAGGAACAATAGGATTAAATTCAGACAGAATAAAATTGTTAAAATGTATTCATTTATCATGCTTCGGTAACAGAGCTCCATAGCTCGGTAACATAATAGGATTTGAAACTGATTTGGCTCCCGCTTAGTTTTGCCACTGTCTTTTCACGGATATTATTATAGGTATTGCAATAAGATACAGTTTTCTCTCACCACTGATGACTGTTACCACGTTGGTGATGTGGGAAAGCAGTCAGTGACTTCGTAAGAATACTGTGTTCAAACTGCAGGAGGGCATAAATAGTTGCACTGGCTGCCATGATTTAACTAATTTATTGTAACAATATAATAATTATGCATCTTACCTGTAAAATTGATACAGCTGGATTTCTGACCAAATTTTTCAAAGTTCTCAAACTGCAGTACACAATCTGAAAGAGAAACAAAGGAAGATATACATTGTTGCATCTTTCTTGCAAGACGTCAGTCAAACAGATTATGAACCGCCTTGTACATACTGTCAGTTTTGTTTGACTGTTTTTGAAGTCTGATCAGCATCTACAATATTCCTGTTTCATCTTTTCAACCCTACACCTTTCTACTGAGCCACATGACCTATACAAGGACCCTAAAATACTAAATGGTCAGTGCATGTAAACTGGAATTTAGGCTATAGCAGAATACAAGCAAAAATCAACCATTGCAGTTTACATGTCCTATCCCAAATTCTTTTTTTTTTATAAGATTAATCACTGCAGGAACATTAAAATATAATTGAGCAGCCTGAAGATGATCTAGCAACATACATTATAGACCAATTGTCTGACAAGGTTTGCTCAGGTTCACGAAGACAGGGATCAGACCCAAGGCATTGTATGTCAAATCTCATACAAAAGATAGTGGGTTATTCTACATGTACCAAGAAAAGGAAATTACTGATAAGCCATTCCTACCTGAGTGAAAATACCAGTAGCATATTCCACCTTCGGTATCACATTGAGTGTGCGGGACTGAAGTTTTTGTTGGTAATCTTGTTTGATGGGATCTAGCTGGCTTCTCAGTCTGTGAGGGAACAAGGGCAAAAGCATAATTGAGCCATGCTCTGTGAAATGGGGGCTTAATGCTTCTGCAAAAAGTATCGACCCATGTCAGTCTGCACAATCTGCACAAGCTGACATGGATGGAAATTTTTCTGTATTTGGAAATGAACTGCATATCCAAGGACTACACTTCCTCCAGATATAGTCAGTTGTTTGACTAAATGGGATTTTACTGAACCACAATTACGACATGACATGCTTGATATAATGCATCACCGAGATGCATTGAGCTCCCTTTTGCCAGAGCATGGCTCATATAAATATTCAGAGATTTAAATAACTGATCATTACCAAATGACAAAATTGCAAACTATCTAAAAACGAAAGCATTTGTAAAACACGAATTCAGTATTGATCAGATGGTAAGATTTGTCTGTGATAGGACAGAAAACATTCTGAGAAAAAGAGAAAATGCTGGTCACCAGCATTTTCTCCTTTTCCCACAATGTTTTAAAAAAACTTCTTTCTCAGGGTCTCTAAAACTTGGGATGAAATGGTAAAAGGTAAATTTTATGGTGTTCTATAATGCTTTCAACACTACTTTGGTCATGTCACAGTGGCAGTCCATTATTCATGTGATTTCCTGGGTTTTACCTGTACTGAGCCAGACACACTGTGCTCTTGTTTTTCCTGAAACATTATCTCTGTGATGAGATCGAAGTTGTATCAATGAAGTAAATTTCAACGAGCACTGCAAACAAACTTTTTACCACAGAGTTATGCCTAGGTCACAAATAAAACGGGCGCCAGACGATTTCTTCCAACTTTGCTGATTCAAAGATTTGAGACATCGTCCGGGTGCCGTACGATTTTAAGACATTTTGCTCAAGCAGTCACAAATCAAACGGGCACCGGATGGCAGTTTCTTCAGAAATGCCATGTGTGCGCTTTTCAGTTCAGAAAGGCACCGGGTAGCGACCGGACGGACATCGGGCAGTGACAAGACGGCGCCCGTACCGACATCTTTCGGACTTTAGGCAGCTGTCCGGCTACTGTCCAGTCACCGAGGCGTCGCTGTACGATTTATGCTATCATTTGCGGTCAACCATTCCTTAGAAACAGACGTTTAAATTGTATCACTGAGAATATTGAATAATGCCTGTCCTCACTATGCGGCCTCTCCCAGCACTCTCCTGATCGTAAACAGCAGCAGCTGCTATTAAAGCTCTGCCTTCGGCAAGCAGCTTGCAATCTCTCTTGATGAAGGAGAAGATTCAACAGATTTTGTGGCGGTATAAGTGCCATCTTCACTTTACAACTGATGAACTGATGAGGTTAGATATCAATATACACTTGTATAATACAGGGTGTCCCAAAAGTAAGGTAACACTTTCATACATTTATAAAATAGATTTAAATTTGAGATGAAGAGTTAAAAATATATATGCATGTATATAAAATATGTAAATTTTTTTTGGTGAAAGTTTTATGCAATTTTCATTACATTACAAACTTTTACACCAATTTCAAATCAGAAGTGCCTTTTAGTCATTGGCGTCATTTTAGGAAATAATGATGTTCTCTCACTTCCTGTTCCCTGGACATGCTTGTAAACAAAATATGCGGTTTTGGGCACATGAAGAACAACATTGTTTCACAGACAGACCAATGTACAGAGAAAAATTAACTGTATGGTGTGCCATGCCAAGTCAAGGTGTTATTGGGCCATATGTCTTAAACCACACGATTAATTCCCAGCCCTAACTATCGCTTTAAGACAAGTTTGCTCTTGAAAATAAGTCCCCTACATTGCAAAACATGTGGTTTATGCAGGATGGTGCTACGGCACTACATCTAATACTGGGGTGGACTTTTCATACGATACATTCAGTGATACAGTAATATCAAGACGATATTCGGAGGTGAAAGATTGCTGAATGTCAAGGCCGTCTGTGTACGGTCCCGACCTCAACCCACTTGACTTTTTCTTTTGGGGTTTGTTGCAGAAAAAAGTCTACAATTCCAAGCCAGACAGCACAGACATGTTTCTATAGAACATTAAATGTGAAATCAAGAAGATTCATTTTGGAATGTGAGCTGAAGTGATTGACAATTTCATCGTGCATGTTCGACATAGAAAAACCATGAAAGGCCGTCACATCGAAAACGTCATGAATTAATAAAAATGACGCTGGTGTCAAAAAGATACTTCTGATTTAAAATCTGTATAAAAGTGTGTGATGCAATGAATATTGAGTGAAATTACCACACAAAAAACTTACATATTTTATGTACATTTTGGTATATTTCTATCTCTTTATCGCATTTCTAAAGCTATATAATAAAAGTACCAAAGTGTTACCTTACTTTCCGGACACCCTGTATGATGATCATGTCGCCAAAGTTTGTTTGCCGTCCGGTCGCCGTCCAGAAAAGAATCACAAAATCAATGCAGCCCAGCGATCTGACGGTCATCGGACGATTAATTATAATCGGGCAGTGTCCGTCCGGGCTCCGTCCTGCTCCAAGAAGGAGGCAGTCCGGTCGCCGGACGGAGGCAATCCGGTCGCTGGACGATTTTGAGATAAACATTTTCATAAAAAATGTCTGGATGCCGTCCGATTTCTGAAGGCATCGTCCGGTTACCGGACAGCGCCCAGACGGAGCCCGAACGATGAGTTAACGGGCTCCCTGATGGCCCAAAAATCATCCGGTCACCGTTCAATTAGATCTGTAACTTTTTTCTAAACCTTGAACAGGCGCCGGATGGCATCTCAAAATTGAACTGCTGCCATTCAAATTGAGCTGCCACCACACGGTCGCCGTGTGGTCCCTGGATGATTGTGTCAAAATCTCCTGAAAAACTCGCCGTCCGGCGGCAGTTCGTTATTTTTGACTGGGGCATTAACTAGAGCTATTCACACAGGTAAATGGAATATTTATCGTAACTGGGTCATGCACGAGATTTTTACTGATCTTTCATTCTTTGTTCAAGCAGATCTTACAGGAGGGTTTTTTGCGAAGGATATTCGAAATTGCGCATTTTTTTTTTCAATGAAAATAACAATATCGCTGAATAGATAGGGGGAAAACTATGATAAATCTACACGTGTGGAATTTGATAGAAAATCGGAGGGCGGGAAAGACAACATTCAAAAGCATGAACACGCTCGGATCAGAAATGGCTAGATCTCGAAGGAAACCAAAGCAAGATCAATTCACCACACTACTAAATGTATTACCAATCATAAAAATCTACACCAGATATAGAATGGATGACAAACTTACTTTGTTTTCCCAAAACGAAACGTGATTTCTTTGTCCCGGCCAGGGATCGTTGATCATTGGCCTTACACAACCAGCTCGACGCAGTGTCACGTGACCGGTTTTGATTGGTTAATTAGAAAATGCACTGAAAAGCAATGAAAATTTTCACCAAAATAAATTTGATATTGAAATACAATTACGGTTCCGATGCTTTAGATTGATTTTACTTCTGACATTTCGTTTCCCTGTCAAAGACTACCCCCATTTGGCACTCGTCAAAACTCGGCTAATTCCGTGGTTCCGGGACGTTTCGCCCCAAAACCATTTCCTCCCCTAGTCGTTTCGCCCCCAAGATCTTTCCCCTCTGGTCGTTTCCCCCCTGGTCGTTTCGCCCCCACTGGTCGTTTCGCCCCCCTGGTTGTTTCCCCCCTAGTTGTTTCGCCCCCTATACAAGGTAAAACTGCATTGCACCTTAGAACTTTTATAAATTTTTATAGCAGGGCAATAGTGATATGTGGGGGAAAAAAAAAAAAAATCAGAATATGGTCATGTATATTTTTTCAAACTTTAAACAGGTAAGTAAACATAGTTCGCAATTTCTTTATTGGCATTTGCATAATTAAGACAATGAGACCCTTATCAAAAATTAAATTCGTATTCGCGTGGTAAAAGGTTAAAAGTTATTACATTTAAAAGAAAGCAAAAAGATTCTATTAATGAAAGAAACTTATCACCCTAGCTTTACAACAACCAATTTTTCGGTTAACAGACAAAAAAAAAAAGAAAGTATCAAGAGTTGCTTAAATTATGATGTTAGTGTTTGAATTGTCGAACACTATGAAAAGAGGAGGAAATACTGGTAGCCAGCATTCACTCTTTTTTTCCACTTTGTTTTAAATTGCTTTCTTTCAAGTACCAGACCATTATTGGTTATTCTATTTTTTTAAAACATTTCCCTTTTTTGTGTTATTTGTACATGGGAGTAATAAAGAGTAAAATAAAGTAAAAAGATTAGTACTGTACTGTATTTCAGCTAACCCCAAAATCACACTCACTTAGGGATATGTTTATCAAGCACGTGACTTCATATAAGTTTGCCGTGATAAGACTACGAGTATTAACAATTAAAACACAATCCAGGGTTTATCTTTATACGGATAAATTATCTGACTGTTGGGGTGGATCAGGATCAGACGGCACATAAGCTGTAGTATGATCTTTGAATCACATCGATAGCCATAATTTCTGTGTGCACATTTAATGACAAAGACATGTAGTAAAACTGCTGCCAATGTTCTGATACTTTCCTGCTTCGATTATTGTATGTTATTGGAGACAAAACTAATCTCAGTCTTACCCCATACTGCACCTCTCCCTCCCCCCTTTTAAGCGCACCCACGTTTCAGGAAAAATGCAAAATCTGGATCAAAGTTCACAACTTTTCTGTCTGATATCGATCAACCCTTTTTCCGATGAACCTCAGAAGTATAAATGATAAATCAAGACAGTGAAATCTCTTTACACATTTGTATTTCTACATAAAGATATATAAACGCATCTATGCCTTTTGATAAAAATTGGTGCAGACATCAATGTTTTGTTAAAAAAAAACAAAACAAACTGTTATGTATCCTCAAAATACTGAAAGTAATGCATAATGTGACAAAGGGTAGCGTAATCAATTACGCGACTTCACAGTAGCAAAGTCAAAATGACATAGATTGCGTAATACGTAATTAACGAGTTGATAATCGGGCCTAATAGGATTATCACGGCACCTGATCTAAAGACTTTTGACCAGCAACACGGTGGACTCTTTCAACCAGAGAATAATTTTGGATGGCATTAATCCTTTAAAAGATAACCGTGAAGGTCAGGGATTGTATATAAGATCCCTGTGTAAACCGTTACGGAACAGCGGGGCACGGAACAAGTACATTTTTCGGACATCACTTATCCGGATAGTAAGTTTAGTGTGAGGAAAAAGAGAAAACTACACGCAATTCTATAAAAGGGTCTCCAGTAAACTAACTGTGACTATATGAGATCCCTGGTGAAGGTGAAAGAGAGGTAAAGACCGAGATCAGATCGGCGTCATGTGCTGTATCATATTTGTCTACTATAGGTGATCAGCATCGTGACAAAAGGAGATACAGTTCTAAATGATTCTTTTCCCTCAATGTTTTTTTTTTTCGTTACTGAATTTTAATCTTAATCAAGTGTGTGTGTGTGTGTGTGTGTGAGAGAGAGATATACACACACACACACACACACACACACACACACACATATATAACCAAACCAAAGGTACAGCAATGGGAACTAAAGTGGCCCCTACATATGCTACTCTTGTCTTTGTGTTTTTAGAGGAAAAACTCTACAAAACAGTAGAACATGAAAAGGGTAAAGTATTTGCTAAATTCCTACGGGATCAATGGAGAAGATATTTAGATGACTGTTTTATATTCTGGCAAAGATCATCGCAAGATCTAACTTATTTTTGTACGACTCTTAATTCTCTCCATAATGATATTATGTTTAAGATACAAACCAGTGATTATCAGTTACCCTTTCTTGATGTTATGGTCATCAAAATAAATACTTCTATATCCACTGACATATATTTCAAGTCTACAGACTCTAAGCAGTATTTAAATTTCAAGTCATGCCATCCAAAACATACTAAAATTAACATCCCATTTTCCTTGGCTCGTAGAATATGCACCATTGTTTCTGATATAAGTGTTCGTAATTCCCGTCTAAAAGAATTAGCTTCTTCATTGATTGACAGAAACTATCCAATGCAGGTGATAAAAACAGGATTTATAAAAGCATTACAAATTCCAAGAAACAATCTTTTAACAGTGAAAGAAAAGACTGAAAAACCTATTATACCGTTCGTATCCACCCACAATCCTAAAAACAGTGAACTATTCGGATTACTTAGATCTAACTTGACTATTCTAAGCGGGGATGAAAAAATGAATAGTATAATCACAGACACTAAAATCATAAAATGTAAAAGACAGCTCCCTAATCTTAAACGCCTTATTACGCGGTCGGAGTTCAGTCTAGACACAGCCGCTTGCGTAAAAAAGTGTGGACAACCACGGTGTGGACTGTGTGATTACATTATTGAAAGTAACAACATTAAATTAAATGATAAAACTTTTTTTGTAAAAGAAAATATGGACTGTACTGTTAAAAATGTTATTTATGTTTTAATTTGTAATGGGTGTAGGGAATTTTACATCGGACAGACCGGTGACAAATTAAGGAACAGAAAAACAGTACATTATCAACAAGTCAGAGACCCATTAACAAGACAAATACCTTTAAGTGCGCATTTATATAAATGTTCCAAAACCTCTCAGAAATTCTCGACCTTTCCTTTCTTTAAAATGCATAACGACAATGTTTCAGCTAGGTTACTTAAAGAACAATCATTCATCAATAGATTTATGCCTAAACTGAACATTAAGCCATAACGTCATCAATTATTGCGTTATGTGTGTAGCAACGCGACGTTGCTACGTGATTTATTGTTGCCCTGATGAGCTTTCAAAGCGAAACCGGTTGGCAATAAACGTTATTCATATATACTCCCATGTGATGTTATTTTTGTTTATTATATATATATATGTGTGTGTGTGTGTGTGTGTGTGTGTGTGTGTGTGTGGACGGATATTCACGTTTCCTTTGGATATACTGATTTTATTGCATAACCACGACGACAGTTATATCATTATATTTATCTAATACAGTTTAGTTTTCTTTTTTTTTTTCATGATTTTTCATTTTACCTTTTGCAGGGATCGTATAACTCGATCTGCTTCAGGATTGTTCTTGAGGAAATAGTACGAGGGGTGATCAGAAAGAACGTGGACCAGTGCCGGTATCGGAATATTGTTATTAAAAACAACATGGAGTGTTTACTATTTTTGAAAGTAACCTCCTTTGAGTTCTATACACTTATTCATTCTTGATTTCCACGCGCGGAGCACGTGTGGGAGCGCGTCACGTGATGTTACTATTAAGGACCCGGTCATAGCGAGGGTTAGCTTCTCTCTGCTCTCGTAGTGTATGCCACATAGAGAATATGTCAAAACAGGAACTAGTCAGAGGTCAGATGGGGTCAGGACTGAATTATAAGGAGCGTTTTATAAGTGAATTATAAATGTTTCTATGTTTAGTTTTTGCAAAGTTTCCAGTACAAGTGTGGCTTTTTGAGCTAGGGCGTTATCTTGGTGTAAAGTGACGTCACTCCGCAGGACATCTGGCTGTGTTTTTCGTATGGTGTTTGT
This sequence comes from Hippopus hippopus, assembly GCA_946811185.2. Lineage (NCBI taxonomy): Eukaryota > Metazoa > Mollusca > Bivalvia > Cardiida > Cardiidae > Hippopus > Hippopus hippopus. The sequence goes on from OX328103.1 coordinate 22,718,651, forward strand.
CAAATTTATTTGAATAATGTGGGCATAAAACGCAGTATTGACTGTAGTATGTAAAGATTCAACATGATTTAGAAGAAAAACAGGAGAACAGAAATACATGATGTACATAACTTTGCCAAGTGACTTTAAAGGTTGGCTTTACCAACTGAAGGCGATGTTGGATGTTTCAATACACTGCTTTGTTGTTTAGATGCAGTCTCGTTAAAATGTACCTATGATTCATCGCATGTTACAATACGATCAGTAAAGTTTGACCCCTCTACCCTAATGCGTTCTGAAATTTCTTAACAGATTCGACTCTAACCCCCATTTTCTCGGGCGTCAGTTGCCGAGGTACCCACATTGTGCAAACACGCGACATTCCAAGATTCTCTGTCAAAATCTCCTGAGCACTTCTATATGAAATGTCAAATGTGTCAGCTATTTTCCTGACAGTATCTCTGTGATCTTGTTTTACATGCTGCTCTACATCCGTTATGATTTTGTCTGTGACTGATGTTAATGGACAGCCAGATTTAGGGTCATCTTTAACAGTATCGCACCCTTGTCTAAACTGGTCCGATCCATGTACGAGTATAAGATTTCTTGAGTGCAGAGTCCGCTTAAACTGTTTCTAAATCAGTTTTGATTTCCGATAAATACTTTCCGAGTTTGAAGTAAAACTTTATGATTACTCTCTGCTCAAATAAAACATCGTCCGATATTTTGGACCACTAATGCAGTATATGACGTCATCAAAATGACGTCATACTTTACCTACTTGAATATGATGACATTTGAAAGCTTGAGTCAGTTACCAGATAATTAATGCTCATCTATGCAAATGTTTGTAATCCTACGTGTAGTAGTTTTCCAAATAACGAGGTGGTCCACGATCTTTCTGATCACCCCTCGTATTTTGAGCTCTTCAAAACGGCAATTGCCGAAATATCGAACAATGCAGTGTTGTATTTCAAATCTTAGCTTTACGGGTACTTTGTTCGGTCGGTAAACATGCAACGCCTAAAGCAGAGAGTACAATGGCCAAAACAAGCTATCAAACTATATAACACAAAAATAAAAGCTTACCTGTCCCACAAAACCAATGCTGCCATCCCTAACACCTGTCATAAGAAATAGAACGGCGGCGGCCATTTACTTCTTCCTGACATGAAATGCACAAAACTGACATAATTCCGTTCTAGTATCCTTTACACAACATTTTCAAAGATGAATGATGATGAGCCCTTTCGTCGGTGTATAAAAGAATTTCTTCAAACAAAAGATATACCAATTATGAATACTTTACCTTTTTCAATCATTGCTCATCGACACTGGTAAAGAACCAACCGAACAATTTAAAATACTTACCTGGTAAAGGTGCTAATGGCATAATTAAAGACGTTTAATTTTGCATAAAGCATGCGTTTTTACACCTCAGCATTAATCACATTAATTGCGTGAACATTGTGTGATTAATAACTCAAACCAAATAAACAAGGTGATCAACGGTATCGATCAAAAACCGTAATACTTCAGCTTATCATATTAAAAGACTAAAAAGGACATTGACATCGGTAAACACACACACACACACACACACACACACACACACACACACACATATATATATATATATAACACACACACACACACACACACACACACACACACACACACACACACATATATATATATATATATATATATGTGTGTGTGTGTGTGTGTGTGTGTGTGTGTGTGTGTGTGTGTGTGTGTGTGTGTGAAAATTATAATTGAAATAATTGTAATAATTCTTAATATACACTGTCATTCAAGATTCTTTGAACCATTATTCTCTAAAGGTGCTCATTCTCTCTCTGTCTCTCTCTTAAACTGTTTGAAGGCGAAACGACTAGGGGAGGAAATGGTTTGGGGGCGAAACGACTAGGGTTCGGGGGCGAAACGACTAGGGGTGAAAAATAGAGGCGAAACGACCTGGGGGGAAATGACCAGGAGGGAAACGTCTTGGGGGCGAAACGTCTTGTTACCAATTCCATAAATAGGCCTACATCTTGTTTACAGTTTGCATTTCAATATTATACTGACATGCTTTATATGTTCATCTACTCGTATACAGATTAAATTTCTATAAATTGACATGCTTTATCTAATCAGAAACGGGGGGGGGGGGGGATGGGGGTAAAACGAGTGGGGGAAATGGGGGGGGGATCTAAAGGTGGTTAAAATATCATTTACAACATGAGAAAATATTTCTCGTGTCCTTATTCAAAGCATTTGCAGACGGCAAATAAAGCCTGTATCAAACAACCTCGTGGTTTCACAGCCCTAGGGGAAAAGGGCCTTAGAAAATGATGGTAACCATCTAACAGCGAAAGGAACTTCCTTTCGCGATAGGATCGAGATAACGTCTATTCAGCCGCCCACCCGGCAGTGCAATATCGAGATCAAAGGAACATCGAGTTAACCCATCATCCATTTTCGTAAAGAATAATATGACACCTATTTCTCTTTAAAACTTAAAAGATAATGGAATATAAGTATTTTGTGAAGGGAGAATGAAAGGATTAAAATTTGAACTGAAGCTACGTTCCTTATTTTCATGATCTAAATTCTGACATAATTTAACGTTACAGTTATAATATCCGTTTGAAGGGGAATGAATAAAAGTACAACAAACTGAAGGTTCGATGATTCTTCTGAGATCGGGTTTGTACATGATTTCAGTAAATTGACTTTCGCTGCCTCCTTACGTGGGGCATTGATAAAGTAATAATCAATCAATTTTTTTAAAAATATCATTATTCGACGCCTTTCGGGCAAGTGTTACAGGGGCCTACATAGAAAGAGTGGAATCTCCTCTACACATACATGCATGAAGAACTTGGGGTAAGCTTACACAGAGAATTAAACTTTCACTTGAAAGTACTTTTATTATGGACACTGCGATTCAAAATGGCAGACATAATGTTCAATTTTCAGGAAGATCAAAGAGCGTACTGCCAATGTCGCGCATGATTGCTTGGTTTTTCTGCGCCTGATATTAAGTCCGAATTAGACAAAGTTTATGGATATAGTGCACTATCATATGCCACAGTTAGAAGATGGGGCCGAGTGTTTAAATCCGATTCTAGAACGGATATCAAAGATGAGCCTCTATTTGGCCGTCCCGCAACAGCAACACCTGGAAGTGATGTTGCTGCAGTGATTTAAGCAGCTGTAGAGGAAGATGTCCGATACATAATGGAGGAGATCAGTCCATTATATAGCATTAATTCGTCACCTGTTTTTCATATTCTGACTGATCCTTTTAACCTACATAAGGTTTGCGACCGGTGGATACCCCACCTTCTTTCTAATGACTAAAAGAGTGGTGCGTGTTAACTGCAACACATCTGCTCTATAGATAGGTACGATAATGCTGCCCAAAAACGCATGAATGAAATTGTGACTGGTGATGAAACATGTAATCATTTTTATGAGCCAGGGGGCAAGGAAAAAACAAATGCGGATCTGTGAAAATGACAAAAGACCCCAAGTTGCGCGTAGAGCTCGCACCACGCCCCACCATGTATGCAATATTTTTTTTTAATGCCAGGGAATCATATGTTTTATTGCAAGGGAATTGTAGCTACAGTCCATGTACCAGAAGGAAGGAGTGTCACAGGAGCCTTTTGCTGAGATTCTGTTCTTTCGGTAGTTCAGTTTTGAGCATTATGTTTCAGCCCGTCAAAGTACCAGCGTGCGCGGAATCAAGCTCCTCCGTGAGAATGCACCCGCTCACAAATCAGCCGTGGTCCTTTCTTACCTTAGCGACAAAAGTATTGTAAGTTTACCACATCTTTCATCTAGCCTTGATCTCGTTTCATGTCAGTTTTGTATCAATCCATACGTTAAAAAACTACATGAAAGGTCGCCACTTTGAATCTCGTCATGGCGTCGGCAGAGCGCTTTTCCAGTGCCTCAACACCATACTCAAAGATGCCCTCTGCAATGCATTTTCAGAGTGGATATGTAGTCTCAAAATGTGCACATGAGTAAAGGAGGTATACTTTCAAGGGTTGTACTAACCATTTACACAGAAATATTCCGACAACAACTACAGCGGAACACTGATTAATACTTTTTAAATGTCCCTTGTAGAGACTCTGAACGGATTCTAACCCTTTACTGAATAATCCCGAGTTTTAACGACCCTGGGAACGAAGGAGTCTTGAAAAATATTGAAAAAGGAGGAAACGTTCGTGACCCGCATTTTCTACTTTTCCCTAAATATTATCTACTTTTTAAAGACAATTTCAACCGTTTGATCCACGTTTAATATGTCGGCTTCAAATGCTTTGGATTTGGACAAGTGCTAAGTTTTGCGTTTGGTAAAAGGTTTTAATAGAATAAGATTTCACTCACTTCTTTAAAAGATTCACTATCGTAAATCAGGGAATAAAAAGAAAAGATGAAGAAAAGAACAGTAGAAGTGCCATAGTGTTTTTTTCCCTATTTTATCATGGATCTGATTGTTCAGTTCATGTTTGCCGAACCCGGTAGCTAAGCTGGTAACGTACAGGGCCTGGCTTCACGAAAAAACTTATGTCCCTTATTTTACGCAAATCCAAAAAAGGTCCCGGGTTCTGACTTAAGTAGTGTTCGTTATTTGAGATGTATTTCAGTAACATTAACAGACTGTAGTAAGGTTCTCAAATCCTAGGGTGACACAATGTTTCAGGCTCAACCAAGCAGTATAAATGGACTTAAGTAAAATTAACAGACTTAAGTCCATAAAAAAAAAAAAAAAAAAAAAAAAAAAAAAAAAACCTCAACTTAAGTCAGAAAGTAAGTCTGTTTGCTGATGTGAGTAAAATGGGAGACATTTTTTTTTCGTGAAACGGGGTCCAGGGCTTGAAACGCTGGAAACGTTTGTTCGATGTACATAATTATATAAAATTACCAAAGTGATAATATTTTGTAATCTAAAAAGAGAAATGGATAGTACATACTCGTACATGTAGCTGGGTGTTCCTTTGCTCTCGGTGTTTCACGGCCAAAGTGGGTTACTTGCAAAAGCACTGCACTATGTACATGCTAGACGCAGATTAGTTAACACAGACGTGTCATAATAAAGTGTCTCCTTTTCCATCTTATGTTGATCATTTGTATATATAGGATTTGGAATTATTAAAATCTGTTACAGAGGGTAAGTCCATTCTAAATTCGAAGCCAATTGATGCATTTACTCTGTCCGCACACATTTTGTTTTTAAATGCAATATTATAGATCCCTGTTTTAGAATAACTGCATATTGGAATTCATTTTTTTCCCCAACTCTTGCCTTGCAAAACCAAGGCAGCCTGCGAGAAATGTATTATTTCTATCTCAGGGCTTCTTTTTGGTCAGTAAATAATGTAGTCTGCATGCGAAAATCACGTTTTTATTTTGTCTCTTCGAAAATGATAGTTGATGTAACTATTGGCACTGCAGATATATTTGCGTAATTATGGCGTTATCATGATGTGGTTATTTAATTCATAACTGCAACAAGTTTAGGCATCTTTTTTGTAAATGCCCGAGAAATCCAACACAATATTCCCTGAACAAATCTAACGTTCGCTAACAGCGTCTGATAAAGAGCAGGTCAGACTTGTTGAGGTTACCGTTGTTGACACCGAGAAATAATTTCTTTGAGCGAGATGTTGAATTATCTGGCGCTAGGTGGCATTTTTCAAATACAAACCTATCTGATTTTGGCATTCTGGGTAGAGGACCGGACTATCTTTCAAAACGGCAACCGTTACTTCGAATTTCAAAATAATAATAACGATTTCTCAACAAAACGCTACCTGGTACGATTTATCTAGCGGTGGTTGGCTAGCATGTAACCTATGCACCAGTCATTTATAAACACAACCCCTATAAGCTCGAGAAACAGCCCCAGTATGAGCCCAGCATATTCGGGACGTTATTTTTGTTGTCAAATCCTGTAAGCCTAAATCGCGGTTTTTTCTATGTCTATGTTTAGAACTGTATGCAAAGATTTTCGGTAAACACAGGTATCTTTTTTTTTAAATTAGTTTTTTTCCGTGTAAAAGTATCGTATTTCTAGGAAATTTGGAGCGATAACTAGGCTTGATTTTACCACATATTTATTGTTAAAAGCCATTTTTTTGCCTGCTACTTTTTTAGTGTCAGAGTAGTTCTGTTTACGGACAGCGTAGTAATATTTATCCTGTTTAGGATAGTGATGCGTCATACGAGGGAGGTTCAGAAAGTTCATAGAACAGCGTATTGGGTCAAGCGTAACACAACCTTTCTTTCCGTATTTTGACAACACAACATATCACCACTTTGAACATATCAAGTTCATTTGTCACAACATATTTGTGTGATTCTCGGAGGTATTGCAAGTTACTGACCATCAAGCAATGATGGAAAATCAAAATGTTGAGTTTAGGGCACAAGTCAAGGATTGCACAAGCTGCTATTCGCGAATGTAAGTTTGAACAACTAAATCACCCACCCTACAGTCCAGATCTGGCCCCCAGTGATTATTACCTATTTAGAAATTTGAAATCCCATTTGCAGGGAACCAGGTTTCGTGATGATGATGAACTCAACGCTGCCACATAGGCATGGTTTGAGGACCAAACCGAAAACTTTTATTTTAAAGGTATGGACAGTCTGAAAGAAAAGTGGGCTAAGTGCATCGAAGTAAATGGGGACTATATTGAAAAACAATAATACAATACATGTATATAGTCTGCTGCTGAAATATATACCTCGTTCTACGAACTTTCTGACTTCCCCTCGTAGTAGACGGGTCAAATCTCCGAAGAATATGACATCTGCAGACAACGCGAGATATTGCGGGTTGCGGTTTTGAAAAGTTACCTGGATAACGAAAATCACGAATAGGAACGATATTGTACAGCGATACTAAACCACAAGCTTTTTCGATCAAAAGTTCTTAAATTCAATTTGTAAATTTCATCAAAATCAAGGAAGTATTAAGTGTGACAAAGAAATCTCTGTTTAATTAATTCAACCCATATTTCATAGCAAACAATCTTCCTTTCGTGGATGTGACCCTTCTTTCGCGAAAGAAGTTCCCTTCGCTGCTCAGCTTTTCCGAGATACCCCCTCCCTCATACTGGACCGAATTTTTGTAAGATTGTTCAGATTAGTCTATGTCCACCATCAATGCATAAATTACTTTTTGTTCTTTAATCAAAAATGGTAATTAAATGGATGCTATTTCATTATTCATTCCTTCCCCATATGACAAGGTTTAGGTTCTTTAAATGTAGCTGCAGACAACAGTTTGGAAACTGATACAAATGAGCTGAAGTTCACTCTTATGATTGAAAACAATCTTGGAACAGGAGAAAATACTGTCTACCAGAATTTTGTCCTTGTCCAATGATGCTTTCAATTGCCTATTTCCTTCAGGGTTATTAACCCTTGTCCTGCTGAATAACTCAAATGATACCTTCAAGTCGATAGTAAAATCCCAAAGGTTGCTATTTCAAGGTAATTTTGAGGATAATAAATATCTCCTTATCGGACAGTTCTGTGCAGTCTGATCTTGATATACACTGTCCGCAAACGGTCAGTGAGTCGCGATTAGCAGCCTAAGGGTTAACATGAGTGTTCAGTAAAGTGTTAAACCCCAATCGAAATTTTCTCCAGATCCAGATGTCAGATGCCAAGGAAACCTGATATGGATCCATAATTATGTTGTATACTGGTCTGTCCCACAGATTGATATAAATGTATAGCTTGTGTTTGTATAAGGGTACACTTACCTGTCTTGCTATAGAGCTAGCTTTTGTAGCAATGTGGTAGAGCGTTTGCCTACGGAGTTTGGACCTGGAGGTTCTAGGTTCAATTCGCAGCCTTTGGAGCTATTTAACAGAACTGTTACAGATACATGTAATCAGTATTCAGAACACCTTACAGTTTGTCCAAACATGGCCTATATTTGACCCTTGAATTTTATGTCATGCAAAGTTGAATTGGGAGAATTTTTGAGGATTTTTCTTTTTTTAGCCCTTTAACACACAATAAATCCTATGTTTTATGAGTCATGTGTAATAGGGCTTATGAAAACAGTGTTGGAAAACAAGACATCAGTATTTCTTTTCTTTTTTTTCTTCCAGAATTTTTTTCTGCCCTTTACAAATACAAACCACATAATCAGAGGGCTCCATATCTATTGAATTGTTTGTTTATGCTCTAAACAGCAAGCTATTTAATTTTTTGCCTTAAATCAAATTATTTCGTAAAAGGCCAATAAATACGACCAGATATACATTTCTTTTCATATAAAGTGTATGGTTAAATTCAGTAAAATGATGCGATTTTGGGCGTTTGATAATGGAATTGTAGGCTACTTTAGCAATAGGTCACTCTGTTTATTTTCATTACACCACATATGACGTCTTGATACTGATTTGAACAAATAAATCCTTGTTGATGGCGCATGTTATTAAGTACCTTTTTCCACTATACTTTACTCGTAAGATAACATATAGGCCATGGGGTAGGGCGTATACCTTTGCTGAACAAAGGTTGTTGCTTAATGTTTTGTATATGCACGTGTCACTATAATAACACTCGCTCAATCGATCACCGGCTCGCCCGCCCGCCCGTCCGGCCGCTCACTCACTCACTTACTCACTCACTTGTGCAATACTCATCTGGGATTTTTTTTTGTAAATGTAATTTTTATACAATGTGGAATAAAATGATGTGTGGTGTGTTTATATCACCCTGTATTTTCTCATCATTGATTATAGGATATACATACTTCAATTATTCCGAATTCATGATGCATTCATTCAGTGCAAAATTGTCGGGAATATACGGTGCACACCTGAGATGTTTTCAGTTCATGTTTCTTTTTCACTGTGAGGAATGAAATAACGTTGGATGAATAAAACGTCCCATATTATCTCATCAATAATCATAAATCATCTTTCATTATGACCCTTTGAGCGTGTTTCTGTATTTTTTAATATTTTACTATTGGGCGTCAAATTAAGTTGGATGTATGAATCGACTGTAGGAAAAAATCCCATGCTACAAAAGCCCCACAGACTCAACCATAGGACAAAACTACTTTTTACATACTGCTTAAATATAATTATGCAATTTAAACTTCCTTCTTATACAATACGAAATTCTATAGTATATACAGTGCAAATCTCGGGCGTTTTTACACGTGTAATTTTTATACAAAATAATAGGACATACATATTTATCATACCGAATTTTAAGACCTCATAGAAAACAAAATTATCGGGAATATACAGTACACACCAGAGATAATTTATATATATCATTTCTGTTTTACTTTGCGGAATAAAACTGTGTTGGTTGTAGAGGAATAAAATAGAGTTTGGTGCACAAAATGTTTCATATTATCTTATCAATAATCATTGGACATACATATTTACCATACCGAATTCTGAGACGTCCATTTGATACGAAATGTCAGGAAATATACAGCACACTCTTTCAGCGTGTTTCTGTGTGTGCGAGAATTTTTTAATATATTTGAAAACAATTAACGTTTTGTATAAATGTTATTATTGGGCTTTAAATTAAGTTTAGTGTATGAGTGGACTTTAGGACGAAATCCCCGTGCTAAAAAAGCCCTACAGACAAAACCATAAGACAAAACTACTTTTTAAAATACTGCTTAAGTATTATATCAGTAAAAGTTCATTATTAAGTTTGATCTCATGTTGTTTCATATATTAATGATATATCATTTATTTGTAAGATATTTATCTATCAGATATGATCTAACAGATATGTCAATGTCAGATTGGGAATATGTGAACAGCCATGATTTATATAAATTTTCTCGTGGCAGAACATCTTTAAAGATAATTCCTTTGAGGAGAAGTCCAGTATCAGGCTAAACTGCGAATAACCAAGATGTGGATCATTAATATTATGATTCTGTGAATATTTTATATGCCACACATATTGGTTTGAAAGCTGCAACACATATGTAGGTATACCGCCGACCCAGTCATTACGCTTCTACAAAAGCAATAACATGTTGTGAAACACTGTTGTATCTCATATCCGACTTTTATTTAAACTGTGAACGCTTTGAAAGCATTGACACATACGATATCATCTGGTTGTTTTACGGAGTGATTTTCAGTCCAGTTTCTGGTAAAATTCAATGGCCAAGTGGATAGGGTCTAGGATTTAAGATGGGATGTTCCTGGTTTGATTCTCGCTTGTGCTTACAATAACGTCAGTCACTGCAATGTTTTGTATACATGTTCTGCGCAAAGTAGGAATTCTCATTTTGCCGGGCGAAGTAAGAATTCCTGCCTGGCGCGATTCAACTACGGAACTGTCCCTTCGCAAAGTAGGAATTGGAACAAAATGAGAATCAATTATCTCGCCTGTGCAAAGTAGTAATCGAGGACAGTGTAAGAATATTTATTTTCTCACGTTCATTTTCATATTTTCAACATTTTCTGGTCATTATTATTGATGTTTGTTTATCAGTACAGCGATACTATTGGTTGAGAGTGATTGATACTCATGGTAAAAACTGTCCTGAATTTAGTTCTAACTAAAATAGCGTTGAAAGGCACAATAACATGTAAAAATCGGAATAAATGCGGCTTTATCACTAAACCATGTGCTTAGCATCATGTTTTTCAAGTTTAGGTCGACAGGATAATGTTAAATAATAAATAAGGTAGCATGTGTTTTATTGTTTAACATGATAACCAAAAATACCATACTAATATTAAATATTAAACAAAGATAAAAGAATTGCGTAATGAGAAATAAATGGTATGTGTTGCAGCATGAGCATTGTTGGAAAAGGAAAACAGTATCTGTAAAATACCACGCAATCCAAAGTTTTAATGACCCTTAAGAGGAAGGCTCCTGAAAACATTGAGCAAAAACTAGAAAATGCTGACAACTAGAATTTTCTCCTTTTTCCATAATGTTTTCGCTTGAGCTACATTAAGGTCTACGGCCCCTAACTCACCGGTAAACATAAACGTTTTCGTAAAGGCTATTCGGCCAATCTCGGCCGCTTCCGTCTTTTAGTATGAGAGTTAGAAGCCGTAGACTCGCTAGTTCATCGGTAAATACCGTGTAACATCGACATTTTCGTAAAGGCTATTCGGCCAATTATGGAAGCTTCCGTCTTATGATATGAGAGTTGGGGACCGAAGACTTTAATTTGTCGTCAGCAAATACTTTTGAATTTGGTCGTATCTAAAAATTTGTCACTTGGGCAGTAAATCTATTTAGGCCTCAGTCTTACGATAGCACAAAGATATCTCGGGATTAACCGTTTAGCTGCTGAGCACGAACTAGATGGGTTTTGCAGAGAATGTAGATCAAAATCAAACTGCACAAGATATGTAGTCTAATCTTGGATCTTATAAGATAACATATAGGCCATGGGGCAGGGCGTATACCTTTGCTGAACAAATGTTGTTGCTTAATGTTTGATACTTTGAGATTATCCCTAGTGAAAAGAACTTTGATACTGCACTATTTTGTAGTTTTACACTTTACCACTTAACCTAATTTTTAACTAGTTCAAAATGAAAGCATTTGCAGACAACAATTTAGATGTTGCTTAAACGACGGAATTTGTCTTTGAACGAGAAGAAAACATAATGGGAAAATAATAAATTGCTGGTTACCAGGATTTTCTTTTTCTCACGATGTTTTTCTAGTTTAGCATGAAAGCATTGATCTACACCTTCGTCGTCGCTTGACCTTAGTTGCTTCGTGTGGGAATGGAGAAATATCTTCAGTTGCAAGACAGTCCATCATGTTTTCTGTTTCTTTACATTTTTTGTAAAGAAATCCCTTTGGATATTCTTACCTTGTCCGACTATTCTCACTTTGCTCTACCCTTTGAATTCTTCCTTTGTCCAAGCCTATTCCTATTTGCGCACAGACCATATCTGACCATAATGCGATATATTTCCCTTGTGCAATTCTAGAATTGTCCAGTACAATTCCGGAATCGGCGGACAAAGTAGGAATTCCTACTTTGCGCAGGACAATTTCGGAATTGCACCCGGATTCTTTCTTTGCACCGAACATATACGTGTATATAATTACACATAGGCCATGAAATGATATGGAGTGTATTTATCACCCCATATTTTCTCACCATTAAATAAAGGACTTACATATAAATGTTCCGAAATTTAGAGTGAGTAAATGTAAAACGATAATCTACAGAATGCACCATGCAAATCTGGGGCGTTTTTCCGTAAATGTGATTTTTATACAATCGCGAATAAAATAATGTAGGGTGTATATATCACCCCATCTTTTCACATAATTATTATAAGACATACATGACAATAGCTATACTGAATTCATAGTGCTTTCTTACAATACAAAATTCTAAGGAATTTACAGTGCAAATCTTTGGTGTTTTTCTATACATGTAAATAGTATACAACCGATAATAAAATGTGGGGTGTATATATTACCCCATATTTTCTCAGCATTGACTAAAGGATATAAACTTTAGTTATTCTGAATTCATGATGCATTCATATAATACAGAATTATCGGGAATATACAGTGCACACCAATAATAAATACTATACATTATTTCCGTTTTACTTTGAGGAATAAAATTGAGTTGGGTGTAGAGGAAATATATAGTGTATAAAATGTCTCGTATTATCTTACCAATAATCATTGGACATACATATTTATTGTATCAAATCCTGAGACGTTCATTTAATACAGTATTGTGGAAAATGTACAGCACACTCTTTCAACATGTGTCTATGTACGAAATATAGTTATTTTATATATTTAAAAAAAAAAAAAAAAAAAAAAAAAAAAAAAATACGTTTCGTATAATTGTTTTGATCTGGCTTCAAATTAAGTTCAGTGTATGAATGGACTTTATGACAAAATCCCTGTTCTAAAAAGGCTCTACAGACAAAACCATTGGAAAAAACTTCTTTTTGAAATACTGTATAAGTATTATGTAATTAAAAGTTAATTCTTAAGTTTGACCTTGTGTTGTTTCATCTATTGATAGTATTTCATTTTTTGTAAGATATTTTTATCTTTAAGATATGATCTGACAGATATGTTTATGTCAAATGGGGAATATGTGAATAGCCATGATTTATATAAATTTTCTCGTGGCAGAACATCTTTACAGAATTTTCCTTTAAAGACAAGTCAGGTATCAGGCTAAACTGTAAATTATACCGAGATGTGGGTCATATAGATTATAATTTTGTGTATATTATAAATGACACACGTGTTGGTTTGAAACTTGCAACACATATGTTTTCAAGTATACCGCCGACCCAGTCATTACGCTTCTACAAAAGCAATGTTGTGAAGCACTATTGTTTCTCATACACGATTTTTATTTAAAGTGAGCGCTTTGAAAGGATTGACACATACGATATCATTTGGTTGTTTTCCGGAATGATTTTCAGTCCAGTTTCTGGGAAAACGCAATGGCCAAGTGGATAGCATCTGGTATTTAAGATAGGATGTTCCTGGTTTGATTCTCGCTTGTGCTTACAATAACGTCAGTCACTGCAGTGTTTTTTATACATGTTTATGATTACACATAGGCAATAAAATGATGTGGGGTGTATATATCACCCCATATTTTCTCATCATTAATCAAATGACTAACATATAAATGTTCCGAATTTATGGTGTGTACATGTAAAACGAAATTCTACAGAATGCACAGTGCAAATCTGGGGCGTTTTTCTGTAGATGTGATTTTTACACAATTATGAATAAAATAATGTATATATCACCCCATCTTTTCACATAACTACTCATAAGACATACATAATAATAGTTATGTTGAATTCATAGTGCTTTCTTACAATACAAAATTCTAAGGAATTTACAGCGCAAATCTTTGGTGTTTTTTCTACACATGGAAATAGTTGTACAATCGGTGAAAAATGTGGGGTGTATATATCACCCCATATTATCTGAGCATTGATTAAAGAATAAATACTTTAGTTATTCTGAATTTATGATGCATTCATAGAATACAAAATTTTTGGGGATATACAGTGCACACCAGAGATAATTTCTATACATTATTTCTGTTTTACTTTGAGGAATAAATAGAAATAAAAAAATGTTGGATGTTCTGTATGTACGAGAAATAGTATTCATATATATTTAAAAAAAAAATTAACGTTTCGTATAATTCTCATAATCGGGCTTCAAATTAAGTTCAGTGAATGAAAGAACTTTAGGACAACATCTTCATGCTTAAAAAAACCTTACAGACAAAACCATTGGACAAAACTTCTTTAAAACAAGTCCGCTTAAGTATTATGTAATTAAAAGTTAATTCTCAAGTTTGACCTTATCTTCTTTCATCTATTAATGATATATTATATATTTGTAAGATATTTACCTATAAGATATGATCTAAAAGATATGTTAATGTCAAATGGGGAGTATGTGAAAAGCCATGATCTTTTGAAAATTTCTTGTCGTAGAATATCTTAAAGGATTTTTTTATTTTAAGAGTAGTCCGGTATCTGGCTTGACTGTTAATAATACCAAGATGGGGGTAATACGTATTGTGATGCTATATATATTATATATGTAAAACATGTTGGTTTAAAAGCTGTAACACACATGTAGGTATACCGCCGACCCAGTCATTACGCGTCTACAAAAGCAATGTTATGAAACAATGTCGTTTCTCCGATGATACACGACTTTTATTGAAAGTGAGCGCTTTGAAAGCATTGACACATATGATATTATCTGGTTATTTTCCGGAATGATTTTCAGTCCAATATCTGGCAAAACTCAATGGTCAAGTGGATAGTGTCTGGTATTTAAGATCGGATGTTCCTGGTTTGATTCTCGCTTGTGCTTACAATAACGTGAGTCACTGCAATGTTTTTGTTTTTTTTTAAATGTATATGATTACACACAGGCAATAAAATGATATGGGGTGTAATATCACCCCATATTTTCTCATCATTAATTAAATGACTAACATATGAATGTTCCGCATTTATGGTGTGTACATGTAAGACGAAATTCTACAGAATGCACAGTGCAAATCTGGGGCGTTTTTCTGTAACTGTGATTTTTATACAGTCGCGAATAAAATAATGTGGGGTGTATATATCACCCCATCTTTTCACATAATTTATCATAAGACATACACAATAATAGTTATACTGAAACCATAGTGCTTTCTTACAATACAAAATTCTATGGAATTTACAATCAAATCCTTGGTGGTTTTTCTATACATGTAAATAGCTATACAATCGGTAAAAAACTGTGGGGTGTATATATCACACCATATTTTCTCAGCATTGTTTATAGGATATAAGTACTACAATTATCCCGAATTCGTGATGCATTCATCGAAATTAT
The DNA here is from genome assembly GCA_946811185.2 of Hippopus hippopus. Taxonomy (NCBI): domain Eukaryota; kingdom Metazoa; phylum Mollusca; class Bivalvia; order Cardiida; family Cardiidae; genus Hippopus; species Hippopus hippopus. The sequence continues at coordinate 22,734,050 of OX328103.1, forward strand.
CGAAAATATACAGCGCACATCCGAGATGTATTTACATACCTGTTTTTTCTTTCCCTACTTTGAAGAAAAGATAAAGATCGGTGTATAAAATATGCAGTATTATCCTGTCAATAATCATAAGATATACTTATTTATCGTAACAAATTCTTGGACGTTCATTTAATACAGAATTATGTGAAATATACAGCACACTCTTTCGGCGTGATTCTGTATGTACGAGAAATAGTATTTTAATACATTTAAAAACTTTTAACGTTTCGTATAATTTTTATTATCGGGCTTCAAGTTAAGTTCAGTATATGAATGAACTTTATGACAAAATCCCCATGCTACAAAAGCCCTACAGAGAAAACCATAGGACAAAACTACTTTTTAAAACACTTCATTAATATTTTGTAATGAAAGGTTCACTGTTAAGTTAGATCTTATGTTGTTTCATCTATAAATGATATATCATTTATTTGTAAAACATTTATCTATAAGATATGATCTTACAGATACGTTAATGTCAGGTTGGGAATATGTAAACAGCCATGATTTATATAAATTTTCACGTGGCAGGATATCTTTAAAGATAATTTTTTAAGAGTAGTCCGGTATCCGGCTTGAATGTAAATTATACCAAGATGTGGGTCATGTATATATTATGATGCTATATATATATTATATATGCCACACATGTTGGTTTAAAAGCTGCACCACATAAGTGGGTCTTACACAGACACCCCATAAATAGGACTGACTCTCTCTCTCTCTCTCTCTATATATATATATATATGTGTGTGTGTGTGTGTGTGTGTGTGTGTGTGTGTGTGTGCAAAAAAACTATTAGAAAGAGTATGATAATATTGTATATAAGTTATACATAGTATATATCAAAATATAGATGAATCAGACATTTCCAAAATTTTGTTGTTTGGTAATGACTTAAACCTAATATAGAAGAGTTAAAGTATACTGTCTTCAATGTAATTGACCGTATCACACATTAGATGTTTAAAAAAATGTAATTTACTGGGGTACCTGTAATTGTTTTCCGTTTCATTTCATTTGTCATTCAGGTTTTTCTTTAATGAAGTGGCATTTTCAGGCTGGTATTTTCTCTTACCCTTCACCACACTATCACCTGATTATCCTGTGTTTTAAAGAACCTCCTAAAAATGGGTATTGAAAACATTGGTTAGTGAAGGTGAAAATGCTGGTAATAAGCATTTTTCCATTACCCACAATGTTTCCTACTCTTTCGGAAACAATTCTATTATTTGTGCCACATTTAATCTGTCATCTGCAAGTACTTTCGAATTCAATGAGTCTTAAATTTTGTAGTTTGATGAAAGAGTTAAGACCAATTACATGCATTTCTTTTCTCTTGTCTTCCCCATGAGATATTGTGTAAAGTAATTATTACTTCTTAATTGTGATTAATACGTCACTCTGGCCTAGCTGTTCTTTAAAAAAACTTCATGGACCAGAAGTTTATGCTCATCAGATCTACTATTTTAGACAAGTTCATCATTTGAGCCTCACTTAATTTGTCGTCTGCAAGTTTGGATAAAATTTAGTCATCTGATACAGGGTTATATCACCATGAGATTCAAGAAAAGCATTTCTTATTTCTACAGATCAAACCTGTTGCCAGTCACTAAATAAAGCAATATTTTATTTGAATGGGATGTTGCACCATTTTCAACAGCATTTCAGTCTTATCACTGCAACAGTTCACATCTGTTCCTGAACTGACCAGTAATGGGCTAGGTGTCCGTGTTTGTGAGGAAGAGCGTCGGCCTTTTAACCATAAGGTCCTGAGTTCGATACCCGGGAGCAGATGTCAACTTTGGGATTTTTCATTGGTCCATACTTTTGGCGCGAGTGCTTTTGTAGTTTCCAGTGAGCAGAATCGAGACAGATTTGTGGAAGTTGTAAGAGCTTGTTTCTCAATCGATGTAAAATAAATGTGCATAAACTAAAGTAGGCTAGGGCTCTGTACTTGGTTGCCTCATCTGGGTAATTTGGGCCTTTGTCTTTCTTTGCCAGCTTGTTTCAATCTGGTTCGTTTCTGCCTAATTCGTCATTCGGGTCCATTCGGCCCAGCTCAGGTGGGACATTTCAGTTTAGATGAGGAGTGAGAGAGACAGGCTGCAAATACTGCTTTATTCCTCGCACCAAATTGGAGATTCATATAGCATGCAGAGATTGTAAGTTTTTGTTGTTTGAGGTTAAACTTTTCAGACACATTCAACCATTCCCAAAATAAGGCTGAAATATCTCGGAGTAAAAATTACTGGCGACCGAGGATGCTACAAAAAAACAAACAGCATGGCTAGCAGAAATTTATGGTGGCATATTTCTGCCACGAGATACGAGATAGCTATCATGATAATTTTACAAAACTATCGCGATAAATTAAAGCTTCCTGGAAATTTTATCGAGATAGTGAAAAGTTTCCAGAAAAAAAATATCACGATAAACTTAATATTTTAGCACAAAATTTCTCAATCGTGCACGAAGCTGACACGCAAGATAAAATTATCGTGATAGTTCTACCTGTTTCTCGTATCTATAAATAGAAAATTTATCATTTGGATGAACTCGGTAGTTTTTGACTTCACAAGACTGCAGTAAGTAAAAGTTCGAATAATTAATAATTGTAGCTTAATTGGTAAATTTTGACAAGACTCGAAATGAACAGAAGTCTGTAAAATCACAAAAACGACTCAAAATGCCTCCTATGAACACTTTAAAACCATTCAGGGAAAAGGAGAATTCATAAGGTTGTAGACGAAGATGTTCCGAAACCGTATCTAATTATAGATACCGTGAATGTCAGTTATGGGCACGAAAGCAAAATAAATCATGATAACAGGTAGAATTATCGCGATATTTTTATCGTGAAAATTTTTATTATCTAGATAATATTTCCAGGAAACTTTGTTTTATCACGATAGTTTTGTAAAATTATCATGATAACTATTTCGTATCTCGTGGCAGAAATATGCCACCATAGAAATTTGTCTAGAATTTAATGAGAGAAATCCAGTGTCTCGATTCTTTACTAGATGAGAAAATTATAGACTAACCCAAATTCAAAGCACATGCAGATGACAAATGGGACTCAAAATCTTACATTTGTCTCAGGAAGGGTAGAAAAGACAGATCAATTGGTAAAAAGATAAAATGTTGGTGTCCATCATTTACCTTCTCCCAATCTTTTGTGAAGCATATTTTCCGCAGGGTTGTTATAACTTGGGATTGTTTGGTAAAGGTTAATCCTTTACCAAACATTTCCTAGTTTTGCATGACCTTATGGAAAACCTCTTGAACAACATGGGGAAAGGTGATGATGCTTGTAACAAGTACTTTTTCCTATTCCTACAATGTTTTTCATCCTATCAAAGACAAATATTATTACTTGAGCCACATTTATTTCATCATCTGCATGATTTGCTTTCAATTTGGACAAGTCTGAAACTGTGCCATCTGGTACACAGTTAACTTCTGAACTATCAAGCAACTTTTTTGTTTGGAGAGCTAAGCAACCAGCTGTATTACTCAAAATCTACCATCCACTTCCTTCTCCAGTTAAAAGTTAAAAGTTAAAATGATTTCATGGCTGTAGGCATAGATTGGGTTCCAAAAGATTGTAAATGGGAAAACTTGAAGTAAAAAAAAAAAAAACACTTAAAGTTTCCACCAAAGTTTAAAAAAAAAAAGTTGTAATTCACCAAATTACAGGATTGTGAGTAATTTCGACCCATACAGAATTGAAAGCTATCTGTCCTTGAACAAAGTGTGAAGTTTTTCTTGTGAATGTTTGTCTAAAGACATAAATATATCTTTTTTGTGGTCTGATTTTACTAAAAAAATGACTTTAGTTGGTAGAAGCTGATAATATTTTTAAGTGACTGGCCCTTCTTGCGCCGTGTGTATCCTTGCGTTTACACAAATTCCTTTCGCTATGTTCACATTCTTTTCGCGAAATAGTTTTCGCTTTCGTAAAGCGGCACACTTGATTTGGATACCCCTTGGTTTAGATTCAGTTGTCCGTTATAAATACTAATCGAATATATTTTTTTTATCCGAGTATTTCGTCTGAGTAATAAGTAAAAATGCGAATAATTGACAGTACTGACAAGGAAGTTTATTTCAGTACTTTAAATAATATTAACTTATATCTGTAACTGATATATAACTAATTCGAGCTCACTGGGAACAGATGATATGAACCGCGAAATGTCCCCAAGCGAGCACAGCATCACATGTCCACCTCGAGTTTGTGAACGATCCGTTCATAAACAACTAAATGCTTACAAAGTGATAGGAAGAGGAATTTTCTCATGATCCGAGTAAGGTGCTTCCCTTTAACGTAAAACACATATTTTAATGTGAAAATGTTACAGTACAATAGCTTTTCTTCATTGAGTTTCGGTTGTGACACGTCTCTCCCGGTGTGATTCGTCCATCTGACAATTCGTTTAAAACTTAAGCGAATTGAGCAGTTTGTTCCCAAGAGGTCCATCAGTACAAAGGCGTCTCTGCCCTGGATTACACAGGACATTAAAAGGTCCATGCGTTAAAGGTTTGTACAATAAGTACAAAAAACACAGACGTCCTACAGATAGACAAGCCCACCTTGAACAGAAGCACTTGGTCAATAAAAAACTTAAGGATGCCCACAACAGGTATTTAGAAGAAATATTAGGCATTGCAAGCCATATAGACCCCAATGATTCAAATGCCAAACCTATTACTGACAATGACCCATGCAAGAACACATTTGCCACAACAAAGCTGTTCTCTCTTCTGAAGACTCTAAAGGCTCTGCACCACTGAAACAGGACGGTCAATTACATACAAATACAACTGTGAAAGCCAACATTCTAAACAAGCAATTTCAGTCTGTCTTCACGCCCAAAACACCACTCAACCTTTGTCAACTTTCACACATGGCAGTACAGGACTTGTATGATAATGGCTTACTTCACCCATCGCAAATACCAATCGAAACCCTTAGTTCTGTACCCCAAATGCAAAACATAACCATTTCTCTTTCAGGAATATTGAAGCTGTTAAAGGACTTAAAACCCCACAAAGCTGCAGGACCAGACCAACTAAAACCTCTAGTCCTCCAAAGACTCTGTACAGTAATTGCTCCGGTACTACAGGTCATATACCAAAAGTCCCTTGATACTGGCAGGGTGCCAAGAGACTGGAGTACTGTGGATATGTCTGTCCTCTTTTCAAAAAAGGAGACTCTAGCCTTACACCTAACTATAGGCCAATATCTTTGACCAGTACCTTATGCAAGGTACTAGAACATATTGTTACAACAAACTTGGTTTCTCACATGAACCAGCATAACTTACTATATGATCTTCAACATGGCTTTAGAACCAAACGTTCGTGTGAGATCCAACTTGTAACTCTCATAGAAGATCTTATGAGAAACTCTGTAGCAGGCCGCCAAACAGACCTTGTCTTGCTTGATTTTTCCAAAGCATTTGACAAGGTCAATCATCAAAAACTTCCAGGGCCCGCGCTGCCGTTTGCCATTTTCGCCAAATGCGAAAATTCTGAACAAGTGGCGAATTTTTTCTTTAACTGGCGAAAATAAGTGGTGAAAGTTTTTTTTTATAGGCAATTCTTCAGTTTTTGTCTCAACTCATGAGACAAGTGGAGAAAGGGTGAAGAACAAGCTACAGGGCGACGTGGGCGAAGAAGACACCTTCAATGGCTCAACTTTGCCTCGTCAAGCTTGCTCGGCGAAAAAACTTCGCCTTAAAAAATTCCCGACCTGGCTATATTTATGAAATATTGGCTATCTAAGACAAAGGGTGACGCCAGTTATCCTTTATCAACTTTGTAAATTTAGACAAGACAGCAGAGTATTATGATCCATATCTGTTACCAACTCGCTAAATCCACCCCTTTATCCCACGAAAACCTGTCTTTTTTTCCGCAGGTAAAGCGTCTGCTTATTTGTTTAAATGACGTCAGACGATCAGTACTGATTCTCAATACATGAATAGTCGTAAAATAAAGCAGAATTACCTCTTCTTACTGCTGGAGATATTCTTTACAAATATTTTTCAATAAATTACAATGATGGATGGTAAACCAAAGGATTAAAAAATCTTGAAAACAATCATTTGCCTCACATCGGCAGCTCAAGCAAAATCTGCAGTGCAGTGTTCTATTTATAGCATTCTATTTTTAGAATACACTACACCTTTTCCTTCCTATCAGCTATTTTATTGACTATATAGATTACATCTCTGAAAACCTTGTTAAGTTTAATTCTTTTAAATTTTACAAAGTCCTAGTTATGTTTTTGAATCAAGATTGTGGTTGGTCCTCATTACAGCCGTGAAGAAGTTTTTTTTTCTTTTCTCATCACTCTGGACATTATTTGTAATCTGATGAGAAATGTCAGGGTTTGAAGTAATGTGTGACTCTGCATTAATGGGGTCATAAATTACAAGGCAATCAAAACCCAATGGTCAGATAATGTTCTTTTGAGTCAACAAGTAGATAAAAATCCTTCTCATTTTTTTCTTTGATAAGCAAATCATATACAAAAGTGATAGTAAGATTCAACTGTTTTTCACTCAACGCAGGCATACAGAAATTCTTTCATCACATACTATAATTTCTCCTGTAAAGTTCATGGAAGAAATACTGTCTACTTGCATCAAAAGTCTGCTTCTAGATTCAAACAGAATTTAACTACATTGCGTTTTTACCATGGTTTTTTTTTTTTGTTTTTTGTTTTAGGAACCCACACAATGCCAACTTTTTAACAACCTCAATAAAGGAGACTTATGAAAACATTGTGAGAAAAGAAAAAAATGCTAGTAACCAGCATTTTCTCCTTTTCAAATAATGTTTTCTATCCTATCACAGACAATCTTCCACTATTTCGGCAACATTTAAAATTGATGTCTATATGCTTTGGGTCTGGATGTGTCCAAAATTGTGTCATGTGCTAAAGGATTAAATCCCTATCATGTAATTTTCATCATTCATGTTTCCATGTTTGTACAAATGAATTAAAATTGAAAAAAAAAACCCTGTTCTCTGTGTCTGATACCTGAACGGAATAAAGGGGGATAAATGATGGTAAAAAGGAAAGTAGCGAAAAAGTAGAAAGAAATGGCTCATAAATTAAGAAAAATGGTGAAAGAAATGGTAATAAATTAGGAAAAGTGGCGAAAAAAATGGCTCATAAATAAAAAAAGTGGCGAAAAGTTTTTTAAATTGGCGAAAATAGTGGCGAAAGAAAAAAAAAAAGCCAGAGCAGGCCCTGACTTCTACTAAAATTACACCGCTATGGAATTAGAGGCCCCAACTTGCAATGGATAAAATCATTCCTCTCTGGTCGCACTCAAACAGCAGTTCTCGAAAATGAAAAGTCAAATACAGTACCCGTAACATCTGGGGTCCCCCAAGGTTCAGTATTAGGCCTGATATTATTCTTAATATATATATACGAGGGTTGTCCCAATAAATCGTTATAAACGTCAAACCATCTTTATATTCTCTCTAAATATTTTTCATCCACTTTTGATGATTCTCAAAAACATTTTATTTAAATGTAAATGATATAGATTCTTATAAAATGATTAATTCGAACCGCGGTGTGTTTAAGCGGTGCACGCTAAAATCTGCGATATTTTGAATATGAAATTCCAGATAACCGGCATAATTTCAGTAATTTAATTTAATTTTTCCACCAAAAAGCTGTCATTGTTGTAATGATTAAGTATTGTAACGCATTTGTACCAAGTTTCAAATGTCTGGTGCTGTTTGTTATTTAACTGTGCATGTTTGATGGAAACTGCATAATGAAGCTGTATCAAGAAAACTGGGACGTTTGAAGAAACAGCGGCGCACCATAACATCACGCGTTTCAGTTCTGGGCGATATGTCGCGCATCGACAGTGTAAAGAAAACAAACAAAGCATAAAAGGTATGGCTTCGTATCGAGGGTCATGCATAAAACGACATAAAAGGCTTTAGTCAGGACAGACAGCGATCGGACAAAGGTGAAAACCGAAGACGTGTAGCATTAAAGAAGCACAAGCAAGTCAAGATGTCATTGAATCAGACAGAAGAAAACCAAAACGTAAATATGAGGACCAGACAATCAAGAACGCCATTTTACACATGAATAAAACACCAAATAAAGTGTGGTTTGAGAACACGTTTGCATGACGGGTCGATCACCACGTGAAATGCGTTGATCATGATTTGAAAAGGATTAGTGTTGCGCTGTGTTTTTCAAGAACGTTTGGATGACGTTATGACGTGCGCCGCTCGTCGGTCCATGGTCTTGTTAAAATTTTTATAAGAAGTACATCAGAAAGGATTTCATCTTGATTTTTTGTCAAAATAGTGTAATATGGTATATGCTTAATCTGTGAAAAAATCGCAAAAATCCGTTCATAGTTTTCAATTTTATTGACGATGTCTACGATTAATTGGGACAACCCTCGTAAATGACCTCCCAGACATGACCAGATCAAAAGTAAGGTTGTTTGCTGATGACACACCCATCTACTTGGCAGTTTCGAGCCTTCAAGACGCCAAAATATTGCAGCATGATCTTGACAGACTTCATGAATGGAAGCTACAATGGGACATGGAGTTCAACCCAAGCAAGTGTGTTGTTATACATGTTACGCGAGCTAGAACTCTAGTCCCTAGTGAGTACCTTCTGCATGGACAGACACTTGAATCGGTTAGGGGCTCTAAGTACTTGGGCGTGGAGATAAGCAGCAACCTATCCTTTAACAATCATATCCAGAAGATATGCATGTCAGCAAGCCGAACCCTTGGTTTCATCAAGCGCAATATTAGGACAAATCCCCAGCTATACGCGAGATGGCTTACAAGACACTGGTGCGCCCTTTGGTAGAATATTCGTCTTCTGTTTGGAGTCCCTACACTCAGGACAATATCAATAAAATAGAAATGATTCAACGTAGGGCAGCTAGGTGGACACTTGACAACTACTGCAGACAGGCAAGTGTTACTGAAATGACAAACCACCTTGGCTGGTGTTCTCTGGAACAGAGGAGAAACGAATCTCGGCTTTGCCTATTGTATAAAATCATACATGGATTAGTTGCCATAGAACTGCCATCGTATGTTGAGCACCCAACCCAGATTTCCAGAAACTCACATTCAATGGTTCTCAGACAGATACATACAAGAGCTGATTATTATGAATACTCATTCTTCCCCCTAGCAATAGTGCAATGGAATCGGCTGCCATCTGAAATAGCATTACTGCCCACCTTTGAGCCATTCAAAAGAGCAGTGTGCAAGATCAGCCACCCAATGCCATAAATGCCAGTGCGCTGTTTTTATCTTTTAACCTTCACGGTCAGTCTGTTTTCTGACTCTTAACATTTTAATCCTATCATCTTTATTTCACTCTCACTAACAGTTCTTACGGAAACTTTTTATTTCTTATAACCCTTCCACTAACACTGCACTGACGCGCACCTGCACATAATCCTCGCGAGGGGGTGATGCAGTACCTATAGATAGATAGATAGATAGATAGAATTTGATACGAAAGCCTGAAACCATGCTTAGAGCTGAATTTGAGAGTAGTTTCAGAATCAGCTGTTTCATATACAAATTATGTCCAGAGGATGCAAAGTATGGTAACATGTCTTTGAAAGCTGTCAAATGACAAATCCCATCTCCAGCGCATTCTGGTCCAGTTTTAAATCTTTAAACTAAGCCAACTAAAAGCCTGGGTCCAGGCAGTAATAATTTGAGAGTTAGTCTGTATCTTAATCATGGTCTTTGGCAGCTAGTCTGTTCATTGTTTCCTCTATTACTTTTTTGACAAAGTAACGTCCAAATGATAGAACAGGAAACAATGAACGGGCTGGAACCCAGGCTAGGCAATTATATTCATATGGTGTAACCGAAAGTGAGCTTTTTGATCATCCTTTAATGGACATCTCCTGTCTTTGATATTTTCAGCGACTTGTTGACGTATGTCATTTGTAAATCATTTGTTATATAAATCTCTTTATTATCTAATATCTTAAATTAGCAGGCAGGGTCATTCTTGTCTCTTCACTGATTCTGAATGGCTAGCTCATTCAGTGTTGTCAAAATAAGCTGATTGGCGATCGAAATCATCGCTTAATATCGCGTTTGGATCGGTTAGTTTTGCCATCGATGCGAGGATTTTTTTTTTTAACCGCCTGGTTTCTTTATATTCGTTTAGATTCCGTTGGGACCCTTGAATTTTTAAGACATTTTGTAACAAATGCAAGCATAAGGAGAAACCTCCAGTGCCCGTTAGGATCCTTGAATTTTTAAGACGTTTTATAACAAATGCAAGCATAAGGAGAAACCTCCTTTACACGCAGTGCCTTTGAAATATCTTCGGAAAACCCAGTCTAAAAATAAATGTTGCTTGTATCACAATCGCAACGTCTTGTATCCTACTAAGTCATTGAGACGCTTTTTAAAATCAAATTACTTTGTCAAGCGTCTAGTTGTTACGGTTTTGGCCGATAATTGTCTTGAGTTTTCGCGGCGCGGATTTTTTCTTATTTTTAGAACATATCACGGACCCTGCTGAAAAAAGAAAGAATACACCCGAAGAGCGTCTAGAAACGCACAGCGTGTATAAAAACAAAGCGCCAGGGCCCCTGTCAGCAAAATTGGAAGGACGATTTCAAAAGGAATATTTTATGACGAATTTTCAATCGTCAGGCCCCTTCGTCAATGGATTGATGAAGTAACTTAAAACTATGTACATGCTATTAAAAAACATGATATACGGTATTTCTACCATTTCTACAGCTGCTCAGTTGCTACTTTTGTCATAAATTTTGGCGTATAAGAGGTGGGAGAAATATTGAGACTTTAGACCCCTGACCATTTAGACCCTGTTTTTTTCCTATTTAGTGTAACACTCTTGGGACACTCATACCCATATTTCTGTTTTTCAGATCCTATAATATGTGTCTTACATGCTTGGCAGATGTTTTTAGCGCTTTGTAGGAAAAGTGGCCATTGCACTACACGTTACTTGTACAGTTGTCAGTACTGAATTTCTTGTGACACAGGTCTAGATCTCTTTTCTTTTCACATGTATACATACCTACTTTGCTGATAGCCAATCTGTATTTAGTCATTTTTGATTGTATCACACACAAAAAAATTCATAATTATCTGGGTCGTATTAGCAGGATTTGTGTGATCTGCATCCAAATTTTTTAAAAAGTACAATAGATTATTGATGCAGAGGAGCAGGATGATGATCTGTTGGCTCATGATGTAGCCATTCTGCAAAACAAAGTATACAAAATGCTGATGAATCTAATATATTCAATAAAAATCAAATGAAATATCAAAATCAAGTTGATCAATAAAAACTTTCTTTTTTTGTAACTTCGGAGGGATCCCTGATAACCAGGAGGGCACCCAGATAATAAAGTTAGGGATTCCTGCTGGATCCCAAAGAAAAAAAATTAGTGTCGAACCCTGGAAAGCAGATGAATTTGCTGAATTTCAGCTTTACAGTGGATTGTTATGACTCAGGTATGCTGTCAGAAATTTAAAGGTTGCTTAATTTTTTCACAAGCAGATGCAAAAAATAGGAATGAATAGCACAAATATACAACTTGTTTCAAGGCATGTAACCGCACCGATACATTTCTTACCCAGTTAGATCTTGGCGGCAGTAAAGCTTGACAAAGTACATGTATATTTTATAACCTCAAGGGTGATTCCGATTTATTTTTAGCTCTACTGGCTTTCAGCCAGCAGAGCTCATGTCATGGCGTGGTTTCCGTCGTCTGTCCGTCCGTCCGTCCGTTAGTCTTTTCTTGTTTACGCGATAAAGTCTGCATTTGTGGTCAGATTTTCCTGAAACTTGCACAATTTGTTTATCTCATCAATTGCTTTAACCCTATTGATTTTGAAAAAAATCCAACAACTAGTATGGGAAACGTAGTCATTTGAAGTTGAAAATTTCCATTTCTTGTTTACGCGATAAAGTCTGTATTTGTGGTCAGATTTCTGTGAAACTTGCACAGTTTGTTTATCTTATCAATATCTTCAACCCTATTGATTTTGAAAAAAAATCCAACAAACAGTATGGGAAAAGTAGCCATTTTAAGTTTGAAATTTCCATTTCTTGTTTACGCAATAAAGTCTGCAATTGTTGTCAGATTTTCTTGAAACTTGCACAGTTTATCTATCTCATTAATAGCTTCAACCCTATTGATTTTGAAAGAAATCCAAGAAACAGTATGGGAAAAGTAGCCATTTCAAGTTGGACATTGTCATTGCTTGTTTACATGATAAAGTCTGCAATTGTGATCAGATTTTTGTGAATTTTTCACAGTTTTTTTTATCTCATCGATAGCTTTAACTCTGTTGATTTTGAAAAAAAATCCAACAAACAGTATTGGAAAAGTAGCCATTTCAAGTTGAAAATTTCAATTTCTTATTTACATGATGAAGTCAGCATTTGTGGTCGGATTTTCATGAAACTTGCACAGTTGCTTTGTCTCATCAACAGCTGAAACCCTATTGATTTTGAAAAAAAATCTGACAATCAGTATGGGAAAAGTAGCAATTCAAAGTTGAAAATTTCCATTTCTTGTTTAGGCAATGAAGTTCACAGTGTTGATTCTTTTGAAACTTGCAAAGATTCAAGGGATTGAACTCTATTAAAAGTGAAGAAAATCTAGTAAACTGTTCAGAAAAAGTAGCCATTTGATGACTTAGTATCATTTTCTCAACAAAGTCCACATTATTAGTCACATTTCTTTGAAATTTACTAGGATTGTTTAATAAAAGGCGTACTGAAACCCTATCAAATTTGCCTGGATTCCAAACATTTAGTTTTGAGAAATTTCACTTCAGTTTTTTTCATTGTTTGTTCAATTCACCATGCCTACATATGCTGTCTTAGTTGGTTCAAGCCCAGTTGCAAGAACACATTTTTGTGCTTTTTGTCTTTTTTTCTTTTTGCATCATAAATTCATAGTGTATGCTGGCATAAAAACAAAAGCATTGCCAGTAGAGTGATTTCAGGCCCTTCAGGGCACGAGAATATACATTTATAACAACAAAGATGAAAAACACTACACAACAGAAATGCAAATTAAATGAATGACAAAACTAGAGTCTATAAACAGATAATTTTTAAATAACACTCGATAATAAAAATTACTTCACTTGTATTTTATATTGAATGGCAGTATTTTTCTCTAAAAATCGACTTTTTCCCAGTGCAAAAATCTTAAGAATATATGACAAATGATCTATTTTATTAAAAAAAAGTTTAATATCATTTTCTCCAAAGAGCAAATATAATGTATTTTGGCAAAGACTAAGACAGAAGAATGAAGGGATTTGCATGCAAGGAGATGGCTTCTAAGGTGTTTAGGATTGCTGAAATTCATTTTCACCATACTTTTTCTGTATAACACAAGAAATAGTAAATGTTACTGTCTGATAATCATGTTTTTGTGCAATTAAATGGTAAGTCCCATGAACATACTTAACAGCATATGATGAAGCTTTAAGGAAGATTTTTATCAGAAAGAACACTATCAAACAAATACCTTGTACCATATGAGGCATGCTCTGGCAAAAGGATGTTTACTGCATCTCCATTTGGATCCAAAAAATCCATTTTGTCTTACAGCCAACTGAATCCTAAAATGGTCCTTCAACATGCAGAAAATTGACCAATTATAGCAAAAAGTGTTGGCCCAGGTCAGCCTTGCAATCTGCATAGGCCGACCTGGGTCAATACTTTTTGCACATGCATTAAGCCCCCCTTTCACAGAGCATGACTCAATTTATATATTTCTTCAGGATGATGAGTACAACAAAGGGTAAAAAATATGGCAATAAAGAAGTATGTGTATTGAGGCAACATTAGGGAATTACAAGCCATAACCTCTCTATCAGCCAGACAAACAAACATGGGTGTGAAGGGACTGTCTACATTTGTGGATAACAACCATAAGTTACTGAGCCACCACAAACTGCATGACTGTAAGGTTATTATAGATGGTAACAACTTCATGTACTATCTCTTCTTGAAACATAGAGTGGCCTTCAAGTTTGGTGGAGACTATGATCAGTATGCAAGAAAGTGTAAATATTTCTTCAACACTTTGAGAGCTTGCCATGTAGAGCCTTATGTTGTATTTGATGGAGGGTATGACCCAGATGATAGAAAACTTCCAACAGTGTTAGGGCGGAGACTTGAACGAATTTTTCATGTAGACTGGATCTGTTCTGGGCGACATGGATCAGTTTTACCGATACTAGCCATCGAAACTTTTCAACAGACACTAGAAGAACTTGATATACCTCATATATCTTGTCAGTTTGAAGCAGATAGAGAGATTGCTGTGCTGGCTCATAGGTGGAGCTGTCCTGTGCTTAGTAATGACAGTGATTTCTTTGTCTATAGCTTGGAAGGTGGAGTTATCCCCCTTGAGTATATGAACCTAACACTATGTACCTGTGATAACAAGACAGGAGAGACACTTGTATTTGATTCAGCTGATGTTCTTTCAGATGATCAATTCAAATACATTCCTGTCAAACTGTACCACTACTCCAGATTTACCTGTAAATATCCACAGAATGTTCATCATTTAGTGCTACCTGTTTTTGCATCATTGCTTGGAAATGATTATGTAGATGCAAGACAGTTAAGATCATTTTATTCTCATGCTGTTGTACCTTGTGGACAAAAGTCAAAGTTCAAGATTGTGGAGAAAGACAGTCACCGCATGATAACCTCTCTGCATTGGTTAGATAGAATACATCCAAAGGAAAATGTTTTTGATGCTGTACTAGAGTACATTGCCAAAGATATAAGACAGGAGGTTGGCATAAAACTTAACAGATCGCTGAATGATTACTGTGTCATAGACAGCTTTTCTTCTATTGATTTAGAACAGTATTTCAAATGTTATGATGTGCCAAAATTGGACAGAAATCTTGAATCATTTGTTTTTCCAGAGTTGCGAGACTTTTATGACAAAACCATTCCAGAATGGATAGTAAGTGCACTTAGACGGTGCAAGATGAGCCATAAGATACAAAATGCCATTGTTTTACACAGAGTGATTCAATACTGTCAGATAGAGTTACTGAGAAAAGAGTCCACATACCAATGCTCAAGGAGGATACGAGAAATAAACTATGCGCTGTTTTTACCACAGCAGACTTCTGGTTTAGCAGAGAAAATACCATCTAGAGAATCACACATTGTGGAATATGACCGTAATCAAAAAAGCATAAAAAAATTTTGTGTGCTTCCAGCTAGAGAAATAAAGGGTCTTTCAGACAAATGGGATATATACATGACACCAGATGAAAGCAACAGAGAAAATCGACTTCAGATTTTATTTGCAGCTGTAAATTCCACGGATTATACCATGCCAGATGGACAAACTTTTAGCAACACTATCCATCTTCTCATTTTTATGTTGTGTATGTGGGTCACAGGAGCTGACCCCAAAGTCTCTAAAGGTGCCTTAATGAGCTTACTGACCACAATACTATATTTGAATGCAAGAACTTTTCTTTGGTATAAAAATAAGTTTGAAACTGGTGCTGAAAATATCCCAAAGCCATGTATTATTGATGATGTTGAAGAAGCCTGCAACCAGTCACATTTACATCAAGTTGAACATTTTATTAACAGTATGGAGAAATTTACCAGGAAACCAGATAAGAAAGATAGAAAGCCCAAGGATTATCGCAAAGTTCATGGGTTTTCTCAATTTCAGGCTATTTTGATGGATACTATCCAGTTGAATCAGCTGTTAGCATGCCCAGTGCGCATGCTTAGTCCAGGGTTCGTGTACAGTGGTACATTAGTTTACAATCTTTGTGTTGATCTTGATTATAGGTCAAAACCGGATCTGTTTATCGGAGAACTAATGGCGTTAAAATCTCCTTTACATGAAATGTTTAAAAAAGTACTCCAGGTTATTATCAATATTTGTACAGAGGGTCCATTGGATGCTAACTTAGATCAGTCAAATAAAAAGTCCAAAAAGAAGAAAAGAAAAAAGAAATCTAGTTCAGACACAGTGACCCTTCAAGACTCTGATTCAGATAGCGACACTCCAGCCCAACCTGTGATCAAGATTATGTCAGATTTAAGCATGGACAATAGGTTTGCTATGTTGAATATGGAGAACTGATGCTTTGCAGCTGAGAGGACCTCATGGGCAGTGGTAGAGGTGTAGGATTCATAAGCCTTGTGGTTGATCCTGAACTAAGGCATTGTTTTTTTTTTTGCAGGAATGTTCATTGGCTAGACACTTTGGAGCCCACTGGTGAAACTCAGGGCTTAAAGAAATAAGGTAGCTGTGGGTGTGATATGGTTGATACAATGATGTAGGCAGTGTAAAATGCCATTCAGTCGATAAATGTATCAGATGTAATCCTTTTTGCACATACAAGTTCATATATGTAGACACAAAGTTCTGTAGTGTTAGGCATTTGAAAATTGTGTGACAAGTGAAGAAGTTGTTCAGAATCATCAACATTTCCATTTGTTACAATGTTTTTTGGTTTGTCTTTATACTTGAGGAATTACTGGTGTAAATTAGATACTCCAGTCACTGCAATTCTTTAACTTCTCACCACACAATGATGAGACTTGTTGGTAATAGGGAAGAAAACACTATGGGAAAGAGGAGAAAATGCTGGTTCCCAACATTTTCTCCTTTTTCACACATAGTCATTGTTTTCAAAAGGTATCTTCCTTGGCTTGTTATAACAGGATTGTTAGTAACAGATTGATTGAAATACATATAGCTCAAAAATTTCATATGGGCATGAACTCTTGGACCAAACAGTGCAATTTTTATACCTGTATACTCAAAGGTAACAGGATTTTGTTAGTAGTATAATACCATATAAGAATCAATTTGTGATCAGTTTTTATGATAAATTAATCATAGTTTTAGGAATAATTGTCACACCTAACCATTGTTTGTCCATGTGTTACAGCCTACATGTAAATGCACATGAGTAGTAGCTAAGTGGGTAGCGTATAGGGCTTCAAACCCAGGGGTCACAGGTTTGATACTGTACTTCCTCAAATTCTTTCTAAGGATAGACGATAGTCATTGCAACAGGATTCATTTCTCTCTCACCCACTAAACATTGTTGAACTGTTAACCAGACAACAAAATTTTAGACTTGTCCAATTTGAAAGCATCTGAAGAGGAAGAATTGAATGTGTCTATGTCTTTCAAATGGTAGAACACACTGAGGGAAAAAGAGAAAATGCTTGTAACCAGCATTTACCCTTTTACCCACAATGCTTTCCACAGCCTCGTTCTTCAAAGTCATTAATTTAAAACATGGGATTTTGTGGTAAATGGGTTAAACTATGTTTTTTTTTATGGGAAAGTAACCAATACATGTTCTGGTTGTTTGAAAGATTGTTTTGCAAAGTACTGGTTAAAGAATGTCCAGGAAAACATGAAAAGGTGCAGTGGCCACCACGATATTTCATCACAGAAATAATGTTGAAAAAGACATTAAACATCATACAAAATAAACTGTGTACAGACATCAGATTTCATCAGGATGAATCAACAACACTCCTTCACAGAAATATAACTCGAGTGACCCTGTACCTTAATTTGTTAACTCTTTACCACACAATCCCGACTTTTAACGACCCTAAGAAAGAAGCCTTTTAAAAACATTGTGGGAAAAGGAGAAAATGCTGGTAACCAGCATTTTCTCCTTTTCCAACAATGTTTTCTACTCTTCCCAAAACAAAGTTCAATTCTTGAGTCACATTTATTTTGTCGTCTGCAAAGTCTTTCAATTTGGACTGGTCTAAAATTTTGTCATTTGGTAAAGAGTTAATTGGTAATGCAGTTTTCTGAAAATGTCCACTTCAGGGGCCGATTTCTTTCCGAGGATCGATGATATTCATTGCCACAGGATTCATTCCTCTCTCATCTCTAACCACTGTTTTGACAATAGTTATGAGGGAAAGCAGCCAGTGGCTCGGAAAGAAGATTGTACAGAGTACTGGTAAAGAAACTCCAGGAATGCATGGATAAGTGCACTGGCCACCGTGATATGACTGAAATAATGATGAAAACAGTGTTAAACACCTTACAATCATTAATCCATTTCAGGTTCTCTTTAAGACGTGTATGAGGGGTGTTCATAAAATAATGAGACTTTCTTCATAACTTCTGTAATTTTCAAACTATTCCTGTGCTAATTTTATACATCAAACTTCAACACATGAACAAAAAATAAGTGAAATTTCACTGAAATGGGTCATTGTGTCTTAAAGTTACAGGTTTTAAAAAACTCTCGGGGGGGGGGGGGAGGGCGGTGCAGTCTGCTCATGTTCATGATGTCACAGATAATATATGTGACATTCTAGACTTTTGCACGCCTGCTTTAACTGGTGTTGGTGATGCATGCTGCTTTCAAATAGATAATTGTATTTTGCCTCAGGATCGAACAACATGTTAGATTAGTGATCTGACATGTTCCCCATGGATGGTTAGCAGCTCACACACAATTGTTTTACACATTTTCTGGTATGATGAGAGTTTGTGAGTATCTGTTAGAATGCAGTCTTGATTTCAGTTAGAAAAATTCTACATGAACAGTGCTTTGGCTAAAGGGGGTTTAAATCTCTACCAGACGACAAAATTTTAGCCCTCTCCAAATTGAAAGCATTTACAGATGAAAATTTCAATGTGGCTGAAATGGTGCAATTTTTCTTTGATAGGGTAGAAAACATGGGAAATAGAGAAAATGCTGGTTACCAGCATTTTCTCCTTTTTAGCTCCACTGGCCGAAGCCCAGCGAGCTATTGTCATGGCGTTGTGTCCGTCGTGCGTCCGTCCGTTCGTCCGTGCGTGCGTCCGTAAACTTTTTCTTTAAAAAACTTCTCCTCAGAAACTATTGACTGGATTTTTACCAAATTTCACAGGAATGTTCCTTTGGTGGTCCTCTTTCAAATTCCTTCAAATAATTGTGTTCCATGAAGAATTCTGGTTGCCATGGCAACCAAAGTAAAAAACCTTTAAAAATCTTCTCCTCCCAAACCGCAATTTGGATAGCATTATTATTTTGCAGGAATGTTCCTTAGATACAGGTTTACAGAATTCCTTAAAAAAAAAAAGATCTGTCAAAAAACATGGCTTTTATGGGAGACTCATTTTCCTTTTATGGTATAAAGTAAAATCTTTGAAAAATTTCTTCTCTAAAACTATTCATTGGATTTCATTGTTGTTTTGCAGGTAAGTTCCTATGGTGGTTGTCTACCAAATTGTTTCTTCAGTGAGCTAAAATGCAGGATTGAATGATAATTGTTAAAAACTTCCTTTCGCCTTTATAGAAATATCAGGCCTGTGGAGCGATACAGGCGCTCAAGCGCCTCTAGTTTCCACAATGTTTTCAAAAGGCTTCTTTCCCATAGTCGTTAAAAGTCGTCATTGTGTGGTAAAGGGTTAACTCTTTACCAAACGTCAACATTTTGGACCAGTCGAAATTGAAAGCATTTACAGATGACAAAATAAATGTGAACCAAAGACTGAATTTTGATTTTGGAAGGGTAGAAAACATTGTGGGAAAAGGAGAAAATGCTGGTCACCAGCATTTTCTCCTTTTCTCACAACGTTTTCAAAAGCTTTCTTCCTCAGGGTCGTTAAAAGTCAGGATTGTGTGGTAAAGAGTTAATTCATCTCCATACAGCGTTACACTTAACAAGCTATCACAATATCATGGATCTCTAAACTTCATTTCTAAAAATCAACCAGCTGAAATATGAGGTAGACTGGTCTTTGGACTTGCAGAAAATTTACAAATAGCGAATTGTTTTGATGCAGATCAGCCTGGCCAGATTTCAAAGGTTGACATGTGTTCTTACCCTTTGCAGAAGCATTAACTCTTTACCAAGCAACGAAGTTGTAGAACTGTCCCAAGTTGAAAGTGTCTGCTGATGACATTTTAAACTTGGCTCTAATGAAAGAAGTTGGCTCGAATTGAAAGGATTGAAAACATAGGAGAAAAGGATGGTTATCATCATTTTCTCCTTTTTCCACAATGTTTCCACACAATATACTCCACAGAGTCATTTGTGGTAAACGGTTAAGCCCCCCTTTGTCACAAAGCATGACTCATTTTATTCGCTGGAAAGGTTTTTAGCAGAGTAAGAAATCATTTTCAAATTGTCACAAGGGTGTACTAGAAATGGCCTGCAACACGCGAAAAGGGGCATTCGGACATTTGCGTAAAGTGTCGTCTCGGATCAGCCTGCGCAGGCTGATCCAAAACGACACTTTCCGTTTTTATGGAATTTTCTGTTTTGCACGAGTCTTCTGTAGCACAAAATCTAATGAAGTCATACAGTGCTGTTTTGGATTAGCCTGCGCGGACTGCGCAGGCTGATCCGAGACGACACTTTACGCAAATGTCCGAATGCTCCTTTTTCGCGTGTTGCGAAATAATGAAAGGATCTAACAAAACTCAACATAATAATCATATCTATAACAATATAGAGAGTGAAGAGATGTTGCTTAGATCATGCGATTCGTCTTTGAAAGGGTATAAAGCATCGTGAGGAAAGGGGAAAATGCTGTTTACGAACATTTTCTCACTATTCTTTGACCCTTTACTAAATAACAAATTCTAGGCATGACCAAATTGAAGGCATTTGCAAATATCAATCCAAATGTTGATTTCAATCTTTAAAAAGGTTTAACTCTTTACCAAACAATCCCTGGTTTTCACGACTCTGGGAAGGAAGGCTTTTGAAAACATTGTGGGAAAAGGAGAAAATGCTGGTAACCAGCATCTTCTCCTTTTCCCACAATGTTTTCTACCCTATCATAGAAAGAAATCATCATTTGAGATACATTTAAGTTGTTGACTTCAAATGCTTTCAGATTTGTCCAGTCCAAAATTTTGTCGTGTGGTAAGGGGTTAACTCTATCACACGCCACAATTTTAGGCTAGTCCAAATTAAAGTTTTTGCAGATGACAACATCCATGTGGCTCAGATGGAATTTGGCTTGGAAGGGAGGAAAACATTGTGGGAAAAGGAGAAAATGCTCGTGACAAGTATTTTCTCGTTTTAGCACAATGTTTTCAAGTCTGAATCCTCTAGGTCGTTAAAACTCAGAATTGTGTGGTATAGGGTAGAAACACAGTGGAAAAAGGATAAAATGCTGCTAACAAGATGGTTACAAAGAATAAAACATTGTGGGGAAAAAGAGAGAATGCTGGTCATTAGTATTTTATCCTTTTCCCAAAATGTTTTCTCGAGACTTCTTCCACGGATTCATATAAACACGGCATTGTTTGCAAAAAGCTTTTCTTCACAGTCATTAATGTCTTTTGTTGACTCTTTACAAGATGACAAAATTCTAGACTCATTCATATAGATAGCTAGCCTGTGTTCAGCCCGATCATACTTTTATTTTTATATATTCGAACGTTACTTGTCAAAAATAAGGGATCGCATATATCCGCATAGTTTTTGTTTTTTAAACTATTGTACAATTTAGCGGCTAGTCGCTTGGATTTAGAAGATTAAAGCTTTTCAAACGGATGTTGTGATGTCGTCAACTTGAAGGTCACGGTGGCAAAAATTTTGTTTCCCGTCACACGTCCCCCATCACACCAAACTAGTTCTTAGAACGTCTTACCCCGTCCTGACATAATCGTAAAACGGGTTGCGGTCGGGGTTGAACATGTAATTTTGGCCTGGTAATGCCTGAAGCACCTGTCTCACCAAACCTTTTCCTAGAAAGTCTTACCCCGGTCAACAAAATCGAAAAACGGGCTGCGGTCGGGATAGGACGTGTAATTTCGGTCGGTAAAATGCAAACACATTGCCAATTGATGCCCTTCTGCACTGCGTCTCTAATGGGATCAAAGTACGGCAATTCTCGTTTTTACGACGTATTTCACAATTTTTTCTAACGGACAGATTTTTTTAAAACTTTGCACATACAAAGCTCGTCATGTCTCTAGAACATTACAGTAAAAAATTATATGGGTCACCGTGCTCTTTTCTGAGAAATTTGCCTTTGAGAAAGGTATATAGGCCTACGGTTCAAAATTCAGCTTATACTGAATTTTACACGTATTTCTTTAATAGCCACTGAAAAAGGAAAATTACTGGAAGAGTATACAAAATACATCATATTAATGAAAATTCATTTAGTTTTGCACAAAAAATATATAAAAGCATAGTTTTGAGCACGGTAAATGTAAAAATATGCATGTTATATGTAGACCATTGCTTAAAAAGGGAGATAATTTGACCGAATTTAAGGGTTAAACTTAAATACATACTTTCTAACGGACAGATTTTTCTTAAAATTTCCATACTTATAGCATTTATAATTCTACTTATCCATGCTAATTTCATTAAAAAACAACGTTGAAGGTCACTGTGAAAGTTAATTTTTTTCAAGGAAAAAAAAAAAGGAAGAATAAAAGCTCAGCAGACATAGTGGGAAAAGGAGAAATTGCTCATTTGGAGTGATTTCTCCTCTACCCACAATAATTTTTAAAGTGGAAACAGCTATACTTCAACAGCTTTAAATTTCCTGCTTTTGTTTGCTTGTTTTTTGTGTAACGCCGCATGAACAGTATTTCTATCATTTCACGGTGACACTTCACAGATCCATTTTTTTCTCTTTTCTAATACTACCCGAAGAAAGTACTACTTGTTTCAGTGCACAAATAGTATTACCATGTGTGCAAAGAATACATATGTGCACCTTTGAAACACTATTCATGACAAAAACACATGCGCAGTATGGATGCGCTCGAACATTTGTGATATTCGTCGTTAAGTACGTTGTCACTCCGTCTAATTACAGGACAGGATGGATGGCAAGAAATTTTGAGCAGGACCCTTCTCGTCCAAACCCGTCCATTAAGTTCGTAAGTAGATCGTAAAAGGTATCCTGAAGATTTATTAGAAGGGAATGGATTATATCAAGTGCTTAAAGCCCCAATAGTTACCATGGTAATCAAAGCTGATGTTAAAATGCATTTAGATTTAAATAATATAATTTGAACGTATGGAAATTATTGTGTAGGTGACAATCTGTTATTGTATGGTTGGTTCAAGTGTCAGTCATTGGCAGAAAAATAATTTTTAAAGTTGGTCAAAAGTTGCCAGGTTATTCTATCTTTGGTTTACTTTTTACCTGACTATTTACTTGTCATCTTCACAATCATTTCTATACTTTTAGAAGGTCTGATTTAAAATTTAACCCTTAACCTGCTAAATAAGGTAAATAAAGTGAAATAAGTAAAAACACAAATGTCGCAATTTCAAAGTTATTTTTACAGGAAAAATATTTCCGTATTGGACAGTGTAGAACCTAGATCAGACTGCATGTTCGGTGCAGCCTGAACTTGATCTTCATTGTCCACAAAAGGTCTTTGAGTCGTGCTTAGCAGCCTAGGGGTTAACAACGGCTTTGTTTACTTTTGGAACCTAGTGGGGCTTTAAACCTTTATCAAAACTAAGTTTTTAATTTGAATTTGCGTTTATTTATCATCGCAACAGGTAGAAAGCAGTATGAACTCTAAAGCGTTTAGGTATACAAACAATAGCAGGTTTAAAGTAGAAATGCCTATGTTTCCCTTTTGACAGCGACAACATTAAAAGGCTAAAACTTAATTGATATTGAGATGTTTTTAACCGAAATATATTCAACAGACGCTTTAAATTCTGATCCTACATTCATTTACTTCGCCATACGTCAAATACTCGTACAATCAATTTTTTCAGCACCATTGAAAGCGTTAAGTTGGCATGGCCCTCTAAAGAGATTAGGTACATAGACAACAGAAATGAGGACTCAAGAGAGATTAGGTACTTAGATAAGACTGATAAGGACTCTTAAAGAGATTGGGAGACAACAGAAATGATGACTCTAAAGACTCATTCTCAGACAACCTGGACAAATGGTATATAAAAATGTCAATTTTTTCATGTTGCCAAATTATTTCATTTTCATTTTCTTTGTATTGCTATATATGTTAACTCTTTATTTTAGGAGTTTTACCAGCTAGGAGCCAAAAACTTTCTATTTATGCAATGTTATACCGTAAAGGGTGCTGGCATTTTTAGATTTTTCAAAAACATGACTAGTTGTGTTGGTTTTACCATGGAGTAGTCAAAAATTGCCAGCAACTTACTCTAACGATTTAGTAAAGTGATAAAAGCTTGTGAGGAAAATGACAATATCAGTGACATTTTGCATGATTTTCTGGTGCTCTATAATGATAAAGGAGAAAGAAAAAAATGTACATGTTATCTTCTTTCACAACCGTTGTCTTAAAACTATCATCATTCCACAATAGAGGTCGAATAATTACTTTTTATTTACTTAAAAGACAACCGTTTCGATACAGAAATATATCCCAACAGTGCCTCGGTGGTAGGTTTAACCAATACATCGCCACATTAAAAAAACACAGTGTCCCGTATGTGACACTATTTTGTCTATGTGATTCGTGCGTGATACTGATGGGAAAGGCAACATTTTAGCAATCTTTTGATAAATTGTGTGCATTGAAAACAGAAATCCGGAAAAAACAAACTATCTTCGATCTTAATATTCATTAATTGTATGACTTCCCGAATGACTTCGCTTAACAACTAACTGACTAGATTTCAATAAGCCATTTTTTTCCCAACTGTTTTATCGAGTATTCCGACAAACAAAACCCATTCAACAACATATAATGAAACTGTGTCATAACAATCTTCGGCATATGTTATAAAATACTTGGGTAAAGTATGTCCCAAAGAAACGATACAGAGAGGAAGACTTGTTTTACTAATGTCCCGTAAGTGACAGGTGCGCAGAGGTTCCTGATAGAGCTTTCGAATCAAAGAAATCACATCTTAGTATTCGTAAATATCGACTGAAATTGTCTATCAAAATTAAGGAAACGGGTTTAAAAAGTACTATTTTAGAAAACAGTACTAATCCATATACCATGGAAAAAGAAGCTCATGGCTTGGAAAAGGGAGACTCGGCTACGTTATGCTTTCCAATATGCAGCCTTTACACATCACCAGCAGAATGTTTACCATCACTTAAGTGTGAAATCCAATTGAGTGAATACCAGGCTGTGTTTTACTTACAACTTGATAGGCACACACTTTGATTAGAAGTCCTCAGCCAAAAGCAATTCATCCTTGTAACTTACAGGAAATTCGCAGATCAAGTCTTCCTCTGGTATGTTCATATTAAACCTGTTCCCAGAATTCAATATTTGGACTCTCCTAATCTATAAACGTTAAAAAAGGAAAGGATAATAATAATAATAATAACAGAATAAATAAATGAATAAAATTTGAGCATTACTTGAAAAGGAAAGAATGCCCGTCCTGAGAACTTCGCTGTTTCTGCAATGATTTCAAAAGTTCTGGATCATACGGATGTCACAGTTTAAGATTCGTTTGTGTATGTTAGAGAATGACAGGGCAAAATTTACGCGTGACTTCCTGACAACTTAATGGAACAAAATCATCGTGCACACTGTTTATTTATTTATTTTTCAACTTTGACTTCTGAGACGTGTCATTCAGTTATTCTGCCGGACATCTTCGTCGAAAGACAACATATAAATACATTCACTTGAAATAGAAAGCTTGAAATCCCATAACACATCTTTAGTTTAATTCAACTCATACCCCTACAGATTTAATCATTAACTTTTGCATGTTCCCGTTTTGTATGTGATGATTACTTACACTGCGCATAGTAAACTTTTGAAACGGTATACTTAATATTAAATCACAATAAATACATACACCGGTAGTTCAGTAGAATTTTTAAATTCATTATCATTCAAACTTATGATGTATGACCGACTATGATACAGATTGAGTGAAGAAAAGTTCAAAATCGTTATTCATCTTCAGTTAAAACTTATTCATAATTTAGACAAAATGATGTCAAAAATTGCTTTCATCGCCAAAAGTCTCTGCGGTTGAAGTCGGAGACATCTTAGAGATCATAAAACATGGATTGCAGCAAGAACAATATGAAATTAAATATGAAACTTTCGGAGTAGCATACGAGACATCAATACATAACATACAAGGCAGGAGGTTTTCTTTGTTTCATAAATCGTGCTTCTGGTGCATGGTAACATTAGAACTAGAATTTATATTTCCGACTTATTTGCGGTCTATAGCATAAACGTCTACCATCATATCTATCGAAAAGAAAATAAGAATAATAAATTTTGAGACCTTTAGGACCAACTAACGACGAATTCTGACAGCAATCTTTCATTCGTAAAAAAATGGCACAAAACAAAATACTTACACCTCCGGGGATCAACGGACAGTTGAAGGAACCCAACGAGACCGACAAAGCGACAGAAACTTTGTAGTTGTCGGTCTTTTGGAAAAGGGTTAGGAATAGTTAGTCCCGTATGTTATAGACTCATGTTATTTTCAACAGAAGGTGCCGAGTTGATTCTTCTGTCATAACTGTGATTTACATCGTTAAGAAATTTCATTTTATGACAGACAGAACGAACTTGTAAGGCATCATTTAACGACTGCACTGTTGATGTAGGCATACAAACTTAAACATGAAATCCTCGTTAGTTATTGTCCCGTATGTTATAATTAAAACTTACGCTCGTTAATCAATGGTTGATGTTGGTCTTAAGGAAGTTTCACTTGTTTACATGAAAAACTGCTAATGTTCGATTGATTACCATGACACGTAGTCACAAACTCTGTGTATATAAGAACTGTCATATGCTTTATGCAGTTGATTACAACACAAACAAATGTTGTCCCATAAGTTACTCGATTTCGGCGACAGGGAAATAAATGTAAAAAAATGACAGAAATATGGAAGCTATGTTGATCAAACTCTCCTACCACGTACTACTGACAACTTAGTTTAAAAAAAGGCAGAAAGTTGTAGGAAGGAAACACTTTTGTAGTTCAATACACACTTTTTTAGTAACAGTCACTGTTCTGGCGACATGGTGTTTTCAAGCATCCAGGCAACTTCAAATATGCACCATATCGTAAAATGAAGTCAAGAAAAGGTGAACTTAAGCTCAGAGTATTGTGGATTCAGCTTACTTTTAGTTGCATTACCTCTACTGATTAATATTTTCAGTAGAGAGCGCTTTAAAACGTGGCGACATGAATTGTCCAGGTTGTCTGAGAATGAGTCTAAAGAGATTAGGTACATAGACAACAGTGATGAAGACTAAAGGGATTAGGTGAAAAGACAACAGTGATGAAGACTCTAAAGAGATTAGGTACATACACAACAGTGATGAAGACTCTAAAGAGATTAGGTACATAGACAACAGTGATGATGACTCTAAGAGATTAGGTACAGAGACAACAGAAATGAGAACTCTAAAGAATATAGTTACACAGACAACAGTGATGAAGACTCTAAAGAGATTAGGTACATAGACAACAGTGATGAAGACTCTAAGGAGATTAGGTACAAAGACAACAGTGATGAAGACTCTAAAGAGATAAGGTACGTACACAACAGAAATCAGAACTCTAAAGAGATTAGGTACATACACAACAGAAATGAGGACTCTAAAGAGATTAGGTACATAGACAACAGAAATGGTGACTATAAAGAGATTAGGTACATAGACAACAGAAATGAGGACTATAAAGAGATTAGGTACATAGACAACAGTGATGATGACTCTAAAGAGATTAGGTACAGAGACAACAGAAATAAGGACTCTAAAGAGATTAGGTTCATAGAAAACAGAAATGAGTACTCTAAAGAGATTAGGTACATACACAACAGTGATGAAGACTAAAGAGATTAGGTACATAGACAACGGAAATGTTGACAACAGTGATGAAGACTCTAAATATATTAGGTACGTAGACAACAGGAATGAGGACGCTAAATAAATTAGGTACATACACAACAGTGATGATGACTCTAAAGAGATTAGGTACATACACAACAGAAATCAGGACTCTAAAGAGATTACATACATACACAACAGAAATCAGGACCCTAAAGAGATTAGGTACATACACAACAGAAATGAAGACTCTAAAGAGATGAGGTGAAAAGACAACAGTGATGAAGACTCTAAAGGGATTAGGTACATAGACAACAGTGATGAACACTCTAAAGAGATTAGGTAAATACAGAACAGTGATGATGACTCTAAAGAGATTAAGTACAGAGACAACAGAATTGAGGACTCTATAGAGATTAGGTGCTTACACAACAGAAATGATGACTGTAAAGAGATTAGGTACATAGATAACAGTGATGAAGACTCTAAAGAGATTAGGTACAGAGACAACATTGATGAAGACTCTAGAGAAATCAGGTACAGAGACAACATTGATGAAGACGCTCAAGAGATTAGGTATATACACAACAAAAATCAGGACTCTAAAGAGATTACATACATACACAACAGAAATCAGGACCCTAAAGAGATTAGGTGAAAGACAACAGTGATGAAGACTCCAAAGAGATTAGGTACATACACAAAAGTGATGATGAATCTAAAGAGATTAGGTACAGAGACAACAGAAATGTTGACAACAGTGATGAAGACTCTAAATATATTAGGTACGTAGACAACAGAAATGAGGACGCTAAATAAATTAGGTACATACACAACAGTGATGATGACTCTAAAGAGATTAGGTACATACACAACAGAAATCAGGACTCTAAAGAGATTACATACATACACAACAGAAATCAGGACCCTAAAGAGATTAGGTATATACACAACAGAAATGAAGACTCTAAAGAGATGAGGTGAAAAGACAACAGTGATGAAGACTCTAAAGGGATTAGGTACATAGACAACAGTGATGAACATTCTAAAGAGATTAGGTAAATACAGAACAGTGATGATGACTCTAAAGAGATTAAGTACAGAGACAACAGAATTGAGGACTCTATAGAGATTAGGTGCTTACACAACAGAAATGATGACTGTAAAGAGATTAGGTACATAGATAACAGTGATGAAGACTCTAAAGAGATTAGGTACAGAGACAACATTGATGAAGACTCTAAAGAAATCAGGTACAGAGACAACATTGATGAAGACGCTCAAGAGATTAGGTATATACACAACAAAAATCAGGACTCTAAAGAGATTACATACATACACAACAGAAATCAGGACCTTAAAGAGATTAGGTGAAAGACAACAGTGATGAAGACTCCAAAGAGATTAGGTACATACACAAAAGTGATGATGAATCTAAAGAGATTAGGTACAGAGACAACAGAACTGAGAACTCTACGGAAATTAAGTACACAGACAACAGTGATGAAGACTCTAAAGAGACTAGGTACATAGATAACAGAATGAGGACTCTGAAGAGATCAGGTACATAGACAACAGAAATGATGAATCTAAAGAGATTAGGTACCTAGACAACAGCGATGATGACTCTAAAGAGATTAGGTACATACACAACAGTGATGATGACTCTAAAGAGATTAGGTACAGAGACTACAGAAATGAGAACTCTAAAGAAATTAGGTACACAAACAACAGTCATGAAGACTCTAAAGAGATTATGTACATAGACAACAGAGATGATGACTCTAAAGAGATTAGGTACCTAGACAACAGCGATGATGACTCTAAAGAGATTAGGTACATACACAACAGTGATGAAGACTCTAAAGAGATTAGGTACATAGACAACAGCGATGAAGACTCTGAAGATATTAGGTACATACACAACAGTGATGAAGACTCTAAAGAGATTAGGTACATAGACAACAGTGATGAAGACTCTAAAGAGATAAGGTAAATAGTCTCTAAAGAGTTAAGTTAAATAGACAATACCAGAAAATAGACTTTAAAGCATTCAGGTCAACATTACCTATTAACTCCAAAGAGTTTGGGTACATACACAACAGCTTTCCGGAACTCTGAATAGTTTAGGTAGATAGACAACTTTTACAGTTGACTTGAAAGAGTAAAGGTACAGAGACAACAATACCGGTATGAGTAATATCTAAATAGTTTTAGCACAAATGAAAAAGAAATGGTGTCCTAAAGCGTTTAGGTACATAGACAACAGTAATGATGAATTCTTAAGAGTTTAGACACATGGACAACAAGAATAATGAACTCTAAAGATTTTGTTCATTTACATAGACAGCAGTACTTATTTACTATAAAGAGTAAAGGTATGGAGAGAGCAGTTATAACAATCTCCAAAGTGTTTAGGTATCTAGAAAACAGTTATTACGTACTCTAAAGCGTTTAGGTACATTCATGACAGTAAGAATGGGCTTTAAAGAGTTTAGGTATATAGACAACAGTAACAGTGTACTCAAAAGCGTTTAAGTACATACACAACACTAATTATAAACTCTTACGATTTTAGGTACATCACAGCAGAAGTAATGCTCCCAAAAGCGTTCAGGCACATGGGCAACAGAAATAAGTAACTCTAAAGAGTTTCGGTACATAGACAACAGAAATAAAAATGATGTCTAAAGTGTTTAGGTACATGTGAAACAAATCGTAAGTATTTACTCTAGAGCGTTTTGATAACAAGAGGGGCATGATGGCCCTGTATCGCTCCACTGACTAATAAGTAAAAACCCTACACGCTTAACATTACAATACTAGGCCAATTGGTTTTGAACGTGACACCCCTAAAATTGGTAGTCCTAAGTCTTATGGTTAGTAACAAGAAGATTTCTAAAGTTTTCACAATGTAAGCCCATGTAGAACTTCTGACCCCCGAGGTGAGATCAAATTCGATCCTAAGGCTATAATTTGGGCAATCTTAGTAGAGGCCCAGTAGATAAAGCCACGTGCATAATTTAATAGCCCTAGGCTTTATTGCTAAGTACAGGGAGATTTCTAAAGTTTTCTCTATATAAGCCCATGTAAAACTTGTGACCCCAGGGGCGGGGCCAATTTTGACCCCAGGGCTAAAATTTTAGTACTCTTGGTAGAGGCCCACTAGATAAAGCCACATGCAAAATTTGGTAGCCCTAGGCCTAATGGCTAGGTACAGGGAGATTTCTAAAGTTTTCTCCATATAAGTCCATGTAAAACTTGTGACCCCCGGGGCGGGGTCAAATTTGACCCCAGGGCTATAATTTGGGCCCTCTTGGTAGAGGTCCACTAGATAAAGCCACATGCAAAATTTGGTAGCCCTAGGTCTTATGGCTAAGTACAGGAAGATAGGTAAAGTTTTCTCTATATAAGCCCATGTAAAACTTGTGACCCCCGGGGCGGGCCAATTTTGACTCGAGGGCTATAATTTGAAAAAAAACTTGATAGAGGTCTACTAGATAAAGCTACATGCCAAATTTGGTAGCCCTAGGCCTTGCGGTTTTGGACAAGAAGATTTTTAAAGATTTCCAGTATTTCTAAGTTTTGTTGCCATGGCAACCAGAGTTTTTGAAGGAATCGAATTCTTTCAAGAAATTTAGAAGAGGGTCATGGCAGGATCATTTCTGTGAAGTTTCATCAAAATTGGATGGGTAGTTTTTGAGAAGATGTTTAGAATAAAAGTTAACGCACGCACGCACGGACGCACGCACGCACGCACGACGAACACCGGGCCATGACATAAGCCCGCTGGCCTTCGGCCAGTGGAGCTAAAAATGAACTCTAATGTGTTCAGGTAGATA
The DNA here is from genome assembly GCA_946811185.2 of Hippopus hippopus. Taxonomy (NCBI): domain Eukaryota; kingdom Metazoa; phylum Mollusca; class Bivalvia; order Cardiida; family Cardiidae; genus Hippopus; species Hippopus hippopus. The sequence continues at coordinate 22,765,768 of OX328103.1, forward strand.
AGCAGCATGGTTTAAGTTAACGTATACCAAGTAAAATTCATTGTCATTATTAATAACGAACTCTGAAGAATTAAGGTACATTAGCAACATTTAAAAGTAACTATAAAGCGTTTTGGTAAATAATCAACAATAAAAATTAACGAATTATAAAGCGTGTAAGTATATTGACAGTTTATTTGTTTGAATGGTGTTTTACGCCGCTTTCAACATTATTTCAGTCATATCACGGGGACAGCTCACATATTCATGTTTCCTGGGTTTCACCAGTACTAGGCTAGGCTCTGAAGTGTCTTGCCCAAGAACACTCCTGTGAAAAACCCAGTGGAGCCAGTGAGGCTCGAATCCGGGGCCTCCAGGTCACGAGTCCTACACTTTACCACTGAGCCACACAGGACCCTAAGTATATTGACAGGAATGGTAATCAACTCGTAAGAGTTTCGGTGCAGATGAGCCATTTTCAAGCTGCAAACAGCCAGGGTATTCAGGCACAATTTATGCCGGAACTACTTTAACTCAAACGCTTTAGAGTGCTTTAAACTCAAACGCTTTCGAGCTTTAGATTCACGGAATCGAACCCACAGCCTCAAGTAACCTGAAACATCACATTTACGAGTCCTACACTCTACCAATTGAGCTATGCGGGCTAGTCGACTAAGTTTGACTACCCTTGAAATAAAGGCATATGAAAACGAAGTTTGTAAAGAAGAAAATGCTGGTATTCAATTTGCACTGAATTTAGCTAAGTCTAAAATGTTGCATGGTTAGCTGAAGAGTTGAAGCAACAGCTTTGTTTTAATCTTAATATCATATTCCCATTTTGTACTCTAAAGTACATGGGCATGATCCAAAAGGTCCAAAATGTATTCACCCCTCTATCCGATGACGAACTTTTAGACCTGTCAAAGTTGAGAGAATTCACAGATGATAATTTAAAAGTGGCTCAAATGAAAGAATAACAAGAGGGCCCTAAAGCGCTCACCTGAGTAAAGTCGTCTTGGATTGATAAGCTGAAGAGATACTGATTGAGATGATGTAAAACAAATTGAGCTTTACTGACCTACTTTTTGACAGATGTGGCCTTTTCTTTACCTTATCAGAGATATTATCAATGCAAACATTCTGACAATGTTTCATGAGTATCAGACTGAAAAAGTGATCTCTAAGCATGCACACAAGGTTTTTGTAAGATTTGTCCGAGAGACCTAAATTTTGACCGTACATGACCAAATTTTTATCATTCTTACTAATTCTCATGAGAATCCGACCTAAAATGTGGCCTCTAGATTGCACACACAGTAACTGTTGACACCTGGACGACAGACATCGTACAATGGATAGTAGACACAGCACGATCATTGTAATGAAATGAATACATTTATGCCTTTTCAGATGGTCGAAAATACAATTTCAAGCAGGCGTTGTAGATCACAGCCTGATCTTTGGTCTATACCATCCGCAAAAGGTCCCTGTTTTTGTCAGTTAACTAAAAGAATTGACCGTTTTTTTAATTTTTTTAAAATCTTTACAAAAAGACAAAATTTTAAACTTGCAGATGACAAATATGAAGGACTCAAAAACAGAAATAAGTTTTTGAAAGGGTAGAAAACATTTTGGGAAAAGGTCAAAATAATGTTTCTTCTTATTCCTCAATATTTTCAGTATACTTTTTGTTTGTTTGTTTGTTTTTTAACTTTCTTTTCTTTTTTTTTTTTTTTTTTTTTTATTTTTTAGCTCATCTGAGCACAACGTGCTCAAGGGGAGCTTTTAGGATCACCCGGTGTCCGTCGTCCGTCGTGCGTCGTCAACAATTCTTTAAACATCATCTCCTCCTAAACCGCTGGGCCAAATTGGACCAAACTTGGCTGGAATGTTCATTGGGGGGTCCTCGTTAAAAATTGTTCACAGAATTTGATTTCATCAAAAACTCTGGTTGCCATGGCAAACCGCTGGTCAGATTTTGAAATAATTTTACAGAGCTGTTCCTTTGGTGACCCTTTTCAAAAGTTGTTCGCAAAATTTTGATCCGTCGAGAAACATAGCACTGGTGACTGGGGGCTACTTGCACTATACGGATATGAAGAAATTCTCAAAAATTCTTCTTCTCTGAAACGGCTGGTCAGATTTTGAAATAATTTCACAGAGATATTCCTTGGGCGACCCTTTTCAAAAACTGTTCGCGAAATTTTGATCTGTCAAGAAACATGGCTCTGGTGACTTGGGGCTACTTGCACTATACGGAAATTAAGAAATTCTTAAAAATTATTCTTCTCTGAAACGAATGGTCAGATTTTGAAATAATTTCACCGAGATGTTCCTTGGGCGACCCTTTTCAAAAATTGTTTGCAAAATTTTGATCCGTAAAGAAACATGGCTCTGGTGACTTTGGGCTACTTGCACTATACGGCCATGAAGAAATTTTTAAAAATCCTTCTTCTCTGAAATCTCTGGTCCGCTTTTAAAATTATTTCACAGAAATGTTCCTTTTGTGACTCTTTTCAAAAACGGTTCGCAAAATTTTGATCCGTCAAGAAACATGGCTCTGATGGGGGGGGGGGGGGGGGGGGCTACTTGCACTATACTGCCATGAAGAAAATCTTAAAAATTCTTCTTCTCTGAAACGGCTGGTCAGATTTTGAAATAATTTCACAGAAATGTTCTTTGGGTGTCCCTTTTCGCAAATTGTTCGAGAAATTTTGATCCATCAAGAAACATGGCTCTGATGGCTGTGAGCTATTTACACAATACGGACATGAAGAAATTCTTAAAGATTCTTCTTCTGTGAAACCGCTGGACAGATTTTGAAATAATTTCACAGAAATGTTCCTTGGGTGACTCTTTTCAAAAATTGTTCGCAAAATTGTGATCTGTCAAGAAACATGGCTCTGGTGGTGGGGGCTATTTACACTATGGGGACATGAAGAGGAATTTCTTAATTCTTTTTCTCTGGAACGGCTGGTCAGATTTTGAAATAATTTCACAGAAATGTTCCTAGAGTGACTCTTTTCAAAAATTGTTAGGGAAATTTCTATCCGTCGAAAAACAACAGCCAATTGTTGGCACATGCATGTGGTGCTCTTGTTCGACATATGTTTTAAGTCACTATCGAGCATGTGCTCTTCTTCAAGAAATTGTCCTTGGGTGATCTATCCAAAAATTTATTTGCAGAATTCTGATTCATCAAAATCATTGCTGTGGTAATGATTGTAGAGGTGGTGACAGATTTTGAAACGACTTTTACAGGTGACCTTTTCAAAATTGCTTGGCAAAATAATGATTTTGTTTCCAAAGTTTCAATACCTCAAAAAAATTGGCTATGGTCCTCTAAAAAATTCAGGTGAGCGATCCAGGGCCATCTTGGCCCTCTTGTTTAATCTTTCAAAGAAAGACAACATTTTAGACCTCCCCTCAATGAAAGCATTTACAAACATCAAGTAAATGTGACTCAAAATTTGAAATTTGTTTTCGAACAGGCAGAAAACACTTGAAAAGAAAAAGAAATGCTTGTTACCAGCTTTTTATCCTTTTTTCTCAATTTTTAAAAACACCTCTTGCTGGGGGTTGTTAAAACTTGCAATTGTTCAGTACAAGATTAATTAAATCATAATACAGCTTTTGGAGATGATGGTTGTATTACCAGATCCTTTAAATGACCTTACCTCTTGGCAATTCAACGTTCAATCCCTGGTCCTTTGAAAATCGACATTTTCACAAGCTAGTCTGTAGTAAAATTCAAACATTCCAGGTTTGTCTGGTTTCTACAAAATATCTCCATTCTGTTTGACCTGAAAATAGAAATAATAGGACCATTGGCCCTAAAGTGTTCACCTGAGTAAAATAATCTACAGTTGATAAAACTGAAGAGATCCTGGTTTTAATGATGTAAAACACACAAGTGTAAGTTCTCTTCTTTTTGACCCAACATGGCCCATTTTCCAACTTGTCCAACATATCATCAAGACAAACATTCTAATCAAGTTTCATGAGTACCAGGCTGAAACTGCAGCCTCTAGAATGTACACAAGGTTTTTCTAAGATTTTCTCCAAAGACCTTTTTTTTAACCTATCCTGTCCAAGATATCATCAAGACAAACATTCTGACCAAGTTACATAAGTAAGCGGCTAAAAATGTGTCTTCTATCTAGAGTGCACTTAAGGTTTTTCTAAGATTTGACCCTGTGACCTACTTTTGGACCCAACCTGACCAGATTTCAAACTTGTTTGTGATATCACCAAGACAAACATTCTGAACAATCTTCATGAGTATCAGGCTGAAAATGTGGCCTTTATTATGTACAGGTTTTTATTTAAGATTTGGCCCAATTACCTACTTTTTGACTCTACATCACCCAATTTTAAACTTGTTCTAGATATCACCAAGACAAACAATCTGATATAGTTTCATGAGTATCAGACTGAAAATATAGCCTCTAGAGTGCATGTAAGTTTTTTCTGAGATTTAGCCGAGTGACCTCCTTTTTTAACCGACATGACCTAATTTGAATTTGTTGAAGATATCGTCAAGACTAATATTCTGACAAAGTTTTATGAGTTTCAGGCTGAAAATGAGGCCTCTAAAGTGCACACAAGGTTTTTCTAAGATTTGGCTTGGTGACCTACTTTTTGACTCGACATGACCCAATTTTGAACTTGTCAGAGATATCATCAAGATAAACACTCTGACCAAATTTCAAGAGTATCAGGCTGAAATATGGCCTTCAGAGTGCACACAAGGTTTTCACAATATTTGGCCTGATGACCTACTTTTTGACTTAACTTGACCAAATTTCAACCATGTCCGAGATTCTATCAAGATAAACATTCTGACAGACTTTCATAAGTATCAGGCTGAAAATGTTGCCTCTAGAATGCATACAAGGTTTCTCTAAGATTTAGTCCAGTGACCTACTTTTCGACCCGACATGATCCAATTTCACACGTATTGGGACAATAAAGATAAACAATCTAACCTAGTTTCACGAGTATCAGGCTAAAAATGTGACCTCTAGAGTGCACACGAATTACTTCTAGGGTCTGGCCCAGTGACCTACTTTTTGACCAGACAAGACCTATTTTCGAATTTGTCCAAGATATCATTAAGACAAACATTCTGACAGACTTTCATGAGTATTAGGCTGAAATATGACCTGTAGAGTGCACACAAGGTTTTTCTACGATTTGGCCCAGTGACCATCCTTTTGACTCAATACTACCCAATTTCAAACTTGTCCGAGATATTATCAAAACTAACATTCTGGCCAAGTTTCAAGGGTATCAGGCCGAAAATGTGGCCTCTAGAGTGTACACAAGGTAAATTATTTACGACCACACGACGGCCAACGCACGGCTGACACAGCACGATCACAAAAGCTCACCTTGAGCGCGCGCGCGCGCGCACGCACGCACACACACACTAAAACAAGAGGGCACATGGGCTTGAAAGCGCTCACCTGAGTTAGGTCATCCAGGATTGACAAAGCTGAATAGCTCCAAGTTGTAATGATGTAAAAAACTAGTGTAAGTGGCCTACTTTTACACTGACTTGAGCTATTTTTAAACTTGTTAGAGATATCATCGAGACAAACATTCTGACGGAATTTCATGAGTATTGGGTCGAAAATATGGCCGCTAGAGTACACACAAGGTTTTTCTAAGATATAGCTCAGTGACCTTTTTTTTTGACCTGATGTGATCCAGTTTCAAACTTGTCAGAGATATTATCAAGATTAACAATCTGACCTCGTTTCATGAGTCGACCAAAAATTTAGTCCCAACTAGTGCTAACAAGGTTTTTCTAGGATTTGGCCCAACTTCATATTTGTCAGAGATATTATCAAGACAAACATTCTGACCGAGTTTCTTGAGTATCAGACTAGAAATATGGTCTCTAGGGTGCACACAACGGTTTTCTAAAATTTGGCCCAGTGACCTAGTCTTTTACCTGACGTGACCCAATTTTAAACTTGTGTGAGATATAATCAGGACAAATGTTCTGACAATATTTCATAAGTATTGGGCTAAAAGCCTGGTCTCTAGCGTGCACACAAGGTTTTTAAAAGATATAGCCCAGTGGCCTACTTTTATACCCGACAAGACCCTATTTCAAACTTGTTCAAGATATTATCGAGACAAACGCTCTGACCACGTTTCATGAATATTGGGCTGAAAATATGGCCTCCAGAGTATACACAAGGTTCTAAGATTCGCCCCAGTGACCTACTTTTTAACCTGACGTGACCCAGTTTCAAACTTGTCCAAGATATTTTCAAGACAAATATTCTGACCACGATTTTTAAGTATCAAGCATGAACTGTGGTTTCTAGAGTGCACACTAGGTTTTCCTAAGATTTGGTCCAGTGACCTACTTTTTGACCCAACATGACCAAATTTCGAAATTGAGATTTTATCAAGACAAAAATTTTGACCAAGTTTCATGAGTATTGGACTGAAAATATGGCCTCTAGAGTGCACACAAGGTAATTGTCCTTTCTGCCGATTTTGATTGACAGGTCATGTCAGCCATTCAAAATGCAGTATAGCGCGTCACGTAAGCAAAAAGGTTGGACAAAGTGACACACTTTACTATTGTAAAAAGATATGTTTTTTTTTAACTCTAAATCAGATAAAACTGTACTTCAATTACCCTAAAATCGATCTATAATAACCCACTCAAATAACAAGTTCTTTATTGCAGTTTTTGTTTGTGTTGTAATTAGCGTACGAAGATGCGAATCGCGATTATAGATCTAAAGTGTTGAAAATTATCGAGAAATGTATCAAAAACTGAAATGAAGTATTTGGGAAATATTCTGAACTGTAATTAAGCTGAATCAGGTTTCATCGGAATTTTCTAAATACATTTACTTAAATAGAAAACCTAGAAAATGCACCCTAACAAGTATGAAAGAGCCAAAGGAACTTTTCTTTTCATTCGACAAGAATATTTTTCTTTTGTTCTTCTACAACAGTCAACAAAATGTCCCGGTGATCAAATTTCAACCAATTTTCATCATGTCTAAAGCCTGTTTGTTAATTTCTGATCTTAAATAGACAATTTCTATGTAATATTGCGGTAGTTTGCCAAAGCAGCGACAAGAAAAGTCAAGTAGCAGAAAGTAACAAGAAAATGGAATATGTGTGATTTTAGGGAAGACTTGCAATTCACATTTCTGATGAAATATGATACAATTTTTACGGTATCAAAACACCAAACAAAAATAAAATCTAGTATTCTGAACTGACATCAAGCAGACTCAAATGTCTTTGGGATTATCGAAACTACACAAGCATGCTGGCATCCCAACAAATCCAATGCTCATTAATCTTAGTTAGAATTTTTGTCTTGATATTATCTTGTACTACAAAAAGAATGAAAATGGGGAATCTCGATAAAAAAGCTAAGTCACTAGGTCAAAAAAAAAAAAAAAAAAAAAAAAAAAATGAAAATGAAAATGAATTGCCCTTCTAACATTGTTTTAATTATCATTTAGAAAGCTCAATCATCATGTGTGTCCTGGGTTTCAACAGTTCTAGGCTTGAGTTCAAGTATCTTGCCGAAGGTCACTCTTATGAAAAACTCATTGCTTCGGTTGTGAATCGAAACTAGAGTGTCAAAGTTGTGATATTCGAATTCCACACCTTCACAACTTAGCTACGCCGGACTATTCTCAAATTAAAGATAGACTCCATATGTACTCTAAATGCCATTTTTTTATCTTCCAATTCCCATAAAACTTTGTCAGAGTTCCAGAATTCCTGTCTTGATAATATGTCAGACAAACTGAAAACTCGGTCACCCCTGGAAAAAATTTGGTCACATAGTAAAAATTTTAAAAAAGAATTTTGGGCACTCTGTTGGAGTATCTTCATTCCAGCAGACATGAAACTTGCTGGAGGTGGAAATGTTATTTTGATGAAATACTGCACATGTTTGAGATGGGTTGCCTTTGGTTCGGTAAAAATGTTGCTCATTAGACCAGACCTAAGAAAAAGGTTTAAAGGCTGATGGTCATTTAATGGATTACAGTGTTGTTCTTGAGCTGTAGGAGCATACTCTCAGAGACCAATGTGAACAAAATTTGAACTCAGACAACTACAAAAAGGAATCACCTCCATAGGACATGTACATGTAGATCACTGAGTCAAATATTTGTGTACGCTCAAGCGGCTACATTTTAGTCCAATGTTCATGAAAATACTCAAACATTTGTCTCGATAATAAATTGGATAAAACTGAACATGTGTCACCTGGGGTTTAAAAAAGGGTGGTCGCTAGGTCAAATCAGACAACACCATGATAGTACTGTAAACAAACACTTATGCCTAGTCCAATACAAATGAAACTTTTTCAAATTGCCTTAAGTATATGGAGGTGCGTTGTAAAAGGGCTTTTTTCATCTAAAAGCATGTCACTTGATCCCATACTACAATTAAAATTTCAATTGAATTGCGTACAAATATCGTCTAAATCATATAATAAATGGTCTTCTTTCAATATGTCCAAATGGTTCTGCTCTGTTTCTATAAACTCCACAGAAGCTTAAAAAAAATGAGTATTAACATGTCAAAGTCACCGCCTCAGATATTGTTTGAGCAGTTATACCCAAATTTTATATTCAGCGTCCTGTGTTTGGAAAGGACAATTCTTCAAGTTAATCGATATATACCGGGTAGTCCAATTTTTTTTAACTTTGTGTAGTACAAAAACAGATTGTTCTTGAGAGAAAATGTTTGTCCTATTCTACTGAAATTATTCAGAATATTTGTTTTTGCAATATGTGTAAGAATTAAGATACACATGTAGGTTATGTCACCAAGATTCTACACTATAAAAACATTTTTGTCAACCTAGAGGCCTTATTTTCGCACACATTCTTTTCAGGCATTATTAAGCTACCTAGGTGGAACTTCAAATATTAATGGAATTTTGACTGTTATTTCATTTTGATTATACCTTTTAACAACTTTTTTTTGAATGAAGTCGCCCGTGGCAAGAGACTAGGTCACAGGTCACTTTGAACTTAAAGGTGTTCCTTGTGCATACATTACAGTTCTAACCACGTGTTTCCTTTCTTTCTTTTTTTTTTTTTTTTTTTTTTTTTTATTTAGGATGACAATAAGATTTTATGCTTGCATATAATACTGTCTTGCTTTTAAGTCATCTTGTATCTTGAATGTTCTTTATTTTCCTTTTGATGTTTATAAAGGGTGAAGACTTCTCTAACCCAGTGCACAACAGGCGACTCTCAGTACAATCAGTCCTTTGATTAATTTCTTGTGGACGTAGCCTGTAATTAATAGTTCTAAGCAAAGAGCAAAGCTCTAGGTTTGCCAAGAAAAGTACAGCAAATGGCAGAAGATCGTGATTTTCACTTTATTTTCAGTGTAACAAAATTCTAGGGGTGTGACACCTGCTGCTATTTGGTGTTGCTCATAGATCTGCGAACTGCTGCGGGTCATAGTAGTCATAAACTTGCTTCCTTTGTAATTGGGTGTTGTCTATCGGGAGATGCAATGGGTAAAGGCTGTAAGAATTCACCTGGCAGGGCGGAGCTCTATGTTACAGTCAACTGCATTTCAGATTGAGGAGAAATAGGCAATTCGGAAATCATTTTGAGTATGAAATGCAATATAAAGTTACAGAACGCAAGGATTGAATAATATGGATAAAATTAGAACCACCTTTTTTTCCACAATGTTTTCAGACAGTAAAAGAGAGCGCACTTCATGTTTCCAAAAAGCAAAGAATTGATAAAGTACTGTTATGATGCATGAGTTTACGTAAATTTACGATGAACAATTCCGAACTGGCTCGAGACCACTGTCAAAATGAAAAATAAAATGATCGACTTATGTATGTCAAAGTCTGCTAGGTGAATTCTTACAGCCTGTACCAGTTTATAGTAGTCAAAGTAGTATCGTTGAAAAAATTGACAACAGTCACTTTTGCTGCACTGCTTTATCATGGTCTACCGTCCGGAAGGGCCTTTTTTCACTGTAATTTTTCGAAGGTAGTCATGTTTGTGATGGAATAGAAAATAACCCAATCGGTTGTGGTGCCAGATTTTTTTTTTTCGGCTTCATACATGTAGGCCACTGTATATATAGTTGATAGAAACAAGCATCGTTTGTGGGTTTGCCAATAAAAGCGTTGTAGAACATCTGCACATATCATGTTCTTAGAAGACTGACCTGTGTGCCATGGCGCATCACTAGGATAAATATTAATATGCGGTATGTTAACTAAAAACTTGCCCCTAAAAAGTAGCATATGGATAATGGCCATTAGTAATGAGATTCTAGTCTGTGGAAAAAGCAAGCTCAATTTTCGCTCCAAATTTAAACAGGAAAAAATTTAAAGAAAAATACCATTGTTTACTGCAAATCTTTGTATACAGTCTCTAAGTATAGACATCCAGAAGACCGGGATTCGTGCAACATACTTTGACCAAAAGAAAAAAAGATCCCACAATGCTAGGCTTATACAAGGGCTCGTGATTTCTCAAGCTAACAGGGGCTATGTTTATAAATGACTGGTGCATAGGTCATATGCTAGCTAACCATAGTTAGATGAATTATACCAGGTATAAATGTTTATTTCATTCTGAATTTCGTCTTGAAAAGTAGTGCGGTTCTGCACCAAGAATGATCAAATGCCACCGAGCGGATTGATTGATTGTTGATTGATTGTATATTGTAGTTTAATGCCGTTATCAAACTCTCAATCGCCGGGTCACGAGCCAGATATGCTATCCACTAAGCTACCCGACCGAGTACCATCTAGTGGAAGATAATGCAATAAAAGTACAGCAGATGGAGAATTTCACTCTTTTTTCAATGTAGCCAAAAAGTTTGTTGTGACACCATTTGGGATTGATAACGTCACCGGTTTGACCGAGTTAAATTGAAATCGAATTTTATGTTGAGAAAAATATGTTTTATGATTTTCTTTTTATTTAGCTCATTACTGATTTCATCATGTTACATGTATAGGCAAACCATTACCAAACGGCGTGGTTGGGTTCTCTCCATCCTCTGAACCCAGGTTTGAAGCATTACGTTACTCTCCATGCATCACCCCTGGGAAAATTGACTAGCAAATCGTCGTTTCTTATGAATATTCATATGGTCGGGAAGTACCCTTATAGCCAATCGAAAGATCGATAACATAATGATACTCTCTTGTAGAGAGGATAATTTCAGTGCTCTCAAAACTAAAAATAATCCTAGAAAAAACACGAGGTTGTCAACAAATATGGCGGCCGTCGGCGTGCTTGTCTCCTGTGAGATATGCCATTCTGCAATACAGGGACACTATCGATCTTTGTGTACGATTTTAACTGACAATCTTTCGGTGTTACGCCGAAAATCTCTTTTAAACGCTTCTCGATTGTGGTGTTGATGGGCGCCGCCATATTTAAAATATCGCTAAGCTTGATTTGCAACGAATGATGTGATCGGATATCGACAAGTAAAAAATAGAAATGACGGCGTATTTGTGATAAAAATAGTTTAAATTTTCTCTAAGAAAAACTGAGATCACCAATCAAAATGCTTCATGAATAATTCATGAGAACGAGGAAACGCCGGCGAACTAACCCAGGGTCGATTACAGAATGAATCGAAACTGGGTCACCGAGGATGGGTTCTCTCCGACTTCGGCCAAAACGTCTCGGATGCAAGCTTTTTTGTATATTTCTGTCTCGGGGTCGTATCTTCTTGGGGGTCAAGTGTTTTTTCCCTAACTCAGCCATTAAAATTTCATATCTTATATCAGTCTTTAAACAGAATAATGATTAGCATGTTTAAAAAAAAAAAAAAAAAACGTTGAAAGCAGTTTAGAACTGTAAAAGCAGGTCTAATCCGGTTACTAAGCCGGATCCGGTACAAACTGTCAATTCTATGAAGCGACAAGATATCACAACCTTTTTAGTTTCTTGGTGCTGAGTTTGAGATAAATTTATGCTAGATCCCGAAAGTGACGAAACTCTCGCGATCACGTGATTTACAGACCTTATTTAACGCCATTGTCTTCCACTAGGTGGCATTTTTCAAATACACATCTGATTTGGGCATTCTGTGCACAGAACCGGACTACTTTCCAATACGACAACCGTTCTTTGAATTTCAAAATGAATTAAACGGTATTTGTGAAAACTATTTTTCCCTTTGAAATAATTAAATTTTCAAGATATTTGGGGCGAAAAACAGGCTAGATCTTTCCACTGATGTATTGTTTATAGCCATTTTCCCCATTGCTACTTAATATTAGCGGCGTATTAATATCATATATTATCCTGTACAGGATGGTGTAATGCGTCATAGAAGACAGGTCGAATCTTCGAAGAATATTACATGCGCAGACGATCCCCCACCCCTCTCTTGATACACGGTTTTGTCCAGTTACACACCATACATGCATATACACCATACAATGCTAATCAATCGAATATCTAACCCTTCAGACCTCTTTTACTGTATGTGGATACGTCTCCGCCTCTTTTGCTGTATATAGATATGTATAATAGAGTAGATCTATTCACCTCAAGGCATCAAAAGACAACCCACGATACCCAAATTCTCTAAAAAATTGATGTTTTTTCTATAAAAAGGTCTGAAACATGTCAATATATAATATTTTTTTTTCTATAACAGGGTCTGAAACATGCCAATATATAATATATACCAATATTTTACTTATTTTCTCAAATGTTTTCCAATTATTAAAAGACATTTTACACATTTACACAGTACGACTACCACATGCATTGCCAAGTGCTGTAACAAGGGACATGCATTTGAACAATGATGTGCACATCATGTAGAGCGTTTTGTCCCTACTGTTGAAACCAGGGACCTGCATTCAATGGTGTGCTCAGTTTTTCGGCCTTTCATATCCCCACAGCACTTCAAGGGACCTACATACAATGTAGTATGGTGTGAACATTATTTAAGGCGTACTCTGTCCCTACTGTTCTTAAAAGGGATCTGCAACCTATGGTGTGCATAGTTTTTGGGCACTTCCTGTCCCTGCTGCACTCTCAAGAGACCTGCCTGGTATGGTGTAAACTTTATTCACATACTGTTCTTAAAAGAGATCCGCATACAATGGTGAGCAGATCATTATCTTCATGTATTTAGAGCGTTTTGCCTCCCTACCGCAGCAACCATGGACCTTCATTCTATCGTGTGCACATTTTTTGCCGTTTCCTGTTCCTACTGCAAAGCTCCTGCGTGATTCAGTGGTAAAGTGTAGGACTCGTGACCTGGAGGCCCCGGTTCGAGCCTCACTGGATCCATTTGGTTTTTTGTGGAAGTGTCCTTGGGCAAGACACTTCAGAGCCCCAGCCTTGTACCTGTGAAACCCAGGAGATGTATGAATATGTGAGCTGTCGCCGTAATATGACTGAAATAATGTTAAAAGCGGCATAAACCACCATTCAATCAATCTGTCCCTACTGCACTTTCAAGGAACCTGCATTGTATGGTTTGCAGAATATTTAGAACGTTTTCTGTCCCTTCTGTTCTTAAAACGGACCTGAATTGTTTGGTGTGCACATTATACAGAGCATTATTTGTTTCTTTAGACATTACCGAGACCTGCATTTTATGGTGTGCATAGTTTTTTAGCGTGTTCTGTCCCAACTGCATTTACAAGGGACCTACATTGTATGGTGTGCACATTGTATAGCGTGTTTGTCTGTCCCAGCTGCAGATTTAAAGAATCTCCATTATATGGTGAGCACATAATTTATCTGTTTTTTCCCTGGTGCACTTACCAGGAAACTGCATTCCATGGCGAGCACATTCTTTTACCGCATAACCTAGACCTGCAATCTATGGTGTGCACATTTTTGGGGCCTTTTCTACCTTTATTGCAGTAGCCTAGACCTGCATTCAATGGTGTGCATTTTCTTTTGGGTGTTTCCGACCTTAATGAAGTAGTTTAGACCTGCATCCTATGGTGGGCATATTATTTTTGGTGTTTTGTGTCTTTACTGCAGTAACCTAGACCTGCATTCTATGGTGTGCTGATACTTTAAAGGCACAGTAAAGGGCAAAATATCAAAGCAGGTGCCATTTATATTTAAATTTAAATCATACCATTTAAAAGTATGGAAAATATCGTGGAGAAGACAGTCTGTTATCGTGTGGTTGGGCCATATGTTAGACGCTGGCAGAAAAAAAAAATTTTTACAATCAGGCAAAAAGTAAACAAAATACACAGCTACTTGGCAGGTTTTGACCAAGTTTTGAAATTAATTTCTCTGTCACCCACTAACACTTGGACCGACCGTACATTGACAGATTGTCATCTTCACAATAATTTCCATACTTTTAAATGGTATGAAATAACTTCAAATGCATTTAAACGCCCGCTTTGTTTACATTTGGCCTTTATTGTTACTTTAAGGCATTTTCTCTCCCTAGTGCCGGGGTCCTGCATGGTTCGGTAGTAAAGTGTAGGACTTGTGACCTGGAGGCCCCGGGCTCGAGCCTCACTGGATCCACTGGGTCTTTCGTGGAGGTGTTCTTGGGCAAGACGCTTCAGAGCCCTAGCCTAGCACTGGTGAAACCCAGGAAAAACATGAATATGTGAGCTGTCACCATGATATGACTGAAATGATGTTGAAAGCGACTTGAAACACCATTCAATCAATCAATCTCCATGGTGCCGCCGAGCCCCGTTGGCTCAGTCCTTCGAACCCCGGCTCAGCCACTTTCTTTTAGAGGAGTGAGTATAGTAATTGAGACAGGATTAATTCCTCCCTTACCACTTACCAATTTTTTTCGAAGATGGTTATGTGGGAAAGCAGCCAGTAGGTTGAATAAAAGATTGTACAGAGTACTGTAAAAGAACTTCCTGGAAAGCACGGATAGGTGCACTGGCCGCAATAATATAACTGAAATAATGTTGAAAATGGCGTTAAGCGACAATCAATCAATCCCCTTAGTACCTTAATGAAAGACCTGCACTATATGGTATGCCGTTAGTTAGAGCGTTTTTCTGTCTACTGACTTGGTTGGTGATCTCCATTATATCATAGGCCTCTGAAACTTCATATATACTATATATAATACAGAGGGAATCCCCAATGTGCTATATATAGTAACTGTGTCCGATAATGAAAATTTCGTTATCCCTGATAGACCAATGGAGTTTCAGAGGCCTATGATTATATGGTGTGCAAATTATTTAGAGCGTTTTGTGTCCCTAATGCAGTTACAAGGGACCTGCATTCTATGGTGTGCACATAAATACGGGTGTTTTCTCTCCTTATTGCCATATCCAGGGACCTGCATTATATGGTGTGCACATTATTAAGAGCGTTTTCTGCCTCTACTGAAGTAACCAGCGACCTTAGAATTCTAAGTGTGCTCATTATCCAGAGCGTTTTCTATCCTTTGTGCTGTAACCAGGGATCTGCATTATATGGTGTGCACATTGTTTAGGGGGGTTTCTCTCCTCACTGTCGTAACCCAGGACCTGCATTATATGGTGTGGACATTGTTTATGGCGTTTTCTATCCTTCGTGCCGCAACCAGAGATCTACAATATGATATGCACTTTATTTATCTAGAACGCTTTCTACCTCAACTGACGTAACCAGTGACCTACATTCTATGGCGTGCACATTATTCAGAGCACTTTCTCTCCTTAATATGGTAACCAGGACCTGCATTATATGGTGTACACTTTTGTTTGGCAGTTTCTGACCCTACTGACTATGCAAGCGACCTGATTATGTGGTGTGCACATTATTTAGGGTGATTTCTCTCCGAATTGGCTAACCCAGGACCTGCATTCTATAGTGTGCACAGTCTTCTGGGCGTTTCCGTGCCTACTGTATCGTGGGATCTGCATTCAATGGTGTGCACACAGAATCTTTTAATAAAACTTTAATAGTGTTTGTCACAAATAAAGCAATCATATATAAAACCCTGATTAATAATTTTGTAACAGTTTATATAAAAATGATGTTTATGTGATAAAGATCAGCGTACAATATCTACTGCGAACTAAACAGAAATATGCAAGAATTTGATCTGCACCCGATGGTGTACACACAGATTTTCACACGATATATCTACTGCGAACCAATCAGGAATCGAGAATGATATTTAGTCGACGCCAATAATTTCTAAAGCTACGCCTTGATTCTGCGTTATACGGAGTGCATCCTGTCACTAATCTATGACTAGCATTATTTGGTGTGTATTTAGCGACGACCCCCTGATACACTCGTCACAACTCTGCCGATTCCGTACCTACATCTAACTTCGTCTGTAGTGGCGCTCATGTTAAGGTAGTACCCACCTAATGGAAAACAGCTATTTCCTCTCTAATATTATCCTATAAAATTAGCTATAATTAAAAATGAGTATTATTGTACTACTTTCACCAAGGCACTTTTTCCTTTTTTTCCTTCTTAGAATTATCATATATAAATCTAAAACCACTATATTCTCATTACAAAGGGAGATAATAATTACCTCCCTTTTCAGGAAACTAACAAATGTATCAACAAATAATTTCAAGGTAGACATCAAAGGAATTTCTGGTCCGTTAGAAATGTGCAAAAATATTATATCAGAATAAATCCTTATTATCAACTAATAAGAAATTTTATTCCATGTTGCACTAGAAGCGTTAGGATGGTAATACCTTAATAGATTAGCAACGGTAAGAATAATCACGGTGATAAGCAACCTGTCGCTGAAAAATGCCTTCGGAACCGATAGACCAACTTTGAAAATATAGCTTGTAAACGGAAATTATGTATACAGAAAGATTGTGGTAGATAATGGTGACTAGTCTTTTCTCTTTGAAGGTGGAGAAAAAATTACGCTTTATTTTCGGCGAAGAAATGTACCATGTCGGTGCCAGTCGTAACAACTCGGCCGACTCCGTACTTACATCTGTCGAGGTTTGCGGAATGATGTCGTCGCATATCAAACTACCACTTGGTAAACCTCGGTAGATCGGGTGATTAGAAGGTACGGAATCGGTCGGTATCCAGTCATTTCGACATCCGGTCATTTTGACACGTTTTGGTCATTTCAACCCCTATTTTAGTCAGTTTGACACCCAATAACTTTTTTTTTTTCTTCAAAAACTGGTCGTTTCAACACCCATTTAACCCCCCCTCCCCTCTCTCCCAAGGGGACATTAAGCTTGCAGAATATTATGAAATGCATAGATTTGTAATTTTGGACGGTACAACGGAAGTTGCCGATCTTTGTGTTTACTGCTTTGGTTAGTCTGTTGTAGATGGACAACATCTGCCGATTGCTATACTGGTGGAAATTCACTTGTCGATGTTGTTAAAATGCAGAAGATCGATAATGTGTTATTTGATAGGAACGATAGATCTCTGTGTTAACTTCTTTGTTGCTTGCACAGAGATCTATTGTCCCTAAAACAAAATTGTTTAAACAAAACTAAAACACATATTTTGATCACACTCTAAAACTATATAACTATCGACAATACAACAAAATAAACATTTAAAGTAATCTAATTCTAGGAACACTAGTATAAAATAAAGTAATTAAAGGCGTTTCAGCGAGTTATTTCTAGCGCAAAGAATTTTGTGAAATTTGACACAGAGACACTTCAAAGTATATTCTTTCAGTATATGAAGAGATAATCAGACCTAACCAGATGAACAAAAAAGTTCTGAGCCCATAAAGAACAAAACCCTTCCTTCAAATTACACAAAAACCCAGTTATTGCAGCAAACATCAGAATTTCGTGAGTAAAGTCTAGCATTTCAGCCAAATCATGTTCTGTGTGTTTTAAATTCATAAGAAATCGATTGATCCTCTCAACTTGATGAGAAATTAATATTTGTTTCAAATTAATGACCCACTATCGATGTTTCAATAACATCCATAACCACCAAAAAGATCATTTTATTATAGAAAGTCAAGACATTATTTGACTTCCAAAAAAATCTAGCGCAGAGATTTTTCTTTTTTTTTCGCAGATATACACATGAGTATATCCTTTATCAAAAAATGCAAAAAAAAAAAATGATTGGTCGCCTAGCTACTTTTCCCATTTTAGGACTCGATTACCTCCCTTGGAACAACGAAAATGATCACCCAAGATTCAAATTAATAAGTAAGATTAATTATTTTCAGCACAAATTCATGTCTTTTTCACAATAAAGATAATATTGCCTTTCCCTGATATATACTCGATTGAACAATGGAATGGGACGACTTTGGAAAACATTTTGGTAAAAAGAGTAATTGCTCATAACAAGCAATTTTGCCTTTCCCAACAATATTTTTACACAAGCGGCATTTCAACTTGCATTAATACCTTTTTTAAATTTGTCATTTGCAGCTTCTTTCAATTTAGAAGTTCCTATTCAATTCATTTAGGAAAGGATTAATGCGAAATAGTACATTTTTATGGATGGAAAAACAATAAAAGTAGAACTGTCCAGGAATTTCTCGAAGGCATAAATTACAGATGAATCTTATAACAAAATGAACCAAGCGATCCCGATTTATATCAATATCCAGGAAAGAGACTTTGAAAACACTGAAAAGGAGAATTGTGGCAGGGTCACTTTTCATATGACTTAGCTGTAGAGCCAATCTATCTACCTGTGTCGTGGTTCAATGGTCATTTCCCGCCAAATCAATCACATTACTATATTTTTCACTCAGTCACTAGTCTTTGTTGAAGAAACACTGTGTGTTTTGATTTTTAAAAAAGGATTTTTGAGAAAAGAGTTTTTGAGATGTAAGTTTGTCATGAATTTGGATTTCCATTTGTTTCACTGTTTCTAGCATTTGTAAAAAAAGGTTTTGATGATCTTTTCATTCCATTTGTCTTTTTAGATCTTCTTACCATTTTATTCAGAAGTTGAGCCCAGTTTCCGTTTTCCCTCCATAGAGTCCTTGAGGCTAGGATTGTCTTTCATTAACCAATTTCTTATCTTTATACTAGTCTGCACTATTCTTATATTAATATGTCAGTTACCTAATTGTCACGGAGAAGTGAGAGTATTTGGCTTGATTGGTGGAAGAGATCTAAAGCACTTAGTTCCTCAAATTGGTAAGCGCTTGCATTGTTTTGTATTGTATTGTATTGAAAATGTATTTTTCATAGCATACTGTACATATTATGGTAGAGCTTTACAGTAGAAAGCACTCTATTTCTCTGTAGTTGTAGTTCATATAGAGATGAATAGGATAAAGGGATGATCAGAAAGGAAAAGAGTAAACATTTTAGAAAGGAAAAAGATAACATTTTATTAAAGTATTATTGTTTAAAGCGTTAAATACCTACTGATAAGTATTGTGGGAAAAGGGCAATCATGTCAGCAAATGACATGATAAACCTTTTCACAAATATATTGTAAATGCATCCGTGAAAGAATGAGATCAGATATTTTATTATTAGTTGTTAAATCTATTGTCATTGTTTTAATTTCAGAGTGTTGGTTCTCTTGGTTAGTTCTCTATATTTGAGACTGACATTAAAGATCAGAAAGAGACAGTTGTTTATTTCTTCCAAGACTTGTCCATAGTAGAAGAACCCACTTTATGTTAGCAGAAAGTCACAGTTAGTTTACTGGAGACCCTGTTATATTTTGGCGCCCAACGTGTGTACTTGGACTAACCCATGGAAGAATTGTTGTGACAATGGATTAATCTATTCAAGGGCCATAGAAAGTGCTGAAGAGTGAGCTGAGTTGTGATCTGCATGATCGCACACACTTACCTGTGTTTTACATTTTATTGGAAACACCCTTTACTCACCTGAGGACAGATATTTTCTTCTGAGGGGGGAGGAGATGAAATAAACTAAACTGTGTATGTGTATCTACATCGCGGGTGATTGGTGGAACAGTGGATTGTGATCGATTAGGAGCGAGTCTGATCTGAACAGTGGAACTGTGCTGCAGTGAATAGTTGTTTTAGTTAGATAAATTAGTAACTCTAGGATAAGTGTTTCAATTGTGTATTTCAGGATTTAGGATTGGAATCTGTAAGTAGATGTTTTATTTGTAAATGTACCACTGATTGCAATATCTCCCTTTTCCACGATGTTTGTCTAAAATTTTGCACTATCTCCCTTGACCACAATTTTTGCGTAATCTTTTATCAGATGGTTGCTTTGTTTTGAATGAGCAAATCAGCCAAATGGTATAGCCCATAACACTCTTTACTGCCCTATCCTCTTCTTGCACGATGTTTGTATGAAAGTTGTTATCGACTGGTTGCTTTGACTGAAATAGCCAAAATAGCCGAGTGGTAAAGTTCACTAAATTTCTGCTATTGTTGTTTACTATTGTAGATCTTCTTTGAATAACCTGGTATTTTTTGTACAAGAGAAATCATTTTTTAGTGCCAGGATTTTTCAGTCTGATTGTGTTTCACAGGATCTGTACTAACAACTGGTTAACACATCTATATTTTCTTCTGTCTATCCTATCCTTACCCTGTTGTCATTTTCCATTTGAACTTCGACCCTTCCCAGTCCCCCATTTTGATTGGTTGATATTTACTTCATGTTGGATTGTCTTTTTCTGATTGGATAAACTTTATTTCCTGTTCTGACATCATCATTTTGGTCTGGTTCCCTGCTTGCTTCATAGTTGAATTTTTTGGTGGACCCATTCGGTAGCAGTACACGGTTGTCAGCTAAACTCGTCTCGGTCCACCATACGCCAAACTGAACTTCCTCAAACAAAGGTCTATATAATCAGCCTGAAATTATAAAGAGCACTTAAATGCAACAGCACAATCCTAATTCTTTAGATTTTATCAATAAATCATGTTCAACTTGTGAAATAGTGATATTAATGATCATTAAAGGCAAGTGGCATGGTCGTAAAAAAACCGACAAAATATGCCATTTTAGCCTATATTCCAAAATTCACAAAATGCAAACCCAGGAAGCTAGCCTAAAAATGCCATGCTAAATTGAAACTCAAAACAACACATAATCTGGGGATAAAATCCAAAATAGCACATTACCATGCCGTTTTTTCGCAATCTTTCGTGCCCTGACCCTACCCTTGTTTTCGCAGTTAAAAACAGCTGCTAACTCCATGACCCCTCACTTTCGCATTTGGGGTCAAAACTATAGAACAAAGAAGGAAAGGTCATGACCTCCTGTTTCACAGACAAAGCAAATGCTTCTTTTCCTTAATCTAACACAATTCATGGCTGTAACAACTACTCTTCTTATCAAAATTGCATTAAAAACCTACCTTACTCAATTGTTTCTAATTTTCACCATGACCAATTCGAAGCAAACTGTTTACATGTGGCTTAAGGCAAAAATGAAATTTTTCAAATATGCCAAACAACACTTTAAACAGTTTAAACAAGGAACTTGCCTTGTTACTGACTGATATAAACTAGCAGAATGAGGCTCAGTTACACAGAACTCATTTCACATGGATTATTAACCCTTATGCAAATAAGAATATTTTACCCCATTTTACTGGCAATTTGAGCTGAAAGACAAGTCTTAGGAGAACAACTTGAATTTCACTTTTACAACCTCAGGCTAGATTCTATTCTCTTTCTGAACATAAATCTTACTTCAGTACTTGTTCAGTTGCAAAACCACTAGTTCTTCCCTGTCTTGGGTTCCATTTCTGTTAAAACTGTCACTTCTCTTAACATACCATGCCAAATTGCCTCTTTGTTACATAAAAAATTCTAATAATTAGAATTTTAGAAACTGCTTCAACAAATTTAAGATATCATCAACTTGCAAAACATATAAGAAACAAATAGAACACAAAAACTGAACCCTATTATATGGCAAGTGATCAACATTGATGCATAATTTGTTTGGACACAAATGTACATATGTTTGTCACTATGAAGCTGAATCAGGCATTTCTTGACAAAGTATGTAAGTTGAAAAAACCAGAAGTTTCAACCTTTTACCATCAACCGAGACTCGGTATACACCATAGCCATGTATATCGGTCAGGCCGGTCCTAACCACACATTCGTCATAGCCCAGAGACTTGTCGGATAGAGCATTTCGGAACATGACCACTCTTTTTGGACACAATGGAGAATTGAAGAATGCACTGGCCATGTAGGTGTGTAGATCTGTTCCTTCAATATCAGAAATGGTCTAAATTTACCAGAATTGCCTAAATCAAATGGGTTTCAAGCAAAACACCTCTGGAAAAGTCCAGAAATAGCAAAGTCAGGCAACATGACTTCAAGCGCCAAATTCGTCAAATTTGCCTTTTTCCGCATTTCGAGTTACCTCCCTTCTTTGAATCAATATCAGCCAAAATTCACAATCTTAGGATCAACCTAAATAGTATTTTCAGACAGGAAATTGATGGAATTACTAGACTAAATCCAATTTGCGGTCAAAATACAAACTTCATAAACTGCCCATTACCTTAAGGCAAAAAGGAAATTTTTCAAATATGCCAAACAACACTTTAAACAGTTTAAACAAGTAACTTGCCTTGTTACTGACTGATATGAAGCAGCAGAATGAGGCTCAGTTACACAGAACTCATTTCACATGGATTTTTAACCCTTATGCAAATAAGAATATTTTACCCCATTTTCCTGGCAATTTGAGCTGAAAGACAAGTCTTAGGAGAACAACTTTAATTTCACTTTTACATCCTCAGGCTAGATTCTATTCTCTTTCTGGACATAAATCTTACTTCAGTACTTGTTCAGTTGCAAAACCACTAGTTCTTCCCTGTCTTGGGTTCCATTTCTGTTAAAACTGTCACTTCTCTTAACATACCATGCCAAATTGCCTCTTTGTTACATAAAAAATTCTAATAATTAGAATTTTAGAAACTGCTTCAACAAATTTAAGATATCAGCAACTTGCAAAACATATAAGAAACAAATAGAACACAAAAACTATACCCTTTTATATGGCAAGTGATCAACATTGATGCATAATTTGTTCGGAAACAAATGTACATATGAATGTCACTAAAAAGCTGAATCAGGCATTTCTTGACAAATTATGTAAGTTGAAAAAACCAGAGGTTTCAACCTTTTACCGTCAACCGAGACTCGGTATACACCATAGCCATGTATATCGGTCAGGCCGGTCCTAACCACACATTCGTCATAGCCCAGAGACTTGTCGGATAGAGCATTTCGGAACATGACCACTCTTTTTGGACACAATGGAGAATTGAAGAACGCACTGGCCATGTAGGTGTGTAGATCTGTTCCTCCAATATCAGAAATGGTCTAAATTTACCAGAATTGCCTAAATCAAACGGGTTTCAAGCAAAACACCTCTGGAAAAGTCCAAAAATAGGAAAATCAGGCAACATGACTTTAAGCGCCAAATTTGCCTTTTTTCACATTTCGAGTTGCCTCCCTTCTTTGAATCAATATCAGCCAAAAATTCACAATCTTAGGATCAACTTAAATACTCTTTTCAGACTGGAAATTGATGGAATTACTAGACTAAATGCAATTTGCGGTCAAAATACAAACTTCATAAACTGCCCATTACCTTAAGGCAAAAATGAAATTTTTCAAATATGCCAAACAACACTTTAAACAGTTTAAACAAGTAACTTGCCTTGTTACTGACTGATATGAAGCAGCAGAATGAGACTCAGTTACACAGAACTCATTTCACATGGATTCTTAACCCTTATGCAAATAAGAATATTTTATCCCATTTTCCTGGCATTTGAACTCAAAGACAAGTCTTAGAAGAACAACTTGAATTTCACTTTTACAAGCTCAGGCTAGATTCTATTCTCTTTCTGGACATAAATCTTACTTCAGTACTTGTTCAGTCGCAAAACCACTAGTTCTTCCCCGTCTTGGGTTCCATTTCTGTTAAAACTGTCACTTCTCTTAACATACCATGCCAAATTGCCTCTTTGTTACATGAAAAATTCTAATAATTAGAATTTTAGAAACTGCTTCAACAAGTTTAAAATATCAGCAACTTGCAAAACATATAAGAACAAAATAGAACACAAACACTGAACCCTATTATATGGCAAGTGATCAACATTGATGCATAATTTGTTTGGACACAAATGTACATATGAATGTCACTACGAAGCTGAATCAGGCATTTCTTGACAAAGTATGGAAATCGATAAACCAGAAGTTTCAACCTTTTACCGTCAACCGAGACTCGGTACACACCATAGCCATGTATATCGGTCAGGCCGGTCCTAACCACACATTCGTCATAGCCCAGAGACTTGTCGGATAGAGCATTTCGGAACATGACAACTCTTTTTTGACACAATGGAGAATTGAAGAACGCACTGGCCATGTAGGTGTGTAGATCTGTTCCTTCAATATCAGAAATGGTCTAAATTTACCAGAATTGCCTAAATCAAACTGGTTTCAAGCAAAACACCTCTGGAAAAGTCCAGAAATAGCAAAATCAGGCAACATGACTTCAAGCATTAAATTCGTCAAATTTGCCTTTTTCTGCATTTCGAGTTACCTCCCTTCTTTGAATCAAAATCAGCCAAAATTCACAATCTTAGGATAAACTTAAATACTATTTTCAGACAGGAAATTGATGGAATTACTAGACTAAATCCAATTTTCGGTCAGAATACAAACTTCATAAACTGCCCATTACCTTAGGGCAAAAATGAAATTATTCAAATATGCCAAACAACAATTTAAACAGTTTAAACAAGTAACTTGCCTTGTTACTGACTGATATAAACCAGCAGAATGAGGCTCAGTTACACAGAACTCATTTCACATGGATTCTTAACCCTTATGGAAATAAGAATATTTTACCCCATTTTCCTGGCAATTTGAGCTCAAAGACAAGTCTTAGGAGAACAACTTTAATTTCACTTTTACAACCTCAGGCTAGATTCTATTCTCTTTCTGAACATAAATCTTACTTCAGTACTTGTTCAGTTGCAAAACCACTAGTTCTTCCCTGTCTTGAGTTCCATTTCTGTTAAAACTGTCACTTCTCTTAACATACCATGCCAAATTGCCTCTTTGTTACATAAAAAATTCTAATAATTAGAATTTTAGAAACTGCTTCAACAAATTTAAGATATTAGCAATTTGCAAAACATATAAGAACAAAACAGAACACAAAAACTGAACCCTTTTATATGGCAAGTGATCAACATTGATGCATAATTTGTTTGGACACAAATGTATATATGAATGTCACTACAAAGCTGAATCAGGCATTTCTTGACAAAGTATGTAAGTTGAAAAAACCAGAAGTTTCAACATTTTACCGTCAACCGAGACTCGGTATACACCATAGCCATGTATATCGGTCAGGCCGGTCCTAACCACACATTCGTCATAGCCCAGAGACTTGTCGGATAGAGCATTTCGGAACAGGACGACTCTTTTTGGACACAATGGAGAATTGAAGAATGCACTGGCGATGTAGGTGTGTAGATCTGTTCCTTCAATATCAGAAATGGTCTAAATTTACCAGAATTGCCTAAATCAAACGGGTTTCAAGCAAAACACCTCTGGAAAAGTCCAGAAATAGCAAAATCAGGCAACATGACTTCAAGCGCCAAATTCGCCAAATTTGCCTTTTTCCGCATTTCGAGTTACCTCCCTTCTTTGAATCAATATCAGCCAAAATTCACAATCTTAGGGTCAACTTAAATACTATTTTCAGACAGGAAATTGATGGAATTACTAGACTAAATCCAATTTGCGGTCAGAATACAAACTTCATAAACTGCCCATTACCTTAAGGCAAAAATGAAATTTTTCAAATACGCCAAACAACACTTTAAACAGTTTAAACAAGTAACTTGCCTTGTTACTGACTGATATAAACCAGCAGAATGAGGCTCAGTTACACAGAACTCATTTCACATGGATTCTTAACCCTTATGCAAATAAGAATATTTTACCCCATTTTACTGGCAATTTGAGCTCAAAGACAAGTCTTAGGAGAACAACTTGAATTTCACTTTTACAACCTCAGGCTAGATTCTATTCTCTTTCTGGACATAAGTCTTACTTCAGTACTTGTTCAGTTGCAAAACCACTAGTTCTTCCCCGTCTTGGGTTCCATTTCTGTTAAAACTGTCACTTCTCTTAACATACCATGCCAAATTGCCTCTTTGTTACATAAAAAATTCTAATAATTAGAATTTTAGAAACTGCTTCAACAAATTTAAGATATCAGCAACTTGCAAAACATATTAGAACAAAATAGAACACAAAAACTGAACTCTTTTATATGGCAAGTGATCAACATTGATGCATAATTTGTTTGGACACAAATGTACATATGTTTGTCACTATGAAGCTGAATCAGGCATTTCTTGACAAAGTATGTAAGTCGATAAACCAGAAGTTTCAACCTTTTACCGTCAACCGAGACTCGGTATACACCATAGCCATGTATATCTGTCCTGTCGGTCCTAACCACAGATTCGTCATAGCCCAGAGACTTGTCAGATAGAGCATTTCGGAACATGACAACTCTTTTCGGACACAATGGAGAATTGAAGAACGCACTGGCCATGTAGGTATGTAGATCTGTTCCTCCAATATCAGAAATGGTCTAAATTCACCAGAATTGCCTAAATCAAACGGGTTTCAAGCGAAACAACTCCGGAAAAGTCCAGAAATAGCAAAATCAGGCAACAGGACTTCAAGCGCCAAATTTACCAAATTTGCCTTTTTCCGCATTTCGAGTTACCTCCCTTCTTTGAATCAATATCAGCCAAAATTCACAATCTTAGAATCAACTTAAATACTATTTTCAGACTGGAAATTGATGGAATTACTAGACTAAATGCAATTTGCGGTCAAAATACAAACTTCATAAACTGCCCATTACCTTAAGGCAGAAATGAAATTTTTCAAATATGCCAAACAACACTTTAAACAGTTTAATCAAGTAACTTGGCTTGTTACTGACTGATATAAACCAGCAGAATGAGGCTCAGTTACACAGAACTCATTTCACATGGATTCTTAACCCTTATGCAAATAAGAATATTTTACCCCATTTCCCTGGCAATTTGAGCTCAAAGTCAAGTCTTAGGAGAACAACTTGAATTTCACTTTTACAACCTCAGGCTAGATTCTATTCTCTTTCTGGACATAAATCTTACTTCAGTACTTGTTCAGTTGCAAAACCACTAGTTCTTCCCTGTCTTGGGTTCCATTTCTGTTAAAACTGTCACTTCTCTTAACATACCATGCCAAATTGCCTCTTTGTTACATAAAAAATTCTAATAATTAGAATTTTAGAAACTACTTTAACAAGTTTAAGATATCAGCAACTTGCAAAACATATTAGAACAAAATAGAACACAAAAACTGAACCCTTTTATATGGCAAGTGATCAACATTGATGCATAATTTGTTTGGACACAAATGTACATATGTTTGTCACTACAAAGCTGAATCAGACATTTCTTGACAAAGTATGTAAGTCGATAAACCAGAAGTTTCAACCTTTTACCGTCAACCGAGACTCGGTATACACCATAGCCATGTATATCGGTCAGGCCGGTCCTAACCACACATTCGTCATAGCCCAGAGACTTGTTAGATAGAGCATTTCGGAACATGACAACTCTTTTCGGACACAATGGAGAATTGAAGAATGCACTGGCCATGTAGGTGTGTAGATCTGTTCCTCCAATATCAGAAATGGTCTAAATTTTCCAGAATTGCCTAAATCAAACGGGTTTCAAGCGAAACACCTCTGGAAAAGTCCAGAAATAGCAAAATCAGGCAACATGACTTCAAGCGCCAAATTCGCCAAATTTGCCTTTTTCCGCATTTCGAGTTACCTCCCTTCTTTGAATCAATATCAGCCAAAATTCACAATCTTAGGATCAACTTAAATACTATTTTCAGACTGGAAATTGATGGAATTAGTAGACTAAATGCAATTTACAGTCAAAATACAAACTTCATAAACTGCCCATTACCTTAAGGTAGCAGTACACGGTTGTCAGCTAAACTCGTCTCGGTCCACCATACGCCAAACTGAACTTCCTCAAACAAAGGTCTATATAATCAGCCTGAAATTATAAAGAGCACTTAAATGCAACAGCACAATCCTAATTCTTTAGATTTTATCAATAAATCATGTTCAACTTGTGAAATAGTGATATTAATGATCATTAAAGGCAAGTGGCATGGTCGTAAAAAAACCGACAAAATATGCCATTTTAGCCTATATTCCAAAATTCACAAAATGCAAACCCAGGAAGCTAGCCTAAAAATGCCATGCTAAATTGAAACTCAAAACAACACATAATCTGGGGATAAAATCCAAAATAGCACATTACCATGCCGTTTTTTCGCAATCTTTCGTGCCCTGACCCTACCCTTGTTTTCGCAGTTAAAAACAGCTGCTAACTCCATGACCCCTCACTTTCGCATTTGGGGTCAAAACTATAGAACAAAGAAGGAAAGGTCATGACCTCCTGTTTCACAGACAAAGCAAATGCTTCTTTTCCTTAATCTAACACAATTCATGGCTGTAACAACTACTCTTCTTATCAAAATTGCATTAAAAACCTACCTTACTCAATCGTTTCTAATTTTCACCATGGCCAATTCGAAGCAAACTGTTTACATGTGCCTTAAGGCAAAAATGAAATTTTCAGATATGCCAAACAACACTTTAAACAGTTTAAACAAGTAACTTACCTTGTTACTGACTGATATAAACCAGCAGAATGAGGCTCAGTTACACAGAACTCATTTCACATGGATTCTTAACCCTTATGCAAATAAGAATATTTTACCCCATTTTCCTGGCAATTTGAGCTCAAAGACAAGTCTTAGGAGAACAACTTGAATTTCACTTTTACAACCTCAGGCTAGATTCTATTCTCTTTCTGGACATAAATCTTACTTCAGTACTTGTTCAGTTGCAAAACCACTAGTTCTTCCCTGTCTTGAGTTCCATTTCTGTTAAAACTGTCACTTCTCTTAACATACCATGCCAAATTGCCTCTTTGTTACATAAAAAATTCTAATAATTAGAATTTTAGAAACTGCTTCAACAAATTTAAGATATCAGGAACTTGCAAAACATTAAAGAAACAAATAGAACACAAAAACTGAACTTTTTTATGTGGCAAGTGATCAACATTGATGCATAATTTGTTTGGACACAAATGTACATATGAATGTCACTACAAAGCTGAATCAGGCATTTCTTGACAAAGTATGTAAGTTGAAAAAACTAGAAGTTTCAACCTTTTACCGTCAACCGAGACTCGGTACACACCATAGCCATGTATATCGGTCAGGCCGGTCCTAACCACACATTCGTCATAGCCCGATGCTGATGTTTTCAATAAACTGCATTCAGTGAAACCATCCCTTGGTGAATGGTACCCCGTTTACAGGTCTGTTCGTCGAGAAGAAGTGATAATTGCACGACTTCGAATTGGCCATTCACGCATCACACATTCCTGGCTCTTGACCAGAGACGATGCCCCTGAATGTATTCCATGCAATACATCCTTTTCTGTAAAACATATCCTACTAGATTGCATTGACTTACAGCCAGTTCGTTCAAAATATTTCAACGTCAATAGTTTGAAAAATCTTTTTGATTCTGTTAGCGTTGAATCTATTATCGCTTTCATAAAGGAGATTGGCATTTACAATAAACTGTGATATTTACTCTTGAGTTTCTTACTCATCTTTTTACAACATTCTTTGTTCCTTTAATATTCAGTTGCATCTCCTTAATGGGAGGATTAGCCCTCTTGGGGGCATCTTATCTCATTGGAGACGGACCTCTTTAATGGGAGTATACTGATCCCATTGGAGGCTCCACACTTAACCATTTTTAACACTCATTTCCAAAGAAAAATAATATTCACAGTATTACCTTTTTAATCTAAAATTTAGGAGTAGGTAGGGATGCCCAGCCACTCAATATCATATTTTATGAACATTAAAACTTTTGAGTAGATAGAGATTGCCCTGTCACCCAATAATGCCCTTTGTGCATATTATACATAATCCTTCTTAATTCAACTCTTTTACTATTATCAATATATTCAAACCTTTTTCAATTTAAAAATTCTACTTTATTCATCTTTTAACACAGATATGCGCGCTAAATGACCAAAGCTGTCGATGCGCCATAAAACAACATTGATTCATTCATTCGTCATAGCCCAGAGACTTGTCGGATAGAGCATTTCGGAACATGAAGACTCTTTTTGGACACAATGGAGAATTGAAGAATGCACTGGCCATGTAGGTGTGTAGATCTGTTCCTTCAATATCAGAAATGGTCTAAATTTACCAGAATTGCCTAAATCAAACGGGTTTCAAGCAAAACACCTCTGGAAAAGTCCAGAAATAGCAAAATCAGGCAACATGACTTCAAGCATTAAATTCGTCAAATTTGCCTTTTTCCGCATTTCGAGTTACCTCCCTTCTTTGAATCAATATCAGCCAAAATTCACAATCTTAGGATCAACTTTAATACTATTTTCAGACAGGGAATTGAGGGAATTACTAGACTAAATCCAATTTGCGGTCAGAATACAAACTTCATAAACTGCCCATTACCTTAAGGCAGAAATGAAATTTTTCAAATATGCCAAACAATATTTTAAACAGTTTAAACAAGTAACTTGCCTTGTAACTGACTGATATAAACCAGCAGAATGAGGCTCAGTTACACAGAACTCATTTCACATGGATTCTTAACCCTTATGCAAATAAGAATATTTTACCCCATTTTACTGGCAATTTGAGCTCAAAGTCAAGTCTTAGGAGAACAACTTGAATTTCACTTTTACAACCTCAGACTAGATTCTATTCTCTTTCTGGACATAAATCTTACTTCAGTACTTGTTTAGTTGCAAAACCACTAGTTCTTCCCTGTCTTGGGTTCCATTTCTGTTAAAACTGTCACTTCTCTTAACATACCATGCCAAATTGCCTCTTTGTTACGTTAAAAATTCTAATAATTAGAATTTTAGAAACTGCTTCAACAAATATAAGATATCAGCAATTTGCAAAACATTAAAGAAACAAATAGAACACAAAAACTGAACTTTTTTATGTGGCAAGTGATCAACATTGATGCATAATTTGTTTGGACACAAGTGTACATATGTTTGTCACTATGAAGCTGAATCAGACATTTCTGGACAAAGTATGTAAGTCGATAAACCAGAAGTTTCAACCTTTTACCGTCAACCAAGACTCGGTACACACCATAGTCATGTATATCGGTCAGGCCTGTCCTAACCACACATTCGTCATAGCCCAGGGACTTGTCGGATAGAGCATTTCGGAACATGACGACTCTTTTCGGACACAATGGAGAATTGAAGAACGCACTGGCCATGTAGGTGTGTAGATCTGTTCCTCCAATATCAGAAATGGTCTAAATTTACCAGAATTGCCTAAATCAAACGGGTTTCAAGCGAAACACCTCTGGAAAAGTCCAGAAATAGCAAAATCAGGCAACATGACTTCAAGCGCCAAATTCGCCAAATTTGCCTTTTTCTGCATTTCGAGTTACCTCCCTTCTTTGAATCAATATCAGCCAAAATTCACAATCTTAGGATCAACTTAAATACTATCTTCAGACTGGAAATTCATGGAATTACTAGACTAAATGCAATTTGCGGTCAAAATACAAACTTCATAAACTGCCCATTACCTTAAGGTAGCAGTACACGGTTGTCAGCGAATCTCGTCTCGGTCCACCATACGCCAAACTGAACTTCCTCAAACAAAGGTCTATATAATCAGCCTGAAATTATAAAGAGCACTTAAATGCAACAGCACAATCCTAATTCTTTAGATTTTATCAATAAATCATGTTCAACTTGTGAAATAGTGATATTAATGATCATTAAAGGCAAGTGGCATGGTCGTAAAAAAACCGACAAAATATGCCATTTTAGCCTATATTCCAAAATTCACAAAATGCAAACCCAGGAAGCTAGCCTAAAAATGCTATGCTAAATTGAAACTCAAAACAACACATAATCTGGGGATAAAATCCAAAATAGCACATTACCATGCCGTTTTTTCGCAATCTTTCGTGCCCTGACCCTACCCTTGTTTTCACAGTTAAAAACAGCCGCTAACTCCATGACCCCTCACTTTCGCATTTGGGGTCAAAACTATAGAACAAAGAAGGAAAGGTCATGACCTCCTGTTTCACAGACAAAACAAATGCTTCTTTTCCTTAATCTAACACAATTCATAGCTGTAACAACTACTCTTCTTATCAAAATTGCATTAAAAACCTACCTTACTCCATTGTTTCTAATTTTCACCATGGCCAATTCGAAGCAAACAAACTGTTTACATTTGCCTTAAGGCAAAAATGAAATTTTTCAAATATGCCAAACAACACTTTAAACAGTTTAAACAAGTAACTTGCCTTGTTACTGACTGATATAAACCAGCAGAATGAGGCTCAGTTACACAGAACTCATTTCACATGGATTCTTAACCCTTATGCAAATAAGAATATTTTACCCCATTTCCCTGGCAATTTGAGCTCAAAGACAAGTCTTAGGAGAACAACTTGAATTTCACTTTTACAACCTCAGGCTAGATTCTATTCTCTTTCTGGACATAAGTCTTACTTCAGTACTTGTTCAGTTGCAAAACCACTAGTTCTTCCCTGTCTTGGGTTCCATTTCTGTTAAAACTGTCACTTCTCTTAACATACCATGCCAAATTGCCTCTTTGTTACATAAAAAATTCTAATAATTAGAATTTTAGAAACTGCTTCAACAAATTTAAGATATCAGCAACTTGCAAAACATATTAGAACAAAATAGAACACAAAAACTGAACTCTTTTATATGGCAAGTGATCAACATTGATGCATAATTTGTTTGGACACAAATGTACATATGTTTGTCACTATGAAGCTGAATCAGGCATTTCTTGACAAAGTATGTAAGTCGATAAACCAGAAGTTTCAACCTTTTACCGTCAACCGAGACTCGGTATACACCATAGCCATGTATATCTGTCCTGTCGGTCCTAACCACAGATTCGTCATAGCCCAGAGACTTGTCAGATAGAGCATTTCGGAACATGACAACTCTTTTCGGACACAATGGAGAATTGAAGAATGCACTGGCCATGTAGCTATGTAGATCTGTTCCTCCAATATCAGAAATGGTCTAAATTCACCAGAATTGCCTAAATCAAACGGGTTTCAAGCAAAACACCTCTGGAAAAGTCCAGAAATAGCAAAATCAGGCAACAGGACTTCAAGCGCAAAATTCACCAAATTTGCCTTTTTCTGCATTTCGAGTTACCTCCCTTCTTTGAATCAATATCAGCCAAAATTCACAATCTTAGGATCAACTTAAATACTATTTTCAGACTGGAAATTGATGGAATTACTAGACTAAATGCAATTTCCGGTCAGAATACAAACTTCATAAACTGCCCATTACCTTAAGGCAGAAATGAAATTTTTCAAATATGCCAAACAACACTTTAAACAGTTTAATCAAGTAACTTGGCTTGTTACTGACTGATATACACCAGCAGAATGAGGCTCAGTTACACAGAACTCATTTCACATGGATTCTTAACCCTAATGCAAATAAGAATATTTTACCTCATTTCCCTGGCAATTTGAGCTCGAAGTCAAGTCTTAGGAGAACAACTTGAATTTCACTTTTACAACCTCAGGCTAGATTCTATTCTCTTTCTGGACATAAATCTTACTTCAGTACTTGTTCAGTTGCAAAACCACTAGTTCTTCCCTGTCTTGGGTTCCATTTCTGTTAAAACTGTCACTTCTCTTAACATACCATGCCAAATTGCCTCTTTGTTACATAAAAAATTCTAATGATTAGAATTTTAGAAACTACTTCAACAAGTTTAAGATATCAGCAACTTGCAAAACATATTAGAACAAAATAGAACACAAAAACTGAACCCTTTTATATGGCAAGTGATGAACATTGATGCATAATTTGTTTGGACACAAATGTAAATATGTTTGTCACTACAAAGCTGAATCAGACATTTCTTGACAAAGTATGTAAGTCGATAAACCAGAAGTTTCAACCTTTTACCGTCAACCGAGACTCGGTATACACCATAGCCATGTATATCGGTCAGGCCGGTCCTAATCACACATTCGTCATAGCCCAGAGACTTGTTAGATAGAGCGTTTCGGAACATGACAACTCTTTTCGGACACAATGGAGAATTGAAGAACGCACTGGCCATGTAGGTGTGTAGATCTGTTCCTCCAATATCAGAAATGGTCTAAATTTTCCAGAATTGCCTAAATCAAACGGGTTTCAAGCGAAACACCTCTGGAAAAGTCCAGAAATAGCAAAATCAGGCAACATGACTTCAAGCGCCAAATTCGCCAAATTTGCCTTTTTCCGCATTTCGAGTTACCTCCCTTCTTTGAATCAATATCAGCCAAAATTCACAATCTTAGGATCAACTTAAATACTATTTTCAGACTGGAAATTGATGGAATTAGTAGACTAAATGTAATTTACGGTCAAAATACAAACTTCATAAACTGCCCATTACCTTAAGGTAGCAGTACACGGTTGTCATCTAATCTCGTCTCGGTCCACCATACGCCAAACTGAACTTCCTCAAACAAAGGTCTATATAATCAGCCTGAAATTATAAAGAGCACTTAAATGCAACAGCACAATCCTAATTCTTTAGAATTTATCAATAAATCATGTTCAACTTGTGAAATAGTGATATTAATGATCATTAAAGGCAAGTGGCATGGTCGTAAAAAAACCGACAAAATATGCCATTTTAGCCTATATTCCAAAATTCACAAAATGCAAACCCAGGAAGCTAGCCTAAAAATGCCATGCTAAATTGAAACTCAAAACAACACATAATCTGGGGATAAAATCCAAAATAGCACATTACCATGCCGTTTTTTCGCAATCTTTCGTGCCCTGACCCTACCCTTGTTTTCGCAGTTAAAAACAGCTGCTAACTCCATGACCCCTCACTTTCGCATTTGGGGTCAAAACTATAGAAGAAAGAAGGAAAGGTCATGACCTCCTGTTTCACAGACAAAGCAAATGCTTCTTTTCCTTAATCTAACACAATTCATGGCTGTAACAACTACTCTTCTTATCAAAATTGCATTAAAAACCTACCTTACTCAATCGTTTCTAATTTTCACCATGGCCAATTCGAAGCAAACTGTTTACATGTGCCTTAAGGCAAAAATGAAATTTTTCAAATATGCCAAACAACACTTTAAACAGTTTAAACAAGTAACTTGCCTTGTTACTGACTGATATAAACCAGCAGAATGAGGCTCAGTTACACAGAACTCATTTCACATGGATTCTTAACCCTAATGCAAATAAGAATATTTTACCCCATTTTCCTGGCAATTTGAGCTCAAAGACAAGTCTTAGGAGAACAACTTGAATTTCACTTTTACAACCTCAGGCTAGATTCTATTCTCTTTCTGGACATAAATCTTACTTCAGTACTTGTTCAATTGCAAAACCACTAGTTCTTCCCTGTCTTGGGTTCCATTTCTGTTAAAACTGTCACTTCTCTTAACATACCATGCCAAATTGCCTCTTTGGTACATAAAAAATTCTAATAATTAGAAATTTAGAAACTGCTTCAACAAATTTAAGATATCAGGAACTTGCAAAACATATAAGAAACAAATAGAACACAAAAACTGAACCCTTTTATATGGCAAGTGATCAACATTGATGCATAATTTGTTTGGACACAAATGTACATATGAATGTCACTACAAAGCTGAATGAGGCATTTCTTGACAAAGTATGCAAGTCGATAAACCAGAAGTTTCAACCTTTTACCGTCAACCGAGACTCGGTATACACCATAGCCATGTATGTAGGTCATGTCGGTCCTAAGCACAGATTCGTCATAGCCCAGAGACTTGTCAGATAGAGCATTTTGGAACATGACAACTCTTTTCGGACACAATGGAGAATTGAAGAACGCACTGGCCATGTAGGTATGTAGATCTGTTCCTCCAATATCAGAAATGGTCTAAATTTACCAGAATTGCCTAAATCAAACTGATTTCAAGCAAAACACCTCTGGAAAAGTCCAAAAATAGCAAAATCAGGCAACATGACTTCAAGCACCAAATTCGCCAAATTTGCCTTTTTCCGCATTTCGAGTTACCTCCCTTCTTTGAATCAATATCAGCCAAAATTCACAATCTTAGGATCAACTTAAATACTATTTTCAGACTGGAAATTGATGGAATTACTAGACTAAATGCAATTTGCGGTCAAAATACAAACTTCATAAACTGCCCATTACCTTAAGGCAGAAATGAATTTTTTCAAATATGCCAAACAACACTTTAAACAGTTTAATCAAGTAACTTGCCTTGTTACTGACTGATATAAACCAGCAGAATGAGGCTCAGTTACACAGAACTCATTTCACATGGATTCTTAACCCTTATGCAAATAAGAATATTTTACCCCATTTTACTGGCAATTTGAGCTCAAAGACAAGTCTTAGGAGAACAACTTGAATTTCACTTTTACAACCTCAGGCTAGATTCTATTCTCTTTCTGGACATAAATCTTACTTCAGTACTTGTTCAGTTGCAAAACCACTAGTTCTTCCCTGTCTTGGGTTCCATTTCTGTTAAAACTGTCACTTCTCTTAACATACCATGCCAAATTGCCTCTTTGTTACATAAAAAATTCTGATAATTAGAATTTTAGAAACTACTTCAACAAGTTTAAGATATCAGCAACTTGCAAAACATTAAAGAAACAAATAGAACACAAAAACTGAACCCTTTTATATGGCAAGTGATCAACATTGATGCATAATTTGTTTGGACACAAATGTACATATGTTTGTCACTACAAAGCTGAATCAGACATTTCTTGACAAAGTATGTAAGTCGATAAACCAGAAGTTTCAACCTTTTACCGTCAACCCAGACTCGGTATACACCATAGCCATGTATATCGGTCATGTCGGTCCTAACCACAGATTCATCATAGCCCAGAGACTTGTCGGATAGAGCATTTCGGAACATGACAACTCTTTTCGGACACAATGGAGAATTGAAGAACGCACTGGCCATGTAGGTATTTAGATCTGTTCCTCCAATACCAGAAATGGTCTAAATTTACCAGAATTGCCTAAATCAAACTGGTTTCAAGCAAAACACCTCTGGAAAAGTCCAAAAATAGCAAAATCAGGCAACATGACTTCAAGCACCAAATTCGCCAAATTTGCTTTTTTCTGCATTTCGAGTTACCTCCCTTCTTTGAATCAATATCAGCCAAAATTCACAATCTTAGGATCAACTTAAATACTATTTTCAGACTGGAAATTGATGGAATTACTAGACTAAATGCAATTTGATGTCAAAATACAAACTTCATAAACTGCCCATTACCTTAAGGCAAAAATGAAATTTTTCAAATATGCCAAACAACACTTTAAACAGTTTAATCAAGTAACTTGCCTTGTTACTGACTGAAATAAACCAGCAGAATGAGGCTCAGTTACACAGAACTCATTTCACATGGATTCTTAACCCTAATGCAAATAAGAATATTTTACCCCATTTTCCTGGCAATTTGAGCTCAAAGTCAAGTCTTAGGAGAACAACTTGAATTTCACTTTTACAACCTCAGGCTAGATTCTATTCTCTTTCTGGACATAAATCTTACTTCAGTACTTGTTCAGTTGCAAAACCACTAGTTCTTCCCTGTCTTGGGTTCCATTTCTGTTAAAACTGTCACTTCTCTTAACATACCATGCCAAATTGCCTCTTTGTTACATAAAAAAATTCTAATAATTAGAATTTTAGAAACTACTTCAACAAGTTTAAGATATCAGCAACTTGCAGAAAATTAAAGAAACAAATAGAACACAAAAACTGAACCCTTTTATATGGCAAGTGATCAACATTGATGCATAATTTGTTTGGACACAAATGTACATATGTTTGTCACTACAAAGCTGAATCAGACATTTCTTGACAAAGTATGTAAGTCGATAAACCAGAAGTTTCAACCTTTTACCGTCAACCGAGACTCGGTATACACCATAGCCATGTATATCGGCCATGTCGGTCCTAACCACAGATTCGTCATAGCCCAGAGACTTGTCAGATAGAGCATTTCGGAACATGACGACTCTTTTCGGACACAATGGAGAATTGAAGAATGCACTGGCCATGTAGGTGTGTAGATCTGTTCCTCCAATATCAGAAATGGTCTTTATTTTCCAGAATTGCCTAAATCAAATGGGTTTCAAGCGAAACACCTCTGGAAAAGTCCAGAAATAGCAAAATCAGGCAACATGACTTCAAGCACCAAATTCGCCAAATTTGCCTTTTTCCGCATTTCGAGTTACCTCCCTTCTTTCAATCAATATCAGCCAAAATTCACAATCTTAGGATCAACTTAAATACTATTTTCAGACAGGAAATTGATGGAATTACTAGACTAAATGCAATTTGCGGTCAAAATACAAACTTCATAAACTGCCCATTACCTTAAGGTAGCAGTACACGGTTGTCAGCTAAACTCGTCTCGGTCCACCATACGCCAAACTGAACTTCCTCAAACAAAGGTCTATATAATCAGCCTGAAATTATAAAGAGCACTTAAATGCAACAGCACAATCCTAATTCTTTAGATTTTATCAATAAATCATGTTCAACTTGTGAAATAGTGATATTAATGATCATTAAAGGCAAGTGGCATGGTCGTAAAAAAACCGACAAAATATGCCATTTTAGCCTATATTCCAAAATTCACAAAATGCAAACCCAGGAAGCTAGCCTAAAAATGCCATGCTAAATTGAAACTCAAAACAACACATAATCTGGGGATAAAATCCAAAATAGCACATTACCATGCCGTTTTTTCGCAATCTTTCGTGCCCTGACCCTACCCTTGTTTTCGCAGTTAAAAACAGCCGCTAACTCCATCACCCCTCACTTTCGCATTTGGGGTCAAAACTATAGAACAAAGAAGGAAAGGTCATGACCTCCTGTTTCACAGACAAAGCAAATGCTTCTTTTCCTTAATCTAACACAATTCATGGCTGTAACAACTACTCTTCTTATCAAAATTGCATTAAAAACCTACCTTACTCAATCGTTTCTAATTTTCACCATGGCCAATTCGAAGCAAACTGTTTACATGTGCCTTAAGGCAAAAATGAAATTTTCAAATATGCCAAACAACACTTTAAACAGTTTAAACAAGTAACTTGCCTTGTTACTGACTGATATAAACTAGCAGAATGAGGCTCAGTTACACAGAACTCATTTCACATGGATTCTTAACCCTAATGCAAATAAGAATATTTTACCCCATTTTCCTGGCAATTTGAGCTCAAAGACAAGTCTTAGGAGAACAACTTGAATTTCACTTTTACAACCTCAGGCTAGATTCTATTCTCTTTCTGGACATAAATCTTACTTCAGTACTTGTTCAGTTGCAAAACCACTAGTTCTTCCCTGTCTTGGGTTCCATTTCTGTTAAAACTGTCACTTCTCTTAACATACCATGCCAAATTGCCTCTTTGTTACATAAAAAATTCTAATAATTAGAATTTTAGAAACTACTTCAACAAGTTTAAGATATCAGCAATTTCTAAAACATTAAAGAAACAAATAGAACAAAAAAACTGAACCCTTTTATATGGCAAGTGATCAACATTGATGCATAATTTGTTTGGACACAAATGTACATATGTTTGTCACTATGAAGCTGAATCAGGCATTTCTTGACAAAGTATGTAAGTCGATAAACCAGAAGTTTCAACCTTTTACCGTAAACCGAGACTCGGTATACACCATAGCCATGTATATCGGTCAGGCCGGTCCTAACCACACATTCGTCATAGCCCAGAGACTTGTCGGATAGAGCATTTCAGAACATGACGACTCTTTTTGGACACAATGGAGAATTGAAGAACGCACTGGCTATGTAGGTGTGTAGATCTGTTCCTTCAATATCAGAAATATTCTAAATTTACCAGAATTGCCTAAATCAAACTGGTTTCAAGCAAAACACCTCTGGAAAAGCCAGAAATAGCAAAATCAGGCAACATGACTTCAAGCACCAAATTCATCAAATTTGCCTTTTTCCGCATTTCGAGTTACCTCCCTTCTTTGAATCAATATCAGCCAAAATTCACAATCTTAGGATAAAATTAAATACTATTTTCAGACAGGAAATTGATGGAATTACTAGACTAAATGCAATTTGCGGTCAGAATACAAACTTCATAAACTGCCCATTACCT
Source organism: Hippopus hippopus (assembly GCA_946811185.2). NCBI lineage: Eukaryota > Metazoa > Mollusca > Bivalvia > Cardiida > Cardiidae > Hippopus > Hippopus hippopus. The sequence goes on from OX328103.1 coordinate 22,806,022, forward strand.
TAAGGCAAAAATGAAATTTTTTAAATATGCCAAACAACACTTTAAACAGTTTAAACAAGTAACTTGCCTTGTTACTGACTGATATAAACCAGCAGAATGAGGCTCAGTTACACAGAACTCATTTCACATGGATTCTTAACCCTAATGCAAATAAGAATATTTTACCCCATTTTACTGGCAATTTGAGCTCAAAGACAAGTCTTAGGAGAACAACTTGAATTTCACTTTTACAACCTCAGGCTAGATTCTATTCTCTTTCTGGACATAAATCTTACTTCAGTACTTGTTCAATTGCAAAACCACTAGTTCTTCCCTGTCTTGGGTTCCATTTCTGTTAAAACTGTCACTTCTCTTAACATACCATGCCAAATTGCCTCTTTGTTACATAAAAAATTCTAATAATTAGAAATTTAGAGACTGCTTCAACAAATTTAAGATATCAGGAACTTGCAAAACATATAAGAAACAAATAGAACACAAAAACTGAACTCTTTTATATGGCAAGTGATCAACATTGATGCATAATTTGTTTGGACACAAATGTACATATGAATGTCACTACAAAGCTGAATGAGGCATTTCTTGACAAAGTATGTAAGTCGATAAACCAGAAGTTTCAACCTTTTACCGTCAACCGAGACTCGGTATACACCATAGCCATGTATATCGGTCATGTCGGTCCTAAGCACAGATTCGTCATAGCCCAGAGACTTGTCAGATAGAGCATTTCGGAACATGACAACTCTTTTCGGACACAATGGAGAATTGAAGAACGCACTGGCCATGTAGGTATGTAGATCTGTTCCTCCAATATCAGAAATGGTCTAAATTTCCCAGAATTGCCTAAATCAAACGGGTTTCAAGCAAAACACCTCTGGAAAAGTCCAAAAATAGCAAAATCAGGCAACATGACTTCAAGTACCAAATTCGCCAAATTTGCCTTTTTCCGCATTTCGAGTTACCTCCCTTCTTTGAATCAATATCAGCCAAAATTCACAATCTTAGGATCAACTTAAATACTATTTTCAGACTGGAAATTGATGGAATTAGTAGACTAAATGCAATTTGCGGTCAAAATACAAACTTCATAAACTGCCCATTACCTTAAGGTAGCAGTACACGGTTGTCAGCTAAACTCGTCTCGGTCCACCATACGCCAAACTGAACTTCCTCAAACAAAGGTCTATATAATCAGCCTGAAATTATAAAGAGCACTTAAATGCAACAGCACAATCCTAATTCTTTAGAATTTATCAATAAATCATGTTCAACTTGTGAAATAGTGATATTAATGATCATTAAAGGCAAGTGGCATGGTCGTAAAAAAACCGACAAAATATGCCATTTTAGCCTATATTCCAAAATTCACAAAATGCAAACCCAGGAAGCTAGCCTAAAAATGCCATGCTAAATTGAAACTCAAAACAACACATAATCTGGGGATAAAATCCAAAATAGCACATTACCATGCCGTTTTTTCGCAATCTTTCGTGCCCTGACTCTACCCTTGTTTTCGCAGTTAAAAACAGCTGCTAACTCCATGACCCCTCACTTTCGCATTTGTGGACAAAACTATAGAACAAAGAAGGAAAGGTCATGACCTCCTGTTTCACAGACAAAGCAAATGCTTCTTTTCCTTAATCTAACACAATTCATGGCTGTAACAACTACTCTTCTTATCAAAATTGCATTAAAAACCTACCTTACTCAATTGTTTCTAATTTTCACCATGGCCAATTCGAAGCAAACTGTTTACATGTGCCTTAAGGCAAAAATGAAATTTTTCAAATATGCCAAACAACACTTTAAACAGTTTAAACAAGTAACTTGCCTTGTTACTGACTGATATAAACTAGCAGAATGAGGCTCAGTTACACAGAACTCATTTCACATGGATTCTTAACCCTAATGCAAATAAGAATATTTTACCCCATTTTCCTGGCAATTTGAGCTCAAAGACAAGTCTTAGGAGAACAACTTGAATTTCACTTTTACAACCTCAGGCTAGATTCTATTCTCTTTCTGGACATAAATCTTACTTCAGTACTTGTTCAGTTGCAAAACCACTAGTTCTTCCCTGTCTTGGGTTCCATTTCTGTTAAAACTGTCACTTCTCTTAACATACCATGCCAAATTGCCTCTTTGTTACATAAAAAATTCTAATAATTAGAATTTTAGAAACTGCTTCAACAAGTTTAAGATATCAGCAATTTGTAAAACATTAAAGAAACAAATAGAACAAAAAAACTGAACCCTTTTATATGGCAAGTGATCAACATTGATGCATAATTTGTTTGGACACAAATGTACATATGTTTGTCACTACAAAGCTGAATCAGGCATTTCTTGACAAAGTATGTAAGTCGATAAATCAGAAGTTTCAACCTTTTACCGTAAACCGAGACTCGGTATACACCATAGCCATGTATATTCGTCAGGCCGGTCCTAACCACACATTCGTCATAGCCCAGAGACTTGTCGGATAGAGCATTTCGGAACATGACGACTCTTTTCGGACACAATGGAGAATTGAAGAATGCACTGGCCATGTAGGTGTGTAGATCTGTTCCTTCAATATCAGAAATGGTCTAAATTTACCAGAATTGTCTAAATCAAACTGATTTCAAGCAAAACACCTCTGGAAAAATCCAGAAATAGCAAAATCAGGCAACATGACTTCAAGCACCAAATTCGTCAAATTTGCCTTTTTCCGCATTTCGAGTTACCTCCCTTCTTTGAATCAATATCAGCCAAAATTCACAATCTTAGGATAAACTTAAATACTATTTTCAGACAGGAAATTGATGGAATTACTAGACTAAATGCAATTTGCGGTCAAAATACAAACTTTATAAACTGCCCATTACCTTAAGGCAAAAATGAATTTTTTCAAATATACCAAACAACACTTTAAACAGTTTAAACAAGTAACTTGCCTTGTTACTGACTGATATAAACCAGCAGAATGAGGCTCAGTTACACAGAACTCATTTCACATGGATTCTTAACCCTAATGCAAATAAGAATATTTTACCCCATTTTCCTGGCAATTTGAGCTCAAAGACAAGTCTTAGGAGAACAACTTGAATTTCACTTTTACAACCTCAGGCTAGATTCTATTCTCTTTCTGGACATAAATCTTACTTCAGTACTTGTTCAGTTGCAAAACCACTAGTTCTTCCCTGTCTTGGGTTCCATTTCTGTTAAAACTGTCACTTCTCTTAACATACCATGCCAAATTGCCTCTTTGTTACATAAAAAATTCTAATAATTGGAATTGTAGAAACTGCTTCAACAAATTTAAGATATCAGCAACTTGCAAAACATATAAGAAACAAATAGAACACAAAAACTGAACCCTTTTATATGGCAAGTGATCAACATTGATGCATAATTTGTTTGGACACAAATGTACATATGAATGTCACTACAAAGCTGAATCAGGCATTTCTTGACAAACTATGTAAGTCGATAAACCAGAAGTTTCCACCTTTTACCGTCAACCGAGACTCGGTATACACCATAGCCATGTATATCTGTCATGTCGGTCCTAACCACAGATTTGTCATAGCCCATAGACTTGTCAGATAGAGCATTTTGGAACATGACAACTCTTTTCGGACACAATGGAGAATTGAAGAACGCACTGGCCATGTAGGTATGTAGATCTGTTCCTCCAATATCAGAAATGGTCTAAATTTACCAGAATTGCCTAAATCAAATGGGTTTCAAGCAAAACACCTCTGGAAAAGTCCAAAAATAGGAAATTCAGGCAACATGACTTCAAGCACCAAATTCGCCAAATTTGCCTTTTTCCGGATTTCGAGTTACCTCCCTTCTTTGAATCAATATCAGCCAAAATTCACAATCTTAGGATCAACTTAAATACTATTTTCAGACTGGAAATTGATGGAATTACTAGACTAAATGCAATTTGATGTCAAAATACAAACTTCATAAACTGCCCATTACCTTAAGGCAAAAATGAAATTTTTCAAATATGCCAAACAACACTTTAAATAGTTTAATGAAGTAACTTGCCTTGTTACTGACTGATATAAACCAGCAGAATGAGGCTCAGTTACACAGAACTCATTTCACATGGATTCTTAACCCTAATGCAAATAAGAATATTTTACCCCATTTTCCTGGCAATTTGAGCTCAAAGTCAAGTCTTAGGAGAACAACTTGAATTTCACTTTTACAACCTCAGGCTAGATTCTATTCTCTTTCTGGACATAAATCTTACTTCAGTACTTGTTCAGTTGCAAAACCACTAGTTCTTCCCTGTCTTGGGTTCCATTTCTGTTAAAACTGTCACTTCTCTTAACATACCATGCCAAATTGCCTCTTTGTTACATAAAAAATTCTAATAATTAGAATTTTAGAAACTACTTCAACAAGTTTAAGATATCAGCAATTTCTAAAACATTAAAGAAACAAATAGAACAAAAAAACTGAACCCTTTTATATGGCAAGTGATCAACATTGATGCATAATTTGTTTGGACACAAATGTACATATGTTTGTCACTATGAAGCTGAATCAGGCATTTCTTGACAAAGTATGTAAGTCGATAAACCAGAAGTTTCAACCTTTTACCGTAAACCGAGACTCGGTATACACCATAGCCATGTATATCGGTCAGGCCGGTCCTAACCACACATTCGTCATAGCCCAGAGACTTGTCGGATAGAGCATTTCAGAACATGACGACTCTTTTTGGACACAATGGAGAATTGAAGAACGCACTGGCCATGTAGGTGTGTAGATCTGTTCCTTCAATATCAGAAATATTCTAAATTTACCAGAATTGCCTAAATCAAACTGGTTTCAAGCAAAACACCTCTGGAAAAGCCAGAAATAGCAAAATCAGGCAACATGACTTCAAGCACCAAATTCATCAAATTTGCCTTTTTCCGCATTTCGAGTTACCTCCCTTCTTTGAATCAATATCAGCCAAAATTCACAATCTTAGGATAAAATTAAATACTATTTTCAGACAGGAAATTGATGGAATTACTAGACTAAATGCAATTTGCGGTCAGAATACAAACTTCATAAACTGCCCATTACCTTAAGGCAAAAATGAAATTTTTTAAATATGCCAAACAACACTTTAAACAGTTTAAACAAGTAACTTGCCTTGTTACTGACTGATATAAACCAGCAGAATGAGGCTCAGTTACACAGAACTCATTTCACATGGATTCTTAACCCTAATGCAAATAAGAATATTTTACCCCATTTTACTGGCAATTTGAGCTCAAAGACAAGTCTTAGGAGAACAACTTGAATTTCACTTTTACAACCTCAGGCTAGATTCTATTCTCTTTCTGGACATAAATCTTACTTCAGTACTTGTTCAATTGCAAAACCACTAGTTCTTCCCTGTCTTGGGTTCCATTTCTGTTAAAACTGTCACTTCTCTTAACATACCATGCCAAATTGCCTCTTTGTTACATAAAAAATTCTAATAATTAGAAATTTAGAGACTGCTTCAACAAATTTAAGATATCAGGAACTTGCAAAACATATAAGAAACAAATAGAACACAAAAACTGAACTCTTTTATATGGCAAGTGATCAACATTGATGCATAATTTGTTTGGACACAAATGTACATATGAATGTCACTACAAAGCTGAATGAGGCATTTCTTGACAAAGTATGTAAGTCGATAAACCAGAAGTTTCAACCTTTTACCGTCAACCGAGACTCGGTATACACCATAGCCATGTATATCGGTCATGTCGGTCCTAAGCACAGATTCGTCATAGCCCAGAGACTTGTCAGATAGAGCATTTCGGAACATGACAACTCTTTTCGGACACAATGGAGAATTGAAGAACGCACTGGCCATGTAGGTATGTAGATCTGTTCCTCCAATATCAGAAATGGTCTAAATTTACCAGAATTGCCTAAATCAAACGGGTTTCAAGCAAAACACCTCTGGAAAAGTCCAAAAATAGCAAAATCAGGCAACATGACTTCAAGTACCAAATTCGCCAAATTTGCCTTTTTCCGCATTTCGAGTTACCTCCCTTCTTTGAATCAATATCAGCCAAAATTCACAATCTTAGGATCAACTTAAATACTATTTTCAGACTGGAAATTGATGGAATTAGTAGACTAAATGCAATTTGCGGTCAAAATACAAACTTCATAAACTGCCCATTACCTTAAGGTAGCAGTACACGGTTGTCAGCTAAACTCGTCTCGGTCCACCATACGCCAAACTGAACTTCCTCAAACAAAGGTCTATATAATCAGCCTGAAATTATAAAGAGCACTTAAATGCAACAGCACAATCCTAATTCTTTAGAATTTATCAATAAATCATGTTCAACTTGTGAAATAGTGATATTAATGATCATTAAAGGCAAGTGGCATGGTCGTAAAAAAACCGACAAAATATGCCATTTTAGCCTATATTCCAAAATTCACAAAATGCAAACCCAGGAAGCTAGCCTAAAAATGCCATGCTAAATTGAAACTCAAAACAACACATAATCTGGGGATAAAATCCAAAATAGCACATTACCATGCCGTTTTTTCGCAATCTTTCGTGCCCTGACTCTACCCTTGTTTTCGCAGTTAAAAACAGCTGCTAACTCCATGACCCCTCACTTTCGCATTTGTGGACAAAACTATAGAACAAAGAAGGAAAGGTCATGACCTCCTGTTTCACAGACAAAGCAAATGCTTCTTTTCCTTAATCTAACACAATTCATGGCTGTAACAACTACTCTTCTTATCAAAATTGCATTAAAAACCTACCTTACTCAATTGTTTCTAATTTTCACCATGGCCAATTCGAAGCAAACTGTTTACATGTGCCTTAAGGCAAAAATGAAATTTTTCAAATATGCCAAACAACACTTTAAACAGTTTAAACAAGTAACTTGCCTTGTTACTGACTGATATAAACTAGCAGAATGAGGCTCAGTTACACAGAACTCATTTCACATGGATTCTTAACCGTAATGCAAATAAGAATATTTTACCCCATTTTCCTGGCAATTTGAGCTCAAAGACAAGTCTTAGGAGAACAACTTGAATTTCACTTTTACAACCTCAGGCTAGATTCTATTCTCTTTCTGGACATAAATCTTACTTCAGTACTTGTTCAGTTGCAAAACCACTAGTTCTTCCCTGTCTTGGGTTCCATTTCTGTTAAAACTGTCACTTCTCTTAACATACCATGCCAAATTGCCTCTTTGTTACATAAAAAATTCTAATAATTAGAATTTTAGAAACTGCTTCAACAAGTTTAAGATATCAGCAATTTGTAAAACATTAAAGAAACAAATAGAACAAAAAAACTGAACCCTTTTATATGGCAAGTGATCAACATTGATGCATAATTTGTTTGGACACAAATGTACATATGTTTGTCACTACAAAGCTGAATCAGGCATTTCTTGACAAAGTATGTAAGTCGATAAATCAGAAGTTTCAACCTTTTACCGTAAACCGAGACTCGGTATACACCATAGCCATGTATATTCGTCAGGCCGGTCCTAACCACACATTCGTCATAGCCCAGAGACTTGTCGGATAGAGCATTTCGGAACATGACGACTCTTTTCGGACACAATGGAGAATTGAAGAATGCACTGGCCATGTAGGTGTGTAGATCTGTTCCTTCAATATCAGAAATGGTCTAAATTTACCAGAATTGTCTAAATCAAACTGATTTCAAGCAAAACACCTCTGGAAAAGTCCAGAAATAGCAAAATCAGGCAACATGACTTCAAGCACCAAATTCGTCAAATTTGCCTTTTTCCGCATTTCGAGTTACCTCCCTTCTTTGAATCAATATCAGCCAAAATTCACAATCTTAGGATAAACTTAAATACTATTTTCAGACAGGAAATTGATGGAATTACTAGACTAAATGCAATTTGCGGTCAAAATACAAACTTCATAAACTGCCCATTACCTTAAGGCAAAAATGAATTTTTTCAAATATACCAAACAACACTTTAAACAGTTTAAACAAGTAACTTGCCTTGTTACTGACTGATATAAACCAGCAGAATGAGGCTCAGTTACACAGAACTCATTTCACATGGATTCTTAACCCTAATGCAAATAAGAATATTTTACCCCATTTTCCTGGCAATTTGAGCTCAAAGACAAGTCTTAGGAGAACAACTTGAATTTCACTTTTACAACCTCAGGCTAGATTCTATTCTCTTTCTGGACATAAATCTTACTTCAGTACTTGTTCAGTTGCAAAACCACTAGTTCTTCCCTGTCTTGGGTTCCATTTCTGTTAAAACTGTCACTTCTCTTAATACCCCCAGCTGGGCGGGGGGATAGAAATAGCTCAGCTGTCGCACTACAGCAGGGGTAAGACCCCCCCCCCCCCCCCCACTGTGCCTGCCAGTTTGCCGTGGGCTGCAACTCGTGTCGTTCGATGACGGGATCCTGGTGGTTGAGTGGATTCAGAGTATGGCCCTTTGATAGCTCTGTTTTTGCAACACACCACTTTGGCCTTGAACTGAACTAAACGAGGGGTCAGGAAGGCCCGTCCTGATCAATCGGCTGGTCATGCCGAGCCCTAGGGTGTTTCTCTGACTTTGTTTTCCTAAACACGTACATACACAAATACATAGTAAAAGTCATTTCTCTTCTCTATCATCAGTTGCAGTATGTCAAAACCCTAGAAGGCGGTGGCTCATGGGCTAATCGGGTGAAAGAATGGTGTTTGGTTGACACTTGTAAATGCCCAAAGACAGTCTATGCTTGGTGCGACATTCTGCGGGCCTACATTTGTCCAGTCTAGCCCTTTCACTTCGAGTATATCACTGATGTATCCTTGTCATGATCTGAGTTGGGTTTCCCCAGATCATGTCCCCTTGTTGGGCTCCGGGGCGGGTGGGGAACATCGGTGATGAACCCTATTAAACAAACATGGCAACACAAAAGAAAGCCAAGCGTGTTCTTTCTGACTCTGATTCAGAGTCAGAAGTATCATTCAACACAAACACAACATTTGCTCGTTTTATTGTAATAGAAGCAGTTGACCCATCAAAACCCATCTCAAAACTTTCTCCGTTTGTAATAGAGAAGACAGTCTCTTCCATTTTGGGCACACCAAAATCTGTCAAAAAACTGAAAAATGACACTCTGCTTATTGAATGTCATTCTCAACAGCAGGCCAAAAATCTCCTGGGACATAAAAGATTTTACAATTTGGACGTAAAAGTGTACCCACATAAAACTCTTAACACCAGCAAAGGAGTCATCAGGTGTAAGGAGCTATCCTACTGTGACTCGGTGGAAGAGATTAAAAGTAACCTCAAATCTCAGGCTGTGTCTGAGGTCAAACGGATCTCTGTTTTCAGAAATGGTATGCGTAGAGATACAAATACCTATATCCTTACCTTTTGTACTCCGATTCTTCCTGCTTCTATCAAAATAGGATTTCAATCTGTGAAGGTCGATGTGTATGTGCCTAACCCTCTGCGCTGTTATAAATGCCAGAGGTATGGCCATCACGAAAGTAATTGCAAAAGCACACCTGTGTGTCCAAAATGTGCTTTTGAGGGCTCTGATCATGACCCTAATACTTGCAATAACCCTGTGCTCTGTGTTAATTGCAAGTGCCATCATCCAGTCTTTTCTAAAGACTGTTCAGTCTGGAAGGATGAAAAAGAAATCCTATCTATCAAATATAAAGAAAATATTACTTTTGTGGAAGCACGGAAGATAGTTGAAAAGCGCAGAAATGACCAAACATTGTTGAATTGTTCAACATCCTATGCAAAAGTGTCATCTGCAACATCTGGAAAGGAACATTGCTCTACTTGTGAACTCTTGGCAAAGAAACTTCTTGAAAAGTTTCCAGAAATGGCCAATGAGTTGAAGAGCTTGGTCCCTGACATTCAACCTTCCGAACCTCCAAAGCCTCCTAAACAGACACAACCTACATCCAAACCCACCACTCCATCCACTGCCTTAAAAACACCATCTACCTCTTCTCAAAGTATTTCTTCAAAAACAACTTCAAAGCCATCTACCTCTTTGCAAAATATCTCCTCACAAAAAGCTTCAAAGCCATCTCCCCCTTCACAACAACCTCCAAAGAAACCCCAACCTCAACTTTCACAGTCTACGACTAAATCTAACGTCCCATCTAAAGATAACAAATCTAATCATGCACCCCGATCTCCTAAAAGGTCTTCTTCCAAATCTAGACCACAACCCAGAGATACCCAAGGATCTTGTGAAATCACTGTCAAAGTAAATGATCCTGTCCCTACCTCCAACAGATTTTCGGAGCTAGAGGACATGGATGCAGATGCTGAAAATCTGGAAGGTGAGGCTTCAGATTCAGAAGCCTCTATTTGGTCCATTTCCAAAGATCCTTGGAACAAGGATGCTGACACTTGGCACTCGTCCAAACCCGAGACAACTGTTATGAAATCTTAACCAACCTATTTTAAAATGCATTGGTTTACGGCCTATTTTTGTACTTTAGCTTTTATACTTTCCTCATGCACTATGGATACCATAATCCAGTGGAATTGTCGAGGTCTGAAGTCAAACTTTGACGAACTTTCCCTTTTAATCAATGATCACAAACCAGTTGCTGTTTGTCTGCAAGAAACCTTCCTTAAACGGGAGGATGATATCACTATCAAATATCATTCCATTTACAATAAGATTTTTACCGAAGGCGAAAAAGCCAGAGGTGGTGTTTCTATTATTGTTAACAACAACATTCCTCATAAAGTTATCTCTCTTAATACAAACTTGCAAGCTGTTGCCATCAGGTTATCTTTACACAGTGCTGTTACACTGTGTTCTTTATATCTCCCCCCGAGCACACCTATCAATGAGACCAATCTGAATGATCTCATTTCCCAATTGCCATCCCCCTATATTCTTGCTGGGGACTTTAATGGTCACAATGTTATGTGGGGTTGCGATGACACTAACCAGAGAGGTTTACAGTTGGAGAGCTTCATTTCAAACAACTCTTTGTCTTTCATGAATGATAACAAGTCCAAAACCTACTTGCATCCAGCAACTGGATCTTACTCTTCCATTGATTTAACCTTATGCAGCCCAGTCTTACTTCCCAATTTCACCTGGAAAGTGACTGAGGATTTGTGTGGAAGTGATCACTTCCCCATTATCTTTTCATCTACACAACCATCCAGCAGTGTACGACCGCAGAAATGGAAGCTTTCCAAAGCCAATTGGAACAGATTTGAAACCCTCTGTGAACAGACCATTACACATGACAAATTTGGAGATTGCGATGATCCTGCAAAACTTTTTACTTCCCTATTAATTGATGCAGCTAAACAATCCGTCCCTCAGACCTCGACAAATCCAAAACGTCCTGACAAGCCTTGGTACAATGATGATTGTAAACAGGCTGTCAGAGACAGAAAACAAGCCCTTAGAAAGTTTAACCTCAGGCCTACCAAAGAAAATCATAACCTATTTCGTATTTCCAGGGCAAAGGCCCGTCGTACCATTAGAGAAAGTAAGCGCAAGGCTTGGAGACAATATGTCTCTAAATTAAACAGTAGAACTACTGCTAAAAAAACCTGGGACATGATCAGAAAGATCAATGGCAAAGGCCAGCTCCCTCTTAGTCACCTTGAAGTTAACAATACTTCGTTGGAATTGCCCCTGGATATAGCTGATGCTCTTGCCGACAACTTTTGCAAAAAGTCTTCCTCTGCAAACTATTCTGAAAAGTTTCAGAGGAATAAAACCAGAGAAGAAAAGAAAAAACTTAATTTCAATTCTTCTAATTCAGAGCATTATAATAAACTCTTCACCTTTAAAGAATTAAAATCTGCTCTGAATAAAGCTCACGATTCTTCTCCTGGCCCAGATAAAGTTCATTACCAGTTTTTAAAACACTTACCTTTTACTTCTCTCTCAGTTTTACTTGATATTTTCAATGATATCTGGCAGTCAGGTGTTTTTCCTTCATCCTGGCGGGAAGCATTAGTCATTCCTATCCCAAAACCTGGCAAGGATACTAGTGACCCGGCTAACTATCGGCCAATAGCTCTTACTAGTTGTCTCTGCAAGACCTTAGAACGTATGGTCAACGACAGGCTTGTTTGGTTTTTAGAGAAAAACAACCTCATCGTTGATGTACAGAGTGGATTTCGACGCCAACGTGGCACCATAGATCATCTTGTCCGCTTTGAAACCTTTGTCAGAGAAGCCTTTATTAATAGACAGCATGTAGTATCTGTCTTTTTCGACCTTGAAAGTGCTTACGATACGACTTGGAAATACGGAATTCTTAAAGACTTGCATGACTTTGGTCTTCGAGGCCGTCTTCCTCTTTTTATTTCAGCCTTCTTGGATGAACGTCTTTTCCGCGTCCGAGTTGGTAATACTGTCTCGGGAGCCCGTGAACAGGAGATGGGTGTACCCCAAGGATGTATTCTCTCTGTTACACTTTTCAGTGTGAAAATAAACACTATAGTTAAAGCTATCTGTCCTGGTGTAGACTGTTCCCTTTATGTTGATGACTTCGTTATATGCTTCAGATCTCGAAATATGAATATTATTGAGAGACAACTTCAACAGTGTCTCAACAAGCTCCAAACGTGGTCTGATGAAAATGGCTTCAAATTCTCAAAGTCCAAAACTAAGTGCATGCACCTCTGTAATCTACGAGGTGTTCATCCAGACCCTGAACTGTATTTGGACAAAACTAAAATTAAAGTCGTTTCTGAGTTTAAATTTCTTGGAGTCATCTTTGACAGAAAGCTTTCCTTCCTTCCTCACATCACTGCACTTAAAAAGAAGTGCAAGAAGGCTCTTAATCTTCTTAAGGTTGTGGCCCATTCTGAATGGGGAGCAGACCGTAAAGTCCTCTTGCGGCTTTATCGGTCTTTAGTTCGCTCCAAATTAGACTATGGATCTATTGTATATGGATCTGCCCGTAAATCTTACCTGAAAATTCTCGATTCTATACACCACGAAGGTCTTCGTCTTGTACTTGGAGCTTTCAGAACTTCTCCCGTCAATAGTCTCTATGTTGAGGCTAATGAACCTTCTCTTTCTTACAGGAGGGAAAAACTCTCGCTTCAATATCTTTTAAAGCTGAAGTCCAATCGTTTTAATCCAACTCATAACATTGTTTTTAAACCTCAATATAAACATCTTTTTGAAAGGAAACCAAATGATATTCCTCCATTTGGTATCCGCATGGAGCCCATTGTAGATAACCTTGGCATAGACACTGAGTCTATTGCCGACTATAAAATCTCTGAAATCCCTCCATGGACACTAAATAGTGCAGAATTCAGATTTGACCTTGCATCTGACAAAAAGTCTGTCACGGATAGAACTGTGTTTCATGCTAGATACAACGAGATAAAGGAGCATTATTTTTCCTTCAAACCAATCTATACAGATGGATCCAAAGAAGGAAATTCTGTAGCAGCTGCCGCTGTTTATGGAAAAAGGAGCTTAAAGTGCCGCCTTCCAAACAACTCCTCTATTTTCTCTGCTGAAATTAAAGCAATTGATCTTGCCCTTAATCTAGCTGAAAGTTCTAATTCCAACCGTTTCATTATCTTTTCGGACTCTTTATCAACATTACAAGCCCTTTCAAATCAACGCCTTGAGAATCCCTTAATCTGTAGTTTACTCGAAAGGATCTCACAAATTTCTTCTTTGAATAGATTGGTGTTCTGCTGGCTTCCAAGTCATGTAGGCATCAAAGGCAATGAAAATGCCGATAGGTCTGCCAAATCTGCACTTAACCTTCCCATTTCAGATTTTAAAGTTCCACACACTGATTTTAAATCCTCTGTTTTAACACATATCCAATCTTCTTGGCAATCCCAGTGGGATGCTGATGTTTTCAATAAACTGCATTCAGTTAAACCATCCCTTGGTGAATGGTACCCCGTTTACAGGTCTGTTCGTCGAGAAGAAGTGATAATTGCACGACTTCGAATTGGCCATTCACGCATCACACATTCCTGGCTCTTGACCAGAGACGATGCCCCTGAATGTATTCCATGCAATACATCTTTTTCTATAAAACATATCCTACTAGATTGCATTGACTTTCAGCCAGTTCGTTCAAAATATTTCAACGTCGATAGTTTAAAGAATCTTTTTGATTCTGTCAGCGTTGAATCTATTATCGCTTTCATAAAGGAGATTGGCATTTACAATAAACTGTGATATTTACTGTTGAGTCTCTTACCCATCTTTTTACATTCTTTATACGCCTTTATATTAGATATCTTGTCAGCTGATTCATAGTCTTACCTTTTTTAATCTAAAACTTTTGAGTTTCTACCACTGCTTTTATATTCAGTTTACATCTCCTTAATGGGAGGATTAGCCCCCTTGGGGGCATCTTATCTCATTGGATACAGGACCTCTTTAATGGGAGTATACTGATCCCATTGGAGGCTCCAATCTTTACCAGTTTTAACACTCATTTCCAAGGAAAAGAAATATTCTTAGTCTTACCCTTTAATCTAAAACCTTTGAGTAGGCAGGGAATGCCCAGCCACTCAATATCATATTTTATGCACATTATAAATGACACATATTTCTCCTTCATTTAAAAACTTCTCACTATCAATCCAACATTTAGTTCAAAACTTTTTATCACATTCTTAACTCTGTCATTTAAACCTTTTAAGTTGATAGGGATTGCCCTGTCACTCAATAATGTCCTTTATACTTATTAAGATCACACATAATTCTTCTTAATTCAACTCTTTTACTATTATAAATGTATTCAAACCTTTTTCAGTTTAAAATCCCACTTTTACTATCTTTTAACACAGATGTGTGCGCTAAATGACCAAAGCTGTCGATGCGCCATAAAACAACATTCATTCATTCTGATTCATAGTCTTACCTTTTTTAATCTAAAACTTTTGAGTTCTTGACAAAGTATGTAAGTCGATAAACCAGAAGTTTCAACCTTTTACCGTCAACCGAGACTCGGTATACACCATAGCCATGTATATCTGTCATGTCGGTCCTAACCACAGATTTGTCATAGCCCATAGACTTGTCAGATAGAGCATTTCGGAACATGACAACTCTTTTCGGACACAATGGAGAATTGAAGAACGCACTGGCCATGTAGGTATGTAGATCTGTTCCTCCAATATCAGAAATGGTCTAAATTTACCAGAATTGCCTAAATCAAACGGGTTTCAAGCAAAACACCTCTGGAAAAGTCCAAAAATAGGAAATTCAGGCAACATGACTTCAAGCACCAAATTCGCCAAATTTGCCTTTTTCCGGATTTCGAGTTACCTCCCTTCTTTGAATCAATATCAGCCAAAATTCACAATCTTAGGATCAACTTAAATACTATTTTCAGACTGGAAATTGATGGAATTACTAGACTAAATGCAATTTGATGTCAAAATACAAACTTCATAAACTGCCCATTACCTTAAGGCAAAAATGAAATTTTTCAAATATGCCAAACAACACTTTAAACAGTTTAATCAAGTAACTTGCCTTGTTACTGACTGATATAAACCAGCAGAATGAGGCTCAGTTACACAGAACTCATTTCACATGGATTCTTAACCCTAATGCAAATAAGAATATTTTACCCCATTTTCCTGGCAATTTGAGCTCAAAGTCAAGTCTTAGGAGAACAACTTGAATTTCACTTTTACAACCTCAGGCTAGATTCTATTCTCTTTCTGGACATAAATCTTACTTCAGTACTTGTTCAGTTGCAAAACCACTAGTTCTTCCCTGTCTTGGGTTCCATTTCTGTTAAAACTGTCACTTCTCTTAACATACCATGCCAAATTGCCTCTTTGTTACATAAAAAATTCTAATAATTAGAATTTTAGAAACTACTTCAACAAGTTTAAGATATCAGCAACTTGCAGAAAATTAAAGAAACAAATAGAACACAAAAACTGAACCCTTTTATATGGCAAGTGATCAACATTGATGCATAATTTGTTTGGACACAAATGTACATATGTTTGTCACTACAAAGCTGAATCAGACATTTCTTGACAAAGTATGTAAGTCGATAAACCAGAAGTTTCAACCTTTTACCGTCAACCGAGACTCGGTATACACCATAGCCATGTATATCGGTCATGTCGGTCCTAACCACACATTCGTCATAGCCCAGAGACTTGTCAGATAGAGCATTTCGGAACATGACGACTCTTTTCGGACACAATGGAGAATTGAAGATTGCACTGGCCATGTAGGTGTGTAGATCTGTTCCTCCAATATCAGAAATGGTCTTTATTTTCCAGAATTACCTAAATCAAACGGGTTTCAAGCGAAACACCTCTGGAAAAGTCCAGAAATAGCAAAATCAGGCAACATGACTTCAAACGCCAAATTCGCCAAATTTGCCTTTTTCCGCATTCAGAGTTACCTCCCTTCTTTCAATCAATATCAGCCAAAATTCACAATCTTAGGATCAACTTAAATACTATTTTCAGACAGGAAATTGATGGAATTACTAGACTATATGTAATTTGCGGTCAAAATACAAACTTCATAAACTGCCCATTACCTTAAGGCAGAAATGAAATTTTTCAAATATGCCAAACAACACTTTAAACAGTTTAATCAAGTAACTTGCCTTGTTACTGGCTGATATAAACCAGCAGAATGAGGCTCAGTTACACAGAACTCATTTCACATGGATTCTTAACCCTAATGAAAATAAGAATATTTTACCCCATTTCCCTGGCAATTTGAGCACAAAGTCAAGTCTTAGGAGAACAACTTGAATTTCACTTTTACAACCTCAGGCTAGATTCTATTCTCTTTCTGGACATAAATCTTACTTCAGTACTTGTTCAGTTGCAAAACCACTAGTTCTTCCCTGTCTTGGGTTCCATTTCTGTTAAAACTGTCACTTCTCTTAACATACCTCCCTTCTTTGAATCAATATCAGCCAAAATTCACAATCTTAGGATAAACTTAAATACTATTTTCAGACTGGAAATTGATGGAATTACTAGACTAAATGCAATTTGCGGTCAAAATACAAACTTCATAAACTGCCCATTACCTTAAGGTAGCAGTACACGGTTGTCAGCTAAACTCGTCTCGGTCCACCATACGCCAAACTGAACTTCCTCAAACAAAGGTCTATATAATCAGCCTGAAATTATAAAGAGCACTTAAATGCAACAGCACAATCCTAATTCTTTAGAATTTATCAATAAATCATGTTCAACTTGTGAAATAGTGATATTAATGATCATTAAAGGCAAGTGGCATGGTCGTAAAAAAACCGACAAAATATGCCATTTTAGCCTATATTCCAAAATTCACAAAATGCAAACCCAGGAAGCTAGCCTAAAAATGCCATGCTAAATTGAAACTCAAAACAACACATAATCTGGGGATAAAATCCAAAATAGCACATTACCATGCCGTTTTTTCGCAATCTTTCGTGCCCTGACCCTACCCTTGTTTTCGCAGTTAAAAACAGCTGCTAACTCCATGACCCCTCACTTTCGCATTTGTGGACAAAACTATAGAACAAAGAAGGAAATGTCATGACCTCCTGTTTCACAGACAAAGCAAATGCTTCTTTTCCTTAATCTAACACAATTCATGGCTGTAACAACTACTCTTCTTATCAAAATTGCATTAAAAACCTACCTTACTCAATTGTTTCTAATTTTCACCATGGCCAATTCGAAGCAAACTGTTTACATGTGCCTTAAGGCAAAAATGAAATTTTTCAAATATGAGTAGATAGTAAAGTACATTATTCGAGCCAATTTTGACATTTTTTCGCTAAGACATTTTTTGATGGAGCTTTTTGAGCAGCGTAATTACAGCTTCCCCTTATTTTAGAGGGGGAAGTTTGACCAGTTAACACCGATTTCAATAATTCCTTGATGGAGGGATTGAAGCAGTGAATTATTGAATGGGTGAATTGTTTAGCTGTTTTATTGAAGGAGGGATTGAAGCAGTTAATTATTGTCTCGATGATAGGGTGATATATTAACCACATATATAGGTTTAATGACATATAATATATAAATGGTTGGTATATATATTATATGTGTAACCAAGGTAGATAGGGGGTTGTTAGGGTAAATTCAAAATTAATTGGTTACTAATAATCATAATACAAATCAAGAAAATGTTTAGCACTCATATTATGGTAATCTTCACGATAATCCCATATCATACTATCAAAATCATTCACATCAAATGAAAGCCTATGAACTTCACCCTCTAAACATGTAAAATTAATACTAACTTCACAATTCATACCCTTAAAATAATCATCTTCCATTGATGGTGAAAGCCACTTATAAACATCATCATATACTCGTTCATAAGCTTCATTAATTTTACTAATTTTTCTTTTTATTCTACCAATTTCATACTTAAAATCTTTTTTATCTTCATCAGGAATTAACATTTGTAAAATATCATTAAATTCTTTACAACTTTTATCTATTTCATCTTTAATTTCACCTAATTTATTTTTATAATCCTTTATTATTTCTATTTTACCGTCCATCTTATAATATTTATGTAATAAAAATTTTTATAAAATCAAAAAATTTTATCCATTTTATAAATATAATTTAATCTATGAAATTAAATTATATTTTATGATGCCCCCATGCTAAAGTATCAATATTATCCTCTAAAACAAATCTCTTATCATCACTTGAACCTAATGCTTTTTTATTTAACTCCTCTGTATACATATTATGTTCCTTACTTCTTAAAACAACCATCTTTCTATATTGGTCATTTTTTGTAAGCAAACATTCTTTATAATCATCAAAATATAATTCTTTTTTAACAACCACTCTTTTAACCCCTTTACATCTTTTATCTTCCTTACCATCTAAGGTTTTATAAGCGTATTGTTTTGCACCTAAACCAACAAACCCAGTCATAATTTTACCACCTAACTCATCTTTAAACTTACCAACTACACCAGCATTACAATTATTTTTTAAGAAATGATTTTCAGAGTAATTGCTTGTATCAAACATATCTGATACATCATTTAACATATCATTATATAAATCTTCAGTTTCTACTTCAAGGATAAAACTATCTGTATCAGTATAGCACATCCTAACCTTTTCACCATATTTAGCTTTAAAGTAATTATAATAAGTTCTTTGCATATGTGTTTTACTAATATCTAAAATACTTAATCCTGAGTAAACAGGTTTATCATATTTTATTTCTGTTTTTTTCATATGTACCGCTACCAAGTTTTCATGAAACCTTGTTTGATGGGTAAAATTTGGTTTTGCTACTAACTTTTCTAAACGTTCTACATTATTAACTAATTCAATGGTTCTCCTTTTCCTTACATTTTCCATGGTTTTACCAAAAACTGAGTTATTCATTAATTTAAAAAAATCTTTTTCGAAATTATTTTTTGCTGCTTTTCTTAATTTAATATTTGTATCAATATATGATTTTAACCATGTGCTTTCCTTAAACTTGATACCTCGATGTATTTTAGTAATCTTTAAACCCAATTCAATACATGTTTTTAAAGCTTCATGATGGATAATATAATTCTTTTTATTATTTAAATTTGGTATAAGTTTTTCTACTTTTTCTATCTTTAAACATTCAGGTGCTAAAGGAAAGTCACTATGTGAATCATGTAACTCTTTTGGATATTCTAAATCTACTTCTAATATACATGGGATTTTTTGCCAATTTTTTAATTCTTTATCTGTCATCCATTTAAAACCATGAGTAGGAAGTGGTTGACTCATAGCCCAAGCATAAAGGCTATTTGCATCTATATATAATAAATATTTTGAAGGTTTACCAGAATCATATAAATCACCCATATACTTATTATTTGCTTCTACATACCTTTTACTACACATACTAACCCCTCCTCTGATACCCTCTTCAACCATTAAAAGCATATCAACATCAGATAAAAGTTCAAGATTTATTTCAGTAATTTTTAATGCTGCATCCCAAGCTAAACCTGGAGAGGTAAGATACCAACTAGGGTCTAAATTATAATTTTTACGACAAACATCTCTAAAGTTTTCAAAGATATCTGCTAAAAGTAATACATCTATTTTATTGTAAAGTTCTAAATAATCTTTAAATGTTTCCATATTAAAAGCTTTCCAAACCTTTTGAGCATGAGCATAATCTTCATCACTAATTCCTTCTTTATTTAGACTAGAGTAAAATGCTTTTTTAGGTGGTAATTCTTTATCTTTTAGTTTATCAAAGGAATCTAAATACTCATAAGGAAAAACTCCTTTTCTTTTAACCAATGGTAGTTGATTAGCATTAAAATATCTCGATAAAATTTTTAATTGGTTTTCTTCTAAATTACTCGAAAGTTTATCTAAACTAGAACTCATAAATTTAAAACTATCAACAAACCTTATTTTATGATATATAGGTTTAACTTTTTCTTTTTTAGTATAGCTCCCAACACAAATATTTTTACTAAAAGTAATATATTTTTCTTCAGTATTTGCGATACAATCAATCTTTCCTTCAGTTTGACCTAAATATTTAATAAAAAAGATGGGAGTCATATCCACTAAGATTATGTAGGTATATTGGAGTAAAAGTGGGTATCCTAGCATTTATATTACATTTACTATGTGCGGCACCTCTATATTTACCTGTTAAATGACAATGGTCTCTTACTTTATAATTTTTATCATCAGGTTTTTCATCATTAATTTCTTCATCATTAAATTCTTCATAATTAAATAATTCATTATTTATGAATTCATCATCATTAAATACTCCATCATTAAATACTTCATTATAAGCAAATTCTTCATCACTAATTTTAAATTCTTTATTACAAATCCAACAATGTGTTTCTTTCTGGTATTTTACTTCCTCTGATTTTGTTATTTTAATAGGTTTTGGATTTTGGTAATATTTTTGATGAATTTTTCGTATATCATCTTCTAAATAATCTATAAATTTTTCATCAGCTTTTTCTCCAACATAACTTCTTATTATAGGTGGCATAACATTATCATCAAAGCATTTTATAATATAGTAAAAGCTACAAGGTATATGTTGTTGATGTTGTATAGTATAACTTTCTTTTTTAAATTCTTTTTCACATTTGTGTATTGGTGCTAAAACACTTTCGAAATCAGCGTATACAACAAAAGGAACCTCAATTTTTTTATCATAATTTTTAAAAGATAACCAAGTATTTTGGTTTGGCATATTTACATAAACAGCTTCATTATTATTACAATATCTTTTATGTTTTTCTAAACGTTCTTTTGTGGTGAAATGATTCAAACAACGTTTACAAAATTCTATATGTCTACAATCTTTAGTTACTTGACTTCTCATTAATCTATGAAAGTTTTTTATAAAAGCATAATGTGTGTTTTCTCCATCTTGAATATAAAGAAGGTCAACATGTTTATCTTTTTCCTCATCGGTACATCTTAAAGGGAAAAATTTTTTGTTTTCATTATAACCATATACATTTACACTAATTTCAGGATTTCGCTTTTCAAACTTTTTAATATCATTAAATGAAACAGGGTAGTCGATTCCATCCATATTTAAACTACTTTCCTTTTCTTTCAAAGCTTTATCAACTCTTTCTGGGTGAGATTCTTTTGGATTAAGCGCTCTTAAAGCACACCATAAAAAACATTTATTATCTTTATTTTTTATATTAATAACTGCGTTTTTATTAATAATCCATTTTTGTAAGGATAACCAACCATTAGCTCTTATAGGGTTAAAGGCGGCTGTATGTAATTCTAATTGTATAATTTCTTTTAATGCCCATCCGCTACCCCTACTTTGAAAAGTAGCTATTTTTTCTAAAACTTCATCTATTATATCATTTAATAATTCCTCTATTCTTCCCTCATTTAAGTTTAAGAAATGACTACTATGAAAAGCAAATTCAACCACTGAATCAGGGTTTGTAGTTAAGTAAAATTTAATTTTAAATACAAATTTTATTTTTCTTCCTAAATTATTTTTTAAAATATCTATTAAACGCATCCAACTATCCACAAAAAATCTATGTGGTGAATAACCTTCAATACCATCTATAGTATATGTTCTACTAAATTCTCTAAATGCTGATTCCCCCTCTCTAGCTTCAAATAGTTGCCTTTGCGGCCTTGGTGGGTAATTTTCTCTAACATTTTGAACAATTTCATTAAGAACTTGTGGTAATTGGTCTTCTTCAACATTACCAGTTAACCAATTAGTGAAATTATTAATTCTTCGTTGGATTGATTGAGGTATAACATTACTTATAGCTCTTCCAACATTTGATGCAGCTCTTTGAGCAATATTAGAAATTCTGCTAAGCCAAGACATCTTTATTTATACAACATTATATTACTATATTAAAATCATTTTTTATTTTTTAAAAAATATAATAAAAAATTTTTGAATTTATAAAATTTTTTATTACATAATTATTGTAAGATGAGCAGGTTAAACGGTGAAGTTAAAAATATTAAACTTACAACTCCAGTTAAATCGAATGATGGGAAAATATTATTTACTAATTTTATTTGTAACAATAAGAGAGGGATTTTCTATTTACTTTCATCTTCAACTCCTGAAAATATGACAACTCTTAATACTTATATTAATCCTGATACTGGAGTTTATACTTCTTTTGTAAATATAGTATATAATGAAGAATTTAGTAATTTTCTAAAGAGGTGTATAAGTGAGTGTGATAATGATAGTAAAAGAATTATAAAAGATAATTTCGATGTTAATGCTATATTTGCTAATTATGAAGAAAATGGATTTATTAAAATGAAAGTAGAAAATAAAAGATTTGATAATAATTTCTTTCTTGAGAAAGGAAGAAATAATAAATATGTAGGGGTTACCAATAATAAATTTTACGAATATTCAATAACTGAAGGAAAATATGCTATAGAAGTTAGTGGACTTTGGTTAAGGAGTAATGATAATAAAGGTGGATTTACAATGAGATTGGGAGGTGTTAAAGTAGAAGGTTGTGAAGAATTGAAAAAGCAAAGAGAAGAAAACCTAATGGAAGAAAGAAATAGTTCTTTTAATCAATTACTATTTAGTCAATAAAAAATGAAATGAAATTATATATATATTAATTCCATTAATATATATATAAAATGAATGATAAAATAGAATTTATGAAAAGATATACTAGACTTGAATTAGTAAAATTATGTGAAACCAAGGTACCTAGAATATATGGTGAAAGAGGTGTAAAAAATATACTTAAATATGAGATAGTTGAAAGACTTGTTCGTAGGGGTATCAAACCAGATTTTTATAAAAAAACAATAAGAAAATGGCAATGGCAACTTTGGAAAATTAATAGATAATTAAAATCTTAATACACTACACTCATTTTATTTCCATCAGACTGGAAGTTAATTAACCTATCACTAATAATAACAGCATATGCCTCTGTATTCGCAAGCACATTTTCAGTAAAATGTGTTTTGATTTGGATATCAGTGACAGAGTATTTTAATCTATCACTCTGTTTGGAAACATCAAACAAAAACAAAGGATAAAGGGTTTTATAATCTGAGGGAGTAATGTTAGGGTTTGACACCATTTCATTCATGTTATAAAACTTAGACCTAAATAGAGAAGCGTCACCATACACTCTACTAAATTGGTTTGCGGTAAAACTGAGATTATAATCAACAGCAGGATATCTAGTAGAATTTAACGTAACATAAATGTTTTTAACGTTTCTATGGTCAAATATGGCTGGATTTTGTTGTTGGTCACCGCTTTTACCAGTTTGAAAACCAACAATGATAAAACGTGGCACTTCAGGTGATGATTTGACAGCAAGTCTCCAGGTAAATGATGTTGACTCGGGAACCGCAATAGAGTCGCACTGCCTCATTCTATATCCAACCGGTATTTTTTCTTTTTTCTCGATAATTTTATAAAGTTGCATTTTCTCTTCATCTGCGGGTAACACATGAGGTATAAACCAAGATACTCTAAGTAAATTAATTCTACCATCAGCAGGAGCAACACCATCTCGAAAGACCGCATCATTATCATTATTTCTCGTTAATGTGAGAGTTTGCTTCATTCCATACAATATCTTATCATAATCATCACAAAAACCAAATATATGTTTTAATGGAACTCTGAAGCTAAAGGTACCTCTTGGAAGAGGGTCATTAATAATATAATTTCTTCTTACAATAAAACCAGTGTTTCCGGCACCCGCGTTAGCTGCTGTATCTTTATACCACAATTGATTTAACCCTTGTGATTTAGAGAAATCATCCGGATATTTTAACAAACCAAGCATTGTAGTAGCCTGACCAGGATTCAATACAGATTCAATCTCCATATCCGAAAGTTGATACTTAATATTTTTAAAAAGATACATGAGACCATTGTTTGTTAAAGAAATATTAGTGTTAGCATCATAAACTGCTCCAGTATCACTTCTTACTAATTCGCCTACAATAAGTAAATAACTTTCACTAGGATGAGTAAAAATATCTTGAGTCTCAATGTTAATCCTAATGTCTGCTCCTGAGCTGTTGAGATTGGTACCAGTGATTGGTTCATACTCATGGTGTTCATACTCAACAATACTATCATCTTTTAAAATTGGTTCGGTGATTTTTAAAATGTCCATTTTATAATAACAATTATAATTTTAAATGAGATAAAAATTATAATTGTGTTACTTAAATTTCAAACCAAAGCTGGGGAAAAGACTTATTATTATCATTAACAAACACACCTTGAATTTTAATGCTTTTTGCGGTATCCAGTATAGTTTTAGGATAAACTCTATTACCGTATACAAGTGTTATTTCAGGTATACCCCAATTTTTTAAATATTTATTCACCTTTTCCTCAATCTCTTTCATCTTGATTACCTTTTCAGGAGATAACTTCACAACAGCTTTTTTATAACCATATTTCGTTTTATTAATTTCGAGGATTTCACAATCTTGTATGTTTAAAGAAGCGCCTACTATATTAATACAACTAGTATTGTATTTTTTATAATCTACACGATTAAAATTTAATATAGACATTCTTTTTTTTATATTTTTTTTTCTTCATACTGTTTTAATACCCGCTCCACTGTTTAATCTTTTAACTAAGTCTTGAATAGCAATGGCACTTCCATCTATTAATGTGCTAATGTTTTGTGTTTTAGGAGTATCATTAGGTTTTGGTGTTGTGTTATATTTTTGTAAAATTTGCTTCGATTTTGGTGTTAAAGCTTTCGTAACTAATTTTTTTCCTACATCTACTGCTGCACTTTTTCCAACCTCTAAAGCTTTCCTAACACCCTCTTTAGCTACACTCTTTCCTACATCAAGGGTAGAAGACGCAATTTGTTTAGCTGCACTACTAGTAAAAACCCTCGCTAAAAAGTTAGCAATACTATCAAAGATTCCGGCACCACCGTATGAATACCTTTTTTTAAATCCGTGTTTCTTAGTGATTATCATCTTTTTATAGTATAGACATTAAATTTTTATAAGCGTGTGAATTTAAAACACCTTGTCTTTTTAATTCATCACAAATGCTTACTACCTCATTTCTTACACCTGTATTACCTGCTTCTTTACTTGCCATCAACAGGTCTAGTCTTTCTATTAATGCGTTAGGGTCAGATGGGATAACAATTCCTTTTCCTTCACGTTTTTTCATACTAACCCAAAGAGGTCTAAGAATTTCAGCCCATTTTTTCCCTTTAGAACTTTTAGGATATCGTTCATCTGAGTCGTTATTTCGATGAAGAGCGTTGGTTCGTTTCATTAAATCGTGATACTTTGTTAAATCCTCAAATGTATATATTTCTCTTGGTTCTTTAGCAACAATTAACTCCCAAAAACCAGGTGTTCCCATATATATCTCTGTACCAAGAACAATATCATTATGCTCAATTATGACAGGTTTGCTACCAATATAAAATTTACCATCTTCATCACGTAATCCAAATGTTCTATCAACATCAGTACCAAGATATTTTGTTAGATACTCCCTTGCAAGTGGTCCAATTTCAAATGTACCTTTATATTCACCCAATTTCCTTTCCTCAATAGCTGGTTTTTCTCCAGAGGGATAAGCTTCTATTGTTGGAAAGGTTGGTAGATTAATAGCTTGTGGTAACTGTTCAATAGCTTCTTTAATAGGTTTAAGTCCTTCTGTAACCTCCTTAGCTGTAGCTTTTTGCGTTTCCGTTATAGGTTTAAAAAACTTTGATAAATCGGTTTGAAGTTGTTGTTCTCCTGTTCTCTCTGCTAGTAGATTATCCCGAATCTTCTTTTTCGTTTCGAGATACTCTTTTACAATTAAGTCTCTTTTTGCAGGGTCAGTTATTTTTAGAAATGACATTTTTAATTAGCAACATATTTTTTTAATAGTTTTTATCATAGATTTTATCATAGATTTTAATATTTTATGTGTCTGAGGAATTATCAATTTCACACATACACTTACACCTAAATTTTAATTTAGGGAACTTAATACGAAAGTTCTCCACTATGTTTGTTTTCAACGAGCCTCCGAAAGGAATCCCTCGCTTCTTGCCTCCCTTTCTCAATCAAACTTTCCTTATCTTCTGTTGTCATCTTCTTCTTAAACTTAGTTCTTATTTCACTTTTCATTTCTTCATACTTGCCCATTTCATCCATTATCAACTTAAATTCATCATCAGATATATGATTATCCATTAAAGCTTTTGATACATGATTATCTATAGTATTAAGCTTAGCAGCAGCAAGAGTTTGAATTTTTAAATGCTTTTCAGCTTTAGTAGTAGTTTTCCTAACAAATACTTTACTCACCAATGAAGCAAGACCTATTACACCAGCTGCAGATTCCAATCCTACAGCAACAGGAGTAGCGACAACAGTTGAAAGCAAAATAACACCTGCACCACCTAACGCTAATGAAACAACAACCAATCCACCTTCAACATTATCAACTACTTTAGCCATCCTAGCATATTTTTTATTCAATCTTTCCCTTTCATTTATTTCACTCTTTAAAAAATTTTGTACTTCAGATATTTTTTTAAGTCTATAAGAATGACCATTATCCATTGCTTCCATTTCAATAGGCGGGGCGCTTGCGGTACCTCGTTCTTTAGGTAATATAGGATATATTTTATTAGGGTGTTCCTGATTTGTATCTGACATTTTATTAATATAATAATTTTTTTTATGCTAAATATTTTAGATAGCAGAATAACTCTCCCTCAGGTATTTCGATTGGTTTTTGCGAGAAATTATAAATGTAGACTAAGATATCATTAACGTCATTATCAAGATGTGCACCATTAAAAATGGTTAAACCATATTTCCATTTATTACTAATAGATATCACTACAACTCCTCGTGTAGTTATATAACCAAATCCTAGTGGAACTCTCATACCATCATTAGGAGGAATCTTGATAGTTAGTTGTGAGTATATTTTCCATTTTAGAGAATCTTGCTTTAAGGGAGGATATCTTACTCCATTTAAATGAGGTTTCCAAAATATAGTTTTACGTTGGGTAGTAATATTAGGTTTTATACCAAATTTATGTATATCCATTTTTATTTGTTGTAAATAATATTTATAATATAGCTCCTAGGATAGGGATATTAGCAAATGGACTATTAGGTCCAAGTAAAAGTCCTTTTCCATCATACATTTTTCCTCCTTGTTTTAAATACAACCCATCACCAACGGAAGCTAATCCTTTACCTTTGTATGGTTTTAAGTATAATCCACTTCCATCAGTTTCAACTTGACAAACACATCCTCCTTTTTTAAGGTAAAGACCTGACCCCATAGCTTTTTGAACACCTGTTTGAGCTAATCCAGAAAGAGCACCAACACCTAATGCTGGTAAAACGGTTTTTGCAAGCATCGGCAAAGCTCTAGCAGCTAACCCAGCCAACATTCCGAGAAAACCTCCCTCTATTTTCATGTTATATTTAAGTTGTTTTGCAGTCATTCTAATAGTTATACCTTTACCATCCTCATAAGCTTTAGCTATTTTTTTTGCTTGTGTATTGGTAATTGCTAAAACATCATTACCATGTAAATCTTCATGACCTAAACGAATACTTACTGGGCAACCAGCTTTAACAGCATATTGAAGCTTTTGCTTTTGTCCTTCAGATATATTTACTTTAACATTAGTGTAACTCGTCATTTTATATACAAATATTTTTTTATTTATCTCGCTTCTCTAATATGAAACCTAATCGTTAAATTTTCACCTCTAAGATTTAGTAAATTACCATCTTGGTCCGTAATATTTACATTTAGGTTATGTATTTCATCTAACGTTATTGGTAAGTATACTAAATTAACTGGTGACTCAATTATCTTATATCCAGGTGCAACATCTGGGAAAAAAGAGTAAATAGTATTTTTTGTTAAACCATTAACGTAACTTCCTGAAATAATATCTATGTTAACGAGCAAACTATTTATGCTAAGAATGTTCACTACATTCTCTGACTCGTAAAATCCTTGTGTATATTTAGCGCGAGTAAATCCTAATACTTTAGCAATGGAGCCTGGTTGATTAAAATCTACTTGATAACCATCTTCTAAGGTAATAATAGACTTTAGAGTATTGGTGTTTGCAGAAATGTTAATAGGATACTTTTCATTAACTCTATCGTAATGACCCTTTTTTCTCATTTCCTGTTGAATGGTGTCATTAATGCTAACAAGGTCATAACTTCCTTCAGGTATCCGTATTTTAATCCATGAATTACCATTGTCTGGAGAATAAACGAATATGTTGTTCGTTTCATCAATGTTTGGAAAAGAGTAGTAAGTTTCAAGGTTTACCAGAGCTATTTCATATACTTTATCCTTTTCCAGTTGAATTGGAGGATTAAACCTTGTTCTAAAACGTGTTTTGTTGTCGCTTACTATGATTTGAAATGATGTTTTATGGTTTGTATTTTTTACAATTTGTTCTAAAAGTTTTTCCATTTTATAATATTTAAATATTTTTTATACTGATTTAGGTATGTAAAAATTATCAAAACCGTTTCTATACTTTCCATCATGTTTTTTACTGGTTAAGTCAATGATAGCAAAACCATGTGGTCTTTCCCATGCCTTTTGACAAAACTTTCTAAACTCATCCTTAGACATATCTTCACCTATGTGGTCGCTATAAATATGATTAAGGTTTTTTAGGTCTTGTCGGAAAAGACAAATAAAATTAGCGTTTTCTCTAATAGTTTGTCTAGGTAGTCTAAAATAATTCTGTGAGAGGTAAAAGCAGTCAACATTACTATGCCTTCCTCGAATGTAGTAACACTCACATTTATTTTGCTTTTCTAAAAGTAAATCATCGAAAATCATTAAATTTTTATTTCCTGAGTTTAACTCTCTCGGGTCAGGTACATCACTAGCATTTTCAAAGAAGTTGCAATTTATATCCGATTTGTTTTTAATTGTTTTAACCCATTCTTCAACTAAAGCTGTTGGTGGAATGTTTGTTTCTTGTATCTCATCACGTATGTTAAACAACCTTAAGATATATTCTTTTGGTAGTTTTTCTTCAAAAGCCTTTTTTAGTATTCGGTATTCTGGTTGAAAAAGGCTTTTTCCAAAAACACTTAAATCGTTGTAGTCAAGCCAATCTGGTCTGAGTAAAAGGTTTAACAATAAAGTAGTTTTACCACATCCTGATTTTCCTATAATTAAACCCCTAATACTTTTTGGTAAAAGGGAGTGATTAAATCTCTTTGATACTACTTCATTCCATGATAAGTTTATAATATCCATTTTTATTTAAATATTTTTATTTTTTATATATAAAATAAAATGTATTGCGTTAAATGTAAAAAACATACTGATACGAGTGATATAAAATATACCATTTCGAAAAATGGAAGAAATATGATGCAGGGGAAATGTGTTATTTGTGGAATAACTAAATCACAATTTATAAAAAAAAAACCACTGGGAGTAGCATCTTAAACAAATTTATAAATAATTTACCTGTTGAAATGCATCTTCCAGGGCACAATTTTACAGGGCCAGGTACCAAACTAAATGAGAGGTTAAATCCTGATTTAACACCAAAGGAATGGAGTAAACCTATAAACCGTGTTGATAAAGCTGCTTATCATCATGATGTTTGCTATCTTAAGCATGATGATACAAAGACTAGGAATGAAATATGTGATAAAGATATGTTAACAGAGTTAGAAGGTATTTACAATCCTAGTATTAGAGAAAAAATGGAAAAAGGTTTGGTAAGTAAACTCATTGGAACGAAGATGAAATTTGGAATGGGAGTAAAAAAAAAAATTTCGACACTTTAAAAACTTTAGCGGAAGAATTACATAAACCTGTAAAAAGAAATTTTAAGAAAAGGAGAGTTAGAGTAAACGGTATAGATAGGATATGGGCTGCGGATTTAGTAGACATGCAAGCATTTTCTAAGTTTAATCGTGGTGTTAAATACCTTCTCGCTGTCATTGATATCTTTTCTAAATATGGATATCTGGTGCCATT
Source organism: Hippopus hippopus (assembly GCA_946811185.2). Lineage (NCBI taxonomy): Eukaryota > Metazoa > Mollusca > Bivalvia > Cardiida > Cardiidae > Hippopus > Hippopus hippopus. The sequence goes on from OX328103.1 coordinate 22,836,529, forward strand.
AAAAGACAAAACAGGAAAATCTGTTGCTATAGCATTAAAAAGTATTTTTAAGGAGAGAAAACCTGAAAAAATGTGGGTGGATAAGGGTAAAGAGTTTTATAACAAAGATGTAAAAGACTTGGTTGAATTATATTCTACCGAAAATGAGGAAAAATCTAGTGTGGTTGAGAGATGGATTAGAACAATGAAAGAAAAAATGTGGAAGTATTTTTCCGCTAACTCTACAAACGTTTACATTAATGTGCTACAGGATTTGGTTAAAAAATATAATAACACAAGGCATTCATCTATTAAGATGACTCCGGTAGACGCTAGTAAAAAAGAAAATGAAACGAGAGTTTGGAGAAATCTTTACCCCAATCATTTAGAAATAAAAGACTTTAATCCTAAGTTTTACGTTGGAGATAAAGTAAGGATAACTAAAAAGAAAAAGACTTTTGAAAAAGGTTATACAACAAGATGGACTGAGGAGGTTTTTATAGTTTCTGAAGTAAAACTTACATCACCTATAACATATAAAATTAAAGATTTTAATGGAGAAGAAATACAAGGTACCTTTTATGAACCTGAACTGCAGAAAACCAGTCAAGAGCTGTATAGGATAGAAAAGGTTATTAAAAAAGGAAAAAAGAAATCTCTCGTAAAGTGGAAAGGTTATCCTGATGAATTTAATTCATGGGTTGACAATAAAGATATTAGAAATATTTAACTATAAAAAAATGCTAAATATTTCGATTGAAAACATAATTTTACCAAATAAACCGTTGAACAATTTCGAATTAGAGGGTGCCGTTAAAAGATTAAAGATTCCTTATTTCAGAGGAGTTTTTTTACTAGATACATTACCGAGAAAACCGAGTAAAAAAGAATGTGGTATAGTAAACTTTGATAAAAGTGATGGGCCTGGTACACATTGGGTCGCTTGGTATAAAAATGGTAAAACTAAAATTTATTTTGATAGTTATGGCATACAACCACCTATTGAAATTCGAGATTATTTAAAAAGCTCAATACAGTACAATACTGACCAATTACAACAAGCTGGGCAAGTATTTTGCGGTCATTTATGTTTGTACATTCTAAAAGAGTTATCTAGAGGTAACCAGTTTCAAAATGTTTTAAATAAACTTTTTTAGTACTATATAAAAAAATGCCTGTTAATAAATTTGGAAGAATGAAAGATGATGATAAAACAAGCGATGATGGTGTGTCACTCGCTTACATAAATAATAATTTTTTACGTAAAGATGGAACAACTGTTGTTACTGGTTCTATAAACATGAATGGTAATACATTAACGAGGGTTAGTAATCCAGTAAATCCTCAAGATGCAGCAACTAAGGCTTATGTTGACGCCAACTCAGAGTTGTTGGTTGAAAACGGAGGATACCACGTTACTGGATATTTAAATATGGGTTTTAATCCGATAAGAAATGTTAAGGACCCAACAGAACCGAGTGAAGCTGCTACTAAAAAATATGTGGATAATGTTGATAGAGCCTTCGTTTATAAAGACGGAAGGTGGTATGAGGCAGATGATGCAATTTCAATGGGAGGACGAGTAATTAACAATCTCGGAATCCCCACGAGACACGACCAAGCCTCTAATAAGTTTTACGTGGATACCGCCATTGAGGCAGCTACCGCAGGTGAAAAAGCTTTAACAAAAAAACAAGATGGGTCCTATTCAATGGCTGGTGGAATAGATATGAATGGTAACTCGATTACTAGGTTGCCAAATCCTGTATCCCATGACTCTGCTGTCAATAAAAATTATGTCGATAATGGTGGAGCTATTATAAAAAATCCGGATGGGAGTTTCATGGCGGTGACTGACATAGACCTTCAAGGTTTTTCTTTAAAAAACGTGGCAACCCCGGTAGAAGAGAGAGATTTAGCGACAAAATCCTATGTGGATAGAAAAGTCTCCCACCCTATTATAACTGTGTGGGCTGAAGAAAATGGACCAATTGGAAACGGTAATTATGAGTTTTCATTTGGTAATGGTGCTTCAGGTGCTAGCCATAGGATGGGCGGTTATTGTATGAATGCGTCGGGTAGAATTATAAGAGGTAGTTTATCGGTTGTTACAACTAACCCTAATGTACCAGAAGAGGCAAAAGTTAATATTGTGGTAAACGGAGTAGAGCTGCTTGATTACTCTATTATTAAAAAGAAAGATGAGAGATGTAGCTGTGTAGTTTTTCCTAAACCACTTGAAATAAAACAATGCGATATCATAAACTTTATTTCAAGAACAACCAATCCTACTGCGGAACACTCTTACATATCTATTTTGATAGAGTTAGACTTGTAAAGTGTTAAATATTGGAAAACGGAGTTGAAGGTGATGGTAAAACTAGTATGAATATACCTATGTAAATAAATAAAAATATATAATATATTAATGAAAAAAATATATTATATATTTATTTAGCTTTTTTTTTCATATCACTTATAACATCCATTAATCCATCAATAATTAATTCTAATTCCTGAATTCGCCTATCTAGTTTAATAATTTGCTTTTTAATAATGCTTACGTTAATAGGTTCATCTTTTTTCTTTGAAAATAGCTTTATAAACTTCATTTTAAATATTTTGTAAAAAATTTTATAAAAAAAAAATTTATAAAAAAATTTTTTTATTTTTTTTTAAAAAAAAAAATTCTCAAAATAAATTAAGAAATTACTAAACCCTATTAAAAAATAAGGAGGGTTTAACATTAAGATTTGTGTATTCCGCGATAATATTAGTATTACTAAGTTGTTCTTCTATATTCTATTTAGCCATGCTCATCTTTTATTAAATGTTAGATAATTAACATTTCCTATGTTGCTTTATTGTGATATAGGAAATGGATAAAATTTTTTGAATTTATAAAATTTTTTATTACATAAATATTATAAGATGAGTGTGCTAAATAAAATAGATTATAAAATTATACAAAACCTAACAACAACTCTTGAAAATAAACATTATTTAAAAAAATTGTATGCAAAAAATAAAAAAATATATATAACTTTAAATGGTAATTTACTAATGTCACAAATGTTTGACCCAATTGTTATGTTAAAGAAATTAATGCCATACAATTATTACTTACATAGTAAACAAAAGTTGGTTAAATCTGATTTTACCACAACTATTTTTATGGTTTGGCCAGACCAATGCCTTTTTAATGAAAACCCTAATCGCCAAAAAGGTAAAAATATGTATACTATCATTGAAATACCATTTTGTAGAAGTAATAATTTTATTGGTGATTATAAAGATGCTTTGTTTGAAATAATGGAAGATAAAGATAGAGAACCGGTTCCAACTAATTATAGAATATATCCTATAACAACATTTAGAAATGATATTCACCCTGAATATTATATTAATGATTGTGTTAGAGAGTATATAGAGTCATATAATAAAGAAGGTAAAAGTTGTGGTTATATAGATTTTTATGGTTATAATTGGTATGGATTTGAAATTCTTACTAGAATAGATAATTCAACATTAGGTTATAAGCAAATAGAAGAAATAGAAGAAATAGAAGAAATTAAAGAAATTAAACTAAAAAAACAAAAAATATTTTTAGAGAATGTATGTTGTATATGTACCGTTAATAAACCTAATATATTACTAAGTTGCAGGCATGCATGTATATGTGATGAATGTGATAAAATAGGTGATTTACTTACATGCCCAATGTGTAGACAAGAAATAATCAAGTAATTTTGAATTTACCCTAACAACCCCCTATCTACCTTGGTTACACATATAATATATATACCAACCATTTATATATTATATGTCATTAAACCTATATATGTGGTTAATATATCACCCTATCATCGAGACAATAATTAACTGCTTCAATCCCTCCTTCAATAAAACAGCTAAACAATTCACCCATTCAATAATTCACTGCTTCAATCCCTCCATCAAGGAATTATTGAAATCGGTGTTAACTGGTCAAACTTCCCCCTCTAAAATAAGGGGAAGTTGTAATTACGCTGCTCAAAAAGCTCCATCAAAAAATGTCTTAGCGAAAAAATGTCAAAATTGGCTCGAATAATGTACTTTACTATCTACTAATATGCCAAACAACACTTTAAACAGTTTAAACAAGTAACTTGCCTTGTTACTGACTGATATAAACTAGCAGAATGAGGCTCAGTTACACAGAACTCATTTCACATGGATTCTTAACCCTAATGCAAATAAGAATATTTTACCCCATTTTCCTGGCAATTTGAGCTCGAAGACAAGTCTTAGGAGAACAACTTGAATTTCACTTTTACAACCTCAGGCTAGATTCTATTCTCTTTTTGGACATAAATCTTACTTCAGTACTTGTTCAGTTGCAAAACTACTAGTTCTTCCCTGTCTTGGGTTCCATTTCTGTTAAAACTGTCACTTCTCTTAACATACCATGCCAAATTGCCTCTTTGTTACATAAAAAATTCTAATAATTAGAATTTTAGAAACTGCTTCAACAAGTTTAAGATATCAGCAACTTGCAAAACATTAAAGAAACAAATAGAACACAAAAACTGAACCCTTTTATATGGCAAGTGATCAACATTGATGCATAATTTGTTTGGACACAAATGTACATATGTTTGTCACTACAAAGCTGAATCAGACATTTCTTGACAAAGTATGTAAGTCGATAAACCAGAAGTTTCAACCTTTTACCGTCAACCGAGACTCGGTATACACCATAGCCATGTATATCGGTCAGGCCGGTCGTAACCACACATTCGTCATAGCCCAGAGACTTGTCGGATAGAGCAGTTCGGAACATGACGACTCTTTTCGGACACAATGGAGACCTGAAGAATGCACTGGCCATGTAGGTGTGTAGATCTGTTCCTCCAATATCAGAAATGGTCTAAATTTACCAGCATTGCCTAAATCAAATGGGTTTCAAGCGAAACACCTCTGGAAAAGTCCAGAAATAGCAAAATCAGGCAACATGACTTCAAGCGCCAAATTCGCCAAATTTGCCTTTTTCCGCATTTCAAGTTACCTCCCTTCTTTGAATCAATATCAGCCAAAATTCACAATCTTAGGATCAACTTAAATACTATTTTCAGACTGGAAATTGATGGAATTACTAGACTAAATGCAATTTGCGGTCAAAATACAAACTTCATAAACTGCCCATTACCTTAAGGTAGCAGTACACGGTTGTCAGCTAAACTCGTCTCGGTCCACCATACGCCAAACTGAACTTCCTCAAACAAAGGTCTATATAATCAGCCTGAAATTATAAAGAGCACTTAAATGCAACAGCACAATCCTAATTCTTTAGAATTTATCAATAAATCATGTTCAACTTGTGAAATAGTGATATTAATGATCATTAAAGGCAAGTGGTATGGTCGTAAAAAAACCGACAAAATATGCCATTTTAGCCTATATTCCAAAATTCACAAAATGCAAACCCAGGAAGCTAGCCTAAAAATGCCATGCTAAATTGAAACTCAAAACAACACATAATCTGGGGATAAAATCCAAAATAGCACATTACCATGCCGTTTTTTCGCAATCTTTCGTGCCCTGACTCTACCCTTGTTTTCGCAGTTAAAAACAGCTGCTAACTCCATGACCCCTCACTTTCGCATTTGTGGACAAAACTATAGAACAAAGAAGGAAAGGTCATGACCTCCTGTTTCACAGACAAAGCAAATACTTCTTTTCCTTAATCTAACACAATTCATGGCTGTAACAACTACTCTTCTTATCAAAATTGCATTAAAAACCTACCTTACTCAATTGTTTCTAATTTTCACCATGGCCAGTTCGAAGCAAACTGTTTACATGTGCCTTAAGGCAAAAATGAAATTTTTCAAATATGCCAAACAACACTTTAAACAGTTTAAACAAGTAACTTGCCTTGTTACTGACTGATATAAACTAGCAGAATGAGGCTCAGTTACACAGAACTCATTTCACATGGATTCTTAACCGTAATGCAAATAAGAATATTTTACCCCATTTTCCTGGCAATTTGAGCTCAAAGACAAGTCTTAGGAGAACAACTTGAATTTCACTTTTACAACCTCAGGCTAGATTCTATTCTCTTTCTGGACATAAATCTTACTTCAGTACTTGTTCAGTTGCAAAACCACTAGTTCTTCCCTGTCTTGGGTTCCATTTCTGTTAAAACTGTCACTTCTCTTAACATACCATGCCAAATTGCCTCTTTGTTACATAAAAAATTCTAATAATTGGAATTTTAGAAACTGCTTCAACAAGTTTAAGATATCAGCAATTTGTAAAACATTAAAGAAACAAATAGAACAAAAAAACTGAACCCTTTTATATGGCAAGTGATCAACATTGATGCATAATTTGTTTGGACACAAATGTACATATGTTTGTCACTATGAAGCTGAATCAGGCATTTCTTGACAAACTATGTAAGTCGATAAACCAGAAGTTTCAACCTTTTACCGTAAACCGAGACTCGGTATACACCATAGCCATGTATATTGGTCAGGCCGGTCCTAACCACACATTCGTCATAGCCCAGAGACTTGTCGGATAGAGCATTTCGGAACATGACGACTCTTTTTGGACACAATGGAGAATTGAAGAATGCACTGGCCATGTAGGTGTGTAGATCTGTTCCTTCAATATCAGAAATGGTCTAAATTTACCAGAATTGCCTAAATCAAACTGGTTTCAAGCAAAACACCTCTGCAAAAGTCCAGAAATAGCAAAATCAGGCAACATGACTTCAAGCACCAAATTCGTCAAATTTGCCTTTTTCCGCATTTCGAGTTACCTCCCTTCTTTGAATCAATATCAGCCAAAATTCACAATCTTAGGATAAACTTAAATACTATTTTCAGACAGGAAATTGATGGAATTACTAGACTAAATGCAATTTGCGGTCAAAATACAAACTTCATAAACTGCCCATTACCTTAAGGCAAAAATGAATTTTTTCAAATATACCAAACAACACTTTAAACAGTTTAATCAAGTAACTTGCCTTGTTACTGACTGATATAAACCAGCAGAATGAGGCTCAGTTACACAGAACTAATTTCACATGGATTCTTAACCCTAATGCAAATAAGAATATTTTACCCCATTTTCCTGGCAATTTGAGCTCAAAGACAAGTCTTAGGAGAACAACTTGAATTTCACTTTTACAACCTCAGGCTAGATTCTATTCTCTTTCTGGACATAAATCTTACTTCAGTACTTGTTCAGTTGCAAAACCACTAGTTCTTCCCTGTCTTGGGTTCCATTTCTGTTAAAACTGTCACTTCTCTTAACATACCATGCCAAATTGCCTCTTTGTTACATAAAAAATTCTAATAATTGGAATTTTAGAAACTGCTTCAACAAATTTAAGATATCAGCAACTTGCAAAACATATAAGAAACAAATAGAACACAAAAACTGAACCCTTTTATATGGCAAGTGATCAACATTGATGCATAATTTGTTTGGACAAAAATGTACATATGAATGTCACTACAAAGCTGAATCAGGCATTTCTTGACAAAGTATGTAAGTCGATAAACCAGAAGTTTCAACCTTTTACCGTCAACCGAGACTCGGTATACACCATAGCCATGTATATCTGTCATGTCGGTCCTAACCACAGATTTGTCATAGCCCATAGACTTGTCAGATAGAGCATTTCGGAACATGACAACTGTTTTCGGACACAATGGAGAATTGAAGAACGCACTGGCCATGTAGGTATGTAGATCTGTTCCTCCAATATCAGAAATGGTCTAAATTTACCAGAATTGCCTAAATCAAACGGGTTTCAAGCAAAACACCTCTGGAAAAGTCCAAAAATAGGAAAATCAGGGAACATGACTTCAAGCACCAAATTCGCCAAATTTGCCTTTTTCCGGATTTCGAGTTACCTCCCTTCTTTGAATCAATATCAGCCAAAATTCACAATCTTAGGATCAACTTAAATACTATTTTCAGACTGGAAATTGATGGAATTACTAGACTAAATGCAATTTGATGTCAAAATACAAACTTCATAAACTGCCCATTACCTTAAGGCAAAAATGAAATTTTTCAAATATGCCAAACAACACTTTAAACAGTTTAATCAAGTAACTTGCCTTGTTACTGACTGATATAAACCAGCAGAATGAGGCTCAGTTACACAGAACTCATTTCACATGGATTCTTAACCCTAATGCAAATAAGAATATTTTACCCCATTTTCCTGGCAATTTGAGCTCAAAGTCAAGTCTTAGGAGAACAACTTGAATTTCACTTTTACAACCTCAGGCTAGATTCTATTCTCTTTCTGGACATAAATCTTACTTCAGTACTTGTTCAGTTGCAAAACCACTAGTTCTTCCCTGTCTTGGGTTCCATTTCTGTTAAAACTGTCACTTCTCTTAACATACCATGCCAAATTGCCTCTTTGTTACATAAAAAATTCTAATAATTAGAATTTTAGAAACTACTTCAACAAGTTTAAGATATCAGCAACTTGCAGAAAATTAAAGAAACAAATAGAACACAAAAACTGAACCCTTTTATATGGCAAGTGATCAACATTGATGCATAATTTGTTTGGACACAAATGTACATATGTTTGTCACTACAAAGCTGAATCATACATTTCTTGACAAAGTATGTAAGTCAATAAACCAGAAGTTTCAACCTTTTACCGTTAACCGAGACTCGGTATACACCATAGCCATGTATATCGGTCATGTCGGTCCTAACCACACATTCGTCATAGCCCAGAGACTTGTCAGATAGAGCATTTCGGAACGTGACGACTCTTTTCGGACACAATGGAGAATTGAAGAATGCACTGGCCATGTAGGTGTGTAGATCTGTTCCTCCAATATCAGAAATGGTCTTTATTTTCCAGAATTGCCTAAATCAAACGGGTTCCAAGCGAAACACCTCTGGAAAAGTCCAAAAATAGCAAAATCAGGCAACATGACTTCAAGCACCAAATTCGCCAAATTTGCCTTTTTCCGCACTTCTTTGAATCAATATCAGCCAAAATTCACAATCTTAGGATCAACTTAAATACTATTTTCAGACAGGAAATTGATGGAATTACTAGACTAAATGTAATTTGCGGTCAAAATACAAACTTCATAAACTGCCCATTACCTTAAGGCAGAAATGAAATTTTTCAAATATGCCAAACAACACTTTAAACAGTTTAATCAAGTAACTTGCCTTGTTACTGGCTGATATAAACCAGCAGAATGAGGCTCAGTTACACAGAACTCATTTCACATGGATTCTTAACCCTAATGAAAATAAGAATATTTTACCCCATTTTCCTGGCAATTTGAGCACAAAGTCAAGTCTTAGGAGAACAACTTGAATTTCACTTTTACAACCTCAGGCTAGATTCTATTCTCTTTCTGGACATAAATCTTACTTCAGTACTTGTTCAGTTGCAAAACCACTAGTTCTTCCCTGTCTTGGGTTCCATTTCTGTTAAAACTGTCACTTCTCTTAACATACCATGCCAAATTGCCTCTTTGTTACATAAAAAATTCTAATAATTAGAATTTTAGAAACTGCTTCAACAAGTTTAAGATATCAGCAACTTGCAAAACATATAAGAAACAAATAGAACACAAAAACTGAACCCTTTTATATGGCAAGTGATCAACATTGATGCATAATTTGTTTGGACACAAATGTACATATGTTTGTCACTACAAAGCTGAATCAGACATTTCTTGACAAAGTATGTAAGTCGATAAGCCAGAAGTTTCAACCTTTTACCATCAACCGAGACTCGGTATACACCATAGCCATGTATATCGGTCAGGCCGGTCGTAACCACACATTCGTCATAGCCCAGAGACTTGTCGGATAGAGCAGTTCGGAACATGACGACTCTTTTCGGACACAATGGAGACCTGAAGAATGCACTGGCCATGTAGGTGTGTAGATCTGTTCCTTCAATATCAGAAATGGTCTAAATTTACCAGCATTGCCTAAATCAAATGGGTTTCAAGCGAAACACCTCTGGAAAAGTCCAGAAATAGCAAAATCAGGCAACATGACTTCAAGCGCCAAATTCGCCAAATTTGCCTTTTTCCGCATTTCAAGTTACCTCCCTTCTTTGAATCAATATCAGCCAAAATTCACAATCTTAGGATCAACTTAAATACTATTTTCAGACTGGAAATTGATGGAATTACTAGACTAAATGCAATTTGCGGTCAAAATACAAACTTCATAAACTGCCCATTACCTTAAGGTAGCAGTACACGGTTGTCAGCTAAACTCGTCTCGGTCCACCATACGCCAAACTGAACTTCCTCAAACAAAGGTCTATATAATCAGCCTGAAATTATAAAGAGCACTTAAATGCAACAGCACAATCCTAATTCTTTAGAATTTATCAATAAATCATGTTCAACTTGTGAAATAGTGATATTAATGATCATTAAAGGCAAGTGGTATGGTCGTAAAAAAACCGACAAAATATGCCATTTTAGCCTATATTCCAAAATTCACAAAATGCAAACCCAGGAAGCTAGCCTAAAAATGCCATGCTAAATTGAAACTCAAAACAACACATAATCTGGGGATAAAATCCAAAATAGCACATTACCATGCCGTTTTTTCGCAATCTTTCGTGCCCTGACTCTACCCTTGTTTTCGCAGTTAAAAACAGCTGCTAACTCCATGACCCCTCACTTTCGCATTTGTGGACAAAACTATAGAACAAAGAACGAAAGGTCATGACCTCCTGTTTCACAGACAAAGCAAATGCTTCTTTTCCTTAATCTAACACAATTCATGGCTGTAACAACTACTCTTCTTATCAAAATTGCATTAAAAACCTACCTTACTCAATTGTTTCTAATTTTCACCATGGCCAATTCGAAGCAAACTGTTTACATGTGCCTTAAGGCAAAAATGAAATTTTTTTAAATATGCCAAACAACACTTTAAACAGTTTAAACAAGTAACTTGCCTTGTTACTGACTGATATAAACTAGCAGAATGAGGCTCAGTTACACAGAACTCATTTCACATGGATTCTTAACCGTAATGCAAATAAGAATATTTTACCCCATTTTCCTGGCAATTTGAGCTCAAAGACAAGTCTTAGGAGAACAACTTGAATTTCACTTTTACAACCTCAGGCTAGATTCTATTCTCTTTCTGGACATAAATCTTACTTCAGTACTTGTTCAGTTGCAAAACCACTAGTTCTTCCCTGTCTTGGGTTCCATTTCTGTTAAAACTGTCACTTCTCTTAACATACCATGCCAAATTGCCTCTTTGTTACATAAAAAATTCTAATAATTGGAATTTTAGAAACTGCTTCAACAAGTTTAAGATATCAGCAATTTGTAAAACATTAAAGAAACAAATAGAACAAAAAAACTGAACCCTTTTATATGGCAAGTGATCAACATTGATGCATAATTTGTTTGGACACAAATGTACATATGTTTGTCACTATGAAGCTGAATCAGGCATTTCTTGACAAACTATGTAAGTCGATAAACCAGAAGTTTCAACCTTTTACCGTAAACCGAGACTCGGTATACACCATAGCCATGTATATTGGTCAGGCCGGTCCTAACCACACATTCGTCATAGCCCAGAGACTTGTCGGATAGAGCATTTCGGAACATGACGACTCTTTTTGGACACAATGGAGAATTGAAGAATGCACTGGCCATGTAGGTGTGTAGATCTGTTCCTTCAATATCAGAAATGGTCTAAATTTACCAGAATTGCCTAAATCAAACTGGTTTCAAGCAAAACACCTCTGCAAAAGTCCAGAAATAGCAAAATCAGGCAACATGACTTCAAGCACCAAATTCGTCAAATTTGCCTTTTTCCGCATTTCGAGTTACCTCCCTTCTTTGAATCAATATCAGCCAAAATTCACAATCTTAGGATAAACTTAAATACTATTTTCAGACAGGAAATTGATGGAATTACTAGACTAAATGCAATTTGCGGTCAAAATACAAACTTCATAAACTGCCCATTACCTTAAGGCAAAAATGAATTTTTTCAAATATACCAAACAACACTTTAAACAGTTTAATCAAGTAACTTGCCTTGTTACTGACTGATATAAACCAGCAGAATGAGGCTCAGTTACACAGAACTAATTTCACATGGATTCTTAACCCTAATGCAAATAAAAATATTTTACCCCATTTTCCTGGCAATTTGAGCTCAAAGACAAGTCTTAGGAGAACAACTTGAATTTCACTTTTACAACCTCAGGCTAGATTCTATTCTCTTTCTGGACATAAATCTTACTTCAGTACTTGTTCAGTTGCAAAACCACTAGTTCTTCCCTGTCTTGGGTTCCATTTCTGTTAAAACTGTCACTTCTCTTAACATACCATGCCAAATTGCCTCTTTGTTACATAAAAAATTCTAATAATTGGAATTTTAGAAACTGCTTCAACAAGTTTAAGATATCAGCAACTTGCAAAACATATAAGAAACAAATAGAACACAAAAACTGAACCCTTTTATATGGCAAGTGATCAACATTGATGCATAATTTGTTTGGACAAAAATGTACATATGAATGTCACTACAAAGCTGAATCAGGCATTTCTTGACAAAGTATGTAAGTCGATAAACCAGAAGTTTCAACCTTTTACCGTCAACCGAGACTCGGTATACACCATAGCCATGTATATCTGTCATGTCGGTCCTAACCACAGATTTGTCATAGCCCATAGACTTGTCAGATAGAGCATTTCGGAACATGACAACTGTTTTCGGACACAATGGAGAATTGAAGAACGCACTGGCAATGTAGGTATGTAGATCTGTTCCTCCAATATCAGAAATGGTCTAAATTTACCAGAATTGCCTAAATCAAACGGGTTTCAAGCAAAACACCTCTGGAAAAGTCCAAAAATAGGAAAATCAGGGAACATGACTTCAAGCACCAAATTCGCCAAATTTGCCTTTTTCCGGATTTCGAGTTACCTCCCTTCTTTGAATCAATATCAGCCAAAATTCACAGTCTTAGGATCAACTTAAATACTATCTTCAGACTGGAAATTGATGGAATTACTAGACTAAATGCAATTTGATGTCAAAATACAAACTTCATAAACTGCCCATTACCTTAAGGCAAAAATGAAATTTTTCAAATATGCCAAACAACACTTTAAACAGTTTAATCAAGTAACTTGCCTTGTTACTGACTGATATAAACCAGCAGAATGAGGCTCAGTTACACAGAACTCATTTCACATGGATTCTTAACCCTAATGCAAATAAGAATATTTTACCCCATTTTCCTGGCAATTTGAGCTCAAAGTCAAGTCTTAGGAGAACAACTTGAATTTCACTTTTACAACCTCAGGCTAGATTCTATTCTCTTTCTGGACATAAATCTTACTTCAGTACTTGTTCAGTTGCAAAACCACTAGTTCTTCCCTGTCTTGGGTTCCATTTCTGTTAAAACTGTCACTTCTCTTAACATACCATGCCAAATTGCCTCTTTGTTACATAAAAAATTCTAATAATTAGAATTTTAGAAACTACTTCAACAAGTTTAAGATATCAGCAACTTGCAGAAAATTAAAGAAACAAATAGAACACAAAAACTGAACCCTTTTATATGGCAAGTGATCAACATTGATGCATAATTTGTTTGGACACAAATGTACATATGTTTGTCACTACAAAGCTGAATCAGACATTTCTTGACAAAGTATGTAAGTCAATAAACCAGAAGTTTCAACCTTTTACCGTTAACCGAGACTCGGTATACACCATAGCCATGTATATCGGTCATGTCGGTCCTAACCACACATTCGTCATAGCCCAGAGACTTGTCAGATAGAGCATTTCGGAACGTGACGACTCTTTTCGGACACAATGGAGAATTGAAGAATGCACTGGCCATGTAGGTGTGTAGATCTGTTCCTCCAATATCAGAAATGGTCTTTATTTTCCAGAATTGCCTAAATCAAACGGGTTCCAAGCGAAACACCTCTGGAAAAGTCCAAAAATAGCAAAATCAGGCAACATGACTTCAAGCACCAAATTCGCCAAATTTGCCTTTTTCCGCACTTCTTTGAATCAATATCAGCCAAAATTCACAATCTTAGGATCAACTTAAATACTATTTTCAGACAGGAAATTGATGGAATTACTAGACTAAATGTAATTTGCGGTCAAAATACAAACTTCATAAACTGCCCATTACCTTAAGGCAGAAATGAAATTTTTCAAATATGCCAAACAACACTTTAAACAGTTTAATCAAGTAACTTGCCTTGTTACTGGCTGATATAAACCAGCAGAATGAGGCTCAGTTACACAGAACTCATTTCACATGGATTCTTAACCCTAATGAAAATAAGAATATTTTACCCCATTTTCCTGGCAATTTGAGCACAAAGTCAAGTCTTAGGAGAACAACTTGAATTTCACTTTTACAACCTCAGGCTAGATTCTATTCTCTTTCTGGACATAAATCTTACTTCAGTACTTGTTCAGTTGCAAAACCACTAGTTCTTCCCTGTCTTGGGTTCCATTTCTGTTAAAACTGTCACTTCTCTTAACATACCATGCCAAATTGCCTCTTTGTTACATAAAAAATTCTAATAATTAGAATTTTAGAAACTGCTTCAACAAGTTTAAGATATCAGCAACTTGCAAAACATATAAGAAACAAATAGAACACAAAAACTGAACCCTTTTATATGGCAAGTGATCAACATTGATGCATAATTTGTTTGGACACAAATGTACATATGTTTGTCACTACAAAGCTGAATCAGACATTTCTTGACAAAGTATGTAAGTCGATAAGCCAGAAGTTTCAACCTTTTACCATCAACCGAGACTCGGTATACACCATAGCCATGTATATCGGTCAGGCCGGTCGTAACCACACATTCGTCATAGCCCAGAGACTTGTCGGATAGAGCAGTTCGGAACATGACGACTCTTTTCGGACACAATGGAGACCTGAAGAATGCACTGGCCATGTAGGTGTGTAGATCTGTTCCTTCAATATCAGAAATGGTCTAAATTTACCAGCATTGCCTAAATCAAATGGGTTTCAAGCGAAACACCTCTGGAAAAGTCCAGAAATAGCAAAATCAGGCAACATGACTTCAAGCGCCAAATTCGCCAAATTTGCCTTTTTCCGCATTTCAAGTTACCTCCCTTCTTTGAATCAATATCAGCCAAAATTCACAATCTTAGGATCAACTTAAATACTATTTTCAGACTGGAAATTGATGGAATTACTAGACTAAATGCAATTTGCGGTCAAAATACAAACTTCATAAACTGCCCATTACCTTAAGGTAGCAGTACACGGTTGTCAGCTAAACTCGTCTCGGTCCACCATACGCCAAACTGAACTTCCTCAAACAAAGGTCTATATAATCAGCCTGAAATTATAAAGAGCACTTAAATGCAACAGCACAATCCTAATTCTTTAGAATTTATCAATAAATCATGTTCAACTTGTGAAATAGTGATATTAATGATCATTAAAGGCAAGTGGTATGGTCGTAAAAAAACCGACAAAATATGCCATTTTAGCCTATATTCCAAAATTCACAAAATGCAAACCCAGGAAGCTAGCCTAAAAATGCCATGCTAAATTGAAACTCAAAACAACACATAATCTGGGGATAAAATCCAAAATAGCACATTACCATGCCGTTTTTTCGCAATCTTTCGTGCCCTGACTCTACCCTTGTTTTCGCAGTTAAAAACAGCTGCTAACTCCATGACCCCTCACTTTCGCATTTGTGGACAAAACTATAGAACAAAGAACGAAAGGTCATGACCTCCTGTTTCACAGACAAAGCAAATGCTTCTTTTCCTTAATCTAACACAATTCATGGCTGTAACAACTACTCTTCTTATCAAAATTGCATTAAAAACCTACCTTACTCAATTGTTTCTAATTTTCACCATGGCCAATTCGAAGCAAACTGTTTACATGTGCCTTAGGGCAAAAATGAAATTTTTCAAATATGCCAAACAACACTTTAAACAGTTTAAACAAGTAACTTGCCTTGTTACTGACTGATATAAACTAGCAGAATGAGGCTCAGTTACACAGAACTCATTTCACATGGATTCTTAACCGTAATGCAAATAAGAATATTTTACCCCATTTTCCTGGCAATTTGAGCTCAAAGACAAGTCTTAGGAGAACAACTTGAATTTCACTTTTACAACCTCAGGCTAGATTCTATTCTCTTTCTGGACATAAATCTTACTTCAGTACTTGTTCAGTTGCAAAACCACTAGTTCTTCCCTGTCTTGGGTTCCATTTCTGTTAAAACTGTCACTTCTCTTAACATACCATGCCAAATTGCCTCTTTGTTACATAAAAAATTCTAATAATTGGAATTTTAGAAACTGCTTCAACAAGTTTAAGATATCAGCAATTTGTAAAACATTAAAGAAACAAATAGAACAAAAAAACTGAACCCTTTTATATGGCAAGTGATCAACATTGATGCATAATTTGTTTGGACACAAATGTACATATGTTTGTCACTATGAAGCTGAATCAGGCATTTCTTGACAAACTATGTAAGTCGATAAACCAGAAGTTTCAACCTTTTACCGTAAACCGAGACTCGGTATACACCATAGCCATGTATATTGGTCAGGCCGGTCCTAACCACACATTCGTCATAGCCCAGAGACTTGTCGGATAGAGCATTTCGGAACATGACGACTCTTTTTGGACACAATGGAGAATTGAAGAATGCACTGGCCATGTAGGTGTGTAGATCTGTTCCTTCAATATCAGAAATGGTCTAAATTTACCAGAATTGCCTAAATCAAACTGGTTTCAAGCAAAACACCTCTGCAAAAGTCCAGAAATAGCAAAATCAGGCAACATGACTTCAAGCACCAAATTCGTCAAATTTGCCTTTTTCCGCATTTCGAGTTACCTCCCTTCTTTGAATCAATATCAGCCAAAATTCACAATCTTAGGATAAACTTAAATACTATTTTCAGACAGGAAATTGATGGAATTACTAGACTAAATGCAATTTGCGGTCAAAATACAAACTTCATAAACTGCCCATTACCTTAAGGCAAAAATGAATTTTTTCAAATATACCAAACAACACTTTAAACAGTTTAATCAAGTAACTTGCCTTGTTACTGACTGATATAAACCAGCAGAATGAGGCTCAGTTACACAGAACTAATTTCACATGGATTCTTAACCCTAATGCAAATAAGAATATTTTACCCCATTTTCCTGGCAATTTGAGCTCAAAGACAAGTCTTAGGAGAACAACTTGAATTTCACTTTTACAACCTCAGGCTAGATTCTATTCTCTTTCTGGACATAAATCTTACTTCAGTACTTGTTCAGTTGCAAAACCACTAGTTCTTCCCTGTCTTGGGTTCCATTTCTGTTAAAACTGTCACTTCTCTTAACATACCATGCCAAATTGCCTCTTTGTTACATAAAAAATTCTAATAATTGGAATTTTAGAAACTGCTTCAACAAATTTAAGATATCAGCAACTTGCAAAACATATAAGAAACAAATAGAACACAAAAACTGAACCCTTTTATATGGCAAGTGATCAACATTGATGCATAATTTGTTTGGACACAAATGTACATATGAATGTCACTACAAAGCTGAATCAGGCATTTCTTGACAAAGTATGTAAGTCGATAAACCAGAAGTTTCAACCTTTTACCGTCAACCGAGACTCGGTATACACCATAGCCATGTATATCTGTCATGTCGGTCCTAACCACAGATTTGTCATAGCCCATAGACTTGTCAGATAGAGCATTTCGGAACATGACAACTGTTTTCGGACACAATGGAGAATTGAAGAACGCACTGGCCATGTAGGTATGTAGATCTGTTCCTCCAATATCAGAAATGGTCTAAATTTACCAGAATTGCCTAAATCAAACGGGTTTCAAGCAAAACACCTCTGGAAAAGTCCAAAAATAGGAAAATCAGGGAACATGACTTCAAGCACCAAATTCGCCAAATTTGCCTTTTTCCGGATTTCGAGTTACCTCCCTTCTTTGAATCAATATCAGCCAAAATTCACAATCTTAGGATCAACTTAAATACTATTTTCAGACTGGAAATTGATGGAATTACTAGACTAAATGCAATTTGATGTCAAAATACAAACTTCATAAACTGCCCATTACCTTAAGGCAAAAATGAAATTTTTCAAATATGCCAAACAACACTTTAAACAGTTTAATCAAGTAACTTGCCTTGTTACTGACTGATATAAACCAGCAGAATGAGGCTCAGTTACACAGAACTCATTTCACATGGATTCTTAACCCTAATGCAAATAAGAATATTTTACCCCATTTTCCTGGCAATTTGAGCTCAAAGTCAAGTCTTAGGAGAACAACTTGAATTTCACTTTTACAACCTCAGGCTAGATTCTATTCTCTTTCTGGACATAAATCTTACTTCAGTACTTGTTCAGTTGCAAAACCACTAGTTCTTCCCTGTCTTGGGTTCCATTTCTGTTAAAACTGTCACTTCTCTTAACATACCATGCCAAATTGCCTCTTTGTTACATAAAAAATTCTAATAATTAGAATTTTAGAAACTACTTCAACAAGTTTAAGATATCAGCAACTTGCAGAAAATTAAAGAAACAAATAGAACACAAAAACTGAACCCTTTTATATGGCAAGTGATCAACATTGATGCATAATTTGTTTGGACACAAATGTACATATGTTTGTCACTACAAAGCTGAATCAGACATTTCTTGACAAAGTATGTAAGTCAATAAACCAGAAGTTTCAACCTTTTACCGTTAACCGAGACTCGGTATACACCATAGCCATGTATATCGGTCATGTCGGTCCTAACCACACATTCGTCATAGCCCAGAGACTTGTCAGATAGAGCATTTCGGAACGTGACGACTCTTTTCGGACACAATGGAGAATTGAAGAATGCACTGGCCATGTAGGTGTGTAGATCTGTTCCTCCAATATCAGAAATGGTCTTTATTTTCCAGAATTGCCTAAATCAAACGGGTTCCAAGCGAAACACCTCTGGAAAAGTCCAAAAATAGCAAAATCAGGCAACATGACTTCAAGCACCAAATTCGCCAAATTTGCCTTTTTCCGCACTTCTTTGAATCAATATCAGCCAAAATTCACAATCTTAGGATCAACTTAAATACTATTTTCAGACAGGAAATTGATGGAATTACTAGACTAAATGTAATTTGCGGTCAAAATACAAACTTCATAAACTGCCCATTACCTTAAGGCAGAAATGAAATTTTTCAAATATGCCAAACAACACTTTAAACAGTTTAATCAAGTAACTTGCCTTGTTACTGGCTGATATAAACCAGCAGAATGAGGCTCAGTTACACAGAACTCATTTCACATGGATTCTTAACCCTAATGAAAATATGAATATTTTACCCCATTTTCCTGGCAATTTGAGCACAAAGTCAAGTCTTAGGAGAACAACTTGAATTTCACTTTTACAACCTCAGGCTAGATTCTATTCTCTTTCTGGACATAAATCTTACTTCAGTACTTGTTCAGTTGCAAAACCACTAGTTCTTCCCTGTCTTGGGTTCCATTTCTGTTAAAACTGTCACTTCTCTTAACATACCATGCCAAATTGCCTCTTTGTTACATAAAAAATTCTAATAATTAGAATTTTAGAAACTGCTTCAACAAGTTTCAGATATCAGCAACTTGCAAAACATATAAGAAACAAATAGAACACAAAAACTGAACCCTTTTATATGGCAAGTGATCAACATTGATGCATAATTTGTTTGGACACAAATGTACATATGTTTGTCACTACAAAGCTGAATCAGACATTTCTTGACAAAGTATGTAACCCCCAGCTGGGCGGGGGGATAGAAATAGCTCAGCTGTCGCACTACAGCAGGGGTAAGACCCCCCCCCACTGTGCCTGCCTGTTTGCCGTGGGCTGCAACTCGTGTCGTTCGATGACGGGATCCTGGTGGTTGAGTGGATTCAGAGTATGGCCCTTTGATAGCTCTGTTTTTGCAACACACCACTTTGGCCTTGAACTGAACTAAACGAGGGGTCAGGAAGGCCCGTCCTGATCAATCGGCTGGTCATGCCGAGCCCTAGGGTGTTTCTCTGACTTTGTTTTCCTAAACACGTACATACACAAATACATAGTAAAAGTCATTTCTCTTCTCTATCATCAGTTGCAGTATGTCAAAACCCTAGAAGGCGGTGGCTCATGGGCTAATCGGGTGAAAGAATGGTGTTTGGTTGACACTTGTAAATGCCCAAAGACAGTCTATGCTTGGTGCGACATTCTGCGGGCCTACATTTGTCCAGTCTAGCCCTTTCACTTCGAGTATATCACCGATGTATCCTTGTCATGATCTGAGTTGGGTTTCCCCAGATCATGTCCCCTTGTTGGGCTCCGGGGCGGGTGGGGAACATCGGTGATGAACCCTATTAAACAAACATGGCAACACAAAAGAAAGCCAAGCGTGTTCTTTCTGACTCTGATTCAGAGTCAGAAGTATCATTCAACACAAACACAACATTTGCTCGTTTTATTGTAATAGAAGCAGTTGACCCATCAAAACCCATCTCAAAACTTTCTCCGTTTGTAATAGAGAAGACAGTCTCTTCCATTTTGGGCACACCAAAATCTGTCAAAAAACTGAAAAATGACACTCTGCTTATTGAATGTCATTCTCAACAGCAGGCCAAAAATCTCCTGGGACATAAAAGATTTTACAATTTGGACGTAAAAGTGTACCCACATAAAACTCTTAACACCAGCAAAGGAGTCATCAGGTGTAAGGAGCTATCCTACTGTGACTCGGTGGAAGAGATTAAAAGTAACCTCAAATCTCAGGCTGTGTCTGAGGTCAAACGGATCTCTGTTTTCAGAAATGGTATGCGTAGAGATACAAATACCTATATCCTTACCTTTTGTACTCCGATTCTTCCTGCTTCTATCAAAATAGGATTTCAATCTGTGAAGGTCGATGTGTATGTGCCTAACCCTCTGCGCTGTTATAAATGCCAGAGGTATGGCCATCACGAAAGTAATTGCAAAAGCACACCTGTGTGTCCAAAATGTGCTTTTGAGGGCTCTGATCATGACCCTAATACTTGCAATAACCCTGTGCTCTGTGTTAATTGCAAGTGCCATCATCCAGTCTTTTCTAAAGACTGTTCAGTCTGGAAGGATGAAAAAGAAATCCTATCTATCAAATATAAAGAAAATATTACTTTTGTGGAAGCACGGAAGATAGTTGAAAAGCGCAGAAATGACCAAACATTGTTGAATTGTTCAACATCCTATGCAAAAGTGTCATCTGCAACATCTGGAAAGGAACATTGCTCTACTTGTGAACTCTTGGCAAAGAAACTTCTTGAAAAGTTTCCAGAAATGGCCAATGAGTTGAAGAGCTTGGTCCCTGACATTCAACCTTCCGAACCTCCAAAGCCTCCTAAACAGACACAACCTACATCCAAACCCACCACTCCATCCACTGCCCTAAAAACACCATCTACCTCTTCTCAAAGTATTTCTTCAAAAACAACTTCAAAGCCATCTACCTCTTTGCAAAATATCTCCTCACAAAAAGCTTCAAAGCCATCTCCCCCTTCACAACAACCTCCAAAGAAACCCCAACCTCAACCTTCACAGTCTACGACTAAATCTAACGTCCCATCTAAAGATAACAAATCTAATCATGCACCCCGATCTCCTAAAAGGTCTTCTTCAAAATCTAGACCACAACCCAGAGATACCCAAGGATCTTGTGAAATCACTGTCAAAGTAAATGATCCTGTCCCTACCTCCAACAGATTTTCGGAGCTAGAGGACATGGATGCAGATGCTGAAAATCTGGAAGGTGAGGCTTCAGATTCAGAAGCCTCTATTTGGTCCATTTCCAAAGATCCTTGGAACAAGGACGCTGACACTTGGCACTCGTCCAAACCCGAGACAACTGTAATGAAATCTTAACCAACCTATTTTAAAATACATTGGTTTACGGCCTATTTTTTTATTTTAGCTTTTATACTTTCCTTATGCACTATGGATACCATAATCCAGTGGAATTGTCGAGGTCTGAAGTCAAACTTTGACGAACTTTCCCTTTTAATCAATGATCACAAACCAGTTGCTGTTTGTCTGCAAGAAACCTTCCTTAAACGGGAGGATGATATCACTATCAAATATCATTCCATTTACAATAAGATTTTTACCGAAGGCGAAAAAGCCAGAGGTGGTGTTTCTATTATTGTTAACAACAACATTCCTCATAAAGTTATCTCTCTTAATACAAACTTGCAAGCTGTTGCCATCAGGTTATCTTTACACAGTGCTGTTACACTATGTTCTTTATATCTTCCCCCGAGCACACCTATCAATGAGACCAATCTGAATGATCTCATTTCCCAATTGCCATCCCCCTATATTCTTTCTGGGGACTTTAATGGTCACAATGTTATGTGGGGTTGCGATGACACTAACCAGAGAGGTTTACAGTTGGAGAGCTTCATTTCAAACAACTCTTTGTCTTTCATGAATGATAACAAGTCCAAAACCTACTTGCATCCAGCAACTGGATCTTACTCTTCCATTGATTTAACCTTATGCAGCCCAGTCTTACTTCCCAATTTCACCTGGAAAGTGACTGAGGATTTGTGTGGAAGTGATCACTTCCCCATTATCTTTTCATCTACACAACCATCCAGCAGTGTACGACCGCAGAAATGGAAGCTTTCCAAAGCCAATTGGAACAGATTTGAAACCCTCTGTGAACAGACCATTACACATGACAAATTTGGAGATTGCGATGATCCTGCAAAACTTTTTACTTCCCTATTAATTGATGCAGCTAAACAGTCCGTTCCTCAGACCTCGACAAATCCAAAACGTCCTGACAAGCCTTGGTACAATGATGATTGTAAACAGGCTGTCAGAGACAGAAAACAAGCCCTTAGAAAGTTTAACCTCAGGCCTACCAAAGAAAATCATAACCTATTCCGTATTTCCAGGGCAAAGGCCCGTCGTACCATTAGAGAAAGTAAGCGCAAGGCTTGGAGACAATATGTCTCTAAATTAAACAGTAGAACTACTGCTAAAAAAACCTGGGACATGATCAGAAAGATCAATGGCAAAGGCCAGCCCCCTCTTAGTCACCTTGAAGTTAACAATACTTCGTTGGAATTGCCCCAGGATATAGCTGATGCTCTTGCCGACAACTTTTGCAAAAAGTCTTCCTCTGCAAACTATTCTGAAAAGTTTCAGAGGAATAAAGCCAGAGAAGAAAAGAAAAAACTTAATTTCAATTCTTCTAATTCAGAGCATTATAATAAACTCTTCACCTTTAAAGAATTAAAATCTGCTCTGAATAAAGCTCATGATTCTTCTCCTGGCCCAGATAAAGTTCATTACCAGTTTTTAAAACACTTACCTTTTACTTCTTTCTCAGTTTTACTTGATATTTTCAATGATATCTGGCAGTCAGGTGTTTTTCCTTCATCCTGGCGGGAAGCACTAGTCATTCCTATCCCAAAACCTGGCAAGGATACTAGTGACCCGGCTAACTATCGGCCAATAGCTCTTACAAGTTGTCTCTGCAAGACCTTAGAACGTATGGTCAACGACAGGCTTGTTTGGTTTTTAGAGAAAAACAACCTCATCGTTGATGTACAGAGTGGATTTCGACGCCAACGTGGCACCATAGATCATCTTGTCCGCTTTGAAACCTTTGTCAGAGAAGCCTTTATTAATAGACAGCATGTAGTATCTGTCTTTTTCGACCTTGAAAGTGCTTACGATACGACTTGGAAATACGGAATTCTTAAAGACTTGCATGACTTTGGTCTTCGAGGCCGTCTTCCTCTTTTTATT
Source organism: Hippopus hippopus (assembly GCA_946811185.2). NCBI lineage: Eukaryota > Metazoa > Mollusca > Bivalvia > Cardiida > Cardiidae > Hippopus > Hippopus hippopus. Next base: position 22,860,410 of record OX328103.1, read on the forward strand.
TCAGCCTTCTTGGATGAACGTCTTTTCCGCGTCCGAGTTGGTAATACTGTCTCGGGAGCCCGTGAACAGGAGATGGGTGTACCCCAAGGATGTATTCTCTCTGTTACACTTTTCAGTGTGAAAATAAACAGTATAGTTAAAGCTATCTGTCCTGGTGTAGACTGTTCCCTTTATGTTGATGACTTCGTTATATGCTTCAGATCTCGAAATATGAATATTATTGAGAGACAACTTCAACAGTGTCTCAACAAGCTCCAAACGTGGTCTGATGAAAATGGCTTCAAATTCTCAAAGTCCAAAACTAAGTGCATGCACCTCTGTAATCTACGAGGTGTTCATCCAGACCCTGAACTGTATTTGGACAAAACTAAAATTAAAGTCGTTTCTGAGTTTAAATTTCTTGGAGTCATCTTTGACAGAAAGCTTTCCTTCCTTCCTCACATCACTGCACTTAAAAAGAAGTGCAAGAAGGCTCTTAATCTTCTTAAGGTTGTGGCCCATTCTGAATGGGGAGCAGACCGTAAAGTCCTCTTGCGGCTTTATCGGTCTTTAGTTCGCTCCAAATTAGACTATGGATCTATTGTATATGGGTCTGCCCGTAAATCTTACCTGAAAATTCTCGATTCTATACACCACGAAGGTCTTCGTCTTGTACTTGGAGCTTTCAGAACTTCTCCCGTCAATAGTCTCTATGTTGAGGCTAATGAACCTTCTCTTTCTTACAGGAGGGAAAAACTCTCGCTTCAATATCTTTTAAAGCTGAAGTCCAATCGTTTTAATCCAACTCATAACATTGTTTTTAAACCTCAATATAAACATCTTTTTGAAAGGAAACCAAATGATATTCCTCCATTTGGTATCCGCATGGAGCCCATTGTAGATAACCTTGGCATAGACACTGAGTCTATTGCCGACTATAAAATCTCTGAAATCCCTCCATGGACACTAAATAGTGCAGAATTCAGATTTGACCTTGCATCTGACAAAAAGTCTGTCACGGATAGAACTGTGTTTCATGCTAGATACAATGAGATAAAGGAGCATTATTTTTCCTTCAAACCAATCTATACAGATGGATCCAAAGAAGGAAATTCTGTAGCAGCTGCCGCTGTTTATGGAAAAAGGAGCTTAAAGTGCCGCCTTCCAAACAACTCCTCTATTTTCTCTGCTGAAATTAAAGCAATTGATCTTGCCCTTAATCTAGCTGAAAGTTCTAATTCCAACCGTTTCATTATCTTTTCGGACTCTTTATCAACATTACAAGCCCTTTCAAATCAACGCCTTGAGAATCCCTTAATCTGTAGTTTACTCGAAAGGATCTCACAAATTTCTTCTTTGAATAGATTGGTGTTCTGCTGGCTTCCAAGTCATGTAGGCATCAAAGGCAATGAAAATGCCGATAGGTCTGCCAAATCTGCACTTAACCTTCCCATTTCAGATTTTAAAGTTCCACACACTGATTTTAAATCCTCTGTTTTAACACATATCCAATCTTCTTGGCAATCCCAGTGGGATGCTGATGTTTTCAATAAACTGCATTCAGTTAAACCGTCCCTTGGTGAATGGTACCCCGTTTACAGGTCTGTTCGTCGAGAAGAAGTGATAATTGCACGACTTCGAATTGGCCATTCACGCATCACACATTCCTGGCTCTTGACCAGAGACGATGCCCCTGAATGTATTCCATGCAATGCATCCTTTTCTATAAAACATATCCTACTAGATTGCATTGACTTTCAGCCTGTTCGTTCAAAATATTTCAACGTCAATAGTTTGAAAAATCTTTTTGATTCTGTCAGCGTTGAATCTATTATCGCTTTCATAAAGGAGATTGGCATTTACAATAAACTGTGATATTTACTGTTGAGTCTCTTACCCATCTTTTTACATTCTTTATACGCCTTTATATTAGATATCTTGTCAGCTGATTCATAGTCTTACCTTTTTTAATCTAAAACTTTTGAGTTTCTACCACTGCTTTTATATTCAGTTTACATCTCCTTAATGGGAGGATTAGCCCCCTTGGGGGCATCTTATCTCATTGGAGACAGGACCTCTTTAATGGGAGTATACTGATCCCATTGGAGGCTCCAATCTTTACCAGTTTTAACACTCATTTCCAAGGAAAAGAAATATTCTTAGTCTTACCCTTTAATCTAAAACCTTTGAGTAGGCAGGGAATGCCCAGCCACTCAATATCATATTTTATGCACATTATAAATGACACATATTTCTCCTTCATTTAAAAACTTCTCACTATCAATCCAACATTTAGTTCAAACCTTTTTATCACATTCTTAACTCTGTCATTTAAACCTTTTGAGTTGATAGGGATTGCCCTGTCACTCAATAATGTCCTTTATACTTATTAAGATCACACATAATTCTTCTTAATTCAACTCTTTTACTATTATAAATGTATTCAAACCTTTTTCAGTTTAAAATCCCACTTTTACTATCTTTTAACACAGATGTGCGCGCTAAATGACCAAAGCTGTCGATGCGCCATAAAACAACATTCATTCATTCATTCATTCAAAGTATGTAAGTCGATAAACCAGAAGTTTCAACCTTTTACCGTCAACCGAGACTCGGTATACACCATAGCCATGTATATCGGTCAGGCAGGTCGTAACCACACATTCGTCATAGCCCAGAGACTTGTCGGATAGAGCAGTTCGGAACATGACGACTCTTTTCGGACACAATGGAGACCTGAAGAATGCACTGGCCATGTAGGTGTGTAGATCTGTTCCTTCAATATCAGAAATGGTCTAAATTTACCAGCATTGCCTAAATCAAATGGGTTTCAAGCGAAACACCTCTGGAAAAGTCCAGAAATAGCAAAATCAGGCAACATGACTTCAAGCGCCAAATTCGCCAAATTTGCCTTTTTCCGCATTTCAAGTTACCTCCCTTCTTTGAATCAATATCAGCCAAAATTCACAATCTTAGGATCAACTTAAATACTATTTTCAGACTGGAAATTGATGGAATTACTAGACTAAATGCAATTTGCGGTCAAAATACAAACTTCATAAACTGCCCATTACCTTAAGGTAGCAGTACACGGTTGTCAGCTAAACTCGTCTCGGTCCACCATACGCCAAACTGAACTTCCTCAAACAAAGGTCTATATAATCAGCCTGAAATTATAAAGAGCACTTAAATGCAACAGCACAATCCTAATTCTTTAGAATTTATCAATAAATCATGTTCAACTTGTGAAATAGTGATATTAATGATCATTAAAGGCAAGTGGTATGGTCGTAAAAAAACCGACAAAATATGCCATTTTAGCCTATATTCCAAAATTCACAAAATGCAAACCCAGGAAGCTAGCCTAAAAATGCCATGCTAAATTGAAACTCAAACCAACACATAATCTGGGGATAAAATCCAAAATAGCACATTACCATGCCGTTTTTTCGCAATCTTTCGTGCCCTGACTCTACCCTTGTTTTCGCAGTTAAAAACAGCTGCTAACTCCATGACCCCTCACTTTCGCATTTGTGGACAAAACTATAGAACAAAGAAGGAAAGGTCATGACCTCCTGTTTCACAGACAAAGCAAATGCTTCTTTTCCTTAATCTAACACAATTCATGGCTGTAACAACTACTCTTCTTATCAAAATTGCATTAAAAACCTACCTTACTCAATTGTTTCTAATTTTCACCATGGCCAATTCGAAGCAAACTGTTTACATGTGCCTTAAGGCAAAAATGAAATTTTTCAAATATGCCAAACAACACTTTAAACAGTTTAAACAAGTAACTTGCCTTGTTACTGACTGATATAAACTAGCAGAATGAGGCTCAGTTACACAGAACTCATTTCACATGGATTCTTAACCCTAATGCAAATAAGAATATTTTACCCCATTTTCCTGGCAATTTGAGCACAAAGACAAGTCTTAGGAGAACAACTTGAATTTCACTTTTACAACCTCAGGCTAGATTCTATTCTCTTTCTGGACATAAATCTTACTTCAGTACTTGTTCAGTTGCAAAACCACTAGTTCTTCCCTGTCTTGGGTTCCATTTCTGTTAAAACTGTCACTTCTCTTAACATACCATGCCAAATTGCCTCTTTGTTACATAAAAAATTCTAATAATTGGAATTTTAGAAACTGCTTCAACAAGTTTAAGATATCAGCAATTTGTAAAACATTAAAGAAACAAATAGAACAAAAAAACTGAACCCTTTTATATGGCAAGTGATCAACATTGATGCATAATTTGTTTGGACACAAATGTACATATGTTTGTCACTATGAAGCTGAATCAGGCATTTCTTGACAAACTATGTAAGTCGATAAACCAGAAGTTTCAACCTTTTACCGTTAACCGAGACTCGGTATACACCATAGCCATGTATATTGGTCAGGCCGGTCCTAACCACACATTCGTCATAGCCCAGAGACTTGTCGGATAGAGCATTTCGGAACATGACGACTCTTTTTGGACACAATGGAGAATTGAAGAATGCACTGGCCATGTAGGTATGTAGATCTGTTCCTCCAATATCAGAAATGGTCTAAATTTACCAGAATTGCCTAAATCAAACGGGTTTCAAGCAAAACACCTCTGGAAAAGTCCAAAAATAGGAAAATCAGGGAACATGACTTCAAGCACCAAATTCGCCAAATTTGCCTTTTTCCGGATTTCGAGTTACCTCCCTTCTTTGAATCAATATCAGCCAAAATTCACAATCTTAGGATCAACTTAAATACTATTTTCAGACTGGAAATTGATGGAATTACTAGACTAAATGCAATTTGATGTCAAAATACAAACTTCATAAACTGCCCATTACCTTAAGGCAAAAATGAAATTTTTCAAATATGCCAAACAACACTTTAAACAGTTTAATCAAGTAACTTGCCTTGTTACTGACTGATATAAACCAGCAGAATGAGGCTCAGTTACACAGAACTCATTTCACATGGATTCTTAACCCTAATGCAAATAAGAATATTTTACCCCATTTTCCTGGCAATTTGAGCTCAAAGTCAAGTCTTAGGAGAACAACTTGAATTTCACTTTTACAACCTCAGGCTAGATTCTATTCTCTTTCTGGACATAAATCTTACTTCAGTACTTGTTCAGTTGCAAAACCACTAGTTCTTCCCTGTCTTGGGTTCCATTTCTGTTAAAACTGTCACTTCTCTTAACATACCATGCCAAATTGCCTCTTTGTTACATAAAAAATTCTAATAATTAGAATTTTAGAAACTACTTCAACAAGTTTAAGATATCAGCAACTTGCAGAAAATTAAAGAAACAAATAGAACACAAAAACTGAACCCTTTTATATGGCAAGTGATCAACATTGATGCATAATTTGTTTGGACACAAATGTACATATGTTTGTCACTACAAAGCTGAATCAGACATTTCTTGACAAAGTATGTAAGTCAATAAACCAGAAGTTTCAACCTTTTACCGTTAACCGAGACTCGGTATACACCATAGCCATGTATATCGGTCATGTCGGTCCTAACCACACATTCGTCATAGCCCAGAGACTTGTCAGATAGAGCATTTCGGAACGTGACGACTCTTTTCGGACACAATGGAGAATTGAAGAATGCACTGGCCATGTAGGTGTGTAGATCTGTTCCTCCAATATCAGAAATGGTCTTTATTTTCCAGAATTGCCTAAATCAAACGGGTTCCAAGCGAAACACCTCTGGAAAAGTCCAAAAATAGCAAAATCAGGCAACATGACTTCAAGCACCAAATTCGCCAAATTTGCCTTTTTCCGCACTTCTTTGAATCAATATCAGCCAAAATTCACAATCTTAGGATCAACTTAAATACTATTTTCAGACAGGAAATTGATGGAATTACTAGACTAAATGTAATTTGCGGTCAAAATACAAACTTCATAAACTGCCCATTACCTTAAGGCAAAAATGAAATTTTTCAAATATGCCAAACAAAACTTTAAACAGTTTAATCAAGTAACTTGCCTTGTTACTGGCTGATATAAACCAGCAGAATGAGGCTCAGTTACACAGAACTCATTTCACATGGATTCTTAACCCTAATGAAAATAAGAATATTTTACCCCATTTTCCTGGCAATTTGAGCACAAAGTCAAGTCTTAGGAGAACAACTTGAATTTCACTTTTACAACCTCAGGCTAGATTCTATTCTCTTTCTGGACATGAATCTTACTTCAGTACTTGTTCAGTTGCAAAACCACTAGTTCTTCCCTGTCTTGGGTTCCATTTCTGTTAAAACTGTCACTTCTCTTAACATACCATGCCAAATTGCCTCTTTGTTACATAAAAAATTCTAATAATTAGAATTTTAGAAACTGCTTCAACAAGTTTAAGATATCAGCAACTTGCAAAACATATAAGAAACAAATAGAACACAAAAACTGAACCCTTTTATATGGCAAGTGATCAACATTGATGCATAATTTGTTTGGACACAAATGTACATATGTTTGTCACTACAAAGCTGAATCAGACATTTCTTGACAAAGTATGTAAGTCGATAAACCAGAAGTTTCAACCTTTTACCGTCAACCGAGACTCGGTATACACCATAGCCATGTATATCGGTCAGGCAGGTCGTAACCACACATTCGTCATAGCCCAGAGACTTGTCGGATAGAGCAGTTCGGAACATGACGACTCTTTTCGGACACAATGGAGACCTGAAGAATGCACTGGCCATGTAGGTGTGTAGATCTGTTCCTTCAATATCAGAAATGGTCTAAATTTACCAGCATTGCCTAAATCAAATGGGTTTCAAGCGAAACACCTCTGGAAAAGTCCAGAAATAGCAAAATCAGGCAACATGACTTCAAGCGCCAAATTCGCCAAATTTGCCTTTTTCCGCATTTCAAGTTACCTCCCTTCTTTGAATCAATATCAGCCAAAATTCACAATCTTAGGATCAACTTAAATACTATTTTCAGACTGGAAATTGATGGAATTACTAGACTAAATGCAATTTGCGGTCAAAATACAAACTTCATAAACTGCCCATTACCTTAAGGTAGCAGTACACGGTTGTCAGCTAAACTCGTCTCGGTCCACCATACGCCAAACTGAACTTCCTCAAACAAAGGTCTATATAATCAGCCTGAAATTATAAAGAGCACTTAAATGCAACAGCACAATCCTAATTCTTTAGAATTTATCAATAAATCATGTTCAACTTGTGAAATAGTGATATTAATGATCATTAAAGGCAAGTGGTATGGTCGTAAAAAAACCGACAAAATATGCCATTTTAGCCTATATTCCAAAATTCACAAAATGCAAACCCAGGAAGCTAGCCTAAAAATGCCATGCTAAATTGAAACTCAAAACAACACATAATCTGGGGATAAAATCCAAAATAGCACATTACCATGCCGTTTTTTCGCAATCTTTCGTGCCCTGACTCTACCCTTGTTTTCGCAGTTAAAAACAGCTGCTAACTCCATGACCCCTCACTTTCGCATTTGTGGACAAAACTATAGAACAAAGAAGGAAAGGTCATGACCTCCTGTTTCACAGACAAAGCAAATGCTTCTTTTCCTTAATCTAACACAATTCATGGCTGTAACAACTACTCTTCTTATCAAAATTGCATTAAAAACCTACCTTACTCAATTGTTTCTAATTTTCACCATGGCCAATTCGAAGCAAACTGTTTACATGTGCCTTAAGGCAAAAATGAAATTTTTCAAATATGCCAAACAACACTTTAAACAGTTTAAACAAGTAACTTGCCTTGTTACTGACTGATATAAACTAGCAGAATGAGGCTCAGTTACACAGAACTCATTTCACATGGATTCTTAACCCTAATGCAAATAAGAATATTTTACCCCATTTTCCTGGCAATTTGAGCACAAAGACAAGTCTTAGGAGAACAACTTGAATTTCACTTTTACAACCTCAGGCTAGATTCTATTCTCTTTCTGGACATAAATCTTACTTCAGTACTTGTTCAGTTGCAAAACCACTAGTTCTTCCCTGTCTTGGGTTCCATTTCTGTTAAAACTGTCACTTCTCTTAACATACCATGCCAAATTGCCTCTTTGTTACATAAAAAATTCTAATAATTGGAATTTTAGAAACTGCTTCAACAAGTTTAAGATATCAGCAATTTGTAAAACATTAAAGAAACAAATAGAACAAAAAAACTGAACCCTTTTATATGGCAAGTGATCAACATTGATGCATAATTTGTTTGGACACAAATGTACATATGTTTGTCACTATGAAGCTGAATCAGGCATTTCTTGACAAACTATGTAAGTCGATAAACCAGAAGTTTCAACCTTTTACCGTTAACCGAGACTCGGTATACACCATAGCCATGTATATTGGTCAGGCCGGTCCTAACCACACATTCGTCATAGCCCAGAGACTTGTCGGATAGAGCATTTCGGAACATGACGACTCTTTTTGGACACAATGGAGAATTGAAGAATGCACTGGCCATGTAGGTATGTAGATCTGTTCCTCCAATATCAGAAATGGTCTAAATTTACCAGAATTGCCTAAATCAAACGGGTTTCAAGCAAAACACCTCTGGAAAAGTCCAAAAATAGGAAAATCAGGCAACATGACTTCAAGCACCAAATTCGCCAAATTTGCCTTTTTCCGGATTTCGAGTTACCTCCCTTCTTTGAATCAATATCAGCCAAAATTCACAATCTTAGGATCAACTTAAATACTATTTTCAGACTGGAAATTGATGGAATTACTAGACTAAATGCAATTTGATGTCAAAATACAAACTTCATAAACTGCCCATTACCTTAAGGCAAAAATGAAATTTTTCAAATATGCCAAACAACACTTTAAACAGTTTAATCAAGTAACTTGCCTTGTTACTGACTGATATAAACCAGCAGAATGAGGCTCAGTTACACAGAACTCATTTCACATGGATTCTTAACCCTAATGCAAATAAGAATATTTTACCCCATTTTCCTGGCAATTTGAGCTCAAAGTCAAGTCTTAGGAGAACAACTTGAATTTCACTTTTACAACCTCAGGCTAGATTCTATTCTCTTTCTGGACATAAATCTTACTTCAGTACTTGTTCAGTTGCAAAACCACTAGTTCTTCCCTGTCTTGGGTTCCATTTCTGTTAAAACTGTCACTTCTCTTAACATACCATGCCAAATTGCCTCTTTGTTACATAAAAAATTCTAATAATTAGAATTTTAGAAACTACTTCAACAAGTTTAAGATATCAGCAACTTGCAGAAAATTAAAGAAACAAATAGAACACAAAAACTGAACCCTTTTATATGGCAAGTGATCAACATTGATGCATAATTTGTTTGGACACAAATGTACATATGTTTGTCACTACAAAGCTGAATCAGACATTTCTTGACAAAGTATGTAAGTCAATAAACCAGAAGTTTCAACCTTTTACCGTTAACCGAGACTCGGTATACACCATAGCCATGTATATCGGTCATGTCGGTCCTAACCACACATTCGTCATAGCCCAGAGACTTGTCAGATAGAGCATTTCGGAACGTGACGACTCTTTTCGGACACAATGGAGAATTGAAGAATACACTGGCCATGTAGGTGTGTAGATCTGTTCCTCCAATATCAGAAATGGTCTTTATTTTCCAGAATTGCCTAAATCAAACGGGTTCCAAGCGAAACACCTCTGGAAAAGTCCAGAAATAGCAAAATCAGGCAACATAACTTCAAACGCCAAATTCGCCAAATTTGCCTTTTTCCGCACTTCTTTGAATCAATATCAGCCAAAATTCACAATCTTAGGATCAACTTAAATACTATTTTCACACAGGAAATTGATGGAATTACTAGACTAAATGTAATTTGCGGTCAAAATACAAACTTCATAAACTGCCCATTACCTTAAGGCAGAAATGAAATTTTTCAAATATGCCAAACAACACTTTAAACAGTTTAATCAAGTAACTTGCCTTGTTACTGGCTGATATAAACCAGCAGAATGAGGCTCAGTTACACAGAACTCATTTCACATGGATTCTTAACCCTAATGAAAATAAGAATATTTTACCCCATTTTCCTGGCAATTTGAGCACAAAGTCAAGTCTTAGGAGAACAACTTGAATTTCACTTTTACAACCTCAGGCTAGATTCTATTCTCTTTCTGGACATAAATCTTACTTCAGTACTTGTTCAGTTGCAAAACCACTAGTTCTTCCCTGTCTTGGGTTCCATTTCTGTTAAAACTGTCACTTCTCTTAACATACCATGCCAAATTGCCTCTTTGTTACATAAAAAATTCTAATAATTAGAATTTTAGAAACTGCTTCAACAAGTTTAAGATATCAGCAACTTGCAAAACATATAAGAAACAAATAGAACACAAAAACTGAACCCTTTTATATGGCAAGTGATCAACATTGATGCATAATTTGTTTGGACACAAATGTACATATGTTTGTCACTACAAAGCTGAATCAGACATTTCTTGACAAAGTATGTAAGTCGATAAACCAGAAGTTTCAACCTTTTACCGTCAACCGAGACTCGGTATACACCATAGCCATGTATATCGGTCAGGCCGGTCGTAACCACACATTCGTCATAGCCCAGAGACTTGTCGGATAGAGCAGTTCGGAACATGACGACTCTTTTCGGACACAATGGAGACCTGAAGAATGCACTGGCCATGTAGGTGTGTAGATCTGTTCCTTCAATATCAGAAATGGTCTAAATTTACCAGCATTGCCTAAATCAAATGGGTTTCAAGCGAAACACCTCTGGAAAAGTCCAGAAATAGCAAAATCAGGCAACATGACTTCAAGCGCCAAATTCGCCAAATTTGCCTTTTTCCGCATTTCAAGTTACCTCCCTTCTTTGAATCAATATCAGCCAAAATTCACAATCTTAGGATCAACTTAAATACTATTTTCAGACTGGAAATTGATGGAATTACTAGACTAAATGCAATTTGCGGTCAAAATACAAACTTCATAAACTGCCCATTACCTTAAGGTAGCAGTACACGGTTGTCAGCTAAACTCGTCTCGGTCCACCATACGCCAAACTGAACTTCCTCAAACAAAGGTCTATATAATCAGCCTGAAATTATAAAGAGCACTTAAATGCAACAGCACAATCCTAATTCTTTAGAATTTATCAATAAATCATGTTCAACTTGTGAAATAGTGATATTAATGATCATTAAAGGCAAGTGGTATGGTCGTAAAAAAACCGACAAAATATGCCATTTTAGCCTATATTCCAAAATTCACAAAATGCAAACCCAGGAAGCTAGCCTAAAAATGCCATGCTAAATTGAAACTCAAAACAACACATAATCTGGGGATAAAATCCAAAATAGCACATTACCATGCCGTTTTTTCGCAATCTTTCGTGCCCTGACTCTACCCTTGTTTTCGCAGTTAAAAACAGCTGCTAACTCCATGACCCCTCACTTTCGCATTTGTGGACAAAACTATAGAACAAAGAAGGAAAGGTCATGACCTCCTGTTTCACAGACAAAGCAAATGCTTCTTTTCCTTAATCTAACACAATTCATGGCTGTAACAACTACTCTTCTTATCAAAATTGCATTAAAAACCTACCTTACTCAATTGTTTCTAATTTTCACCATGGCCAATTCGAAGCAAACTGTTTACATGTGCCTTAAGGCAAAAATGAAATTTTTCAAATATGCCAAACAACACTTTAAACAGTTTAAACAAGTAACTTGCCTTGTTACTGACTGATATAAACTAGCAGAATGAGGCTCAGTTACACAGAACTCATTTCACATGGATTCTTAACCCTAATGCAAATAAGAATATTTTACCCCATTTTCCTGGCAATTTGAGCTCAAAGACAAGTCTTAGGAGAACAACTTGAATTTCACTTTTACAACCTCAGGCTAGATTCTATTCTCTTTCTGGACATAAATCTTACTTCAGTACTTGTTCAGTTGCAAAACCACTAGTTCTTCCCTGTCTTGGGTTCCATTTCTGTTAAAACTGTCACTTCTCTTAACATACCATGCCAAATTGCCTCTTTGTTACATAAAAAATTCTAATAATTGGAATTTTAGAAACTGCTTCAACAAGTTTAAGATATCAGCAATTTGTAAAACATTAAAGAAACAAATAGAACAAAAAAACTGAACCCTTTTATATGGCAAGTGATCAACATTGATGCATAATTTGTTTGGACACAAATGTACATATGTTTGTCACTATGAAGCTGAATCAGGCATTTCTTGACAAACTATGTAAGTCGATAAACCAGAAGTTTCAACCTTTTACCGTAAACCGAGACTCGGTATACACCATAGCCATGTATATTGGTCAGGCCGGTCCTAACCACACATTCGTCATAGCCCAGAGACTTGTCGGATAGAGCATTTCGGAACATGACGACTCTTTTTGGACACAATGGAGAATTGAAGAATGCACTGGCCATGTAGGTATGTAGATCTGTTCCTCCAATATCAGAAATGGTCTAAATTTACCAGAATTGCCTAAATCAAACGGGTTTCAAGCAAAACACCTCTGGAAAAGTCCAAAAATAGGAAAATCAGGCAACATGACTTCAAGCACCAAATTCGCCAAATTTGCCTTTTTCCGGATTTCGAGTTACCTCCATTCTTTGAATCAATATCAGCCAAAATTCACAATCTTAGGATCAACTTAAATACTATTTTCAGACTGGAAATTGATGGAATTACTAGACTAAATGCAATTTGATGTCAAAATACAAACTTCATAAACTGCCCATTACCTTAAGGCAAAAATGAAATTTTTCAAATATGCCAAACAACACTTTAAACAGTTTAATCAAGTAACTTGCCTTGTTACTGGCTGATATAAACCAGCAGAATGAGGCTCAGTTACACAGAACTCATTTCACATGGATTCTTAACCCTAATGAAAATAAGAATATTTTATCCCATTTCCCTGGCAATTTGAGCACAAAGTCAAGTCTTAGGAGAACAACTTGAATTTCACTTTTACAACCTCAGGCTAGATTCTATTCTCTTTCTGGACATAAATCTTACTTCAGTACTTGTTCAGTTGCAAAACCACTAGTTCTTCCCTGTCTTGGGTTCCATTTCTGTTAAAACTGTCACTTCTCTTAACATACCATGCCAAATTGCCTCTTTGTTACATAAAAAATTCTAATAATTAGAATTTTAGAAATTGCTTCAACAAGTTTAAGATATCAGCAACTTGCAAAACATATAAGAAACAAATAGAACACAAAAACTGAACCCTTTTATATGGCAAGTGATCAACATTGATGCATAATTTGTTTGGACACAAATGTACATATGTTTGTCACTACAAAGCTGAATCAGACATTTCTTGACAAAGTATGTAAGTCGATAAACCAGAAGTTTCAACCTTTTACCGTCAACCGAGACTCGGTATACACCATAGCCATGTATATGGGTCAGGCCAGTCGTAACCACACATTCGTCATAGCCCAGAGACTTGTCGGATAGAGCAGTTCGGAACATGACGACTCTTTTCGGACACAATGGAGACCTGAAGAATGCACTGGCCATGTAGGTGTGTAGATCTGTTCCTCCAATATCAGAAATGGTCTAAATTTACCAGCATTGCCTAAATCAAATGGGTTTCAAGCGAAACACCTCTGGAAAAGTCCAGAAATAGCAAAATCAGGCAACATGACTTCAAGCGCCAAATTCGCCAAATTTGCCTTTTTCCGCATTTCAAGTTACCTCCCTTCTTTGAATCAATATCAGCCAAAATTCACAATCTTAGGTTCAACTTAAATACTATTTTCAGACTGGAAATTGATGGAATTACTAGACTAAATGCAATTTGCGGTCAAAATACAAACTTCATAAACTGCCCATTACCTTAAGGTAGCAGTACACGGTTGTCAGCTAAACTCGTCTCGGTCCACCATACGCCAAACTGAACTTCCTCAAACAAAGGTCTATATAATCAGCCTGAAATTATAAAGAGCACTTAAATGCAACAGCACAATCCTAATTCTTTAGAATTTATCAATAAATCATGTTCAACTTGTGAAATAGTGATATTAATGATCATTAAAGGCAAGTGGTATGGTCGTAAAAAAACCGACAAAATATGCCATTTTAGCCTATATTCCAAAATTCACAAAATGCAAACCCAGGAAGCTAGCCTAAAAATGCCATGCTAAATTGAAACTCAAAACAACACATAATCTGGGGATAAAATCCAAAATAGCACATTACCATGCCGTTTTTTCGCAATCTTTCGTGCCCTGACTCTACCCTTGTTTTCGCAGTTAAAAACAGCTGCTACCTCCATGACCCCTCACTTTCGCATTTGTGGACAAAACTATAGAACAAAGAAGGAAAGGTCATGACCTCCTGTTTCACAGACAAAGCAAATGCTTCTTTTCCTTAATCTAACACAATTCATGGCTGTAACAACTACTCTTCTTATCAAAATTGCATTAAAAACCTACCTTACTCAATTGTTTCTAATTTTCACCATGGCCAATTCGAAGCAAACTGTTTACATGTGCCTTAAGGCAAAAATGAAATTTTTCAAATATGCCAAACAACACTTTAAACAGTTTAAACAAGTAACTTGCCTTGTTACTGACTGATATTAACTAGCAGAATGAGGCTCAGTTACACAGAACTCATTTCACATGGATTCTTAACCCTAATGCAAATAAGAATATTTTACCCCATTTTCCTGGCAATTTGAGCTCAAAGACAAGTCTTAGGAGAACAACTTGAATTTCACTTTTACAACCTCAGGCTAGATTCTATTCTCTTTCTGGACATAAATCTTACTTCAGTACTTGTTCAGTTGCAAAACCACTAGTTCTTCCCTGTCTTGGGTTCCATTTCTGTTAAAACTGTCACTTCTCTTAACATACCATGCCAAATTGCCTCTTTGTTACATAAAAAATTCTAATAATTGGAATTTTAGAAACTGCTTCAACAAGTTTAAGATATCAGCAATTTGTAAAACATTAAAGAAACAAATAGAACAAAAAAGCTGAACCCTTTTATATGGCAAGTGATCAACATTGATGCATAATTTGTTTGGACACAAATGTACATATGTTTGTCACTATGAAGCTGAATCAGGCATTTCTTGACAAAGTATGTAAGTCGATAAACCAGAAGTTTCAACCTTTTACCGTAAACCGAGACTCGGTATACACCATAGCCATGTATATTGGTCAGGCCGGTCGTAACCACACATTCGTCATAGCCCAGAGACTTGTCGGATAGAGCATTTCGGAACATGACGACTCTTTTTGGACACAATGGAGAATTGAAGAATGCACTAGCCATGTAGGTGTGTAGATCTGTTCCTTCAATATCAGAAATGGTCTAAATTTACCAGAATTGCCTAAATCAAACTGGTTTCAAGCAAAACACCTCTGGAAAAGTCCAAAAATAGCAAAATCAGGCAACATGACTTCAAGCACCAAATTCGTCAAATTTGCCTTTTTCCGCATTTCGAGTTACCTCCCTTCTTTGAATCAATATCAGCCAAAATTCACAATCTTAGGATAAACTTAAATACTATTTTCAGACTGGAAATTGATGGAATTACTAGACTAAATGCAATTTGCGGTCAAAATACAAACTTCATAAACTGCCCATTACCTTAAGGCAAAAATGAATTTTTTCAAATATGCCAAACAACACTTTAAACAGTTTAAACAAGTAACTTGCCTTGTTACTGACTGATATAAACCAGCAGAATGAGGCTCAGTTACACAGAACTCATTTCACATGGATTCTTAACCCTAATGCAAATAAGAATATTTTACCCCATTTTACTGGCAATTTGAGCTCAAAGACAAGTCTTAGGAGAACAACTTGAATTTCACTTTTACAACCTCAGGCTAGATTCTATTCTCTTTCTGGACATGAATCTTACTTCAGTACTTGTTCAGTTGCAAAACCACTAGTTCTTCCCTGTCTTGGGTTCCATTTCTGTTAAAACTGTCACTTCTCTTAACATACCATGCCAAATTGCCTCTTTGTTACATAAAAAATTCTAATAATTGGAATTTTAGAAACTGCTTCAACAAATTTAAGATATCAGCAACTTGCAAAACATATAAGAAACAAATAGAACACAAAAACTGAACCCTTTTATATGGCAAGTGATCAACATTGATGCATAATTTGTTTGGACACAAATGTACATATGAATGTCACTACAAAGCTGAATCAGGCATTTCTTGACAAACTATGTAAGTCGATAAACCAGAAGTTTCCACCTTTTACCGTCAACCGAGACTCGGTATACACCATAGCCATGTATACCTGTCATGTCGGTCCTAACCACAGATTTGTCATAGCCCAGAGACTTGTCAGATAGAGCATTTCGGAACATGACAACTGTTTTCGGACACAATGGAGAATTGAAGAACGCACTGGCCATGTAGGTATGTAGATCTGTTCCTCCAATATCAGAAATGGTCTAAATTTACCAGAATTGCCTAAATCAAACGGGTTTCAAGCAAAACACCTCTGGAAAAGTCCAAAAATAGCAAAATCAGGCAACATGACTTCAAGCGCCAAATTCGCCAAATTTGCCTTTTTCCGCATTTCGAGTTACCTCCCTTCTTTGAATCAATATCAGCCAAAATTCACAATCTTAGGATCAACTTAAATACTATTTTCAGACAAGAAATTGATGGAATTACTAGACTAAATGCAATTTGATGTCAAAATACAAACTTCATAAACTGCCCATTACCTTAAGGCAGAAATGAAATTTTTCAAATATGCCAAACAACACTTTAAACAGTTTAATCAAGTAACTTGCCTTGTTACTGGCTGATATAAACCAGCAGAATGATGCTCAGTTACACAGAACTCATTTCACATGGATTCTTAACCCTTATGAAAATAAGAATATTTTACCCCATTTCCCTGGCAATTTGAGCACAAAGTCAAGTCTTAGGAGAACAACTTGAATTTCACTTTTACAACCTCAGGCTAGATTCTATTCTCTTTCTGGACATAAATCTTACTTCAGTACTTGTTCAGTTGCAAAACCACTAGTTCTTCCCTGTCTTGGGTTCCATTTCTGTTAAAACTGTCACTTCTCTTAACATACCATGCCAAATTGCCTCTTTGTTACATAAAAAATTCTAATAATTAGAATTTTAGAAACTGCTTCAACAAGTTTAAGATATCAGCAACTTGCAAAACATTAAAGAAACAAATAGAACACAAAAACTGAACCCTTTTATATGGCAAGTGATCAACATTGATGCATAATTTGTTTGGACACAAATGTACATATGTTTGTCACTACAAAGCTGAATCAGACATTTCTTGACAAAGTATGTAAGTCGATAAACCAGAAGTTTCAACCTTTTACCGTCAACCGAGACTCGGTATACACCATAGCCATGTATATCGGTCAGGCCGGTCGTAACCACACATTCGTCATAGCCCAGAGACTTGTCGGATAGAGCAGTTCGGAACATGACGACTCTTTTCGGACACAATGGAGACCTGAAGAATGCACTGGCCATGTAGGTGTGTAGATCTGTTCCTCCAATATCAGAAATGGTCTAAATTTACCAGCATTGCCTAAATCAAATGGGTTTCAAGCGAAACACCTCTGGAAAAGTCCAGAAATAGCAAAATCAGGCAACATGACTTCAAGCGCCAAATTCGTCAAATTTGCCTTTTTCCGCATTTCAAGTTACCTCCCTTCTTTGAATCAATATCAGCCAAAATTCACAATCTTAGGATCAACTTAAATACTATTTTCAGACTGGAAATTGATGGAATTACTAGACTAAATGCAATTTGCGGTCAAAATACAAACTTCATAAACTGCCCATTACCTTAAGGTAGCAGTACACGGTAGTCAGCTAAACTCGTCTCGGTCCACCATACGCCAAACTGAACTTCCTCAAACAAAGGTCTATATAATCAGCCTGAAATTATAAAGAGCACTTAAATGCAACAGCACAATCCTAATTCTTTAGAATTTATCAATAAATCATGTTCAACTTGTGAAATAGTGATATTAATGATCATTAAAGGCAAGTGGTATGGTCGTAAAAAAACCGACAAAATATGCCATTTTAGCCTATATTCCAAAATTCACAAAATGCAAACCCAGGAAGCTAGCCTAAAAATGCCATGCTAAATTGAAACTCAAAACAACACATAATCTGGGGATAAAATCCAAAATAGCACATTACCATGCCGTTTTTTCGCAATCTTTTGTGCCCTGACTCTACCCTTGTTTTCGCAGTTAAAAACAGCTGCTAACTCCATGACCCCTCACTTTCGCATTTGTGGACAAAACTATAGAACAAAGAAGGAAAGGTCATGACCTCCTGTTTCACAGACAAAGCAAATGCTTCTTTTCCTTAATCTAACACAATTCATGGCTGTAACAACTACTCTTCTTATCAAAATTGCATTAAAAACCTACCTTACTCAATTGTTTCTAATTTTCACCATGGCCAATTCGAAGCAAACTGTTTACATGTGCCTTAAGGCAAAAATGAAATTTTTCAAATATGCCAAACAACACTTTAAACAGTTTAAACAAGTAACTTGCCTTGTTACTGACTGATATAAACTAGCAGAATGAGGCTCAGTTACACAGAACTCATTTCACATGGATTCTTAACCCTAATGCAAATAAGAATATTTTACCCCATTTTCCTGGCAATTTGAGCTCAAAGACAAGTCTTAGGAGAACAACTTGAATTTCACTTTTACAACCTCAGGCTAGATTCTATTCTCTTTTTGGACATAAATCTTACTTCAGTACTTGTTCAGTTGCAAAACCACTAGTTCTTCCCTGTCTTGGGTTCCATTTCTGTTAAAACTGTCACTTCTCTTAACATACCATGCCAAATTGCCTCTTTGTTACATAAAAAATCCTAATAATTAGAATTTTAGAAACTGCTTCAACAAGTTTAAGATATCAGCAATTTGTAAAACATTAAAGAAACAAATAGAACAAAAAAACTGAACCCTTTTATATGGCAAGTGATCAACATTGATGCATAATTTGTTTGGACACAAATGTACATATGTTTGTCACTATGAAGCTGAATCAGGCATTTCTTGACAAAGTATGTAAGTCGATAAACCAGAAGTTTCAACCTTTTACCGTTAACCGAGACTCGGTATACACCATAGCCATGTATATTGGTCAGGCCGGTCCTAACCACACATTGGTCATAGCCCAGAGACTTGTCGGATAGAGCATTTCGGAACATGACGATTCTTTTCGGACACAATGGAGAATTGAAGAATGCACTGGCCATGTAGGTGTGTAGATCTGTTCCTTCAATATCAGAAATGGTCTAAATTTACCAGAATTGCCTAAATCAAACTGATTTCAAGCAAAACACCTCTGGAAAAGTCCAGAAATAGCAAAATCAGGCAACATGACTTCAAGCACCAAATTCGTCAAATTTGCCTTTTTCCGCATTTCGAGTTACCTCCCTTCTTTGAATCAATATCAGCCAAAATTCACAATCTTAGGATAAACTTAAATACTATTTTCAGACAGGAAATTGATGGAATTACTAGACTAAATGCAATTTGCGGTCAAAATACAAACTTTATAAACTGCCCATTACCTTAAGGCAAAAATGAATTTTTTCAAATATACCAAACAACACTTCAAACAGTTTAATCAAGTAACTTGCCTTGTTACTGACTGATATAAACCAGCAGAATGAGGCTCAGTTACACAGAACTCATTTCACATGGATTCTTAACCCTAATGCAAATAAGAATATTTTACCCCATTTTCCTGGCAATTTGAGCTCAAAGACAAGTCTTAGGAGAACAACTTGAATTTCACTTTTACAACCTCAGGCTAGATTCTATTCTCTTTCTGGACATAAATCTTACTTCAGTACTTGTTCAGTTGCAAAACCACTAGTTCTTCCCTGTCTTGGGTTCCATTTCTGTTAAAACTGTCACTTCTCTTAACATACCATGCCAAATTGCCTCTTTGTTACATAAAAAATTCTAATAATTGGAATTTTAGAAACTGCTTCAACAAATTTAAGGTATCAGCAACTTGCAAAACCTATAAGAAACAAATAGAACACAAAAACTGAACCCTTTTATATGGCAAGTGATCAACATTGATGCATAATTTGTTTGGACACAAATGTACATATGAATGTCACTACAAAGCTGAATCAGACATTTCTTGACAAAGTATGTAAGTCGATAAACCAGAAGTTTCAACCTTTTACCGTCAACCGAGACTCGGTATACACCATAGCCATGTATATCTGTCATGTCGGTCCTAACCACAGATTTGTCATAGCCCATAGACTTGTCAGATAGAGCATTTCGGAACATGACAACTCTTTTCGGACACAATGGAGAATTGAAGAATGCACTGGCCATGTAGGTATGTAGATCTGTTCTTCCAATATCAGAAATGGTCTTTATTTTCCAGAATTGCCTAAATCAAACGGGTTTCAAGCGAAACACCTCTGGAAAAGTCCAGAAATAGCAAAATCAGGCAACATGACTTCAAACGCCAAATTCGCCAAATTTGCCTTTTTCCGCATTTCGATTTACCTCACTTCTTTCAATCAATATCAGCCAAAATTCACAATCTTAGGATCAACTTAAATACTATTTTCAGACAGGAAATTGATGGAATTACTAGACTAAATGTAATTTGCGGTCAAAATACAAACTTCATAAACTGCCCATTACCTTAAGGCAGAAATGAAATTTTTCAAATATGCCAAACAACACTTTAAACAGTTTAATCAAGTAACTTGCCTTGTTACTGGCTGATATAAACCAGCAGAATGAGGCTCAGTTACACAGAACTCATTTCACATGGATTCTTAACCCTAATGAAAATAAGAATATTTTACCCCATTTCCCTGGCAATTTGAGCACAAAGTCAAGTCTTAGGAGAACAACTTGAATTTCACTTTTACAACCTCAGGCTAGATTCTATTCTCTTTCTGGACATAAATCTTACTTCAGTACTTGTTCAGTTGCAAAACCACTAGTTCTTCCCTGTCTTGGGTTCCATTTCTGTTAAAACTGTCACCTCTCTTAACATACCATGCCAAATTGCCTCTTTGTTACATAAAAAATTCTAATAATTAGAATTTTAGAAACTGCTTCAACAAGTTTAAGATATCAGCAACTTGCAAGACATATAAGAAACAAATAGAACACAAAAACTGAACCCTTTTATATGGCAAGTGATCAACATTGATGCATAATTTGTTTGGACACAAATGTACATATGTTTGTCACTACAAAGCTGAATCAGACATTTCTTGACAAAGTATGTAAGTCGATAAACCAGAAGTTTCAACCTTTTACCGTCAACCGAGACTCGGTATACACCATAGCCATGTATATCGGTCAGGCCGGTCGTAACCACACATTCGTCATAGCCCAGAGACTTGTCGGATAGAGCAGTTCGGAACATGACGACTCTTTTCGGACACAATGGAGACCTGAAGAATGCACTGGCCATGTAGGTGTGTAGATCTGTTCCTCCAATATCAGAAATGGTCTAAATTTACCAGCATTGCCTAAATCAAATGGGTTTCAAGCGAAACACCTCTGGAAAAGTCCAGAAATAGCAAAATCAGGCAACATGACTTCAAGCGCCAAATTCGCCAAATTTGCCTTTTTCCGCATTTCGAGTTACCTCCCTTCTTTCAATCAATATCAGCCAAAATTCACAATCTTAGGATCAACTTAAATACTATTTTCAGACTGGAAATTGATGGAATTACTAGACTAAATGCAATTTGCGGTCAAAATACAAACTTCATAAACTGCCCATTACCTTAAGGTAGCAGTACACGGTTGTCAGCTAAACTCGTCTCGGTCCACCATACGCCAAACTGAACTTCCTCAAACAAAGGTCTATATAATCAGCCTGAAATTATAAAGAGCACTTAAATGCAACAGCACAATCCTAATTCTTTAGAATTTATCAATAAATCATGTTCAACTTGTGAAATAGTGATATTAATGATCATTAAAGGCAAGTGGTATGGTCGTAAAAAAACCGACAAAATATGCCATTTTAGCCTATATTCCAAAATTCACAAAATGCAAACCCAGGAAGCTAGCCTAAAAATGTACCCCCAGCTGGGCGGGGGGATAGAAATAGCTCAGCTGTCGCACTACAGCAGGGGTAAGACCCCCCCACTGTGCCTGCCTGTTTGCCGTGGGCTGCAACTCGTGTCGTTCGATGACGGGATCCTGGTGGTTGAGCGGATTCAGATTATGGCCCTTTGATAGCTCTGTTTTTGCAACACACCACTTTGGCCTTGAACTGAACTAAACGAGGGGTCAGGAAGGCCCGTCCTGATCAATCGGCTGGTCATGCCGAGCCCTAGGGTGTTTCTCTGACTGTTTTCTTTTACACATACATACACAGATACATTATTTCTCTGTCATCAGTTGCTGTATGTCAATACCCTAGAAGGCGGTGGCTCATGGGCTAATCGGGTGAAAGTCTGGTGTTTGATTGACACTTGTAAATGCCCAAAGACAGTCTATGCTTGGTATGACATTCTGCGGGCCTACATTTGTCCGGTCTGGCCCTTTCACTTCGAGTATATCACCGATGTATCCTTGTCATGATCTGAGTTAGGTTTCCCCGGATCATGTCCCCTTGTTGGGCTCCGAGGCGGGTGGGGAGCATCGGTGATGAATATTCAACAACAACTATGGCTTCTCAAAAAAAGGCCAAGCGTGTACTCTCTGACTCAGATTCTGAATCAGAATACTCAAGACCTTCAACAACTTTTGCTCGCTTTTTAGTTATTGAATCAGTTGACTCTTCTAAACCAGTAACAAAACTCTCACCTTTTATCATTGAAAAATCTATCTCATCAATCTTAGGCACACCAAAATCTGTTAAAAAACTTAAAAATGAAACCTTGCTTGTTGAGTGCTTCTCGCAACAACAAGTTAGAAACCTGCTTGGACACAAGAAACTTTTCAATCTTGATGTCAAAATCTTTCCTCACAAGACCCTTAATACCTCCAAGGGGGTCATTAGATGCAAAGAATTAAGCTTCTGTGACTCTTTGGAGGAAATCAAATCAAACCTCAAAAGCCAGGCTGTGTCTGATGTGAAAAGAATTTCAGTTCTCAGAAATGGCATTCGTAGAGATACACATACCTATATCTTAACATTCTCTACGCCAACTCTCCCTACTTCAGTTAAAGTTGGATTTCAATCGGTCAAGGTCGATGTTTATGTGCCTAATCCGTTGCGCTGTTACAGATGCCAACGGTACGGCCATCATGAAAGTAACTGCAGAAGCACACCTGTTTGTCCCAAATGTGCTTTTGAAGGGGAAGACCATGACCAAAAGACTTGCAATAACCCCCTTCTCTGTGTCAATTGCAAGTCTTCTCATCCTACCTATTCCAAAGAATGTCCAGTTTGGAAAGAGGAGAAAGAAATCCTGTCAATCAAGTTTAAGGAGAATGTTACCTTCTTGGAAGCCAGGAAAACAGTTGAAAAACGCAGGTCTGATCAGGCTTTGTTGAGCAAAAGCACAACATATGCAAATGTTGCTTCTCCTTTGCCTGCAAATGGACATTGTCCAACCTGCGAACTGTTGGCTGAAAAACTTCTCCAAAAGTTTCCTGAAATGACTGATGAACTGAAAGCTCTCATTCCCAATGTCCAAATTCCAACACCTTCTACTCAGACTCAGCCTGCGTCTGAAACAAACAAAACTTCTACACCCTCAAAATCCACAGACTCTCAAAGTATCTCTTCACAAAAAACTTCAAAACCATCTACCTCCTCACAAAATATCTCTTCGAAAAAAGCTTCAAAGCCATCTCCCCCTTCACAACA
This sequence comes from Hippopus hippopus, assembly GCA_946811185.2. Classification (NCBI taxonomy): domain Eukaryota; kingdom Metazoa; phylum Mollusca; class Bivalvia; order Cardiida; family Cardiidae; genus Hippopus; species Hippopus hippopus. Next base: position 22,884,238 of record OX328103.1, read on the forward strand.
GCCTCCAAAGAAACCCCAACCTCCATCTTCACAGTCTACAACTAAATCTAACGTCTCATCTAAAGAGAGCAAATCTAATCATGCACCCCGATCTCCTAAAAGATCTTCTTCGAAATCGAAACCACAACCCAGAGATACCCATGAATCTTGTGAAATCACAATCAGAGTAAATGATCCTGTCCCTACCTCCAATAGATTTTCGGAGCTAGAGGACATGGATGCAGATGCTGAGAATCTGGAAGGTGAGGCTTCAGATTCGGAAGTCTCTATCTGGTCGATTTCTAAGGATCCTTGGAACAAGGACACTGACACTTGGCACTCGTCCATACCCGAGACAAGTGTAATGAAATCTTAATCAATCTATTTTAAAATGCATTGGTTTACGGCCTCTTTTTTTACGTTAGCTTTTATACTTTCTTTATGCACAATGGATACCATTATCCAATGGAATTGTCGAGGTCTGAAGTCAAACTTTGATGAACTTTCCCTTTTAATCAATGATCACAAACCAGTTGCTGTTTGTCTGCAAGAAACCTTCCTTAAACGAGAGGATGATATCTCTATCAAATATCATTCCATTTACAATAAAATCTTTACCGAAGGCGAAAAAGCCAGAGGTGGTGTTTCTATTATTGTTAACAACAACATTCCTCATAAAGTTATCTCTCTTAATACAAACTTGCAAGCTGTTGCCATCAGGTTATCTTTACACAGTGCTGTTACACTGTGTTCTTTATATCTCCCCCCGAGCACACCTATCAATGAGACCAATCTGAATGATCTCATTTCCCAATTGCCATCCCCCTATATTCTTGCTGGGGACTTTAATGGTCACAGTGTTATGTGGGGTTGCGATGACACTAACCAGAGAGGTTTACAGTTGGAGAGCTTCATTTCGAACAACTCTTTGTCTTTCATGAATGATAACAAGTCCAAAACCTACTTGCATCCAGCAACTGGATCTTACTCTTCCATTGATTTAACCTTATGCAGCCCAATCTTACTTCCCAATTTCACCTGGAAAGTGACTGAGGATTTGTGTGGAAGTGATCACTTCCCCATTATCTTTTCATCTACACAACCATCCAGCAATGTACGACCGCAGAAATGGAAGCTTTCCAAAGCCAATTGGAATAAATTTGAAACCCTCTGTGAACAGACCATTACACATGACAAATTTGGAGATTGCGATGATCCTGCAAAACTTTTTACTTCCCTATTAATTGATGCAGCTAAACAGTCCGTCCCTCAGACCTCGACAAATCCAAAACGCCCTGACAAGCCTTGGTACAATGATGATTGTAAACAGGCTGTCAGAGACAGAAAACAAGCCCTTAGAAAGTTTAACCTCAGGCCTACCAAAGAAAATCATAACTTATTCCGTATTTCCAGAGCAAAAGCTCGACGAACCATTAGAGAAAGTAAGCGCAAGGCTTGGAGACAATATGTCTCTAAATTAAATAGTAGAACTACTACTAAAAAAACCTGGGACATGATCAGAAAGATCAATGGCAAAGGCCAGCCCCCTCTTAGTCACCTTAAAGTTAACAATACTTCGTTGGAATCACCCCAAAATATAGCTGATGCTCTCGCCGACACCTTTTGCAAAAAGTCTTCCTCTGCAAACTATTCTGAAAAGTTTCAGAGGAATAAAGCCAGAGAAGAAAAGAAAAAACTTAATTTCAATTCTTCTAATTCAGAGCATTATAATAAACTCTTCACCTTTAAAGAATTAAAATCTGCTCTGAATAAAGCTCACGATTCTTCTCCTGGCCCAGATAAAGTTCATTACCAGTTTTTAAAACACTTACCTTTTACTTCTCTCTCAGTTTTACTTGATATTTTCAATGATATCTGGCAGTCAGGTGTTTTTCCTTCATCCTGGCGGGAAGCACTAGTCATTCCTATCCCAAAACCTGGCAAGGATACTAGTGACCCGGCTAACTATCGGCCAATAGCTCTTACAAGTTGTCTCTGCAAGACCTTAGAACGTATGGTCAATGACAGGCTTGTTTGGTTTTTAGAGAAAAACAACCTCATCGTTGATGTACAGAGTGGATTTCGACGCCAACGTGGCACCATAGATCATCTTGTCCGCTTTGAAACCTTTGTCAGAGAAGCCTTTATTAATAGACAGCATGTAGTATCTGTCTTTTTCGACCTTGAAAGTGCTTACGATACGACTTGGAAATACGGAATTCTTAAAGACTTGCATGACTTTGGTCTTCGAGGCCGTCTTCCTCTTTTTATTTCAGCCTTCTTGGATGAACGTCTTTTCCGCGTCCGAGTTGGTAATACTGTCTCGGGAGCCCGTGAACAGCAGATGGGTGTACCCCAAGGATGTATTCTCTCTGTTACACTTTTCAGTGTGAAAATAAACAGTATAGTTAAAGCTATCTGTCCTGGTGTAGACTGTTCCCTTTATGTTGATGACTTCGTTATATGCTTCAGATCTCGAAATATGAATATTATTGAGAGACAACTTCAACAGTATCTCAACAAGCTCCAAACGTGGTCTGATGAAAATGGCTTCAAATTCTCAAAGTCCAAAACTAAGTGCATGCACCTCTGTAATCTACGAGGTGTTCATCCAGACCCTGAACTGTATTTGGACAAAACTAAAATTGAAGTCGTTTCTGAGTTTAAATTTCTTGGAGTCATCTTTGACAGAAAGCTTTCCTTCCTTCCTCACATCACTGCACTTAAAAAGAAGTGCAAGAAGGCTCTTAATCTTCTTAAGGTTGTGGCCCATTCTGAATGGGGAGCAGACCGTAAAGTCCTCTTGCGGCTTTATCGGTCTTTAGTTCACTCCAAATTAGACTATGGATCTATTGTATACGGATCTGCCCGTAAATCTTACCTGAAAATTCTCGATTCTATACACCACGAAGGTCTGCGTCTTGTACTTGGAGCTTTCAGAACTTCTCCCGTCAATAGTCTCTATGTTGAGGCTAATGAACCTTCTCTTTCTTACAGGAGGGAAAAACTCTCGCTTCAATATCTTTTAAAACTGAAGTCCAATCGTTTTAATCCAACTCATAATGTTGTTTTTAAACCTCAATATAAACATCTTTTTGAAAGGAAACCAAATGATATTCCTCCATTTGGTATCCGCATGGAGCCCATTGTAGATAACCTTGGCATAGACACTGAGTCTATTGCCGACTATAAAATCTCTGAAATCCCTCCATGGACACTAAATAGTGCAGAATTCAGATTTGACCTTGCATCTGAAAAAAAGTCTGTCACGGATAGAACTGTGTTTCATGCTAGATACAACGAGATAAAGGAGCATTATTTTTCCTTCAAACCAATCTATACAGATGGATCCAAAGAAGGAAATTCTGTAGCAGCTGCCGCTGTTTATGGAAAAAGGAGCCTAAAGTGTCGCCTTCCAAACAACTCCTCTATCTTCTCTGCTGAAATTAAAGCAATTGATCTTGCCCTTAATCTAGCTGAACGTTCTAATTCCAACCGTTTCATTATCTTTTCGGATTCTTTATCAACATTACAAGCCCTTTCACATCAATGCCTTGAGAATCCCTTGATCTGTAGTTTACTCGAAAGGATCTCACAAATTTCTTCTATGAATAGATTGGTGTTCTGCTGGCTTCCAAGTCATGTAGGCATCAAAGGCAATGAAAATGCCGATAGGTCTGCCAAATCTGCACTTAACCTTCCCATTTCAGATTTTAAAGTTCCACACACTGATTTTAAATCCTCCGTTTTAACACATATCCAATCTTCTTGGCAATCCCAGTGGGATGCTGATGTTTTCAATAAACTGCATTCAGTTAAACCGTCCCTTGGTGAATGGTACCCCGTTTACAGGTCTGTTCGTCGAGAAGAAGTGATAATTGCACGACTTCGAATTGGCCATTCACGCATCACACATTCCTGGCTCTTGACCAGAGACGATGCCCCTGAATGTATTCCATGCAATGCATCCTTTTCTATAAAACATATCCTACTAGATTGCATTGACTTTCAGCCAGTTCGTTCAAAATATTTCAACGTCGATAGTTTAAAGAATCTTTTTGATTCTGTCAGCGTTGAATCTATTATCGCTTTCATAAAAGAGATTGGCATTTACAATAAACTGTGATATTTACTCTTGCGTTTCTTACCCATCTTTTTACATTCTTTATACGCCTTTATATTGGATATCTTGTCAGCTGATTCATAGTCTTACTTTTTTTAATCTAAAACTTTTGAGTTTTAACACTCATTTCCAAGGAAAAGAAATTTTCTCAGTCTTACCCTCTAATCTAAAACTATCGAGTAGGCAGCGAATGCCCAGCCACTCAATATCATATTTTATGCACATTATAAGTGATACATATTTCTTCTTCATTTAAAAACTTCTCACTATCAATCCAACATTTAGTTCAAACCTTTTAATCGCATACTTAGCTCTGTCATTCAAACCTTTTGAGTTGATAGGGATTGCCCTGTCACTCAGTAATGTCCTTTATACATATTAAGATCACACATAATTCTTCTTAATTCAACTCTTTTACTATGATAAATGTATTCAAACCTTTTTCAGTTTAAAATCCCACCTTTCCTATCTTTTAACACAGATATGCGCGCTAAATGACCGAAGTTGTCGATGCGCCATAAAACAACATTCATTCATTCATTAGCCTAAAAATGCCATGATAAATTGAAACTCAAAACAACACATAATCTGGGGATAAAATCCAAAATAGCACATTACCATGCTGTTTTTTCGCAATCTTTCGTGCCCTGACCCTACCCTTGTTTTCGCAGTTAAAAACAGCTGCTAACTCCATGACCCCTCACTTTCGCATTTGTGGACAAAACTATAGAACAAAGAAGGAAAGGTCATGACCTCCTGTTTCACAGACAAAGCAAATGCTTCTTTTCCTTAATCTAACACAATTCATGGCTGTAACAACTACTCTTCTTATCAAAATTGCATTAAAAACCTACCTTACTCAATTGTTTCTAATTTTCACCATGGCCAATTCGAAGCAAACTGTTTACATGTGCCTTAAGGCAAAAATGAAATTTTTCAAATATGCCAAACAACACTTTAAACAGTTTAAACAAGTAACTTGCCTTGTTACTGACTGATATAAACTAGCAGAATGAGGCTCAGTTACACAGAACTCATTTCACATGGATTCTTAACCCTAATGCAAATAAGAATATTTTACCCCATTTTCCTGGCAATTTGAGCTCAAAGACAAGTCTTAGGAGAACAACTTGAATTTCACTTTTACAACCTCAGGCTAGATTCTATTCTCTTTCTGGACATAAATCTTACTTCAGTACTTGTTCAGTTGCAAAACCACTAGTTCTTCCCTGTCTTGGGTTCCATTTCTGTTAAAACTGTCACTTCTCTTAACATACCATGCCAAATTGCCTCTTTGTTACATAAAAAATTCTAATAATTGGAATTTTAGAAACTGCTTCAACAAATTTAAGATATCAGCAACTTGCAAAACATATAAGAAACAAATAGAACACAAAAACTGAACCCTTTTATATGGCAAGTGATCAACATTGATGCATAATTTGTTTGGACACAAATGTACATATGTTTGTCACTATGAAGCTGAATCAGGCATTTCTTGACAAACTATGTAAGTCGATAAACCAGAAGTTTCAACCTTTTACCGTCAACCGAGACTCGGTATACACCATAGCCATGTATATCTGTCATGTCGGTCCTAACCACAGATTTGTCATAGCCCAGAGACTTGTCAGATAGAGCATTTCGGAACATGACAACTCTTTTCGGACACAATGGAGAATTGAAGAATGCACTGGCCATGTAGGTATGTAGATCTGTTCCTCCAATATCAGAAATGGTCTAAATTTACCAGAATTGCCTAAATCAAACGGGTTTCAAGCAAAACACCTCTGGAAAAGTCCAGAAATAGCAAAATCAGGCAACATGACTTCAAGCGCCAAATTCGCTAAATTTGCCTTTTTCCGCATTTCGAGTTACCTCCCTTCTTTGAATCAGTATCAGCCAAAATTCACAATCTTAGGATCAACTTAAATACTATTTTCAGACAAGAAATTGATTGAACTACTAGACTAAATGCAATTTGATGTCAAAATACAAACTTCATAAACTGCCCATTACCTTAAGGCAGAAATGAAATTTTTCAAATATGCCAAACAACACTTTAAACAGTTTAATCAAGTAACTTGCCTTGTTACTGACTGATAGAAACCAGCAGAATGAGGCTCAGTTACACAGAACTCATTTCACATGGATTCTTAACCCTGATGAAAATAAGAATATTTTACCCCATTTCCCTGGCAATTTGAGCACAAAGTCAAGTCTTAGGAGAACAACTTGAATTTCACTTTTACAACCTCAGGCTAGATTCTATTCTCTTTCTGGACATAAATCTTACTTCAGTACTTGTTCAGTTGCAAAACCACTAGTTCTTCCCTGTCTTGGGTTCCATTTCTGTTAAAACTGTCACTTCTCTTAACATACCATGCCAAATTGCCTCTTTGTTACATAAAAAATTCTAATAATTAGAATTTTAGAAACTGCTTCAACAAGTTTAAGATATCAGCAACTTGCAAAACATTAAAGAAACAAATAGAACACAAAAACTGAACCCTTTTATATGGCAAGTGATCAACATTGATGCATAATTTGTTTGGACACAAATGTACATATGTTTGTCACTACAAAGCTGAATCAGACATTTCTTGACAAAGTATGTAAGTCGATAAACCAGAAGTTTCAACCTTTTACCGTCAACCGAGACTCGGTATACACCATAGCCATGTATATCGGTCAGACCGGTCGTAACCACACATTCGTCATAGCCCAGAGACTTGTCGGATAGAGCAGTTCGGAACATGACGACTCTTTTCGGACACAATGGAGACCTGAAGAATGCACTGGCCATGTAGGTGTGTAGATCTGTTCCTCCAATATCAGAAATGGTCTAAATTTACCAGCATTGCCTAAATCAAATGGGTTTCAAGCGAAACACCTCTGGAAAAGTCACCCCCAGCTGGGCGGGGGGATAGAAATAGCTCAGCTGTCGCACTACAGCAGGGGTAAGACCCCCCCCCCCACTGTGCCTGCCTGTTTGCCGTGGGCTGCAACTCGTGTCGTTCGATGACGGGATCCTGGTGGTTGAGTGGATTCAGAGTATGGCCCTTTGATAGCTCTGTTTTTGCAACACGCCACTTTGGCCTTGAACTGAACTAAACGAGGGGTCAGGAAGGCCCGTCCTGATCAATCGGCTGGTCATGCCGAGCCCTAGGGTGTTTCTCTGACTTTGTTTTCCTAAACACGTACATACACAAATACATAGTAAAAGTCATTTCTCTTCTCTATCATCAGTTGCAGTATGTCAAAACCCTAGAAGGCGGTGGCTCATGGGCTAATCGGGTGAAAGAATGGTGTTTGGTTGACACTTGTAAATGCCCAAAGACAGTCTATGCTTGGTGCGACATTCTGCGGGCCTACATTTGTCCAGTCTAGCCCTTTCACTTCGAGTATATCACCGATGTATCCTTGTCATGATCTGAGTTGGGTTTCCCCAGATCATGTCCCCTTGTTGGGCTCCGGGGCGGGTGGGGAACATCGGTGATGAACCCTATTAAACAAACATGGCAACACAAAAGAAAGCCAAGCGTGTTCTTTCTGACTCTGATTCAGAGTCAGAAATATCATTCAACACAAACACAACATTTGCTCGTTTTATTGCAATAGAGGCAGTTGACCCATCAAAACCCATCTCAAAACTTTCTCCGTTTGTAATAGAGAAGACAGTCTCTTCCATTTTGGGCACACCAAAATCTGTCAAAAAACTGAAAAATGACACTCTGCTTATTGAATGTCATTCTCAACAGCAGGCCAAAAATCTCCTGGGACATAAAAGATTTTACAATTTGGACGTAAAAGTGTACCCACATAAAACTCTTAACACCAGCAAAGGAGTCATCAGGTGTAAGGAGCTATCCTACTGTGACTCGGTGGAAGAGATTAAAAGTAACCTCAAATCTCAGGCTGTGTCTGAGGTCAAACGGATCTCTGTTTTCAGAAATGGTATGCGTAGAGATACAAATACCTATATCCTTACCTTTTGTACTCCGATTCTTCCTGCTTCTATCAAAATAGGATTTCAATCTGTGAAGGTCGACGTGTATGTGCCTAACCCTCTGCGTTGTTATAAATGCCAGAGGTATGGCCATCACGAAAGTAATTGCAAAAGCACACCTGTGTGTCCAAAATGTGCTTTTGAGGGCTCTGATCATGAACCTAATACTTGCAATAACCCTGTGCTCTGTGTTAATTGCAAGTGCCATCATCCAGTCTTTTCTAAAGACTGTTCAGTCTGGAAGGATGAAAAAGAAATCCTATCTATAAAATATAAAGAAAATATTACTTTTGTGGAAGCACGGAAGATAGTTGAAAAGCGCAGAAATGACCAAACATTGTTGAATTGTTCAACATCCTATGCAAAAGTGTCATCTGCAACATCTGGAAAGGAACATTGCTCTACTTGTGAACTCTTGGCAAAGAAACTTCTTGAAAAGTTTCCAGAAAGGGCCAATAAGTTGAAGAGCTTGGTCCCTGACATTCAACCTTCCGAACCTCCAAAGCCTCCTAAACAGACACAACCTACATCCAAAGCCACCACTCCATCCATTGCCCTAAAAACACCATCTACCTCTTCTCAAAGTATTTCTTCAAAAACAACTTCAAAGCCATCTACCTCTTTGCAAAATATCTCCTCACAAAAAGCTTCAAAGCCATCTCCCCCTTCACAACAACCTCCAAAGAAACCCCAACCTCAACCTTCACAGTCTACGACTAAATCTAACGTCCCATCTAAAGATAACAAATCTAATCATGCACCCCGATCTCCTAAAAGGTCTTCTTCAAAATCTAGACCACAACCCAGAGATACCCAAGGATCTTGTGAAATCACTATCAAAGTAAATGATCCTGTCCCTACCTCCAACAGATTTTCGGAGCTAGAGGACATGGATGCAGATGCTGAAAATCTGGAAGGTGAGGCTTCAGATTCAGAAGCCTCTATTTGGTCCATTTCCAAAGATCCTTGGAACAAGGATGCTGACACTTGGCACTCGTCCAAACCCGAGACAACTGTAATAAAATCTTAACCAACCTATTTTAAAATGCATTGGTTTACGGCCTATTTTTTTACTTTAGCTTTTATACTTTCCTCATGCACTATGGATACCATAATCCAGTGGAATTGTCGAGGTCTGAAGTCAAACTTTGACGAACTTTCCCTTTTAATCAATGATCACAAACCAGTTGCTGTTTGTCTGCAAGAAACCTTCCTTAAACGGGAGGATGATATCACTATCAAATATCATTCCATTTACAATAAGATTTTTACCGAAGGCGAAAAAGCCAGAGGTGGTGTTTCTATTATTGTTAACAACCACATTCCTCATAAAGTTATCTCTCTTAATACAAACTTGCAAGCTGTTGCCATCAGGTTATCTTTACACAGTGCTGTTACACTGTGTTCTTTATATCTTCCCCCGAGCACACCTATCAATGAGACCAATCTGAATGATCTCATTTCCCAATTGCCATCCCCCTATATTCTTGCTGGTGACTTTAATGGTCACAATATTATGTGGGGTTGCGATGACACTAACCAGAGAGGTTTACAGTTGGAGAGCTTCATTTCGAACAACTCTTTGTCTTTCATGAATAATAACAAGTCCAAAACCTACTTGCATCCAGCAACTGGATCTTACTCTTCCATTGATTTAACCTTATGCAGCCCAGTCTTACTTCCCAATTTCACCTGGAAAGTGACTGAGGATTTGTGTGGAAGTGATCACTTCCCCATTATCTTTTCATCTACACAACCATCCAGCAGTGTACGACCGCAGAAATGGAAGCTTTCCAAAGCCAATTGGAACAGATTTGAAACCCTCTGTGAACAGACCATTACACATGACAAATTTGGAGATTGCGATGATCCTGCAAAACTTTTTACTTCCCTATTAATTGATGCAGCTAAACAGTCCGTCCCTCAGACCTCGACAAATCCAAAACGTCCTGACAAGCCTTGGTACAATGATGATTGTAAACAGGCTGTCAGAGACAGAAAACAAGTCCTTAGAAAGTTTAACCTCAGGCCTACCAAAGAAAATCATAACTTATTCCGTATTTCCAGAGCAAAGGCTCGACGAACCATTAGAGAAAGTAAGCGCAAGGCTTGGAGACAATATGTCTCTAAATTAAATAGTAGAACTACTACTAAAAAAACCTGGGACATGATCAGAAAGATCAATGGCAAAGGCCAGCCCCCTCTTAGTCACCTTGAAGTTAACAATACTTCGTTAAAATCACCCCAAAATATAGCTGATGCTCTCGCCGACACCTTTTGCAAAAAGTCTTCCTCTGCAAACTATTCTGAAAAGTTTCAGAGGAATAAAGCCAGAGAAGAAAAGAAAAAACTTAATTTCAATTCTTCTAATTCAGAGCATTATAATAAACTCTTCACCTTTAAAGAATTAAAATCTGCTCTGAATAAAGCTCACGATTCTTCTCCTGGCCCAGATAAAGTTCATTACCAGTTTTTAAAACACTTACCTTTTACTTCTCTCTCAGTTTTACTTGATATTTTCAATGATATCTGGCAGTCAGGTGTTTTTCCTTCATCCTGGCGGGAAGCACTAGTCATTCCTATCCCAAAACCTGGCAAGGATACTAGTGACCCAGCTAACTATTGGCCAATAGCTCTTACAAGTTGTCTCTGCAAGACCTTAGAACGTATGGTCAACGACAGGCTTGTTTGGTTTTTAGAGAAAAACAACCTCATCGTTGATGTACAGAGTGGATTTCGACGCCAACGTGGCACCATAGATCATCTTGTCCGCTTTGAAACCTTTGTCAGAGAAGCCTTTATTAATAGACAACATGTAGTATCTGTCTTTTTTGACCTTGAAAGTGCTTACGATACGACTTGGAAATACGGAATTCTTAAAGACTTGCATGACTTTGGTCTTCGAGGCCGTCTTCCTCTTTTTATTTCAGCCTTCTTGGATGAGCGTCTTTTCCGCGTCCGAGTTGGTAATACTGTCTCGGGAGCCCGTGAACAGCAGATGGGTGTACCCCAAGGATGTATTCTCTCTGTTACACTTTTCAGTGTGAAAATAAACAGTATAGTTAAAGCTATCTGTCCTGGTGTAGACTGTTCCCTTTATGTTGATGACTTCGTTATATGCTTCAGATCTCGAAATATGAATATTATTGAGAGACAACTTCAACAGTGTCTCAACAAGCTCCAAACGTGGTCTGATGAAAATGGCTTCAAATTCTCAAAGTCCAAAACTAAGTGCATGCACCTCTGTAATCTACGAGGTGTTCATCCAGACCCTGAACTGTATTTGGACAAAACTAAAATTAAAGTCGTTTCTGAGTTTAAATTTCTTGGAGTCATCTTTGACAGAAAGCTTTCCTTCCTTCCTCACATCACTGCACTTAAAAAGAAGTGCAAGAAGGCTCTTAATCTTCTTAAGGTTGTAGCCCATTCTGAATGGGGAGCAGACCGTAAAGTCCTCTTGCGGCTTTATCGGTCTTTAGTTCGCTCCAAATTAGACTATGGATCTATTGTATACGGATCTGCCCGTAAATCTTACCTGAAAATTCTCGATTCTATACACCACGAAGGTCTGCGTCTTGTACTTGGAGCTTTCAGAACTTCTCCCGTCAATAGTCTCTATGTTGAGGCTAATGAACCTTCTCTTTCTTACAGGAGGGAAAAACTCTCGCTTCAATATCTTTTAAAACTGAAGTCCAATTGTTTTAATCCAACTCATAATGTTGTTTTTAAACCTCAATATAAATGTCTTTTTGAAAGGAAACCAAATGTTATTCCTCTATTTGGTATCCGCATGGAGCCCATTGTAGATAACCTTGGCATAGACACTGAGTCTATTGCCGACTATAAAATCTCTGAAATCCCTCCATGGACACTAAACAGTGCAGAATTCAGATTTGACCTTGCATCTGACAAAAAGTCTGTCACGGATAGAACTGTGTTTCATGCTAGATACAACGAGATAAAGGAGCATTATTTTTCCTTCAAACCCATCTATACAGATGGATCTAAAGAGGGAAATTCTGTAGCAGCTGCCGCTGTTTATGGACAAAGGAGCCTAAAGTGTCGCCTTCCAAACAACTCCTCTATCTTCTCTGCTGAAATTAAAGCAATTGATCTTGCCCTTAATCTAGCTGAACGTTCTAATTCCAACCGTTTCATTATCTTCTCGGACTCTTTGTCAACATTACAAGCCCTTTCAAATCAATGCCTTGAGAATCCCTTAATCTGTAGTTTACTCGAAAGGATCTCACAAATTTCTTCTATGAATAGATTGGTGTTCTGCTGGCTTCCAAGTCATGTAGGCATCAAAGGCAATGAAAATGCCGATAGGTCTGCCAAATCTGCACTTAACCTTCCCATTTCAGATTTTAAAGTTCCACACACTGATTTTAAATCCTCCGTTTTAACACATATCCAATCTTCTTGGCAATCCCAGTGGGATGCTGATGTTTTCAATAAACTGCATTCAGTTAAACCGTCCCTTGGTGAATGGTACCCCGTTTACAGGTCTGTTCGTCGAGAAGAAGTGATAATTGCACGACTTCGAATTGGCCATTCACGCATCACACATTCCTGGCTCTTGACCAGAGACGATGCCCCTGAATGTATTCCATGCAATGCATCCTTTTCTATAAAACATATCCTACTAGATTGCATTGACTTTCAGCCAGTTCGTTCAAAATATTTCAACGTCGATAGTTTAAAGAATCTTTTTGATTCTGTCAGCGTTGAATCTATTATCGCTTTCATAAAGGAGATTGGCATTTACAATAAACTGCGATATTTACTCTTGCGTTTCTTACCCATCTTTTTACAACATTCTTTATTCCTTTAATATTTAGTTTGCATCTCCTTAATGGGAGGATTAGCCCTCTTGGGGGCATCTTATCTTATTGGAGACGGACCTCTTTAATGGGAGTATACTGATCCCATTGGAGGCTCCAATCTTTACTAATTTTAACACTCATTTCCAAGGAAAAGAAATTTCCTCAGTCTTACCCTTTAATCTAAAACTTTTGAGTAGGCAGGGAATACCCAGCCACTCAATATCATATTTTATGCACATTATAAATGACACAAATTTCTTCTTCAATTAAAAACTTCTCACTATTAATCCAACATTTAGTTCAAACGTTTTTATCACATTCTTAACTCTGTCATTTAAACCTTTTGAGTTGATAGGGATTGCCCTGTCACTCAATAATGTCCTTTATACTTATTAAGATCACACATAATTCTTCTTAATTCAACTCTTTTACTATTATAAATGTATTCAAACCTTTTTCAGTTTAAAATCCCACTTTTACTATCTTTTAACACAGATGTGCGCGCTAAATGAGCAAAGCTGTCGATGCGCCATAAAACAACATTCATTCATTCATTCATTACAAAACTATAGAACAAAGAAAGAAAGGTCATGACCTCCTGTTTCACAGACAAAGCAAATGCTTCTTTTCCTTAATCTAACACAATTCATGGCTGTAACAACTACTCTTCTTATCAAAATTGCATTAAAAACCTACCTTACTCAATTGTTTCTAATTTTCACCATGGCCAATTCGAAGCAAACTGTTTACATGTGCCTTAAGGTAAGACCTGTGTAATGGGCAGTATCAGCAACATGCAATTGCACATTGTATTGCTATTCTATATCATATTGTGCATTTAAATATGAAATATTAAAAGTTTTCACCTAGTCGTTCAATAGTTACAAGGATTTTTGTTACTATCCCATTTCGGCCATTGGACGCCAACAGAATCTCTAGGCCTCCATTACAAAATGTTGTTTTTTTTACAGAAAAAAAAACCAAAAACAACTTTAAAGTAGGTATTCTATTCACCAGTATACATATTGTATCAAATAACATCAATTCATGTACTGTCAACAAGGTTTTCAGATAATAATGAGAAAAATAAATGGTAGTTGGGGTTAAAAATGTCGAATTTTAGGAATGATATTTTTTAAACATATTTTTTCTAAGTTCAAAATTCATACCTTAAAATGAGTGTAGCCACATAATTTTGGTACCAAAATTTACCTCAAACTGTAGGCAATAACATATCTGAAAATCAAAAACTTTCACCTTCTGTTTTCTTTTTGACAACTCTAAATTTATGGCATCCCCTGAAAATGCGGTGACAACTTTTCCCTAAAAAAATTGCTGAAGACATCTTTCGCCCTTCTTTTCACAACTAAAATATATCTAATGTGCTTTTAAGTTTCTGTTTACAAATAGGCTACTCCTTTGAAAGATCTCTGAATACATGTGAGAAGGGTATTCAGTGACTTTAGAAAGAAAGTTGTGGTACTTAGTATTATTGGTGTGAGAAAGCCAGGAAAACGCGATTGCGACATGGAACGCCCCAATATGACCTAAGCTGTTGAAAGGGGCATTAAATCCCATTACAATTCATCAATAAATCCTTTGAAAGATAAATAATTACAAATTACTAAAGATTAACCCTTTCCCAAATGACAAAATTCAGACTCATTCAAATCCAAAGGGTTGGCAGTTTATTATTTCATATGTTTTAAAAAATAGAAATTTGTATAGAAAACATTTTGGGAAAATGAGAAATTACTTGCTAAAAGCAGTTTTTCTTTTTCCCAAAATGTTATCAAAATATTTTAGCTGCAGACACATAAAAACCATTATTTGTTTGGGAAAGGTTGACAATGAATTTTAGAAATAATACATTGAAGCATTTGTCTGACAGGCTGAACTTATTTTTGACTTTCAAAGTATGACACTAATTTTGGGACTACAGCCTCTAATACTCTTTTACAGTTTGTAACTCTTGGTAAGCCTACACTATTTCTCATTGTAAAAACATTGTACAGTCCATCTTCCCCGTTACGCTGAAAAATTGATTGAAGATTTTTAAAGTTCAACCCGGAGCTAGCCACATTTTCTGCAGTTGAGGACTTCATGACACCACTTGAAATAAGAACTGATAGAGATGGCAAGTTTTTCTTTTTCTCTATGTTGGAGTCCATATTATGTTTAATATCATTAAGGGAAAAACTTTTCACTGTCAGACTTTTCTTATCATGTTTGATTGCATAACTGACTAGCTCTGACAAACACGCAACATCATCCATGGCATTATGAGCATTGTATTCTTTTGAAAGCAATACACGGGCAAGGTGCTCCTGCTTGTAAGAATCACTTTTTGGATAGATGGATTTGAAAACAGGAAGGGTGTCTACTAATCCTAACACACATGAACAAAATTCACTAAACAGTTCAGTAGCTAGACAGGCGTTTACAATTACAGGGAAGTCGAAACGCCTTCCATTGTGTGCGATCAGTACAACATTTTGGAACCGTTTTAGCCAACTGAACAATTCTCTTAGTGCACATACAATAGATTTTGCTT
Source organism: Hippopus hippopus (assembly GCA_946811185.2). Lineage (NCBI taxonomy): Eukaryota > Metazoa > Mollusca > Bivalvia > Cardiida > Cardiidae > Hippopus > Hippopus hippopus. The sequence goes on from OX328103.1 coordinate 22,899,729, forward strand.
CAACTGGAACACCATTTACAGACATATTTGTACTGTTTGTCACAATGATTTTAGTCACTTGTTCAGCTGAAGCACTCATTGGTAGCTTCGGTAACACATAACAGCTGAAGCTCTTCTCAGTGCTCACTTGTTTGGCAGCTATCTGTGTTATATGAGGGTACATGTCTCCTCGAACTGAAAAACACAATCAGTTTGCAGTTTTATGCCTTATCAATAGTACATGTATTTCAGTTATGTAACGACGACAGTTCACAAATCCTTGTTTCCTGGAAACAAAGCAGAGATTAAAAGTGATACTTTGCAAACTTACACTAGCTTAGATCATCAGTTATATTGAATATGCCACAAACTTCTTTTGCAACACAATATTGCATTTACACAAGTTGTACATAGTTCTCAGTACTATATTTTAGTAGAACAAGTTTGCAAATATATCCTTCTTTTCCAGTTTATAAAGCTGCAATAAAACAAATCTTAAACTAGAGCTGTCACTAAATGTGACATAATACCCCCACCAGCTCTTTGACAAACTAATCAAAGTTTGCCCCTGACCCTGACCTTTGACCTTCATGACCCCAAAACTATAGGGCACCTCCTTGAGTCAAGAACAACACTTCTGTAAAGTTTCAAAGTCCTAGGTCAATTGGTTCTTGAGTAAGAGCACGGAAACAAAAAGTCTACAGACGGACTGACAAATGGACAGACCGACACAGTTAAATCTATTTACCCCCTCTACTTCATAGGTGGGGGTATAATGTGTAAATTCGGTACCATAAAAGATAATTGGGTTAAAAAAACTACTGACAACAGTTACCAAGTAATAATTTCTTGCTGACTGCTGACAGTAGCTTTTTCAGCCTAACTAATATGACAAGAACAGATAACAATACTTACTAAGGTCAGTGGTTTCAAGGTCAATGGTGATGTAAGATGGTTCACCACTTAAAAAGACTGGCTTGAACACTCCACGTGGAATAGGATCAGGGATTCTGTCGATATCAATATCATCTTTATGGCTAACTTCTGTTGAAATATAAATTAGTCAGAAATTTATAAAAAAAAAAATTATAAATCTATATAAATCTGCATAAATAATTTACAAGTTTGTATTAGGTGTAATACTATTTTCAACATCTTCACGCACATAATTTCCTGGCTTACTCACACCAGTACTGACACTCCTTCTTTCCATGACTTTGTCTTTACACTCACATGACCTGAAATAAATCAGAGCAGAGGCGAGGATTATTAACAGCCGACAAGAAAATTTCTCTTATATTCAACCAACAACCTTTGGATCATTGGAGGACCACTCAACCAAATGAGCTATTCAGACAGCATCAAGATTTTAGAGGAGAGTATTCACAAATACACATCAAGGGGGTGGAGTCCGAAGACTATAATGTTGGAAGAAATAATATTAACCCTTTCCCAAACAAGGTCTGGGTATTATGTGTCTGCAGTACAAGTCTTTGAAAAACACTGTGGGAAAAGGAAAAATTACACGTAACGAGCAATTTCTCTTTTTCCCACAGTGCTTTCTACCTGTTTGAAGAATCTTCCTTGCATTTTCATCAAATTTGAAATTGCCATCTGCAGACTCTTTCAGTTTGGAAGAGTCTAAAATTTGTCATTTGGGAAAGGGTTAAATCAACTTTAAATAAAATACTGGCATTCAAGAGTTGAACTTATTTGTTTGTTTGGAGTTTTATGCCGTATCAACAATATTTCAGTTATTTAACAGCCACGATTCACAAATCCATGTTTCCTGGACAATTTTTAAACCAGTCTATAATCCAGACACTGGCGAGCAAGTCGTAATGCTATCCCTATAACCTGAGCACCAAAAAAGGGAGCCACTACAACCACTTTTAAAGACTTTGGTCTGTCGCAGCCTGGGATAGACTTCAAGAAATGGAGTATGCATTTATGTGTCGATTAACCAGAATACTGTTAGCTGTACGAACAGACATTCTTGAAGTTAAAAAACCCTACCTGACTGATATGTCATTCCTTCCAGTGATTCTGTAGCTGACTGGTTAACAGCTCGCTCTTTTTTCAGGTACAGTCTTCTCCCCTTGGAGGATGGCTTACAGAATGTTTCCTGGCATTTCTGACGTCTAATGGCACACTGCTTTGCATACTCTTGTGTGTAGTGACCAGGAGACAAATCAGCACTTTTGTTGACCTTTTATATCAAGGAAAGAAAATATATATTGTCATAATGTTAGAGATACTGATTTGATAGAAAGCTTATGGTTATATCATTAACATATAATCTTACACACAGTCTTTGGAAACAATTTATGGAATATAATTACTAAAGCAAAAAGGAAGAAATGTATGTCTGTCAACTTAATGGAATAAAAGAAATACACATTTTTAACATAGTTTACAGTTCGCACTTATTCATTCATTCTTGATTGCGAAATAAGTTCTCACAAAAATACAAATCAATGTTTACGAGAGAGAGAGAGAGAGAGAGGCAAATGAATTGAGGCAATGTCAATTGATTGATTGATTATAATGGGATTTAACGCAAATTTTAACAGCTTAGGTCATATTGTGCCAGTCACTGTCACAATCACGGGTTTTCCTGGCTTTCTCACACAAATACTAACACAACTCTCTTTCCATAGTCACAGACTACTTTTCTCACATGAGAGGGGAGAGGTGAAAAATAGCAAGAAGAAAAGTTCTGCTGCACCCGGGTATCCAACTCCCAACCTCAAGATCATAAGTTTAATAAGCTACTGACTGAGCTACCAGGGTGGCCTGAAGTAATGTAAAATCATTGCGCATTGCCCAAGAGCACTCAAAAAAGGATAAAAGGATTAAACTCATGACACTTGATCCAAAGACAAACTCTCTGCCAGTAGGCCAGTAATGAGTATGGTTCAACAATAAGTATAATACTCGTAATTTTACCTGAATTACTACTGATGTCATTTTACATACTGTATTGTAATACCATTGAAATTGCAAGATATGTATTTTCTGTTATTTTCAATGTTTGCAACATTGTAAAGCCTTAAGATTGTACACTTACTTGAAATGGTAGAAGACAATCCATCAGTGTAACTAGACTGTAAAACAAGAGTAACTGAAAAATGAAAGAACAGTGAAACTATAAAAAAGCCAGATATCAACAGGCTGCAAACAATACGTTTCAAACTCAAGCAAACAACAAACAAGCAGAAACAAACTTTTCAAATTCAGCAATTGGAACTTTTATCTGTTGTAAAACATCTGCATTTGAAATTCTTCACATTTTGTAACATTCTTTAAAATCTGGAATAATTACTTGTCAGTTCCAATTGCTATATGAAAGAAACAAAACAAGAGGGCCCTGAGGACCAAAGGATGCTCATCTGAGGCATCAAGTCTTATATAGCCTGCTGTAAGTCTTTTTTTTGTGTGTGTCAAATAACATATATAGTGTTTTCATAACATTTACCAACCTATATAATTTTCAAACATTGTAACACAAAACAAACAAAACTAGAACAATTTTCCAACTGTGCTTACCTCTACTATATAGTTCCTCCCTTCATTAATAAAAGCAGCAGTGGCTTGCACTCTATAGTCTAATGCTTCAGTTCCACCATAATAGATGTTTTTAGGAGCTTTGAGGGACACTTCACGGTTTGCATGTTCACATTGTTGACTGGATCCCAATTCAACCAGCTGACTTGCTTTGGCTATGAAAGGTGTCATAATGGCATCCAACCGCTGTCTAAGAGTCTCACCAGTCAAGCTTGACTTGTGAGGTAGTGAACGGTGAATGTAGGATACGTCTTTATTACGCAGATGAGCACAAAACCTTGGTTGACACAACTGGTGATCACCAAAATTATGAGGAATGATTGCTCTCAGATTCTCTTGTAAGCCTTTTAAGTCCCCACTGTTCTTGGAGAGGGCATACGAGACACACTTTTGTATATGGCTAATTGTTATCTTGCTTATCTTTATACATTTCTCATTTTGTAAACCATACAAGCTCTTGCCTAAGTTTTTAATCACATGATTTTTGTCATATCTCTTTTTCAAACTGATTCCATGCTTGCTTTTTAGCCTGGCCAATAAAGTATTGTCACCATCACCTTCCAGGATTTCCACTGGGGTACCTGCCTTTGCTAGATCCAGTATGGCTTTCTCTCCACTCTCGCTCTCCATTGAACGGGCACTACCGGAGTGGTTCCGTACACAATTATGCTGTCGTACTGGCTGGCCTGGACGGTGACGTCTCCACCAATTGCATGTTGAGCACTGTCGGTGGCTGACGACACTCTTCAGAACCTTCTTTCCCAGCTTCGAAGAACTCATAAAGAATGTATGAGCTGAAAGAGATATATTTTGACTATAGAACTGTAGCCTTGGGGCTAACCTTTACCTTGCCTCTCCCCTACAGGACAAGGTTACAGGTTAATTAAATGCTTTGTCGTGACAAATGCTATAAAAATAACAAGTCATCGCATGTGGGTGCATTTTCTGTGAAAATTATAAGTTTATCAAGGGACATAACTCTGGCATTGTGTTGAGAGTTACCTGCCCTTGTAGTATGGCTTCTCTTCTGATCATGAACAAAGGCCCCAAGTTTGAAGTAAATCTCCTTTGTAATTACAAAAATATCACCTAGTGTAAAATTTTCTGCATAAAGCAGACACCGCCTAGGACAGGGCTATGATAACACCTTGATATTTTCTTCAAAAACAGCTAAGCTAAAAATTCATCTCTAAGCCAAGAGATATTGAATATTTATCTGGAATTTAGACCTTTCCTTTGTAGATAGGATTCCTAAAAATTTCTGGAAAATGTGCCAAAAAATATTGGAGGAGAAACACACACAAAATTGTGTCTACTGAAGGACAGACAGACCACCATTATCTGTTTTCAACCCCTCAAATTTTATTATGGAAAAGAGGAGGACAGGTTGGATGGTTGATATGAGTTTTATGCCTTTTGAATGATATTTCAGCCATATGACAGGTCAGTGCACCTGTCAACGTGGTCCTCAATTCTGGTATTTCCTCACTGGAACCACAGTCAACATTCTTTCCAAGCTAATGACCACTTTCTCATATAGACGGAGCCCATTGGTGAAAGACAAATGAATAGGGAGAAGGAGAGGGGTGTTGATAAAAACACAAACAGAAGAAAAGGGCTCACACGTGAGGCTGTCAAATCCACGTTTCTGCCAACCTGTATCAGAAGAGCAAGACATGCCAAAACGACTCTTAACTTTGTACTTGGATAGAAGATTTTTCTTGATGGTTGTGTTTCTATTGTTACAAAAGAGGATTTGATTCATTCTACTTCTACATCTATGTGGTGAGGGAGATGGCTCTTCAGTAGATTCCGTTTCATTACTTGCTGTCAATGACCGTTGTATGATAGACCTGCAAGTGTTTCAAAATTAGTTCATAAACTGTAACTAAAACAAGCACAGGTAGTACCGGATAATGCTCCCAAATCAGTAACTCCTGAATTGAGCCACCAAAAGTTGTAGTTCTTACACACTGCACTTCTCCTCTATGTGATCTATCTACCATTGAAGTTTCATGTTGATACCCCTTATACTTTTCAAGTCATTCTCTAAACAAAATTATGACCCATGGAAAACAGGACAGACAGACAAAACGGCCACTACATGCTCTACTTTTAAGCAGCATGAAATAGTACAGACTATGCCAAACAAAGTGATACATTTACCAAGACTTTTTTTTAATAAACTTACAAATTATAAATTGGAATAAAAATGTACATTTGGTCACCAACTATTGTTAACACTTGTACTATCTGAAATTTGCCTGGATATGGGACAAGTAATTACTGTACAATTTTGCACTAAATTTTGTGCAGCAGTAACTTACTTTATTGTTGGTGATGCATCTGGTAATGCTGCCACACCCAGATCTTCAATAACACCATTCATGTTCGCTTCTGCCATTTTGGACTCCTCTTGGGAAATATCACTGTAGAAAAGTAATATATTTTACTATATACAAAAAAAACCCCATGATTTTTAAAAAGTTATCAATAAAACATTGAAAAAGGACATGAGAATGGTCAGAAAATGGAAATAGTCACACCCTAGAATCAAACCCAGAACCTCTCACATGCAAGGCCAGTTATCTACCAGTGGATCATAATGGCTGCTGTGACATGCCCAGTGTAAACTATTTATAATTTAAACTGGATTCAAACAGCCATCTCACAGGCTTACCTCTCATTGTATCTCTAACCTGAATTCCCCTTTCAACAAAACCTATGTGTCTGACGGAAATTGCCAGCCCATACATGTCTACACTACCCTGTTAGATGTATATTAAAATGTGTATTACCTCATTTCTTTTTGAAAAGTCTCTTTGGCAGCTGTGTCCATAGATTTTCCAGCAAAAGAGCCTACAAAAGTCCCTGCACGCCTTTCCATATCTTGCAGATTCTTCCTATTTACTGGGGCAATGTTTAGGGTGGAGAGAACGTTGTTCACCTTCCCGGAACCTCCAACACTATCTATCATGGCTGAATAGAAACAAAGTTCAAAATGATATTCATGCAGATCAAAGCGATTTTTCCATGAATAAAGGACTATTTCCTGTAAAGTCCCTTAAAAATTTGCACATGTAGAAATCATTTGAAAATATTGTGGGATTGTCAGAATGAGCAATTCCTATTTTTCTCGCAAATCATTCCATCAAGGAACAGCAACTTGTTAGAACCAGTCCTCAAATTGTTGGTTGCAGATGCTTTCAATATGGAAGGCTTCAAGAGTCTAAAATTTGTCGATTGGTAAAGAGTTCAACTACTGTATGTACTTTGAGTGAAGATGAATGTGCTAAGTAAACGTATGACATTACATGAAATATTTTCTATATAAAAAATACCTTCACCCCACACGTAATTTACAATTAAAATTTCCCCACAAATGAGAAAATTAATCTTTTACTAACAATTTTTTGACCTGCCGTGGTATCATGTAAAAGGTCGCATAATTACAAAAAAAACAAGATGTGTTTTTGAAACACTAATGCCCCCAAATCAGCCATATTTTGAGAAATGTTGCCTTGATATTTGACCTTGACCTTTGCAGATGACCTTGACCATGGTACCAGCAGATGTGTATTGATGAGATGTGCCTTCATATCAAATATGAGCCTTGTAACCAAAGTAATTTAGGAGTAATGGGAAAATGTTAAGTTTTCACGTTAAGTTTATGCAGACAGACAGACAGTGGTAAAACAATATGCCCCCGATCTTTCGATACGAGGGTATAAAAAAAAAGAAAAAGGCAATAGAAATACTTATAAAAAATTAGAAAAACTTGAAATTGTGTATCTGGATAGTAATATAACCGCAAATACTTAGATCTACATGTACCTTCAGTGTAACTGTTAGTAATCATATTTTCCCTTTTACCCTTTCCCAAATGACAAATTTTAGACTATTCCAAACTGAAAAAGTTAACAGACGACAATTTCAAATTCTATTAAAGCAGCAGAAAACTCTCCAAACGGATGGAAAACACTGTGGGAAAAGGAGATATTGCTCATTATGAGCAATTTCTCCTTTTCCCACAGTGTTTTCAAAAGACTTGTTCCTCAGACATGTAAAAACTAAGGCTTGTTTGGGAAAGGGATTTATGAGGGAATGCATAAACCCATTACTGATCAGTTCCATGTTTTAATGACTCAGCAGTGAAAGGGTTAGGAAAACATTATGGAAAAAGGAGAAAACCAAACACAATTTTTCACATTTCTAATTTGTTGTCTTCAATTACTTTCATTTTGTAAAAATAGAAAACTTGCCTCAAACAAAAAAACTGTTTGAAATTTGTTGACCTTGTTATTTGAGGAAATGTGTACTCAATCAGAAATGACAGATTTAATAAAAAAGACATACTGTTATCAGGTCAAAATGCCCAAATTCCAAAACGGCATGGGTTAAAACGATCCAACTCAAAAACGGCCCAGGATAAATTTATTTTGTCATCTGCACTTGGCAGTGGGCCCTTTAGACCCTGATTCTGAAACACTAATAAGACTTTATGTTGTTTAACCCATTACCAGATGTCAACATTTTAGACTGGCCAAATTGAAACAAAATGCAGACGACATTTTAAAGTGCATTCAAAATTAAAAATAAGTTCCATATGATACGGGGTAGAAAACATTGTGAGAAAAGGTGAGATTACTTGTTACAAGCAATTTCTACTTTTCTCACAATGTTTTCTACAGCTATATATATTCAGTGCAGTAACAGAAAATCTCAACTAAAATCTATTACTTACCGATACCAAGTTTTGTATTTATGGTGAAGCAAGGCATGCCTTTTGCTTTCAGGCGGTGTGTCTTTCCGTAAGTGACTCGATTTATATGTCCACAGTCACCATTACTACATCTTACGTAGAAGAATCCTGATAAACCCTTTCTTAACTCCCCAACAATAGAATATTTAGTCAAAGACACAGGTCCAAGCCCACATTTCTCACAAAATTCAAGATTGTCCAGTAAGACACCAAACTCCACGATACGCCGCCCAACCCTCCATCCATCTCGGCTTACTTTTCTAGGCAAGTTTATTTCTTCTTCAGTTCGATAGTCGTCTTTCAAACCTTCTGCATGTAGAACTGGTTTTTTAGTAGTGTAATTATGATCCAACCTTATTGTCCGCAGCAGTTTATTCGTTTTATTAGTTGGTTTCGTTTTCACATATCGGCCTTTCGCACCTCGCAACGCCATTTTGAATACCCGGATCAAGCACTGGTTTTCCGCGTTCGCACGAGTTTTACATTCAAAGCAGGGTACCATGTTCGGAATTACGTAAGACTTCGTTGCATATTCGGAATGCAGCGAACATGACGGTAAAGGACGAAATATGTCGAAATAACCGGAAGTGTATTACACAGGTCTTACCTTAAGGCAAAAATGAAATTTTTCAAATATGCCAAACAACACTTTAAACAGTTTAAACAAGTAACTTGCCTTGTTACTGACTGATATAAACTAGCAGAATGAGGCTCAGTTACACAGAACTCATTTCACATGGATTCTTAACCCTAATGCAAATAAGAATATTTTACCCCATTTTCTTGGCAATTTGAGCTCAAAGACAAGTCTTAGGAGAACAACTTGAATTTCACTTTTACAACCTCAGGCTAGATTCTATTCTCTTTCTGGACATAAATCTTACTTCAGTACTTGTTCAGTTGCAAAACCACTAGTTCTTCCCTGTCTTGGGTTCCATTTCTGTTAAAACTGTCACTTCTCTTAACATACCATGCCAAATTGCCTCTTTGTTACATAAAAAATTCTAATAATTAGAATTTTAGAAACTGCTTCAACAAATTTAAGATATCAGCAACTTGCAAAACATATAAGAAACAAATAGAACACAAAAACTGAACTCTTTTATATGGCAAGTGATCAACATTGATGCATAATTTGTTTGGACACAAATGTACATATGTTTGTCACTATGAAGCTGAATCAGGCATTTCTTGACAAAGTATGTAAGTCGATAAACCAGAAGTTTCAACCTTTTACCGTCAACCGAGACTCGGTATACACCATAGCCATCTATATCTGTCATGTCGGTCCTAACCACAGATTTGTCATAGCCCATAGACTTGTCAGATAGAGCATTTCGGAACATGACAATTCTTTTCGGACACAATGGAGAATTGAAGAACGCACTAGCCATGTAGGTATGTAGATCTGTTCCTCCAATATCAGAAATGGTCTAAATTTACCAGAATTGCCTAAATCAAACGGGTTTCAAGCAAAACACCTCTGGAAAAGTCCAAAAATAGCAAAATCAGGCAACATGACTTCAAGCACCAAATTCGCCAAATTTGCCTTTTTCCGCATTTCGAGTTACCTCCCTTCTTTGAATCAATATCAGCCAAAATTCACAATCTTAGGATCAACTTAAATACTATTTTCAGACTGGAAATTGATGGAATTACTAGACTAAATGCAATTTGCCGTCAAAATACAAACTTCATAAACTGCCCATTACCTTAAGGCAGAAATGAATTTTTTCAAATATGCCAAACAACACTTTAAACAGTTTAATCAAGTAACTTGCCTTGTTACTGACTGATATAAACCAGCAGAATGAGGCTCAGTTACACAGAACTCATTTCACATGGATTCTTAACCCTTATGCAAATAAGAATATTTTACCCCATTTTACTGGCAATTTGAGCTCAAAGACAAGTCTTAGGAGAACAACTTGAATTTCACTTTTACAACCTCAGGCTAGATTCTATTCTCTTTCTGGACATAAATCTTACTTCAGTACTTGTTCAGTTGCAAAACCACTAGTTCTTCCCTGTCTTGGGTTCCATTTCTGTTAAAACTGTCACTTCTCTTAACATACCATGCCAAATTGCCTCTTTGTTACATAAAAAATTCTAATAATTAGAATTTTAGAAAGTACTTCAACAAGTTTAAGATATCAGCAACTTGCAGAAAATTAAAGAAACAAATAGAACACAAAAACTGAACCCTTTTATATGGCAAGTGATCAACATTGATGCATAATTTGTTTGGACACAAATGTACATATGTTTGTCACTACAAAGCTGAATCAGACATTTCTTGACAAAGTATGTAAGTCGATAAACCAGAAGTTTCAACCTTTTACCGTCAACTGAGACTCGGTATACACCATAGCCATGTATATCGGTCATGTCGGTCCTAACCACACATTCGTCATAGCCCAGAGACTTGTCAGATAGAGCATTTCGGATTATGACGACTCTTTTCGGACACAATGGAGAATTGAAGAATACACTGGCCATGTAGGTGTGTAGATCTGTTCCTCCAATATCAGAAATGGTCTTTATTTTCCAGAATTGCCTAAATCAAACGGGTTTCAAGCGAAACACCTGTGGAAAAGTCCAGAAATAGCAAAATCAGGCAACATGACTTCAAACGCCAAATTCGCCAAATTTGCCTTTTTCCGCATTTCGAGTTACCTCCCTTCTTTGAATCAATATCAGCCAAAATTCACAATCTTAGGATCAACTTAAATACTATTTTCAGACAGGAAATTGATGGAATTACTAGACTAAATGTAATTTGCGGTCAAAATACAAACTTCATAAACTGCCCATTACCTTAAAGTAGCAGTACATGGTTGTCAGCTAAACTCGTCTCGGTCCACCATACGCCAAACTGAACTTCCTCAAACAAAGGTCTATATAATCAGCCTGAAATTATAAAGAGCACTTAAATGCAACAGCACAATCCTAATTCTTTAGATTTTATCAATAAATCATGTTCAACTTGTGAAATAGTGATATTAATGATCATTAAAGGCAAGTGGCATGGTCGTAAAAAAACCGACAAAATATGCCATTTTAGCCTATATTCCAAAATTCACAAAATGCAAACCCAGGAAGCTAGCCTAAAAATGCCATGCTAAATTGAAACTCAAAACAACACATAATCTGGGGATAAAATCCAAAATAGCACATTACCATGCCGTTTTTTCGCAATCTTTCGTGCCCTGACCCTACCCTTGTTTTCGCAGTTAAAAACAGCTGCTAACTCCATGACCCCTCACTTTCGCATTTGGGGTCAAAACTATAGAACAAAGAAGGAAAGGTCATGACCTCCTGTTTCACAGACAAAGCAAATGCTTCTTTTCCTTAATCTAACACAATTCATGGCTGTAACAACTACTCTTCTTATCAAAATTGCATTAAAAACCTACCTTACTCAATTGTTTCTAATTTTCACCATGGCCAATTCGAAGCAAACTGTTTACATGTGCCTTAAGGCAAAAATGAAATTTTTCAAATATGCCAAACAACACTTTAAACAGTTTAAACAAGTAACTTGCCTTGTTACTGACTGATATAAACTAGCAGAATGAGGCTCAGTTACACAGAACTCATTTCACATGGATTCTTAACCCTAATGCAAATAAGAATATTTTACCCCATTTTCCTGGCAATTTGAGCTCAAAGACAAGTCTTAGGAGAACAACTTGAATTTCACTTTTACAACCTCAGGCTAGATTCTATTCTCTTTCTGGACATAAATCTTACTTCAGTACTTGTTCAGTTGCAAAACCACTAATTCTTCCCTGTCTTGGGTTCCATTTCTGTTAAAACTGCCACTTCTCTTAATATACCATGCCAAATTGCCTCTTTGTTACATAAAAAATTCTAATAATTAGAATTTTAGAAACTGCTTCAACAAGTTTAAGATATCAGCAATTTGTAAAACATTAAAGAAACAAATAGAACAAAAAAACTGAACCCTTTTATATGGCAAGTGATCAACATTGATGCATAATTTGTTTGGACACAAATGTACATATGTTTGTCACTATGAAGCTGAATCAGGCATTTCTTGACAAAGTATGTAAGTCGATAAACCAGAAGTTTCAACCTTTTACCGTAAACCGAGACTCGGTATACACCATAGCCATGTATATTGGTCAGGCCGATCCTAACCACACATTCGTCATAGCCCAGAGACTTGTCGGATAGAGCATTTCGGAACATGACGACTCTTTTTGGACACAATGGAGAATTGAAGAATGCACTGGCCATGTAGGTGTGTAGATCTGTTCCTTCAATATCAGAAATGGTCTAAATTTACCAGAATTGCCTAAATCAAACTGGTTTCAAGCAAAACACCTCTGGAAAAGTCCAAAAATAGCAAAATCAGGCAACATGACTTCAAGCACCAAATTCGTCAAATTTGCCTTTTTCCGCATTTCGAGTTACCTCCCTTCTTTGAATCAATATCAGCCAAAATTCACAATCTTAGGATAAACTTAAATACTATTTTCAGACAGGAAATTGATGGAATTACTAGACTAAATGCAATTTGCGGTCAAAATACAAACTTCATAAACTGCCCATTACTTTAAGGCAAAAATGAATTTTTTCAAATATGCCAAACAACACTTTAAACAGTTTAATCAAGTAACTTGCCTTGTTACTGACTGATAGAAACCAGCAGAATGAGGCTGAGTTACACAGAACTCATTTCACATGGATTCTTAACCCTAATGCAAATAAGAATATTTTACCCCATTTTCTTGGCAATTTGAGCGCAAAGACAAGTCTTAGGAGAACAACTTGAATTTCACTTTTACAACCTCAGGCTAGATTCTATTCTCTTTCTGGACATAAATCTTACTTCAGTACTTGTTCAGTTGCAAAACCACTAGTTCTTCCCTGTCTTGGGTTCCATTTCTGTTAAAACTGTCACTTCCCTTAACATACCATGCCAAATTGCCTCTTTGTTACATAAAAAATTCTAATAATTGGAATTTTAGAAAGTACTTCAACAAGTTTAAGATATCAGCAACTTGCAAAACATATAAGAAACAAATAGAACACAAAAACTGAACCCTTTTATATGGCAAGTGATCAACATTGATGCATAATTTGTTTGGACACAAATGTACATATGAATGTCACTACAAAGCTGAATCAGGCATTTCTTGACAAACTATGTAAGTCGATAAACCAGAAGTTTCCATCTTTTACCGTCAACCGAGACTCGGTATACACCATAGCCATGTATATCTGTCATGTCGGTCCTAACCACAGATTTGTCATAGCCCAGAGACTTGTCAGATAGAGCATTTCGGAACATGACAACTCTTTTCGGACACAATGGAGAATTGAAGAACGCACTGGCCATGTAGGTATGTAGATCAGTTCCTCCAATATCAGAAATGGTCTAAATTTACCAGAATTGCCTAAATCAAACGGGTTTTAAGCAAAACACCTCTTGAAAAGTCCAAAAATAGCAAAATCAGGCAACATGACTTAAAGCGCCAAATTCGCCAAATTTGCCTTTTTCCGGATTTCGAGTTACCTCCCTTCTTTGAATCAATATCAGCCAAAATTCACAATCTTAGGATCAACTTAAATACTATTTTCAGACAGGAAATTGATGGAATTACTAGATTAAATGCAATTTGATGTCAAAATACAAACTTCATAAACTGCCCATTACCTTAAGGCAGAAATGAAATTTTTCAAATATGCCAAACAACACTTTAAACAGTTTAATCAAGTAACTTGCCTTGTTACTGGCTGATATAAACCAGCAGAATGAGGCTCAGTTACACAGAACTCATTTCACATGGATTTTTAACCCTTATGAAAATAAGAATATTTTACCCCATTTCCCTGGGAATTTGAGCACAAAGTCAAGTCTTAGGAGAACAACTTGAATTTCACTTTTACAACCTCAGGCTAGATTCTATTCTCTTTCTGGACATAAATCTAACTTCAGTACTTGTTCAGTTGCAAAACCACTAGTTCTTCCCTGTCTTGGGTTCCATTTCTGTTAAAACTGTCACTTCTCTTAACATACCATGCCAAATTGCCTCTTTGTTACATAAAAAATTCTAATAATTGGAATTTTAGAAACTGCTTCAACAAATTTAAGATATCAGCAACTTGCAAAACATATAAGAAACAAATAGAACACAAAAACTGAACTCTTTTATATGGCAAGTGATCAACATTGATGCATAATTTGTTTGGACACAAATGTACATATGAATGTCACTACAAAGCTGAATCAGGCATTTCTTGACAAAGTATGTAAGTCGATAAACCAGAAGTTTCAACCTTTTACCGTCAACCGAGACTCGGTATACACCATAGCCATGTATATCTGTCATGTCGGTCCTAACCACAGATTTGTCATAGCCCATAGACTTGTCAGATAGAGCATTTCGGAACATGACAACTCTTTTCGGACACAATGGAGAATTGAAGAACGCACTGGCCATGTAGGTATGTAGATCTGTTCCTCCAATACCAGAAATGGTCTAAATTTACCAGAATTGCCTAAATCAAACGGGTTTCAAGCAAAACACCTCTGGAAAAGTCCAAAAATAGCAAAATCAGGCAACATGACTTCAAGCGCCAAATTCGCCAAATTTGCCTTTTTCCGGATTTCGAGTTACCTCCCTTCTTTGAATCAATATCAGCCAAAATTCACAATCTTAGGATCAACTTAAATACTATTTTCAGACAGGAAATTGATGGAATTACTAGACTAAATGTAATTTGCGGTCAAAATACAAACTTCATAAACTGCCCATTACCTTAAGGCAAAAATGAAATTTTTCAAATATGCCAAACAACACTTTAAACAGTTTAATCAAGTAACTTGCCTTGTTACTGACTGATATAAACCAGCAGAATGAGGCTCAGTTACACAGAACTCATTTCACATGGATTCTTAACCCTTATGCAAATAAGAATATTTTACCCCATTTCCCTGGCAGTTTGAGCTCAAAGTCAAGTCTCCCGCAGCTGGGCGGGGGGATAGAAATAGCTCAGCTGTCGCACTACAGTAGGGGTAAGACCCCCCCACTGTGCCTGCCTGTTTGCCGTGGGCTGCAACTCGTGTCGTTCGATGACGGGATCCTGGTGGTTGAGTGGATTCAGAGCTCGGCCCTTTGATAGCTCTGTTTTCGCAACACACCACTTTGGCCCTGAACTGAACTAAACGAGAGGTCAGGAAGGCCCGTCCTGATCAATCGGCTGGTCATGCCTTGCCCTAGGGCATCTAATATTCTTATTTTTACATCCTTCTCTCAATTGAATTTACCATCTTCTCCATATCTAATCCACATATCACAACTTTTTCAGATGTTATATTTCTTGTTCAGCCCTAGAAGGCGGTGGCTCATGGGTCAATCGGGTGAAAGTTTTTTGGTATTTGGCTGACATTTGTAACCTTTCAATGATTGTCTAAGCTTGGTAGGACTTTCTGCGAGAATGCATCTGTCCAGTCTAGCCCTTTCATACCGAGTATACCACTGATGTATCCCTGTCATGGTCTGCGAATGGGTTTTCCCCGGACCATGTCCCCTTGTTGGGCTCCGTGGCGGGTGGGGAGCATCGGTGGTGAAACTTTTAACACAAACATGGCGTCCCAAAAAAAGGCCAAGCTCAATGAAAGCAAGCGCCCTCTTTCAGATAGTGAATCTGAAACGGAAACTTCACTTCCTTCTTCCTTTCACTCTCCACGTTTCATTGTTATCAAATCTCAAGATCCTTCAAAACCTATAACAAAACTCTCTCCTTTCATTTTAGAAAAACAAATCTCGAGTATCCTTGGAACTCCAAAATCTGTGAAAAAACTTAAAGACCAGACCCTTCTAGTTGAATGTCTGACAAATCAGCAAGCTCTGAATCTTTTAAAACACACAAAATTCTTTGACACTGATGTTAAAATTTTCCCTCATCCTTCTCTAAATTCTTGTAAAGGAGTAATCAGATGTAAAGAACTTACCTACTGCAATTCCTTACAAGAAATCAAAGACAATCTGAAACAGCAAGGTGTATCTGATGTTCAGAGGATTTCCGTACGCAGAGATGGAGAACAGAGACTTACAAACACATACATTTTAACATTTTCTTCACCTGTTCTTCCAACATCTATCAAAATAGGCTTTCAAATTGTAAAAGTAGATGTGTATGTGCCAAACCCCTTGCGATGTTTTAAATGCCAGCGGTACGGCCATCACATCAGTAAATGTCCAAACCAAGAAACATGCTCTAAATGTGCTCATCAAGGACCTGACCATGACAGTACTACTTGTTCAAATCCTCCTCTTTGCATTAATTGTAAGTCTCCACACTCTACTTTTTCAAGAGAGTGTCCTGTATGGAGGGAAGAAAAAGAAATCCTTTCCATTAAATACAACAATAATGTTAGCTTTCCAGAAGCAAGGAAACTATTTGAACAACGCAAGAAAACCTCTTCTAGTGTTAGCTATGCAGGTGTTGTTGGCTCGTCAACTGAAAAGGATGACTGCAGCACTTGTAAAATTCTTGCGAAAGTTCTCCTTCAAAAATTTCCTGATGTAGCTTCTGAGCTGAAAGAACTTCTCCCTCCATCCACCTTGTCCAAACTAATTCCTGACTCTCCATCTGCGTCTAAAACAAACACAACCTCTTCTGCACCCTAAAAACCCACAAACTCTCAAAGTATCCCTTTACAAAAAACCTCAAAGCCATCTACCTCTTCGCAAAATATCTCTTTGAAAAAAACTTCAAAACCATCTCCCCCTTCACAACATCCTCCAAAGAAACCCCAACCTCCATCTTCACAGTCTACAACTAAATCTAACATTTCATCTAAAGATAACAAATCTAATAATGTACCCCGATCTCCTAAAAGGTCTTCTTCAAAATCTAGACCACAACCCAGAGATACCCAAGGATCTTGTGAAATCACTGTCAAAGTAAATGATCCTGTCCCTACCTCCAACAGATTTTCGGAGCTAGAGGACATGGATGCAGATGCTGAAAATCTGGAAGGTGAGGCTTCAGATTCAGAAGCCTCTATTTGGTTCATTTCCAGAGATCCTTGGAACAAGGACGCTGACACTTGGCACTCGTCCAAACCCGAGACAACTGTAATGAAATCTTAACCAACCTATTTTAAAATGCATTGGTTTATGTCCTATTTTTTTACTTTAGCTTTTATACTTTCCTCATGCACTATGGATACCATAATCCAGTGGAATTGTCGGGGTCTGAAGTCAAACTTTGACGAACTTTCCCTTTTAATCAATGATCACAAACCAGTTGCTGTTTGTCTGCAAGAAACCTTCCTTAAACGGGAGGATGATATCACTATCAAATATCATTCCATTTACAATAAGATTTTTACCGAAGGCGAAAAAGCCAGAGGTGGTGTTTCTATTATTGTTAACAACAACATTCCTCATAAAGTTATCTCTCTTAATACAAACTTGCAAGCTGTTGCCATCAGGTTATCTTTACACAGTGCTGTTACACTGTGTTCTTTATATCTCCCCCCGAGCACACCTATCAATGAGACCAATCTGAATGATCTCATTTCCCAATTGCCATCCCCCTATATTCTTGCTGGGGACTTTAATGGTCACAATGTTATGTGGGGTTGCGATGACACTAACCAGAGAGGTTTACAGTTGGAGAGCTTCATTTCAAACAACTCTTTGTCTTTCATGAATGATAACAAGTCCAAAACCTACTTGCATCCAGCAACTGGATCTTACTCTTCCATTGATTTAACCTTATGCAGCCCAGTCTTACTTCCCAATTTCACCTGGAAAGTGACTGAGGATTTGTGTGGAAGTGATCACTTCCCCATTATCTTTTCATCTACACAACCATCCAGCAATGTACAACCGCAGAAATGGAAGCTTTCCAAAGCCAATTGGAATAAATTTGAAACCCTCTGTGAACAGACCATTACACATGACAAATTTGGAGATTGCGATGATCCTGCAAAACTTTTTACTTCCCTATTAATTGATGCAGCTAAACAGTCCGTCCCTCAGACCTCGACAAATCCAAAACGTCCTGACAAGCCTTGGTACAATGATGATTGTAAACAGGCTGTCAGAGACAGAAAACAAGCCCTTAGAAAGTTTAACCTCAGGCCTACCAAAGAAAATCATAACTTATTCCGTATTTCCAGAGCAAAGGCTCGACGAACCATTAGAGAAAGTAAGCGCAAGGCTTGGAGACAATATGTCTCTAAATTAAATAGTAGAACTACTACTAAAAAAACCTGGGACATGATCAGAAAGATCAATGGCAAAGGCCAGCCCCCTCTTAATCACCTTGAAGTTAACAATACTTCATTGGAATCACCCCAAGATATAGCTGATGCTCTTGCCGACACCTTTTGCAAAAAGTCTTCCTCTGCAAACTATTCTGAAAAGTTTCAGAGGAATAAAGCCAGAGAAGAAAAGAAAAAACTTAATTTCAATTCTTCTAATTCAGAGCATTATAATAAACTCTTCACCTTTAAAGAATTAAAATCTGCTCTGAATAAAGCTCACGATTCTTCTCCTGGCCCAGATAAAGTTCATTACCAGTTTTTAAAACACTTACCTTTTACTTCTCTCTCAGTTTTACTTGATATTTTCAATGATATCTGGCAGTCAGGTGTTTTTCCTTCATCCTGGCGGGAAGCACTAGTCATTCCTATCCCAAAACCTGGCAAGGATGCTAGTGACCCGGCTAACTATCGGCCAATAGCTCTTACAAGTTGTCTCTGCAAGACCTTAGAACGTATGGTCAATGACAGGCTTGTTTGGTTTTTAGAGAAAAACAACCTCATCGTTGATGTACAGAGTGGATTTCGACGCCAACGTGGCACCATAGATCATCTTGTCCGCTTTGAAACCTTTGTCAGAGAAGCCCTTATTAATAGACAGCATGTAGTATCTGTCTTTTTTTACCTTGAAAGTGCTTACGATACGACTTGGAAATACGGAATTCTTAAAGACTTGCATGACTTTGGTCTTCGAGGCCGTCTTCCTCTTTTTATTTCAGCCTTCTTGGATGAACGTCTTTTCCGCGTCCGAGTTGGTAATACTGTCTCGGGAGCCCGTGAACAGCAGATGGGTGTACCCCAAGGATGTATTCTCTCTGTTACACTTTTCAGTGTAAAAATAAACAGTATAGTTAAAGCTATCTGTCCCTGTGTAGACTGTTCCCTTTATGTTGATGACTTCGTAATATGCTTCAGATCTCGAAATATGAATATTATTGAGAGACAACTTCAACAGTGTCTCAACAAGCTCCAAACGTGGTCTGATGAAAATGGCTTCAAATTTTCAAAGTCCAAAACTAAGTGCATGCACCTCTGTAATCTACGAGGTGTTCATCCAGACCCTGAACTGTATTTGGACAAAACTAAAATTGAAGTCGTTTCTGAGTTTAAATTTCTTGGAGTTATCTTTGACAGAAAGCTTTCCTTCCTTCCTCACATCACTGCACTTAAAAAGAAGTGCAAGAAGGCTCTTAATCTTCTTAAGGTTGTGGCCCATTCTGAATGGGGAGCAGACCGTAAAGTCCTCTCGCGGCTTTATCGGTCTTTAGTTCGCTCCAAATTAGACTATGGATCTATTGTATACGGATCTGCCCGTAAATCTTACCTGAAAATTCTCGATTCTATACACCACGAAGGTCTGCGTCTTGTACTTGGAGCTTTCAGAACTTCTCCCGTCAATAGTCTCTATGTTGAGGCTAATGAACCTTCTCTTTCTTACAGGAGGGAAAAACTCTCGCTTCAATATCTTTTAAAACTGAAGTCCAATCGTTTTAATCCAACTCATAACATTGTTTTTAAACCTCAATATAAACGTTTTTTTGAAAGGAAACCAAATGTTATTCCTCCATTTGGTATCCGCATGGAGCCCATTGTAGATAACCTTGGCATAGACACTGAGTCTATTGCCGACTATAAAATCTCTGAAATCCCTCCATGGACACTAAACAGTGCAGAATTCAGATTTGACCTTGCATCTGACAAAAAGTCTGTCACGGATAGAACTGTGTTTCATGCTAGATACAACGAGATAAAGGAGCATTATTTTTCCTTCAAACCAATCTATACAGATGGATCCAAAGAAGGAAATTCTGTAGCAGCTGCCGCTGTTTATGGAAAAAGGAGCTTAAAGTGCCGCCTTCCAAACAACTCCTCTATTTTCTCTGCTGAAATTAAAGCAATTGATCTTGCCCTTAATCTAGCTGAAAGTTCTAATTCCAACCGTTTCATTATCTTTTCGGACCCTTTATCAACATTACAAGCCGTTTCAAATTAACGCCTTGAGACACCCCCAGCTGGGCGGGGGGATAGAAATAGCTCAGGTGTCGCACTACAGCAGGGGTAAGACCCCCCCACTGTGCCTGCCTGTTTGCCGTGGGCTGCAACTCGTGTCGTTCGATGACGGGATCCTGGTGGTTGAGTGGATTCAGAGTATGGCCCTTTGATAGCTCTGTTTTTGCAACACACCACTTTGGCCTTGAACTGAACTAAACGAGGGGTCAGGAAGGCCCGTCCTGATCAATCGGCTGGTCATGCCGAGCCCTATGGTGTTTCTCTGACTGTTTTCTTTTACACATACATACACAGATACATTATTTCTCTGTCATCAGTTGCTGTATGTCAATACCCTAGAAGGCGGTGGCTCATGGGCTAATCGGGTGAAAGTCTGGTGTTTGATTGACACTTGTAAATGCCCAAAGACAGTCTATGCTTGGTATGACATTCTGCGGGCCTACATTTGTCCGGTCTAGCCCTTTCACTTCGAGTATATCACCGATGTATCCTTGTCATGATCTGAGTTAGGTTTCCCCGGATCATGTCCCCTTGTTGGGCTCCGAGGCGGGTGGGGAGCATCGGTGATGAATATTCAACAACAACTATGGCTTCTCAAAAAAAGGCCAAGCGTGTACTCTCTGACTCAGATTCTGAATCAGAATACTCAAGACCTTCAACAACTTTTGCTCGCTTTTTAGTTATTGAATCAGTTGACTCTTCTAAACCAGTAACAAAACTCTCACCTTTTATCATTGAAAAATCTATCTCATCAATCTTAGGCACACCAAAATCTGTTAAAAAACTTAAAAATGAAACCTTGCTTGTTGAGTGCTTCTCGCAACAACAAGTTAGAAACCTGCTTGGACACAAGAAACTTTTCAATCTTGATGTCAAAATCTTTCCTCACAAGACCCTTAATACCTCCAAGGGGGTCATTAGATGCAAAGAATTAAGCTTCTGTGACTCTTTGGAGGAAATCAAATCAAACCTCAAAAGCCAGGCTGTGTCTGATGTGAAAAGAATTTCAGTTCTCAGAAATGGCATTCGTAGAGATACACATACCTATATCTTAACATTCTCTACGCCAACTCTCCCTACTTCAGTTAAAGTTGGATTTCAATCGGTCAAGGTCGATGTTTATGTGCCTAATCCGTTGCGCTGTTACAGATGCCAACGGTACGGCCATCATGAAAGTAACTGCAGAAGCACACCTGTTTGTCCCAAATGTGCTTTTGAAGGGGAAGACCATGACCAAAAGACTTGCAATAACCCCCTTCTCTGTGTCAATTGCAAGTCTTCTCATCCTACCTATTCCAAAGAATGTCCAGTTTGGAAAGAGGAGAAAGAAATCCTGTCAATCAAGTTTAAGGAGAATGTTACCTTCTTGGAAGCCAGGAAAACAGTTGAAAAACGCAGGTCTGATCAGGCTTTGTTGAGCAAAAGCACAACATATGCAAATGTTGCTTCTCCTTTGCCTGCAAATGGACATTGTCCAACCTGCGAACTGTTGGCTGAAAAACTTCTCCAAAAGTTTCCTGAAATGACTGATGAACTGAAAGCTCTCATTCCCAATGTCCAAATTCCAACACCTTCTACTCAGACTCAGCCTGCGTCTGAAACAAACAAAACTTCTACACCCTCAAAATCCACAGACTCTCAAAGTATCTCTTCACAAAAAACTTCAAAACCATCTACCTCCTCACAAAATATCTCTTCGAAAAAAGCTTCAAAGCCATCTCCCCCTTCACAACAGCCTCCAAAGAAACCCCAACCTCCATCTTCACAGTCTACAACTAAATCTAACGTCTCATCTAAAGAGAGCAAATCTAATCATGCACCCCGATCTCCTAAAAGATCTTCTTCGAAATCGAAACCACAACCCAGAGATACCCATGAATCTTGTGAAATCACAATCAGAGTAAATGATCCTGTCCCTACCTCCAATAGATTTTCGGAGCTAGAGGACATGGATGCAGATGCTGAGAATCTGGAAGGTGAGGCTTCAGATTCGGAAGTCTCTATCTGGTCGATTTCTAAGGATCCTTGGAACAAGGACACTGACACTTGGCACTCGTCCATACCCGAGACAAGTGTAATGAAATCTTAATCAATCTATTTTAAAATGCATTGGTTTACGGCCTCTTTTTTTACGTTAGCTTTTATACTTTCTTTATGCACAATGGATACCATTATCCAATGGAATTGTCGAGGTCTGAAGTCAAACTTTGATGAACTTTCCCTTTTAATCAATGATCACAAACCAGTTGCTGTTTGTCTGCAAGAAACCTTCCTTAAACGAGAGGATGATATCTCTATCAAATATCATTCCATTTACAATAAAATCTTTACCGAAGGCGAAAAAGCCAGAGGTGGTGTTTCTATTATTGTTAACAACAACATTCCTCATAAAGTTATCTCTCTTAATACAAACTTGCAAGCTGTTGCCATCAGGTTATCTTTACACAGTGCTGTTACACTGTGTTCTTTATATCTCCCCCCGAGCACACCTATCAATGAGACCAATCTGAATGATCTCATTTCCCAATTGCCATCCCCCTATATTCTTGCTGGGGACTTTAATGGTCACAGTGTTATGTGGGGTTGCGATGACACTAACCAGAGAGGTTTACAGTTGGAGAGCTTCATTTCGAACAACTCTTTGTCTTTCATGAATGATAACAAGTCCAAAACCTACTTGCATCCAGCAACTGGATCTTACTCTTCCATTGATTTAACCTTATGCAGCCCAATCTTACTTCCCAATTTCACCTGGAAAGTGACTGAGGATTTGTGTGGAAGTGATCACTTCCCCATTATCTTTTCATCTACACAACCATCCAGCAATGTACGACCGCAGAAATGGAAGCTTTCCAAAGCCAATTGGAATAAATTTGAAACCCTCTGTGAACAGACCATTACACATGACAAATTTGGAGATTGCGATGATCCTGCAAAACTTTTTACTTCCCTATTAATTGATGCAGCTAAACAGTCCGTCCCTCAGACCTCGACAAATCCAAAACGCCCTGACAAGCCTTGGTACAATGATGATTGTAAACAGGCTGTCAGAGACAGAAAACAAGCCCTTAGAAAGTTTAACCTCAGGCCTACCAAAGAAAATCATAACTTATTCCGTATTTCCAGAGCAAAAGCTCGACGAACCATTAGAGAAAGTAAGCGCAAGGCTTGGAGACAATATGTCTCTAAATTAAATAGTAGAACTACTACTAAAAAAACCTGGGACATGATCAGAAAGATCAATGGCAAAGGCCAGCCCCCTCTTAGTCACCTTAAAGTTAACAATACTTCGTTGGAATCACCCCAAAATATAGCTGATGCTCTCGCCGACACCTTTTGCAAAAAGTCTTCCTCTGCAAACTATTCTGAAAAGTTTCAGAGGAATAAAGCCAGAGAAGAAAAGAAAAAACTTAATTTCAATTCTTCTAATTCAGAGCATTATAATAAACTCTTCACCTTTAAAGAATTAAAATCTGCTCTGAATAAAGCTCACGATTCTTCTCCTGGCCCAGATAAAGTTCATTACCAGTTTTTAAAACACTTACCTTTTACTTCTCTCTCAGTTTTACTTGATATTTTCAATGATATCTGGCAGTCAGGTGTTTTTCCTTCATCCTGGCGGGAAGCACTAGTCATTCCTATCCCAAAACCTGGCAAGGATACTAGTGACCCGGCTAACTATCGGCCAATAGCTCTTACAAGTTGTCTCTGCAAGACCTTAGAACGTATGGTCAATGACAGGCTTGTTTGGTTTTTAGAGAAAAACAACCTCATCGTTGATGTACAGAGTGGATTTCGACGCCAACGTGGCACCATAGATCATCTTGTCCGCTTTGAAACCTTTGTCAGAGAAGCCTTTATTAATAGACAGCATGTAGTATCTGTCTTTTTCGACCTTGAAAGTGCTTACGATACGACTTGGAAATACGGAATTCTTAAAGACTTGCATGACTTTGGTCTTCGAGGCCGTCTTCCTCTTTTTATTTCAGCCTTCTTGGATGAACGTCTTTTCCGCGTCCGAGTTGGTAATACTGTCTCGGGAGCCCGTGAACAGCAGATGGGTGTACCCCAAGGATGTATTCTCTCTGTTACACTTTTCAGTGTGAAAATAAACAGTATAGTTAAAGCTATCTGTCCTGGTGTAGACTGTTCCCTTTATGTTGATGACTTCGTTATATGCTTCAGATCTCGAAATATGAATATTATTGAGAGACAACTTCAACAGTGTCTCAACAAGCTCCAAACGTGGTCTGATGAAAATGGCTTCAAATTCTCAAAGTCCAAAACTAAGTGCATGCACCTCTGTAATCTACGAGGTGTTCATCCAGACCCTGAACTGTATTTGGACAAAACTAAAATTGAAGTCGTTTCTGAGTTTAAATTTCTTGGAGTCATCTTTGACAGAAAGCTTTCCTTCCTTCCTCACATCACTGCACTTAAAAAGAAGTGCAAGAAGGCTCTTAATCTTCTTAAGGTTGTGGCCCATTCTGAATGGGGAGCAGACCGTAAAGTCCTCTTGCGGCTTTATCGGTCTTTAGTTCACTCCAAATTAGACTATGGATCTATTGTATACGGATCTGCCCGTAAATCTTACCTGAAAATTCTCGATTCTATACACCACGAAGGTCTGCGTCTTGTACTTGGAGCTTTCAGAACTTCTCCCGTCAATAGTCTCTATGTTGAGGCTAATGAACCTTCTCTTTCTTACAGGAGGGAAAAACTCTCGCTTCAATATCTTTTAAAACTGAAGTCCAATCGTTTTAATCCAACTCATAATGTTGTTTTTAAACCTCAATATAAACATCTTTTTGAAAGGAAACCAAATGATATTCCTCCATTTGGTATCCGCATGGAGCCCATTGTAGATAACCTTGGCATAGACACTGAGTCTATTGCCGACTATAAAATCTCTGAAATCCCTCCATGGACACTAAATAGTGCAGAATTCAGATTTGACCTTGCATCTGAAAAAAAGTCTGTCACGGATAGAACTGTGTTTCATGCTAGATACAACGAGATAAAGGAGCATTATTTTTCCTTCAAACCAATCTATACAGATGGATCCAAAGAAGGAAATTCTGTAGCAGCTGCCGCTGTTTATGGAAAAAGGAGCCTAAAGTGTCGCCTTCCAAACAACTCCTCTATCTTCTCTGCTGAAATTAAAGCAATTGATCTTGCCCTTAATCTAGCTGAACGTTCTAATTCCAACCGTTTCATTATCTTTTCGGATTCTTTATCAACATTACAAGCCCTTTCACATCAATGCCTTGAGAATCCCTTAATCTGTAGTTTACTCGAAAGGATCTCACAAATTTCTTCTATGAATAGATTGGTGTTCTGCTGGCTTCCAAGTCATGTAGGCATCAAAGGCAATGAAAATGCCGATAGGTCTGCCAAATCTGCACTTAACCTTCCCATTTCAGATTTTAAAGTTCCACACACTGATTTTAAATCCTCCGTTTTAACACATATCCAATCTTCTTGGCAATCCCAGTGGGATGCTGATGTTTTCAATAAACTGCATTCAGTTAAACCGTCCCTTGGTGAATGGTACCCCGTTTACAGGTCTGTTCGTCGAGAAGAAGTGATAATTGCACGACTTCGAATTGGCCATTCACGCATCACACATTCCTGGCTCTTGACCAGAGACGATGCCCCTGAATGTATTCCATGCAATGCATCCTTTTCTATAAAACATATCCTACTAGATTGCATTGACTTTCAGCCAGTTCGTTCAAAATATTTCAACGTCGATAGTTTAAAGAATCTTTTTGATTCTGTCAGCGTTGAATCTATTATCGCTTTCATAAAAGAGATTGGCATTTACAATAAACTGTGATATTTACTCTTGCGTTTCTTACCCATCTTTTTACATTCTTTATACGCCTTTATATTGGATATCTTGTCAGCTGATTCATAGTCTTACTTTTTTTAATCTAAAACTTTTGAGTTTTAACGCTCATTTCCAAGGAAAAGAAATTTTCTCAGTCTTACCCTCTAATCTAAAACTATCGAGTAGGCAGCGAATGCCCAGCCACTCAATATCATATTTTATGCACATTATAAGTGATACATATTTCTTCTTCATTTAAAAACTTCTCACTATCAATCCAACATTTAGTTCAAACCTTTTAATCGCATACTTAGCTCTGTCATTCAAACCTTTTGAGTTGATAGGGATTGCCCTGTCACTCAGTAATGTCCTTTATACATATTAAGATCACACATAATTCTTCTTAATTCAACTCTTTTACTATGATAAATGTATTCAAACCTTTTTCAGTTTAAAATCCCACCTTTCCTATCTTTTAACACAGATATGCGCGCTAAATGACCGAAGTTGTCGATGCGCCATAAAACAACATTCATTCATTTAACGCCTTGAGAATCCCTTAATCTGTAGTTTACTCGAAAGGATCTCACAAATTTCTTCTTTGAATAGATTGGTGTTCTGCTGGCTTCCAAGTCATGTAGGCATCAAAGGCAATGAAAATGCCGATAGGTCTGCCAAATCTGCACTTAACCTTCCCATTTCAGATTTTAAAGTTCCACACACTGATTTTAAATCCTCCATTTTAACACATATCCAATCTTCTTGGCAATCCCAGTGGGATGCTGATGGTTTCAATAAACTGCATTCAGTTAAACCGTCCCTTGGTGAATGGTACCCCGTTTACAGGTCTGTTCGTCGAGAAGAAGTGATAATTGCACGACTTCGAATTGGCCATTCACGCATCACACATTCCTGGCTCTTGACCAGAGATGATGCCCCTGAATGTATTCCATGCAATGCATCCTTTTCTATAAAACATATCCTACTAGATTGCATTGACTTTCAGCCAGTTCGTTCAAAATATTTCAACGTCGATAGTTTAAAGAATCTTTTTGATTCTGTCAGCGTTGAATCTATTATCGCTTTCATAAAGGAGATTGGCATTTACAATAAACTGTGATATTTACTCTTGAGTTTCTTACCCATCTTTTTACAACATTCTTTATTCCTTTAATATTTAGTTTGCATCTCCTTAATGGGAGGATTAGCCCTCTTGGGGGCATCTTATCTCATTGGAGACGGACCTCTTTAATGGGAGTATACTGATCCCATTGGAGGCTCCAATCTTTACTAATTTTAACACTCATTTTCAAGGAAAAGAAATTTTCTCAGTCTTACCCTTTAATCTAAAACTTTTGAGTAGGCAGGGAATACCCAGCCACTCAATATCATATTTTATGCACATTATAAATGACACATATTTCTTCTTCAATTAAAAACTTCTCACTATTAATCCAACATTTAGTTCAAACGTTTTTATCACATTCTTAACTCTGTCATTTAAACCTTTTGAGTTGATAGGGATTGCCCTGTCACTCAATAATGTCCTTTATACTTATTAAGATCACACATAATTCTTCTTAATTCAACTCTTTTACTATTATAAATGTATTCAAACCTTTTTCAGTTTAAAATCCCACTTTTACTATCTTTTAACACAGATGTACACAGAACTCATTTCACATGGATTCTTAACCCTAATGCAAACAAGAATATTTTACCCCATTTTCCTGGCAATTTGAGATTAAAGACAAGTCTTAGGAGAACAACTTGAATTTCACTTTTACAACCTCAGGCTAGATTCTATTCTCTTTCTGGACATAAATCTTACTTCAGTACTTGTTCAGTTGCAAAACCATTTCTGTTAAAACTGTCACTTCTCTTAATATACCATGCCAAATTGCCTCTTTGTTACATAAAAAATTCTAATAATTAGAATTTTAGAAACTGCTTCAACAAGTTTAAGATATCAGCACCTTGCAAAACATGCAAGAAAAAAATAAAACAAAAAAAACTGGACCCTTTTATATGGCAAGTGATCAACATTGATGCAGAATTTGTTTGGACACAAATGTACATATGTTTGTCACTACAAAGCTGAATCAGACATTTCTTGACAAAGTATCTAAGTCGATAAACCAGAAGTTTCAACCTTTTACCGTCAACCGAGACTCGGTATACACCATAGCCATGTATATCGGTCAGGCCGGTCCTAACCACACATTCGTCATAGCCCAGAGACTTGTCGAATAGAGCATTT
This sequence comes from Hippopus hippopus, assembly GCA_946811185.2. Lineage (NCBI taxonomy): Eukaryota > Metazoa > Mollusca > Bivalvia > Cardiida > Cardiidae > Hippopus > Hippopus hippopus. The sequence continues at coordinate 22,928,452 of OX328103.1, forward strand.
CGGAACATGACGACTCTTTTTGGACACAATGGAGAATGGAAGAATGCACTGGCCATGTAGGAGTGTAGATCTGTTCCTTCAATATCAGAAATGGTTTAAATTTACCAGAATTGCCTAAATCAAACTGGTTTCAAGCAAAACACCTGGAAAAGTTCAGAAATAGCCAAATCAGGCAACATGACTTCAACCGCCAAATTCGTCAAATTTGCCTTTTTCCGCATTTCGAGTTACCTCCCTCCTTTGAATCAATATCAGCCAAATTCAAAATCTTAGGATCAACTTAAATACTATTTTCAGACAGGAAATTGATGGAATTACTGGACTAAATGCAATTTGCGGTTAAAATACAAACTTCATAAACTGCCCATTACCTTAAGGCAAAAATGAAATTTTTCAAATATGCCAAACAACACTTTAAACAGTTTAAACAAGTAACTTGCCTTGTTACTGACTGATATAAACTAGCAGAATGAGGCTCAGTTACATACGACTCATTTCACATGGATTCTTAACCCTTATGCAAATAAGAATATTTTACTCCATTTTCCTGGCAATTTGAGCTCAAAGACAAATCTTAGCAGAACAACTTGAATTTCACTTTTACAACCTCAGGCTAGATTCTATTCTCTTTCTGGACATAAATCTTACTTCAGTACTTGTTCAGTTGCAAAACCACTAGTTCTTCCCTGTCTTGGGTTCCATTTCTCTTAAAACTGTCACTTCTCTTAACATACCATGCCAAATTCCCTGTTTGTTTCATAATTTTGTCACTACAAAGCTGAATGAGGCATATCTTGACAAAGTATGTAAGTCGATAAACCAGAAGTTTCAACCTTTTATCGTCAACCGAGACTCGGTATACACCATAGCCATGTATATCGGTCAGGCCGGTCCTAACCACACATTCATCATAGCCCAGAGACTAGTAGTATAGAGCATTTCGGAGCATGACGACTCTTTTTGGACACAATGGAGAATTGAAGAATGCACTGGCCATGTAGGTGTGTAGATCTGTTCCTTCAATATCAGAAATGGTCTAAATTTACCAGAATTGCCTAAATCAAACTGGTTTCAAGCAAAACACCTCTGGAAAAGTCCAAAAATAGCAAAATCAGGCAACATGACTTCAAGCGCCAAATTCATCAAATTTGACTTTTTCGGCATTTCGAGTTACCTCCCTCCTTTGAATCAATATCAGCCAAATTCAAAATCTTAGGATCAACTTAAATACTATTTTCAGACAGGAAATTGATGGAATTACTAGACTAAATGCAATTTGCGGTCAAAATACAAACTTCATAAACTGCCCATTACCTTAAGGCAAAAATGAAATTTTTCAAATATGCCAAACAACACTTTAAACAGTTTAAACAAGTAACTTGCCTTGTTACTGACTCATATAAACCAGCAGAATGAGGCTCAGTTACACAGAACTCATTTCACATGGATTCTTAACCCTTATGCAAATAAGAATATTTTAGCTCATTTTCCTGGCAATTTGAGCTCAAAGACAAGTCTTAGGAGAACAACTTGAATTTCACTTTTACAACCTCAGGCTAGATTCTATTCTCTTTCTGGACATAAATCTTACTTCAGTACTTGTTCAGTTGCAAAACCACTAGTTCTTCCCTGTCTTGGGTTCCATTTCTCTTAAAACTGTCACTTCTATTAACAAATTCTAATAATTAGAATTTTAGAAACTGCTTCAACAAGTTTAACATATCAGCAACTTGCAAAACATTAAAGAAACAAATAGAACACAAAAACTGAACCCTTTTATATGGCAAGTGATCAACATTGATGCATAATTTGTTTGGACACAAATGTACATATGTTTGTCAGTATGAAGCTGAATCAGGCATTTCTTGACAAAGTATGTAAGTCGATAAACCAGAAGTTTCAACCTTTTACCGTCAACCGAGACTCGGTATACATCATAGCCATGTATATCGGTCAGGCCGGTCCTAACCACACATTCATCATAGCCCAGAAACTTGTCGAATAGAGCATTTCGGAACATGACCACTCTTTTTGGACACAATGGAGAATTGAAGAACGCACTGGCCATGTAGGTGTGTAGATCTGTTCCTTCAATATCAGAAATGGTCTAAATTTACCAGAATTGCCTAAATCAAACTGGTTTCAAGCAAAACACCTCTGGAAAAGTTCAGAAATAGCAAATTCAGGAAACATAACTTCAAGCGCCAAATTCATCAAATTTGACTTTTTCCGCATTTCGGGTTACCTCCCCCCTTTGAATCAATATCAGCCAAATTCAAAATCTTAGGATCAACTTAAATACTATTTTCAGACAGGAAATTGATGGAATTACTAGACTAAATGCAATTTGCCGTCAAAATACAAACTTCATAAACTGCCCATTACCTTAAGGCAAAAATGAAATTTTTCAAATATGCCAAACAACACTTTAAACAGTTTAAACAAGTAACTTGCCTTGTTACTGACTGATATAAACTAGCAGAATGAGGCTCAGTTACACAGAACTCATTTCACATGGATTCGTAACCCTTATGCAAATAAGAATATTTTACCCCATTTTCCTGGCAATTTGAGCTCAGAGAGAACAGGTGAACAGCAACTTCAAACTGATCTTTCAAAGTTTTTTAAACCTATTACAGAAACGCAAAAAGCCGCGGCAAAGGAGATTACGGAAGAACTTAGACCTATTAAAGAGGGTATCGAAAGCTTACCACAGACTATTACGTTTCCAAACCCATCTTTAAAGGCTATTGAACAAACATTAGAAAAACAAGGAAAAGATCTCGGAGAAATAGCGAAGAGTTATTTAATGAGACTTGGCGATCCGAAAATAACAGATACAAAATTTGGAGTAAGGTATGATGAAAGTAGTGGTAAATTATATATTGGCAGCAAAATGATAATGTTTGATGAAAATGATATTATAATATTATAATAGTAAAGATGTATATGAGGGTACCCCTGGTCTATGGGAGTTAATCGTGTCTAATAACCCGGATGGTGGTATTTATGATGCTGGGGATTATGATAATTACGCGAGGATGATGGTAAGAACAAATGCTCTTCATCAGAATTACGATCCAAGCAAAAAACCGACCTAGTTCTAGCGGTAGTTTAAAATGGACTAATATACTATCTCCTATTTGGAAAAATAAGATAAAGTATATGACAGGAAAGGGTATCATTGTTATCCCATCTGACCCTAACGCATTAATAGAAAGACTAGACCTGTTATTGGCAAGTAAAAAAGCGGGTAACACAGGTGTAAGAAACGAGTTAGTGAGCATTTGTGATGAATTAAAAATACAAGGTGTTTTAAACTCGGGCTCTTATAAAAATTTAATGTCTATACTATAAAAAATGATCATCGTTAAAAAACATGGATTTAAAAAAAGGTATTCATACGGTGGTGCTGGAATCTTTGATAGTGTTGCTAACTTTTTAGCGAGGCTTTTTACTAGTAGCGCAGCTAAACAAATTGCGTCTTCTGCCCTTGATGTAGGAAAAAGTGTAGCTAAGGAAGGTGCAAAGAAAGCTTTAGAGGTTGGAAAAAGTGCAGCTGTAGATGTAGGAAAGAAATTAGTTACGAAAGCTTTGACACCAAAATCAAAGCAAATTTTACAAAAATATAGACTCGACCAGCCTCGTCTGGGAAACACAACACCAACACCCAAAACGCAAGACATTAATACATTAATAGATGGAAGTGCCATTGCTATTCAAGACTTAGTTAAAAGATTAAACAGTGGAGCAGGTATTAAAACAGTATAAAATAAAATTAATTTAAGTAATTATATTACTTATAAAAAAAGATAATGTTAAAATTTGATCGTGTAGATTATAAAAAATACAATAGTAGTTGTATTACTATAGTAGGCGCATCTTTATCCCTAAAAGATTGTGAAATCCTCGAAATTAATAAAACGAAATATGGTTATAAAAAAACTGTTGTGAAGTTATCTCCAGAAAAAGTAATCAAGATGAAAGAGATTGAGGAAAAGGTGAATGAATTTTTACGAAAGTGTGGTATACCTGAAATAACGATTGTATATGGTAATAGAGTTTATCCTAAAACTAAACTGGATACCGCAAAAAGCATTAAACTTGAAGGTGTGTTTGTTAATAATGAAAATAAGTCTTTTCCCCAGCTTTGGTTATCCCTGACGAAGCAGGGTGAGTCAGAAATTTAAGTAAACTGATCCCTTCAGGATTAACACAATTATAATTTTTATTTTATTTAAAATTATAATTGCTATTATAAAATGGACATTTTAAAAATCACCGAACCAATTTTAAAAGATGATAGTATTGTTGAGTATGAACACCATGAGTATGAACCAATCACCGGTACACAACTCAACAACTCAGGAGGAGATATTAGGATTAGTATCGAAACCCAAGATATTTTTACTCATCCTAGTGAAAGTTATTTACTTATTATAGGCGAATTAGATTTAGCAGATGGTGGTAATTATGTTGCTAATGCAAATATTTCTCTAACAAACAATGGTCTCATGTATCTTTTTAAGAATATTAAGTATATCAACTTTCGGGTATCAACTTTCGGGTATGGAGATTGAATCCATATGGAATCCCGGTCATGCTACTACAATGCTTGGTTTGTTAAAATATCCGGATGATTTTTCTAAATCACAAGGGTTAAATCAATGTTGGTATAAAGATACAACAGCTAATGCAGATGGGAACAACACTGGTTTTGTTGTAAGAAGAAATTATATTGTTAGTGGTACCATTCCAACTGGTAGCTTTAGCTTCAGAGTTCCATTAAAACATATATTCGGTTTTTGTGATGATTATGATAAGATATTGTACGGAATGAAGCAAACTCTCACATTAACAAGAAATGATGATAATGATGCAATTTTTAGAGCTGTTGGTGTTGGTGTTGGTAGAATTAATTTAACTAAAATATCTTGGTTTATGCCACACGTGCTACCCGCGGATGGAGAGAAGATGGAACTTTATAAAATTATTGAGAAAAAAGAAAAAATACCGGTTGGATATAGAATGAGGCAGTGCGACTCTATCGCAGTTCCTCAGGCATTATCATTTAGCTGGAGACTCGGAGTTAAATCATCTCCCGAGGTGCCACGTTTTATTATTGTTGGTTTTCAGACTGGTAAAAGTGGTAACCAAGAACAAAATCCAGCCATATTTGATCATAGAAGCGTTAAAAATATTTATGTTACGCTAAATTCTACTAGATATCCAGCTGTTGATTATAATCTTGATTTTACTGTGAACCAATTTAGTAGAGTGTATGGTGATGCCGCTCTATTTAGATCTAAGTTTTATAACATGAATGAAATGGTGTCAAACCCTAACATTACTCCCTCGGATTATAAAACCCTTTTTCCTTTGTTTTTGTTTGATGTTTCCAAACAGAGTGAGAGATTAAAATACTCAGTCACCGATATTCAAATTAAAGCGAGTTTCGGTGTAGCTGTACCTGCGAACACAGAGGCATATGCCGTTATTATTAGTGATAGGTTAATTAACTTCCAGTCTGATGGAAATAAAATGAGTGTAGTGTATTAAGTTAAGATATTTATTCTGATATATAAAAAATGATAAAGATTATAGATTTAAAAAAAATTCTTAGAGAAAATAATATAAATTTTTACGGTTATTGGAATAAAAAACGCTTAGAGGAGTTGGTAAAAGAACATGGTTTGTTACCGGAGGAGTCGCCTAAGCTACCAAAAAAAGAAAGAAACAAAGACCCTAAGTATAATAGATTAAAGACTATTATGCATAATCCTAAGAAAGTTACTTTAGAGGATGTTGAAACTAGCGAAATAAAAACCTTTCCATCGATTTATAAGGCTAGTAGATTTATAGATCGCTGCCCGCAAATTATTAAGATCTATAATGGAGGAATTTGGAATAATAAATATAAGATTAACATTCAGTAATTTTATTATGATAATGACGAATTCATAATAAAATTAAATTTAATTTAAGATTTCTATTTATATATAAAAATGGAGAATTATAATATATATACCATAAGGGGTTTAAAAAATATAGCTAGGTCTAGAGGAATACGGGGATACTCTACGCTTAGAAGAGCCGAATTAATTGATCTTCTAAGTAGTTCTCCACCTCCTGGCCTTGCTGATCAATTCCGAGGATCCACAGTAAAAGACTTAAAACAAGAAGCTAGGTCTAGAGGAATACGGGGATACTCTAGGCTTAGAAGAGCCGAATTAATTAACCGCATACTTAACGGCTCCATTAATCAGGAAGCACCGATATTAGACTATAGTATCGATAATGGCGGAGCGCCGATATTACAACCAACACCTTACACACCACCACCTCAGACACTAACTCCACCTACACCTGCAATTGAGGAGTTGATAAATTATTTAGATAGTATTAAAGAAATTCCGAGAAATATATCACCTAGGATAGAAGCTTTAAAAAGAAAAATAGATAAGATATATAAAGATGAAGATGAAATAAGGATTATAGAAAAATCATCAGCACTAAGAGGATTTACCAAAGAATATTTTATAGAAGGTAAAGAAGGTTATACACCAGCTGAATTCCTCGAATTAGCGAAAGATAAATTAACCAATATTATGAGAAATAATCGTCAAACAAAAGTTAAACTCATTATGAAGTGTATGATGGAACACTCTATCGAAAATCGTTCACAAGAGATGAATTTTGATTCTGGTTATCCAATTGCTAATTTAGTTGGGTATGACGTGGGTGAAATATATGATGAAATGGGGGAAGAGGTATTAGTTGCTATAGCAGCCCAGGAAATGAAAAAAGATTATTGGAGAGTCGCTTACGTAATCGATTTAAGATTACACACAGTAGCATTTAATCCGATAAGAGGTAGTTCTTGGCTACCAACTCCTCCTAAGATAGCGAATACAAAAAGCGTTATTAACCCGAAGAACACGGATGATGATATGTGTTTTGCGTATTGTATTGTTATAGCTTTAAACCCAACAATTAAACATCCTGAAAGAATCGAAAGACTAAAACCATTATTAAGCGATATAAATATGGAAGGGATCGGTTACCCCGTTTCCCTTCAGGATAGAATTAAATTCGAAACCCAAAACCCATCAATATCAGTATCAATTCACGGATATAATAATAACGTTTATCCACTTAGTTTAAGTAAAGAAGTTTATAAAAGAGACCATCATATTAATCTTTTACTTCTCGAGAAGGACGGCAAAAATCATTATTGTTTAATTAAAGACATGAGTAGATTGTTATCTAAACAAATATCTAATCATAACGGTAAAATTTATATTTGCGAAAGATGTTTAAATCATTTCCAAAAAGAAGAAACTTTATATAAACATTTAGAGTATTGCGATAAAAAAGATGCTTGTAGAATAGACTTGCCTAAAAAGGGTACCACAATATCTTTTGAGCATTTTTATAAACAGCAAAGGCATCCTTTCACGATTTATGCGGATATGGAGTGTACATTAGAAAAGAAAAACGAAAATAAAGGTAACACTACGAGGGTAATTAATGCGCATAACATTTCGGGATATTGTTTTTATGTTAAATCGCTTTACGAAAATGTTTACCCTTCGAGGGTTTTCCAATATTCAGGTGAAAATGCGGCTAAGAAATTCGTAGAGGATTTAGAAAATGTTATAAAAGAAATAGATAGGATACCAACGAGGGAAATGATTTTTAAAGTTGAGGATAAAAGAAAGTTTGATAAAGCAGAAAATTGTTGGATATGTAATGAACCATTTTCGAAATGTAAAAGAAAGACAAATAAAGAGGAAATATGTCCAGAATGTAAAGAACCGCTTAAAAAATGTAATGCAATGAAAAAGGTGAGAGACCATTGTCATTTTACCGGAAAGTTTAGGGGAGCCGCGCATAGTGCGTGTAATTTAAAATATAGAAGACCTACTTTTACACCCGTATTCTTTCATAATTTTAGTAAGTATGATGCTCATTTATTTATAAAAGATTTAATGAGCACACCCGGTGAGATGGGTTGTATACCAACAAACAAGGAAACGTATATAAGCGTGTCTAAAAATGTACCGATAGAATACGTTGTTAAAGGGGTGAAGAAAACTAAAACACATGAGATTAGATTCCTGGATAGTTTAAAATTTCTAGGTAAAAGTTTAGATGAATTAGCTAGCACCCTAGCTAAGGAAGAAAAGACTAATCTCGCGAAATATTTCGAGGGGGGAAAGCTTGAATTGGTCTCACAAAACGGTATATTCCCATATGAATGGTTTGATAACCTTAGTAAATTAGAGGAAACGAAGTTACCCGAGCGAAGAGCATTTTATTCGAAGCTTAAATGTAGTGGAATTGATAAGGGGGATTATCAACACGCTAAAAATGTATGGAAAACATTCGAGATGAAAACTTTTAAAGATTATCACGATTTATACAATAAGACCGACGTTTTACTTTTGGCGGATGTCTTCGAAAATTTCAGGAACGTTTGCTTCGATAATTATGGCTTAGACCCATCTTGGTTTTATACAGCGCCAGGATTAGCTTGGGAGGCGATGTTAAAAACTACTATGGTAAAATTAGAATTATTATCGGACCCTGACATGATTTTATTTATCGAAAACGGAATAAGAGGGGGTGTCTCAACTATTTTTAAACGATACGCGAAAGCGAATAATAAATATATGGGTGAGAAATATAACCCGAGTGAACCATCTAAATTTATTACTTATTTGGATGCGAATAATCTCTATGGTTGGGCAATGTCTCAAAAACTTCCTACCAGTAATTTTAAATGGATGGATGATTTAGAAAATTGGTGGGATCAGCCTTGTATATTAGAGGTTGATTTAGAATATCCTAAAGAATTGCATGATTTACACAATGATTTCCCATTAGCACCCGAAAGATTAAAGACTGGCAAAGTCGAAAAACTTATACCTAATTTATACGACAAAACTAAATATATACTACATCGCGAAAATTTAAAGTTATATTTAAGTTTGGGCCTAAAGCTTAAAAAGATTCATAGGGGGTTAACTTTTGAAGAGAGTGAATGGCTAAAACCTTATATCGATAAAAATACTAAGCTAAGAGCGAAAGGCAAACCTGAGTTCGAAAAGGATTTCTTTAAACTTATGAATAATTCCGTATTTGGTAAGACTATGGAAAATATTAGAAATAGAGTAGATATAAAATTAGTTAGTACCAGCGAAAAAGCGGAAAAATTAGTCGCTAAACCGAATTATTACGATATATCTATCCTCGATGAAAATTTATGTATAATTCAAATGAAAAAACAACGATTATATTTTAATAAACCTATTTACGTAGGAATGTGTATTTTAGATTTAAGTAAGACATTGATGTATAACTTCCATTATAATTATATTAAAGATAAATATAACGAAAAAGTTAAACTCCTTTTCACTGGTACAGATAGCTTAATGTATGAAATAGAAACGGAAGATTTTTATAGGGATATTAGCGACGATGTTAAAGATTGGTTTGATACGAGCGATTATCCACCTGATCATCCTTCAGGTATTCCCATAGGATTAAATAAGAAAGTTGTAGGTATGTTTAAAGATGAGACAAGTGGTAAGATTATTGAGGAGTTTGTAGGCCTCAGATCTAAGCTATACTCTTATAAAATGTGTGATGAGGATGAAGACGAGAGTAAGAAATGTAAGGGAATTAAAAAGCAAGCAGTAAAAGCATTTATTAAACATGATCATTATAAAAAATGTTTGTTCGAAAATAAGACGCAATTAAGGAAAATGGTAGTTATTAGGAGTCATAAGCATGAGTTGTATACTGAGGAAATAAATAAAATCGCATTGAGCGGTAATGATGATAAACGACATATCCTTGAGAATAAGATCGATACGTTAGCTTGGGGGCATACTAAGATAAAGACCTAAATTGGATTTTGCTCATATAGGTATATAGACTAAAAATACGAGACGCTGGGATTGTAGTTTGAGCATGGAGATGGATGCGAAGCCTGGGAGTTTGCTCATATAGGTATATGAGGGTTTGCGAAGCCGCCCCGCGCAGGGAAAAAGTGATTTTCAGGATGTGATTGGGTTTGAGCTTTAACATAGACATTAATTAGATGGGTGGGATTGACCTTTGACATAGGCATTAATTAGATGGTTGGGGTTGACCTTTGACTTATTGATTTTTAGGGTGGATGACCTTGACCTTTAACATAGGCATTAATTAGATGGTTGGGGTTGACCTTTGACATAGGTATTAATTAGATGGTTGGGGTTGACCTTTGACATAGGTATTAATTGGGTGGTTGGGGTTGACCTTTGACATAGGTATTAATTGGGTGGTTGGGGTTGACCTTTGACATAGGTATTAATTGGGTGGTTGGGGTTGACCTTTGACATAGGTATTAATTGGGTGGTTGGGGTTGACCTTTGACTTATTGATTTTTAGGGTGGATGCCCCCGGCCAGGGAAAAAGTGATTTTAGGGTGGTTGCCCCCGGCCAGGGAAAAAGTGATTTTAGGGTGGTAGAAATGAAGGAGGAATTGGGTTGGAGATTGATGGTTGAATTTTGTGATTGGTATAGCACTCTCTATTTTTATCTACTTTGAATTCATAGGCCTTGTGGTCGATCCTCAAGTAAGGGGTTTTTTGCAGAAGTGTCCTTGGGCAAGACATTTAGGAGGCCTTGCTTAGTACTGGCGAAACTCAGGACATATGTTAATTAGTTAGCTGTGTCAGTGATACAGCTGAAACAAAGCTGAAAGTATTGTAAAATACTATTCAGTCAATCAATTAACCCTTTACCAAACAATCCTGGGATTTAATGACACTTGGGAAGAAGCCTTTTGAAATCATTCGTATAATATGTCCAGTCATTGCAATTCTTTTAATTTGACACCGCACAACAAAATTTTAGACTTGTTCATATTGAAAGCATTTATAGACAACAAATGTGGCTCAGATGATGAGATTTGAGGTGATAAGGTAGAAAACATTGTATTTAGTGGAGAAAAGTCTGGGTCCAAGCATTTTCTTTCGGCACAATGTTTTGAGAAGATTTCTTCCCCAGAGTTAACTCTGTACCAAACAAAAAAATTTTAGACAGGTCCAAATTGAAAGCACAAGTTGCAAACGACAAAATAAACGTAACTCAAAAATTGAAATTTGTTTCCAGCAGGGTGGAAAACATTGTGGGAAAAAGAGAAAATGCTGGTTACCAGCATTTTCTCCTTTTCCCACAATGTTTTCAACAGCCTCGCTCTTCAAGGTTAGTAATTTTAACGTGGGATTGGTTGGCAAAGGGTTCCACTATGTTTTTTGTGGGAAAGTAACCAATGCATGTAGCTTGGAAAACATGTTTTGCAAAGTACTGGTTATAGAATCTCCAGGAAAGCATGAAATGGTGCAGTGGCCACCACGATATTTCACAGAAATAATGTTGAAAAAGACATTAGCACCATACAAAATAAGTGTGTACTAACGTCAGATTTCATCACGATGAATCAACAACTCTCCTTTAAAGTCCCTTTCCCCTCTTGTTTACAAAACTTATGTTGTGAAAATAGCCCACGCCAAAAATGGATGGAAAGATGCTCACAAGTAGTAGACTATAAACAAAGCATTGGGATCAAAAACGGAGTTAACTGGCTGCATTAAACCAAGCAATGGAAGTACTTCCGGGAAAAATAAGTACTGCATGTAATTTCTATGTATTCTAAGACATCCTTGATGTATGCAAATTACCTCACACCTCATTACCATATTTCAGATCTTGCCTCAAATTATGCCCAAACAGGGTTTTCTGTAATTACACCATTTAAGCTTCAGTGAAGTAAACAGCATTTTGGTATCTCTTCTGAAACTTTTGTGTACATATTTAATGGCTTACGTTAATTTCTATGCCCAAATTTTATTTATCAAAGACAAAATGAAGCTTTAAGCCATTTATCTTTCTAAATCAGAGGAAAGATTTCTAGATTGTTTCACAGAAGCATTTCAAAGGTGATTTTCCACCAAAATTTCTCTCATTTTTCTGCTCTGCTGTACTAGATCGCCCCCAGAGCTAGAATTAAAAAACCCTTAAAATGACTTCTCTCTTACCGATTACCACACAATCCCGAGATTTAAAGACCCTAGAAAATGGGATTCGAAAACATGACTGGAACAGAAGTAAATGCTGGAAACCATCATTTTCTCCTTTTTCCACAATTTTTTAAGGAACAAATCCAATTATTTGAGCCACATTTGATTTGTCGTCTGCAAATGCTTTCAGTTTGGACCAGTCTAAAATATTGTCGTTTGGTAAAGGGTTAACCAATGGGAAGATTTTAAAATGATTTCACAGAAATGTTCTGCAGGAGACCAACTTGTCACAGCTTAGCCAATACTGTACCCTGCACCAAAATAACTCGGAAGGTTCCTCCCCACTGAACAAGGTGGCCGCCAGAGCTTAGAATAGAAAAAGGTTTAAAATTACTTCTTCTTACCCACTGGGAGTTTTTGTAAAAAGAAATCGCAGAAGTGTTCCCAAAGGAATCCTGAATTAGAATGGCTGAAATGATATATTCACCAAACAATTTTAAGAACATTCTTCATCGTACTGGCAAGAATTTTCTTAATTTTAAAATAGCACAACTTCTGATTGGCTAAACCAAACGGTCTAGCCAATCAGAATTTGTGTTGCTTTCTGAACGTATAATCAAACCAAGAATGTTCTTAAGAATTTTTAATGAATACAATCCCTGGACTACCTGGATTGACAATGATTAGCTATTCATTCTGTAAACCCTCCAGCAAGAATTCCAGAGTTTTAACAGGCCTGTGGAAGAAGAATTTTGAACATATAGAAAAAGGAGAAAATGCTGGTTAGCAACATTTTCTCACAATATTTTCTACCCATGCAAGGACAAAAATTGTGGTTTGAGCCACATTTAAGCTGTTGTCTGCAAAATTAATGCTTTCAATTGAGTCCTGTCTAAAATCTTGTTATGTTGGAGATAACTCTTTACCAAACAACAAAGTTTTAGACTTTTCCAAATTGAAATATTTTCAGAATGACAAAATAAACATGACTCAAATATTGAAATGTTCTTTTTGTACTGCGGAAGATATTGTTGGAAAAGGAGGAAATGCTGATTACCAGCATTTCCTCCTTTTCCCACGATGTTTTCTAAAGTCCTCCTCTTTAGGGATGTTAAAATTTGTGATTGTTTGGGGAAGGTTTAACCCTTTACCACACAATCCAAACTTTCAACGACCCGAAGAAAGAAGCCTTGTGAAAACATTTTCTCCTTTCCCACAATGTTTTCTACCCTTCCCAAAATTAATTTCAATTTTTCAGGTGCCTCCCCTCAATTTGGATAAGTCTAAACTTTTGTCGTTTAAAAAAGAGTCAATGGGTGTCCATCTAATTAGAGGAGGTATCAGTTTAGTGATCATATTTTCACCTCACAACTTCTTTTGCCTTGTAGAGATCGGTTATTATCCCCTGCGAAGGCGGAGGGATATAGTTTTAGCGTTGTCCGTCTTTCCGTCCGTCCGTGTGTCCATCCGGGAGAATATTCACATTTAGACGAATGTTTATCACAAGCTACAGACAATAGTCATTTGTTTTTATTTCATGAAATGTCATGTCATGAAAAAAGGGGGCTAAATGTACAATTTCATTATGGACCAATAACAGTCTGTTTGCCCATCCGTCCGCCTGGACTGATATCTTCTAAAGTCCTTGATGAAAATTGATGAAACTTCATGCATGTCTTGCTTTGGATAGTCCGTTGATATAATTTTCATCTTTATATAATGACGTGTCATGGAAAAAGGGGGCTTGATGTATATTTTCATTATTTGTTTTCATTTAATGAAATGCCATGTCATGGAGAAAGGGGACTCAATGTATAATCTCACTATGGACCTGTTATATATTTTTTATTTAATGAAATGCTGTGCCATGGAAAAATGGGGCTTAATGTGTAATTCCATCAAGGACCAACAACAAAAAGGCCACATGTACATGCAAAACACAATACCTCTAATATTTTTGTATCAAAAAAGGCCTTTTTCGGTGGGGGATATCATTTCAACGAAATTGCTTGTTAAAATTAGTGTATATTGTAAGAGGACCAATCCAGTTTTCAGAAAATGCCCATTCCAGGGTCTGGGAAACCAGATACTTGTACATACCTTTCAATATTGGATTAATTTACAACTTGTATTTCTTTCTATAAACAGATTAGAGGTTATTTCCTTCAGTTAACCCTTTCCCCCCACAATCCTGAGTTTTAACGACCCATAGAAAGAGGACTTTTGAAAACATGGTGGGAAAAGGAGAAAATGCTGGTAACAAGCATTTTCTCTTTTTCCCACCATGTTTTCTCCATTTTCAAAAGGAAATTCAGTCATTGGAGAGGCATTTGATTTGTCGTCTGCTGATGCTTTGAATTTAAAATTTGTCGTTTGGTAAAGAGTTAAAGTGTGATTACTATGTCCTTTCAAAAGATAGCAGTTAACCAGACAACCAGAATTTAGCTATGTTCAACTTGATAATATTTACAGACAACACAAAAATGTAACTCAAAAAATGAAATTTTGTCTATGATAAGGTAAAAAAACATAGTGGGAAAAGGAGAAAATGCTGGTTACCAGCATTTTCTCCTTTTTCCACAATGTTTTCAAAAGCCTTCTTCCTCTGTTTTGTTAAAGTTGGGATTGTTTGGTAAGGGTTAATGAAGGGAGCTGCTGCTGCTTATAACAGGCAATTACCAACTTCTTTTCCGTGTTTTTCTAAAATGTTTTCTCATGTTAACCACATCAGATTCCCACAGTTATTCCGTTAACCCTTTACCACACAATCCCTAGTTTTAACAAACCTGTAAAGGAAGGCTCTTGAAAACATTGTGAGCAAAGGAAAAGATGCTGGTATTCAGCATTTTCTCCATTTTCTACAATTCTTTCTACCCATTCCAGGACAAATAACATTTGAACTGTACGTAATTTGCCATCTGCTAAGGCTGTCTATTAGGACAAGTCTAAAACTCTGTCATCTGGTAAAGACTTAACACACAGTTATAGGACAAATACTATTTTCTGAAAATATCCATGTCAAGGTGAGGGGCGAAACTGCCTGTATGCAAAAACGCAGTTAATACATTTTGCAAAAAAAAAAACAAATTTGCGATAAAAAGTCACCAGAGGCCACCAAATAGCTGCTACAATTCAAAAATTTTCTGGGATGAGACCCTTCTGGAAAAGTCACCCTCCCCTCTCTTCGCAGTTTGCGCCTCGGTAAATATCTTTGGCTTTACTTTTGCATACACCTTAATTTAAGCTCGTTACAGGACTAGTATTACATACCATATTGGGTAAAGTTATATTTGATTTCGAAAGTAGACCATGTCAAATTAGCCCAGTTAATGGGTTAATTTATAGAGGGCTAATGCAATTTTCTGAAAATGAGCATTTCAGGGTCTCTTTAAGACATGTATGAGGGCTGTTCATAAAATAATGAAACTTTCTTCATAACTTTTGTAATTTTGAATCCATTCCTGTGCTAATTTCATACATTAAACTTTAACACATAAACAAGAAATGTGTGAAATTTCACTGAAATGGCTCATTGTGTCTTAAAGTTGCAGTCATGTAAAAACACACTTGGTCCGAGAGGAGGGGGGCGGAGCAGTCTGCTGATGTTCAGGATGTCATGCATATGCATAACTTTTTGCGACATTCTAGACTTTTGCACGCCTGTTTCAACTGGTGCTGGAGATGCATTCTGCTTTCAAACAGACAATTGTTTTTTTGTGTCAGGATTGAACAACTAGAGCCGGGTTTCATCCAAAGTGGTCATTTTGTCATGATTGTATGTATACGGAAATAATGTTTTATGGTAACTTTCCTGGTGTTTGTATTTAATTTGAGCAGTGTGAGAAAATTTGATATCACGCGAGACTGAAGGTCGAGCGAGATGTTATTTTTTTTTAACGCAGTGAGAAGTAAGTACAAGCAACAGGAAAGTTACAACAACATAATAGTTCTTTTATTATATACCTACCACTTTCAAAGACAAAATTTTACAATTATTGACATTTTATTTTATAACCGTAAATGGTATGACAAATAATAGTGTAGTGGCCAGTAACTTGGTTTTTATGAATAGCAGATGAATATTGTAGAGTAACATTTTGACAAATCAAATCGCAAATCATACCATATTTGGCACTGTTTTTCACAGATACCGAATTTTTATGTCCATGCATTTGAGCCAGAAAATTTTAAGGCATGTGATAAAGTATGTTACATAGTGGGTTTGTTTGTATTAGTATGAAAATGTCCATGTGTTTCTGTTTGTGAATATTTTATATTACAACATTTTTCTCTTTGTTATAGCTTAGTCCATGTATATATATATGGAATATTATGTTGTAGTAAATTTTGTAATGCTTGTATTCGATTCGAGCAGTGTGAGAAAATTTTACATCACGCAAGACCGAAGGCCAAGCGTGATGTCAAGGTTTTCTTACGCAGCGAGATGTAAGTACAAGCACCAGGAAATTTATTACAACAAAATATTCCTTTATACACCTACAACTTTCAATGACAAAATTTGCAATTTTTGAAATTTTATTCGAAAAAGGTAAACAAAATGAAACAAGTAACTTTGTTATCATGAATCTTGGAAGAATATTATGTCGTAAAGTTTTGACCAACCAAATTTCAAATCAATACATGCATATTCAACACATAAGTTATTACAGCATGCCATATTTTGAACCGTATTTCACAATGTGAAGATAAAAAATTTTTTCTGTTGTGTGTGATATTTTATCTGCATGTGACGCTTGTATTTGAGCCGGAAAATTTTCAGGTATTGAATGTGTTTTTTTGTGTAAAACATTTAGTAGAGAGTCGAGCTGGGAATAGAAACAGTAATTCTCTTGCTGTCTTATCTAAATTTGTTTTCTAAAGTTGAGGTTGTAGTGCTGTTTTGTCAAGAATCATTGAGTTACATGTAATTGTAATTTAATAATAAATTTGCTGATAAACTAAGTTTTTTATGATATAACATTTTTCGGCTGTCAACAATATCAAAATCCTGTTATCTTGGTTGACAATCCTGTTTCCACTAGAATAATAAGCAACTGAGGTGTTTACTTCATTCACATTTAAAGCCAATTTCGGTGCCTGTCATTGCACTGATTGATCAGTAAATTAAATATGAGCCGTGCTCTGGCAAAAGGGGGCTTAATGTGTATCCGCGATACGTGATGCCAGGCAAATCATCACATAATTATGGATCCATAATAGCCACTTTTTTAAACAACTGACTTAATCATGAGGTAGACTGATCCTTTGACATACAAAAATTGACCAATAACGAAAAGTTTCAGCCCAGGTCAGCCTGCGCTCGATACTTTTCTCAGATGCATTAAGCCCCCTTTTCTTACAGCATGGCTCATATATACAGGGTGACAAAAAAAAAATGCCACCCATGAAATCGTTAATAAAATTCACAATACTTTTTGCAATTCAACCATATTTGAAACAAATGAACTTCAGTCTATGCCTGACTTGTCCACCAAGTTTCAGCCATGAATGTTTAACGGTCTTTGTTTTATCTCCGTTCCATGATATGCTCCAAATGTGCACCTCTGCGTTGCAAGCACACCTGGGTACAACATGCAAAATTTTCAATAACTGACACACACACTCTTCCCTCAGTATTGCCCTGATTTTGGCTGTGATGGCCCTCTTCAGTACAGGAATAGTCTGGGGGTTGTTCTGATAGACATTATCCTTGAGATAACCCCAAAGATAAAAATCTGGGGGGTTAAGGTCTGGTGAGTGTGAAGCCCGTTCAGAATCACGCCGTCTACTGGTGAGACAATCACCAAAGTGTCCACGCAACCATTCTAACGAGTCATTTGAAGTTAAGAAGTTGCTCCATCTTGAAACCACTCTTCATCCCTCACAGCACCTCTTTGTCTGCCCAAAACTTCTTAAAGACCACTAGGTAGCGCTCAGTATTGATTGTGATTGACCGTTCATTCTGGTCTTCAAACCAGTACGGACCAATGATCCCATGTTTTGATATTGCAACTCATGCAGTGTACTTGATGAAGGGCACCCAGGCCTCTGCATACAATCTTCTGGTGGGTTTCTCCCCCAGAAGATGTTATTCTTTGAGTTCACTCTTAGCAATCAATGCTGAGGAAGGGATGTGTCAGAGTTACTGACAATTTGCATGTCGTATCCAGGTGTGCTTCCAAAGCAGAGGTGTACATTTGGAGCATATCATGGAACGGAGATAAAACGAAGACTGTTGGACATTCATGGCTGAAACTTGGTGGACAAGTCAGGCATAGACTGAAGTTCATTTGTACCAAAAATAGTTGGATTGCAAAACGGATTGTGAATTTTATTAACGATTTCATGGGTGGCATTTTTTTTTTTTTGTGTGTGTGTGTGACCTTCTCTGTGTGTGTGTGTGTGTGTGTGTGTGTGTGTGTGTGTCGTAGGCCAGATTGGAATCTAGGCAGATTCGGAATCTGCCCAGGCAGATCCGGAATCTGCCTACACCAAATTAGAATTATAATTATGTCTAGACCCAAATAGATTGCTTTCTAAATTTTTTTCAGTCATATTAATCCATATGTTTACAACTGAGAGGTATTTTTAATTAAAGCAATTTATTTATTTTTTCCCACAATTGCTCCGTTTTCCACATTTCTGTTTTCGCTTAAGTGCAAAACATTCAAAATTTATTCTTACTCTGAATTTCTGATTAAAACTTCTTTTATTTTGGATTTAAAGTTAAATAAGATGGTTTATGTGTAGTCACACTATATTCATCGAGAAAATATTCCAGTTTGGTCCAGGCAGGTTGTGGAGCTGCCTAGCCAAACTGGAATCCTAATTTGGTCTAGACAGAATTCCAGTTTGGTCTAGGCAGATTCCGGATCTGCCTAGATTCCAGTTTGGACTACGACATATATATATGGCATGTTAGGCAGATTGCCTATGGTGCTTAAAGGGAACTTTTCAAACTTTTTTAGGTGAATTGATTTTTACCTCCACTGGCCAAATGGGCCAGTGAGCTTACATCATGGCCCTTTGTCTGTTGTGTGTGAGTCTTATATCTGTGTATGTGCATTTTAACTTTTATTTCAAATGTCTTCCTCTCTGAAACTACCCGTCCAATTTCAATGAAGCATCACAGAAATGATCCTGCCATGGCTCTCTTAAGAATTAGTAGAAACTCTGGGTCGGGGGGGGGGTGTCACATCTGTTACAAAGGTTTATTAAAATAAAAACTTTTAAACCTTTTTGTAGTATATTAACCCATTACCAGTCCCGAGTTTTAACGACCTTTGGAAAGAAAGCATTTGAAAATATTGTGGGAAAGCGAGAAAACGCTGGTAACCAGCTTTATCTCCTTTGCCCACAACGTTTTCTATTTTTTCAGAAACAAATGCACTCATATGAGCCACATTTAACTTGTCATCTGCAAATGCTTTCAATTTTGACCAGCCAAGAAAATTGTCATATGGTAAAGACGGAGGTAAGTCCATTATGACCAGCTTATTTCCTGATCAAAGGAAATAGCTCCTTTTCACTCATAACAGATACATGCAGTTTTGTTACCATTTACCTCCTTTGATTAACAAAAGCTGCACATGATTGGTGTTGGGTGTTCACATTTTTTTTTATAGAATTTGTTCATCGAGAGTAATTTATTTTGATGGTAATTGCTTTGCTCAGATGAGATGAATATTTGATATAATTTAAGTTTTTTTTTCTGCCAGCCACTTACACATGCTATCTTCGACTGCACAATAACAGATTGTTATCTTCACAATAGTTTCCATACTTTTAAAAGGTATGATACAAATCCAACTGCATTTTAACTCCCATATTGGCATTTCAACTCTGTAATTGTTTACTGTTGGGCTTTTAAGTTTTGAAAATTTTCTTGTCAAAGCATTCTTTGTTAGACTTGCTTTTCTCTGGTTTACAGAAAATGGTTTGTATTTTTCAGAAGATACCCTTGTGGTTGAAATATAATATCATTATTGAGTGGAGAACAAAAGAACAAAGAAATAAATCTTGGTTAGACAATTCATATGTCAATAGCTCTGAAAGGTATGGTTGACCTCTTTCTTCAGGAAACAATTTACACATACCATGCATTTGGTATAAAAAGTATAAGGTAGGTTTCATTCCTGTATATATAAATATTGGCAAAACTTTGATTTGAGACTATATAGACTGTCTCCAAGGTGTGCCAACATAACAGTTACTGTAGATAGCTACAATAATAAAACAGTAAGTGAAATGAAGTTCCATTTCTACTGGAGATTCAACAAACATGTATATAGGTAAAGATTTTATTGTTTGAATTATAACTGCACTGCAGTGCACTCTGTCAATAAATTCTACCTGAAATACTAGATGCATAAATCTAACAAAAGTTTCACGCAGACAGGTATAGCTGTGGTATCTTTGTGGGTTGCAGACAAACTTGAAACTCTGTGCATATATGCAGACTATTGGTTGATCTCAATACATGCATTAGACAAATTAAGCAAATGTGCTTGTCACGTTATAGTCGTTGACATGTGCATAAGGAAAAGTAACTTACCTTTGCCTCTGTCTCTGACAAAATACATTTGTAATCCACTTTTTTTTTTCTATGAAAGGGAAAAAAGAACAGCCTGAGTTATAAGTCTAGATACATCTTAAAAACATTTGCTTAAGTACAAGGGATGTATTCAACATGTAGATCTAGTACTGTTTTAGATTTAACCCTTTACCAAACAACTCTGTGTTTTAATGACCCGGAGGTTGAAACCTTTTGACAATATTGTCGGAAATGGAGAAAAGCTGGTAAACTTTCACCTACAAACTACATTATTTTGGGCATATTTGGTATGTTGTCTGTAAGTGTGTTTAATTTTAAAATTTTGTTACTGGTATGTCATAAAGGGTGAAACATTTTTGTTTGTGTATGTATGAAATTTCAACAAAAAATACTTAGACATGTTTTCAAAAAATGTGTCTTGATGCTACTTTATCAAGCTCTGCCTCAGATTTCAACTTTAAATGCTAAAAGAGCCAGAGATGATGTAGCGTTAGGTACAGTGAATATACATGATGCTCTGTGGTCTAAATTACTGGTCAACTGTGTATGCATTGCTTTGGTGTAGTCTGGTACCCCTCCGTACTTCAATAACGTAGTGGTAGGAGCAGGTAATCCAGACTATGCTTTGGTGATGATAGAATAATCCTTTTTATACTTTTATGGGCCAGCTAGCCCAGCTCATCTCTACCTAACATTGCTTTGTAGCAATTTGTGTTTCATGATGATTTTGTACGAAAGTCAAAATCTATCAAAATACTTTGCAGATACTAACACCCCTTGTGTAAATAACCTCTCTGGACATTGAGCTCAATCATGGAGTAACCTGTTTCAGTGTCAGTAACAACTGAAACGGCTGAAAATGTCTGAATTACATGATGTTGGCATCTTGATATTGAGCAGACTATCTAGCATAGGCTTACAGTCCTTTTAGATAAAGTGTTGATCTGACAATATGCAAACAGGGATTAAGCTGTACAAAACTACCAAACATATGAAATGTGAATGGCCATATTAGTTGTATGATTGGCATCACAACAATCTATGGTAGCGTGTGTGTAGTACTTGTACATAACACATTTGATCTACAAACCTGTATGTGCCTTTGTTGTGCAATCATTTCTTCCACTTGCACATTATGTTGAAAGACTTATTTTGCAAAAGCTTTTTGTGATCCAGTAACGTAAATGTTTGTTTATCATAAACTATACAAAAGTAGAAAGTGCAATTTTGGTGACATTAACACATTCAAGACATCAACAACAAGTCATCCATAACTAGGATTTGAGTTTTGATTTTTTAAATTTAGTCTGTTCATAATATATAAGCAGCTAGCAATCTTTATGAAAATGTTCCAAAATAAATACCTCCCTGTCACAATGGAAGATTCAATAAAAAACGTAAAAAGGGTATAAATTTTCCAGTAAACAGGAACAGTCACTTGTTCAGAAAAAGATGGCAATATTTTTTTTTTTTTTTTTTTGTTAAAGACCATGGAATGAAACTTTCCCTTAAAGGTGGCCCTTCAGATTTTGGGACGAAAGTTTTACAAAAATACAAAAAAATCATCCTTATACTCCCAAAGCCTTTTAATATTTATTCATAAAACCCCAGTAGTCGAAAACCATCCGACAACAAGAGAAATTAGAGATTTACTACGGCCCAGGTCGACACCGACGGGAAACACGGTCTATTTTTACATGAGCAACTCGCTCATTTACATACCGGAAATACACAGACGAAGCTTCAAACATAGCGTCCGAAGAAGACATTATGGAAAATAATTACATGTTTGTTATGTTACGGGATTTAAGCGTCATTAGTCACGTGCCAGTCACTTGACATTCCCACAATGTTTTTTTTTATTTCTGGCGCGAAATCTAAAAATACCTTAAGAGGCTACGTAGCCTTTTAAGGGAACACCATCATAAAACTTTTTTTTTGTAATTTTATGATTCTTAATTATTGATGATTTGTATTGTTTTTTCATATAAATTTCAGTGATATATATATTTTTTAATTTGGTGAGATGTGAAAAATCTAAATACCCACCTTTAAAGCGCATCAGGGATCACCTACCTGGTATACTGTACCTACTCCCAAATACTGGGATATCAGACTGGCTTTATATGGTCAATTCAATGCACAAATATAGCAAATCTGACAAGCCTTATATAGAGGTTATTACACAGCTGATGAGGGCCGGAGAGTGATATCGGTCCGCCACCTTGATATCTGCCCCGAGGGCTTTAGCCCGAGGGCAGATTTCGAGGTGGTGGGCCGATATCACACTCTGGCCCTCATCAGCCATGTAATAACCTGTTTATTACATTCATTGGTCATTTGCTGGATTTTTTCGTTTTCTAACATGTTTAAACACTTAAAACAGAGAAATTCCTGTCTATATTCAACACAACCTTTTTTTTCTGCGGGTAAACGTCACGTTCATGACGTAACATGCATCATTTATAATGACTATCGCAGCTGTATATATACAGTATCATGACGTTTTAAATAAACAGTTCTTAATATGAAAAAGGCAACGCCTCAGTACGAGCGACATGAGTGATTTGTGGAACAAATATCTTAAACCTGTGTACATGTTACTCGAATGACGAGCTAGATCTTGAAATCATAGGGTTTAGAGTTCGAACCCCGGTTTTGCCAAAACAAATTTTGAGCGTTGTCAAAAGTAGAATGCACTGTTCTTTAGAGATCAACATGTGAAATTGGGTGAACGGTCCCAGATTTTTTTAAACAAAATACAGACAGTTCCCCGACAATTTTGTTAACTTAGCTTCAGAGGCAAATAACTTGGAGTGATTATTGGTTCACGTAATTTTAAAGAACATTTACGGAGACATCTACGCACTTTATGTAGATCTAGATCTATTAGAGAGAGAAAAAGATTATCCCAGATAATTTAGTTAAAATTCAAATACATCTGACGTACTTTGGAAAATTTTATTCGGTATCCGGATCATTAGAGATATTTGCGTTGAAACGGGTAACTTGTGGATCTAGATTTACCGCTGATTGACGAGGACCTTATATTCATGTTGAACTTTTACAATCGGTTGCTGTGCTAGTAAGAGATAATAGCAGACAAAAACCACAAATAATCGTACTAAGACGATCCACGTACTCTGATTTATTTAAAGAGCGTTTAACACCATTCTTCGACATTATTTCAGTTGTAGGTATGTCATGTTGGCAGGTGCACTTACCCATGCTTTACCCTGAGTTTCTTTGATAAGAGTGCGTAGACCGCCATCTATGTATTTAAATTGTTCGTAGCTTTTTTTTCTTCACATGTATAGATCTGCTTTTCTACACATCCACCGTTGAAATAGTGATCAGTGTAGAGAGAGGAATGAATTCTGTCGCAATGACTAGATCTAGATCTATCGTCAATCTTGGGAAAGAAATTTGTTGAGTTATCGGATAGAATCTAGATATCCAGTTTATTGAAAATATAATTTTTTAAGATTTATCAACAAGCTTTCATAACATTTGAATAAATATATTTGAGCCGTGTTCTGGTAAAAGGGGGTTTGATGCATCTCCGTGATACATGATACCATGCAAGTCGTTATGGATCCATAAAATCCATTTTGTGTGATAACTGACTGAATCACAAGTCATGCCAACTGGTCTTTGACATGCAGGAAATTGATCAACAGCTTATAGTTTTGACCCAGGTCAGCTTGCGCGAACTGCACAGGCTAACCTGGATCAATAGTTTTTGCAGATGCATTAAGCCCCCTTTTCACAGATCATGGCTCATTCATTATGAAACAAAAACAAAGAAAAAAAAACCTTAATTCCGGCTTTCTCTAAAAGTGGCATTTTGAAACAGTAAAAAAACTAGATTTGTCATGGTTTCTTTGACACAATAATTTCCGCGAAAAAACGGCTCGTGCATGACGTAAGAACAGTATGATAAAAGACGTCATCATTTCCAAGGATAGATCATTGCGTATATTTATACAAAAAGAGACGTTTAATACGCTTAAAGTAAGTAGGAAACAAAATAATCTGTACTCATAAACTGGCAATGATTTTTAAGTGATAACCCGATCGCTACATAATTATTGTCATTTTAGACCAATCCAGGTAAATGTGCGAAAGATTATGATGCGTGTGACGCCGTTCGATCAACCGGAAAACACTCAGTTTTTAGTCATCCCCTTCTAGAATTAGACTAAAACTCAGAATGAAGTCGTATTTCTATTTTTAAAAATCTAGAACGGTGTTACCGCAAAACGAGCTTCGCTCGTTACGGGCTTCGCCTGTGACTCGCTGTCGCTCGTTAACGAGCGACAGCGAGTCACAGGCGAAGCCCGTAACGAGCGAAGATTCGTCCGCTAGCGATTGACGGACTGATTCAGCCATTTTCTTTTCAAACTGGATGTTTTGAGAACGTTAGTTTATCAGCAGGTGTTCTGTTGCTATAGAGTAAAAGTGGGTAATTTCGACACTTTAAGAAAGAAAATGTCAAAACTCGAACCATGTCGAATTTGGCCTACCGGCGATACACAAATGTTGACCGCTATCTATCTATATATAGAAATCCGAAGCAGTAACGTTTTTTATAACGTTCTGTAAGATTTACTCATCGATCAAAGAAACTTCGACTGTCATGTGTAATTTCGACAGTCCATGGTTAAATTCGACACCTGTTACTGTTTTTAAAAAATATGTGTGCTCTAGACAGGAACAAATGTCAAATTCATCAAAATACATTTTACATGGTATTTATTGGTTTTAGACAACCAGTTTAATTAGTGTTCTAAAAAGAATTCACAGGTAAAAGGATAATTTTTGACTTGCTCAGTGGGGACTTCAAGAAGGATCAAATCCCCAGTGCATGTCATATGCCACCTCCGTGGACATCTTATACAGGTCACCCACTCATCAACTCCGCCTTCATCTGATCCACAGCCTGGACATTGATTCCGTTCGTCATAATCATCGTCAAAGTCCCGGTAATCTGGCAATTGGCTGTCCGATTCAGAGGATGATGATGAGAGGGTTCTTCTTTTCTTGGAATTTTGTGCTATCAAAAGTTTTTCAATTTGTCTTTTTCTTTTCATTTCTTCCTTTTGTCGTTTATTTTCTTCTCTCTTTCTCTTCATCTCTTCTCTTTTCTTCTTCTTAATTTCTTCTTCTTCTGTCTTCTTCTGTTTTCTTATTTCCCTCTTTTTGTCTAGAATGTATCAACGTACGGGACAGTGTAGTTATAAATTCAGACTGCATGTTCTGTGCAATCTGATATTGATCTACTTTGCCCACAGAAGCAAACGGCACTTTAGGGGTTAAGCATTTAGCTTTGAATTCATTATCTTTCATTCATATTGACAATAGAAAATAATGTTTCAGTAGAAATTTGCCTCAGGACGAAATGTCTATTTAAAATTCCATGGGGTGTCGTAATTAAACATTGTGCATGAATTTTTCAGTGTAAATTCGACATCTTGTCAAACTTTACAAGCAACAATGAAAATTCCTTAAACACACGAAATTTATGTGATACAATACTATCTAAGGTCATTTTCGTCCATATACAATCACGATTAGCACCAGAGAATAGAATAACACATACAATACAATACAATACAATACAATACAATACAATAGTTTATTTGCGTAATTAGGCCTCTGGCCCACAATACATACATACATACATATAGTACATCTTTAGACTGTAATGTGCAAGTCAGATTAATTCCATTAACTTTGTCACGTATAAGGCTATTTTTTTTATTGTTAAAGTGTTTTGGTTTAAAAAAATGGAATGCAGATTTTCCCTACTAGGTTGTCCTGTAAACCAGGAATACAGATATATCTCTCGTATCTCTTTAAATCTATCACAGATAAAGAAAGCATGGTATTCATCCTCTAAAATTAAGTCATTATTATGTATAAAACAATAAGTGCATATTCTATCTTCTCTATTGGTATTGAAATAGCGACCATATTCTATATTAAGTTTATGATTTGAGCATCTAAAACGAGATAATGATCGTTTATGATATGGTAAGATATCAATCGTAAGATATTTTTCAACATTCAAAAGACTCTTAAAATTTTTATAAAAATCACATCTAGGAGAGCCATTGATATCACTGTGCCAGGCTTGAAAAGCGCAATCCTTCAATCGTTGCTTAAAAATGCTGACAAACTGAGTAGTGTTGCCCACTTCCTGTGAAATCCAAACAATGCCAAAACCATAAGAAAACAAAAATTCTCTTACTTTAGAAACCCAATTTGTTCTACCAATATCATCATATCGTTTCAACATGTCATAACAGTGTTTTGGGTATCTACTTTGGTCCATGTGGATGAGTCTTAACCAGTACTTTATTACACAATTACCTTGTGTCCTCTCTAGAGGCCACATTTTCAGTCGAAAACTCGTGAAATTTGATCAAAATGTTTTTCATGACAGTATCTCAGACCTTGTTATTAGATCATGTCAGGTCAAAAGGTAAGGCCCAGCCCCAGTAGCTCAGTCGGTAGTGTGCAGGACTTGAGAACAGGAGGTTGCTGGTTTGATCCCAGGTTCTGCCAATTACTTTCTTTCTCACTCAAGACAAAAAGTAGGTCACTGGGACAAATCTTAGAAAACGTTGTGTGCAATCTAGAGGCCACATTTTGAATCTGATACTCATGGAAGTTGGTCAAAATGTTTGTCTAGATAGTGTCGTGGTCAAGTTTGAGATAGAGTTTGATTATTATAGAACTTGGGCATATCTTAGAAAAACCTTGTGTTCACTATAGAGGCCACATCTTTAGTCCAATACTCATGAAAATTAGTCTGTAAGTTTATCTTGATGACATTTCAGAAAAAATTGGGTTACGATGGGGAATGGGTCAAAAAATAGGTCAGTGGGACAAACCTTACAAAAACTTTGTTGTGCACTCAAAAGGCCTCAATTTCAGCCCAATACTTATGAAACTTGCGCAGAATGTTTGTCTTCATATCATCCTCGACAATTGCAAAATTTGGTCACCCTAGGGTAAAAAAGAAGTTGGTTGTTTGGGCAAATCAGAGGAAAGCCTTGTGTGCTCTCTAGAGGCCACATTTTCAGACTGATACTCATGAAAGTTGGTCAGAATGTTTATCTTGATGATATTTTCCATACTTTAAAATGGTATAATTGAAATTTAAATGTATTATGGCACCTACTTTGATATTTTGGCCTTTACTGGGCCTTTAAGGGGTAACAATGTAATAAATATGCCCATATCTATATTAGATTCCAATATGTATACTCTCTATACATATAAAATCTATTTATATTTAGGATGATGAAGGTGAAACACATACAAAGTTCCATTTATTACAAAGAGTAGACTTGCACAGAAGAAATGTTGTGACCTGCTCAGCCATCAAGCTTAAAGTAATGGGGGTGAAAGGACTGTCAACATTTGTTGAAAACAACCCTGAATTACTGAGTAAGCACAAACTGCATGATTGTAGGGTAATTATTGATGGCAACAACTTCATGCACTATCTGTACTTTAACTGTAGAGTGCCCTGTAAATTTGGTGGAGACTATGATCAGTATGCACAAGAGTGTAAAAAATGTCTGAATACTTTAAAAGCATGCCACATAGAGCCCTATGTTGTGTTTGATGGAGGGTATGATCCAGATTGTAGAAAATTTCCAACAGTGTTAGAGAGGAGTCGCAAGCGAATTGTTGATGTAGACAAGATCTGTTCTGGGCGACATGGATCAGTTTTACCGATACTAGCCATTGAAACTTTCCAACAGACACTAGAAGAACTTGATATACCTCATATAGCTTGTCAGTTTGAAGCGGATAAAGAGATTGCTGTGCTGGCTCATAGGTGGAGCTGTCCTGTGCTTAGTAGTGACAGTGATTTTTTTGTCTATAGCTTTGAAGGTGGAGTTATCCCCCTTGAACATATCGGTTGTAATACTGTAACTGGAGAGACATTACAGATGGAGGAAGCAAGTGGGTTAAGATATATTCCTGTCAAACTTTATCACTACTCCAGATTTACCTGTAAGTATCCACAGAATATCCGTCATGTGGTGCTACCTGTTTTTGCATCATTGCTTGGAAATGATTATGTGGATGAGAAGCAGATAGACATTTTTTTTTTATGGTTTTGATGTACATTATGACGAAATTTTAAAGTTTGAGACCACATATCAATACTGCAGTCGACGTCTGGTTAAGTCACTGTTTTGGTTAGATAGAGTTCGATCAGAGAGCAACATATTTCATGATGTACTAAAGTACATACCAAAGGATAATAGACAAGAGATAGGCAGAAAACTTGAAGAATCAATGAAAAGTTATTGTGTCATTGACAGCTTTTCTTCGATTGATTTAGACCAGTTTTTTTTAGGTTATGATGTGCCCATACAAGAGAGGAATCTTGAATCTTTTGTGTTTCCAGAGTTGAGGGACTTTTATAAGAAAGAAATTCCAGAATGGATAGTTGGTGCACTTAGACGATGCAAGATGAGCCGTAAGATACAGAATGGCATTGTGTTACATCAAGTGATTCAAAATTGTCAGATAGAGTTACTGAGTAAACGGTCCTCTTACAGATGCTCAAGGAGAATCAGAAGAGTTAGCTATGGATTGTTTTTACCACACCAGACCTCTAGTCTAGAAAAGGAAAGACCTAGAGAATCATGCATTGTTGAACATGATCGTAAACAAAGACACATAGAAGAGTTCCAAATTCTACCACTCAAAACTGTTGTGGGTCAAATAATGTTGGACAAATGGGATATATATATGACACCAGATGAAAGTAACAGAAAAAGTAGACTTCAGATTTTATTTGCAGCTGTAAATTCCACGGATTATCCCATGCTGGATGGATAGACTTATAGCGATACTGTCCATCTTCTCATTTTTATGTTGTGTATGTGGGTCAAAGAAGCTGACCCCAAACTCTCTCAAGGTGCCTTAAAGAGCTTACTGACCACGATCCTCTATTTGAATGCAAGAGCTTTTCTTTCATACAAAAATAAATTGAGAATTGGCTTTGAAAACACCCCAGTGCCATGTATTATTGATGATGTTAAAGAAGCCTGCAACCAGTCACATTTGGATCAAGTTAAACATTTTATTGACAGTATGGAGAGATTTACCAGGCAAGAAGAAGAAAACTTTGAACAGAATGATTGTCAAAAGGTTCATGGGTTTTCTCAATTTCAAGCAATTTTAATGGATACTATCCTCCTAAATCAGCTATTAGCATGTCCAGTGCCTGTACTTAGACCTTGTTTTCTGTACAGTGGAACAACTATTTTCAATCTTTGTGCTGAACTTGATTATGAGTCCCAACCAGATATGCTTATAGGAAATCTCATGGCGGAGGAATCCCCATTACACAAAATGTTTAAAAAAATACTGAGAGCTGTCATTGATATATTTTAGACCAAAGGGAAGAAAAGAAAATATAGATTGAGTCAAGACACAGCGAGTCAACATGAAGCCAGATCAGATAGCGATGCTCTCACCCAGTCAGATGTCAGGAACACATCAGATTCTAGTATGAACAATAAGTTTTCTATGTTGAGTGTGGACTAGTGATACTTTAGAAACCTTTTTTTCCTCATGCACAAACATGGGTATATCAAGATTCTAATGATTAGCAAATCTATGTGAGATTTACCGATTATAATTCATGCAAAGTACAAATGGGCCGTGCTCTGTGGAAAGGGGACTTAGTACATCTCTGTGATGCATTGCACGAAGC
The DNA here is from genome assembly GCA_946811185.2 of Hippopus hippopus. Taxonomy (NCBI): domain Eukaryota; kingdom Metazoa; phylum Mollusca; class Bivalvia; order Cardiida; family Cardiidae; genus Hippopus; species Hippopus hippopus. The sequence goes on from OX328103.1 coordinate 22,958,831, forward strand.
TAGTCATTACATAATTATAGATCCATAAAATCCATTTTGTTTAACAGCTGACTGAATAATGAGGTTGGTCCCTTGTCATGCAGAAAGATGACTAATAAAAAAAAGTTTAAGCCAAAGTCAGCCTGTACCGACTGTGCAGCCTTAACTTGGCCGATACTTTTTGCAGATGCATTAAGCCTTCTTTTCACAGAGCACAGCTCAAATAAGATCTGACCAATACCTTTTTTTAGGAGATTTAAAAAAACTGGTATGTGGTTTATAAAGAGGGTAACTTTTACTGAAAAAATAGAGTGTAAATGATCTTATAAAAGAAGACATTTAAAACATTGCGGGAAAAGGAATAAAATGCTGGTTGCCAGCCCTGTCTCATTTTCCTGCAATATTTTCTTACCTCATATGGACAAATTTTTGTTTACTTTCTCATCTGCAAATAGTTTGGACATGTCTGAAATTTTGTTGTCTGGTAAAGAATTAAAAAGCAATGACAATGACGATGCACAACGGACGACAAACGAGGGATACAGCATGACCACAAAAGCTCACCTTGAGCACTTCATGCACAGATGAGCTACAAACCCAGTGCTTCTAGTGAGGCTCAAAATAGAGTCCTCTAGGTTACAAGTCCTACACTTTGCCTCTGAGCCATACAGGAACCCTGTTTCTTGATATAAATTTGCCCCAGAAGGGAACATGGCTGCTTTTGATTTGGCTCAATCTTTGATCATTTCAGCTATACTTAAGCTTGTAATGTAAAAGTGAAGTAATCCCTGTTTTCCATGTCAGAGTACGTTACCATTTATCTTTCTTGATTGTCATGCTATATTGTAACATGTTTTATGTTGTATATTCATTTCATTTGGACAGAAAAAGTTCAGTTTTTTATTCATGATGGTTTATTTTGATGTTAATAGTTATGCTCTGATGTGTTGAATATTTAACTGAAGCAAGGTTTATGTCATTTCATTTTTTCCCATAAACTTCACCATTCATGCCATAGAAAAAAAAAAGTTTGTCTGCTTCTAAATGTTTTGAAATCTTCTTGTAAAATAAAAGTTTATTATATTTTATCGATATTTGGTGTGTGTAATACTTGAATAGGTATGCATGTATAGATTGACATCATCTTGGCATGTAAAAAATATAGGACTTAATTTGAACAAGGCTTAAGTCTTTACCAAACAATCCCTGGTTTTCACGACTCTGTGAAAGAAGCCTTTTGAAAACATTATGGGAAAAGGAGAAAATGCTGGTAACCAGCATTTTGTCCTTTTCCCACAATGTTTTCTACCCTTCCCAAAACAAATTTCAATTTTTGAGCCACTTTAATTTTGTCGTCTGCTAAGGCTTTCAATTCAGAACAGTCTAAAATTTTGTCGTCTGGTAAAGAGTTAAGGCTTGGTCAGACCGGCTAACGGATATGTAACGGGGGGAAAACGGACAAAAACATGCAGAATTTGGTTATCCGGTGACAAAATTCATCTCCTCTGCCGCTCGAGGCTCACGCGATCGGTGTGTGGAGCGAAGAAGCCACACAATGACCGCACGAGTATCGCACATGTAACGGAAAAAAACGCACGTTTACCGGACATGTACCGGATAATAACGGTCTATTAACGGATATCACCGTACAAGTAAGGGACTTGTACCGGATAAAACGGCAGTGCAACGAATGAGAACCGGACAAAACGTTCTTCCAACGTACTATGAACGAAAATGAACCGAACAGCAACGTACGAAGAACGTACCGGTCACGTGACATGCCGAGGGTATAACTTGTCAGGTGCATCCAAAGTCTATCATTTGCATGTCTCTGTCCGTTTTGTCCGGTGGAAATTTTTGAACACGCTCAAAACTTCCCACCGGACGGAACGGACATCGCCGGAAATCGCCGGACAAGTAGCGGATTCACCGGATAAGAAACGGACATAAAACGGATACAAACGGACACGAACGGATAAAATGATTTTTTATCCGTTACTCGTCCGTCAGCTCGGTGTGACCAAGGCTTTAAGTTCTCTATGAAATTTTATTTCAATACATGCTTCTAGCTGATAAATGTCTCTGTCAGTGCCATTTATGTGTATGGCTGATATGTTTAAAAGGCTTAAGTTTAGTTACCCTTGACCAAATGGCTAGGAACAAGAAGATTTTTCAAAATTTGGCCATGATTTTAAACCTGTGTAAAACTTGTGACACTGGGGTTAAATTAGGAACACCATTGTTAGAGGTCCACTAGAAAAGCTATGAGCCAAATTTGGAAGCCATAGACCTATAGGTCATCATTACTGTCCAACTTATAGCCTTGGCTCAAGCTTGGCCCACCCCATGCATCACAAATTTTACATACATGTAGCCTTATGTCTAATGAAAATGACTGTAGAAATGTCAACCCATTTCTTGCCATACATTTCATTGATTTTTTTTTTTTTTTTTTTGGGGGGGGGGTGTTTCTTGGTTTTCTTGTAAGCTCTTGGAATGAAAAGAAACTGACAAAATATGAGAGAATGCTCACCATATGTTAACTCATATTGGGATCACAACCTTGTGTTGGCTGTTGGAAAAGAAGAAAATGCTAGTTAAAAACATTTTATCCTTTTCCCACAAAGTTTTCAAGCCCTCCAAAAACAAATCAATGCTTAGAACCATATTCAAACTGTTGTCTAGAAATGCTTTCAATTTCAACATCAAAAGTTTTTTGTTGTTTAGGGAAAGGTTAAATGAATCTTATCACGTTTCTGTGAATGTAATATTGAATTACCTTGTTTCAGCTTTGTTTATTGTATAAATCTATTAATAGTGGACACATTTGGAAAAAACACAGTTGCTTGTGACTAGCAGTTGCTATTTGTCGTCTTTTCAGAATCTGTTTTCTAATTTTTTTTTGTATTTCAGCTATTGTTGTGTTGTCATGAATCATTCACATAGTTGTAATATAATGATAAGTTTGCAGATGAATTTTGTTTTCCTTTTCTTTGAATTGATGATTGTAGACAAATTTAGTTTCGCTCTCTTTCTTTTTTTAATTTTTGTCTTTCTTAATAATAAGAAATACATGAACTCTAAAATATTGGTTGACAATCCTAGGTCCATATTCACCAACCATTCTTAAAACATTCTTATTTTTACTTACTCTTCAAGAATTTCTAAATTTGTAAGAAACACGACTTCAGATTGGCTAAACCATTTGGTTTAGCCAATCTGAAGTTGTGTTACTTTCAAATTTAGAAAATGTTTGAAAATAAGGCTTAAATGGTTGTAAGTTGGTGAATGCAGACCCTCTGTTACCACTAGAAAAGTAAGTATGGTAATACAGGTGTTTTGATTCATTATGTATTTTGTGCTGATTTCATTGTCTTTGCAATGAATGACTTGTATGTTATTTGTACATTTGGTATTGTAGGCAGATTGCCTGTTGATGATTAACTTTTCACCATACATTCCCAAGTTTTAACCACTCTGACATAGGCTTTTGAAAACATTTTGGGAAAAGGAGAAAATGCTGGTGACCAGCATTTTCTCCTTTCCCACAATGTTTTCTACACTTCCAGAGAAATTGTCAATTTTTGAGTCACGTTTGTCATTTGCAAATGCTTTCAATTTGGACTAAAATTTTGTTTTCTACAAATTGCTTTGCAATTTCAACAGGTCAAATCTTTTGTTGTTTAGGGAAAGGTTGAATGAATCTTATTTTATCTCTGTGAATGTAAGATTGAATTACTTTGTTTTAGCTTTGTTTATTGTATAAAAACCATTAACTTTGTTTTTGCTTTGTTTATTGTATAAAAACCATTAACTCTTTACCAAATGACAAAATTTTAGACTGAGCCGATTTGAAAATATTTGCAGACGACAAATCAAATGTGAATCAAAAATTGAAATTAGTTTTGCGAAGGATAGAAAACATTATGGAAAAAGGAGAAAATGCAGGTAACCAGGGTCAGGGTCCTTAAAGTCAGGATTGTGTGGTAAAGAGTTGGTAGTGGACACATTTGGATAAGAAACAGTTTTATCACATAACCTCCCTTGTTTTCAGAGTAATATACCCATTACGAATTTTCTTATCTCATACACGTTTGATATCACATTTGTGTGACGTCATTTTTGACGTCATTTCGTACGTAGAAGAGGGTCCATAAAGTCAGGATTGTGTGGTAAAGAGTTGGTCGTGGACACATTTTGAAAAGAAACAGTTGTATGTAACATGTACCTGCTACTAATTTTGTCTTCTTTTCGGATTGTTAACTAAATTTTTTTGGTATTTTAGCTATTGCTGTGTTATCAAGAATCATTCAAATAGTTGCAGTTCTTGTATAATGGTAAGTTTGCAGTCAAATTTAATTTACCTTTTCTTTGAATTAACAATTGCAGAAAAATTCAGTTTTGCTTTTCTTTGAAATAAAATTTTTTGTCTTTCATAACAATAATAAAAACTCTGATATCATGGTTGACAATCCATATTCACCAACCATTCTTAAGAATATTCTTAGTCTTACTGTTCAAGATTTTCTGAATTTGAAAGTAAAACAACTTCTGATAGGCTAAACCTTTTTGGTTCAGCCAATCAGAAGTTGTGCAACTTTCAAATTTAGAAAATGTTTGAAAATAAGACAAAGAATGTTCTTAAGAATAGTTGGTGAATGCAGACCCTTCTGTTACCACTAGAAAAGTATGTATGGTAATACAAGTGTTTTGATTCATTATATAATATATTTGGTGCTGATTTCATTGTCTTTGCACTGAATGATTTGTATGTTATTTGTACATTTGGCATTGTAGGCAGATTGCCTATTGATGATTAACTTTTCACCACAAATTCCCTAGTATTAACCACTCTGAGATAGGCTTTTGAAAACATTTTGGGTAAAGGAGAAAGTGCTGGAGACTAGCATTTTCTCCTTTTCCACGATGTTTTCTACACTTCCGAAGAGAAATTGTCAATTTTTGAGTCACGTTTGTCATCTGCAAATGCTTTCAATTTGGACTAAAATTTTGTCGTCTACAAATTGCTTTGCAATTTCAACAAGTCAAATTTTTTGTTGTTTAGGGAAAGGTTGAATGAATCTTATTTTATCTCTGTGAATGTAAGATTGAATTACTTTGTTTTTGCTTTGTTTATTGTATAAAAACCATTAACTCTTTACCAAATGACAAAATTTTAGACTGAGCCGATTTGAAAACATTTGCAGACGACAAATCAAATGTGAATCAAAAATTGAAATAAGTTTTGCGAAGGATAGAAAACATTATGGGAAACCGAGAAAATGCAGGTTACTAGGGTCAGGGTCCTTAAAGTCAGGATTGTGGGGTAAAGAGTTGGTCGTGGACACATTTTGAAAAGAAACAGTTGTATGTAACATGTACCTGCTACTAATTTTGTCTTCTTTTCGGATTGTTAACTAAATTTTTTGGTATTTTAGCTATTGCTGTGTTATCATGAATCATTCTAATAGTTGCAGTTCTCGTATAATGATAAGTTTGCAGTCAAATTTAATTTTCCTTTTCTTTCAATTAACAATGGCAGAAAAATTCAGTTTTGCTTTTCTTTGAAATAAAAATTGTTGTCTTTCATAACAATAATAAAAACTCTGAAATTACGGTTGACAATCAATATTCACCAACCATTCTTAAGAATATTCTTAGTCTTATTCTTCAAGATTTTCTGAATTTGAAAGTAAAACAACTTCTGATAGGCAAAACCTTTTTGTTTCAGCCAATCAAAAGTTGTGTAACTTTCAAATTTAGTAAATGTTTGAAAATAAGACTAAGAATGTTTCTAAGAATAGTTGGTGAATGCAGACCTTTCTGTTACCACTAGAAAAGTATGTATGGTAATACAAGTGTTTTGATTCATTATGACTCATTCTCAGACAACCTGGACAAATGGCAATTAAAAAAGTCAATGTTTTCATATTGCCAAATTAATTCATTTTATATTGGTATATATGTTTACTCTTTATTTTAGGAGTCTCACCAGCTAGGAGCCAACAACTTTCTTTTTATGCGTTGTTATATGGTAAAGGGTGCTGGCATTTTTAAATTTTTAAAAATAATGACCAGTTGTGTTGGTTTTACCATGGAGTAATCGAAAATTGCCAGCAACTTTCTCTAACACTAACGATTTAGTAAGGTGATAAAAGCTTGTGAGGAAAATGACAATATCGGTGACATTTTGCATGATTTTCTGCTGCTATATAGTGATAAAGGAGAGAGAAAAAAATGTACATGTTATCTTTTTTCACAACCGTTGTCTTAAAACTGTCATCATTCCACTATAGAGGTTGAATCATTACTTTATCTTAACTTAAAAGACAACCGTTACGATACAGAAATATATCCCAACAGTGCCTCGGTGATAGGCTTGACTAAAATATCATCACATTCAGAAAACATAGGGGCCCGTAAGTGACATTAATTTGTCCCGTATGTGACTCGTTTATGATACTGATGGGAAAGGCAGCATTTATGCAATCTTTTGATAAATTGCGTGCACTGAAAGCAGAAAACCAGAAAAACAAACTTTCTTCAATCATAATATTCATTAATTGTATGACTTACCGAACGACTGCTCTTAATAACCAGCTGACACTAGATTTCAGTAAGTCATTTTTTCCCAAATCTTTTATCGAGCATTCTGACAAATAAAACCCATCCAGCAACAATTATTGAAACTATGTCATAACAATCTTCGGCATATATTATAAAATACTTGGGTAAAGTATGTACCAAAGAAACAATACAGAGAGGAAGACTTGTTTTACGAATGTCCCGTAAGTGACAGGTGTGCACAGGTTTCTAATAGAGCTTTAGAATCAAAGAAATAACATCTTAGTATTCGTAAATATCGACTGAAATCGTCTATCAAAGTTAAGGAAACATGTTTACCATGGAAAAAGAAGAAAAAGAAGCTCTTGGCATGGAAAAATGATACTCGGCTACGTTATGCTTTCCCACATTTGGCCTGTATACATAACCAGCAGAATGTTAACCATCATTAAAGTGAGAAATCCAACTGAGTGAATACCAAGCTGTGTTTCACTTACATAATAGGCACACACTTGGCTAAGAACTGCTCAGCGAAGAGCAATTCATCCTTGTACCTTACAAGAAATTCGCAGATCAACTCTCCGTCTGGTATGTTCATATTAAACCTGTTCCCAGAATTCAATATTTGGACTCTCCTAATCTACGTGTATAAACGTGAAAAGAACGCTCTTTTCACGATCGGAAAATGATAATAATTATAATAATAATAATAATAACAAATAAATTCATGAATAAAATTTGAGCATAACTTCAAGAGGAAAGAATGCTTGAAATGATCTGAAAAGTTCTGGATCGTGCGGATGTTACAATTTAAGATTTGTTTGTATATGTAAGAGAATGACGGGGCAAAATTTATGTGTGACTTTCTGACGACTTTATAGAACAAAATCATCATGCACACCGATTTTTTTTTATCTATTTTTCAACTTTGACTTCTGAGACGTGTCATTCAGTTATTCTTGCATAATCTACCGGACAGCTTCTGGGAAAGACAACATAATTATAGATAACGTCACTGAAATAGAAAGCTTGAAATCCCATAACACATCTTCAGTCTTATTTAACTCATACCCCTACAAATTTAAAAGTTAACTTTTGCATGTTCCCGTTTTGTATGTGATGATTACTTACACTGCACATAGTAAACTTTTCAAACGGTATTAAATCACAATAAATAGTTCAATATGATTTTTAAATTCTTTATCATTCAAACTTATGATGTATGACCGGCTATGATACAAATTGAGTGAACAAAAGTTCAGCATCGTTATTCATCTTCATTTAAAACTTATTCATAATTTAGACAAAATGATGTCAAAACTTGCTTTCACCGGCAAAAATCTCTGCGGTTGGAGACATCTTAGAGATCATAAAACATGGATTTCAGCATGAACAATATGAAATTAAATATGAAACTTCAGGAGTAGCATATGAGACATCAATACGTAACATACGAAGCAGGAGGTTTTCTTTGTTTCATAAGTTGTGCTACAAGTATATGGTAACATAAGAACTTGAATCCATATTTCAGACTTATTTGCTGTCTACAGCATAAACATCTACCATCATATCTCTTGAAAAAAAAATGAGAAAAATAAATTTTGAAACCTGTAGGACCAACAACTGATGAATTCTGACAGCAATCTTTCATTCGTAAAAAAATGGCGCAAAACAAAATACTTACACCTCCGGGCATCAACGGATAGTTGGAGGGACCCAACCAGACTGAGAAAGCGACAGAAACTTTGTAGTTGTCGGTCTTTTGGAAAAGGGTTAGGGTTAGTTAGTCCCGTATGTTATGGACTCATATTTTTTTTCAACAGAAGGTGCCGAATTGATTCTTCTGTTATAACTGTGATTTACATTGTTAAGAAATTTCATTTTATAGCAGAAAGAACAAACTTATAAGGCATCATTTAACGACTGCACTGTTGATATCGGCATGCAAACTTAAACATTAAATCCTGGTTAGTTATTGTCCTGTATGTTATAATTAAAAATTACGCTCGTAAATAATTGTTGATGTTGGTCTTAAGGAAATTTCACTTGTTTACATGAAAAACTGCTAATGGTCGTTTGATTACCATGACAGGAAGTCACAAACTCCGTATATATAAGAACTGTCATATGCTTTATGCAGTCGATTACAACACAAACAAATGTTGTCTCGTAAGTTACTCGATTTCGGCGACAGGGAAATAGACGTCAAAAAATGACAGAAATATGGTAGCCATATAGATCAAACTCTCCTACTGCGTAGTACTGACGTCTTGGTTTAAAAAAGGCAAAATGTTGTAGGAAGGAAACACTTTTGTATTTCAATACACACTTTTTAAGTAACAGTCACTGTTCTGGCGACATGGTGTTTTCAAGCATCCAGGCAACTTCAAATACGCACCATATCGTAAAATGAAGTCAGGAAAAGGTAAACTTAAGCTCAGAATATTGAAATATGTGTAGTCCGAACTTACTTTCAGTTGCATTACCTCTACTGATTAATATTTTCAATATAGAGCGCTTTAAAACGTGGCGAAATGAATTGTCCAGGTTGTCTGAGAATGAGTTTTATGTATTTTGTGCTGATTCACTGAATGACTTGTACGTTATTTGTAAGTTTGGCATATAAGGCAGATTCCCTGTTGATGATTTACTCTTTACCACACAATCCCAAGTTTTAAAAACTGAGATAGGCTTTTGCTAACATTTTGGGAAAAGAAGAAAATGCTGGTAATCAGCATTTTCTCCTTTGCCCACAATGTTTTCTACAGTTCCAAAGAGAAATTGCAGTTTTTGACTCACATTTGTCATCTGCAAATGGTTTCAATTTGAACAAGTCTAAAATTTTGTTGTTCTGTAAAGAGCTGAAATGAGGGTTGTCCTGAAAGTTTTGAGACTGCTGTAAGGAAAACATCTTATTTTATCCAGAGATTTTTATCTAATAAAAAACACAAAAAAAGCCTTGTAGCCTACTGTTAGAGAATGTCTCTAAACCATTATTTAGGATAGGCTCTGATTGCTGATTCACCTAAGATTTACAGACAGAGATGACAGTATAATTGACAAACACAGCTGTTTGATTGCACTGTTTCCCTGTCTAAAGAAAGATTTGAGAGGAATCCACTAGAATATTGTACAAGAACTTCAGATGGCTTTAAGATCAGCAACCACAGCCTACCCCAATAATGGTTTAAGCTGTGGTCACACCTTACGTGGTTTACCGTAGTGGGGAATGACCGTAGATGGCCATAGTTGAACGTTTTAAACATAGTTGAACATAGTTACACGTAGTTAACTGTAGTTCAACATAGTAATGAAGGTAGTTTGAACTTATGATTTGCCCATTGTAAGCGCATAATTTTTGAAAATGTTCAAAAATCTGTTACGGTTTACTATGATGTTGTGACCCTACTGTGACTGTAGTTTGAACATAGTTGACTGTAGTTAACCGTTATTGACCCTACTTAACTGTAGTGTGTTTAATATGTTCAACTTCGACCAACTACGTAATTTCCCACTACGGTCAACTACATAAGATGTGACAGCGGTTAAAGTACAATGACTGCAGCTTACCCGTACTGAGCAGATACAACCAAAACGTTTTATCGTAGCTTAACGCAGTTGACATTAATTTACCGTAGTTGTACATACTTAGTAGTTTAATGTAGTTAATTGTAGTTGGACTTAGTAATACCCTAGTCAACCCTAGCTACTTTGCATGCAGTTGAATGTAGTTAACTGTACTTACAAGTAGTTCAACCTACTTAGACTTCCTGTATTTCCTCTTATTGCCAAGTTTGAACTAACTTTAAACATACTTCAACCTAGCTGACCGGAGTAACACTACGGCAGACTACATTTGAAATTAACGACAGACAACTATGTGCATGACCGTAAATGTGACCATGGCTTTAGAGACATACTCTTACATTGGTTTACAGGCACAAGGAATGTGTGGATGCTGTTGGAGAGTACTTTGAGAAACTTTGACGTAATTGCATTAAACTATGTCGATGTCATCAAACTGCTCCGTGTTGATTACCATTGTATGTTCATATGCTTGTAGTGATCAATTAGCTCATCTATTTTAATGTAATTTTCTGAATATATTCATCAAATTTGCTTTTTATTATATCAAAACTCTGGATAAAATTGTAAATGTAGATTTCATATTTTTAAACTTTCAGGACAACCCTCGTAAAATCTGTCTATTTGTCTGTATATACAGCAAGAACTTAACTGTTGTTGTTTATGTTCATTAATGCTTTACAAAATAATCCAGACTTTTAACAACCCTGACAGAGAAGCCTTTTGAAACACTGTGGGAAAATAAAACAAGAGGGCCATCGGCCCTAAAACGCTCACCTGAGTAAAGTCATATATGGTCAGTAAAGCTAAAGAGATCCTGGTTTTAATGATGTAAAAGGCATACATATGTGTAAGTGACCTACTTTTTTACCAACTTGACCTACTTTTGAACTTGTAAGATATATCAAGAAGACAAACATTCTGATAATGTTTCATAAGTATCATAAGTATCAGACTCAATATTTGGTCTCTAGACTGTACACAAGTTTTTTCTAAGATTTTACCCAGTGACCTACTTTTTGATCTGTTGTGGCCCAATTTCAAACTTGTCTGAGATTTCAAAAAGGCAACCTTTCTAACCTGGTTTCATAAGTATCAGGCTGAAAATGTGGCCTCTAGACTGCATACAAAGTTCTTCTCAGATTTGACCCAGTGACCTACTTTTGGACCCAATGCGACCAAATTCAAATCCTGTTCAAGATATCATCAAGACAAACATTCTGATTAAGTTTCATGAGTATCAGGCTGACCAGACATGACCCAATTTCAAACCTGTCAAAGACATCATCAAGGCAAATATTCTGACCAAGTTTCATCAGTGTCAGGCTGAAAATGTGGCCTCCAGGTTACACACAAGGTTTTTTAAGATATAGCCATGGGACCTACTTTTTGACATGACATGACCAAATTTCAACCTTGTCTTCATTAAGACAAACATTTTGACCAAGTTTAATGAATATCAGGCTGAAAATGTGGCCTATAGAGTGCACATAAGGTTTTTCTAAGATTTGACCCTGTGACCTTCTTTCTGACCCAATTTTAATGTTGTGTGAGATATTCTGACCAAGTTTCAGGAATATCGGGCTGAAAGTGTTGCCTCTAGAAAATACAAGCTTTGTCTAGTATTTAGCCCTGTGACATACTTTTCGACTTATGTGATCCAATTTCAATCTTGTTCGAGATATCATTAGTACAAACATTCTGACCAAGTTTCATGAGTTTCAGGCTTAAAATGTGACCTATAAAGTGCACACAAATTGTTTTTTTTTAAGATTTAGCCCTGTGACCTACTTTTTGACCTGATGTGACCCAATTTCGAACCTGTCCTAGATATCATCAAGGCAAATTCTGACCAAGTTCATGAGTTTAAGGCTGAAAATGTGGCCTCAAGAGTGCACATAAGATTTTTCTAAGAATTAAGCCATTGACCTACCTTTTGACCCCACATGACCCATTTTTGAACTTGTCCGTTATATCCTCAAGTCAAACATTCTGACAAAGTTTCATGAGTTTCAGGCTGAAAAAGTAGCCTCTAGAGTGCACACAAAGTTTTTTCTAAGATTTAGCCCTTTGACCAACTTTTTGACCGGACATGACCCAATTTAGAACTTGTACAAGATATTAACAAGATGAACATTCTGACTAAGTTTCATGAGTAACAGACTGAAAAAATGTGGCCTCTAGAGTGCTCACAAGGTAAATGTTGATGGCTGGACGATGCACGACAGTAGATGCATGACTGACACAGCTCAATCTCAAAAGCACACCTTGAGCACTTCTTGCTCATGTGAACTAAAAATGATGATAACCAGCATTTTCTCCTTTTCCAACAATGACAGAAATCATCATTCTAGCAACATATATTTTGTTTTCTGCAAATGCTGTGATTTTGGTTTAGTCCAAAATTTTATTGGTTGGTTAAAAGCTAACCCTTCATCAAGCAATCATGATTTTTAACAACCTTGAGAGAGGAAGTTTTTGAATACATTTTTGGGGAAAATATGCTGATAACCAGCATTTTCTCCTTTTCCCACAATGTTTTCTGTCCTATCAAAGACAAATATTAGAATCTGAACCTAATTTTATATGTCATCTGGAAATGCATTCAGTTTGGACCAGTCTAAAATTTTGTCTTCTGTTATTACATTGTAGGATCAAAAGAAAATACCTATTACCTTTATTGTCACCTTTTCTCACAGTGTTCTCTAAAGTCTCCTTCTTCAGGGTCATATATATTGCATGGTAATGGGTAATGAGTAAAGAAATAAAGTATCTTACATTAGTGTTCATGTATTATCATTTTTACCAAACCAATTGACTAGAATTAAATGACGCTAGCCCCGAGGAGCCGTTCATTATTTCAACAACGATTATATGGGTTTTGCCCCAGTGACCTACTTTTTGACAAGATGTGACCTTATTTCAAACTTGTCAAAGCTATCATGAAGACACACATTCATTCTGACCAACTTTTATGAGTATTTGATTGAAAATCTAACCTCCAAAGTGCACACAAGGATTTTCCAAAGATTTGTCCAAATAACCTCTTTTTGACCTAGAATGACTAAATTCTTAACTTGTTCACAATATCATGGAAAAAAAAAAACATCCTGACCAATTTTCATGAGTATTGAACTAAAAATGTGGCCTCTAGAGTGCTCACAGATTTTTCCTAGTGACATACTTTTTGACTTGACATGACCTGATTGCAGTCTTGATCAAAATACCATCAAGCCAAACATTCTGACCAACTTTTATGAATATCAGACTGAAAATGTTGCCTCTAGAGTGTACACAAGAGTTTTCTAAGACTTGTCTGCATGACCCCACTTTTTGACTTGACAAACTCATTTTAACTATTATCAAGACAAAATAGAGATGGAACAACTTGCATGGGTTCTGGACTTAAAATGTGATCATAGATTCTCTAGAGTACAATTAAGGTTTCTCTTTTCTCTTTGACTTGTCCCAGTCACCTACTTTTTCACCTTACGTGACTCAATTTCAAATTACTCCAAAATATTGAGACAAACATTCTGGCCCATTTCCAGGAGTCTCCAATACTGAAAACTTGGCTTCTAGAGTGCACACAAGGTTTTTCCAGTATTTGTCCCAGTGACCTACTTTTTGACTCTACCTAACCAAATTTCAAACTCATGCAAGATATTATAAAAGACAACCATTCTGATTGACTTTCATGAGTATCTGACTGAAAATATGGCCTCTAGATTGCACACAAGGTTTTTATGAAATTTGTCCCAGTGACGTACCCGGTACTAATTACTATACTCGATTTCAAACTTGTACGCGATATTTTAGATTTGTCCCATTGACCCTACCTTTTGACCCAACACAACTCATTTTCATACATGTCTGAGATGTCAACAAGACAAACATTGTGATCAACTTTCATGCGTAATCGACTTAAAATGTGACCAAGGTAATTATTGACAAGAGCACTTCTAACAGCATGATCACAAAAGCTCATCTTGAGCACTTTTATGTTCAGGTGAGCTAAAAAATGTGAGTATTGGTAAAAGAAATTCCATGTAAGCATGGATAAGTCTACTAAAATAATTATGAAAATGGTATTAAACACCATACAAATGAACAAACAAATAAAAGTCTCTGTCAAAGTCCCAGCTATTGACCTACCGATATACTGGCAGCACTGTCTGTAGAGTACAGAACTTGACAATAGGGGTCTCAAGTGCAAACCCCCAGCTCGGCCAATTTCTTTCAGAGGATTGATGAAAGTCATTGCAATAGGGGTTTCATTCTTCTCTCACCGCTGATCATTGTTTCAACAATAGTTACATGGTAAAGCAGCAAGATGCCTTGAAAGAATATTGTGTGAAGTAGTGGTAACAGTAACTCCAGGAAAGCATGGATAGGTGCACTGGCTGCAGCGATGTAACTTTAATAATGTTGAAAACAGAATTAAACACCATACAATCAATCAGTCGACATATACTGGTTTTGTTAAGGGTAAATAAGTAAGTTCATTTGCAAACATTGTTGCAAAAAAGAAAATTTGCATGTACAAGACCACATTCGCCTTAAATCTTTACCACATAATTACAATTACAACCCTGATGAAAAAGCCTTTAGAAAACAGTGCAGGAAAAGGGCAAAATGCTGGTTACCAGCATTTTCTCCTTGAACCACACCGTTTTCTACCCTTCCCAAAACAAATTTCAATTTTTGAGTCACATTTATTTCTATCGTCTGCAAACGCTTTTAACTCTTTACCAAATGACATAATGTAAGACTAGTCCAAATTTGAAGCATTTGCAGACAACAAAATTAATGTGGCTCAAAAACTGAAGTTTGTTCTGGGAAGCAAAGAAAACACTGTGGGAAAAGGAGAAAATGCTGGTTACCAGCATTTTCTCCTTTTCCCACAAGGTTTTCAGAAGGCTTCTTTCTCAGGGTTGTGAAAACCCTGGATTGTTTGGTAAAGGATTAATTTGCACTGGTTTGTATTTATGCTGTTTGGTAAAGAGTTGAGCCATAATTGCTATGCTGTGAAAGATGAAAGATTTCAACTGTAGTGATCTGTTGAGCCATAAATCCTACAACAATTTTGTTGTCTCTTCCATTTTCGAAGGGAGTTTACCCTTTGCTAAACAATCTCATGTTTTAGCAACCCAGAGATTTTTTTTTTTTTATTGGCGTCTTATGCCGTTTTAACAGGTTAGGTTATACCATGGCAGTTAGTGCACCTACACATTGTCTTTCCTGGCTTTTTCACACCAGTACTGACACAACTTCCTTTCCAAGTCAGTGACTACTTTTCTCAAATACATCAGAGGTGAGAGGCAAAAAAACACCCAAACGGAAGTTTGCCTCAACCGGGTATCGTACTCACAACCACCAGGTCACAAGTCCGATATGCTAACCACTGAGCTTACCCAGAGGGGCTGCAACCCAGAGAAAGAAGGCTTTTAAAATCACTGTGGGAAAAGAGAAAATGCTGAAAACCAGCATTTTGCTCTTTTTCCTTCAGTGTTTTCTACCCTTTTGATGAGAAATTTCATAATCTGCTCTATGTTCAATGAGCTGTCTGCAAATGCTTTCATTTTGGGCAAGTCTAATATTTTGTCTTGTGTAGGATTGTAAGTATAACTCATTAGACATTATGGTTTTCATCATTTGAACTATGCTTTGTGAAAAAGGGGGCTTCATACATCTGCAAAAAGTGTCGATCTAGGTCAGCCTGCACATTCTGTGCAGGCTGATCCTGTGCAGGCTGACCTAGGCCAAAACTTTTTGCTATTGGCCATTTTTCTGCATGTAAAAGGACCAGTGTACCTCATGATTCAGTCAGTTGTTCGACAAAATCGGCTTTATTGATCCATGATCATGCGATGACTTGCTGGTATCACGCATCATAGAAATGCAATAGCTCCTTTTTGCTAGAGTGTGGCTCAAATCAGTTTATGCCATGTGACTTGTAACTGCTGAAAGAGCCATAAATCACCATTATGTGTAAGACCATATATATGTAACACTGGACAGAAGATAATAGTTTTTATCATTTTTATTTACACCTCATTCTCTTGCCTGAACCACAGATCTAAACCTTGATCACAATTCTGTATAGGAATTAACAAAAACATTGCAAAAACAAGAAAGAAGAAAAAAATTGTGAACTCAAATATATGAACAAACTAATACAATAATTTAACAATGTCATGCTTATAACATTCCCCAACCCCATCCCTCTAATTCTGTATATAGTAACCTGCAGACACCTTTTTCATCTTACAACTGGTCAGTTTAGTAAATATTGTGGCAACAGGAGAAATTGCTTTTTACAGTGTTTCACATCATGCTCTAGAATGTGTGAGCTTAAAATTTTGGTACCAAAATAATCGTGTTTCGACAGCCCTGAAGATGATTTGATCACTGTGGGACAAGTGGAAAATAATGGTACATTGTATCAACCAGGATTTCCTCCTTTTCTACAATGCTCTCTACCCTATCAGACAAATGGCCTCATTTGAGCCACATTTGATTTGTAGTCTGCAAATGCTTTCAACTTGGAAGCGTCTAAAATTCTGTCATTTGGTATAAGGTTAATGATTATTCCTTGAAGGTATATTCTTAATCCTTTACCAGACGAGGAATTTTTAGCCTTGTCCAAATTGAAAGCATTTGCAGACAACAATTTCAATGTGGCTCAAATAGTGCTTTTCTTTGATCGGGTAGAAAAGATCGTGGGAAAAGGAGAAAATGCTGGTTACCAGCATTTTCTCCTTTCCTAACAATGTTTTGAAAAGGCTTCTTTCACAGGGTTGATAAAAGTCGGCATTGTGTGGTAAAGGGTTAACAATATCTTCAGAAAACAAAAAGTTCCACCATTAAAAAAATACCATAAAACATTGTGAAATATTAATAAATTTCTGAAAAAAATATCTGAAGGAAAGAAACATTCTGTTTTTGAATAACATAGAAAACATTATTTGAAAAGCAACTGATACTTCTCTCAGTGTTTTCAAAGACTGCCCCGCGCTGGGGACTAAAATTTTGTATCTGTATGGAAGAGAAAGAAGACTGGTATAACAGTTCTGATGTACATAAACATGCTTTGAGACAAATTTCCTCATAAATATAGAAATTTTGATGAAATACAGAAATGTTGTGAAAATGATTTGTTGGTTTTCAAATAAAAGATATACACAACTCTTCTAATAGGGTACATAATGGGGACCCTCTAATAAATTTATCAAATAATTCCATGTTTTAATGACCTTGAGGAGAAAGCTATGTAGGAAAAAAGGATAAAATTTTTCTTTAGAAAACATTATGGGAAAAGGAGAAAATGCTGGTAACCAGCATTTTCTCCCTTTCCCGCAATGTTTTTGAATGCTTTCTTTCTCAAGGTTATTTGATAAATTCTAGGGTTTAACAGATTTAGGGAAATTTTTGTTTCAACTAAAAAATGCATCAAAATACAGAAATAATAAATAATTCTTATGAAGTATCTTATAAACTAAAATTACACCTTTCTTCTTGAACAGTTTGTACAACTCTACTAAAAATATTAAAGTAGTTTTGAACCTTTACCAAACAATCCCACATTTGAACAATCCTGACAAAGAAAGCTTTTGAAAACATTGTGGGCAAAGGAGAAAATGCTGGTATTTCCTCCTTTTCCACAATGTTTTTCTTCTTTCAGTCAGTGAAACAGGCACAAGATACATGTACCACAATGTCATGGATATTTTTGTCTGAGTATCCAATAACCTGTTGAACCATGTGGATGCAAGATCTTTGCAGTCAGAGTCCGATCTTGATCTACACTTTCTCCTAAAGTGAAAGAAGCTCAACTTAGTATGCGAATGGTTAATGATAAGTTAACTCTTTACCACACAATCCTGAGTTTTAATGACCTCCACAGAAAAGGCTTTTGAAAACATTGTAGAAAAAGGAGAAAATGCTGGTAACCACAATCAATTTGTCATCTGCAAATGCTTTCCAATTGGACCCGTCTACATGTATAATTATTGTTTGCTAATTATGGTCAAGCAGTTTTTAAAGGCAAAACAAAATGTCTATTTTAACCTAATGCCTCTGGGGAAAAAAAAGCTGCAGACAATTTTGAAAACAAACATCTTCATTAAGTATAAATAATCAACATTATTTTTAGATGTTGTACACGTGAAAACACTGTAGAAAAGGATCTATCGCAAGTAATGAGCAATTTTTTTATTTGCCACCATGTTTTCAAAGTGGTTTGCTGCACCAAAAGAAATAGTCTGCAGGAAGAAATGTATGTATATATCATATTAAATCACAAGGAGAGAGCAAAAGAGCGAGCAAAAGAGAGAGCCAAACAGGTCATTCTAAAATTTGAACACAGTTTATTCATGTCATGAAAATAAAGCACTGTGTAGGGTTATCCCATACCCACACAGATTGTAATATAAATTACTAGAAAGGGAAACTAACAAATTCAATGGAAGACATTTGATCAAAAAGGTTTAGAAAAATTGTGGGACTATAATGAAAACATTGTTTGAAAAGGAGCCAGTGCTCACTATAGCTCCTTGTCCAATTATTATGCTGCAGGGGCATGAAAATGTTTTCTTTGGTATGAGGTTAAATGAACATAAGCACTATACAAAGTATCAAAACATCACCCTCTCTTCGGGGTGAGCACTTTTGACAACATGTTGGCAACAGAAGACTTGGCTCACAACGGACAATTTCTCCTGCCAAAAAGTTTTTACTTGTTCTCAATAATTGACTCTTTAACACACAGTCTCGAGTTTTAATGACTCTCAAGAGAAAAAACCTATTTAGTTGGAAAAGCAGGAAATGCTGGTTACCAGCGTTTTCTGGTTTTCCAATAATCTTTTCTACCATATCAATGACCCATCACACAGTTTGAATAACATTTGTCATCTTGAAATGCTTTGAATTTTGACAATTCTAAATATTTGTCACATGGTAAAGGTTTAAACCTTACTGCTGAATACATGTATCTGTATTTGGCAAGGCTATTTCAAAAGTTGTCTTCTCCTTATTTGTTTCTGAGTGTCATTAATCTTTTATCTATAAATTATGCTGGTCCTTTTCTTTGCACTGTTTCAAACAAAAATACCTAAAACAGAACACATTTTTAAGGCCTACTTATGGTGACAGGTCATAAGTAAACAAGAGGACCATGATGGTCCTAAATCGCTCACCTGAAATGCAACTCAGCTGTCATTGTTATGGCCACTTGCCTCTTGTTTTTTGCTGGAATGTTTTAGTTTTGAAAATGATTCATCCATATGACAATACCAACAATCAGAGCAGGTAAGAAAATGATAGAGCCAAAATTATAGGCCCTAGAGTGTAAACAATGGAATTGTCATCAAGATCCCCTATTTTGATGCTTTTAGCTTGTCCCGATTTTGATCAGATTTGTCCTTAGGTCATTATGAACATCCAGGGAAATTTTGAGTATGGCTGAGCCAGAATTGTGGTTGCTGAGTGTGTTCATGTTCATGTTCACAACCTTACAAACATTCTGGGCGATGGATCAAGATTTGCTGGAATTCCGATAGCTATATAATAAACAGTGAAATTTTGGCGATGCATATTCAAGGAACATAAAAGCTAACCATGAGTATGTTATGCTCAGGTGAGCTGATAATGGGTTTTCAGACAGAATCACATGCCAAATGTATGTTGTGGGCCATACAATATGGAACAGGAGGATTCCAAGAATACACTCTTTACATATTTGATCCCACATTGTGACTACAAAGGACTTTTTGTGATTCCATGGAAGAAATTAAGTAAATGCTATTAGCAAAGAAGAGCCGTCAAGTGGTTGTTGAGAAATCGCTTCGGACGGACAGACAGACGAAGCGGCGACTATATGCTCGCCCTTACGGGAGCATAACTATCCACCAGTCCATGCTGAATATGAAAGCTCTAGGGTTAATGTTTGGATGAAAGAAGATTTTAAAAGATCTTTTATTTGGATGTGGAAACTGGGATCCAACAACAAAGCACTTATTTTTTTTTTCCTAAGGTTACAATTCGATGTACTTTGGTAGAGTGCTACTGTTGCCAATTAAGTTGTAGGCTTTGTGTTTGGGTTGATTTTTTTTTTTCAGCAGTTGACATGGAAACCGGAGTTGTTCATGAATTCCAATTTGTCAAAGGGCAATACAGTTGATCTTGTTTAGCTAAGTGACTACATTTATTAAGCCAACACTTTTATTAAGCGATAGGAATTCCAATGTCTCTTGAAATATATAAGACTAGCTGGAATTGAATGCCCCATGGATTAAAGCATTTATGCTGAGCTAAATCCTATGTTGTTAGTACTTATTACAATCGTCTTAGTGAGAGTATTGTAATGAGTATTACCAACAAAGGCTTTTCTTGAAAGTAAGGTATTATTTGAGTGCAAGAAATGTTGCCCTTCCATGTAATCTGAATAAGTTTTTGTTGCATTAAGAGACCAATTTTCTAAAGTGACCAATTTTGGCAGTCCCTTGAGTTGTCGCTTAATACATGTTTTACTATATCTCTTAAAGATGCCCGTCTACAGCCGGTGAGCAAAAACGCTGTTAAATTTCAAACAATTTAGAATGGTACAGAAATCAGCCCTTTGTGTAAACATGGATAAATTACTGACATATATGGTGTAATTGAAAAAAAGAAACACGGAGATTTATATTAGAAACCGAACATTGGTCAGAAGAAAACTGGCTGACGATCGAAACTGTAAACAATGGCGGTGCGTCACGGAAATTTATCGTTGGTTTCTGCCTAGAGTCGGATATGGTGTAATTTTCATATAGGCCGCGACCTCCGTCTGAAAATCGAGGCTGCAACAGAGAAGCCTCCATTTTCCTTCGTTTACCTCATTAGACGCAGGGCGAAGGTCAAATATAGTCACGTGACAGAATGCACGATCATCATACGAATCTACCAGAGTGTATTAACGGATATATCGAAAATCTTCGATTCAAAAACTGGAAACGACGAGTCTGTTTACATGGAAGGCCGCAACTCAGCGAAATGCATTTTCTATCGCCCGTAATCTAAGCAACCTTGCAACCGTCAGGCACAATATTTGGCATGAAGATATAAGAATGACTATAGTTTGATAAAATAAAGACAAAATGAGTTAAAACTGGCTGAAAATGAGTATAAGGGCCTCTTTAATTATAAAGACTCAGTGTTTCCCAATAGTGGCACATACCTGGTACGGGTTGACATCTGCAACAGCCCAAAATAGGGTTATGTTGTGCTTTATTTATTTGCAATCAAATTTACAATAAAAAGTTATTTATTGCAAATATACTCTGATTTAACAATACAGTGAACTCCACTTATAATGATACTCAGGGGACCGAAGAAATCATATCGTTTTATCTGAACATCGTTTTAACTGATGTATATTCTTATAAAAAGAGACCCGGTTGGGACCAAGGGATTAACGTCATTATAAGCAATATATCGTATTAAGCAATATAGTAATAAGCAAAGTTTACTGTAATTGTTGCAGAGATGCTCAAGAAATTAACTAATATTTTAGCAGATCAGTATTGAGTTGACTCTTTTCAAGATATAATGGGGATCAACCTCTTTCCCACAACCACTTGCAAGAAGACTCAACACCATAATGTTACATGCCAAATTTGAAAGCTCTAGCCCTTACAGTTTGGGACAAGAAGATTTTTAAAGATTTCCTTCTTTATCTCTATGTGAAATCCGAGACCAACAACATAGGGCTAATTTTCACACCAGGGCCATAATTCTAAGTATTTTGGTAGAGAGCCACTAGATGATGCTACATGCCAAATATGAAAGCTCTAGCCCTTACAGTTTGGGTTATCTCTATGTAAAATCCGAGAACCCACAACATAGGGCCAATTTCCACACTAGGGCCATAATTTGAAGTATTTTGGTAGAGGGCCACTAGATGGTGCTACATGCCATATATGAGAGCTATAGCCCTTACGGTTTGGGACAAGAAGATTTTTAAAGATTTCTTTCTTTATCTCTATGTGAAATCCGAGAACCCACAACATAGGGCCATTTTCAACACTAGGGCCATAATTTGAAGTATTTTGGTAGAGGGCCACTAGATAATGCTACATGCCAAATATAAAAGCTCTAGCCCTTACAGTTTGGGACAAGAAGATTTTTAAAGATTTCCTTCTTTATCTCTATGTGAAATCCGAGACCCCACAACATAGGGCCAATTTTTAACACCAGGGCCATAATTTGAAGTATTTTGGTAGAGGGTCACTAGATGATGCTACATGCCATTTATGAGAGCTCTAGCCCTTACGGTTTGGGACAAGAAGATTTTTACAGATTTCCTTCTTTATCTCTATGTGAAATCCAAGAACCCACAACATAGGGCCAATTTCCACACTAGGACCATAATTTGAAGTACTTTGGTAGAGGGCCACTAGATGATGCTACATGCCATATATGAAAGCTCTAGCCCTTACAGTTTGGGACAAGAAGATTTTTTAAGTTTTTTCTTTCGGTTGCCATGGCAACCAGAGTTCTTCATGGAATTTAAATCTTTGAAGTATTCTGAAAGTGCATCACCTAAGGATCATTTCTGTGAAGTTTCATTGAAATCTGATTGGCGGTTTCAGAGGAGAAGATTTTTTAGTAATTGTTTATGGACGGACAGACAGACGGACAGACAGAGAGACAGACGGACGGACGACAGACATTGACCAATCACAATAGCTCACCCTGAGCACTATGTGCTCAGGTGAGCTAATAATTCCATAGTTAAGTTTAATTCATGCCATTTAACTCCTTCCCATATGACAAAACTTAGAATCTCCCACATTAAAAACAAAAATTTGAACAAAGTTTTCTACACTTTCAAAGAAAAATTTATGTAACATTTAGCATGTCGTCTGCAAATACTTTCAATTTGAACCAGTCTAAAATTTTGTCATTTGGTAAAGAGTTAAACATGAGTTCAAAGAACTAGTGTGTACATCTGAGCTTTTATTCATATTGAAGTTTTAAAAATCGTGATCTGATGATGCACCAACATAATGGATGATAAGGAATCTTTTTCAAGATCTAAATGTTGAGCCAAAACTGAACATGGAGTAAGATGACAAAACTGAACATCTTTGGGTCATGAAAATTATGCAACAGAATATATTTTTCATGAAAAAAGTATTCTCATCAATGATGTGAAAGAAATTCCAACCATAACCCTTGACAAACAATCCAATGTTTTAACAAACCTGATCAGTGAGGTACTGGAATATGTTTTGGGAACAGGGAAAATAGCTAGTTACCACCTTGCTCTGTGAAAAGGAGGCTTAATGCATCTGCAATAAAGTTCTGACCCAGGTCAGCCTGAGCAGTGCAAGCAGGCTGACCTGAGTCAGAACTTTTTTGCTATTGGTCAACTTTCTGCATGCCAAAGCACCAGTGTACCTCATGTTTCGGTCACTTTTAAGACAAAATGGATTTTATGGATCTATAATTAGGTAATGACTTGCTTTATATCATATATCATAGAGATGTTTTAAGCCCCATTTTTACCAGAGCATGGCTCAAAGAGATTGCGTTCATTTTTGATTTACCAAATTGTTAGTAGTATGTCTTAAAATACCCTGTAGGGATATGAGTCAACCTTTACTAAATGACAAAATTCAGAACTTGTCCATATTGAAAGAATAGGCCGACAACAATCTTAATTATGTTCAAAAATTATTAATTTCTTGTTGGAAGAGTAGCAATGTTGTGGGAAGAGCAGAAAATAATGTTACCAGCATTTTCTCCTTTTCTGAAACTGTTTGCAAAGGCCGTCGTCCTCTGAGGTGTTTATACTCCAGATTGTTTGGTAAAGAGTAAACCCATAAATGAATCAAATGACTAACAGTTTGATGAGACCTTGACAAAACCCCTGATAAAATGGGCCTTCAACATTAAGATGTATACAGCATTACAGAAACATGAAGACAAATGGGGAATTTCTCATTATGAAAATTCCTCTGTTTGTCACAATATTTTCATAATGCTTCTGAAGAAAAAACATGTATAATTCGGAGACTTTCAGTCTGAAATAATTGAAATGAAATGATCACAAAATATGCACATGTGTATGAGAAATTAATTCATAACTTAAAGAAAATGATTTAATACAAAGAAACCAACAAAACTATTTTTCCAATAAATAGACAAGTATTCTTTAATGATTTTTGAAAAAAAAGACTGTGAAATATCAAAATATTGCTGCTAAATTGCTTATTTTTTACCAAACCACAAAACTTTAGACTGGACCAATTTGAAAGCATTTGTAGACAACAAATTACCTGCCCCTAAAATGATGATTTCTTTCTTTGATTGGGTTGAAAACTTTGTGGGAAAAGGAGAAAATGCTGGTAACCAGCATTTTCTCCTTGTCCCACAATGTTTCAACCCTTCATCAAACAATCGAAGTTTCAACAACTCTAAACAGGAAAGCTTTTGAAAACTGTGGGAAAACAGAAAATGCTAGTAACCAGCATTTTCAGCCCATTCTAACAATGTTTCATAATACATCAAACACAAATCCAATGATGTAACTCTTTACCACACAATCCAACTTTTAACGCCCCTGAGAAAGAGGCCTTTTGAAAACATTGTTGGAAAAGGAGAAAATGCTGGTAACCAGCATTTTCTCCTTTTCCGACAATGTTTTCTACCCTTCCAAATACAAATTTCAATTTTCAAGTCACATTTATTTTGTCATCTGCAAATGCTTTCAATTTGGACAAGTCTAAAATTTTGTCGTTTGGTAAAGAGTTAAGCAGAATTTGAATTGTCGCCTGCACATGCCTTTGATTTGGACAGGTCTAAAATTTTATCATAATGTAAAGAGTAAATTCTTTTCCAAATGAAAAACTTTAAATCTAGTCCAAGTTAAAAACTTTTGCACACAAATGTGTCTCAAATGATGAAATTTGTATCTTGAAAGGCAGAAAACATTGTAGGGAAAGAAGAAATTGCTGGTTACCATCATGTTCTCCTTTTCCCGTATTGTTTTCAAAATGTTTCTTCTTCAGGGTTCTTAAAACTTGGGATTATGTGGTTAACCATAGTCATCATACCAATAAATAAGAAAAAAATCAATGGTTCATTTTAACCTTTTATCAGATAATCCAGAGTTTTAACGACCCTGATGAAGAAGGCCT
Source organism: Hippopus hippopus (assembly GCA_946811185.2). Classification (NCBI taxonomy): domain Eukaryota; kingdom Metazoa; phylum Mollusca; class Bivalvia; order Cardiida; family Cardiidae; genus Hippopus; species Hippopus hippopus. The sequence goes on from OX328103.1 coordinate 22,984,141, forward strand.
TGAAAACATAGGAAAAGGAGAAAATGCAGGTAAACAGCATTTTTTCTTTTTCCATAAATGTTTTCTACCCTATCAACGACAAAAATCATTATTTGAGCTACATTTGAATTGTTGTCTGCAATATGCTTTGAGTTTGGACCAGTCTAAAATTTTGTCGTTTGGTAAAGAGTTAATAAATATGGGGAAACAAAATTTTTATGCAAAGAAATCAACATTCTTCTGTAACTCTAAACATACAAAATCTAAGACTTTCCAAAACTGACAGCATTTGCTGACAACAAAATAAATGTGAATCATGTGATGGGGCTGTTTTTGAAAGGGCAGAAAGGATTGCTGGCTAAAGATTTTTCTCTTTTTTTTCCCCACGATTATTCCCTAGGTTCATCAAACACTAGATTAATTAGTGAATGGTTAACCCATTACCACATTATCTTGAATTTTTTACCCTTACAGCACTAAAAAAAATGAAATGGAGCTTTTCAATTTGGGAAAACATCCAAAGTGTTGTCACTTTAAGAGTTTTTGGGCCAGAACATGTAACAAGTAGTTGACAGTGTAGATCCAAGATCAGACTCCACGTTCTGTGCAGCCTGATCTTGATCTATACTGTCCTCAAAAACAATTTACTGTTAAGTCGGTTCCAGTGTTTCATTGGTTAATGACCCTGTTCGAGAAGACTTTTGGGAACATTGTAGGAAAAGGAGAAAATGCTGGTAACCAGTTTTCTACCCTGTCAGAGAATATCAGTTTATTTTTATCACTTCTGAAATTGTTGTCTGCAGAAGCTTTCAAGTTGGACAAGTGCAAATTTTTTCATGTGGTAAAGAGTTAAACGATACATTGACAGAAAAAGAAAAATGCTCATAAGCAACTGCTCCTTTTCCCACAAGCATTTGTCTCTTTCCTTTGAATGACAGGAAGGTTACCATGTGGAAAAGCCTTTTGGTTATTTGTGCAATGACGTTGATCTCTTTACAACTAAATCTCTGTCATGACAAGCCAACAGTGAAATACATTCATACATTCAGATACTTTTGCTTCCCATGATGACAAAAACGTGTGAGCCATACTTAACAAATAGTGCTGACCTAGGTCAGCCTCCATAGTCTGCTCAGGCTGAGCTGGTTCAAAACTTTTTGCTATAGATCAATTTTCTACATGTCAAAGAACCAGTGTACTTCACGATTCAGTCGGTTGATCTACAGAGTCTTCTAAAGCACTTATAAAGCTTTCAACCTATTACTGTGTTTTAACAACCCTGAAGAAGAGGGCAGGACAAAACATTGTGAAAACAAGAGGGCCATGATGGCCCTGTATCACTCCACTGGCTTTTTAACCCTTTATCGAACAAAATGAAGTGTTAATGACCCTGAAAGAGAAGGCTTTCCAAAACATTATGGGAAAATGACACGTTGTCAGCCAGTATTTTCTCCTTTTTCCACAATGTTTCCTACCCTATTACAGACAGAAATAGTCATTTAAGCTACCTTTCCCCTTTCAAACAAAAGAAGTCATATCTTTTAAAATGCAAAGGTAATGTCAGTGAATACAGGCAGGTTTATTCATTGGCATGAAAAGTTCTGAAAAAAAAAAAACCTCAAATATAGAAACCTTACTTTAAATTAAACATTCCATTCATGTAAGCATAACCAGCAGCATCAAAATGAATCACTCTCACTTAAAACAGAACATTTTCTATCCAAAAAACTGGAATATCAAACTCCAATAACGTAAAACTGAAGTTTGGCAATCAAGGGAGGTAAATAATAAGACTTTATATCTTATAACATGAGTTATTTCCCTTGATTACTATTTTAATTTGAAGTCACTATACAAACCCATGTTAAACTTGTGATCCCCAGTTGAGGGCCAATTTTGACCCCAGGGCTGTACTATGAAGAATTTGTTAGAGGTCCATTAGATAATGGTACATGCCAAATTTGATAGCCCTGGGCCTTATGGTTTCAGACAAGAAGATTTTCAAAGATTTTCAATATTTTTCAGTTTTGTTGCCATGGCAACCAGAGTTTTCGAAGGAATCAAATTTTTTCAAGAAATCCTGAAGAGGACAATGGCAGGATCATTTCTGTGAAGTCTCATCAAATTTGGATGGGTAGTTTCAGAGAAGAAGATGTTCGAAATAAAAGTTAACGCATGCACGCACAGACATATGCACGCACGACAGACCATGACATAAGCCCGCTGGCCTTCGGCCAGTGGAGCTAAAAAGGTGAAATGCCAGTTCTGCTTTCTATTTGGACAAGTCTACATTTCATTGTCTGGCAAAGATGAAGTTGAAAGAAAGTTAACTTCAGCCTTTAATATTTTTACTCTTTACCAGATGACAGAAATTTCAGACCTGACCAAACTGAAATCATTATAAAATGTAAAATCAAATGATGGTATTTGTTTCTGTAAGAGAAAAAACATTTCAGGGTAAAGCACACAATGCTGGATTTCTGCATTTTCTACCTTTCTCACTATGTTTTCAAAAGCCTTCTTCAGGATCATAACATAAAGAGCCATTAGGGACTTCCTGGATGTTCTAAAATTTCAAATAATAGCACTAATGAAACACAAAGTTCATTTCAATAGGGATATGGTTATTTAACCCTTTACAAAACAGTTCCTTGTTTATGAGTAGCATGACTTTAAAAAACATTGTGAGAAAAGAAGAAAATGCTGGTATCCAGCATTTTTTTCTTTTCCCACAATGTTTTCAATAATTCTGAGACAAACCCATCATATAAGGTATATATCTTTTGTCATCAAATGCTTCAATATGGATGAGTCTAAAATGTTGTCTGGTAAAGAGTTAATGCAAAACATCAATTTCACAAGTCTGTAATGGTGTATTTCATTCCATTGGGCTTTCCTGGAGGGACCTGAGGGGCTGGTTTATTGTTACCATAGTGACTAGAAGTCTCAAACTCCCCCACCCCATTCTGATTGATTTTACGATGAGGTGGCACAGGGGGAGGAGTTTCACTTTTAATCTTGGGGGGGATTTGGGGCGGAGCCCCACAAAACCCGTTTGATTGGTATGAAGACTGATTGGAATGAATGTTTGGATACGATGACATGGATGCAGGGGTGATAGCGATGCTGTTACGCTGGCTCCCATTTGGTACCCTGTTCAGAATGTTGTACGTGTTTGGATCCAGATAGAACTGTTCGTCGGGATACTCCATTCTTAGTCTCTTCATGTGACACACATAGCACAACAGATGGTTGTCTAACGGGTAGCAGCGTTTGTCAGGCTCATCTGTTAACTGAACATGGCAGTCCTGCAAGAAGTAATCACAGTGAACCGTTAACCAAATAATCCCAAATTTAACGCTTTCCAAGATGACAAAAAGATAGACCTGTCTGAATTGAAAGTTTTTGCAGATCACAAAGTAAATTGAGCTCAGATCATTCTTCATCAATATGGTAAAAAAAGTCCAGGAAAATTCTACCCTATGGAAGACAAATCCAATCTTTTGACCCACATTTCTTCAGATACTTACAAAACAGACTAGTTTAAAATGTTGTCTGGTAAATGGATAATAAAAGAAACCTTCCTTTCTTTCAAATATTTCTTTGTTTTGTCACTTGGTTTACAACAAAGCTGTTCTTTTTTCCCACAATCATTTTCATACAATTTAAAATAGACATTTTCCTTTCTCTAGGGTATTTGAGCCATCTCTGTGAAAAGGGGGCTAAATGCATCTGCGAAAAGTATCGACCCAGCTCAGCCTGCGCAGTCCGCACAGGATGATCTGGGCCGAAACTTTTCGCTATTGGTCAATTTTCTGTATATCAAAGGACCAGTCTACCTCATGACTAAATTGGTTGTTTAAAAAAGTGGCTCTTATAGATCCATAATTATGTAATGACTTTGGCTGGTATCATGTTTCATGGAGATGCAACAAGCCCCATTTTGCCAGAGCAGAGCTCATTAATTTTCATATGTCAAGAAATTCAGTTTTTGGTGTCAAAAATTTTTACTCTATACCAGACAGCAAAATTCTAAAATTGTCCAAGTTCGAAGCATCTGCAGACAAAATTCTTCAATTGTTTCTTTCTTGGACATAATCCTTTCCTTTGATTATTTATCCTTTGTAGTAATTTAGTTTTGAGTATCTTGGTATTTATCTTTTAATGAAAACTACCACCACAGACAACTCTCTGAACAACCTTAACCATTAAAGCACCTTTCAAAAATACAGTTTCCTTTGCAGACAGCGTAGATGTAGATCAGCGCCCAAAACTTGCAGTATGATCTTTGGTATACACTGTCTACCTGGCCAAGACATTTCAGACAAAGGGGAACTGACACTCCATGGATTTGGGTCTTATTTCTATAATTAAAATGTCTGTTTGTTTATATGGTACTCTACGAGTTAAAATCTAACTGGGAAAAATGGTCTAGAAAAGCATGAAGTAAAGGAAAAGACATAAGAGCAACAGTGAAAGAAGACTGATGTATCATGCATAAGGATTGCATCTTCCTAAGAAAATATGAGGAAAAGAATGTTAAGACATCATTTTCTGTCTGTTACTTAGCTCTCTTCCAAACCACAAAATCTTAGACTGGTGCAAAAGGAAAGTGTTTAGCAGAAAGCACATTGAAGGTGTCTCAAATTATTGGACCTGTCTTTGTAATATTAGAAAATATTGTGGGAAGAGAGAAAGTGCTGGTTATCAGCATTTTCTCGATTTCCCACAATGTTATCAAAAGCTTTCTATCTAAGGTTCATTAAAACATGAGGTTTTTTGGTAGGCCTGACCTCTCTTACAATGAAAGGAAAACAGACCAAAGAAACAATAGTGTGAAGTTTGATTTCTATGGATTTTATGCAAGAGGGATAACTGAAGTGTAACAAATGCTCCCAAAATGCCCAAACTGAAATTTCCAAAGCTCCAAACAAAACAAACAGGAGCCATCAGAACGATGGTATTTACATACATTAACATTAACCCATTACCACACAATCACAAGTTTTAATGACCATGACAAAGAAGCCATTAGAAAACATCGTGGAAAAAGAAGAAAATGCTGATTACCAGCGCTTACTCCTTTTACCACAATGATTTGTAACAGCAAAAACAAACTCCATCATTTGAGCCACATTCAAACTGTCGTCTGCAAATACTTTCAATTTAGACAAGTCCGTATTTATATTGTTTGGTAAAGAGTTAAATTTTGCAAATAATCTTATTAAATTTTGCCCTCAAAGAACATACTACTTTTGAAAGCATTGTGGCAGAAGCAGAAAATGCTTATGATAACCAGCAGACTATTTAGCAACTATTCTTTTTCACCGGTGCTGTACATTAGTACTCTAAACTCTTATAAAAGAAACACCAGTGAAGCACTGCACTGGCTGCGATGTAACTGAAATAATGTAGAAGATGGCCTAAAACATGGAAATAACTTGTGGCATGTTTCAAGAATGCGATGTAGCTGATATAATGTTGAAAATGGCCTAAAACATGGAAAAAACTTTTGCCACCTTTCAAGACTTCATGCATGTTTCAAGAATGGGATGTAACTGGTATAAGGTTGAAAATGGCCTAAAACATGGAAAAAACTTTTGTCACGTTTCAAGAATTAACGCTTCTGAAAACATTGTGGATAAGGGAAATAAAGTTCCTAACACCAGCATATTCTCCTTTTCCCCAAAAATATTTTCCACCCTTTCAAAGACAAATCCAGTCATTTGAGCCACACTTAATTTGTTGTCTGCATATGCTTGCAACTGATGCTTTGCTGATAGTGTAGATCTAGCATAAACTACAGAAAATCCGGGCCCGTATTCACCAACCATACTTGAGAACATTTTCAGTCTTCTTCTCCAGAATTTTCTAAATTGGAAAGTAACACTTCTTCTGAATGGCTAAACCATTTGGTTTAGCCAATCAAGAGTTGTGTTACTTTCCAATTTAGAAAATCTTGCACAGTAAGACCGAGAATGTTCTCAAGAATGGTTGGTGAATACGGACCCAGTCTTAGATCTACACCAATATTTTGAGAGTTTGGGAACAAAGCCACCATGCAATTGCAACAGATTAGCATTGCCAACTGGCTCAACATGTCTAGTCCTTATCGACATATAGAGTCCAAGATGCATTAACTCTTTATTGGATGATGAAATTTGCAACTGCTAAATACATGAAAAGAAACTTTTAAGCCAATAGTAAAAGCGCAAATTTTGCCATTTCAAAGTTTTTTTTTTCTGTTTTTTTTTGGTTTTATTGTGAGTGCATTCCGAGTCTAAACCTCTTTGTTTTGTACTAAGCTCAAATTTGTCAATGCCTCTCTAAGAATTTACATGCCATTTACTAATGTTAAATGTTTTAGTGTAAACACTATAAATTTACAACTAATATGGTTTTGTTTGACTTTGGCAAGAAAACACAAATCTACATTCATATGCATCTATGGAAGCTTCAAGCTCTGTGTTAGTTATCCATACAGACTAGTTTCAACTCTATATTTGACTTGTTCAGCAAGGCATACAGCAATTTTACTGCATTTAGCATGAGCACTAAGTGTTGGAGTATACTTTGGATTTTATACATATAAACTTTCTTGGATGGTCTAATTTTTTCATATTAACAGAGAATTAATAAATCCCAGAAACACTCAAAGTTATCATATTTTGACCTGATCAGACATGTGTAAGATACCATAATACAAAATAAAAGAGACTGCTGGGTAGGGTGGGGTAAAGGACCGAAAGACTTTAGAAATATAATACATGTTAAGGAACCATTCTGAAGATAATGCAGTTAACATCATATTAATCTCCTGAAAAAGAGTTGCAACAAAAAAGGGGGAAAAAAAAAGGGGGGGGGGGGCAAATTATAAATTATTAAGTCCAAGAACCAGTAAGGAAATTAGACCAATTAGAGACAGTCCAAGAAACCTATGACTATATAGTCAACCAATCACAATGCAAGTTGTCAATTCAAACATGCCAACCCAAAGACTTTTTGTTTATCTTACTTTTTGTTTCTCATCTTTGAATTGGTAGCTGAAATAGTAAAGATTACTATACGACTATGATAATCAAATCAATATAAGATTATATAACTCAAAAAAAAAGCTATTTATATGCCACTGACTCATGTGCAAAACAATAGCTTGCTCATCGGAAAAAAAAAAGATACATGTATTTTCTTCTCTGGCTATTGGTTGTGCTCCAGTTTATTCTAGCCCAGACTGATACACAAAATGATATATATTTCTAAAACTATCGACATTACTGCATCAACTTGCTATCAAAACCATTCAACTTGCATCACAAATAGGGCACACAAATAATTTAAAACCAAATGCAGCCTGACTTGGTGCAATCTGTGAAAATACCAAGAAGAACGGTGCTCATGTCAACAAGCAAGATTCATACCATAGTTATGTGGTACTACAAGTCTGTAAAAATGGTACAGCCAGATGGAAAATTTGAAGAAATAAAAAACACTTTTATCTTTTTTATTTCTTCAGAGTCAGATCATTTTGCACCAGAAATGTCTTTTGTATGTGTTTGCTGGAAGCAAACACAAATGACAGTAACATACACAACAATATTTACTCATCTTGACATTCGATTCGTTAACTTTCAGCACCAAATATGTAAATTCTATCTCTTTTGAAGGCTGAAAACACAACCAACTGCAACTAAAATGAAGGCATTCTCTAATTTTTCTTTTCACATTTCTCCATTTTTCATAATGTTTCCTACTTTTTCCAAGATGAATCTCATCATTTGAGTCATAAGCGTCATCTGCAAATGCTTTGAATTTTGACAAATCTAAAATTTCATCTTTTGATACACACAAAACAGAGAAGAACAGACAGCACACATTTTTTAACCCTTTACCAGACGACAAACTTTTAGCCTTGTCCAAATTGAAAGCACTTGCAGACGACAATTTTTATGTGGCTAAAATGGTGCATTTTTTTTTTTTTTTGATAGGGTAGAAAATATTGTGGGAAAAGGAGAAAATGCTGGTAACCAGCATTTTCTCCTTTTCCAACAATGTTTTCAAAAGGCTTCTTTCCTAGGGTTGTTAAAAGTCGGCATTGTGCGGTCAAGACCATAAACCCTTCCGAAAAGAGGATTTCAACAAAAACAGTGCTTACCTCACAATGATAACAGTCTATGTGAAAGTTCTGTTCCATTGAGACAACTCGTACTGTCTCTTCTGTGCCCTGAAATTACAGTAAATTCTTTGATAACACCTCTAATTGAAAACCACTTCAGTAACAATTTTAAATGAGCCATTCTCTGTGAAAAGTATCGGTGCAGGCTGACCCATGTCGAAACTTTTTGCTTTTGTTAACTTGTCTGCATGTACAATGAACATTCAGCCTTAAAGTTCAGACAGTTGTTAAGACAAAAACTGATTTTATTGACCCATAATTATGTGATGACTTGCTTGGTATCATGCATCACACATCTGCAATAAATCCCCTTTAGCCAGGCCATGGCTCGTATTTTTGAGCTGTAACATCCAAAACTACATGAAAAGATCCATTCTCTTTTAAACTGACACTTGATTGTTACTAATCTGTCAATCTGTAATCAAAGAATTGAAATATTGCAAAATTTTTTAATTAAACCCTTACTGTTAGGTTACCCTTTAACAAGCAATTCAGAATTTTAACAACCCTGTGGAAGAAATTTTTGAAAACATTGTTGGAAAAGGAGAAAATGCTGGTAATGTTTACTATTTTATCTAAGAAATTAAGCTCAGTTATACCAACTCTGAAATTGTCATATCCAAATGCTTTGAATGTGATAAGCATTTGAAAGTCTAAAATTTGTCAAGTGGGAAAGAGTTAAAAATGTTGGGTTTGAAACCAGGATTTTCACCTTTTTCATCAATATTTTCTACTCTTTCACACACAAATCCAATAATTTGAGCAACATTAAATCTGTTGCCTGCAAGGATATAAGTGACAAAGTTTTGTTTATTCGGTATTTTTAACACAGTTTCCATTTTGTCAGACACATCGCAGCAACCAGTACACCTATCCATCCATGCCTGGTCTTTTTTTTACCAATACTTTGCACAACACCCTTCCCAACATCAACATCTACACAAGGTTCAAACACCACTGGATAAACACTTGCAGCTAACATTCATCAATCCTATAAGAGAGTTTGGCTATTTCAATCTCTCCACCTCTGCTGGATGATTGACTTTGCGTTTATTTATTGTCACCACTGGTTGCCCATATGGGTGACACCCCCTGAAGGCTGTAAGTATTTGCGTTTATTTATCGTCGCCACTGGTTGCCCATAGGGGCGATGCCCCAAAAGGCTGTAAGTATTGTTATGGGGGATAGAGCAGATATAGGACGAAACCCATCCAAAGTTACGCCTGGTTCTTTAACGTGCTCCGTGTATAGCACCATCACACGGAACCTCGGTTTAATGTCTCCTCTGAAAAACTATTAGTACTTTTAGATGGCCAAACCCACACCCTCAAGTGAACCGTTCACAAGTCCTACGCTCTACCAACTGAGCTATGCAGGCTGGTCATCACCTCTGTCGCTTGAATACTTACCCTATATGTTACTGACTAAGTAGATGCAATTTTGGCACTTATAAGTAACATAAAAGTAAGATGAAGTGTTAAATTACCTCTACTGGTGTTATTGCCTGTCCACAGGCTGCACATTTAGGAGCAAACACCCTGCAATGTTAGAACAATCACCAATGTTATTTAGTGCTATGTCAAACACACACCCCAACACATTAGACACTATACTATTGAGCCTTTACCACACAATCCAAAGGTTTAATGACGCTCAGCTGGAAGCCTTTAGAAAACCTTGTGGGAAAAGGAGAAATTGCTGGTAACCAGCATTTTCTCCTTTTCCCACAATGTTTTCTACCCTATCAAAGACAAATTTTAAGCTACATTGAAGTTGTCATCTGCAAATGCTTTCAACTTGGTAGAGTGTAAAAGTTTCATCGTTTGGTAAAGAGTTAAGCCTTTCAGGGCCCAAGGCCAAAAACAGGGATTTTTGCAGAAGGCACAGAACAAGATCAGACTCCATAGAACATGCAGTCTGATCTTGGATTTATACTGTCTGCTTGATTGAACCAAGCCTCAAAGATAAAGTTCTTCTTGGTTTTCAAACCCATAGATTACATTTTCAGCCGTGATGAGATCAACTTTATATATATGGCGCTGAAGGAGTCAACCCACAGACTGCAAAGTACAACTGAGAGCCTTTGAATGGACATTGCACATGAAGAAAAGACTGCACAAAACATGTACTTCCATTACAGGTACCGTAAGATTTTCCACAGGCAAAAGAATTCTAAAATCACCATATTTGGGTTCTTTATTATCTGCTCTTTTCATTCTTTTTACGTTTCACTTCATCCTTTACCAAATGACAAAGTTTGAAACTTGTCCAAATTGAAAACATCTGCAGACAACAAATCAAATGTGGTTCAAATGTTGAAATTTGTTTTGGAATGAGGAGAAAACATTGTGGGAAAAGGAGAAAATTCTGGCAACCAGCATTTTCTCCTTTTCCCACAATGTTTTCAAAAGGCTTTTTCTTTGGTGCCCCCAAAGGTCAGGATTGTGTGGTAAAGGTTAAGGAACTACTAATTACCCACAGATCCTAAGTTTATGAGAATCTGAAGAAGTGTTTAGGAATTAAGGTGCTCATTATTAGCAATTTCACCTTTTCCCAGGTTTTCTACCCTTTCACAGACAGCCCCAATCATATGACCCACATCTACTTTAGATTCTGCAAATGCTTCAAGGGGTATCCGTGGTTGTGAGGTAGAGAGTCGGCCTTGTAAAAATAAGGTCCCAAGGACGATACCTGAAAGTGGTTGTCACATTTGAGATCGTTCATCGCCCCACACATTCAACGCGAGTAGAGGTGTAGTTCCCAGGAAGCAGAATCGAGAGAAATTAGTATACATGTAAGTTGTAAGTACTTGCTTCTCAATCGATGTAAAATAAATATGTTTAAACTAAAACTAAATGCTTCCACATCCTGTTAAAGTTTATCACAAAAAACAAACTCTAACAATTAAGAAATAAATTTTCACAAAAACCCATAACAAAACAATCCTCTAAAACTGATTGAGCATCAAACATTCAGTGTTTCTGTGTAAAGCAATAACTCTTTCACTATGAAATATATCATAAGCAAGAGTATTGTCCCTTACATTCTCTTTTGTTTTGGATTACTGTATTGCGTATTTTTGTAATATCAGACTGATTAAAAGGTCTATTACAACATTTTCATAATTACTTCAGCCATAGAATGGCAACAGCTCGCTTGTTCTTATGCGTCTTGGTTTCAACAGTACTAAGCTCTGACTATGAAGTATCTTGCCCATGGCCACTTCCGCCAAAAATCTAGTGCATTCAGCGAGGCTCAAATTCAGGGCCTCCAGGTTACAACTACACTTTGCCACTTGAGCCACACAAGATACCGATGTATCTTTGTATTTCAGTACAATTTCAGTACATTAAAATGATCTAGTTAACATGTGTTTCTTAGATTTTTATGTTTGTTAGAGCAACCACCGAGTACAAATAGGTGAGAAAGTGTCAAACCTCACGTCAAACAAACGTAACAGTTACCAGTGAGCACTAATTATCTTTAACCACTGTTTTAACCCTTTACAGCACAATTCTGAGTTTTAACTACCCTAAAGAAGACAGCTCTTGAAAACATTGTGGGAAAAGGAGAAAATGCTGGTAACCAGCATTTTCTCCTTTTCCTGCAATGTTTTCTACCTTTTCAAAGATTTAATTCATTATTTGGGTCATGTTTAATTTGTTGTCTGCAAATGCTTTCAATTTGGATTAGTCTAAATTTTTGTTATTTGGTATATAATTAACCGCTGTTTCAAAGAAATATATCTGGGACTTGGTCCATCTACAACCATACAGGCCATCTTTAGATATGTTGTGATTAGACCAACTGATCAATAATACTTTTTTCTTCCCTTCACAAACATAAGAGACTTGCTCTGAGAAAAGGGGTTTGAATTCATCTGCAGAAAGTATCCACCCATGACATCCTGCGCATTCAGCACAAGCTGATCCGTGTCAAAACTTTTTGCTTTTGATAATTTTTTTGCATATCAAAGGACCATTCTACCTCATGATTCACTCAGCTGTTATATAAAATGGGTTTTATGAATCTGTAATTATGCAATGACTTGCTTGGTACAATGTGTCATAGAGATGCATTAAATCCACTTTTACTAGAGCATGGCCAGTAACTTTATGTCACTTGCACGAATAAGTAGTACTTCTTAAACAGCTTGTATGGTAATGGGTAAACCAAGTTAAAATCAGAACCCTGAACTCTCAGGCCACCTGTGTTGGGAGACCAACCTGTGAAAGTCTGCTATACAATATACTTTGTTTTCATAGTCTACAGTAAACTCTACCCCATCTAGACACTCATTGCACATACAACATCGAAAACAGCCTGGGTGGTAGGATTTTCCCAATGCTTGCAGTATCTGAAAAGAGAAAGTGTAATGAAAATTTGTTACTTTCAATTTGAGGGTGATAAGCGAAACTGTAATACAATCTGTAGAGCAATGTGCTGTAAAATTGATGCCACAAACCTATTTAAACCCTTTACCGGACTTTTAACAACTCTAAGAAGCTTTTTGAAAACATTCTTGGAAAAAGAGAAAATACTGGTAACCAGCATTCTATCCTTTTTCCCACATTATTTTCTATCCTTCCCAAAACAAATTTCAGTTTTCAAGTCACATATATCATGTCATATGCAAATGCTTTCAATTTGGAATACCCTAGTCTAAAATTTTGTTCTTTGGTAAAGAGTTAGTACAAGCAAAAAAACCAAAACTTGGCAAAAATTAGTTCCACTCAGTTGCATTGACTGCAAAACTGTGGAAGGAGCTAACAACACAACTAGAACTGTCACAGTCTGATGAATATGCCAATCTATTGCCTTACCTCTTTACCACACAATCCCGACTTTTATTGACCCTGAAGCAGAAGGTTTTTGAAAACATTGTGGGAAAAGGAGAAAATGCTGGTTACCTTTTCTACCCTTTCAAAGGTACTTTTCAGTTTCTGAGCCACATTCAATTTGTTGTCTGCAAATGCAGTCAATTTGGACTAGTTTAAAATTTTGTCGTTTGGTAAAGACTAAATACTGGATCAGGTAAAAAATTCAAAGTACCATAACTCCTGTTATAATCAAACAATCATTGATTGAATTGGTTGAATTGGAGTTTAATGCTGTTTTAACAGCTTAGCTCATATCATGGCGGTCAGTGCACCTACGAATTTGTTTCCTGGCTTTCTCACACCAGTACTGACACAACTTTCTTTCCAAGTCACTGACTACTTTCTCAAATGCACCAGAGGTCAAAGGAGAAAAATTGCCAGAAAAAAAGGTTTGCCTCAACCAGGTGTTGAACTCACAACCACCAGGTCACGAGTCTGATACTCTAACCACTGACCTACCTGGGCATTCAAATCAAACTATCATAATGAAAATTATGAGAGCACAAGTTGCCACCGGTAGGAAGGCTTTCATTAGAATTTTAGCATAACTGGTTGAACTCTGTAGGAGAAGAGGGCATAAAATTTCATCCATGGACAGATGGACAAACAGATAGACAACAACACCAGGTTCTAGGGTATGTATTCCGAAACCATAATCTTTATTCCAATTCATTTGTCGTATTCTAGGTTTAGAAAGTAACACAACTTCTGATTGGCTAAATCATTTGGTTAAGCCAATCAGAAGATGTGTTACTTTCAAATTTACAAATTCTTAAGAGTAAGACCCCTCACTTTTTTCACAGGGAGTGGGTGGGTTATAAGAATAATGTACTCATGATCATATAGACAGACAGACAGGCAAACTATAGTATTTCTTTTAAAACATTTGGCATATGAGGGGTATAAAAAATGTAACACAATAATGGCAATCTTTATAGATTGGAGGCTTCCAAATAGCACTGATAAGCCCAAAATCAGAAAGACAACCTGTTATAAAATTATCGTCCACATGCCTCACTATCAAAGATAGACGGCGCTGGCATTTCCCGTATCAGAATTACCTGCTAAATTTGTACGTGTTTTCTAACATTGTTATTTTGGTACAGACAAACAGTCTGGCACTGTAACCTATTTCTGTACTGGCTAATTTTAGATGTACCAAGAACTAGGTTTGATTGATTGAATGATGTTTTACAGGCTGGGCCTCTGAAGTGTCTTGCCCAAGGACACTCCAACAAAAAATCCAGTGCGCCTGGTAAGACTTGAACCGGGGTTATGAGACCTACGTCCTTCACTTTACCTCAGAGCCACACAGAACTCAGAAAATGAGTCAAGGTTTTACAACAGTCATGTTAAAAAAGTGAAAAAGATTGTCACAAAATTAGTTCATGGCAGTCATGACTGCTGTACAAGCAACTCCTTTCCTCACAATATTTTCAGGACTGCTCAGACAAGGGATTGTAAGGTAAAAGGTTACAACCAGTCTAGGCAAGATTGCACACAGTTCCCCAGTCTATGTCATGTTTTATAAAAACAACTTTCCGAGAAATTTGCAATGAATTTTTAATCATCCAGACACATGAATTTTCACAGATGAGCTGCCACGCTTACATTATGTCTGTCTCTGAACGTTAGTCCCCTGGGTAGGGCCCTTGTTAAACCTTTACCAGTTACTTCCAAGTTTAAACGACCTGATGGAGAAGATTTTTGTAAACATTGTGGGGAAAGAAGAAAATGCCGGTAAACAGCATTTTCTCCTATTCCCACAAAGTTTTCAATAGCCTTCCTCTTTAAGGTCATTTAAACTTGGGATTGTGTGGTAAAGTATTTAGGCAATATTCAAAAGCTTCAAATGGCTAGAGTTGAAATATACAGGAAAACACTGTCATAATTTCACAGCAATTTCTCTGTTATTTGCAATGTCTTCCATTAGCTATCAACATCAGAGGCTTTCAAATTTAGAACCAGTCCAAATTCAAAGCATTTGCAGACAAAAACTAACATGCCTCTCAAATGATGGGATTTGTCTTTGAAAGTAACTAGGAAACATCATGGGAAAAGAAGAAACTGCAGGTTCCTAGCCTTTTTCCTTTTCCCATAATGTTCAAAACTAATTTTCTCTAAATTTCTGAATAATGTGTGTGTTTCGCATGTAATTTGCTCCTCTATTTTTCATTTGTTTGATGCAAGCTCTTCAAGAAGAGGGGGAAATAAAGGGAAAAAAAAAGCCTAATTCTTCAGGGTTATTAAAACTCACAATTCTACAGTGAAGGGTTATACTTTAAAGCTTCTAATGAATAAAACTAGCAGTAATAGACCTGTGAGAGTTCAATAAATAAATGAGCATACTCTCTGAAAGGAGGGCTTAATGCATCTGAAAAAATTATAGACCCAGGTCAGCCTCAGCAGTTTGCACAGGCTGACCTGAGTCAAAACTTTTGCTTTTGGTAAATTTTCTGCATGTCAAAGGACCAGTGTATCACATTATTTAGTTGCTTATACAAAACAGATTTAGATCCAGAATCATTATTTGCTTTGTACCATGCATCAGAGAGATTCATCAAATTCCCTTTTGCCAGAGCAGTGGTTCAAATGCAAATGGGTTTAACACATAACCTCCTGCAGACATTTCATGTCTTGTAGCTTACCACTTCTGAAAGAAATGTGGCAGATGGAAAATTTGCTTGTTACAAGCAAAAAGCAGTTTTCTCCTTTTTGTCACAATGGTTTCAAGTGAATTAATCTATTAAAATCTTATTTCACAGTTAGACCAATTGTCTGTATTTTTGATGGGTGTTTTTAAATGTCCAGCTTCAAGAGGTTATGAGTTAACCCATTACCACACAGTTCCAAGTTTAAATGACCCTGATGGACAGTGCTTTTGAAAATGTGGGAAAAGCAGGTAAGCTGGTAAGCAGCACTTTCTCTTTTTCCAGCGACGTTTTCTAGATCTATCCTTTCACATACAAATCAGAGCCACTTTTAATTTGTTGTCTGCAAAGATGTTCAATACAGACAATTCTAAAATTTTGTCATCTGGTAAAGAGTTAACCCTTTACCAGACCACAAAATTTTAGTTTTGTCCAAATTCAAAGCATTTGCAGATGACAATGTCAATGTGGCTCAAATGGTGCAATTTTTCTCTGATAGGGTAGAAAACATTGTGGGAAAAGGAGAAAGTTTCCCCTTTTTCTGCAATGTTTTAAAAAGGCTCTTTTCCCAGGGTTGTTAAAGGTCGGCATTATGCTGTAAAGTGTTAAACTGAAAAGTGTTAAATAAATTACAAAGCAACAACTTTCAAACACTCATCAAGCTTGCAAAGAAATCTTTAAACCCTTTACTAAACGATCTCATGTCTTTGCCATCCTAGCACAGCAGGCATTTAAAAACATTGTGGGGAAAAGGAGAAAATGCTGGTAACCAGCATTTTCTCCTTTTCCCACTGGGTTTCCTACCATGTCAAATACAGACCCAATCATTTCAGCCACATTTAACTCAGCTGCAAATGTTTCAATTTGGAAAAGTCTAAAATTTTGTTGTTTTGCAAAGAGTTACAGGTGATTTAAAGTGTCATCTTTTCACAAAACATGTCAAATAACCCTCTACCATACAACCCTAGAGAATGCAGCTTTTGAAAACATCACTGAAAAGAAGAAATTTCTGGTTACCAGCATTTTCTCCATTTCCCACAATATTTTTACAAGTCTTCCTAATCAGGGACGTTTAAACTTGGGATTGTGTGATAAAGGGGTAGGTGAAACAAGAGCACTGCATGCCGATGCCAACACATGGCTGCAGGTGCTTCATTTTTCGTGAAAATTCAAAAAAGTCAATAAAGGGACATAACTGTGTCAAAAACACTTTGATAGTTACCTGCCTTTGTTATATGGGTACCCCTTTTGATAGTTAAACACTTCTCACAGTTTGAAGCTCATAACTTCAGTAATTAAAGAGATATTATAAAATTTCAAAGTTTTTGTGTGTCGCAGACGATGACAGGGCTATGAAAATAACTGGACTTTTTCTTCGCAACAGCTGAGCTAATAAGGGTAAAATCAAGAAGATAACCTACCATATCCATGATAAGATGACCACAAACCACACATTTTTCTGCCGTCTGCTGGAAACCTGAATACTGAAAATAGAGGAAACAAAATACTTTATGCCTGTCATCACATAACCATCCTCAGATTACCTTTTTTGTTTTGCCGCCGACTACCTTTGGAAACATTTTGGGAAAGGAAGATTTGTTTGTTTGTATGGTGCTCAAGGTCATTTTCTACATTATTTCAGTCAAATAGTAGCGGCCAGTTCACCTATCAGAGTTTCTTTTTCAAGTACTTTATACAATTTTCTTTTAATGCAACTGTCTCCTTTCCCAAACAGTGATCAGCTGTGAGAGTGGAATGAATCCTGTGGCAATGTTTTTGTTTGTATGTGAGTTTTAATGTCATTTTAACAGCTTAGGTCATATCAAGGTGGCCAGTGCACCTATGCATGTCTTTCTTGGCTTCCTCAGAGTTCTGACACAACTTTCTTTCCAAGCCACTGACTAATTCTCTCACTTGCATCAGAGGTGAGAGGCGAAAAATCACAAAAAAGGCAGTTTGCCACAACTGGGTATTGAACTCACAACCACCAGGTAACAAGTCAGAAACGCTTATCACTGAGCTACCTGGCAGGCCTGTCACAATGACTATCATCAATCCTCTGAAAGAAATTGGCCAGTCTTGAGGTTCACACCCTCCTTTTCCCACAATGTTTTCAAAAGGGCTTTCAAAGGGTCATTAAACCACCAAATTGTTTGATGACAAGTTAACCCTTTACCAGATGACAAAATTTTAGCCTTGTCTAAATTGAAAGCTTTTGCAGACGACAATTTCGTTGTGGCTCGAATGGTGCAATTATTCTTTGACGGGCAGAAAACATTGTGGGAAAATGAGAAAATGCTTGTAACCAGCATTTTCTCCTTTTCCCACGATGTTTTCAAAAGGCTTCCTTCAAAGAGGCATTAGAAGTCGGCATTGTGCGGTAAAGGGTTGAGACTATTGGTCTCATAACAAGCAAAGGATTTTATGTCATACATTTCAACAAAACTGTTCTTTATAAAAGGGATTTTCTTCCCGAACGTTTATTCTAATCTTTACATCGATCAATCGATTTTAAAACTACCACTTGAAATTACTCTAACCCTGCACCAAACAACAAAAAATTTCAACCTGTCCAATCTGAAAGCATTAGCAGACGATAAATGAAAAGTGGTTCAAGCAATTGGGTTTTTCTATGAAAGGTTAGAGAACATTGTGGGAAAAGGAGGAAATGCTGGTTTTCAGCAATTGCTCACTTTTCCCACAGTGTTTTCAAAAGCTTTCTTTTCAGGGTTGTTAAAATTCCAGGTTGGTAGGTATAGGGTTAACAAAGAAATTTGGACGGGAGAATTTCAAATGTAAAAATGGGTCTTTACCTAAATCTTTACTCTTTGCCAGACAATACAACTGAAGACTTGTCAAATTTGAAAGTGTTTGCAGACAACAAATCAAATGTGGCTCACATGATGAAAATTGTTGTTTAACTCTACCAAACGACAAAATTTCAGACTGGTCCAAATTGAAAGCACTTGCAGACGACAAAATAAATGAGAATCAAGAATTGAAATTTGATTTTTGGATGGGTAGAAAACATCGTGGGAAAAGGAGAAAATGCTGGTCACCAGCATTTTCTCCTTTTCCCACAATGTTTTCAATAGCTTTCTTTCTCAGAGTCGTTAAAAGTCGGGATTGTGTGGTAAAGAGTTAAGGAATAGAAAACATTGTAGGCAAAGGAGAAAATGCTTGTTACCAGCATTTGCTCCTTTTCAAAGATTGTTTTCAAGAGCCCATTTCCTAATGATAGTTTAGGCACAGAATTTTTCACTAAAAGGTTTAGCCTTATCAGATAAAAACCCTATTTTCAGAAGTCTATGAAATCCAAAAGCATTGTAAAAGATGGTGAAAATGCTGGTAACCAACATTTTATCCTTTTTCCACACTGTCCTTAGCCCTCTCAAAGTGCATTGTGTTCCAACCTCTTACCAAACGACAAAATTTTAGACTGGTCCAAATTGAAAGCATTTGCAGACGACAAAATAAAAGTGAATGAAAATTTGAAATTTGTTTTGGGAAGGGAAGAAAACATTGTGGGAAAAGGAGAAAATGCTGGTTACCAGCATTTTCTCCTTTTCCCACAATGTTTTCAGAAGGCTTCTTTCTCAGGGTCGTTAAAAGTCGGGATTGTGTGGTAAAGGGTTAAAGACAGATTCCATTATTGAGTCATGTTAAATGTTTTGTCTGCAAAAGCTTATAATTTAAACTAAAGCTGTCACTGAATGTGACTTAATACCCCCGCCAGCGCTTTGACAGGAACAGGCAATTTAACAAAAAATTTTCTAAGTTCCAAGGGAGATTACCCTTGACTCATAGGGAGTAGATGATTGAAAACTGCGTCTTGCGCAACTTCAGTATACGATCAATGTATCAACAAACTTTCAATACAATAGCAGCAAAACTGTAGGAGGAGTTCGCGACACAAAATTACTAGTATTTTGTACACAGACGGACACATGGATGGACACACGGACGGACAGACAGACAGGCTGATTCCAGTATACCCCCGAAAACATTTGTTTTGCAGAGGTATTATAATTCTAAAATTCCCTCCTACAGATGAGATTTTATTTTTTCTATCTTGCAACAAACAATGTGGCAAAGAAAAAATCTGCATGTAAGAAGTACTTTGCGCCCTTTACATGTTTAGCAAAAAAATTTTTTTTCCAATGAGCCGTAAGATTCAAGCTGTTTACCTCTTTACAAGGGTGTTTTCAATATTTTTCTGCGGTATATTTACAAAACCCTAAATCTATATGCTGGGAACTAGTATACAAATACCTTGTACTAACTCTTTACCAAACGACAAGATTTCAGACTTGTCCAAATTCAAGGCACTTGCAGACCAGAAATTAATTGTAACTAAAAAGATGAAGTTTGTCCTTTATAGAGTTGAAAACATGGTGGGAAAAGGAGAAAATGCTGGTTACCAGCATTTTCTCCTTTTCCCACAATGTTTTCAATAGCCTTCTTCCTTAGGGTCATAAAGTCTGCATTGTGTGTTAAAAGTTAATCTTTTACAACACAATCCCAACGACAAATAACACTTAAGAAGAGAGCTTTTGAAGAAAACATTTTAGGAAAAGGAGTAAATGCTGGTAGCCAGCATTTTCTCCTTTTCCAACAATATTTTCTCCCCTTCCAAAGACAATCTCATATTTTGAGTCACGTCTGACTTATCCTCTACTATTCTATTTGAATTAAGACAAGTATGAAATTTTGTTGTTTGGTAAGGAGGTAGAACGGCCTCATAATATTGTGATGTCATTAAAATTTTGTCATACCAAAAGATATTATATTGCCATTTGATATCTATTAGAGAACAGAAAAAATAAAAGTACATTTAAATTTCTCCTTAATGCTTTCACCGAACTGACTTCTATTTAAATTTACCAAAATTATAAACACATTTTAGAAGGCAAAAAAAAGCTTGCTATCAACAAAGCAAAGAATCCTTTTATACTGTGTCGAAAACTATGTTCCCTTTTATGGGACTGTTTTATCTCTTTGCATGCTGTATCCTTGTAGGCCTGGGTCTCCATTTTAACTTACTTGTGTAGACTATGTAGATTAAGATCAGACTGCACAAAATCTGATCTTGGATCTACACTGTCTTGGATCTACATTGTCTACCTCTGCAAGATATTCTGACAAACAAAGCTTTGCAATTTCATATCCCAAATGGTTTCTTTGCTAATTTCGAATTAAAAAAAATTTTGCTTTTCTAAAATGTTAAAAGATTTCAAAATAGCACTTTCATGATGTCCTTTGTAGAGGTAAATAAAACTTCACTGACATTCTGTACTGTATCTTAACCCATTACCGCACAATCCTGAGTTTTAATGACCCTGTAGGAGAGGCTTTTGAAAACATTGTGGGAAAAGGAGAAAATGATGGTAACCAGCATTTTCTCCTTTTCCCACAATGTTTTCAAAAGGCTTCTTTCTAAGGGTCATCAAAAGTCGGCATTGTGTGGTAAAGGGTTAATACATGATTCACAACTTAATGTTACAGAGTTAAAAACTGTTTTCAACATTATTTCAGTTATGTTGCAGTGGCGAGTATATCTTTCAATGCTTCTCTGAGTTTTCTGCATAATATTTTTCCCCAGCTACTGGCTGCTTTCCCACAAAATCATTGTGTAAATAATGCTCAACCTTGGTATAGCATTTTTCTACTATACTGAAAAGACTCATTATGATCTCCCTACCAAATAATTTCATGTTCTAACAACCCAGAAGAATAGAAGATTTAGCAAACATTAACAAGCACTTTTTTTTTCTTTTCCCAAGTTTTTTCCCTGTCTAAAATAATTCCAACCACTTGAGCAAAATATTATTTGTCGTCTGCAAATGCATTAGATTTGGACAAGTCGAAAATTTCGTTCGCTGGTAAATAGTTAACATTGACCAAGACCAAACAGCTAAATTGGTCTCCATTAGATGACCCTAAATTGACCTTTCCTCTTGCATCCATTAACCCTTGGGCTGTTTACAGCAACTCAATGATCTTTTGTGGACAGTATCTGTCAAGATCAGGCAGCACAGAAAGCAGTCTGATCTTGTAGATAATGGGATAGTTTTCCTCCACAAAAAACTTTGGAAGAGCAACAATCAGGGTTTTACAATCAGCTGGAATGTTTCATTTATCTAATTTGGCAGGTTAACTCTTTACCAAACGATAAAAGTTTAGACTGGTCCAAATTGAAAGCATTTGCAGACGACAAAATTAATGTGATTCAAAAATTGAAATTTGTTCTGGGAGGGTAAAAAATATTGTGGGAAACGGAGAAAATGCTGGTTACCAGCATTTTCTCCTTTTCCCACAATGTTTTCAAAAGGCTTCTTTTTCAGGGTCGTGAAAACCAGGGATTGTTTGGGAAAGGGTTAAGGATTAAAGTGTAACAGCTTTTGTCACCAAAAAATGAAAAATTATGCTTGAACTTTCCCTTTACAATACAATTCAATGATTTCTGGGCTTTGAAAAGCCTTTTTAATGTAAATCCTATAATTTGAACAACAATTAATAACTTGTATACAAGAGCTTTCAATTTGGTCACTTCTAAAACTCTGTCATTTGGTGAAAGGTTCAAAGAATAGCCAAAATTTTCTTTTTCATGTTAGATGAAATTTCCCTTTTTTACTGTAAATCTTAACTCTGTAACAAAGAACAAAACTGTAGACCTACCCAAACTGAAAGCATTTGCAGCAAAAAATTTAAATGTGACTCAAATGATGAAACTTGTCTTTGTAGGGATACAGAACATTGTGGAGAAAGAAGAAAATCCTGGCTACAAAGTTTTTAAAGGGGTTCTTCCTCAAAGTAGTTTAACCCTTTACCAAACAATCCCTGGTTTTAACGACCCTGGGAAGGAAGGTTTTTGCAAACATTGTTGGAAAAGGAGAAAAATGCTGGTTACCAACATTTTCTCCTTTTCCTACAATGATTTCTACCCTGTCAAAAAACTCAACTTCATTTGTTCCACTTTCAAAATTTGTCATCTGCAGATGCTTTCAATTTGGAATGGTGTAAAATTTGTCGTACGGGAGAGGGTTAAACTCAAGGTAGCTTGGTGAGGGGTTAAAAGTCAAATTTAACCCAATAGTGCAAGTGACTTTTTACATGCCCACATTGCAATTTTCCGAAACCAAGGAAAAGGAGATTAAGCTGCTTGTAGCCTATTTTCTCACAATATTTCCCAAAATCGTTTGCTACCACCTCGGTGTAAAAATGTGCATTATATCTGTAGTATACTGAGTGAAAGGATCAAGGGTGCAAATTTTCATAAATTTTATAAATTTCACATGTGCAGATTGCACAAAATAGTTGAGAAAGTTCATAAATACTTACTAAATAATCTTCCTCACAATACACTTTCCCATGAACATTGAAAAATGCTTTACCCCGTAATGTGCGACCTGAAATTATAAATGAAAAAAACTTTTTAGAAAATGTCATATTTACAATCACTCCGAAAACTGTGAGATGTCAATCACTTGCCATAGACAGCTCTAGATAATCATAAAGGGGAAAGGAGTACATGTAGTTCATTTTACAAGCAACTGCTTCTTTTCCCTCAATTATTTTCAAATAATTCAAAAAATTGTAACCATATTTCCTTTCCATTCAACTCTTAACTCTTAAATACAAAACAAATTTAAAACTCTTCAAAATTGATAGCATCTGCAAGACAACAAATCCAAAGTGGTAAAAAGTAAATTGGAGTTCTTTGACAGTGAGAAAACATTGTGGGAAAAGGAGAAAACCCTTGATATCAGTATTTTATCCTTTTCTCAAAATGCTTTGAAAAGTTTTTTTCTTCATGGTAGATAAAACTCCAGATAGTTTGGTAAAGGGTAAACTCTACAAAACGACAAAATCTGGGGCTTTTCCAAATTGATAGCATTTGCAGACAACAACTTGGTATCTATCTTTGAGAGGGAAGAAAACATTGTGGCAAATGGAGAAAATGCTGGTTACCAGCATTTTCTCCTTTTCCCCCATTGTTTTCAAAGGCTTTCTTTGTCAGGAATTCACAAAATTACCAGAATAGACACCCTTTTCATCTTGCTGCAAGTAAACCACTTCCAAAAACAAACACTGCGCAAGGAGATATTGCTATGACAAGCATTTTTGCCTTTTGGTACAATTTTTCATTTGCATTCATGTACTAAACCAAAACCCTTTACCACTTCACAAAATTTTAGACTAGTCCAAAGTGAAAACATTTGCAGATGTCATTATAAGTGTAGCAAATATAAACGGATCTGACTGTGAAAGGTTAGAAAAACATTGTGGGAAAAGAAGAAAATGCTGGTTAACAGCATTTTCTCCTTTTCCCACTATGTTTTCAAAAGCCGTCTGTGTTAGGGTCATTAAAACTCGAGGTAAACAGTTAACCCTTTACTAAACAATCCCGGGTTTTAATGACCTTGGGGAAGAATCCTTTTGAAAACATTGTGGGAAAAGGAGAAAATACTTGTAACCAGCATTTTCTCATTTTCCAAAAATGTTTTCTACCCTATCAAACAAGAATTTAAACATTTGAGCAACATTTAATTTGTTGTCTGTAATTGCTTTCAATTTGGACAAAGCTAAAATTTTGTCGTCTGGTAAATGGTTAAGGAGGCAGCAAGTTATAAATGCACAATGCTTATTGTTACAGATAGGTAAAAATCTAGATAATCTATTGTGTTGTAATCTATGTTTATTTATAAAGGAAAAATTTAATAGAAAATCATATTATTGTATTGTCATAATCCATGTAAGTACGCCTCAAAATTGAAATATTACAAACAAGCTGTTCTTGAATGATTCCATGATAGCAAACTGTCATTCTATATGCTATTACATTGATTTGATTGATTATACACTTTCTATACAGGAATGATTAAACAGAAATGAACTAAAACTCAATCTGACCAATCAAAGCCCCAAAATTTTTAACCCTTAAAATGCCTTTCATAACTATAGTTGCTTTTGTGGTCAGTCTAGATCAAGATCAGACTACACAAAATGTGCAGTCTGATCTTTGACCTACACTGTCCACTTTGCTAAAACACTATAGGCAAAAAAAGACCATGAAATTTTATTTAATTATGTTTATTTCTCTACACTGAAAAAGTCTGTCATGTTTTTTCTGCACTCTCTGAGATAACCTAGCTTGGCCTGCTACACCTGTATTCCAACAGAAGCAATCATATAAACACTAAAATTTTTTTTTATTGTCAAAAAGTGACACCTACAAGACCATAATAACGTCACAATATGCTAACGATATATACTCCTGTAGCAAATAAATCTTTCTCTAATTTACATATTATCTATGTCACATTCATCTTTCTGAACAAAGGCACTTCAATGTGAGGTCTGACTGGCTAGTAACATCTTTTTTTTGACAAATTCTGAATTCTGGGTGGCCTTTCTTGCCCATAAATTCAGAACCCTCCAAAACCTGTACACAAAGTTTTAATGCTTTACCAAACAATAAAATTTAGGACTTTTCCAAATCAAAAGTCCTTGCAGATGAAAAATTAAATGTGGCTCGTCACATAATGGATTGTTTCTTTTACAGGATAAACAAGAAATATCTTTTAAATAAAAAAGACAGATGGCGTAAGAGGCACTGGGATATGAATATTTAAATTCGTTTGTAGAATAATATGAAGAGAAATGATGAAAACAGTTCTGAAACTAGTCTCTTTTAAATTGTTTTGCATATGGTTGAAAGCAGAATTTTCAATAAGATTTAAGAATGAGGAAGCTCTCGTAATGAGCGTTACTGAGTAATACATTAATTCTCATGTTTAAACAGTAAAATGATAGTCGACATTCTGCCATGTTTCGGAATATATCATTTGTTCTGTTTTTTATTAATGAATCATGTTTAAATAAAGGTCTGTTTAGACCATACGATGAAATCTTTAAAAAGAAAACAAAGTAGATTTGCATGTTTTTGTACAAAAATGAAGCACCTTTCAAACATCGACTATTTGTCGTTATCAGAAGGCGGGGCTTTATCACCCCTCTCAATGCTTGACCACACCTACCTACTTTTATTAAGAGTAATTTTGTAGAAACCAGTTTCTTCGCTAACAACGCAATAAAATCGATTGTTCCTCCTGGTAGGCATAGTTATTCATGTTTCGAATTAAATCACCAAATTCAAGACATAACATCTTTTTTCATTGTGACAAGAAACGAAATCATTTGTTTCACAACCCGTTTTCGTGTAAGACAATAGAGCGGTAGCCTTCCGTCGCAATTTGTGTTCGGTTTTACGCGAGGAAAAATGGGTACCAAATCTCTTACACTAACCAAAACAGAAAATTCGCCAATACTCATTGCTATTAGTTTATCCATATGATTTAGATTATGGATGTTTAGCTAGAGTTTAACATCTCCATGGCCAAAAAGTATACCTTTACACAGGTAAACGTGATCATTACGTGATTTTCTAGTCATGAACACTTTTATCCAATGTCGGTAAATTTCTACTGTGACCTTTATTTTTTTGCGTAGTTTACCTATATTTGGCCAATCACAAAATGTGTAACCATTCATTTCCTCCTAGTACTGAAAGTAGGTCAAAAGTGAGATCATACAGCTACGCCGAAAAGCACCATGGAAAAAGGAGCAAAAGCTGGATACCAGCATTTTATTCCTTTCCGACAATGTTTTCAATAACCTTTCTCCTCAAGGTTGTTGAATCTAGGGATTCATTCTAATAGTAGTAATTTTCTTACCAGCATTTTATTCCTTTCCGACAATGTTTTCAATAACCTTTCTCCTCAAGGTTGTTGAATCTAGGGATTGTGTGGTATTGGGTATATCCTGTTTAGCAAATTCATAAAGGTAAACCACAAGATAGATAACAATAACAATCAATACAACCACAATGCCGATGTACTTTGAATTTAAAATACCTTCTTCCCAACCATAATTTACTAACTGGTCCTAAATTGTTCATAATTCATTCTAATAGTAGTAATTTTCATACCAGCATTTTATTCCTTTCCGACAATGTTTTCAATAACCTTTCTCCTCAAGGTTGTTGAATCTAGGGATTGTGTGGTATTGGGTATATCCTGTTTAGCACCATAGGCAGAAAACAAAAATAATGCTGCCAAGTTGACAGCTATGTTGATTGAATGACTGAACTTTGTTATACATTACTTCCAACAGTGACACTTATGTCCTTGTTTCTTCTGCATTCATATACTGGTTTGGTCTTGATTTCACTAGTACTAGGCTTCGGCTCTGACCTGTCCAAGGACACTCCCAAGAATAACCCAGCCCTTCAAGTGAGGATGAAACCTAGGTCTCCAGGTAACAATTCCTACACCTGATCAGTGAGGAATGCAGGATCCTTAGTAAGTAGATACAGCCCTGCATGCCACTGGCTAAGGACATTTTCAACAGCAAGGCTTTCCAGTCCCAAGGCTTTCAAGTCCCTAGGCTTTCCATTCCCTCTCGCCTTTACCATTGAGCATTGATTGGCCCACAGACAAGAATGATGCAAACAATTACATACTAAAATTGTAGAATTGTATGAAAAATATGTGTGGAAAAGAAGACAGCACATTACAATCAATCACTCCCTGCACATCAAAAATTTTGACATGCATTTTTGTGGTGATGCATTCCATTTATCTTTTGAGCATCCATATAGAATTGTGATTATCATGGTGAATGAAGGATTAACTCTTTACCAGACAGCAAAATTTAAGACTTGTCAAAATTCAAAGCATTTGCAGAGCTCAAAATGAAAGTAGCTCAAATTATTAGATTTGTTATTGAAAGGGTAAAGGGGAGAAACTGCTGGTTACCAATGTTTCCTACTTTTCCAAAAATGTTTTTGAAAGTTCCGTTCAACGGGTACATTAAGACTCCATTGAGTCATAAGGGGTTGATACATGAATACAATGTGACATCATTGTGGCAAAAAGCTCATTATTAGCAACATTATACTGTGCCACAATGTTTTTCCAACAATGGCGCCAGACAAACGAAGACTCTTTGAGCGATAATGTAGTAAATACATGTAGTAAAACGGATGCAACTGGCTGTCAACATAGCAAGCTGAATGTCAACATGCACTGGCCAGGTAAATGTGACCCTTGAATACCAAAATGACATGACTAAAGCCACTGACTAATGGTTTGGGTTTGATCTGTCTGACAGATAATTATTTTCATTTGCACAATTCAAATTCATAAAGGTAAACCACAAGATAGATAACAATAACAATCAATACAACCACAATGCCGATGTACTTTGAATTTAAAATACCTTCTTCCCAACCATAATTTACTAACTGGTCCTAAATTGTTCATAATTCATTCTAATAGTAGTAATTTTCTTACTTACTTGCACAAAGCAAAGTTTAACTCTTAACCAAACAACAGAACTTTAGACTGACCAAAATTAACCCTTTATTTGACAACAAAATTGTAGTCTTTTCCAAATTGAAAGCACTTGTAGATCAGTTAAGCCTGCGGAGAACATGCAGTCTGATCTTGTTTGCTACATTGTATATTTTGGCCTAAACAACCTTCAGGTTGTCATTTTTTGGCTGTTTTCCCTCTTGATTCCAAAATACATGTGTCACAAATAGGCAGTAAGCAATGATTACTATAAGTGATGATTCACTGTACATAACAGAAAAAAGATAATAAAAACTTTTTGTTTAAACAAAGGCCAATGGGAGAACAAATAAAACATACTTCTGAAAACAGCTACTCCCAATTTTAAATCTTACGTGACAATAATCATAACAGGAAGTTAAGTATAGTAGTTGTGTTTCATTGTAAAAGCCAAGTTGACTAATCAAATATACCTTTGCTGTCCAATGATAAATGACTGATGAGCCCCACTAGCCAAGTCAGAAGCCTACAGGATTTGAGACCATGGGGTAGCTGGTTCCAATTCAAGACAGTAATATCTCTGTAGCTAAAACAATACCATCTCTGTAGCTAGAAAAGTACAATCTCTGTAGCTAGAAAAGTACAATCTCTAGCCAAGACAGTACCATCTCTGTAGTTGGGAGAGTACCATTTCTGTAACCAGGAGAGTACCATCTCTAGCCAAGACAATACCAACTCTAGCCAAGACAGTACCATCTCTGTTGCCAGGAGAGTACCATCTCTGTAGCCAAGACAAGACCATCTCTTGCCAAGACAATACCATCTCTGTAGCCAAGACAGTACCATCTTTGTAGGCAAAAGAGTACCATCTCTGTAGCCATGAGAGTACCATCTCTGTAGCCAGCAGAGTACCATCTCTAGCCAAGACAATATTATCTCTGTAGCCAAGACAGTACCATCTCTGTAGGCAGGAGAGTACCATCTTTATAGGCAGGAGAGTACCATCTTAATAGGCAGGAGAGTACTATCTCGCTAGCCAAGACAATACCATCTCTGTAGCTACAAAAGTACCTTCTCTAGCCAAGAAAATACTATCTCTGTAGCCAAGACAGTATTATCTCTGTAGGTAGGAGAGTACTATCTCTGCAGGCAGGAGAATACTATCTCTCTAGCTAAGACAATACCATCTCTGTAGCTACAAAAGTACCTTCTCTAGCCAAGACAATACCATCTCTGTAGCCAAGACAGTACCATCTTCAGCCTAGAAAATTCCATCTCTGTAGCAAGATAATTCCATCTCTGTAGGCAGGTGAGTACCATCATTCTCTAGCCAAGATGGTACTATCTCTGTAGCCAAGACAGTACCATCTCTGTAGCCAGGAGAGTACCATCTCTGTATCATAAACAATAACATCCCAGTACCATCTTTAGTAGAGATAGTACCATCTCTGTAGCCAAGACTATCTCAAGAGCCACTGAATGTGTTTGTTTTGTTATTCTTTTTTCACAATTTTAGACCTTTACACAAGTAAAAGCATTTGCACATGAGAATTTTAATATGTCTGACATGACAGACTATGTCTTTTACAGGGGGAAAATCATTGTGCAGTCTGACCTTGATCATTTATGTATGTCATCTCAAAAACTTTTCAATTTTGTTGCTCAGTAAGAGGGCTCAGTGGCTTTATGGTCAAAAGACTAAAACTGATCCACTGCTCTAACACTACTGAACAATGCTGTTTTAACCATCTTAGGGGAAAGGCTTTTGAAAACATGGCAAGAAAACAAGAGAAAATGCTGGTAACCAGTATTTCCTCCTTTTCCCCACAATGTTTTCTCCTGTAACAGTACCAAAATTCAAATCCCTTGATTTGAGCCATATCACATCGTTTATTCAATGCTTTCCATTTTGTAAAGTCTAAAATAGTTTTGTGTGGTAAACAGATAAAGGAATGACATTTTGATACCTAACTTCCATCAATATTTTCTGCTGTCATGTCAAGACTAAAACTATTTTTTCAGTTTGTTTGTTTACTATGCATATCAAAGTAAACATCACAGAAGGATACAACATGTCTGTATCACTAAAAGGGGTCAAAAGTCAGATAATAATTTGAAGAGATCATTGCTAAAGTATCTATGTTGGAGATAATGTTGATAGGTTTGTGGTAGTAACTTCTACCAACCCATTGCCTTTTAACTCGCTACCAAACAACAAAGTTTTTGACTAAGACCAAAATGAAATCATTTGTAGACGAAAAAATAAATGCAACTCATATGATGAACTCTGTCTTAGACAGCCTAGACAACATTGTGAGAAAAGTAGAAAAAGCTGGTCACCAGCATTTTCTCCTTTTCCCACAATATTTTCTAAAGGCTTCTTCCTCACAGCTGTTAAAATTTGGGATTGTGTGGTAAAGGGTTAACACATTATCCCATCTTTTGATGACCTTAAATTGGAAAGCTTTTGAAAACAATGTGGTAGAGGAGGAAAAATGCTAGTAACCAGCATTTTGTCCTTTCTCACAATAGTTTCTTCCATTTTACGGAACAACTCTATCATGAGAACCACATTTACTAAAGGCATAAAAAAAACTTTGTCCTCTGGTGAAAAACTGTACAGGGTAAGCCGAGCCCCAATAGCTCTGTTGGTAGTGTACTGGACTTGAGAACAAGAGGTTGAGGGTTCGATCCCCATGAGCTTGGCCAATTTCTTTCCAAGAATTTCCAGTCATTCATTGCGATGATTCATTCCTATCCCACTGCTGCCATTGTTTCGACAATGGTTATTTGGGGAAGCAGTGAGTGGCTTGGAAAGAATATTGTGGGAGTACTGGTAACAGAAACTCCAGGAAAGCATGGATACGTGCACTGGCCGCCACGATATAACTGAAACAATGTTGAAAACAGCATTTAACACCATACAATCAATCAATCAACTGTATAGGGTAAACCTGTACATGATCCTGAGGGAGAAGGCTTTTAAAAGCTTTGTGAGAAAAGGAGAGAAGTACTGGAAACCAGCCTATCCTACCCATTTAACTTTTCAACTGCAAATGCTTTCAATTTTGATGAATCTAACATAATTTCATACTAGAGAGTTCATGTAACAACTTTGAAGAAAATCCGAGAATGGTGGTAAATATATACTTTACAAGATATTTTTTTCAACAATGTGCAAAAAACAAACTTAACTCTTTACCACATAATCCCAAGTATTGATGACCCTGAAAGAGAAGGCTTTTGAAAACATTGTGTGAAAAGAAGAAAATGCTGGTAACCAGCATTTTCTCCTTTTCCCAGAATGTTTTCTAATCTATCAAAGAGAGAAATCATTATTTAAGCTACATTTCTCATCTGCAAATGCTTTCAATTTGGTCAAGTCCAAATTTTTGTTGTTTGGTAAAGAGTTAACTGATCTGTTACCATGCAGCAGTATTACTTCCCTAAATTAGACACAAGAGAGTAATAAAAGATTCTGTGCAAGTCTGATCTGGATCTAAGCTGTCTAAAAAAGCAATTTCAGTTGTGCTGGGCACAATAAGGGTGAACTCTTTACCACACAACATAATCCTAGACATGTCCAAATTGATTGCATCGGCAGACAACAAATCAACTGCGACTCAAAAATTGAAACTGGATTTTTGAAGTGGAGAAAAAATTGTCCGAAAAGGACAAAGTGCTGGTTGGCAGCATTATCTCCTTTTCCAACAATGTTTTCAAAAGTCTTTTTCCTCAACTGTTTACCACACAATCCAGAGTTTTAACAACCCTGAAAAAGAAGGCTTTTAAAAACATTGTGGGAAAAGGAGAAAATGCTAGTAACCAGCATTTTCTCCTTTTCCCACAATGTTTTCCACCCTATCAAAGACAGATATCATCATTTGAGCAACACTAATTTTGTCATCTGCAAATGCTTTTAATTTGGTATAATTCCAAATTTTGTCGTTTGGTAAAGAGTTAAGGTCATTAAAAGTCAGAGTTATGTGGTAAAGGGTTAATACAAATTTTCAATACAAACTACAGAAAATTTGTGGATGACTCATCACATACCTGCTTTATTTAAAACTCTTTTCTTCATACACTGCATAAAGAGACAGGCACATTAAAGATAAGGAAATTGGCTTGTAATGACTTACATTGAGGAAGTCGACAATACAATGGCCAAAAAAGAAAAAGTGCAAAAAAGTGAAAATCCTTACACTAAGTAATTTTTTTCCATTTGCAACAGTGTTTTGGAAATCATTTAAGGTTGGGTAGATGAGTTAATAAATGTGTATATCATATTAAGAGTTCAACAACTAAAAGTTTAAGATAGTGGTTTTGGATTAAACAGGCTTTTTTTTTCAAATACCTCAAAACACCTTGAAACATTCCCCCCTTAACTCCTTATGACAAGTAAATTACGGCTCAAATGACAGGATTGCTTTTTATCTTTACTAAATGACATAATTTTGGACAGGATAAAGCTGAAAAAATTTGCCGATGACAAAATAAATCTAACTCAAATGATAATTTCTATCTTTGATAGGGTAATAAAACATTATGGGAAAAAGAGAAAATGCTGGTTCTCCTTTTCCAACAATAATTTCAAAAGCCTTCTCCTACAAGGTCTTTAAAATCAGTAGTGTGTGGCAAAAAGTTAAGTCTTTACAAAACCACAAATTTTTTGACTGGACAAATTAAATGTAGTTTAAATGATTATTAACATCTTCAACAAAGTAAGAAACATTGTTGGAAAAGGAGAAATTGCTGGTTACCAACATCTTCTTCTTCTCTCACCAAGCCACTTCAAGAGCAATTTGACAAAAACAGATCATAGTATTGCCTCAATGTTCTCCTTTACTCACAACATTTTCTAAAAGGCTTTCTGCCTAAGGGTCCTAATAATGACAAGATTTTTGGTAAAGGATTAAGGCTGATTCTTGGAAAATCTAAAATGGCAAAATGTATGAAACAAATTGTGAGGGAACATTAACCTACACAGAATTCGACTGACAATTTTTTTAACTTTTGAAGTTTGTGATATTTCTTTTAGCCTTACCAAACAATCCCAAGTTTTAACTCTTTACCACACAATCCCGCATTTTCTCCTTTTCCCACAATGTTTTCTATCCTATCAGAGACAAATCTTACGATCCAAACCGTGTTTTATTAGTTGTCTGCTAATAACTTAGAATTTGAATCAGTCTAAAATCTTGTCTGGTAAAGGGTTAAAGACTCTGAGAAAGACAGCTTTTGAAAACACGACTGGAAAAGGAGAAAATGCTGGTAACCAGCAATTTCTCCTTTTCCCACACGGTTACCAGCATTTTCTACTTTTCCCACAATGTTTTCTATCATTTCAAAGACAGAAATCACCGTTTAAGCAAGGTGTGCAGTAAAAATGTCAGAGGTAAAAATATCAGAGGTAAAAATGTCAGAGCCAAAGTGGTAAATATGCCAGAGGTAATAATGTCATAGGTAAAAATGCCAGATGTATTAACTATTTTAAATATGTAGGGAAAAAGTTAGCTCACTTGCAGATTTGATACCATGTTGAAACACACCTATTTCAGCAAAAAGCATTTGTCTGACCTCTCACCAGATATATGTACATCACACCACAGCATCTTTAATTGATAACAGATAGCTTGTTTAAACTGTTATAAAATAAATGAGGAAACATTGGAACAAAAGGAGAAATTGCTCATTATGAGCACATTATTGGCAATTTCTTGTTTACAGTGTTCTACAAATTTCATCTGCTGCTGGACACAAAAAAAACTTGTGTAAATTATAAACATGTAAATGAACTGGAGCAAAAGGATGTTTTTTTTCTTTTGTCACAATGTGTGATGATTTCTAAATAAATGGTAGATGCTAGATATAACATTTACATTCCATTGATGTTTGATCATATGTTTTCCGGTAAAAATTGAATAAAATCAATGAGTTACCAGTGAGTGCGATATTGTTCATGAATTACGATAAATAGTTATTTCAAAGAAGTTCTCCCAAATACATTTTTCTTTTGAAAACAGTGCAGTCCTGAAAAAAAAAAAACATCTGTGAAAAAGTATCCTAGATAATAGTATGCGATCTTAGTTCACACATTTCTTCTATTTGTCCATAAACCAATTTTGTTTTTGACTGACTGCTTTCTCAGATGATTCAGAGGCCAGAAATAAGTGTGTTCCGACCAGGTTTCGAACCTGCTACACCTTGGCCAACTGAGCTAACCTGAATGGCTACTGCTTTTATATATACATGTACTACTGTTAATACATCTGGCATTATTACCTATGACATTATTACCCCTCTGACATTTTTACCTCTGGTACTTTTACCTCTGGCATTTTAGTATCTGGCATTTTTACCTCTGACATTTTTACCTACATTCTTAAGCAACACTAAATTTGTTGTCTGCAAATTTCTTCAGTTCTAAACAAGTCTAAAATTTTCTTGTGTACCAAACAGTTGACCCTATACCAAACAATCCCAAGCTTAGGGTTTGAATCTTCCAAAATAATTGTTGGAAAAGGAGAAATGACCTGGAGTTCCTCTTTTTTCACAGTATTTTTTGCCTTTCAAAAAACAAATTCCAGCACTGAAGCTACAATTGTGAACTACAAGAATTAGTGCTTTCAGTATGGACGAGTCTACAATTTTGTTGTGTGGTAAAAAGGTATGAGTTTATACTAAGAAAATTCAAAATGACATTTTGTATTTAAATTAAAATGTTAGAGATTTACCAAAGGAAATGACAGAAGAATTCCTTTCCTAAAACTGAACTTCAGAATTTTACAAAAACGAAAAACAAAATGTTACTATGATTCCTTTTTAGCCTGACAAAATGATAACAACAAAATTTTGTTCTTTACTAACTTGAAAGCATTTGCAGACAACAAAGTAAATGTAGCTCGAGCATGATTTCTGCGCTTGATAGGATAAAAAAACATTGTGTGAAAAAGGAGAAAATGCCGGTTACCAGCATTTTCTCCTTTTCCCACAATGTTTACAAATACTTTTTACATAAAGGTCATTAAAAGTCGGGATTGTGTGGTAAAGCATTAAAGGAGGGATTATAATATTAATGATTATTCTACTAGGGATTATATCAGTATTTCTTTTTTCACAATAATTTTACAACTCATTAAAACATAGATATTTCAGATTCAAATAAATGTATGGCGAGACAGAATCATTAACGTCTATCCAATAATTGCTATACAAATGAACATTTCTCTGGTATTTTACTCCTTCCATACCATAGACTACACCAGATGCTATTGTGGACTGTGAAGATCAAGATCAGACTGCACAGAACATGCAGTCTGATCTCTGATCTACATTGTCCACTGCTTTGTTGTGGATTATGACAGAACTTTCCCTCTTGATCTTGCACCGAAACTGTACTTGTAGCCTTTGAGAAAATGCAATTAATTTATTCAGTAATAAAAGAGTTAACCCTTTACCACAGCAAAAATTTAGACTAGTCCAAATTGAATGCATTTTCATGCGTTAATTTAAATGTAGCTCAACCGATAGTATCTTTATCTGAAAGAGCAGAAAACTTTGTATTATTGCAACAAACACAAATGCCAAGTTTCAAGTCAATCGGACTGGAGATGACAAAGTTATGCTCCAGACAAGCAGAAAATGCTGTAAAAATGACAATCAAAGGGAAATAACTCAAAGACAGCATGAGGTAGAGTTATGGTTCTTTCGCACTGCACTCCGTATTATTGCAACAAACACACATGCCAAGTTTCAAGTCAATCAGACTGAAGATGACAAAGTTCTGGACGCCACCCGCCCGCCCACCCCGACACCCACCCGCCCGTACGCCATAGGTGATCCCATAATACGTCCCGTCTTCGACGGGCGTATAAAAAGCAAGTTTTTGAAAACATTGTGGGAAAAGGACAAATACTGGGAATCACATGTTTTGCATCGTCTGATCTTGTTCTACACTGGCCAAAGAGGAGACAATTAGTTGTGAAAGGTGCTTTCAGGGTTAATGTTGGATTTGCTATTTATTTCTGTGAAAGTTTGATCTTGATCTGAACCATTTACAAATACTATCCATGTATCTAACAGAATTAAAAGAATTTGTAGTCAACAAAATCAATGTGAATTAACCCTAGATGACACAATTGTAGACCAGTCAAAAATTCAAAGCACTTGCAGACAACAAAATAAATGTGACTCAAAAATCGAAATTTGTTTCTGGCAGAGTAGAAAACACTGGGAAAAGGAGAAAGTGCTGGTAACCAGCGTTTTCTCATTTTCCCACAATGTTTTCCAAAGCTTTCTTTCTCTGGGTTGTTACAAGTGGTAAAAGGTTTAAGGTAGCTCAAATGATGAAATTTCTCTTAGAAAGAGTAGAAAACATTGTGAGAAAAGAAATGCTGGTTAACAAAATTTTCATAACCACTGTTTTCAAAAGCCTTCTTCAAGGTCATTAAACCATAGAGGCTGAATAAACCAAATGGACAATCTCAGTCTAGCAAAAAAACCTGAAAATCTTGCAGTTTTGAAGTTGCTTTTGTCAATTATGTCTTAGAAAAGGGGCTAGTGTAGATCAAAGATCAGACTGCATTTTCCACAGGTGTAACCTGTTCTTGATCTACACTGCTGTCAAAGGCAACTATAGTTGTTAAAGGTGCTGTATGAGATAACTATTACACAGGATTGTTTCATAAAAGTGTTTCTAGGTTAATGAATTACTTTATGAAACAAATTGAAACAAACAACTTGAATGCCTCCTTACAAAATAAGGATAACCTGTACGAATAAGGTTTAATATGTCATGTCACAAGATTGTGACATAAGGAAAAAATGCTTATTACAAGTTGCTAGTACTTTTGCATTAATGCTGTCAGGTGCCTTTTCACTGAAAATTCTAGTCACAAAAGGGATATAACATCAAAAATTTCAGAGGGTTACCCGCTCTTCTTGAGTAAGTTCCCAATTTCATTAGGAAACAATTAGCCCACACTTCTAGTAAATGATTATCTTCAGTAATATAGTCTTTGAAAGAATGTCACAGTTTTTGCACATGCGTGTCAATGCAGTCACAGACAGGGCTAGGACAATAGCTTGATGTTTTCTTCCAGACAAAGCCGAGCCCCAGTAGCGCAGTTGGTAGCGCACAGGACACATGAACAGGGGTTCACTGGTTCGATCCCCGGCTCGGCCAATTTCTTTCCGAGGACTGATGATAGTCATAGGGACAGGATTCATTCCTCTCTCATTGCTGATCATTGTTTCGACAATGATTATGTGGGAAAGCAGCCAGTGGCTTGGAAAGAATAATGTGCTGAGTACTGGTAAAAAGAAACTCCAGGAAAGCATGGATAGGTGCACTGGCCACTGTGATGTAACTGAAATAATGTTGAAAATGGCGTTAAAAACCATTCAATCAATCAATCAATCAATCAATCTTCCAGACAAACTAAAAAGTAACCAGTCAACAATGCATGAAATAAAAGACAGACCAATCTGCTGAAAGTCCAAGGTTTAATTTTTCAGCTAGGTGGCATTGTTTAACATAATGTTTTGACATCTTATTGTGACATGACATATGCTAAAGTTTTCCAAAACATCCCAACGGTGACATTTAATCCTTTACCAAACAATCTCAATTTTCTATAAAGCTAATCAACAAATCTTTTAAAAACAATGTTGAAGAAGTGAAATGCTGGTAACCAGCATTTTCTCCGTTTCCCACAATATTTTCTACCAACTCCAAGACCAACCTCATTATTTTAACTACATCATCTAATTTGTTGTTGGCAAATGCTGTCAATTTGGACAAGTCTAAATTATATAGTCTGTTGAAGAGTTACATACCATAAGATGCATTGGGCTGCATAAAAAACCAAGATCTTACAGTTGTAAAGACACTTCATAACAAACATGCAACATGTTTTTTTCCTTTTGTAGTTGAACACTTTTTTGAAGATACTGATGCAGAGGGACAAATTGAGA
Source organism: Hippopus hippopus (assembly GCA_946811185.2). Taxonomy (NCBI): domain Eukaryota; kingdom Metazoa; phylum Mollusca; class Bivalvia; order Cardiida; family Cardiidae; genus Hippopus; species Hippopus hippopus. The sequence continues at coordinate 23,022,155 of OX328103.1, forward strand.
CAATATTTATACATGTACCTATACTCATGTACAATACAATATAATACAATACAATAACTTTATTCACTCTGTTCCTTTTACAGAAAACAAGAGGTAAATGTACATGAAAAAACAATTTTAACGAGGCACAAAATGTATTTGAACACACATAGTTCGAGTTCGTATGAATCCTTATTTCATGCTGATAAATCAATTTTCAATCATTATACATGTAGCACAAAGCACTTTCTAAAGCATTTCTGGGGCAATGAGAAATGAACATTTCCATTTCCAATCAATTAGCTTATAAGCTTAATTCTACATTTAGAAAGTAATATAATTCCTAAATGGCTAACCCATTTTGGTTTAGCCTATAAGAAATTGTGTTAATTTCAAATTTAGAAAATTCTTGAGAATTACATGTATGTTTTAAGAATGGTTGGCATAACACATGCTATGATTTATCTCCGTACCACACAAGAAAATTTCAGCTTTGTGCAAATTGAAAGCATTTGCAGACAACAAAATAAATTTTGCTCAAAACACTGAAATTGTCTTTCATAGGGTAGAAAAATATTGTGTGAAAAGGACGAAATGCTGGTTACCACCATTTCATCCTTTTCCTACGATGCTTTCATAAGTATTCTTGCTTAGGGTCATTTAAACTCGGAATTGTGTGGTAAAAGGTTAACCAAATTTTATAAAGATGTTTTTAAAGTTAATTATGCTGCAAAGAAAAGAAATAAAGCAATAAAGCATGTATTAACCCTTTACCGCACAATGCGGACTTTAAACAACCCCGGGAAAGAAGCCTTTTGAAAACATTGTGGAAAAAGGAGAAAATGCTGGTAACCAGCATTTTCTCCTTTTCCCGCAATGTTTTCTACCCTATCAAAGAGAAATTGCACCATTTGAGCCACAGTGAAATTGTCGTCTGCAAATGCTTTCAATTTGGACAAGGCTAAAATTTTGTCATCTGGTAAAAGGTTAACTAACAACCCCTTATGGATGGAGCCTACAGTCTGACAAGATTAACCCTTCGAGCCCCAAATAAACCCAAGGAGAACTTTCATTCTCCAAATAAGACCCTTATGTCCGATACAACCCCTCGTAACTAAAGTTCCAAAGTTGTTATTGTCCAGAATGTCTTGGCGAAGCAGACAGTGTCGATCAAAGGTCAGACTGCACATTTTGTGCAGTCTGATCTTGATCTACACTGGCCGCAAAGGGCAACAATAATCGTGAAAGGGGCGCTTTAAAGATTAATTCCTGTGAGGGGGATCATTTTTCAGGCTTCAATTATAAAATCATCCCCTTACCGGCCTAGCTGAAGTTATGCAAATATGGCACCTCTTTCAGATGTAATGTACTGTAAATGATTTTGGTTACATGAGACCTTTGTGTTTCGAAAACACCTGTACTCCTTGCTCTCAACCCTTTGTCACACAATTCCCTGTTTTGAAGACCCTGAAAAAGACTGCTTTTGTAAACATTGTTGCAAAAGGAGATAGGGCTGGTTACCAGTTTGTTTTCTTCTCTATCAGATCATTTGATACAATTTCCCAATAGCAATTTTAATTAAGAGCTAGTATCATTTTGTTAACCCTTTATTACACTATCCCCTGTTTCGATGACTCCAAGGAGGAAGGCTTTTAAAATGTAGTAGGTAAATGAGAAATTGGTGATAACCTGCATTTTCTCCTTTTTCCACAATATTTTTCTACCTTTTCAAAAAGCATCTGAGCCACATTTAATGTTGATTGATTGTGTGGTGTTCAACGTCATTTTCAACATTATTTCAGTTATATCTTGGCACCCAGTGCACCTATCCATGCTTTCCAGGAGTTTCCCTTACCAGTAGTCAGCACAATATTCTTTCCAAGCCATGGGCTGCTTTGCCACATAACCGTCATCGAAACAATGGTCAGCGGTGAGAGAAGAATGAATCCTGTCGCAATGATTATCATCAATCCTCTGAAAGAAATTGGCCAAGCAGGGAATCATGCACACTACCGACTCATCTGCTGGGGCTAACCCACATTTAATGTCATCTATAGATCTTCAAATGCTTTCAAAAGGGACAAGTTTGAAACTGTGTCTTTTGGTAAATCTTTACCAAGGACAAAATTTAAGGCAGGTCCAAACTGAAAGCAATTGCAGACGATAAAAGAAACGCAACTCAAAAATAGAAAATCGTTTTGGGACGGGTAGAAAACATTGTGGGAAAAGGAGAAAATGCTGTTACCAGCATTTTCTCCTTTCCTCACAGTATTTTCAAAAGGTCTTTCCTTCAAGGTCATTTAAAACTCGGGATTCTATGGTAAAGAATTAAGTTGAGTCAGGGATTAAACTTGTAAACACTACTTCGTCATAAGTTCTGTGAAAATCGTCACTGAGCTATTACAAAATAACAAAATTAATGCTACATATAGCTGCACATGTAAACAACTATAATCTTTTACTTAGAATCTGAAGAATAATGTCCTTTTCCACAAATTCTTCAATTTTTAGGATGTTTCAAAAGCGTAATAATAACTATGCCACATTAGATCTGCTTGAGGTAGAAGGTAATCTCTATCTGCTACACCTGGATAATCTGTTTTCTTGACCTTAAATCTGTACAGGTCACCAGCTTTGACCATAATATTGTCCCTACTTCACCCTTTATCAAACAGGTCAGTGTTTCAACAACCCACAAGGGCAAAAAGCCTACAGAAAACATTGTTGGAAAATCAGAAAATGCCACTTACTGTCATTTTCTCCTTTACTCAATGTTTTTTTCACACTTTTAGAGGCGATATGCCTTGATTTTAGCAATATTCTCTATGTTGTCTGCAAATGCATTCAATATGTACCATTTAAAAATTTTGTAACCTGGTAAAGCATTAACCCTAAATGTGTAAGAAACACCCCCCCATAGTGTGGATCAAGATCAGACTCTACAGAATGTGCAGTCTGATCCTACATCTACACTGAATATAAACTTTTAATATATTTTACTCAATAATTATCAGGCATGAAAAAGTTGGGACAGTTTACTGTGCTCAGCCCTTTTGACTGAAAATTTCCATTTTATATCCATTTTATATCAAGACTGCTGTCCTAACAAATTTAGGGCAAAGCTTCACTTCAAATGTATTTGCAGACACTGAACTTGTAATCTGATATTGGATCTAATTTGTCTGCTTTCTTTTGACAAAAATATTTTCTGTCCAGATAGATTCTATAAAATTGTAATACTTAATCCTTTACCAAGCATTAACCCTTTACCAAATGACAAAATTTTGGACGGGTCCAAGTTCAAAGCATTTGCTGACAAGAAATTTGTCTCTGAAAGGTAAGAAAACATTTTGGGAAAAGGAGAAAATGCTGATTACCAGCATTTTCCCCTTTTCCCACCATGTTTTCAAAAAGGCTTTTATGTCAGGGTTGTTAAAACTCAGGGTTATGTGGTAAAGGGTAAAGCAATCAAAGAGGTTACTGGGCAATTTCCAAATGGTCAACATTCCATATGGTCATTTCCACACATTTTTTCTCATGGTCAACTCAGCTTTAATTGTATTACTGACCATTATAAGGCCCTGTTGTATTAACCCTTTACCACACGGCAAAATTTAAGACCTATCCAAATTGAAAGCATTTGCAGAAGACAATTTCATAGTGGCTCAAATGACGCAACTTTTCTTTGGTAGGGTAGAAAACTTTGTGGGAAAAGGAGAAAATGCTGGTTACCAGCATTTTCTCCTTTTCCCACAATGTTTTCAAAAGGCCACTTCTTCAGGGGTGTTAAAAGGCGTCATTGTGTGGTAAAGATTTAATTCATTATTTTGACAGAAAAATTGGTAGTTTCTGTACAGGTTTAACTCTTTACCATGCAATCCTGAATTTTAACAACCTTGAGGGAGAAACCTTTTGAAAACATTATGGGAAAAGGAGAAAATGCTGGTAACCAGCATTTTCTCCTTTTTTTCCCACAATGTTTTCTATCATATCCAGGACAAGTTTGTCATCTGACAATATGTCGCCTGCAAATGTTTTCATTTCACAATTATAATGCAGCAGACTCTTTAATTGTTGGCGACACACTATTGAAAGCATTCTGGGAACAGGAAACACTGGTTAACTTCTTATAATAAGCAATTGTTTTGTGACTAAAGTTTTCACATATTATCAATGTATCATGCTAATTTGTTTAAAGATGCATCTATACTCAATTGAAGGCAGTTTTTAATCCATATCTATGACTGTTGCAAGGTTGCAGAGATTATGACCAACAGAAAATGACTTTCATTTTCTGGAAGTCTTAAAAGAAATCACTGTTGCCATTTCTGGTTTTAAATTGATGACTCCCTTGAGTTTCTTTACCCCTTACACCATAAAAATTGGTAATTTATCTATGTTTACACAGCTGGCTAAATTCTGAGCCATTCTACATACCATCACGTTTTAACTGCGTTTTTTATCTCTTGCAGTAAGCATGTATGTTATCTAAAAGAGCGTAATTAGTCAATTCTTTGCCAGAATTGTTTTTGACTCATATTAGTTATGAAAGACTTCACAGATTACAAGTGAAATTCAGCTCAAATGTTTGGGATGGCTTTGAAAGAGTAGAAATCATTTTGGCGATAGAAAGAAATGCTAGTTATCAGCAACTTTTCTTTTTCCAATGTTTTCAAAATGCATCCTTTTCCACAAGGCTGTTAAAATACTGGACTGTGAAACATTCTTGCACCAGTTATTCATTTAAATTTTTTCTGTTATTCCAGGATAAAATATAATTATGTTATTTCATAAAATCTAAATGTATAAAAAATTTGAAAAATAAAATATTTACAACAAAGTTATGGCATACAACCACCAAGCTCATTCCATCAAAATCAGGGGCCACATTCCAGAACATTCTAGGTTGTCATTAATTGACAACTGACAAGAGAAAGGCAATACCCAATTTTCTCAGATCAAATACATTCTTGTAATTCCAAGCCTGGTCAGTCAATATGCTGAAAGAATGCAGCATTAATAGTCTTGCTGTAATGGATTTCTGATAAATAGTTCCTAGGGCTGTTTTCTCTTTTTTTTCCCTGGCTATCCCATAATCTCAACAGGCCATCCCATTGTCTGTTTATCCTTCCTACCACTGCTACATTAACTCTTTACCAAAGGACAAATTTTGGATTTGTCAAAATTGAAGGCATTAGCAGATGACAAACTAAAGTGATAAGATGTAGAAATCATTGTGGTAAAGCAATAATCCCTGAATGTTTTCAAAACCTGTTTTCATCAACGTCATAAAACCGTAACTTTTGTTCGGTAAAGTGTTATTCCATGCCATATTTTATTTTTTCAACTTTTTGGTCTTGCAGCATCAACTTGTAAACAGTACTTTAGGCTGATTATCCATCAATTTTCAAAGTTGCCTGTTGCAAATTTGGTAAAAAAAAGTAATGAATTAATGATTTCATATTTTTGTCCAAAAAATTCATATATTGAAATGTAACATTGTATTAGCCAGAAAACTTCACAAAATGACCAGACCGGGTAGACTGTAGATCAGACTGCTAACTTTCTGCAATCTCATCTGCATCTACTCAATTACAAATCTCCTCCAGTTTTCTTCAGCATTCTGTGGCATGAAATTTGTCAAGTACATAGCATTATATTAATTAAGTGGAACTTAAAACAACTGGTGGTAGTATAAAATTATTGCAGACAAACCAATGCTGATGGTTGACAGTGGGACATGGGGTTATCCATAAACAATGACCCTGATAGCTGTTAATAGGCATTGAGGCTATTCATGACACATGCTGCTGATGATTGTCAGTAGTTGTCAGCAGGCATCAAGGGTCTTCGTGTATAATGGTCCCAATTGATATACCAATGGAGTGTTTGACAATTTGTGAGCAGTATGGCTATCCATTACCAACAGTCTGGATGGTAGTCTCTTGGAAATGAAGCTATCCATGACCAATGGTGTGCATAATTGTCCATGGACAATGTGACTATCCATAACCAAGGGTGCTGATGGTTGTCAGTAGGCGATGCAGCTATTAATAACCACTGGTGCTGATGGCTATCAGATGGCAATGTGGCTATCCCTAATCCATGGGTTTGATGGTTGTCAGTATACAATGTGACTATCCTTACAAAATGGTTTTGATGGTTGTCTTCGACAATGTAGCTATCTTAATGATTATTAATATATGACAATCAGGCCATCCAGAACAATTAAATTCAGTCGATGATTTGTAGGCAATAACGCTGACAAATAATGTGCTGATCCCAGTAGCTTGGTTGGTAAGGTATAGGCATGTACTCCTGGGGTTCTGGAGACCATTCCTGGCTAAGACAAGTTTTTTTTTCAAGGAGTAATCATAGATACTGTGACAGGAACCATTCTTCTCACAGATGACATCTGTTTCATCAATTTCTACTTGAGGAGGCAGTCAGTGGCTTGAAAAGAGTGTTGTGGCAAGTACTGGTAAAGAAAATGGATAGCTGCACTGGCCCATGTGATTTGACTGAAACAATGTTGTTGATTGTGATACATACTACATAAACAAACAAATAACAAACGATACCAAATGATGTAAGATAACGATGAAGCTATGACATCTCTAAGCATAATACTGGTTGTCAGAAGGCAGCAATTCTATTACAAATGCTGTCGGTTTTCAATAGCCAATCACACTGACAAGATATGCAAGTTGTTGTTAGTAAGAAATGAGGTTAAGAATCTCTGATAACTTTAGACATGATGCTTATGCTAGCAAGACTACCAGATAATCGACATGGTCATTTATCATACATGAGAAACAATAAAGATCTTTTATTTAGATAAGCCTTTTTAAACAGATCTTGTGGAACTGAAAGTCTCTTTCACCCATTGCCAACACGTATGAGTTTCTCTACCCCTGCAGAATTCACAAGCATAAACATGACAAAAAAGAGCAGTTGCCCATTTTATTCGTGAGTAACTTCTCAATTTGAAACAATGTTTTCTTGAAAAAATTCTTTGCTCAAACTTTAGTACTAGATTTTATTTCTATTGCTAGCATTAAAGGTGGCCCTTCAGATTTTGGGACGAAAGTTTTACAAAAATACAAAAAAAATCATCCTTATACTCTCAAAGCCTTTTAATTTTCATTCATAAAACCCCAGTAGTCGAAAACCATCCGACAACAAGAGAAATTAGAGATTTACTACAGCCCAGGTTGACACCGACGGGAAACACGGTCTATTTTTACACGAGCAACTCGCTCATTTACATACCGGAAATACACAGATGAAGCTTCAAACATAGCGTCCGAAGAAGACATTATGGAAAATAATTACATGCTTGTTATGTTGTGGAATTTAAGCGTCATTAGTCACGTGCCAGTCACCTGACATTCCCACAATGCTTTTTTGATTTCTGGCGCGAAATCTGAAAATACCTTAAGAGGCTACGTAGCCTTTTAAGGGAACACCATCAAAAAAAATTTTTTTTGTAATTTTATGATTCTTAATTATTGATGATTTGTATTGTTTTTTCATATAAATTTCAGAGATATATATATTTTTTAATTTTGTGAGATGTGAAAAATCTAAATACCCACCTTTAAAGATTTTGCATAAATGATATATGGTATTATGAATTTCTCTCTAAATACCAAAATCTTGGGTGTGAATACATCTACATGTACCTTAAGAACACGCTCACTACTTTTTTGACAGTTATAAAGTGAAGGACTATAGGCCAGGAGTAGGAGGGAAAAATTATGACATAGATTAAGATAAGAAATGGGGTGGAGAGTTATGACATAGAAAAAGATGAGAAAATGTTTCTGAAATGTGGCAAAATTATGAATATTTTTTCTCAACTTTTTGAGAAAAATAACTACCTAACACTTAAATTTGTCTTCACAGACAAACAGACCAGACAGACAGGCAGCGGTAAACCATTATACTGTATGCCCCCTTTACCATAGGACAAAATTATGGATTCATTCCTATTGACAGTATATGGCAACAACAAAGTAAATGTTACTCAAATGATGGAATTCATCTTTCAGAGGATAGAAAATATCATAGGAAAAAAGGGAAAATGCTAGTTACCAGCATTTTCTTTTTTTCCAACAATGTTTTCAAAATCCTTCTTCCTCAGGGTTGTTAAAGCCAGATTTATATGGTATTTGAAAGAATTTGTATTCAGAGACAAACAAAACAACAGACAGACAGGGTGAAAGTAGTATACTGTATGACCCCTTTCACTTTTGATGACTGGGGGTATGATTACAACCAATTTCTATATTTGTATCAATAAGAGCTTATTAAGAATAAAAACTATAAATTTGCTGTATATTATAAAAGGATGATTATATTAGTATTGTATCAAACCAAACAGAAAATTGGTTGATATTGAGCTATAACAATATATAAGGAGAATAAATCACTCTTATTTCAAATTCCTCAAGTACAGTGACCCCAATCAGTGCAGAATTTATTGCATTTGAAAACCACAAAACTTGCTGAACAGAAAACATTGATTGCGTATTAAATATTCAGTCTTTTTATTCAGGAAAAAATTACCTTCATTACATGAAATTAAAGCATTTTTATCAATATCTGAAGTATTTACAGAAAGGTTATACCCATTACTTCTTTATAAAACTTTCAGGGGATCTAAATTTAATCCTCAACCCTTTACCGCACAATGCAGACTTTTAATGACCCTAGGAAATAAGCCTTTTGAAAACAGTGGGAAAAGGACAAAATGCTGGTAACCAACATTTTCTCCTTTTCCCACAATGTTTTCTCCCCTATCAAAGAAAAAATTGCACCATTTGAGCCACATTTCAATGGTCGTCTGCAAATGCTTTTAATTTGGCCAAGGCTAAAATTTTGTCATCTGGTAAAGGGTTAAAGTGCTGAAATGAACAAAACAAACTTTTTCAGTCTAGAAATATTAAGACCCAAATAACTGCAATTCATGCGGTAAAAGGTTACGACATTTTTTCAATAGTCAAGATTCCAAAACCTTTACGAAAGGTTATCTATGAAATTCTTTCAGTAAAAACTTGAATGTCATTTTTCAACAAAAGCATTGATTTTCTTTATCAAATCATACAATCTGTTTATAACATTGAAAGAATGCTTTATGCATTTCATTTCAATGTATTCAAATATTTACCACTGAATAAATTATTACCCATTATGCATTGGTTCCCCCCCCACCACACGTTTTCCCCCAACTTCCACAATGAAATAACCAGAATGAAAAAAACAATTGACCTGACCAAAATGATATATATAGAATAACCATGTATTTTCATAAAGAAAATGCTTGGGAAACATTGTGGGAAAGGAAGAAAATGCTTACCAGCATTTTCTCTCTTTCCCCAAATTTTTCTACCCATACAGAGATAAATTTCATTATCTAAGCCCTTTTAATATGTAGTCAGCAAAATTAATGCTCTTGACCAGGGTAAAACTAATTTGTTGGTAAAGCTTAACTCTTTACCAAACGACAGGTCCAAATTGAAAGCACTTGCAGACGACAAAATAAACATAACTCAAAAATTGAAATTTGTTTCCAGCCTGGTAGAAAACATTGTGGGAAAAGGAGGAAATGCTGGTTACCAGCATTTTCTCCTTTTCCCACAATGGTTTCAAAAGGCTTCTATCTCAGGGTCATAAAAACCAGGGATTGTTTGGTAAAGGGTTAATATTGGAATAAGTCTTTGAAAGAAAAACGGGAAAAGGAGAAAATGTATTTTCCATCACTCTCCTCTTCCCATAATGTTTTCAGGCCTTTATCTTAAAAACTTTAAAATTCTGTAAAGCTCAGATTGTTTGGGAAAAGGCCTAAAAGTTGAAATGAAAACTGCATGATTCCTGTCATTTGGACAAACGCCCACATTGCAAAATCAAACCCGGTATTCAGCAATAATACTCTCCCAAAACTTACTATTTCACCAATAGATCAAAGATCAGGTTGCTACATTTGGTTGTTTAATCCTGACCTAAACTACCCAGAAAAAAAGAACACCTAGGTGTTGCCATCATTAGGCTAAAAGTAACAACAGACCATCCTGTCATTTCTGACTCTCAAGGCCAGTGACATTGACAGTAAGATATGCTTAACCTTTTGCCACAGAATCCACAAGTGTTGACAACCCCTGAGGAGAAAGCCTTTGGAAACATTGTTGGAAAACAAGAAAATGCTGGTGAACAGCATTCTCTCCTTTTCCCACAATGTTTTCTACCCTTCTGATACAAATCCCATAATCTTTGACACATCAACTTTGTTATCTGCAAATACTTTCAATTTCGATCACACCAAAATTTTGTAATGTCACAGGTGAAGAGACCAACTCTACAGGCCTGGGGTTTACAAACAATATGGATGACATAAGACTGTGGTTTGAAAACAGTAATGATGACAAAAAAGATTTTTTATCTATCATTCAACTCGAGATCTCCACCTTGTTGTCCTTACAGCAGACCACTTTTGGAAACATTGATGGAAGAGAAGACATGGCTTATAAACATTTCTCATTCTGCCACTGACTTTGCATTTAACTTTGTCCAAGATGGCAGAATTTTAGACATGTCCATACTGAAAAGCATTTGCAGACAACAAATTTTATGCAACTCAAATGGTGGGACTTGTATTTGAAACAGCAAATCATAGATTGATTGAATGGTATTTTACGCCGCTTTCAACATTATTTCAGTCATATCATGGCAAGGTCTCTGAAGTGTCTTGCCCAAGGACATTCCCACAAGGGGCCCAATGGATCCAATGTGGCTCGAACCCGGGGCCTCTAGGATACCAGTCCCACACTTTACCACTGAGCCATGCAGGACCCCTAGCAAATCATAGAGGTAGGCTTGGAAATGTGTTTTTAGCCATCTAGAAAGTTAACAGGGACTTTAACCCTTTACCACACAATCCCGAGTTTCGAGGACAGTGAAGAAGAACTATATGAAAACAATTTGGGAAAAGAAGAAAATGCTGGTGAACAATATTTTCTTCATTTTCAATATTTCTATTTTTTTTATAAAAACTTCAGTCGTTTGAGACACACTGAAATCGTCCCTGTAGAAGCTATCAATATGGACGAGTCTAAAATTTTGTAGACTGATATAAAGATAAATTGTTTCAGCTATTCAAATACATGTAGCTTACTATTTTCTTTTAAATAATCAGATGGCTGTTTTTTTTTTTAACTTAAAATTAAAACAAGGCTATAGTTTTGACATTCCAGCAGTTTTCAGGGCTTATCCCTTTGTGAAATTCAACAAAACATTGTTGAAAAAGGAGAAATGCTGGTTACCAGCATTTTCTCCTTTTCCTACAACATTTTCCAAAGGCTCCATCCTCAGCGTGGGTAAATCTCTGGATTGTCTGGTAAAGGATTAGTGTTCAGCTCATGGCCTCCTGCAGATAACTGTTTGTCTCTTAAACGAGACTACTTTTAAAAAAAATCTTTGGTCAAACTGAGAAATCGCTGATCAGCAGTTTCTCCTTTTGATACAATATTCTTACATGTTTTCATGTTTTACAGCATAATTCTTGGTGATTTGCCCTTATTTATGATGAAAATCATCTGCAGCATGTTTGTTTCCTGACATAATGAGGCAAGAGGGAATATCACATATTTTCGAAACATTAGGTCAAGGCATGGCAGTTCAAAGTCCATTTGAATGATTAAAACGCTTACACAAGTCAATAATTCAGCATTAAACTGTAACCCCCCATACAGCGTCACAAAGCTCTTCAGGTCGATAAAATAAATCCAGTGAAATGTGCGACACTAAAGAAATTCCTCTTCAAACAAAGTCAAGATAAAAACCAAGCCAACAGAGTTAAAAATCTTTTAAAAGTAGTGAAAGTATTTGTAGGGAATTCCATTATGTAGTTTAGTTCAAACACAAGAACTATTTTTTGTAATTTAATTACCTTATCCTATACAGTGAACTCTTTACGAGATGACAAAAGTTCGACTTCCATATTGAAAGCAGTTGCAGATGACAGTGTACGAAAAATGACGAGTTATGTCTTTGAATCTGTAGAAAACATTCTTGGCAAAGGAGAAATAGCTGGTAACAGGATTGTTTGGTAAAGGCACTCTTGACCAGACAATAAAATTTTGGACTGGAGAATGTTCGAAAGCATTTGTAGATGACATATCAAACAGTTAAAACAATGATTTCTGTCTTTCAAAAGTTACAAAACAGTATTGGAAATTAAGAAAATGTCAGCATTTTCTCCTTATCACACCATGTTATTCGCCCTTTGGAAGACTGTTGAAATTCCATAGTTTCAGCAACATTCAAATTGTCATCTGTAAATGCTTTTTACTCTTTACTACACAATCTCAACTTCTAACAACCCTGAGAATAAAGCGTTTGAAAAAACGGTGTGAAAAGGAGAAAATGCTGGAAACCAGCATTTTCTCCTTTTCACACAATGCTTTCAACCCGTCCCAAATTGAATTTCAGTTTTTGCATTTATTTTGTTGTCTGCAAAAGCTTTCAATTTGGGTTAGTCTAAAATTTTGTCATTTGGAAAAGTGTTAATAAGGACATGTCTAAAATGTTGTCATCTCACAAAGGGTTGTAACTCTGTATATCCTCTTTCTCTGATCTTTCCCTTCAAAAATATCCAATCTCAAATATTGACTTAATATGAAGTAAGAGTTAAGCCCAGTCAAGTTAGGTTCAAGAGGTACGGTAACTCAAAAAAGGAGCACTTTATCAAATACTATATCTAAATATCATTAATTCTTCAAACTTTCATTCTTATTTTGTCTTGCCTTGTATGGTATGGACTTTTTCAATATTTTTCAGTTACATCATGGAGGCAAGTGCACCAATGCAGGTTTTATTGGAATTTATTTTACCAGTGCTTGGAACAATATTTTCCAAGCAACTCGCTGCTTTCCTGCAAAAACACCCTAGAAACGATGATCAGCAATTGGGGAGGAATGAATCTTGTCACCATGAATATCATCACAGCCTCAGAAATAAATCTGGTCTAGCTGGGGAATTGAACCAGCCACCCAGGGTTTCATCTGCCCTGCTTCCAACTGACTGAGGCAGAGCACTCGGTTACCCCTACAAAATACTGGCTAAACCTTTAATCCTTCACCACACAATCCCAAGTTTTAACGACCCTGAAAAAGAAGCCTTTTTGAAAACATTGTGTGAAAAGGATAAAATGCTGGTAACCAGCGATTTCTCCTTTTCACACAATGTTTTCTACCCCATCAAAGTAAAATTGCACCATTTGAGCCACATTGAAATTGTCGTCTGCAAATGCTTTCAATTTGGACAAGGCTAAAATTTTTGTAGTCAGGTAAAGGGTTAATGATGACTTTTGACACCCCTGATAGAGAAGGGTTTTGAAAACATTGTGGGAAAAGGAGAAAATGCTGGTAACCAGCATTTTCTCCGTTTCCCACAATGTTTTCTACCCTATCAAAGAAAAATCATTTCATATGATCCACATTGAAACTGTCATCTGCAAATGCTTTCAATTCGGACAGGTCTAAAATTTGTCGTGTGGTAAAGGGTTAAGGAAAATGTGGACAAGTACAGTGTTGCCATGTTAGGACTAAAATATCATTGAGATTGGAGTAAATAAACTAATTTTCAACTTACCACAAGAACAGCATATAAAACACTTGGTGTGGTACAGGTTACCCATTGCTTGACATGCTTCATTGGCACCAGTAACTTTTTCTTGACATTTGTAACATTGACCTGGAAGACAAATTAAGAAGAAATTATATGAGCACCACTTGGGAATTTAATGCACCTCTATGATCTATTATACTAAGCAAGTCCTCACATCATTCTTGATCCATAAGATCTATTTTGTCTAACTAATGACTGAATCTGGAGGCAGAATGGTCCTTTAAAATGCAGAAATTCGACCAATGGGAAAAAGTTTCGATCTAGATCAGGCTGCACAGACTGCGCAGGTTGACTTGGGTTGATACTTTTTGCAGATGCATTAAGACCCTTTCAACAGAGCATGATTCATATATAAATGTATAAGGAGAGCCAACGCTCCATTTCATTTTTTTTTTCAGTGAAAGATCAAAAAGGGGGCATAACTCTTTCAAAAATATTGTTACAGTTACATGCGTCTCTGGTGTAGATCACCCAACTTTGGATAGTTAAAAAGTAGGCCAAGTTTTAAGTAATATTTTTAGCACTAACAGATACGAGAAAATGACATAAGTTTTTGCATGACTACGATAAAGATTCAGGCAACACTATGGCTATGACAATATCTTGACGCTTTTTTGGAAGGAAAGCAGCTGGGTTAACAATTATATGTTTTAGGATCATCTATTGGTATTGACCCTACACGGGCAACCCCACCTCCACCCCACCCTCAGTATATTAACACCAAACAGCAACACACTTTTCTGGACCTCCTGAGATGGGTAACAACAGTAAGAGGAACAGTCCTTTTTGGATCCCACAATTTTGTATTCCATCATCTGGACTCAATTAATAATGCTGATTCTTTTTTTCTCATATGAAGTAAACTGGAGCAGGATTGTCAAAGTGCATCTATAAACAGCTAAAGTTTAAGCCTTTACAACACAATCCCGACTTTTACATACTCTGACAAGAAGGGCTTTTGAAAACATTGAGGAAAAAGGAGAAAATGCTGGTAACAGCATTTTCTCCTTTTTCCTCGACGTTTACTATGCTATCAAAAAGAAATCCGGTTATTAGAGCAAGCTCTATTTTGTCGTCTGCAACTGCTTTCAATTTGGACAAGTCTAAAAATCTTTTGTTTGGTAAAGAGTGAAAACAATTATCATTTTGTTCATTGTTACTGTACTTAAACCCTTTCAGCATGATAGACTGAAAAAGAGGCTTTTGTGGACAGCATAGATCAAGATCAGACTGACCTTCGATTTACCCTGCCTGCTTGTTTACCTAAGACTCTGTGACTAAACATTTTTCTGAGTTTTTGTTCAGTGGATTGTATTTTCAGCCATTAAAAGAGGTTGGAATTATATATTTAGTGCTATAAGAGTCAACTGACTTTATCAAACAATCCAGTTTTAACGACCCTGAGAAAAATGGCCTTTTACAAAGCTTGTGGGAAAAAGAGAAAATGCTGGATATCTGCATTTTCTCTTCTTCCCACAATGTTTTCTACACTTTCACTGACAAATACCATCACTTCAGCTTAACTGAATATATCGTCTGCAAATGCTTTCAATTTAGACGGGTCTAAAATTTTGTCTGTTGGTAAACAGTCAACGCATTATCATACAGCAACAGGCCATTTTTTTTTTTCAAATACCAGTAACTTATGCAATTACTACAAAGCTGGAGTTTTTGAAGGAAAGGTCTCTTTTAAATGATAATGGTACATCAGAGGGCATGTGAGTTATTGCTCCTTTTCCATGAAGTTTTCAAAGCTTTCGACCATAGGGGACATCAATGATTGCACTAATATCTGGTATTGGGTTAATACTAATTTTCCTCCTCATTATGTCAAGAGCCTTTTCTACAGCACCCGGATATTACATGATATGTCACAATCTGCTTATTATCTAATTATCAGTTGATTATCATTTTGTATTTCTGTTGGTATTCGTCCTTAACCCTTTACCACACAATCCTGAGTTTTAACCAAGTTGAGGAAGAGGGCTTTTGATAATCATTGTGGGAAAAGAAGAAAAATGCTAGTACACAGCATTTTCTCCGTTTCCCACCATGTTTTCTACCTTATCAACGACAGACATCATCATTTGGGCTACCTTTTTTGTTGTCTGCAAAAGCTTTCAATTTATTTGAGTATAAAATTTTGTTGCAGGATAAAGGGTTAAACCTATAACCCTTACCGAAGAATCCCATGTTTTCACGAACCTGAAGGAAAAGGCTTTTGAAAACATTGTGGGTAAAGAAGAAAATGTTGGTAACCAGCATTTTCTCCTTTTACACACCAAGTTTTCTACCATTTAAAAGACAGAATACATTTTAAACGCTACACTCAATTTGTTGCTGGCAAATGCTTTCTATTTGATTGAGTCAAAAATCTTTTTGTTGGGTAAAGAGTTACACACACAATACAGTGATTTAAGTCTTTATTACGGTAACTCATTACCAAATGACAATATTTTAGGCTTGTCCAAATTGAAAGCATTTGCAGACGACAAAAAAAAAGTAACTGAAAATTTGAAATTTGTTTTGTGAAGGGTGGAAAACATTGTGGGAAAAGGAGAAAATGCTGGTTACCAGCATTTTCTCCTTTTCCCGCAGTGTTTTCTAAAGGCTTCTTTCTCAGGGTCATCAAAAGTAGGGATTGTGTGGTAATGGGTTAAACAACAAAATTTTGGATACATCCAAATTGAAAGCATTTGCAGACAACAAATCAAATGTAGCTTAAGTGTTTACCAAACAACAACTTTTTTGACTGGACCAAATTAAAAGCAGACAACAAATTAAATGTAGCTAAAGGATAGGGCACCCTAATCGGATTCTTGTAAAATCACCTTTTATCGCCGAAAAACCGTACGGATTCAGCGAAGACTTGGGTATTCCGTAATTGGCCAATACAAGCTGGTTTCCCGCATCAATTACGGATTACCCGAGTCTTAGCCGAATCCGTATGATTTTGGTGATGAAAGGCGATGTTACATGAATCCCATTAGGGTGCCCTATCCTTGAATGATTATTATTTCTGTCTTTGATAGAGTAGGAAACATTCTGGCCTGAGGAGAAAATGCTTTTTTTACAAGCATTATCTTCTATTCCCACAATCTTTTCAAAAGCCTTCTCTTTCAGGGTTGTTAAAACTCAGGAATGTAAGGTAAAGGGTTAAGTGATGAAATTTGTCTCTGAAAGGATAGAAAACTTTGTGGGAGAAGGAAAAAATGCTGGTTACCAGCATTTTTTGCTTTTCCCACAATGGTTTCAAAAGGCTTCTTCCTCAGAGTAATTAAGACATGGGATTGTGTGGTAAAGGGTTCAAGACTGAGAGCATTTTCTTATGAAATATTTAATCTAACTCAAAAAGACAAGATTTGTATTTGATAAGCTTAAAAACATTGAGGTAGGAGAAGAAAATACTGGTTACCAGGATTTTCTTTTCCCACAATATTTTCAATAGACTTTTTCCTTAGGGTTGAGACAGGGGAATGTTATGTAAAAAGCTGAACAAGAATTAAGAAAAGATGAAAGAATGTCCCAGTAACCTTTAAAATTATTTCTGTATATTCATTACAACTAAGGAAACTTAAGTCTCAGAGCACCGAATAGACCCAACTTACATTTCTTGGAAAAAGAGCCTACTAGGAGCAATGTCAAGTTTGCTGATGTCAAGATCTGCCTTGGCAGAGTGGATGGTGTAGATCAAAGATCAGACTGCATGTTTTGAGCTGTCTGATCTTAATCTAAACTGGTCGCATAGGCAGCTATAGTTGTGGAAAGTGCTTTAAAGGGTTATAACTAATGGAACACTCTTTAGTCAACCTCTAAACCCAATGCTAATACTTTTATGCATTGCAAAAAAGCAATTAAACATCTGTATACTGTTTTTTCTTGTTCATACATCATCCTAATAATTATGCAAATTGAAATTTAATCCTTTCAGCCCAAGCCCACTGATTTTGCCAGTGGATAAAAAAACACTGGCAAAAATTTGCCAATGGATAAATAAGATGAAATTCAAACCCTGCATTGTGGGAAAAGAACAAAATACTGGTAACCACAAAGTCTTCTACCCTTTCAAAGTCAACTTACTCCATTACAGCCACATTTGATATGTCTACAAAGGTTTTTAATTTGTCTTAATTTTTTCCGTTTGGTAAACGGTTGAAGCACTGCTTCATAACTAGTTGCTCCTTTTCCAATAGAAGTCTAAAATTTTGTCCGGTGATAAAGTTAAAAGGGTCAGAAGTGTTTGCTGTCCCTGTATCTATCTATGTTAACACTATACCACATGACAAAATTTTAGATTTTGTCTCAATTGAAAGCATTTTCAGATGGCAAATTAAATATGGCTCAAATGATGGGATTTGACTTTGAACAGGTAGAAAACAGTGTGGGAAAAGCAGAAAATGTCTGTCAGCAGAATTTTCCCCCTTTCCTATAATGTTTTCACCAGTCTTCTTTTTCAGGGTCATACAAAAACAAGCTTGTTTGGTAAAGGATTAAATCAGGCCATTTTCACTTTTGACAGGAACGAAGTCAGTAAAACCTCTTAAAATTCCACAACTTACTTGGTAACTAGGACCCTGTCATACAAATGTGAACCCTGTAACATTAAATTCTTCAGGTTTGAATCATTGGCTCATATGACACTTCAAAATGGCCTAATTGCGCAAAGAAATGCAAGGTTTCTATGCCCCTTAAAATCTTTACCAGATGACAAAAGTTTAGTCCAAAGTGAAAACAGCAAATGATGATATTTGTCAATAAATGTGGAAAAAGACATTATGGGAAAAGGACAAGAGAGCCTGTTACTCTCACAGTATTTTTAAAAGCCTTCTTTTCTAGAATGAATGTTGTTTTTCTGTGTAGTTTGATTTGATCAACACTTCCTGCAAAATGCAGTTTGATATTGATCTACACTGTCTTGCAAAAATGTTGTTTAAGAAAGTATTGAGTACACCTATCTCTTCACAGGCAGACTTAATTTTACCTTAAAGACTTAAACCAGTGAAACAATTTCTTTTGTTTAATGTTTCACGCCTTATTTAACATTATTTCAGTCATATTGCAGTGACTAGTGCACCTATCCATGCTCTCCTGGAGTATCTTTTACAACTATATGGTACATCATTTTCAAGCCAGAATACTTTCCAAAACAAATGTTGTTAAAACAATGTTTCAAGCAGTTAGACTGAATAATGAATCTTGTCGCAATTACTATTTGGATCCTCAGAGAGAATTCTGCCAAGCTAAGAGCAACATGCGAAACACTTGAAGGATATGAAATCCCACTCTAAAAAGTGAGTAAAAAGTACAAAGACGTATGATGTAATTCCACTATAAAAAGTGAGTAAAAAGTACAAAGTTGTATTTGAGTAATAATGGGTTACAACACTTTACCGACAACAAAATTTTAGAAGCATCCAAATTGAAACAACAATTGCAGACAACAAACTCTATGCATCTAAAGGTATCTAAACTGAAGAGATCTGTCTTTTATACAATAGAAAACATTGTGGAAAAGGGAGAAAATGCTGGTTACCAGCATTTTCTCTCTTTTTCAACAATGTAATCAAAAGCCTTTCTTTTTTAGTATCATTAAACATGGATCTATTTGGTACAGAGTGAAGAAGAACCCACTTTAAGCTGCCAGACCACAAATATTTGGGAACAGGTTACCACTTCCTAATGATGCAATGATGAATATTAATAATTCACAAGATCATGTGACAATTAACCATTTCACCAAACAATCCTCAATTTTAACGAACCTGAGAATGGCTTAACTCTTTACCAAACAACAAAATTTTAGACTGGTCCAAATTGAAAGCACTTGCAGATGACAAAATAAACGTAACTCAAAAATTGAAATTTGTTTCCAGCAGGGTAGAAAACATTGTGGGAAAAGGAGAAAATGCTGGTTACCAGCATTTTCTCCTTTTCCCACAATGTTTTCAAAAGGCTTCTATCTCAGGGTCGTAGAAACCAGGGATTGTTTGGGAAAGGGTTAACTCTTTACCAAACAACAAAATTTTGGATCAGACCAAATTTAAAGTATTTGCAGAACACAATTTCAATGTGGCTCAAATGATGTGATTTTACTTTGATAGGGTAGAAAACATTGTGGGAAAAGGAGAAAATGCTGGTTACCAGCATTTTCTCCTTTTCCCACACTGTTTTCGAAAGACTTCTTCCTCAGGGTCATTAAAAGTCTGCATTGTGTGGTAAAGAGTTAAAATGAAATATTTTAGTAACCAGCATATTGTCCCTTACCCACAACATTTAAAATCTTTTCATTAGCTAATCCTATTCCCACAATCTTCCCTTTCTTTTCACAAGCATATCTGATCATTTGAACAATTTTCGATTTGTTGTGCGCAATGGCTTTTGATTTGGTTGATTGTTTTGTGTTTTACCACAATTTTCAATATTATCTTAGTCATATCACCATGATAGCTCACATATTATTCATGTATGTCCTGAGTTTCATGAGCACTAGGCTAGGGCTCTGGGGAATCTTGCCTAAGGACACTCCCACAAAAAACCCAATGCTTCCAGTTAGGATCAAACCAAGGGACTCCATGATACAAATCATATAATTTACCACTGACCAACATAGGACCCCCGTTTTCAATTTAGACAAGTCTAAAATCTGTTATTTGGTAAAAATTTAAATCTTTAACACAAAATCCTGAGTTTTAAAGGCCTTGAGGAAGCAGATTTTTGAACACATTGTGGGAAAAGGAGAAAATGCTGGTAACTAGCATTTTCTCCTTTTCCCGCAGTTTTCTACCCATACAAAGACAATTTCCAAAGTTTGATCTGTTTCATCTGCAAATGCTTTCAACATGGATATTTCCGCAATTTTGTCTTTGTCAACATTTTGTCATGTGAAAGAGTTTATACTTACAAATTCATGAGAGTGGCAAGTGATATCATAAATTTTCAATCATTTACTTCCTAATCCAGATTTTGGGCTACTTCACTTAGTAGGCGTCAAGGAAGAGACAAAGGACGAATAACCCTTTACCATCCTGGGTTTGAAAAGCCCTAAAGGGGAAAGGCTTTTGAAACATTGTGGGAAAAGGCAAAAAGGTACTGTGTAATGACAAAAAAATAAAGGCTTTTAATTTCTGGTTGTGTTTTCTGTTTAACTCCTTATCAAATGACAAAAAACTTAGACTCGTTCAAACCCAAAGGAGTTGCAGACGACAAATCAATAGTGGCTCAAATAGTGAAAATTGTCCATGAAAGAGCAGAAAACATTGTGGGAAAAGGAGAAAATGCTGGTAACCAGCATTTTCTCCTTTTCCCACAATGTTTTCAAAAGCCTTCTCTATCAAGTCATTAAAACTCGGGAATGGTGGTAAAGGGTTAAATAGAAACATAATTCGTTTAATTTGGTACTCTCTGTGATTACTTTTCTGCAACCATGAAAAAGTATAGATCAAAGGTAAAGTTTCACAACCATTTGAAAGAAGGCTTTTAAATGCACTAGAGGAAAAGCAGAAAAAATTGGTGACCAGTATTTTCTCCTTTCTAAACTATGTTTCCTACCATTTCAAATCCCATCATAAGAGCCATTTTCAAAACTAGAGGGCCATGATGGCCCTGAATTGCTTGCCTGAGCCTATGGCTAACTATAATAACATTAAATACAATGATTTCCTCTGATATGACCTGATGACCTACTTTTTCACCTGACATGACCCATTTTCGAACTGATTTAAAAGATCTTCAAGAAGAATATTCTTCATAAGTATTGGACTGAAGATGTGGCCTCAAAAGAGAACGCAAGGTTTTTTAAGGATCTGACCTAGTTTTTAATCTGCTGTATTCTCATTTTTTAACTTCTCTAAGATATCATCAAGAAAAATATTCTGACCAACTTTTATGAATATTGGACCGAAAATGTGGCCTCTAGAGTGTGCACAAGGTTTTTCAAAGATTTTACCCGATGACCCATTTTCAAAGTTCATGAGTATTGGACTGAAAATGAAGCCTCTTGACAGTACATGTACGTAAGACAAAAGTTGAAGATGGTTGAGGCACCACGGATGATCTCAAAAGCTCCCCTTGAGCACTTCCTGTTCAGGTGAGCAAAAAAAATAAGGTTTAAAATGGGGAAGAGAAGAGAGTCATGGATCAGGGAAAATAGTCCTGTGGTAAAAAAGTATTATAATGTAATACATTAGTCGTGTGCAGGGCTTCCGTCACTAATGAGACTTAATGATGACTGATTATAAATGATTAACGAACAAACATTTGTTTTTGCACTCGGTTACAATCCCAGAACCTTTTTTTCTTCCGTAATCCTTCACTAAACATTTTTAAATGACACTGAGAAGGAAAGGTTTTGAAAATATTGTGGGAAAAGTAGAAAATGCGGTAACAAGCATTTTCTCCTTTTCTCACAATGTTTCCTGAAACTTCAAAGCAGAAATTATCTTTTGAGCTACATTTAATTTGTCACCTGCAAAAAAAGTTTCAATTTGTAAGAGTCCAAAATTTTGCTTTTTGGTAAAGAGTTTAACCTTTTTTCCCCTTGGTGTTAAAAACACTTTGACAAATCAAGAAATGGATGAGGTTTGATATCATGGTGGTAAAACAGAGAAATCAGTCATCATGAGTAACTTTTCTGTTTGTTAAAAAAGTAGACCTGTTTCGATCTTTAGAGAACAAACCAAACAGACAATTTTTCAGTCTAGAAATTGCTTAAGTTATAGCAAGCCTACAATTTAGATAAAAGATCAGACTGCACACTTTGTGCACATTGTGCAGTATGATCTTGATCTACCTTGGCTACAAAGGCAACTACAGTAACTGTTGTGAAATGCGTTATAAGGGTCAATGAATCACATAATTTTACTTTAGGTGCTGTCCATGCAGTTGTTCAAGAGCCTTGAACTTACAAAACTCGAAATATGGCTAAGAAGGAAAAGAGTTTCCATATAATGAATAATGAATTAACTTCTGTCTTTGCTTTAAAGCACTTCACTTGTACAGTGAGTGTATAAATACTTAAATTCAGCATAAAAAAGAAAGGATCACTTAACTAACATCTTTTTGTTGTATCAATTCTGAGAAAGTCCCCCAAGAAGAATGGAAAGTATGGTCAAGATTTTGTTTAACTCTTTACCAAACAATCCTTAGTTTTAACGACACCAAGCAAATAGCCTTATTTGAAAAAGCTTAGAGCTTGAATTAGCTCTAAAATAATCCTTATGCTAGGCAGCACAACTGCATTTGTTTCAGTGGAGAGTGTAGATCAAAATCAGACTGCTCAGAACAGGCAGCATGATCTTGGATCTACACTGTCTGATGCCACGATATCTTAAATGCAAAAGGAGTATTGAAATTGCCATTCTAGGGTTTTTACTAAGTATGGGCTTGAAATTTCCATTTTTTTGTGCTAACAGTAGTTTAAGTGTTGATAAAATGATTGGATTTTCCTTTGAAAGGCTAGAAATCATCTGGAAAATGGGAGAAAATGGTGGTTACCAACATTTTCTCTGTTTCCCACAATAATTTCAGAAGCTGTCTTCCTTGGGACTTTTTAACCACAGAATATTTTGGCAAAGGATTAATGCCCATTGGCACGTAAAGAAATAAGGATACAGCATATGAAAGCTGTTAATAAAGTGAACTGACTTGTCCGAAAGAATGCCACAGTTGAGCACACATACTGAACAAGGACACTGGCCACCATAGAGTTTTTTATTCAAAACCCATTCATTACTTGGTCAATTTGCAACAAAAAAAAAATAGCTTGACCCATACATCATCAGTTTACCGCAAGACAAAAATTTGGACCTGATAAATAAATACATTTCCGGACATCAATTCAATTGTAGCACAAAACTTTAACATTTAGATTTGTCTTTTCAAGAATAAAAAAAATGAGTACATAGGAGATAATACTGGTTATGATGCATTTTCTCTTTTCCTACAATGTTTTCCAAACCATTTATCTTAAGGTTGTATACACCTTCTGTTGAGGGAGAAGAAAGAGGTGTTACTTAACTCTTTACCAAACGATAAAATTTTACACAGGTCCTAACTGAAAGCATTTGCAGACGACAAAATAATTGCGACTTAAAAATTAAAATTTCTTTCAATAATTTATAAAACATTGTAGGAAAAGGAGAAAATGCTGGTTACCGGCATTTTCTCCTTTTCTCACAATGTTTTCAAAAGACTTCTTTCTCAGGGTCGTTAAAATTCGGGATTGTGCGGTAACAGGTTAATTCTTTTTAATATAAGTTTAACATTCGTATGATATTCTTTCCAAATCTCTTAATCTTTTACCACACAATCCCACCTTTTACAAACCCCAAAGAAAAGGACCTTAGAAAATACTGTGGGAAAAGGAGAAAGTGCTGGTAACCATTTCCCACAATGTTTTCTACCCTTTCAAAGACAAACTTCATAATTTGTGCAAAATTTAATCAGTCATGCTTTTAATTTGGACCAGTCTAAAATTTTGTCATCTGGTACAGTTAAAACAAAATTTAACCCTTTACTACACATTTCAGACTTTTAACTACCCTGAGAAAGACAGCTTTTGAAAACACTGTGGAAAAAGGAGAAAATGCTGGTAAACAGCATTTTCTCCTTTTCCCAAATTGTTTTCTACCCTTCCCAAATCAAAGTTCAATTTCTGAGTCATGTTTATTGTGTTGTCTGTAAATGTTTTCAATTTGGAATTGTTAATATGCCTGTCTCTTGTATATCATGTAAGGTTCTTGGTTGAAACCTTGTCCTACAGGGGTAATTGTAAGCCATTTTTTCGATAAACATTGGGCAAAAGGAACTGGTTTGGCTCTTACTACCTTCAGTACTTTGGAATTTTTCCCGAAATGCATAAGAGACCTTTTTTTCATGTCTGCTGCAGTACTGACTCAAGAAGAAATTATCATTTTGTTGCAATGTTTTCACATGTATTAATGTATCAAAATTTAATCCCTGTATAGTATCCTTATTTCACAAGGATATTTTCCATTTTTTTTTAATGGTGTTTAACGCCATTTTCAACATTATTTCAGTTATATCGCTGCTGCCAGTGCACCTATTCATGCTTTCCTCAGAAAGAAATTGGACAAGCCAGGGATGGGACCAGTGAACCCTGTTCTCAATTCCTATACGCTACAGAATGAGCTACCAGGGCTGGGCAGGATGTTTTTAAATTTTGTACAACAAATCCAGGTTTCAGGGAGAATGAATCAAGCCGTTCATGTCAGCTTTCATGTCGCAACTCATTATGTGTCAAATTTCCTGAACCATGAGTTTTTGTGTGATTTTTTTCGCTATAGATGATTACTATTCTTTTTGCCAATGACAAGTGCAAACTATTAGTGTCCTTTTGGAAGTGTTAAAACGTTACTGATTGAAGTCAAAGATAAATGGATAACTTGTTTTTTCCTTTCATAGTTAAATCTTTACCAAACAAGCCAAAGTCTTAATTGACTCTGAGGATAGAGGCTTTCGAAAGCAATGTTGGAAAAGAAGAAAATACAGGACACCATATATTTTCTTCCAAATAAGACACAAAGTCCATTATTTTAGTCATGTAGAATGTCATCTGCAAGCACTTTCAATTTGGACAATTAAGTCCTAAGCTTATTTTTTTGTCTGCTAAAGCATTAACTGTTTCTCTACTGAAAAAATAAATTGCATTTTCTCAAAGGCTAAAAATACATTTCCTCTGCAAGAGACAAATTAGTCAAACTCTAAAATATAGCAGTGGACAGTGTAGATCAGAGATCAGACTGCATGTTCTGTGCAGTCTGATCATGATCTACACTGTCCACAATAGCCTCTGGTGTTGTCTATGGTATGGTAAGTGTTAAGCCGGTAGAGTGGACAAATCAACCCATTACTGTACATAAAGCATTCATTTTAGTTTGTTTGAATATTCTCCAGTATTAAATTAGCCAAGTGATGAATGATTCGAAGCTTTGTGAGGGGAAAGAAAACAGTAAGTTGTCCAGAATTACATGGAAAGCATCATAGGGGAAAAGGAATGATCACTTGTTGCAAGAAATAACTCCTTTTCTCTTTTTTTTTTTTAAACTGGACTTTCGAAATTTGCTCCAAATGCTTATTTATCCGTATGTGACAATCTTCTCTAGTCACACTGAATAATTATGCAGCAAGTAAATTTTGTCTTCTTTTCTTCTAAAGCCCTTCATTTTTTAAAAATCTGAAAATTCATATATGGTAGCCTAATTTGATGTATAAATATTATCATTATTATTATATTACAAGAAGAAAATGGTAGTTGATTTTTTCAAGGAACTTATTCTGATTTTCATAATCCCAGAAAGCTTAAAGAATGAAATTTCACTGAAACGAGCAAGGCAATAGCCGACAAATCATTAGTAAAGAAGAAAGACATAAGAGAGAAAAAAATATTTTTAAATAGTATTTCTGTAACAGCATTTTCTCTTCTCTCCAAATTTTTTCAAAAGGTTGTTAAAACTCCGAATTGCTTCATAAAGGTTTAAGGGGTAAAAAAGAAAAATCTCTTCAAAATGTACTCTATCCATCAGAAAGGCATAGTAACAACCAATCTGATTTATTTGACAATAATTGAACACTTTTCTTCAAACAGGTCCTTTACTCTTTACCAAACGACAAATTTGTAGACATGTCCAAATTGACAGCCTTTGCAGACAGCAAATCAATTGTTGGTAATATGATGATTTCTTCTCTTTGATAAAGTAGAAAACGTTGTGGGAAAAGGAGAAAATGCTGGTTACCAGCATTTTCTCCTTTTCCCACAATGTTTTCAAAAGCCTTCTTCCTTAGGGTCGTTAAAACTCGAGAATGTGTGGTAAAGGGTGGAGTCAAAAGTGTTATTGAAATAGGACTTAAAATTGTTTTGTTGGTTAAATGATGAATAAAAGGCATGAGACCGTGGCCATAGCAACGAAAGCGTGGCTTTCGAAAACCACAACGATGATTCATTGTGTACACTGCTAAACGCGACTGAAGGAATTCAGGGTGAAAAACAAATCAAACTTTCTCTAATAGAAGGTCAATTTTATTCAAATATAGCTCATCCTTTCTAAAAATTCCATTCCCAATTATCTAGAGCTTTGTGACATGATCTAGAGAAGAAGCGTTTTAAAAAAACAATGTGACGTACGTAAAAAGTGCACAATCAGCCACTTAAACATCGGTCAAAATGTTTTCCTGCATGTTTTCATGTCCAAATCATAAAATGTTCGCTTCTAAAATCTTTCATTAACATCCTTGCATAATTTAGATTATTACCTTCCATTAATCCCACACCACACAATCCCCACTTATGGTGACCCTGAGAAAGAAAGCTTTTGAAAACATAGTTGGTTTGTTTGTTTGAATGGTGTTTTACGCCGCTTTCAACATTCTTTCAGTCATATCACGGCGACAGCTCACATATTCATGTTTTCCTGGGTTTAACCAGTACTAGGCTGGGGCTCTGAAGTGTCTTGCCCAAGGACACTCCTGTGAAAAACCCAGTGGAGCCAGTGAGGCTCGAACCCGGGGCCTCCAGGTCACGAGTCCTACACCTAACCACTGAGCCACACAGGACCCCTGAAAACATAGTTGGAATGGAGAAAATGCTGGTGGCCAGCATTTTCTTCTTTTGCCACAATGTTTTCTACCTTTCCCTAAAGGAATGGCAACCCTTTACAACATAATCCCGAGTTTTAACAACCCTAAGAAAGAAGCCTATTGAAAACATCATGGGAAAAGGAGAAAATGCTGGTAACCAGCATGTTCTCCTTTTCCCACAATGTTTTCTACCTTTCAAAAAAATTTTGATTTTTCAGCTACATTTATTTTGTCTTCTGCAAATGCTTTCAATTTAGACGGGTCTAAAATTTTGTCGTTTGGCCAAGAGTAAAGAAATGTATGTATCTAATATGCAGTAGCCAGACTTGAACAGTATTGAGTTACACCCAGGTCAGAGACATGGAGTTTCTAAGCATTGTGACAAAAGGACAGGCAAACAAAGGTTGTCTGCCAAAAGATAAAGCAGTCTTCTTTTACTAATGATAAGATCTAAAATTCTATTTCAATTCTAAACCTGTTTGTCATAAATCAACTACAGGCCTTATTTGGACTTTTTTGTACCTTGTCATTTCAGATAAACTGAACTCCTTATCAAATGATGCATTTTAGAATCTACCAAAATTGAAAAAAGTGAAGCTATTGAACTGAATTACCTGCATAAGCAATTCAAATTAGCCATGCTCAGTGAAAAGGGGGCTTAATGCATCTGCCAAAAGTATCTAACCAGGTTAGCCTGCGCAGTCCAGGCAGGCTGACTTGGGCTAAACTTTTTGCTTAAATGGTCAATTTTCTGCATGTCAAAGGACCAGTCTACCTCATGATTCAGTCCATTGTTGCACAAAATGGATTTTGTAGATCCATGATTAACTCTTTACCAAATGACAAAATTTTAGACTGGTCCAAACTGAAAGCATTTGAGATGACAAAATTAACACGACTTAAAAATTGAAATTTGTTCTGGGAAGGTAGAAAACATTGTGGGAAAAGGAGAAAATGCTGGTTACCAGCATTTTCTCCTTTTCCCACAATGTTTTCAAAAGGCTTCTTTCTCAGGGTCGATAAAAGTCGGGTTTGTGTGGTAAAAGGTTAAGTAATGACTTGCCAGGTAAAATGCATCATGGAGATGTATTAAACCCCATTTTACCAGAGCACGGCTCAAATGTATTTCAAGATTTGTGATGTGGTAGATTGAACAGACATGATATACTCTTTTACATAAGGAAAAGATAAATTAGCTCTTTACCAAACAACTAAGTTTTAGGCATGTTTGGACAGCCCAAATTGAAACCATAGGCAGACAACAAATTAAATATGGCTTAAATCAAGAAATTTGTCATTGATAAAGCAGAAAACATTGTGGGAAAAGGAGAAACTCCTGGTTACCAGCATTTTCTCCTTTTCCTGCAATGTTTTCAAAAGGCCTTCTTCCTCAGGGCTATTAGTACACAAGATAGTTTGATAAAGGGTTCACCAGAATTTATGGTTTTCATAGATCAATAGAGAAACATAAATTACTTTTAACCAATTACTTTTGACATCAAATTATTTCAGCTCATTTAACCCTCTACCACACAATCCTGTGTTTTAACAAATCAGAGAAAGAAGGCTTTTGAAAACACATTGTGGGAAAAGGAGAAAATGCTGGTAACCACCATTTTATCCTCTTCCAACAATAATTTTTACACAGTCAAAAGCAAATTTCATCATGTTAGGCTCATTTAATTTGTCATCTGCTGATGCTTTGAATTTAGACACGCCCAAATTCTATCATGTGGTAAAGGGTAAACAGCCACACAAAACAAGAGCACCACATGTGGGTGCCAATGCTCAGCTGCAGTTGCTTGATTTTCAGTGAAAATTCTAAGTCAAAAAAAGGGGCATAACTGTGTCAGAAATATTTTCATTGTTACCTGCCCTTGTTGTATGAGTTCCTCTCTTAATAGTTAACAGCTTATCCAAGTTGAAGTAAATAGCTCCAGTAGTAAGAGATATTACAAAATGTCAAAGTTTTAGTACGAGGACAAATTATGACAACGCAGAAGACGACACCACGGGCCTATGACAATAACTTGTTGTTTTCTTCGAAAACAGCCGAGCTAAAAAAGGCGTCTGTAAGAGTCAATATTTTCCCTAAACACCCTCTTTTTACATCTCTATCGTCAAACACCTAACAAAATTTCAGTCAATGAACAACTAAATGAAGGAAATCACTATCAAAATCATTCATATGATTTGTATATTTAACTCTTTCACTACTGAATAAATAAATCACATTTTCTCAAAGGCTAAAAATACATTTCCTCAGCAAGATCAAGAGATAGTTTGGTGAGAGTCTAGAATACAGCAGTGGACAATGTAGATCTGAGATCAGACTGCACAGAATGTGCAGTCTGATCTCTGATCTACACTGTCCACAGAAGCATCTGGTGTCGTCTATAGTATGTAAAGAGTTAAAGCAAATAACAAGTTGAAAGAGAAAAGCCAAGATGTGACTCATCAGCTATTGCTATGGGTAAATAATCATAAGTACAAATAAACTAGGAAACAGCCCACTGCTAACTCGGATCAAAGTATATCAATTGACTTTAATATCTTACAAATAATTACAAACTCTCTATATTTCCCTCACTTTCATTCTTTACCAGACAGCTAAACTTTTGACCTGTTCAAATTGAAAGTAGTGGTGTCGATGGTTGTGAGGTAGAACATAGGCCTCAAAAGTATAAGGTCCCAAGTTCGAAACCTGCAAGCAGGTGTCAACTTTGGGATTTTTAACTCTTTACCAAACAACAAAATTTGAGACTTATCCAAATTTAAAGCACTTGCAGATGACAAAAAAAAAAGTGACTCATAATTTAAAATTTGTTTTGGGAAGGATAGAAAACATAAATTAGAAAAGGACCAGCATGTGAAGAAAACAAGCATTTTCTCCATTTCCCACAAATTTTCAAAACCTTTCTTTTTAAAGTCCAGATTGTGTGGTAAAGGGTTAATTGGCCTACACATATGGCATGAGTAACCCTGTGTAGTTCCCAGAAAGCAGAATAGAGAGAGATGTAAGAACTGATTTCTCGATCGATGTAAAAAAAATGTTTCAACAAAATTGAAAGTATACGTGAAATACAAATGAGCCATGCTCCTGGGGGCTTAATGTGTCTGAAAAAAGTATCGATCCAGGTCAGCCTGGCTGACCTGTAGCAAAACATTTTGCTATTGGTCAATTTTCTGTATTTCCATGGACAT
The DNA here is from genome assembly GCA_946811185.2 of Hippopus hippopus. Classification (NCBI taxonomy): domain Eukaryota; kingdom Metazoa; phylum Mollusca; class Bivalvia; order Cardiida; family Cardiidae; genus Hippopus; species Hippopus hippopus. The sequence continues at coordinate 23,052,617 of OX328103.1, forward strand.
GTCTACCATATGATTTAGCATATGTTAAAAAAAAAGTAGCTATTATGGATCCATAATGATGTGATGTCTTGCTTGGTATCATGTATCAAGGAGATGCAATCAGCCCCCTCATGCCAGAGCATGGCTCAAATTTATTGTGGCTCAAATGGTGGAATTTGTTTTCAACAGGATAAAAAAGATGGTGGGAGGAAGGAGAACATGCTGGTTATCAGTAGCATAGTATTCAATGGTGCTTTATGCCACTTTCAACATTATTTCAGTCATATCATGGCAACAGCTCACGTATTCATATATTTCCTGGATTACTTTTTCCTTTTTGTTGTTTGGTAGAGGGTTAAGCATTTTCACAAAATTATGATTCTTTACCAACAATCCAGTGTTTTCATAACCTTGAAGAAAAAAACTCTGAAAACATTGTTAGAAAATGAGGGAATGCTAATAACCAGCATATTCTCCTTTTTCCACTATGTTTACCTCTCTTTGAAAGACAAACATCTTTTTAGCCAGATTTATTATTATCATAACTACTGGTATATCAGAATGCTGAGATTATATTTTTGGGGCCATCACAGCCAGCTTACTGTTCCTTCTCCTTCCCTTCACATTTTAGTAAGGATGATTGTGTAATGAGGCATAAAGTAACAAGGTTACAAATTTCCACAATTAGCAATAATTAATATTAATAATGACGAATTGCATAGTTAGCTGGGATGTAAAATCAGAATTTATGTCTTGCTTTGAAAGGGCTGAGTGATTGTAGTTCACTTATTGGCACAAGGAGTTTGTAAGCCAGTGGATTTAAGTTCAGTCCCAAGAACTGACGAAAGTGACAGGAGTCCTTCCTAAAAGGACCTTTACACTGACCCAAATTAGTTTGCCAAGTGTCTGCAGGTTTATGATGCCTGAGTAATCAAAATTTTCTCCTTTTTCCTTAATGTTTTGTGATTTTTTCCCACCAGCATTTTCTTCTTTTTCCTTCATGTTTTGTGCCTTTCTTTTCAAAGACAAATACTGTCATCTGAGCCACTGAAATTTGCTTTGACAGGTAAAAGCATGTGAGAAAAGAACATGCCAGTACAAGCATGTCATAGGAAAAGGAAAAAATGTTGGTAAGCAGTATTTCTGTTTTTTCCACAATGTTTTTAAAAATCTTTTTCCAAGGGATTGATTAACAATGCCCTTGTTTAGTTTACAAAAAGGTTGGAGGGAAATTAATGCATTCAGCATGTTACACCCATGTAACAATAAAATCTAGCAAATCTTCAAGTGTTCTATCCAAAATAAAATCTCTTACAAAAAAACCCGCCCAAAACAAATCATTAATATAGTGCAAATAAATCATGACGTAATTTTTTCACCTGTTGTCTATTTTTATAATGAACCTCATGGGTAAGTTATGCACGCTTTATGAATTACAAAGCATGAATCATACAGGTATATTTACCTATAGATCAGTCAAGTTTTCCCAAAAAGTGCAATTTAGACTTATTTTGCGCTAACAAACAGTACAGATCAAGATCAGAATGTACAAAATGGTTAGATAATGTAGTTAAAAAAGCAGTTTGAAACTGCAGTACATGTATCTAAGTATGAATTTTTGCAATGAAAACATCATTTAACCATTTCCCAAACAACAAATTTTAGACTCTTCCAAACTGAAATAGTTTCCAGACGACAATGTTAAATTTGATAAAAATGTCAGAAAGTTCTCCAATAGGGTAGAAAACATTGTGAGAAAAGGAGAAATTGCTCGTTACGAGCAATTTCTCCTATTCCCACAATGTTTTCAGTTTTCATGGATTTGTTTGGGAAAGGGTTTACCCTTTCAACACAATCCAGACATTTGATGACCTTGAAGAAGAGGCTTCCCCAAACATTGTGAGAAAAGCAGAAAACGCTTGTAACCAGCATTTTCTTCATTTCCCACAATGTTTTCTACCCTATCAAAGACAGAAATTATCATTATAGCAACATTTAAATTGTAAATGCTTTCAATTTCATCCAGTCCAAATTTTGTGGTTTGGTAAAGTGTTAAGACTATTTGGCTCATGGGTGAATACATCACTGTAGAAATGTGACTTTTCATGCCTCTGGATATACAGTTTAGAAAACATTGGGGACAAAAAAGGCAAGTGCTTCTTACAAGTTGAGTACTGATTTCTCATTTCCATATAAAAACCTTCAATTATTTTTTCTTCCCAATATGGCCTGCAACACGCATAAAGGGACATTCGGACATTTGCATAAAGTGTCGTCTCGGATCAGCCTGCGCAGTCTGCACAGGCTAATCCAAACAACACTTTCCGTTTTTATGTAATTTTCTGTTTTGCACAAGTCTACTGTAACACAAAATCTAATGTAGTCGTAAAGTGCCGTCTTGGATTAGCCTACGCGGACTGCGCAGGCTGATCCGAGACAGCACTTTACGTAAATGTCCTAATGCCCCTTTTTGCGTGTTGCGAGCCATATGTGAATAATATTCTAGTAAGTCTCAAACTTTAACTTGCATTGTAATGTCTTATTCCTTAACCCATTACCACACAACAAAATGTTAGGCAAGTCTAATTCCAAACCAGTTGAAGACAAAAAATGAAACATGGCTAAAAGTGCGGCAGTTGTCTTTGATAGAGTAGAACAGATTGTTAGAAAAGGAGAAAATGCTGGTTACAAGCATTTTCTCCTTTCCAACAATGTTTTCAAAAGTAACAAGGTTGTCAAAAGTTGGAATTGTGCGGTAAAGGGTTAATCAGACAACAAAATTTTAGACTCATCCACATTAACTCTTTATCAAACAACAAAATTTTAGACTTGTCCAAATTGAAAGCATTTGCAGAGAAAATAAACGTTACTCAAAAATTGAAACTTGACTTCAGAAGAGTAGAAAACATTGTGGGAAAAGGAGAAAATGCTGGTTACCAGCATTTTCTCCTTTTTCCCTAAATGTTTTCAGAAGGCTTCTTCCTCTAGATCGTAAAAACCTGGGATTGTTTGGTAAAGGGTCAAAGGCATTTACAGATGACATAATGTGTGGCTCAAATGATCAAGGATGCATGTGACTGGGTGGAAAACATTATGGGAAAAGGAGAAAATGCTCTTTATCAGTATCTTTTCCTTTACTCACAATCTTTTCAGAAGTCTTTAATTTCAGGATTGTTAAAAGATTCAGTTTTTTGGCAAAGGGTTAACACTTTCCTCAAATTGAAAGCATATGTTTGTATTCTGATGAACTTCAAAATGTTTGAAAACATTAAAATTTCCACATATTTTTGGCATTTATTTCTGTTCCTCCCCCAAGATAGACGTTTATTTCCACATTTTTACCTTAGTCAACATATTGAAATTATTGAAAAGCCCAATTTGTATAATCTTTGAGTAATGATTAGTTAATTTCATTAAAATTATACCCCATTAGACCAATTCCATATCAAATCTTAATCCTATTAGACTTATCCCATACAAAATGTATTAATCCTTTATCACTTAATCCTCGGTTTAATCAAGCCTAAGGAAGATGACTTTTGAAAACATACTAGCAAAAGGAGAAAATGCAGTTAACCAGCATTTTCTCCTTTTTCCAAAATGTTTTCTTCCCTTCCCAAAACAAATGTTCAAATTTTTCAATCACATTTATTTTGTTGTCTACAAATGTTTTCAACTTTGAAAAATCTAAAATTTTGTCATCTGATAAGGGTATAAGTTGCAAAAAGCAAAATCAATGCGAAAAATTGACTCAAACACCAGACAGACAGGCCTGTAGAATGCATTGGTATTGTTTGAGGCAACACAAGCCAACCATTCAGATGAACAAACAAAAGAATGCCAGGGCTGGATGGCTTGTTAGTTACTAGTTTGGTGTTTCACACTGTTTTTCAACATTATTTATCTCTTTACCAGGGGTGCGGAATTCCTATGCCCGACTTGTCCGACTCAGGACTTTTTGCTGCCGGACAAGTAGATTTTTCCAGAGTGCTTGTCCGCGGGCAAGTGAATTTTGGAGCCATACATAATAAGAAAATGCCGTTTTTATATCAATGACTAACCTTAAACACTCTATTTATTTCAAACTTTTGCATAATCCACGTCTGTACTTCGTAGAAATAGACACTTTTACGTTACAAACTATTTTAGTTTCAATAGAAAACACGCTATCTATTGGCTGTATCGAGGCAAATATGTGGTGTTGTAGTAATATGATGCCTGGTAAAATAGTTGTGAAATGGTTTTTAGTGCACCAAACGGATAAATTCGCCATTAGATCTGGTGTTTCAAAGACCCTGAAAAGCATAAATCTAAAGGGCAGAGAGATAGAGAATATGATGCAAAGCACAAGCGAGTGTTTAAGGATAGCCAAGATGCTGTTTTTATTGGCCCCGAAAGGATGATGGTTCCAATATGCTAAGTCATGTTTGTAGAGTGTTTCTGTAGTCCACGGATATGACCTCAGCTCTGTCCTTGGAAATATCTCAGCCTCAGGGTTCCAAGTCACGTACATATGTGAGTAACTCACGCATTTAATTGAATAATTACACACAGAAATATGAAGTGAAATGGGCAGGCACGCACAGGTTTCATGGCTCCTGTTGTCGATCGCCAGTGGCGCCAATTGGCACAAGTTAGAAAGAAATGTCTCCAAAACTTAAGCAACAGAGAATCTACAGGCAACAAGTTAGGTCTGTGCATGATATTTTAATGATCAAATCTCTGACACACACAATAAGTATTAAGTGTGAAGGATGCATGAGTTGCTCTTTCTCACAGCTAATCAAGGTCATATGTAAACTTATTAATATATCATATAAATCACATAATCTAGTGTAAAATTACAGATTTGAAGTTAAATGCAACCCTAATTGACAAATTTAAGTTAAATCATGCAGAAATACCCCTCCAGAAATTAACTGGCATGAAACACAGATCGCTACAAAATCGTGAAAACCCATGACACAATAGAGGTCGGTTTGATATCGTCCGATCAAAGGCATTTCAAACTGTCTTGTTTGCTTTTTAATGACTTTAAACGGTTCATGTACATAAATATCTCTGTAAAACAAAAAGTGAAAGCTATTAAGTGTCTAAAACTGACAGTGAAATGGTAATTCTACTGGCCATCAGGTTGGAAGTTGTCACTCTGAACCTCGTCCCATGAGTAAGAGAGAGTTACATGCAACTTCTTTTTTTACCCATATTGTTTTTAAGAGCAGATGACTACAGAGTGAGATTCATCAACACAAATTTACAATATACCACTGATTGACTCTATTTCTTGGACAAGTAAACTTTAACTGCGGACAAGTAGAAAAGTCAGTCCAACTTATCCGTGGACCAGTGGGAACATTGAAAAATTGCACACCCCCGTCTTTACTAAACAAGAAAATTTTAGACTTGTCCAAATTCAAACAGGGCTATTTTTCCTTCTATAATTGAAGCCGATATTTGGTGACTTCCCAATTGCAAAAAGCATCATTTTTTCCCCAATTATGGCGAAAAAATTTCCCAATTTTGCGGAAAGAATTTCCCAATTTTGCTGAAAGAATTTTTCATAATATGATGCTGAAATTCCCAATAAGTTAAAATACCAATTTCTCAATAGCTATTTCAAATGACCAGACACAAAACTTTCGTAATTTAGCGGCGATTGAAACCGAAACCAGGCTTTTTATTGATTTGTACCGAAATGACCCAGCTGACTGCGCTGCAGTACGGCCGAAATGTTGCATTTTCTTGGCGCTATTTGGTTTGTTTAATGGAGGCATTCCTAACCGAACCGAGTTATTTTTGCGCATTTTAACACCACACGTAGACTGAACGCTGTTGTCATTTCCCTATCATTCAATATTAAATCCTTTATATAATTGTTTGTCTTACGAAAAAACTTACAGCTGACAAAAGAAGTTTTCGTTAACTTAACACTGTGGAACACATTCTTACTCGGTTGCAGTCAACGTATATAAAAAACAAGAGGGCCATGATGGCCCTGTATCGCTCCACTGGCTATTAAGTAAAAACACTACAAGCCAAACATTACAATATTCAGCAAATTGATTTCAAACACGAGGACATGCAAACATTTTTCTATCTTATCCTACGAGAAAGTTGTGATCCATGGGCAAAGCCAATTTTGATCGCAAAGCTATAATTATTTGAATCCTGGTGGAGGTCCACAATATAAAGCTCCATACCAAATAATTCAGTTCTTGAATGTTATAAACAAGAAGATTTTCAAATTTTTCTCAATGAAAAGCCCTGTAAAACATGAAACCCATGAGACAGGGCTAAATCTAATAGCCTTAGTGTTTATAATGGTTAGTAACATGATGACTTAAGATAGTTTTCATTACAAAAGCCCATGTAAAACTGGTGACCTTGTGTTCCGTGGTGTGGGGACAAACTTGGGTCAAGGACTATAATTTGGGCCCTCCTTGTAGAGGCCCACTAGATAAAGCTACATGCAAAATTTGGTAGACCCCATGGCTATTATTTGAAGGAACTTGGTAGAGGCCCACTAGATACAGCTACATGCCAAATTTGGTAGCCCTAGGCCTTACAGTTTCAGAGAAGAAGATTTTTGAAAATTTTCTATATTTTCAGTTTTGTTGCCATGGCAACCAGAGTTTTTGAAGGAATAAAATTCTGTCATGGGATTCTGAAGAAGACCATGGCAGGATCATTTCTTTGAAGTTTCATCAAAATTGGATAAGTAGTTTCAGAGATGTTTGAAATAAAAGTTAATGCACGCACGGACAGATGGACGGACGGACCTTCAGTGCCAGTAAAAAACAAGTATATACATCAATCTCAGTTTGAAATATATCTTTTTAACCTATTACCAGACAATCTCTACTTTTGATGACCCTGAGAAAGAAGGCTTTAGAAAAGCATTTTCTCCTTTTCTTACAATGTTTTCTACTGTTCACAAAACAAATTTCAAATTTTCAATCACTTTTATTTTGTCGTCTGCAAGTGCTTTTGATTTAGACAAGCCTAAAATATTATCGTTTGGTAATGAGTTACATGTGTGCTAACAATTGTCATAATAAATCACTAAGATTTTTTTTCAAACTTATTTTATTAATACTTTTTCTAAGCTAGTCATCATCAAACAGTAGACATGGTGTATTAATATGAACACTTCATAGTTTGTAAACACAGTCAGATATGTGGAGGATAATTTTTTGTTTTGGTGTATGATTGAAAATTCTTTTATTGAGTTGAAACAAATGCTAAAAGCTCCCCTTGAGCACGTTGTGCTCAAATGAGCTAAAAAGTTAACATACGGATGGACGCACAACAGACAACGGGCCATAACATAAGCCTGCTGGCCTTCGGCCAGTGGAGCTAAAAAACTTGTCTAGCACCAATCATGTATCACTGCAGCTTGATAATCAAGGGAGGTAAATAGTAACGAACTTTATCTTTCATAAAAAGAGTTATTTCCCTTGATTAATGTTTAAATTGAAGTGACAATATTTTGAAGCCCATGTTAAACTTGCGATCCCTGGAATGAAGGCAATTTTGACCCCAGACCTACAATATGAAAATAGAATGTGTGGTTATAAACAAAAAGATTTTTTAATCTTGCCCAATAAAAAGTCATGTAAAACAAGTTTGCTGAATAAAAGGCCCTGTAAAATATGTGATCCATGACACAGGTTTATCAAGTTTTCACTATAAAAGCCAATGTAAAACTTGTGACCCCTGGTGTGGAGTCAAACTTGACCCCCAAAGTTAAAATTTGGGCCCTCTTGGTATAGGCCCATTATATAAAGTTACATGCAAAATTTGGTAGCCCTAGGCCTAAATATGGCTATGTACAAGTAGATTATTAAAGTTTCCTTATATAAGACCATGTAGAACTTGTGACCCCCTGGGGTGGGGCTACATTTGACCCCCTGGGCTATAATTTGGGCACCCTTGATAGAGACCCCCTAGATAAAGCTAAATGCAAAATTTGATAGCCCTAGCCCTTATAGCTAGATGCGAAAGATTTTCCTATATAAGCCCGCCCATGTAAAACATGTTACCCCCCGGAGCGAAGTCAAATTTGACCCTTGGCTATAATTTGGACACCCTTGGTACAGGTCCACTAGATAAAGCTACATGCCAAATTTGGTCGCCCTAGGCCCCATGGCTAGGTCAAAGAAGAATTTTAAAGTTCTCCCTATATAAGCCCATGTAAAACTTGTTATATAAGCCCATGTAAAACTTGTTACCCCAGGGCAGGGCCTAATTTGACCCCAGGGCTATAATTTGAACAATCTTGGCAGAGGTCCACTAGATAAAGCTACATGCCAAATTTGGTAGCTCTAGGCCCTATGGCTAGGTAGAAGAGGAATTTTAAAGTTCTCCCTAAATAAGCCCATGTATAACTTGTAACCCCCGGGGCGGGGCCAATTTTGACCCCAGGGCTATAAATTGAAGAAACTTGGTAGAGGTCCACTAGATAAAGCTACATGCCAAATTTGGTAGCCCTTGGCCTTACGGTTTCAGACAAGAAGATTTTCAAAGATTTTCAAAATTTTTCAGTTTTGTTGCCATGGCAACCAGAGTTTTTGAAGGAATTAAATTCTTTCAAGAAATTCTGAAGAGGACCATGGCAGGATCATTTCTGTGAAGTTTCATCAAAATTGGATGGGTAGTTTCAGAGAAGAAGACGTTTTAAAAAAAAGTTAACGGACGGACGGACGGACGGACGGACAGACGGACGGACGCACGGACGGACGCACGACGGACAACAGGCCATGACATAAGCCCGCTGGCCTTCGGCCAGTGGAGCTAAAAACAAACATGCTGTATCAAAGTAAAACATGTCAAGAACCGGGAAACATTACAAAAAGTCTGTTAAAAGGGCTGTAGATGATACAGGCCAGCGCGGAATATTTACTTTCGGCGTGAAACGTTCAAATTCTTTGCTGATCGATCTACAGGTAATCAAATCTCTGCATACCGAGTCTCAATCTGAAGTGCCGGTTCTGTCGGGCATCGCCGATCTCCCTTTGAAGACTAGACAATTATTATCACTGCACATGATGCAAACTCTACATCTCCAGTTATAATATCCAAGCATAGCCTTGTAACTTGCACAGATAATAATTCCCTTACAGCATATGATGGCCGGAAAGCAGTTCTTCTAAAGTATTAACTCCGGCACCCATGGGTGTACCACAGTAGTGTTAAAAAGGGCTATAAGCCTATATATGTGCAAATGCTGTGAGATATTTGGCCATAGTTTAAGCAGTTAAAGTGTGACTGTTGAATTTGTTTCACCTACTAAATTGCTGCACCTTTCTATTTACTGTATGTATCTGCACTGCCATTAATTTGTTTTATTGATGTACCTTGAAGGTCAGTCTGATTTTTCCCAATTTGGCCAAAATCGCGCTTAAATTTCCCAAAATGAAAGGCTAAGTCCCCTTCCCAATTTTTGGAAAAAAAGTCCTGTCAAATCGTTAGCAGTCAACAAATGTAACGTTACTCAAATGGTTAGGTCAGTCTTCAAAAGGGTTGAAAACATTGTAGTTGAAGGAGAAAATGCTGGTTACCAGCACTGTCTCCTTTTCCCACAGTGTTTTCCAAAGCCTTTTCTATATCAGTCATTCAAACTCCAAATAGTGTGGTAAAAGGTTAAGTTATATACCGGTGGTAAGTGCACTGAAGTACACTAAAGCTTCCCCGCAGTTTCCTCTACAAAAACATCGCTCAACATTCTTCCAAGCCACTGGCTGCTTTTTCATTACAAACATCATCCAAACAATGCTCAAGTGTTAGTCATAAAAACTAAATCCTATTAGACTAATTCCATATCAAATCTTTACCCTATTAGACTCATCCCATATAAAATGTTTGAATTAAATATCATGAAGATGACTATCATGAACATTAAGAATTTGGATGAGCTGGGAACTGAAAAAGCTATCCTGGGTTTCAAGCTCTATACCTTGCTGTCTTAGCTCACTGAAAAGGTGAACAAGTAGGAAATCTGAACAGATTTGAACAAATTTTCATAACAGTTCAAGATTAAAATATTCCAGCTAATTGTAAAATATCATTAAAAAAAAATTCACAAAAGTTTCAAATGGGTTCTCATAATGGTAATTACAGAATAACTTGAAACAAGTAAGTGTAAAACCATCATGGTTCTTAGTCTGTTCCAGCAGTAATTAAATTCCTAATGAGCAGAAATGTTCCCAGTACACACCTTTGTGGTGAATGATCAGGGGTTTTCTCAAAATACCCGAAACAAAAATAGCTAATACACTACCTATCAGACTGGATTGCCTTAGGATAATACAAATCAATGTCCTCTTTTTGTGTGGAGGGCAAGTTAAAGTTCATAGGCAGATCATGCAGGTTCAGATCAGACTTCACAGTATGTATTATGATCATAGATACATTCTTGCCAAAAACAGCAGATGTACATTTTCAAAGCCTTTTGCTGTACTGTTTCAGGAGATGATGAGCCCCTAGAACAAAGGGTTCATATGACACTACCACAACACAAATATTTACAGTTTCAGGCCAATACTGAATCACTGGGTCAATCATTTATCATAAATTTAACCCTTTACCATATGACACAATTTTGGACTGGTCAAAATTCAAAGCACTTGCAGACCACATATTAAATGTCGTTCAAATTAAAGAATTTCTCTGAAAGGAGAGAAAACATTGTGGGAAAAGGAGAAAATGCTGGTTACCAGCATTTTCTCCTTTTCCAACAATGTTTTCAATAGGCTTCTTTCTCAAGGTTGTTTAAACTCGAGATTGTGTGGTAAAGGGTTAACCCATAACCTGCAAAATAAGTGAAATGAAACTTTCAGGCTCACAGTGAAAACCCAATTGTTGTTATTTCGAAGTCACATTTTGGGACAAAATATCTCTTTAACGGACAGTGTAGATCCAACATCAGACTGCACATTCTGTGCAGACTGATCTTGATCTTCACTGTCTGCAAAGGTTCCTTGTGTCGTGCCTAACAGCTCGTTGATAACAAAGAAATGAATTAAAACAATGAGCAGGGACACTCATTTTAACTCTTTTATCAGCTGAAGTCAGTATTATGCAGGTACTAAGTTAAATGTAGCTGTAATTCTGAAATTTGTCTTTTAACTCTTTACCACAAAATTTAGTCCAAACTGGAAGCATTGGCAGACAACAAATCAAAGGGCTTAAATAACAAAATTTGTCCTTAATAGGTAAGGAAACATTGTGGGGAAAGGAGCAGCAGACCACTTTTGAAAATATTGTGGTAAAAGCAAAATCAAGCATAACAAATTAATATTAGACTGTAATTCAAGTTGACCATCTACATTACAACCATTCAAGGGATGAATTAATGAAAGAGACTTTTTCAAGTCGGAAAAGCCACAAAAATATTTTGATTTCTTGTATGTTTTGGCGAGGATCTGAAACAACGTAACGGACATCATAGATCAAAATCAGACAACATATACTGTGAAGTCTTGTCTTGATCTACAATGTTTGCAAAAACACTGAAAGCCAGTTCAACACTTAACCAAACAACAAAATTTTAGCCTTGTCCAAATTGAAAGCATTTGCAGACGACAATTTCAATGTGCCTAAAACGGTGCAATTTTTCCTTGATCAGATAGAAAACATTGTGGGAAAAGGAGAAAATGCTGGTTACCAGCATTTTCTCCTTTTTCCACAATGTTTTCGAAAGGCTTCTTTCTCAGGGTTGTTAAATGTCAGCATTATGTGGTAAAGGGTTAACCATTTACCAAACAACAAAATTTTAGGTATGTCCAAAACTGAAAACATTTACTGACTGCAAAATAAATGTGACAGAAAATTAGAAAATGGTTTATGGAAGGAGATGATGCTTCTTTTCCCACAATGCTTTCAAAAGTTGTCTTCTCAAGGGTGGTGAAAAGTCGGATGTGTGGTAAAGGGTTACAGATTGATTGTATGGTGTTTAACGCCGTTTTCAACATTATTTCAGTTATATCGCAGCGGCCAGTGCACCTATCCATGCGTTCCTGGAGTCTCTTTTACCAGTACTTCACACAACTTTCTTTCCAAGCCACTGGCTGCTATCCCACATAATCATTGTCGAAATAAAGGGTTAAAGTGCAAAAGAGTTCTTTTGCCACAGTATCCATTGTGACAAAGAAAAAATATGTAAAGATGGCAATGTGTTAAAGGTGGGTATTTAGATTTTTCACATCTCACCAAATTAAAAAATATATATATCACCGAAATTTATATGAAAAAACAATACAAATCATCAATAATTAATAATCATAAAATTACAAAAAAAAATTTTTTTGATGGTGTTCCCTTAAAAGGCTACGTAGCCTCTTAAGGTATTTTTAGATTTCGCGTCAGAAATCAATAAAGCATTGTGGGAATGTCAAGTGACTGGCACGTGACTAATGACGCTTAAATTCCATAACATGACAAACATGTAATTATTTTCCATAATGTCTTCTTTGGACGCTATATTTGAAGCTTCGTCTGTGTATTTCCGGTATGTAAATGAGCGAGTTGCTCATGTAAAAATAGACCGTGTTTCCCGTCGGTGTCGACCTGGGCCATAGTAAATCTCTAATTTCTCTTGTTGTCAGATGGTTTTCGACTACTGGGGTTTTATGAATGAAAAGTCAAAAGGCTTTGGGAGTATAAGGATGATTTTTTTTGTATTTTTGTAAAATTTTCGTCCCAAAATCTGAAGGGCCACCTTTAACGTAGTGGTTTATTGATGGACATATAATATGTCTTCCAGCAAGAAAGAAAGCATGATAGATCCGATGGATGGATGGTTGAATGAATGAACAAACCAATAAACAAAGTGCTGTTTTATGGGAATTCCACACCTAGCACCATTTTGATACAGGAAATTATGACCCTCACCTCAGTTCAATTTAGGACCAAAGAAACCAACAAAATGAAACCACCATTAAAACTCACCCATTCCCCCAAATTGATAATCAATTTAGTTAACAACATGGGATGATCAGATAAACCTATTGTGGTCAGCCTGGCAGACCAGTATTGGCTCAATCAGATACTGGGGCCTATCTTCATTAATGGTCTGGACTGATAAGATGATATCTGTCATTATCCAATGCTGGAATGTTTGGAATTCACACTTGTAATCAATATCAGGGCTCACCCTGTCCCACAAGCTGAGGCCCTTAAATGCTCCTGTGGAGCCAATTTCTGCATTTGTCATGATGCTATCTTATTTCGCGTAATGTAGGCGCAGCCCGTAGCAGCACTGAAGTTTTGAAAACCATGAGTTTAAACTTTAGACCAATAATTCAGGCTTGTTTTTCTCATCATTAACCTTTTCGGCGCCATAGGCAAAAACAGTGACTTTTGCGGACGGCATAGATCAAGATCAGACTGCACAGAACATGCAGTCTGATCTCTGATCTATACCATCCGATTGTGTAGTCAAACCTATACAATCAAAATCTTTGTAAGTTTCGATAGACTGTATTTAGAGCCGTCGAAAGAGGTCAAGTTTATTTATTTGGCGCTGAAAGAGTTAAAGCTTCTTTAACTGTAAATATCTTTGCAGCCAGTGCAAATCAAAATTAGACTGCAGAGAACATGCATTTTGATTTTTGATCAATACTGTCTGCTTTGCTTAGTCACTCCGAACAACAGCAAACTTAAACAAGAGCACCACATGCTAAGTTGAAAAAGGGTAATAACTGTGTCAAAAATACTTTGATGGTTACCTGCCCTTGTTGTATAGATTCCCCAATTGATAGTTGACAACTTGTCCAAGTTTGAAGAGAATATCTTCAGTAATAACAGAGATATTATAAAATGTCAAAGTTTGTGCACAATGATGCAGCCCACAAGAGGGCTACAGAAATACCTTGACATTTTCTTTGGAAACAGCCCGAGCTAAAAATGCAATGATTTTTTTATTTCTAGACTGAATATGCCTGGTTAGCTCAACACTCTTGGAGCTAAAGCCAACTTTTTTTCTTCATGACTGATATCTCTTGACATTTAGAATTAGTTAAATAGTGTTTCATGTCACTTTTGACATGCATTTCCTGGATTTCTTAGGCACTCATACTGGGCTGGGGTTCTGCACTATCTTGCCCAAGGACATTTCCAGGTAACCAGCATTTTCTCCAACAATCCCTGATTTTAAGTTTGCCCATAATCTCTTATTGTTTTTAGTGCAACATTACTGTGTCTCACTAAAAGAGTGACACACTAATGTTGCACAAAAAAACTCATTCGTAGTGTCACACTGATTAACAATGTCTGCTATGCCAGACAATGTAAATCAGACTCCAAGCAATCAGCAAGTCTGATTTTCTATCTACAAAGGTTGCAGTATCTTTTTCTAGGTTGTAGGTCTATGCTTTTTCCTGCGTGAAAATATTTGTTTCAAATTTGTTTCATTTGCGATTCAAGCAACTGCTTTGTGCACTGAGGGAGAAAGGGCGATATCTTTCTGGTAAATCTATTATTAGACAGGATTCCTGGAAATTATTGAAGCAGTTCATAATCTGACAGCAAGCTCTGCAACATCCTGTGTAGTCTGTTAATCCTTTCCCAGGCAACGAAATCTTTGACTTGTCTAATTTGAAAGCATTTGCAGACGACAAATTCAGTGTGGCTGAAATGATGGAATTTGCATCTGAAGTGGTTGAAAACACTGTGGGAAAAGGAGAAAATGCTGTTACCAGCATTTTCTCCTTTTTCCACAATGTTTTTCAAAAACTTTTTTCCATGGGACTGCTACACCATGAGATTGTTTGGTAAAGGGTTAAACATATGAATGAATGGAATGGCCCTGTGAGACTGACAAACAAATACAGGAAATCCTAACACTTGTAGCATTTCTGGGGGAAATATGTAACCCAGGATGCCACTGAATGCCAAGGAATCACTGATGTTTAGATGTTAAGGTATTATAGCAGAGTATACTTGAAAACATCATGGCATCAGGAAAAATTTATCTTTACAGGTGTTTTTTCCATTTGTAACAAGTTTTCAGTTGTACTCATTGTGTATAACCTTGAATAGGATTGATCATAGCTGTTTTATTGGAATTTTATCAGTCATTTTATGCAAGCTGATGTAGTAACCCTCTATCATACATTATCCCAGATTTCAACAACATAAAGATTTTAAAAAAACTTGTCATTTGGAGCATATTTTTCCTTTGCCACACTGTTTCTGAAATGGACTGCAGGAAGATAAAGCAGTCCTTAACAGGAGAAAATATCTCAACCTACAGGGTACTCATTACCAACAATCCTAAGTCTTAAACTTATATCAACTTTGAGGAAGAGGGCTTTTCATACCCTTGCTGTTGAAAGCTCTTAAGAAAATATTGTCGTAAAAGTAGCGTTTTCTCATATCAAGCAAATACTCCTTTAGCAGTGTTTTTGAAACTTACAAAAAAAACTATTCTTTCCTTTCCTTCAAATATTTGTTAATCTGATTAACCCTTTACCACACAATCCCGAGATTTAATGACTCTAAAGAATAAAACTTTTGAAAACATTGTGGGAAAAGGAGAAAATGCTGGTAACCAGCATTTCCTCCTTTTCCCACAATGTTTTCTACTCTTTAAGACACAAATTCCATAATTTTAGCCACATGTAATTTGTCGCCTGCAAATGCTTTGAATTTGGATCAGTCCAAAATTTTGTCGTTTGGTAAAGAGTTAAGTTAATTTGCAACAGTTTTGGGTTGGTCTGGAAATAACATGACATTGTGCACTAATGGTTCAAAGTGTCAAAGAAGCTAAGAGATGAAAGATAATCTTCGGTACAATATATTACGTTACTATCTTACAGGGTTTAATTAGTGCGGTTTTTAGAAGGCAGGCTTAACATGTCCTATCAAGAAATATTCAGTCTCTATGTGCACTTAATTTTTTCCAACGAAAAAATCGTAGAATTGTCAGAATTAAAAGTATTAGCAGACACCAAAATATGTGTAACTCAAAAGTTAGAATTTGTCCTTGAAAGGATAGAAAACATTGTAAGATAATGAGAAAATGCTGGTTACAACCATTTTCTTCTTTTCCCACAATGTTTTCAAAAGCCCTCTTCTGTAGAGTCATTAAAACTTGGGATTGTTTGGAAAAGGATGAAAGCAATAAGCTGTAATTTGTTCCTTTTCCACAATGTTTATAAGAACTCCAAGAGACAAAGATGTGAGTTAACCCTTTACGACACAGCAAAGATTTTTACTTGTCAATATTGAAGGCAATGTGTGGTAAAGATTTAGTGTTAGCCCTTTCACAAACAATTCCATGTTCTTAACCACACACAATCCGGACTTCTAACAACCCTGCACAAGAAGCCTTTTGAAAACATTGTGGGAAAAGGAGAAAATGCTGGTAACCAGCATTTTCTCCTTTTCCTGCAATCTTTTCAAAAGCCTTCTTCTTTAGAGTCATTAAAACTTGGGATTATTTGGGAAAGGGTTAAAGTAATAAGCAGTAATTTGTTCCTTTTCCACAATGTTTATAAGAACTCTTAAGAGACTTCGATGTGAGTTAACCCTTTACTACACAGCAAATATTTATATTTGTCAATATTGAAGGAATTGTGTGGTAAAGAGTTAACCCTATCACAAACAATTCCATGTCCTTAAGACTGAGAAAGAAAGCTTTTGACACTTAGAAGGCTACTGAAAACTACATGAGAGAAGAAGTATATCTTGATAAGCAGCATTAAAACTTTTTTCCTGTTCCTGCACTATCTTCTGCTCTTTCTACAACAAATCCCGTCAATTTAGGCAAATTTGTCATCTGCAAATGTCTTCAGATTGGACAAGACTAAAATTTTGTCATCTGCTGATAAGTTTAGGATTCAGGGATGACAAACAGCTCACATATAACCACACTATGGACTTCTATTCTCCTTCCACAATAATTCCCATTGAATTGGACACACCCTGGGTTTTTGATTGAAACATTTCAATAAATATTGACATTTGCCCTTCAACCTTATTGACCTCATGGATTCTTTTCATAGAAATTTTATCCCTAAAAGAACAAATTTCATTACCTGAGTCTTTAACACAATGACAAAATTTTAGACTAGTCTGAATTGGAAACATTTGCAGACAATAGATAATCTGGGTCTTCAATGATAGGGTTTCTTTTTGAAAGAGTAGAAATCATTGTAGGAAAAGGAGAAAATGCTGGTAAAAGACTCATTCAAAATTAATACAGATATATCAGGGCAACAATGCACATATTCATGTGTGTCTTGGATTTTACCGTTACTAGGCTTGGGCTCTGAAATGTCTTGCTCAAGGACATACCCTGAGAAAAGCCCAGATCTTCCAGTGAGGCCTGAACCTGGGGGCTTTAGGTCAGTTGTGCACGACCCTCAGGGCACATTAAGGAACCAAGAGGTCTTACCAAAGAAAGCCCAAGTCTTGAACCTAGACTTTCTTGCATCTGATTCTTTCTTTGTAGATTCTTTCTCTCAAGTGTCCATAACAAATATGCCTTTAGCACAAAGGATCTAAAACCTACTAATTCAACAACAACATCATCATTATCAAGTTTTGAACCTTAAATAACCAATTCTATGTCTGAATAAAGATTTACATAGATATATCATATCAGGAACTCTTGGAAAACAAAATGCATGTACAAAAAATTTTCAATCAGCAAGTAACAAACCTGATCATTGTTATATGATTGCAGTTTTGGACCAAGTACTGTAAATTTCAGCAAACGGATCATACTGAAAGTTCTTTGCAATCTGATCATGATCTGGACAGTAAATAAAATTAATATTCAGTTCGGCTCTATAGCTCTTTACCAAACAATAAAAATTTAGACTGTCTAAATCCAAAGCATTTGCAGCTGAAAATTAGGTGTTGCTCAAATGAATGTCTTGTGCTGGTTTTCAGCATTTTTTCCTTTTCCTAGTATGTTTTGAAAAGCCTTCTTCTAAGCATGGTTAAAACTCAGGACTGTGTGATAAAGGATTAACTCTTTTATACCACACAAGCAAAATGTAGACTTGTCCAAATTACAAGCTTTTGCATGCAAGAATATGAATGCAGAGCTACAGATAGAGGGAGTGATTTTGATTTCAAAATTAAAAATATCAATTATTCTCCACCAAACCTTATGTTGTGGGTACTCATTAGAATCGTCTCATCGAGACAATTCTAATGAGTACCCACAACATAGGGTTTTGAAGAGAAATAATGGATTTAGAATACCATCACTCCTTCTTATCTGAAGCTCTGTGAATGTGGCTCAAATGATGGAATTAGGGTAGAATACATGGAGAGAAAAGGAGGAAATGCTGGTTACCAGCATTTTCTGCTTTTCCCACTAAGTTTTCAAAAGGCTTCTTCTTAAGACTCGTTAAAACCCAGGATCATGTGGTAAAGGATTAAGAAGATATTCAAAAGAAAAAAATCGGTAAAGAAAAAGAGGAAGTATGATATGAAAGGGTCAAGTCGAGAAATTCTAAGGTCCATAATTAATTTCCCAATTTAAGCCTTCCGTACCGGATGACTTTCTTCTCAAATATCTCAAACAATGTTTAAACTACAAATTAAAAAAACTTTAATGTTCATATTCTGCCCTAGGACTCAGTCTTACATTTTTACCAAAAGACAGAATTTTAGACTGCTTTAAATTCAAAGCATTTGCAGAGGACAAAATTAATGTAATCAAAATAATTCAATTTGCCTGTGAGAGGGTAGAAAACAATGTGGGAAAAGGAGAAAATGTTGGTTACCAGCATTTTCTCCTTTTCCAACATTGTTTTCAAAAGGGTTCAACCTTTACAACACAGCAAAATTTTTGACTCCTCCGTATTGAAGCACTGACAAAATTAATGACAAATAAAAGTTGGCTTAAATTATAGTATTTGTCTTAGAACATGTAGAAAACAAGAGGGAAAAGAAAAAAAATGCTAGTAACAGCATTTTCTCCTTTTCCCACATTGTTTTCAAAAGCCTTTAGCCTACAGCTCATTTAAACTCAGGACTGTTTGGTAAAGGGATAAAAAGATTCTATGAAATTTTATACAATTCACTCAACAGAATTATGTAAACATAAATTTCTTTGTGAAAATCTGGAATGTTAAACCAATCATGTCCTTAGAGAAATCCATTCTAATTAATCTATTTCTTCATCACAAAAAAAAAGTTTTTCCATGTAATAAACCCAACTCTTTACCCGCTTTTTACCTCACAGGAAAATTTTGGACATGCCCATACTTAGTGAATTACTGTAAATGGTAAACGTTGTAGGAAAAGGAGAAAATGCTGGTTATCATCTACTCTTCTAGTAGTTTTAATCATTACCACGACAATAAATTAACCTCTTATCAAACAATCTAGTAGTGTATGATGGCTTGAGAAAAATAATATAGGAAACTTAGGAAAGCTCATACACCATTATTCCCTCCTTTCCCCACAAAGTTTCCAACCCTTTCAACCAAAACTCCTATCATTAAAGCCAAATTCCACTTGTCATAATTATACAAATTCTTTCCATTTGGAGAGGCCTAAATTTTATCGTTTAGTAAAGAGTTAACTCTTTACTAACCGACACAATTTTGGACCTGTCCATATCCAAAGTACCAGTATGAACAGACCACAAATCAAATGTTGCTGAAATGGTGGGATCTGTCCTCATTGTGGGAAAAGGAGAAAATGCTGGTGACCAGCATTTTCTCCTTTTCCCACAATGTTTTCAAAAGCTTTCTTTCTCAAGGTCATGAAGACTCAGGATTGTGTGGTACATGGTTAAATGCCAATAAAACACACAAAACTTTATATTTGAGACAGTCAATGGTATCATTTCAGTAGGATTTGGTTTCAAAAAGACCTATCATGACATATGCATTATTGTAATGATAATTAATTGGTCAAGTCCAAATATGTGTTCAAGTACGTGTCACACAAACTGATCCTTCTCTTTTAATATATCTTTAACTCTTAACCAGACATCAAAATGTGAGACTTGTCCAAATTTGCAAACAACAAATTAAATGTAGCTGAAATGATGGTAATTGTGAACATGTAGAAAACCCTCTGGAAAAAAGAGAAGATACTACTTGCCACCATTTTCTCCTTTTCCCTCAAGGATTTTGAAAGGCTATTTTCTCAGGATTGCTAAAACTAGGGATTCTGTGGTAAACAGAAAAAAGAGTCCCTTACCATTTAACAAAATTTTAGAATTGTCCCTATTCAGAGCAACGGCAAGCAACTAATAAATGTAATCATTAAATGAAAGGATGCACCTCTGAAGGTAAGAAAACATCGTGGGAAAAGGAGAAAACCCTGGTTACCAGCATCTTCTTTTATCCCAGAATGTTTTCTAAAGTCTTTTTCCCCAAAGGCTGATAATACATGTAAATGAAACTGTGTGGTACAAGATTAACAATTTCAGTATTTTGACCCTTTACCACCATTCGGCATACCTCGGGTGATGGGAGCCATCAAATCCCTCAGCTGTATCTGGTGGATTCATATGCACCAGATCGGTACATACCCGGAAATACACTGGTTTACCGTTCTGAAAATTGTATGGCTCCTCTTAAAAGAGAAAACCTGAGTTTCAATTTTCTATCGAAATCTTTCTAACTATACTTCAGTTGAGTTGGAAAACAGTTTGTACATTCATTATTTAACGTCGTTTATCAATTCCGATTGAAGTTTTCACCGACACATAAACAGAAGTGAATAACTTCATCGAGGTTGTTTATGTTGTTGCTAAACGACTGACAGAGGCGCGCAATGTGTAAGATCACATGGTTCGCAGTTCAAATGGAAACGACCATGATACGGAAGAGGTTAGATGTAGGTACGGAATCGGCCGAGTTGTGACGAGTGCCTTCACCACATGACCAAATTTAGACTGGTTCAAACTGAATTGAAGTGAGTGGTGTTTTACTCCGCTTTCAACATTATTTCAGTGATATCACTGCGACAGCTCAAATATTCAAGCATTGCCTAGGTTTCACCAGTACTAGGCTAAGGCTCTGAAGAGGCTTGTCCAAGGACACTCCCATGAAAAACCCAGTGGATCCAGTGAAGCTCAAACAAGGGACCTCTAGGTCATGAGTCCTAAACATTACCACCAAGCCACGCATTTTCTCCTTTTCCCACAATGTTTTCTAAAGCTGTTTCTATAAAGTTTAACCCTTTACCACACAATCCCGACTTTTAACAACCCTGAGAAAGAAGCCTTTTGAAAACATTGTGGATTAAGGAAAAAATGCTGGTAACCAGCATTTTCTCCTTTTCCCACAATGTTTTCTATCCTTCCTCAAACAAATTTCATTTTTTCAGTAACACTTATTTTGTCGTCTGCCACTGCTTTCAAATTGGATTAGTCGTAAACTTTGTCATCTGGTAAAGAGTTAATTAAAACTCAGGATTGTGTGGTAAAGGGTTAACTCAGACAAAATAAGCAACAGAATTCACGAGGGTAGGATCTAGTGACCTGATCAATATAATGTAGTTGTATACATTTTGATTTGTTCACATAGTTTCGTTTGATGAGACATGGAATGTTAATACACATTGTGGTAAACAATCGAAAACTTTTCAAGCAGAAAAATGTCAGATATGAACAACAATAGCATTCCAAAGCGAATTGGGTACCTGTAAACAAAAGCTGTATAAAAAACTTCATAGAGTAGATCGTAACCTGATAGTTAAAAATCAATCAAAAAGGGGACTAACTGTCATGATCTGTAATTTCCGTATTTCCAATTTCATATAAACTTTACCCGTGTAGTGCTATATAAATGAAATGGACAACCTATATGCCAGTATACAGTGTGCAGAAATTGCAATTTTAACACTGAACTCTTTACCACACAAACCCGACTTTTAACAACCCTAAGGAAGACGCCTCTTGAAAACATTGTCGGAAAAGGAGAAAATGCTGGTAACCAGTATTTTCTCCTTTTTCCCACAATGTTTTCTACCCTATCAAAGACAAATTTCCTCATTTTAGTTGGAGCAACGTCGGGTATTGTCGACCGTCGGCAGTTATCGTCAATTCTTTATTGCGTCCTTTAATTCCATGAAAGATGAGCAAATTCCGTTTTTATGATGTAATATATGACGTCAATATTTTATCTCATTGCCGTGCCGGAAATAAACAGTACATTTCCCAACGTTAACATCTACGATAAGGAGGGCGGTGATTTTTGATAGCTTGTAGCATGTATTGAAATGTGCTTGATTGCTTGAATCTAAACTTAGATATGAGTTTAAGATATAGAATAGTATTCGCAACACAATATCGAGCGTGTTTTGCCTGCCATAAAGCAGCTCATAGATGTGTCGATAACTGCCAACGCTAATTTATGCTATCGGCAATTATTGACAGGTTAACATAAGAATAAAAGAAAGAATAATTAATATGTATTATATAACCACAAGTCCCTTTTTTCTTTCAGGTTACATCTATGTCCAGACAAATTGGCTTGAAAAGGCCAAAACGAGTTCAATACTCGTAGATTGAAATATCAAGGGCCATAGAAATGGTGCGCAATGGCGCAATGTCCAAACCTCTTGGTTCATGATGGTTTTCTTTTGCGGTCGTAATTACACTATGCGTCAGGTTTTATTTGAATTGCTTTATATTAGATCTAACTCAGCAACAAGTATTAGAATAAAACCCGTAATGACAAGTTAAAAGAGGATTTTGATGTTTAATTTATGAAAATTGAATACCATGTCGATAATAGACGAAACCTGTCGATATCACCCTACATACCCTTATGTAATGTTGGCATTATTTGCTACCATATGCAACTTGGCGCCATTATTTTATACGCATAGATCAGTAGAGTATCCGCAAAATAAATCACTGATAACTTCCGTTTGTATTTAAAGAGGCTGTTATCAATACCACACTGTCCGATTTCTTAAAGTGTCGATAATACCCAACGTGGCTGTACATTTAAATTGTTGTCTGCAAATGCTTTCAGTTTAACAAATCTACCTTTTTCTCATGAGGTAAAAGAGTTATAGCACCTTTCATAACTATAGTTGCCTTTGAAGCCTGAGTATAGATCAGTATCAAACTGCAGAAAATGTGCAATCTGATCTCTGATCTTTGAATTACACTGTCCACTTGGATGAGACATTCTGAACAAAAGCAACCTTAAAATTGTAATTATTTGGTTTTAGTTTGCAGACAAGAAGCGTCTGATTGGTTTATTCAGCTCTCTATGAGTTAATCCATTACCACACAATCCCGGCTTTTAACAAATCTGTTAGAAACAACTTTTGAAAGCATTATAGGAAAAGGAGAAAATGCTGATAACCAGCATTTTCTCCTTTTTCCCATTATGTTTTCTACCCTGTCACATAATGTCAGACTGTTTGTGTCACTTTTGAAATTGTCGTCTGCAGAAGCTTTCAATTTGGAAGAGTCTGGAAATTGTTGTATGGTAAAGAGTTAAACACTGTTTTGTCTGATAATCTAGCAAAAAAGCTGATAATATAGATCCAGGATCAGACTACATGATCTGTGCAGTCTGATCTTGATCTATTCTTTCCGCATGAGCAATAAAATCAGGGCTCAGTGCTACAAGGATTAATATTGACCCATAGTGTAGAAGGGAGCACTCAGGCAGCGCTACATTTCACAACAATTACTCCTGTGAACGATGTAAATCAAGATCAGGCTGCAAGCAATGTGCTGATATTTGGTTCACACTTTTTGCTACATGTTTGCTGATACATTCTAGACAAAAGCTGTCTTGATATAATTACTAAGTAAATTTCTTTTCTTTTTCTAGACATTTTCTTGGCTCAGTAATTGAGAAATTTTCGAATATTTAATGACAAGAAAAAGATACTGCAAGGTTAATATTGGCAGCTGTAAAAAAGTGCTGTTGTCAAACCAGAAACATTTAATAAGGCAAGGGTTAATTTTGACCAATAAATGACCAGCTGAAATATCAGTGCATTTATTTTACACTTTACCAGATGACAATTCTTTTGGACTCACCCATTATCAAAAGCACTTGCAGACCATGAATCAAATGTTGTTCTGACATTGGGATTTGTCCATCAAATGGTAGAAAACATTGTGGGAATAGAAGAAAATGCTGATTACCAGCATTTTCTCCTTTTACCATGTTTTGAACAGGTTTCATCATCAGAAAAACATTTAGTAAAGGGTTAAATCAGTTTAAGTTCATTACATGCAGCCTGAACTTAATCTACCAATCACAAAGAAAACCCAGTCAACTTAATATGACATGTACTGTTCAATTATCATGTACCCTTACAGTAATGTCTATCTATGGCTTAACTTTTGACCATACTACAACATTTTAGACTGGTACAAATTGAAAGTACTTGCAGATGATAAATTAGATCTCGTACTAATGTTGAAATCTATCTGTGATATCAAAGAAAACATTTTGTGAAAAGGTGAAAATGCTGGTTACCAGCTTTTTCTCCTTTTTCCAAAATGTTTTCAAAAGCCAGTTTCCTCAAGGTCATTTAAGGTAGGGATTGTTTGGTAGAGGGTTAAAATGCACTCAAAAGCACTAGCTACAGATCAGACTGTTCAGAGCTTGCAATCTTATCTGTGATATATGCTCTGATACATTGGGTCTGGTCAAAAGTCAAGGACAAAGATCCTTCACTTGCAATGTTTGGGTTCTTTTCTGGGCTTAGATAACTTCATGTATCTAGCAGTCTAAGGGTTAGGCTAGACCAGCCCAATACTTACACTATCCTTTCAGTCAACAGTTACAATGATAACAGTGCAACAGAAGTACCCTTCAAATTAAGCAGAATGAATAGTTTCACAGACCCAACTTTATTGACCAACCCTGCTGAAAACTGATAAAAAAATTTATTCCGCATGATATTATTTCTTTACATTAATTCATTTCAAAATCCCCTGGTGTCTGAGGGACAGGATCAGCCTTTTGTCGTCAGTAATATTGGCGTCAAACTGGTAAATGTGACAAATATTTAGACAATCAGTGTCTACTTTCATGAATCCATGAATCCATAAGGATAACAAGGGAGTAACTCCATAATTACCCTTTATTGTTATTTATTACAGCATTTAGAAAAATAAATGTTTTAACTCTTCACCCAACAACAAAAATGTCGACTTCTACAAACTGAAAGTATCAGTAGATGACAATTTACATGGCACTGAAATGATGTGGTTTGGTTTCGATAGAGACGAAAACATTGTAGGAAAAGGAGAAAATGCTGGTTCTTCTTTTCCCACAATGTTTTCAAAAGGCTTCTTTCTCAGGGTCGGATTGTGTGGTAAACAGTTAACACAAAGAACCATTCAAAACAGTGAACTGCTTTATGTATAAAAGGTCAAGAAATGCACACCAAAATGGAATTTTGTGTCTTCAGAAAAGCTGTCATGATTTCTAACACGAGGGCAGCGAGAACTGTGACTAAAAGGGTATAAAATATAGTGGTAAAAGCATTAAATGCTGGTTACCAGCATTTTATCCTGTTTTCATAGTGTTTTCATGTCCTTTCAAGGAAAAATTTCATATGACACTGCAAATGCTAGAAACCAGCATTTTCTCTTTTTCACACAATGCTCTCTGCCCTTTCAAACACAAATTCTATCATTTAAACCTAACTTTGCAAATACTGTTCATTTGTGCCAGTCCAAATTTTCTGGTGTGGTAAAAATTTTTCAAAGTAATTTCCTCTTTTTATGCTTGGAAACAGAAATATTAGCCTCTTAACCCTTTACTACGAGAAAATTTTCGACTTGTCCAAACTGAGAGCATTTGCAGACGGCATATTATTATTATTGCAAGATGCTAAAATCAAGGTTTTCATCTTTTATAGGGTTGAAAACATTGTGGGAAAAGGAGAAAATGCTGGTTACCAGCATTTTCTCCTTTTCCCTCCTTGTTTTCAAAAGGCTATGTTTTTAGGGTCGTTACAACTCCGGATTGCGTGGTAACGGGTTAAAAGAGGCTGTTTGCTACAAAGAATGGCTGCAAAGACAAGTAGGAATACACTTAAATCAACAGATACAAAATAATTATGCAGAGATCATGCACTGTTCTGCTGAAACAAAAACTTTCAGTGTCTGGATAATAGTGTTAGTTAACAAACGTTTCATGATAATTTATGTGAACCCATTGCCCGCAGCTGTCTTCTCCGAATAATTACTGCTATTTTGTTCCGCTGATGGGGTGTTTCACTCTCTACCAAATGACAACATTTTGGCCTCCACCAAATTGAAAGCATTTGCAGACAACAAATTAAATGTAGCTCAATTGATGATTTCCGTATTTGACAAGATAGAAAACATTGTGGGAAAAGGAGAAAATGCTTGTTACCAGCATTTTTTCCCTCTCACAATGTTTCCAAAAACTGTCTCATTCAGGTCCATTGAAATTCAGGATTGAGTGGGAAAGCGTTAACCATTTACCACACAATCACTACTCAAGGGGCTCTGCAAGTGTAAGTGGTGAAGGTGCAGAATTTGTTACCTGGATGCTCACTTAGGTTCCATTCTCTCTTGCTAGTCTGTGTTTTTTCTCGCAGTGTCCTTCAGCAAGACACCCGAAAGTCCAAGCCTAGTCCTGGTGAAACCTCATGATTAAGTAAGTTAAGTGATAACAATGAAACATTGTTGACATTGGCATAATACACCATACAATCAATCCAGACCCTTAAGAAGAATGCTTTTGAAAACATTGTAGAAAAAGGAGAAAATGCTGTTTACCACTATTTGGCTCAAATGATGGGACTTGTCATTGAAAGGGTAGGAAACAGTTAGAAAAAGCAGTTCTATATCCTGGCAGCCATTGCACTTTACCTATGCTTTCCAGAAGTTTCTTAATTGATTGTATGCTGTCTAATGCCATTTTCAATATTATTTCAGTTATATCATGGCGGCCAGTGCACATATCCATGCTTTCCTGGAGTCTATTTTGCCAGTACTCCGCACAATTTTCTTTCCAAGCCACTGGCTGCTTTCCCACATAACCATCGTCAAAACAATGGTCAGCAGTGGGAGAGGAATGAATCCTGTCACAATGAATATCATCAATCCTCGGAAAGAAATTGGCCGAGCCAGGGCAAACCCACGGTCCCCTGTTCTCAAGTCCTGCACGCTACCAACTGAGCTACTGGGGCTCGGCAGAAGTTTCTTAAACCAGTGCTTTGCTCAAGATTCTGTGTAAGCAACTGGCCACTCTTCCCACATGAACATTGCTCACATTTAGTGGTGAGAGAGGAATGAGTCCTACCACAATGATTTTGACTATCATCAAACATCAAAAAGAATGTGGCTGAGCTGGGGAATAGAACCAGAGATCCCTGGATTTCAAGCCTTGCATATTACTACCAACAATTTTGTTTCAGCTGGTTATGGGGAGTTTCCTCATTCTGAAGTGATTGAGTTTCTAAGAAAAAAAAACCTGAACAACATGGCAGATGTAGATATCTGCATTAGGATCTAGCTAAGTGGATAATTTGGAATTTGCCATCTTGAAGTAGGGCCTACCTTGAACCCTTTCACACAAAATCCAAAGTTTCAATGACAAAAGAAGCCTTTTGAAAATATTGTGGGAAAAGGAGAAAATGCTGGTAACCAGCATTTTCTCCTTTTCCCACAATGTTTTCAACCTCCCCTAAAACACCTTTTTTATTTGAGTCAGAAGCATATCCTTGTCTGCAAAAATTTTCAATTTAAGTAAGTCTAAATTTTTGTTGTTTGGTAAAGAGCTAATACTTTAAACATTTTTAGACTCCGCAAAAAGGGGGGTGGGTAGTACATGTAATCATGAATAGCATTTTTTGGAAATTCAGGAATCGTCAATGGTAAGAAAAAAGCAACAGCAATTGTGATAACATGCATGTGCTTTTTTTAATTGTAATATGTTTCTGCTGCGACCTGCAACTTCCAGGGATATCATGATTCCAAGAAGTTTAGGGATAGGGATATATATACACACTGACTTGGGAACAATTATGTACATACAGCCTGATGCTATAGAATGTTTATAAACAAGACTTACACAGGCTCTTCCCTAATAGTCAAACCATTGAACTTGAATATACAGCCAGCTTTCTTGTCTCTTGCACCAAACATTTCTTGATAATACCAATGCAAATGAAGAATTCCATTACTTCCTTTTGCCACAATGAAAATGTTTAAAGCAGGTTCAACAAAAGAGGCTTAGCATTAGTCTTATGATCCACAGTTCCAGGAACATATTATCTTTTCTTGATAAGGATACTTTGATGGTGGTTTTTCGTTTGTTCTTTATGAAAACCAATGTTGAGGGTACTCATAAGAAATGCAGACATGCTGAACTGTTATACTGATTAGTACCTGTGTTACTAGCCTGGGTTCCACTCTGTTCATTTTTTTCTTTTTCTATCATTCGGACGTTATGTAGTCGAAAAATGACGGCCTGGGGACATCTGAAAACCGATCGCAGCGACATCTACTTTATTCCATCTTAAATGAGGAGGTTACTCGTTTGAATCCTCAGCTCAGCCAATTTTTTTTCAGAGGACTGATGTTAGAGTCATTGCAACAAGATTCATTCCTCTGTCAATGCTGATTTTCTACTATTTCAAGGATAATTCCATCATCTGGACCACATTTGATTTGTTGTCTGCAGTGCTTTAGATGTGGAAAAGTCTACAATTTTGTTTTTTTTTGTACAGGGTTGAAGTAATAAACATGAACAATGCACTAGACTACCTCCATTTTTTATGTTGAAATGATGACAAAAATGCAGAAAAATACCATAAAATCTTATCAACCTTGCATCACACTGACACAAAAATTTTTGGCCCTTTTTCTCTCACCTTTGCCAACATGCCCTAGCCTTATGCATACAATGATTATGAAGAGTAACCACATAACAGAATTTAAAGAAGTTCTTTGTGGGCTTTTATTCTTTACTACAAACTTCCAAGTGCCAAAATGACAACTAATTCATCATTCTGCCATAGAGAAAAAAGGAGACAACAGTATTTTCACAAGTCATAATTATTTCATGTATACAGCCCAAAGAGTAAGGAAGATTTGGAAAATCACACACCATCACAACACTTATGTACTTTGAAAAACTTTTGCTTTATAAAAGCTCTGTACGTTCAACATTCTTCAGACTTAATGTACCAGTATATGACTAAAACAAAGACAAAAGTTAGCCACCAAAAGACTGAATTTTCACATCATGGAATTGTTAGATTTCACTATTAAATTGCATGGATACCAGGACTTCCATACATGTATTCTTATGTTTGAAAACTATCATCTTCCAGTTCGAACAAATTATAGTGTATTTCAATTGCATTTTATATGTAGGCATGCACTGCATTCTGTGACACAACATCTGAGATTTATACAAGAGTTAAACACAGAAATGCTCCTGAATCTTTTTGGCCTTAATCTGAATAGCACCAATGCATAACAGCTGTCAGATCATAATATTATACAATGTGTTGTACAAATTTTCATATCATACTTGAATCTAAACCAGTGTTTCACTTTTTTACTTATATATGATTTGCCTTTGCCACAATTTCATGTTTGTTATGTCTCATTATTTTCACATGTCAAACACGAAGACTGATGGCAAAAAGCCACATGTCCAGACTCTTTGTAACAACTATTCTACAGGCACAAAAGCAGAATTTTCAAGCAATGCAATGTGATATGCCGACCATGGACTTTTTCAGTCCATTCTTTTTAATTATTTCAGCTGTCTTGGACAAAACCAGTCACTGTTTCTTGTGCAGTCTGATCTTGGTCTACAGGAACTCTTGTGCTTCACAGGTGGTACTGTAACGATTAAATTTTCAGGATGCAGCTCACGTGTTGAAACTGACAGGAAAAGGGACACTGGTCACAACAATATAAAGTCTTTTCTATACCTCTTTCTATAACTCTTTAACAAACGTCCCTGATGGAGAAGACTTATTAAAAACATTGTGGGAAAAAGGAGAAAATGCTCGTAACAAGCAATTTCTCCTTTTCCAACAATATTTTCTGGCAAGCCCCTATCAAGGATAAATTTTGTCATTTTAGAAGTCATTAATTTGTCCTTTGCAAATACTTTCAAATTGGACTAGTGTAAAATTTTGTCGTTAAGTAGAGTTAACCCTTTACCACACATTCCCAACTTTTAACGACCCTAAGGTAGAGGACTTTTGAAAACATTGTGGGAAAAGGAGAAAATGCTGGTAACCAGCATTTTCTCCTTTTTCCACAATGTTTTCCTACTTTTCAGAAACAAATCCTATCATTTGAGGCACATTTAAATTGTCGTCTGCAATTGCTTTCAATTTGGACTAGTGTAAAATTTTGTCGCTAAGTAAAGAGTTAACAATTTACTATTCACTAGGCAACAAAATTTTAGACTTGTATAATTTGAATGCATTTGCAAAGGACAAATGTGGCTGAATGATGGGATTTGTCTATCACAGGATTCAAAACACAATGGGAAATAAAGACAATGCTAATAACCACCATTTTCTCATTAAACCAAAAAGCTTTCCCAACCTATTTTCTTCTCAGTTCTGGTGCAGGGATAAAGTGTTAAACTGTATCTTTCTGATCAAAACCAAAGGGATGAACACAAGCTGTCCTAAATCAGGATTTAGCATTACAACTTAACAAAAAAAAAAATTTGTAAACATTCAGTGTCAAACCCCTCTCCTATGAACTGAACATTGTTGCACCGGTTCTCTTTTTCCCTCCATTTTCGTGACAGACAGAACAAAATTCCTGAACTCTAAATGGTGGAACATAGGCCCTTGGGGCGAGACATAACAAACAATCCAGTCAGAGTCATCCATTAATTAAAGGACACTTAAAAATCAATTGGACATGTCTTGAGCAGGAAACTGAATCTTTATCATGACAGGCAAAATCCTTATAACTGTCAATCATGTACAGAAACACAAAATAAGAATGATGCAATAATTAGTATTATGCTAGTAATAAAACAGTCATTATCAGATATACCAAGCATAAATGCTAGAAAGAGCCTGTAAAAATAATGGACCCTCTAGGCTTAACTCTTTACCAAACGACAAAATTTTAGACGTGTCTAAATTGAGGGCATTTGTAGAGGTCAAAATAAATGTGACTCAATAACTGAAATTTACTTTTGGAAGGTTAGAAAACATTGTGGGAAAAGGAGAAAATGTTGGTTACCAGCACTTTCTCCTTTTCCCATATTGTTTTCAAAAGCTTTCTTTCATAGGGTTGTAAAAACACAAGATTGTTTGGTAAAGGGCCGATGATGAAATTCTAGCTTAATAAATGTTAGGATTGAAAGCATTTGCAGTTGAAAAATTAAATGTTGCCTAAAGTGTGAGACTTGTCTTTGACAGGGTAGAAAACATTGTGGGAAAAGGAAAAAAATGCTTGTTACCAGTATTTTTTCCTTTTCTCATGATGTTGTCAAAAACCGTCTTCCTCAGCCGTTCAAATTTGGCATAGTTTGCTGTTGAGTTAATGAAAGAAAATTTTCCCAGTTCCCAGTACATGTACACAGCATACTGTATATAACGATGGCCAAGCCTCGAAAGCTCCATTCTGTAGCTTTCAGTGTATTTGACCTTACTTCAAGAGCTGAAGGCTTGCCAACTGTCTAGATTATAAGAATAACATGCCAGGATATTAAAAGATAAGCCAAATTATCCCTTTACTAAACAATCCTGTATTCTAATAATCTGGTTGGTTGTATGGTGTTTAACACCATTTTCAACATTATTTCAGTAATATCGCGGTGGCCAGTACACCTATCCAAACTTTCCTGGAGTCTCTTTTACCAGTACTCCACACAATTTTCTTTCCAAGCCACTGGCTGCTTTCCCACATATAATAACCTGGGAAAGGTCTTTGAAAGCATTGTTGGAAAAAGGAGAAAATGCTAGTAACCAAAATTTTCTCCTTTTTCCACAATATTTTCAACCCTTTGACAAACAATTCCTATAATTTGTGTGAGATTTCATTTACGCATATCTGCAAATGCTTTCAAAATGGACAACTTATTGTTGCCTGGGCAAGGGTTAACCCTTTATCAGATGACAAAAATTTTAGCCTTGTCCAAATTGAAAGCATTTGCAGACAACAATGTCAATGTGGCTCAAGTTTTCTTTGAAAGTGTAGAAAACATTGTGGAAAAAGGAGAAACTGCTGGTTACCAGCATTTTCTCCTTTTCCCACAATGTTTTCCAATGACTTCTTTTTCAGGGTTGTTAAAAGTTGGCATTGTGCGGTAAAGGGTTATACACTCAGACCATGGAAGACAGAGTAATATAGTTTTTGCAGATAGAGCAAATGCTTTCGAACTGGACAAATCTTAACTTTTTTTTGCCTGATAAAGGGTTTTAAAAACACTTAGAACATGAAAGACAAAATCTGTAGATTTTGCAGATTGTGCAGATGAGACATCAGAGAATGATCAGTCTAATCTTTGCTTTAACACTTTACCAAACGACAAAATTTTAGACTAGTTGAAATTGAAAGCATTAGCAGACGACAAAATAAAAGTGACTGAAAAATTTAAATTTGTTGGAGAAAGGGATAGAAAACATTGTGGGCAAAGGAGAAAATGCTGGTTACCAGCATTTTCTCCTTTTCCCACAATGTTATCAAAAGGCTTCTTTCTCAGGGTCGTTAAAAGTCTGAATGGTGTGGTAAAGAGTTAAAGAGTGCAATAATGTTACGTAGAAATTTTTTTTTGCTGAAATGCTTCAAAGTTGAAAATGGTATTGAACGATGCTTGTCTTTACCCATAAATACAGCACAGGTTTCCATTTTGCGGTTTTTGTGCTACTAGGAGGTAAAAAACTTCCCTGCCAACAGGTGCCTGTTCAATCCTTAACTCTTTACCACACTAGAAAATTTTGGACTAGACCAAATTGAAAGCATTTGCAGACAACAAAATAAATGTAGCTCAAATGATGATTTTTGTCCTTAATAGGAAAAAAAAAATATTGTGGGAAAAAGAGAAAATGCTGGTTACCAGCATTTTTTTTCTTTTTCCACAATGTTTTCAACAGGCCTCTTTCTCAGGGTCGTTAAAAGTCCATAACTGTGTGGTAAAGGGTTGACCCTCTTTCGACTGTCTGAATCAGTTTTTAACTCATTGCTACCTGGAACTATTTTGCAGCAGACGACTCTCTTCAAAACATCCTATCAACATGTATAATTATGGAGAATACATGGTGTCTTGGATCAGGAAAGTTTTGCTTAGGGTTTTCCTCCCTCCCCCGCAACAATTTTGAAAGTGTTTTAAAGCTTATAAATTCCTAGGATCACTACATAAAACTGACCAAATGGATATCAAAATCAAACCTGCCATCTTTCTGACCAATCTTAGTTGGTTTCAAGCCTGAGGAAAAGGTGAGGTCAGAAACATACTGTATACAAGATTGCTTTTGCACCCACATATTTTTCTTTAGCCCTTTCCTCCCTATCCCATCTGAAATGCTTCCTCGAGGCCTATAATAAGCAACTTACCAAAATATTCCCCTTGTGAAGTAGCCTCCATTTCTTCTTCCAGTTGTTTAGTCAAAGCCATCAATTTCTTTTCTGCCTCTGTTGGTCCCTTTTGCTTTGGTGGTGTAACCTGGTATGGAATTTGAGTCTGCGGCCGAACAGTAGCAGACGGTGGTGTCCTCGGCGGAATTTGATGCATGGACAGGTGTGTGCCCATGGTAGACATGGTTGTTTGTAATCCTTGAGCAGATGCGGATAACTTGGAGAAGGAATTTCTGGGTCCAGGCATGGGTTCTGTTTTGTGAGGTCCATGATATGGTGGGGGTGGTTCTCTAGGATGGGTTGGAGACTGGGGGGCAGAGGATGATGGGCTTATGGATAGTGAAAGTTCATGTTGTAATCTTTCAGTTAGCTGTGTTAAATTTTGTTCAGTTTCTGTCTGAGATGTTTTGATTGGAACTCTAGCTGGGAGTTTTGGGGGTGGAGACATTTGCGATATGCTACGAGGTTTGATTTGGATATTAGCTGTACTAGCCACCATTGGAGTAAAATGTCCATTGTGTAAAGTCTGTAAACTGGTGGTGTTAACAGTTGTTGCTGGATTCAGAAAATGTCCATTGATACTAGCTTGACTCTGTGGCGCTATTGTTCTTAGACGTGGATCAGTATAATGAGTCATTTGTGGTGGTGGGGCTGATTCATTGAACCTATCAAATAATCCTGTATGCACATGAAATGTGTTTAAAACACCTTGATTGTCAGTCTGAAAAGCCATGGAATTCCGTGGACTTGGATATCTGTCATACATAATTCCACCTGCTAAGCTTGTTCTAGGAGATGGATTTGATTCCAAGGATGTGTAACTTATGTTACTTGAAATGCTACTTCTTGTTCTTGGGTCGTAGGGTGGTGGGGGCTGTGGCTGTACCAAACTTGACCTTGGACTAGATCCCTTAGAATCCCCTGCACTCCCTACACTCGATCTAGGGCTTGAATAGTCAGAACCTGCTTTAGAATAAGCATTGATATTAGCTCCATTGATTGTTACATTAAACCCTCCTCCTGTCACATTATAGCTTGGATGATGGG
The DNA here is from genome assembly GCA_946811185.2 of Hippopus hippopus. Taxonomy (NCBI): domain Eukaryota; kingdom Metazoa; phylum Mollusca; class Bivalvia; order Cardiida; family Cardiidae; genus Hippopus; species Hippopus hippopus. The sequence continues at coordinate 23,087,154 of OX328103.1, forward strand.
GAACAACTGGGTTGTTGGGTGCTGGATGTCTTGTACCACTGATCATGATCTGCCTCTGACCAGACAACTGATGTGTTAATGAACTAACATTGTTATTGAACACCTTTAAAGCCTGTTGATGAAGCTGGGCAGTATGAAGTAAATTTCCTCCACTACCAACAGGTATTGGTGGTTTGGTTTCCTGCATATCTAAGGTGCCAGAGTCTGGTTTTGGCATACCCCCAGTTCCAGTATAAACATGGTTTGTGGTGACTGCATATCCGCTTTGATTTTTCATGTTTTCCATTGTCATTGTAGGCAGTTTAATCCTCACTACTTTTGAGAACACCCCTCACTGAGTTAATTCCTTTACAGCACTACCGTAACTAACTATCCATCTCCACTATTTCCGAAACTAACTTGTAACAATGAACTTATTTATTTACAAAATATAAAAATGGAGAGACAAAGATGTTAAACAATGACACGATATATTTCAATGTACACACGTTACCTTTTTAACTTCACAACTTCACTGCGTTCGCATGAATAATGAAAGTTTTTGACTGGGCCACAAAACATTGTATTGATCCGCAAAGCGCATCTCTACATTTACCAAATTTTCCGCTTTTTACGCCATCAAATTTTTTGAATATTATAACTAAGATAAACTATCTATCAATAGATTAAAAGTATCAAGTTAGATTTTTATTCACATTACTTGAGCAAAGCAAAGAAGAGGACTATTTTGTTTGAACAGGTGCGCTGAACGAAAAACCTGTCGATTTATTTTACACGAATGGTGAAATATACGCAAACAAATCAATTTTTTCTGTGATAAAGAATTATAAATTTGGGAAAGAAAACAAAGTAAGTATTTACATCTCGCTAGAAGCATTCGTAAATTTACATTTGGAATTTGCTAAAGTTCTGGGAGACATTTTCTTGAATGGTAACTGCATAACCATCTGAAACTTTTATTAATGAGCAGACGACTTTTCTAAATCAGATTGAAAAGACAGAAAACATTATTTTGGCCGCTCTTACATTCCATTTAAAACACATTTAAAGACGCAATATCACATTTCAAGTACTAAGTCAAATCAATTAATCCAGACATGTGACTTGGTTTTTCAAAATGAATTTTGTTTACTTCATTCAGGACTAATCTATCCCAGAAGAAGATATTTAACGCACCGGTAAAATTGCCGGGAAATTATGAGAGTATTTGACCAACGTATCAAGCAAATTCAACATAACGTATTCTTTCCATTAAATTGGAGACGCTATTGGTGCCTGTAAAAAAAGTAGGGAGAATGAGTGGGAAAGTTCGATTTTGGAAGCCTGGTTAGTAGGTTTTCAAAGTGAAAGTGGTTCGAAGAGATTGACGGCTGCAGAATTCAATACAGTTTTGTCATGAGATTTCGCGACTCCCCCCATCCTTTAATATTGTGACATAATGTATACGTTAACTAGATGAAAAGTGTGAAACCTTCTACCGAAATTTACTAGTAATCCAGATACATCTGCTCCATTGCGATTAGTGATATTCCGGTTGTTTTATGACGTATTCAATTTACGTACCGAATGTGTCTGCTACGAATCGGGTAAAGCTGCCAGACATGAAGAGTTTGATTGATTGATTAAATTTACGTTTATTGATCGTCGCCACCGGTTGCCTGTGTGGGCGACGCCCCCTGAAGGCTTTTAGTATTGGCACGGGGATAGTGCAGATACAGAACAAAACCCATTCAAAGTCATGCATTGTTCAGGACCTTGGTTCAGTGTCTCATCTGAAAGACTATTAGTAATTTTAGATTGCCAACTGTGGGAATCAAACCCAAACCCTGAAGTGACTCAAAACATTACATTCACAAGTCCTATGCTCTACCAATTGAGCTATGCGGGTTGGTCAAAAGAGTTTGAAAAACGTTCACCTTTTATAGTCGTATCATGACATACCTGAAAATAGATGGAGCAGTGTTCAATCTAGCTTTGCTTGTAAGGGGGCCAATAGGGCTAACAGACCTTGAAATAGGGGGCCATTTTGGAAAACTGGGGGCCACATATAAAGAATCATACTTTATTACTAAAATGTTAACCTTTTTATTTAACAAGTGTTGTCTTCATGTTTAACAAGTATATTCTCATTCATGTATCTATGAATACTATGTTAATATAACTGCTACACTGCAGAAAGTATCGTTGTCATTGACGCAACCTTGTTTCCACCATTTATTTAATCCTAAAAGAAAAAAAAAAATTTGATGAAAAATGTCAGTTAGTGGTAAACTTTTGAAAATTCAGATATCCTGTCCAGAATTCCCGATCACGCAAAATCGTACGTGAAACACGTATAAATGAAATAAAAAATGTACAAAATAACAAACCTATACGTGAAATCACGCACAAAAATACGGACAAAGATAAAAAAAAAAAATTAAGAAATGCTTGCGTAGAACGGCTCATGTAAAAGCAATTTTCGGAAAATGTAAATCATCGGAAAAATTTGGGATTTCCAGTTTTCTATTTTTAGAACATGTACATGGTCGGTGTACTCGGTCTTTATTGTTGTGATCAATAATTGCTGACTGGGACTCGTCTGTTTCGAAAAATTATCCGTAATTCAGCAGTCCTTTCTTTAACGCAGTCTATGAAAAAGCGTTATGTTGACGTCAACATCTTTCATCTGTAAACTAACATTGGGAATGGCTCAGAAACACTGTACTTTGGAAGCTTTCGGATTTCAGAATTCAGGTTCCTGTAATAAAGCAAGGTATACTAGTCGTAGAAACATTCAAAATGTAGAAAACGGAATTCATATTGAGTACAGTAGTCACCAGCCAGACTTTGACATTGACTCTGTTGTACAAAAGGCATGTGAAAACATGAGCATATAGACTAAGTACTAGTTAACACTTTGCCAAACAATTCTTTTACTGTTAGTTACAGGTAAAAATTTACATTCACTTAGTAGATCTATATGACTGTTCTTCACCTGAAAGAGATAAAAGCATTTAAGAAAACAATTTAAGAGTTGTATTAGTTTTTCTGAATTTGTACCTCCATTTTTTTTCTCATACCCCCATTTTTCAATTGTAGGGAGTACAAAACCCCCAAATAAAAATTTCAGTGGGAACACTGTGTCACAGAGGGATTTAACATTCCTGTCAGTCACTCAAACAAGAGTTTAATTTTCTCATCATAAACTAACCAACTTTTGAACTGATCATCCAAGAGCCATTGTGGTTGAAACTCACATTTCCATGGAGTTTTATTATTGTCGCTTGAACTTGGGTTAGGTACTGGCCCGATTGTGCTTTCCGACGTAATATTTTCAACAGTTTTTGCCTTTTTTCGCCCCGTTGAGGCTTTCAAAATACTCAGAAAATCACTTCATTGAGATGTTGAATGATCCACAGAGGCTCAAAGAATCATGACTTCTGTTACCTGTTTTTCTCCCGAAACTGTCAGACACAAAGATCAATAACAGGCTACCAGTTTTATCTTAGCCAAAACATCTTTTAGGTTATCGTTAATTTTCACTAGAAAGCTCAGCAGTATGTTTGTTGAGCAGAAAAGGCAGAAAAGGACCCCAATCCGTGGAATGGCACTCTTATGATTGAGTGCGCCCGTCAGGCCCAAGGTTGATGCAGAATTGTACCAGCTGGTACTTTAGGGGGCTTATGGCACAATGGTGCACTCTAGATTGAACATTGGATTGAGCACGAGTTTTGCTGAAAAAAATGTATACTCTCTGCCTCTCCATTTTTTTGTATTGTTTTATTGAGTCAAGCAAATTGAGTTCTATTTAATTTCACATGGAGAAAAATTGAAGATCAAACTCACAGATCTACATTGTCTGATATGGTAAGATTTTCTTGCAAAAAGGAGGTTGAAAAATCAATATCAGGGGTTTCCAATTGCCTTGAACAGTTGATTTAATCACTACATTAGTAGTTTAAGAATAAAACCTTTGCCAGACATTCCATTGTTTCAAAAAGCCTGAAGAAGAGGCTTTTGAAAACATTGTGGAAAAAGGAGCAAATAGTAGTTACCAGAATTTTTTCTTTTTTCCATGATGTTTTCTACCTTTTATGAGATAAGTCATTTATTTGAGCCTTGCTGAAATTGTTGTCTGCTAATGCTTGCAATTTGGGCAGGTCTAAAGTTTTGTGGTCCAGTAAAGAGTTGAATAATCTCTTGTTTTGAACTTGCTCTACTTTTGTGTTTAGACCAGATATATGGTTATTATGTATGTCATTTAGGAGACCCTGCTCCTGATCGACCCCATGAGGAGGAAAGAGGTTCTAAAGAAGAAACTGGAGAGCAGCCGGCTGTATTCAATCCGAATGTTTCCATGTCTATAGAACAGCAGCGACAAAAGTTGCCAGTGTTTAAGGTAATCAATCCCTGATGATGGAACTCCTATAGTTAACACTACCACATATCAACCCAGAGAAAGAAGCTTTTTGAAAACATTGTGGGAATAGGAGAAAATGCTGGTAATCAGTATTTTCTCCTTTTCCCACAATTATACCCTTCCCAACACAAATTACAATTTCTAAGTCACAATTATTTTGTCGTCTGCAAATGCTTTCAATTGGATTAGTCTATAATATTGTCGTTTAGTAAAGAGTTAACCCTGGTAGTGTTGAATACGGAATTGCTAGCTTCTTTTTCCAATAAAAATAGCCTTGAAGTTGTAGAACTAGCTAAAAATGTCCATTTAATTTATTCAGCATTGCACAGGTTAGAGTATTTAGATTTTGATTAACCCTTTACCTCCCGATAAAATTTTAGACTTGTTCAAATTTAAAACATTTACAGATGAAGTATTCATTGTGACTTAAATTATTTAATTAGTCTTTGGAAGATTAGAAAATGCTGCGGAGAAATAGTAAAAATGGATGCTGGTTACCAACATTTTCTCCCTTTCTGTGTTTACAATAAGCCTTTTTTCTCAGGGGTTGTTAAATCTCAGGATTGTTTGTTAAAAGGATAATCCAACATTTGTTGATCTGAGTATTTACAGAAATGTACATTTATCTGTCTCAGATGATGAATTTTATGCTGTTCTAATATTACCCATACTAATAATTCTAACAAAGTTTTGCACCATCATTGATTCTTTACCAAACAACAAAGTTTTAGTCTTGCCCAAATTTAAAGTTTTTGCAGACAACAAAATGATTGTTTCTTAACTCTTTACCAAACGACAAAATTTTAGACTGGTCTAAATTGAAAGCACTTGCAGACGACAAAATAAACATAATTCAAAAATTGAAATTTGTTTCCAGCAGGGTAGAAAACATTGTGGGAAAAGGAGAAAATGCTGGTTACCAGCATTTTCTTCTTTTCCCACAATGTTTTCAAAAGGCTTCTTTCTCAGGGTCGTAAAAACCAGGGATTGTTTAGTAAAGGGTTAAAAGTAGAAATACGACTTTGGAAGGGTAGAAAACACTGTGGGGGAAAAAGTAGGAAATGCTCATTTTGAGCATTTTCTCCTCTTCCCATGTTTTTCAAAAGGCTTCTTCCTTAGGGTCATTTACACTTGAGATTGTGTGGTACAGGGTTAAGAAATTAGAGGGCTATGGACAACTTAAATTCATTTTGCAGTGGTAGATTAAGATCAGACTGCCCAGAACATAAAGACTGATCTCAGATTTACATGTCTTCTACTTTGCCCATGCAGTGTTGAAACTACACTTTTTTGGCTTTTTTTAATTGAATAGGAAAATTTTATTAATCAAATATTCAGAATTAAAGCTTTACTAAAACTTATGTATTAAAACCATCATTTAGAAGAAGGTTTTTGAAAATATAGTGGCAAATAACAAACATGTTCATCTTTTCCGACAATGTTTTCTCCGCTTTCAAGAACAAATTCTATAATTGGAGCTTTATTTTATTTATCGTCCACAAATGCATTTGATTTGGACAGGTGACCTATGGTTACGGGTTTGATACCCAGTTGAGGCAAACTTTCTTTCTGGCTATTTCTAGCTCCCCTGAGCACAAAGTGCTCAAGGTGAGTGTTTGTGATCGTGCTGTGTCCGTCGTCCGTCGTGCGTCATCAACTTTTACTTGTACGCTCTAGAGGCCACATTTTCAGTCTGATACTCATGAAGCTTGATCAGAATGTTTGTCTTCATGATATCTTGGATTAGTTCGAAAATGGGTCATGTCCGGTCAAAAACTAGGTCACTAGGTCAAATCTTACAAAAAACTTGTGTACGCTCTAGAAAGCACAATCATTTTCTGTCCAAAACTCCTGAAAGTTGGTCAGAATGTTTGTCTTGATGATATCTCGAACGAGATTGAAAATGGGTCATGTCTGGTCAAAAACTAGGTCACTAGGTCAAATGTTAGAAAAACCTTGTGTACACTCTAGAAAGCACATTTTCTGTCCAAAACTCCTGAAAGGTGGTCAGAATGTTTGTCTTGATGATACCTAAGAAAAGTTTGAAAATGGGTCATGTCAGGTCAAAAACTAGAACACTAGGTCAAATCTTAGAAAAACCTTGTGTGTGCTGTAGAAGCCACATTTTCTGTCCAAAACTCTTGAAAGTTGGTCAGAATGTTTGTCCGGGTGATACCTCAGATGAGTTTACAAAAGGGTCATGTCGGGTCAAAAACTAGGTCACTAGGTCAAATGTTAGAAAAACCTGCTGTACACTCTAGAAAGCACATTTTCTGTCCAAAACTCCTGAAAGGTGGTCAGAATGTTTGTCTTGATGATACCTAAGAAAAGTTTGAAAATGGGTCATGTCAAGTCAAAAACTAGAACACTAGGTCAAATCTTAGAAAAACCTTGTGTGTGCTGTAGAAGCCACATTTTCTGTCCAAAACTCTTGAAAGTTGGTCAGAATGTTTGTCCGAATGATACCTCAGATGAATTTACAAAAGGGTCGAGTCAAAAACTAGGTCACTAGGTCAAATCTTAGAAAAACCTTGTGTACGCTCTAGAGGCCACATTTTCAGTCCAAAAACTTTGAAAATTGGTCAACATGTTTGTCTTGATGATACCTTGCATGAGTTTGAAAATGGATCATGTCCAGTCAATAACTAGGTCACTAGGTCAAATCTTAGAAAAACCTTGTGTACGCTCTAGAGGCCACATTTTCTGTCCAAAAGTCTTGAAAGTTAGTCAGAATATTTGCCTCGATGATATCTCGGACGAGTTCAAAAATGCTCATGTTAGGTCGAAAACTAGGTCACTAGGTTATATCTTAGAAAAACCTTGTGTATGCTCTAGAGGCCACATTTTTAGTCCAAAACTCTTGAAAGTTGGTCAGAATATTTGTCTTGATTATATCTTGGATGAATTTGAAAATAGGTCATGTTGGGTCAAAATCTAGGTCACTAGGTCAAATCTTAGAAAAACCTTATATATGCCCTAGAGGCCACATTTTCAATCCTATACTCATGAAACATGGTCAGAATGTTTGTCTTGATGATTTCTTGGACCAGTGTGCAAGTGGATCATTTCGGGTCAATAACTAGGTCACTGAGTCAAATCTTCAAAAAACCTTTTTCAGTCAAATACTCATGAAAATCTAGGTAGAATGTTTGTCATAATATCTCAAGAGATTGAAAATGGGTCATGTTTGGTCAAAAGAATAGCAGTCAGTGGTTTGGAAAGAAAGTTGTGTCAGTTCTGGTGTGAGAAAGCCAGGAAACACATGTGCAGTTGCACTGACACCTTTGATATGACCTAAGCTGTTACAACAGTGTTAATTTCCAATACAAAGAAACAAAATTTTTTCAGGTAATAAGTTTGACGCTTCACCACACAATGACGACTTTTAAAGACCCTGATGAAGAAGCCTTTTGAAACATTGTGCGAAAAGGAGAAAATGCTGGTAACCAGCATTTTCTCCTTTTCCCACACAGTTTTCTACCGTATCAAAGAAAAATTGCGTCATTTGAGTCACTATGAAATTGTTGTCTACAAATGCTTTTAATTTGGATGGGTCTAAGATTTTGCAGTGTGGTAGAGAGTTAAGAGCTTATTACATTGAATGGACATTCTCAAGCTTGAAACATGACCAAAGCATTGCACTTTCAAGCATGGATTAGCCAAAATACTTACCAGAATAATTGACAGTGTATATCCAAGGTCAGACTACAGGTTCTGTGCTGTCTGATCTTTATCTCAAATGTGTCTTACAGGCAGTCTGATCTTCAGCTGCATTGTGTGCAAAAACAACTTACAGTGTGCCTAATTTTGTGTCAAACTTAAAAGCATTTGCATATGACAAATTATATAAAAATTATAGCTCAACTAATGTAAGCTGTCTATGAAAGGACAGAAAGCGCTGTTAGAAATGGAGATAGTGCTCCTTACCATCGTTTTCCCTTTTCCCCATAATGTTTTCAAAAGCCTCCTTTCTCAGGGTCATTAAAACTTGGGATTGTTCTGTGAAGGGTTAACTCTTTACCAGACAGTAAAATTTTTTACTTGTCCATATTGAAAGCAAATTAACTGTGGCTCTAATAAAGGAAAGTATTTTTGAAAGAGGAAAAAAAACATTTTGGAAAATGAAAAAACCGCTTCGTCCCACAATGTAGTCGAATGGCGTCGTCCCCAACTTCATAGAGGTAGGGGCTTGTTGAGTAAAGGGTTTCATTAAGTTGGAGCTTTGATTACTTATTCCATCTTACAGCTGAGGAACCATATTTTGTACATGTTGGAGAAATATCAGACAGTTGTCATTGTTGGGTCTACAGGGTGTGGCAAAAGTACTCAGATACCTCAGGTAAATAGACTCTAGGCTTTTTAACGCTTACCTTCAGCTTTAGATAGGTGACACAATAAAGAAATATCATGGTAAGAGGAGGAGAGATAGAGAGGGATAGAGAGAGAAAGGGATGGGAGGGAGAGACAGAGACAGAGAGAGAGAGAGAGAGAGAGAGAGAGAGAATTTTCAAACATCTATTTCTTGGATTGCTCTGCAATTATGTGAGAATCACCCTTGTGGAATTGCTTTAAGGTCCTTAATAAAAGCAAATCTTGACCTGGCAAAGAAGGGAATGGATGCTGAGGGTTGGCTCTCTCTTTCTCTCTCAAATTTTTTGTGTTAAAGGGAAATAACTTACATCTTTATTGAACAGTCTTCTTATCATTTATGCCCCTTCAATCATTTTTTCTTCCGAGCAATATAAAAAGGATCTTCCCCCTATTTATCTTTTGCATTGATTTAACAGAATATCAATGTACCTCTGTGTGGTTTGAATGTATTTGTGTGTATCTGTATATAGCTGTGATACACATGTGTTTGAACTCAAAAGAGATCCATATAATGGAAAGTACTTTTAAAACAGAAAGATGGATAAGACACCTTACCAATACAGGGCTCCTGAGATCAAATGTGATACAAAATTAATTTCCGCTGTGTGGTTTGAATGTATTTGTGTATATCTGTATATAGCTGTTATACACATGTTTTTGAAATTAAAATAGATCTAAATAATGGAAAGTACTTTTAACTCTTTACCAAACGACAAAATTTCAGACTAGTCCAAATTCAAAGCATTTGCAGACGAAAAACTAAACATGGCTCAAAAATTAAAAGTGTTTTGGGAAGGGTAGAAAATATTATGGGAAAAGGAGAAAATCCTGATTACCAGCATTTTCTCCTTTCCCCATAATGTTTTCAAAAGCCTTCTCTTTCAGGGTCGTTAAAAGTCGTGACTGTGTGGTAAAGGTTTGAAAGGGATAAGACAACTGCTTACCAATACAGGGATCCTGAGATCAGATTGGCACAAGTTTGTTTTATTTTCTGGAAAACAAAGGAAAAAGGTCACAGACTATGCAGATGTCTCAGGTCAGTTTGTTAGATGAATAATTAATTTTGTTTACATACATGTTTATTTCACAGTATTTGTTAGAAGCAGGCTGGGCAACAGATGGATACATAATTGGTGTGACACAGCCAAGGCGTGTTGCAGCTATTACAGTAAGTTTTTACACTCGACTAGACTGCCTGGCCAGGTATCTCAGTGGCCTGTCACCTCTGTTGCTTGTGAGAAAAGTATTCAGTGGCTTGGAAAGAAAGTTCTGTCAGCACTGTTGTGAGAAAGCCTGAAAACACATCCCTATGTATGCTCACTGCTATGATATGTCCCAAGCTGTTAAAATGGTGTTAAACTCCAACACAAACAAATCTCTCCCAGATTCTTCCACATTAATTCTGTACCACACAATTCTAAGTTTTAATAACCCCAAGAAAGAAGGCTTTTGAAAATTGAGAAAAGGAGAAAATGCTGGTTTCCAGCATTTTCTCCTATTCTCGGCGTTTTCAAAACTATTCTTCTCCAGGGTCATAGAAATGTTGGATTGTTATGCAAAGGGTTTAACATCAATTGTAACTTTTAAAGAAAATTTACAAAAATGTAAGAGGCAGCATTTGTCATGTGGGATTGTCCTTTTGTAAGGTAGAAGAAAGCCTTGGCCTACTTCACATTTAGTAAGGTGTCAGGTCTATATCAGAATGTTAGTACTAGCCTTCCTTGCAATTACAGTTTAGGGAATAGCATGATGTGTAGGTAGGCATTGTCTCAGATGATATGACTAGTAAAGCAGTCCAGGGTTCGTATACACCAACCAGTGTTATAAACAATCTTAGTCTTATTTTCTAGAATTTCCAAAATTTGAAAGTAACACAACTTTTGATTGGCAAAACTGGATTCAGCAGGATTCATTCCTCTCTTACCATGTAATATTTTTGACGCTGTTTGTTTGGGAAAGTAGCCAATGGCTTTGAAATAAAGGTTGTGCTAAAAACTGTACAAAGAAAGTCCAGGAAAACATTGATAAGTGCACTGGTTGCCACAATACAACTGAATTAAGGTTGAAAATGATGTTAACCCTTTACGACAAAATTCTGTAAGGAATTATTTGAAAACATTGTGGGGAAAAGGAGAAAATGCTGGTAACCAACATTTTCTCCTATTCTCACTATGTTTTCTACCCTTTCAAAGATAAATTCTACCATTTGAGCCACCTTTAATTTGTCGTCTGCATATCCTTTCAATTTGGGCAAGTCTAATTTTATTGTGTGGTCAAGGTTTTAACACCAAATAAACCAGAAAATAAGTCTAATTGTTCTGGATAAAAAAAATTTAGGGATATTTATTCATGGTACATGTAAACATTTTAAAGGTTGCCAGCAGAGTTGCCGAGGAGAGAGGATGTTTATTGGGGGATGAGGTTGGCTACCTAATTAGATTTGATAATTGCAGTGATGATGGCTCCACCAAGATTAAAGTGAGTACTCCTTCACTTTTAGCTGGACGGGTTTTTTGTATATCAACTGACAATTTTAACAAATTACACAATTAATTTGAACAAAAAAAATATGTTGTTTTTCAGTCATATGGAAAGCCTGTTGGAACCCGTTGTTACTAGTATCTGGTTCATTTTCCACATTTTTTTTCAAAGCTGTCAAATTCAGAGGTCTGAAAAGGCATATCTATGATGTAATGGGTTAACCTTTTAACTCTTTACCAAATGACAAAATTTTGGACTCAATCAAATTCAAAGCATTTGCAGACGACAAAATAAATGTAGCTCAAATGATGATTTTTGTCTTTGATAGGGTAGAAAACACTGTGGAAAAAGGAGAAAATGCTGGTTACCAGCATTTTCTCCTTTTCCCACAATGTTTTCAAAAGGCCTCTTCCTCAGGGTTGTTAAAACATGGCATTGTGTGGTAAGGAGATAAGCTTTATCTAATCCTTAACTACACAATACTGAGTTTTAACGGCACTGCGTGAAAAAGCTTTTGAAAACATTGTTGGTAAAAGAGAAAATGCTGGTAACTAGCATTTTCTCCTATTTCTACAATGTTTTCTAACTTGTCATAGAACTTTAGGTGAGTTGTACTAATTTTGCATTAGTCATCTGCAGATGTTTCGAATTTGGAAGAGTCTAAAATTTGTTGTTTTGGAAAGGGTTAAAAATACCCAGTCTCTACAAGCAAAACAAAGGAGAAACATTTGACGGAATGAAACATCTTTTTTTAGATCTTGAAATATTTCTTGGAACAGGATCAATAGATGTTAACAAGCAAGTACTCCTTTTCACATAATGTTTTCAAAAGCTATGTACAACTGGGAGCTGGGGCATAAAAACTCTTTTCCAAACAACATTTTAGACTTGTCTAAATTGAAAGCATTTGCTGACAAAAAATGATTAAAAAATTGAAATTTGTTTTTGGAAGGGTAGAAAAATATGGTTGGAAAGGAGAAAATGCTAGTAACCAGCATCTCTGCTTTTCCAGCTATGATTATAGAAGCCTTTTCCATCAGGGTTTTTAAAACTCAGGATTGCTAGTATCATAAATGGCCTTTACTTTGAGTAGTTTTTAATGATCATAATATTTTCAGTCTGTGCGAGACAGTTATTTATGCAATTTCCTTGTGGCAAAAAACAAAGTTACTCAGTGAGTAGTGAAAAATTTAGATACATGTACCTCCCTAATGGCGTAGTAACTATGTAGTTTGAAATCAAGGGACAGTTGGATTCATAACCAAATTAATTAACCCAATATTGTACAGTCATGTTTTATAAACACCAAAAACTTCTTTGTTAAGTAATACAAAAGGGAAATATTGCAGGTAGAGGATATGTCTATTCAAATGGTATTGAAATTTTTACAGGAAGAAAAGCATTTGCCTGTAACTGGTAGTTGCTCTATTTCCCATTTGTTCTAGGAAAGTATCACTTGAAACAGGCATGAAAAGCAGTGATATTTTTACAAATTTGAAACTGGGACACAGGGCCCACTACCCTTGAAGAGTATGGGACATCTGTGAAATTTATGGGCCCCTTTTTGTCGTATCCTAATTTGTTAAAATCGTTGCACTTGCCCATTCGGGTGCTTGTTACAAAATTAATCAATAAACTACAACCTCAATACCTTTTTATTTTGCGTCCAGCTTTATGTATTTCTTCAACGACATTAGGAAGCAGAGAAAACCCACAAATCACTACCCAAAATGCGACAAATGTTACTTTCGTTTTCCATGGGAAGCCATACTTGTCAGATTGTATTGTAAGAACACCACAGATTCGTTGGATTTTAAGCAACCAATCAAAATCAGCCTTACTCTTGCAAACTATAGCCGATGTTACATAGGGAATATTACAACAGTCTGCATTTCTGCGTGGTCAGATCATGTCGAGTTGCGTGTGTAAAGAGGTGCATATCGGATGATACCAAAGGTCGAATCCGATATTTACCTCTTTTCATATGCAACGAGACATGATCCGACCACACAGAAATGCAGACTGATGTAATATTCCTTTTATTATATACCTCACCATCATAACTGTAAAGAAACATCACAAAATCAATACAAATAACCAAAAGTTCAGAGAACTACTTTTCTTTGTACATATATGTACAATCAAAACCAGTTATTTTACAGACACAGGTTTTTACCATTCACCACACAATCACTACTTTGAATAATCCTAGGAAAGAAAGTTTTTGAACATTTTGTGGGAAAAGGAGAAAGTGCTAGTTACCAGCATTTTCTCCTTTTCCCACAATGTTTTCTACTCCTCTCCCCCCCCCCCCCCATAAAAATTCAATTTTCCACTTTTTGAGCAACATGTATAAAATTTGGTAAAGAGTTAACTGATCACTGTATATTTTGTTTTATCTTTCAGTTTATGACAGATGGAATGTTGATCAGAGAAATAATGCAGGACCCTCTTCTCTCAAAATACAGGTTTACTGGATTTTTATTTCATATTCAGTAGTCACTGTTTTTGTCAGGAAGTATACTCTTGAAAAAGTCAACCAAAAATAAAAAAAAATGTTAAAAATGCATACTAATACCTTTATCTCTAATTCCTCAGGGTTGTTAAAACCTGGGATAGTTTGGCAAAGACTTATACCATTTACTAAGTAGTTCTGTGCTTTTATGAAACTGCTGGAAGGAGCTGTTTAACTCTTTACCAAACGACAAAAATTTCAACAAATCCAAATTGAAAGCATTTGCAGACGACAAATTAAACCTGACTGAAAAAATGACGTTTCTTTTAGAAATGGTAGAAAATATTGTGGGAAAAAGAGAAAATGCTGGTTACCAGCATTTTCTCTTTTTCCCACAATATTTTCAAAAGACTTCTTTCTCAGAGTCGTTAAAAGTCGGGATTGAGTGGTAAAGTTTTAAAACATGGTGGGGAGAGGAGAAGATGCTTGTAACCAGCATTTTCTCTTTTTCCCTCAGTGACTTCTACCATATAAAAGAAAAATCCAGTAATTTGAGCCACATATAATTTGTTTTCTGCAAATGCTTTAAATATTTTTCTAACACTTTGTCATAAGATAAAGAATTAATTACAACCCCTTTGTTAACTAGTAATCACATCGTTATTTGCTTATATTTAGATAATGTAATGTTTAAATTTTTAGCCAAAGGCCTTATACTGCATAAAAAAGAATATTGTATTGTGTTACCAGTGAGCTACCGGGCCTTTATAATTGCATCACTATTTACTAATAAGATTTTTGGCACGGCTCTTTTTTAAGAAAACCTCAGGGTACTGTCATAGCCCTGTGTTCTTCTGCGTCATCATCATCATTATCCAAAAAGTCAATTTACATGTATTTCTCCCAGCAACTGCAGCTAAGCTTTGGCACCTGCATGTGGTGCTCTTGTTATATATGTAAGTTATACTAAATGTGGGAAAGGGAAACTGTTCCTGTTAATTTTCTAAAAGTAATTAACTTGATTTGTAAAAAAAAATGAAATATTTGAATTTGTATTTCAGTGTTGTGTTACTGGATGAGGCCCATGAGAGAACATTATACACAGACATAATCATGGGGCTGGTTAGGAAGGTAAAAGTGGACCCTTTGCTTTATCTTACTGATATGTACTGTTTCTTTTCTCTACACAATACACGAGTTGGTACAATTTTGAAATGAAAAATGACAAGAGCCCGTATTCACCAACAATTCTTAAAAACGTTCTTTGTCTTATTCTTCAGAATTTTCTATATTTGAAAGTAACACAACTTCTGATTGGCTAAGCCAAATGGTTTAGCCAATTTAGAATTTGTGTTATTTTGAAACTCTGAAAACCTAGGGAATAAAACTATGAATATTCTCAAGAATGGTTGGTGAATATGAGCCAAGATGCCTATGTTATAGATTAGTGGGAGGTCTTGCATAGTAAAGTGGGACCTGGAGGCCTATGGTTCAAGCCTTAAAGGAAGCACTGGGTTTTTTATGGGAGTGTCCTAGGGCAAGACACTGCAGAGTGCCAGCCTTCTACTGCTGAAACCTAGGACATGATTAAATATATGGACGGTTGCTGTGATATGACTGAAATAATGTTGAAAGTGGCTTAAAAAACACCATTCAATCAACAGATTACTATTGTCTTTGTTTTAAAAGAGTAAGTGAACCAGATAAATGTTCCAGCAGGGGGGAAATTGCTTATTATGGCAAGTTTTTCTTCTTCTACAATGTTTTCAAATGTAGTTTCCTTCATGTCAATATGCTGGTGATAATAAATATCGTCCTTTGGCATTTTTGTTCCACTTGTCTATTTTGGAGTAACGTTTTTATCATGTTTGAACCAAAATACAATGACAGACATAAATATCAATTTTAATGTGCTTTTACATATACCATGATACACATACAAACATTAATTTTTCAAACATTGTAATTTGATATTTTCATGGTGGCTGAAAGATTCAACAGAAGAGAAAAGACTTTCGAGTGATAATTGCGTCTGCAACTCTGGATGCTGAGGTATGAAAACTTTAGAAAACTCAGGATTATCCAAACTTGTAGTCAATCCAATATTTAAGTTACGCAATATTTGCCCATAGACAAGCTTTTTCATCATAAATTTTGTAAAAGAAATTACAAGAAACAAGCCATTGCTCCCTTTGCCATTTCTTACTTGTTAAAAACTTGATTTGACTCTAGCAAACAACAGAGTTTTAGTCTAGTCCAAAGCATTTGCAGACGACAAAATAAATGTGACTCTCAGAAATTGAAATTCATCTTTGGAAGAGTAGAAAACATTTTGGGAAAAGGAGAAAGTACTGGTTACCAGCATTTTTAGCTTGGCTGTTTTAGAAGAAAACAACAAGATATTGTCATAGCCTTGGTGTCAGCATCGTTATGCAAAAACTTTGACCTTTTGTAATATCTGTTATTACTGAAGATATTTACTTCAATGCTGGACAAGTTGTTGGCAGCAGCATGCAGTGCCCTTGTTTCCTTTTGCGACAATGTTTTTCAAACCTGTCTTTTTCAAGGTTGTTAAAACCCAAAATTGTTCGGTAAAAAGTGAAATTGTATTTGTGTTTAAGTTGAGCCTAAGCTGATCACTATTTCCTTTGTACTTTTATTTTGACTGGCAATGGGCCAAAATGACCTGTCAGTGCAGGTTTCTGGATTTAGTCTTTACCATACAACTAAATTTTAGACATGTCCAAGCATTTGTTGATGACAAATTGAATATAACTCAAACAATGGTATTTGTCTTTTAAAGTAAAGGAAACTTGTGGGAAAAGGAGAAAAAGCTGGTTAACAGCATTTTCTCCTTTTCCCACACTTTTTCTAAATGCCTTCCTCCTCAGGGTCATTAAAATGTAGGATTATTTAGTAGGGCTTGAACATTGAATCCCTTTTCCGGGGACCAAATTACTGGTAGTAGATATTTAACTCTTTACCAAACGACAAAATTTTGGACCTGTCCAAATTGAAGGCATTTGCAGACGACAAAATAAACATGGCTCAAAAATTGAAACTTGACTTTAGAAGAGTAGAAAACATTGTGGGAAAAGGAGAAAATGCTGGTTACCAACATTTTCTCCTTTGTTCAGAAGGCTTCTTCCTCTGGGTCGTATAAACCAGGGATTGTTTGGTAAAGGGTTAAGCCATACTCTGGAAAAATGAGACTTTATGCATCTCCATAATGCATTGTACCAAGCAAGTCATAACATAATAAAGGATCCATAAAATCTAATTTATCTAACAACCAACTGAGTGATGAAGTATAATGGTCCTTGGGCATGTAGGAAATTTACAAATAGCAAAAAGTTTCGATCCAGGTCAGCCTGCGCGGACTGTGCAGGCTGTTATGGGTCGATCCTTTTTTCAGATGCATTAAGCCCCATTTTTACAGAGTGAAGCTCATATGCATGTGTCTATCTTTTAACAGGAAATGAAAGACTTCTTTAACAGGAATGACAGCACTGACCAGAGGTTTGTTAACAAGCTCGCAATGATATTTACATAGCTGAAAGAAAGCAATATTAGTCATGTCCATCTGTGTGAAAAAAACTGATTATTAGTTTTGAATTTTTACCAAAGGAAAAGATACGAGACACGCTCTGGCAAATGGGGATTAATGCATCTCCGTGATTCACTATACCAATTAAGCCATCACATAATTATGCCACTGATTTTAACAAACACTAAAAGCCACTGATTTTAACAACCAACTTAATCTTGGGGTAGACTAGTCCTTGGACATATAGAAAATTGACAAATAGCGAAAAGTTTCGGCCCTGGTCAGCCTATGCGAACTGCGTAGGCTGACCTGGGTCGATACTTTTCGCAGATGCATTAAGCCCCCTTTTCACAGAATTAGGCTCATATTTTTGACATGTTCAAACTTAAAGATTTTGCATATGATAAATGCTGCTCAAATAATGGTATTTGTCTATAAAAGGATAAAAAACCTTATGGGAAAAATGCTGGTTATCAGTGTTTTCCCCTGTTTCCACAATGTTTTCACAGGCCTACTATATCAGGGTCATTAAAATATGTTTTCACAGGCCTACTTTATTAGGGTCATTAAAACATGGGACTGTTTGGTAAAGGCTTTTTTGTAGCCTAGACTACCTCAAAAATACATCTTTTACTTTTGCATCATACCAGCTTCTGGCATTTCTTCCTATTGTTTCTCTCAATAACTGGTGTTTTAACCCTTTACCAAACAACCCCTGCTTTTCACGACGCTGAAGAAGAAGCCTTTTGAAAACATTGTGGAAAAAGGAGAAAATGCTGGTAACCAGCATTTTCTCCTTTTCCCACAATGTTTTCTACCCTTCTGAAAACAAACTTCAATTTTTGAGTCACATTAATTTTGTTGTCTGCAAATGCTTTCAATTTGGGCGAGTATAAAATTTTGTCGTTTGGTAAAGAGTTAATAGCTTAATTAATGAATTTCTAAACCAAGTACATAGGTGTAAGTGTAAATTTGAATAACCTTTAATGCACCTTTCACAACTATAGTTGCCTTTGCAGCCAGTATAGATCAAAGATCAGACTGCCCTAAAAGTGCAGTCTGATCTTTGATCTACACTGTCTGCTTTGCTGTGAAATTCTGAATGCAGGCAACCTTGTAACTACTCGTGTTTTAGTTTTGTATCTAAACTGAAAATGTCTCGTAGGTTTATTTGGCGCTCTAACGGTTGATTCATTTGAACTATGCTCGCACGAAAGAAGGCTTAATGCATGGTCGTGATGCATTGAAGTAAGACATCGCATAATTAGGGATCCATAAAATCCACTTTGTCTAACAACCAACTGAATCATGAGGTAGACTGGTCCTTTGACTTGCAGAAAATTTATCAAAGGCAAAACAAAAAGTTTTGGCCCAGGTTAGCCTGCGCAGAATGCGCAGGCTAACCTTGGTCAATAGTTTGTGCAGATACAAATACTTTTTCTGATATAAATTCCTTCTTAATGGGTTTGAATTTAAAGCATTTTTTATTTAAGTCAAACAGATCAATTTTTATTATCTGCTGTGTATGTATGACTGTTTCATTCTTAATGGGTAAATTTAAAGCATTATTGCTTTAATTTAAACAGATAAATTTTCAGTATCTATTGTGTAAATGTAACACAAAGAATTAGGGAGCAAAAAGTGCTAAAACTATTTTCATACATACAGTTATTTTGTCCCTGCAGCTGACAATGTAGAGAACATTGTGGAGAAAGGAATCTGATTCTCTGGTGTATTGAGAGCAATGGTCATAGTTGGTGGGAAAAAAGACCAAGTGTATGAATATGTTTCATTAGAAAGCTACTTTTTCAGCAAAGATACTGCAGGTATTCTGACCATAGAAGGGCGGGCCTTCCCTGTCGACATACATTATGTGTTTAAGTAAGTAAGTCTTGGTTATTGTTCTACCATGCTGTCATTTTATCAAATGTAATACTCCTGACACAGGCTTTTATCTCCTGAACCCTTCACCAAACGACAAGATTTTAGACTTATCCAATTTCAGAGCATTTGCAGATGACAGATTAATTTGAAAGAATTTGCAGTTGACAAAATAAGTGTGACTGAAAAATTGAAATTTATTTTGGAAAGGGTAAAAAACATTGTGAGAAAGAGAGAAGATGCTGGTTATCCACAATTTTTTCAAGAGCCTTCTATTTCATTTGTGGTAAAATTAGGGTAAAATTAAAAATAGGGTACAAATAGGGTAAAATTATCTAAGTATTCAACCAGGCAGTAATTTGTCCCAAATCTCAGTTTTATATTAAAACCAGATGTATAGGGATTTTGTTTATGCAAGTAAATTTAGAAGTTACTGAATTTGGTAATACAAAATATTAGGATGCACTAAGTGCTTAACCTATTTTCATACATACATAATTCTTTTTGCCCTGGAGCAGTCAAATGTAAAGAACATTATGGAGAAAGGAATCTGATTCTATGGTGTATCCAGAGCCATGATCAATATGGATGAGAAAAAGGACCAATTTATAATTACAAACAAAATCAACATATGTACTACTTTTCCCTCTATATTTTCCAAAGCATTAAAAACTCTCCTTTGCCTTTGTATTCTTCTACTTTGTTTTATTTGTGTAGACCTTGAAGAAAAGGGCTTTTGAAAACATGGTGTGGAAAGGCCAATTTGTCTTCCTTTTCCAACAACACTGGCCAGCCCTTTGAAGACAAATCCCATCATTCAGCCATTGTATTTTGTCATCTGCAAATGCCTTTGATTTCTAGGTGTATACTGTTTAGTTGTCTAGCTCCTGATATAATGAATTATCATTGCAGCCCAGTTCCTGACTACATCAAAGCCACTGTGGAAACAGTTGTGAAGATTCACCACAATGAGAGACTGGGGGATGTTCTTGCATTTCTAACTGGCATGGTAAGCATACACAGTATATAAGATATTCAAATAACTGATTTGGGCAATCCTACATAGATTGTTTTAACCCTTTACCACACAATCCAGAGTTTTAATAATCCTGAAGAAGGATTTTTTTCCTTTTCAAGCAATGCTTTCTGTCGTTTCCAAAACAAATTTCAATTTTTGAATCACATTTATTTTGTTGTCAGCAAATACTTTCCCTTTGACAATACTAAGATTTCGTTGTTCGGTAAAGAGTTATACCATCCAAAATTTATTACAATATGTACTTAAGACAAACATTTGAGCAATGTTTCATGGAGATTTTTCATTTGATGGGACATTTGGGCCATCCCGTGAAAACTTTGGTAAACAAAATATATCTTTTCTAACATGACACGTGAATTCGGCTCTATAAACACAGAGTAACGAAATCGTGGTAAAATCTATGTCATTCTATATATAGAGTGACATCATTCTGTATAAAGTAAGTAAGTTATTCAACGGAATATAATCTGCATCCGCATTCTTACACTATGTATGAACTTGTTTTCCTTTCGTTAAGAGTTGGTCATGTTAGAATCGAAATAATCTCGGGCTATCGCCCTCGTGGATTATTTATTGTGCCTCATAACTCACAACTGTGGTTTATTGAACGATAAACCACGATAGAAAGAAGATTATTTCTTAAATAACACACACTGAATTTGTCTTCTACAAGTTGTTGTTGTGTGGTAAAGTGTTTATTAGAAATTTTGAATCCTTTATCTAGATTTTCAGTATCAGAGTATTTCTGAAACAACATTGAAAAGGAAAGGGTATTGGGTTATCAACTTGAGTTTACCAAACTATCTTGTGTTTATATAACCTGAGAAAGTTGGGAAAAGGAGAAAATGCTGGTACTCTGTCACAAACAAGTTCCATCATTTGATCCACATTTGATTTGTTGTTTGCAAATGCTTTCAGTTTGGACAAATTTGAAGTTTATTGCCATAAATACTGTATAAACATTGTTACAAAATAAGTTGTTATGTATGATGCTACACTGTTTTCTAAAATTTCCAGTTGCAAGACAAAATAAATCATCACCAGGGGTTAGAGAGCTATTGGAACTGATTTTTCTGTATTTTCAGGAAGAAGTTTCCACTGTCACTGGCATGCTCATGTAAGTATATCATGGAAGTTATTTTGTTTTTTGAATAATTAGGAAAAAAATGAGGGAAGAGTTGCAATAGTTTGTTGCAAGTAATTACTTTTTTTTATATTTGGATTGACTGCCTGCTGCAGGGATGCTTAAGTCACATTTGTGCAGTACTTGGATAACTCTTTACCAAACAACAAAATTTTTAGACTTGTCAAAATTGAAAGTTTATGCAGACAACAAATTGAATATAGTTCTAATGAAGGACTTGTCTTTGACAGGGTAGAAAACATTGAGGGAAAAGAAGAAAATGCTGGTTACCAGCATTTTCTTCGTTTCTCGCAATGTTTTCAAAGGCCTTTTTTCTTGGGGTTGTTAAAACTTGGGATTGTGTGGAAAAGGGTTAAAAAGCAATAGAAAGCCTAATCATAGCAGAGTATAACCTACCTATCAGTGTTGCTTTTCTCATTCATTATGTTTTATGCACTGATGTTTTTGTGACAACAAAAAAATTTAGATTCATCCACATTGAAAGCATTTGCAGAAGACAATTTATATGCAAATCAGTAAGTGGAATTTGCCATTGAAGGGTTGAAGGTCAACACATAACTATGTGCTGACAAGTTTTTTTTATCATTCACAAAACTCCAGTTTTTGCTCATAATTAGCAATTGCTTTTCAGGAGCAAAGTTTTATGTGCCGCAATGTTTTCTGATTTATCTGTGTGTTTAAAATGAATGCATGTTGGTAATTCACATGTTATGATGAAGATGTTTTCAAAGTCGTCTGCTGTAAGTTTTGTTTCAGAATCTAGTGAGTTACATTAGGGTATACTTTATAAGGGTATGGTAGATAGTTGCTTTCTTCAGTGTTTTCCTTCTTACTTCATTTCCTTGAATTACTCTGCAAACGACAAATTAATTGTGGCTCAAATGCTGGAATTTGTCTTTGAAAGGGTGGAAAACATCTTTGGAAAAGAAAAAAAAATGCTGGTCACCAGCATTTTCTTCTGCTCCCACAATGTTTTCAAAAGGCTTCTTTCTCGGGATCATTAAAACTTGTGATTGCATATGCCATAATAGGTTTTGGCAGATGGAGGTTTTTTTTAATGTTTTCCTTCTTCTTTCCATGATGAACTCTTTACCAAACAACTAAAATGTAGACTTTTCCAAATTGAAAGTGTTTGCTATCTACAATATAAATGTGGCTCAAATGATGGTATTTTGTCTTTCATAGGGTGGAAAATATTGTGAGAACAAGAAGAAAGTGCTGGTTACCAGCATTTTGTTTTGTTCTACCATTTTATTTGAAAAGCTTTTTTCTCAGAATCATTAAAACTTGGGATTGTTTGATAAATCATTAGATAGTTTCCTACTTTGATCATTTCAGTGAAGAAGCAAAGAAACTTGTTAAGAATAAAGAAGCTATGAAAATGAAGATTGTTCCCATGCATGGAAGCTTACCTGCAGCAGAACAGGTAGATCCTTAAATTACCTGTATTTTATTTTTGTTTTTAACTCAGCTTGTCTCAAAGAAAACCTCGGATATTGTCATAGCTAGGTCTGTGTTGCATCAGTTTCCCATATCTCTGTGATGAATGATGATATTTACTTCAAAATTTGGCTAGTTGTTAACCTTTTACGGCACAATGCCAACTTTAAACGACCTTGAGGAAGAGGCCAGAAAACATTGTTGGAAAAGGAGAAAATGCTGGTAACCAGCATTTTCTCCTTTTCCCACAATATTTTCTACCCTATCAGAGAAAACTTGCACCATTCGAGCCCAACTGAAATTGTTGTCTGCAAATGTATTCAATTTGGAAAAGGCTTAAATTTTGTCTCCTGGTAAAGTGTTAACTAGCAAAAGGGAAACTTATACAATAAAGGCAGGTTACCCTGAATTTTTTGACACAGTTATGCCCCTTTGTTGACTAACAGTTTTCTCTGAAAAAGCAACAGCAACCAAATGTCGGCACCAATATGCTGTGATCTTATTATCACTTACAGCTCTTTTATTTCTGTTCCATATAACAAGCTGTGCCCTGGTTGTGCAGAAGGTAGGGTACAGGACTTGAGAACAGGGGGTCGTTGGTTCTAATCCACTCCTCTCTGAATTTTATTTTGGAGGATTGATGATATATATTTCAAAAGGACCTCTCTCACTCTGATCATTGTTTCAACATTGGTTACGTGAGAAAGCAGCCAGTGGCTTGGGAGGAATAATGTGCTAAGTGTTAGTTGAAGAAACTCTAGAAAAGCATGGTTAGATGCAGTGGCTTCTGAGATATAACTGAAACGTTGAAGACATAGTTAAACACCATGCAACTAATCATTCAATCCAAATGACGAAATTGTAGTCATGTCCAAATAAAAAGCATTTGCAGAAGACATATTAAGATGGCTCAAATAATGACCTTTGTCTTTGAGAGGGTAGATTACTTTATGTGGTAAGAAAAGGAGAAAATGCTGGTTACCAGCATTTTCTTCTTTTCTGAAATGTTGTCAAAAAACCCTCTTTCTCAGTGTTCTTAAAACACAGAATAAGTTTTTTTATCAGATACAAAAATTAGACTTGTCAATATTGTAAGCATTTGCAGATGATAAATAGTGTGGCTCAGGTGATAAAATTTGTCCATGACTTTGTTAAAAAGATTTTTGGAGTAGAAGAAAATGTGGCTACCAGCATTTTCTCCATGTCCCATGATGAAAGCCTTCTTCCTTAGTGTTGTAAAAATGTAGGATCCTTTAGTAAAGGGTTGAATTATAACTAATTATGTGATGAAGGAGCCATTCCAAGTTGATCTTCTGGAGTGCCAAATAAATGAAACCTCTATCTCACAATATACTGTCTCTATTGCCTAGTTCTTCAGGCATCTGCCTACTGAATAGGTTGTTTAACTCTTTACCAAACCACAAAGTTTAAGACTAGTCGAAACTGAAAGCATTTGCAGATGACAAAATAAACGTGACTCAAATTTCGAAGATTGTGTCAGGAAGAGTAGAAAATATTGTGGGAAAAGGAGAAAATGCTGGTTACCAGCATTTTCTCCTTTTCCCACAGTGTTTTCAAAAGGCTTCTTTCTCAGGGTCGTTACAAGTCGGGATTGTGTGGTAAAGGGTTAAGGTTCAAGTCCTTGTAGGAGAAGGGGTAGTTCTAATGTGTCTGGTTCGTGAACCACTAGCAAGTCATTAAATGTGTACCAAATGCCCACCTGCCGGGTGCCTCTGCATAAAAGGTTTGGACTTGGGAAGTAAATGTGTAAGACAGAAGGTGCCTCATAAGTCAGGATGAAGGCTGACTCTTAAATAACAAACAAAAAACATGAATTTTACTTATCACACAGTGTAGATTAATGACCAGACTGCCCTTTCTGCACAGTCTGGTTTACTTGCACTATATGCAAAAGTACTTTATCTCTCAGTGTATATCCTTGGTCAGACTGCATGTTTTGTGCAGTCTGATATTGATGGAATCCATGTTTAAATGGACAAGAGGTTGTCGTCAGTATGTTACTATTCAAAAGACAGAGGGAGAAAGGCATTTAAAGATTACTGATTGATAAAATATATTTATAGATGAAAGTTTTTGAGAGGACCCCACATAATTGTAGAAAGATTGTTGTGGCAACAAACATTGCAGAAACATCTATTACAATCAATGGAATTGTATACAGTAAGATTTTACATCTTTTTATGTCAGGTCTTAAATCTTTACCACACAATGCCAATTTCCAATACCCTGAGAAAGAAGCCTTTTGTAAACATTGTGGCTAAAGGAGAAAATGCTGGTTACCAGTATTTTCTCCTTTTCCAACAATGTTTTCTACCATATCAAAGAAAAATTACATCATTTGAGCCACATTGAAATTGTTGACTGCAAAACCATTCAATTTGGATTGGTCTAAAATTTTGTCATGTGGTAAAGGGTTAACATATGAAATTTTCTTTGAATTTATGCTAGGATTAGTAGAAGTAAGTGTCTAGTCAGTAAATGCTTTCTTCTACAACAAATTTATGTCATTACCAGACAACAAATTGAAGACTTGTCCAGATAAAAGGCATTTTCAGATGACAAGATAAATTTTGCTTCAATAATGTGATCTTCCCAGTCTGACATTTGTGACTCATTCTTGTCAGAACAGCCTTGGAGCCCTCATTATTTGAGATATATATATATATGTGTGTGTGTGTGTGTGTGTGAGAAATATCAAATAAGTGAAAATTTACTGATTGATAAAAAACCGGTAAAAAAAGAATAGGAAAAAGAACTGACTCT
Organism: Hippopus hippopus; assembly: GCA_946811185.2. Taxonomy (NCBI): domain Eukaryota; kingdom Metazoa; phylum Mollusca; class Bivalvia; order Cardiida; family Cardiidae; genus Hippopus; species Hippopus hippopus. The sequence goes on from OX328103.1 coordinate 23,112,698, forward strand.
TCATCCTCATGTTATTTTTTTGGGCTGTGAGAATTAAAGAAAAAAAAGCATTCTATTGAGTATTTAAAGGCAAAGAATTAAGAGTTTTGTATTAACCTATTTTAATGTAGGACTGAAAAATTGTTTTCTTCCTTACATTTCAGTCGTTGATTGTGGATTTGTTAAAATCAAAGCTTATCATCCTAAGACTGGTATAGGTGGGTATTGTTTTAGAGACCTTTTCAAGATCATGATTTTATGGTTTAACCCTGAGCCCTATACCACTTAATTCTGAGTTTTAACAACCCTGAGGAAAAGGGCTTTTGAAATTCCGAATTTCAACAACCCTAAAGAAAAAAGTTTTTGAAAACATTGGGGAGGAAAGGAGAAAATGCTGGTAACCAGCATTTTCTCCTTTTCCCACAATGTTTTTTACCCCTCTTCAAAGACAGACCTATTATTTGACCTACATTTCATTTGTTGACTTTGAATTTGGACTAGCCTAAAATTTGTTGTTTAGGAAAGGGTTAAAAGATATACATGTATGAAAAATGGAACAAGTGCTGATTGTGAACCACATCATGTTCATTTCTTTTCTTCTTTACACTGTACAAGAGAACAAAATTTTAGACTCATTCATGTTGAAAACATTTGCAGATGAAAAATTGCATGTGACTTATATGAAGGGATCTGCCTTTGAAAGGATAGAAAACATCACTGGAAAAAAAAGAAACTATTGGTTACCAGCGTTTTCTCTTGTTTACATAATGCTTTCAAAAGCTTAAGGTTAATAAAAACTTACGATTGTTTATAAAAGGCTTAAAGTACACCCATTAGGTCACTTTACCAATTATAAAATGAATTTGGGCACTTCAGGAATTTTAGCAACTTGAATGGACAAATATGATCTTGATCACACTTCACAGAAAATGTGGTCTTTTCTTAATCTTACTGCAACAGCTATTTCTTTCTAAACTTTTTCCAAAACATTGCTTCATTTTCAGTGATAATGTATTTATAGCCTTCAAAATTCATTTACTTGACAGCAAAAGAGTCAATGCTGTAGTATATTCTGAGATAAAGGAACTTTATTGTTATATTAATAATGTTTGATTTTTAAGAGTCCCTGGTGATAGTGCCAGTATCACAGGCCTCAGCCAATCAAAGAGCTGGAAGAGCTGGGCGTGTCAGGGCTGGAAAAGCTTACAGGTTGTATACAGGTAGGTTGAGAAAGAAAACATTTACTTTCTGCTATAGTCTGTTAACAGTCATGAAATAGGACAAAGACCTTTTAGATTTTATGGGCGTGTTTACCTTCCTTGCAAAAAATTAAGTTACCATATTTGTGGATGTATTAAATTTGTATCCTAAAGACCATATAAGGGTAAAGACTTATTACTCCTTTACAACACAGTCCCAAGTTTTAACGACCCTGAGGATATAACCTTTTGAAAACCTTGTGGGAAAAGGAGAAAATGCTGGTAACCAGCATTTTCTCCATTTCCTACAAGATTTTCTACATACACACAGACAATTACCATCATTTCAGCTAAATTTAACATGTTGTCTGCGCATGATTTCAAATTGGACCAGTGTTAAATTTTGTCTTTCAGTAAAGAGTTAAGTGTTGTAAATTACATCTACTGTAAACCAGGAAATAATTTCGCGCATTTTAAGTTAGCGTCTTTCACGGCAGGGTTTGATCCGCGAAAGTAATATGCCGCGAATCACTCACTTGTCATGAAAACGCAAACTTTAGTCGCTAGGAGAAGTTTGTCTTTAGAAAACTTACTAGAAGATGTGTATCCATTTACCATTTTTCTACTGTACTAGGGAACTACTTTTTTGAAATAGGGTGTCAGTGAACAGTTTATTTCTTTTACTTTACTAGTACAAATCACATAAACTAAAAATAACTACATGTCGACATTTTGCCAAATGAACCACTACTGCCAAAATGTTCTATTAATCCAAGTCAACAATAGCCGACCTTAACACAGCTCCCAAAATATTTACTCAAAACTGTGCACTCACGCACTTGACTAATGACCAATGTTCAGGTATTGTGTAATTATGTGAGATTAAAAATGTTCAAAATACTGAGCAAGTATGCATTTCCTTCTAGGCGTGTTTTGTTTCGCGGGATTCGCGGCCTCCTCAAGTCTGCGAAAATAAAACGCCGTGTACATGCTTGGGTGTATGAAAACATGAACATTCTTTGACGTGAACTTTTCCTGGTTTACAGTATGTAGATTTCATAATTAAACTATCTGCTATTGTAAAATGTTACATTGATGGGAGGGCGTACCTCTTCATGTAAAATGTGATATGGATGGCAAATTTGTAAGACAACCTATGCCAATTACAGCTGAAATTTTTGGTCAAACACTGGAGCAAGATATGGCCCTGATTATTCTTTCATTAAATGATTAATTGTTAGATTTTTTTTACAGAGGAAGATTTTGGAAAATTGCCAGAAGCAATTGTCCCTGAAATGCAGAGAACTGACCTAGCACCAGTCATACTCCAGTTAAAAGCACTTGGAATTGCTAATGTACTAAGATTTAATTTTTTGTCAGTAAGTAAAATTTTACTCCATTGTTGCTAAATATTACCTATTTGTGTATAATAATATCTCTGTAACCTGTTACTGGACAAAAACAACCCTGTGGTAGAGAGCTTTGAAAACTAGTGTAGGTAAAGGAAATGTTGCCTCTATCAAGCATATGGTATATTTCATACAATGCTTTCTATACTATTGGAAAAAAAACAACATTCTTTTCTTTTCCTCTAAATGTTTGTCCTTTGTATAAATCTAATGCTTATTGGTAGGTTTAAAATAACCTGTACAGCAATTGGTTAAGTATCTGGCTGAGCCATAATTGCTTCATGAGAAGCAATTCACTTACAGTATGAGTATTGCATCTACTGATGAAGGTATTAGTCATGAGCAGCTTATTGATTCTTGAAGACAAAATTTCATACTCCACAATATTGAAAGCATTTGCAGACTACAAAAAAAATTACAGCTCAAATGGGTGATGTTTGGCGTTGTTCACTGATGAAATTGTCCTGTTGACAAAAAAAATGTCAAAATTACTCAAAAATGACCAGTCCTTTTATGTTGCATTAAAAATCATTTGAGCTCTCTGGGAAAAGGGGGTTTAATGCTTCTCCACTGTGCATTTTACCAAGCAAGACATCAGACAACTATGGATCCATAAAATACATTTGGTCAAACAACTAACTATATCATGAGGTTGACTGGACCTTTGACAAGCAGAAAATTGGCCTATAGAAAAAGTTTCGACCTAGGTCAGCCTGGGTTGACTGCACAAGCTGACATGGGTTGATACATTTTGCAGATACATTAAGCCCCATTTTCACAGACTATGGGTCATCTGTATGATGATACTTGATCTCTGATCTATGGACTGCTGACATTTCACTTATATTCATTCAATAATGACTTCTTGTAATTTCAGCCCCCTCCAGCACAGAACATGGTTAGAGGTTTGGAATTACTATACGCTCTTGGTGGTAAGTCACTTGACATCTTAGTTTTCTTTCATCACTGAAAATTGTTCATGCTTATGTGAGAAAGCAGCCAGTGGCTTGAAAAGAATGTTTTGCACAGTACTGGTGAGGGAAACTCCAGGAAAGCATACATAGATGCTCTGGCTACCATTATTTAACTGAAATCATGTTGAAAACAGAATAAAACACCAAACAGGGAGTTACCATATCCAAGAAACACACACCTGAAGTTGTGTCAGAATGAATTTGATTGTCCAGTGTCACAAAATGTTTTATGCAGAGGCAGAGTAACATTTAGTGTTTCTGTTTCTGGTTCGGGGAAACAGTGGTGAAGGAAACCATTTCTACAGATATGTGTTTGTATTTGCAGCTTTAGATGATAATGGCAACCTAACTTCACCTCTTGGTCAACAGATGGCTGAACTTCCACTACCCCCAATGTTTGCAAAAATGCTGCTTGTCTCGGGTTAGTATGGTGTCTGTCTGCATGTCCTATTGTTTGTATCTCTGTCTGGCTTAGGAAAAGCTCTTCAAATATATGAAAAGATTCTTTGGTGATTGCTAAATAATTAATGATTTACTAATTGATAGTGTTTTGAAATCCTTCTTGAGAAGAAAAGCTTAAGAAAACAATGTGTGAAGAAGAAAATGCTGGTTACCATCATTTTCTTCGTTTCAGATTATGTTTTCAAAAGCCTTTTTCTTCAAGGTTATTTTAACACCAGATGGTTTTGTATAGGATTGTTGTATCACTATTGTTATCTTATAGTAAGTATAATGTTTTATAAAAGGAGAAACACTTTTTTCTTCTGCAGTCTTTGAAATGTATTTTTTTTTAACTGAAGGTGATTTTGGATGTTCAGAGGAGGCTATTACAATTGCAGCCATGTGTCAAATACAAAATGTGTTTGTGACACCGTCTGGCCAGAGACATGCATCTGTAAGTGTTTTGGTCTTCTTTTGGTATCTGAATATCAGATGAGATAATTTTTGACTAATGCCAATCTGTAGCATTTGCTTGATTGATTGAATTGTAGTTTAACGCCATTTTAACAGCTTAGGTCAAATCATGGTGGTCAGTGCACCTACACATGTATTTTCTGGCTTTCTCACACCAGTTCTGACACAACTTTCCTTCCATGTCACTGACTCACACACTTCAGAGATGACAGGCAAAAAACAGATGGAAAGAAAGTGTGCCGTACCGGGTATTGAACTCGCAACCACCAGGTCATGGGTCCAATATGCTAACCACTAAGCTACCAGGCAGGCCAATAGCATTTGCAGACAACATCTTACATGTGGCTCAAATGATTGGATTTGCCTTTGAAAGGGTTCAAAACATTGAGGGAATAGTAGAAAATGCTTGTACCTTGTATGCCCAGAAGAGGCTACATTTTCAATCCGATACTCATGAAACTTGGTCAAAATTTTTTGTCTACTATCATCTTGGACAAGTTCAAAATTAGGTAATGTTTGTCTCGATGATTTCTAGGATGTGTTTGAAAATGGGGTCTGTATCCACCAACCATTCTTAAGAATGTTTTTTTGTCTTATTCTGCAAGATTTTCAACAGCTGAAAGTAACACATCATCTGATTGGTTAAACCAAATGGTTTAGCCAATCAGATGTCGTGTTACTTTCAAATTTAGAAAATTCTGGAAAATAAGACTAAGAATGTTTCTTAAGAATGGTGGGTGAATACGGACCCTGGTCATGCTGGGTCAAAAAGTAGGTCACTAGGGCAGATCTTAGAAAAAGCTTGTGTACACTCCTGAGGCCACATTGTCTTGATAATATCTTGAAAAGGTTGGAAAAAGGGTTACATCAGGTCAAGGTAGGGCACTGGGACAAACCCTAGAAAAAACCTTGTGTACACTATTGAGTCCTCATTTTCAGTCCAAATCTTGTAAAGTTGGTCAGAATGTTCATTTGGATGATGTCTACAATGAGTTTGAAAATGGGTCATGTTCGGTCATAAAGTAAGTCACTGAGACAAATCCTAGAAAAAGCTTATGTAACTTTAAAGGCCACATTTTCAATTCAATACATGTGCTTTTGAAAGTTTGTTAGAATGTCTGTCTTGATATCTCGTAAGAGATTAAAAATGAGTGATGTTGGGTCAAAAAGCTCAGGTGAGTGGTTTTAGGGCTGTCATGGCCCTCATGTTTTGCAGTGTTGGTGTTGTTAACACACTGTATTGTTTAGTAAAGGGGATTTAACTATTAGAAATCTATTAATAGGACAAAAAGAAGATTGTTTGGCAAAGGTTTAATGTATGTGCCATTTCTTATAAATTCCTTAACTTCTGAAACAGAGGTCTTTAGAAAAGTCATTATGAAATATGTGTGAAAGCACTGTGGCAAAGAGAGATTTGCTCATATGAGCATTTGTTTCCTCACACACCATGTGTTTCAAAAGTGGTTTGCTGTTAAAAAAAAAAGATAATAGTTAAAAGTTAGTATGCAGATGTGTTATAAGTTTTCACTTGTACTGCTTTGCTATTAAGCTAGCTTTTGTAGCAATGTGGTATAGTGTTGGCTCCAGTGTGGAGCAATGCAGGACTGCATTAGAATACCTCAAGATCTCAGTGCCTGCTTACATAAGAGTTATTTTTTATAGTGACATGATGGAAGATTGCCTTATGGCTCGGGAGGTTTTGGGTTTGATCCCTTTTCCGGGTAGGCTATTTATTGGTATGTTACAAGTTAATGTTTGGTTCGTGTTTCAGGATAGAGTGAGAAAGAAGTTTTCAGTGGAGGAGGGCGATCATGTATCACTGGTGAATGTTTATAGAGCCTTTCTTAAGGTATATATTTAGTTGTTGTTTCTTACCTTTTCTTTTACATTTGCATTAACTATTGCCTCTTTAAACAAATTTGTATCAGTTGACTTTAACCCATTACCACACAATTCCGAGATTTAGCAACCCTGAGAAAGAAGCCTTTTGAAAACATTGTGGGAAAAGGAGAAATGCTGGTGACCAGCATTTTCTCCTTTTCCCACAATATTTTCAACCCTATCAAAGACAATTCCATCATTTAAACCACATTTAAATTGTCGTCTGCAAATGCTTTCAGCCTGGACAAGGCCATAATTTTGTTGTTTGGCAAAGATATAAAGTGATGTTTGTAAAATAGGGATAAAAAACATAATGAATTACGGTTAAACCCACCATTCAGTACCATAGATGAAAAATAGGGGCTTTTGCTGATGGCATAGATCATAATCAGACTGTACAGAACATTTAACCTGATCTTTGATTAATACAGCCTGCTTGTTTAGTTAAGCCTATAAGATAACTAGTCTAGAATAGAAATTTTAATTTCCAAGAAAAAAAGTTTGAAGGGTCTGAATCTGTTTCTTTTCTATTGTGTGGTAAAATTTGGTTCACTGTACGTTGATAATAAATGTAAATATCCAGTTTCTCCATCTGTCACATTTTTTTCTAGCACAACCTGTCACAGATGCACCAGATTGTTATAAATGAATCAACCCTTTACCAAACGATTCTGTTAAATGGTGTTTTATGCCACTTTCAACGTTCAGTCATATCACAGCTTCAGCTTATGTATTCATTTATGGTCTGCAACACGCGAAAAGGGGCATTCGGACATTTCCAAGACGACACTTTCCGTTCTAATTTGATTTTCTGTTTCGCACAAGTCTACTGTAGGACAAAATGTAGTCGTAAAGTGCCGTCTCAGATCAGCCTGTGCAGACTGATCTGAGATTACACTTTACGCAAATGTCCGAATGCCCCATTTTTCATGTTAAATGCCATATCTCCATGGTTTCACCAGCACTAAGCTGGGGCTCTGAGGTGTCATGCCCAAGGACACTCCTACAAAGGGCCCCGTGGATCTAGTGAGGCTTGAACCCTGGGTCTCCAGGTCAGGAGTCCTACTAAGTTTAAATTATTGTGAAAAAGAAGCCTTTTCCCACAATGTTTTCTCCATTTTCAAAAGTAAATTCCATCATTTAACCCTTTACCACACAATCCCAAGTTTTAACAACCCTGAGGAAGACAGCCTTTGAAAACATTTTGGGAATAGGAGAAAATGCTTGTAATCAGCATTTTCGCCTTTTCCCACAATGTTTTCTACTCTTTCAAAGAATGATATCATCAACTGAGCCACATTTAATGTGTCGTCTGCAAATGCTCTCAATTTAGGCAAGTCTTAAATTTTGTTATTTGGTAAAGGGTTAAGTGGCATTTGATTTGTCATCTTCAAATGTTTTGGATTTGGACGATTCTAAACAGTTGTCATCTGGTACAGGGTTAAAGACGAATTCCATCATGTTTAAAAATGCTTTCAATTCGGAAAAGCCTAAAATTTTGTTGTCTTGAAAAGAGTCAGAAGCTTTAGGAAAGTTTTTTACTCTTTTCTATTTTATGTGTTTTTTTTTTCAGTATGGAAAAAATGTAGGATGGTGTCACGAGAATTTTCTGAACTATAAAGGACTGTGTAGAGCTGTGGAAATAAGAGAACAGTTAACAAGGTTTATGCACAGATTCAAAGTCCCTTTAATGTCATGCGAAGGTAAGATTTATCTCAAAAACATTTATTTCCTGTGACCTGTTACCTCTCAGACCATTTTTCAATAAGCCATTATTTGAATGGGTGAAGGACTATTGAGAGCTATGGAAGTCAAAAATCAGCAAAAACTTTTATGTACTCAAACAAAGTCCCATTACTGTCATGTGAAGGTAAGAGTTATCTCGGTAAGATTTATTTCCCTTGAGCCATTATATTACAGACATTGTCCAGTGAGCAGTATTACCAAACAATCCCCAGTTTTAATGCCCTTGAGGAAGATGGTTGTTAAAAGATTGTGAGAAAAGGAAAAGATACCAGTAACCAGAGTTTTCTCCTATTCAGATAAATTATTTTTACACTTTCAGAGACAGATCTTGTCAGTAGAGCCTTATTCAATTGGTCCTTTGCAAATGCTTTGAATTTGCACGAGTATAAAATTTTGTTGTCTGATAAAGGGTCAACCAAAAGCTGAACAATCCCAAGTTTTAACAAACCTATGGACGAAGGCTTGTGAAAACATCGTGAAAAGGAGAATTTTCTCCTTTTCCCACAATGTTTTTTTCCCTTCCATTGAGAAATCCAGTCATTTGAGACACATCTAATTTTGTTGTCTGCTAACCTCTTCAATATGGACAAGTCTGAGATTTGTGCATTTGGTAAGCAGTTGATAGGAGAAAATGCTGGTGACTAGCATTTTCTTCCCCACACCTTTTTTTCACCCTGAAAAACTGAGCAGACAAACTGAGGATCATTGGTACCACAGTTTACTTGTCCACCGTATACTTTCAGTTTGACTTAGCCTTCACCTCGATTGTCTTATGTTTAACTCTTTACCAAACAACAAAATTTTAGACTCGTACAAATTGAAAGCATTTGCAGATGACAAAGATGGCTCAAATGGCAAAATTTGCCCTTGATAGAGCAGAAACATTGTGGGAAAAGGAGAAAATGCTGGTTAATGTCAAGGGACCAGTCCGCCTCATGATTCAGTTGTTAGAAGAAAAAAACAGATTTTATGGATCCATAATTATATGTGTGGAATAATGCATCGAAGAGATGTGTTAAACCCCCTTTTTCCATAGCACCTCTCATTTATATGGTTTCATAAGTTCTCATGTAAAGCAGTATGCCAGTATACAATAGAAGGGTTGTATAAGTTCCATAACGTCAGAAGCTACGTCAGTATATGAAGAAACCAATCAGTTTGCCATACAGTTTATTAGCAAGTACTAGAAATGGAGAGAACTGTGAATGACTTCAGTATGATAGAGTCGATTTGTGAGATATTTGAGACATTTATATGTTAAAGCACCTATCTCAACTTTAATTGCATTTGCTGTCAGTGCATATCAAGACCGAAATTTACATGTAGCTCGTTGGGGACTTTTATGAGACTGATGTAATGTGTTCAATCGGTGCCATGGTACAATGTACAACCTATAACTAGCTTCAATACCACTCCCTGCTATGAAATATGAGCATCTTGTTGTTAAATTTTAATTTTGTGACATACAGTACCAAAGATGAGTTGATAAACATATGTATGGACCATGCTGTAAGAAAAGGGGGCTTAATGCATCTGCGAAATGCATCAACCCAGGTCAGCCTGTGCAGTCTGCGCAGGCTGACCTGGGCCGAAACTTTTCGCTATTGGTCAATTTTCTGTATGTCAAAGGACCAATGTAAGGCATGATTCAGTCAGTTGTTAGATAAAGCCAGAGCACAGCTCGTACGTATGGACCATGCTCTGTGAAAAGGTGGTTTACTGGGTCTACAGAAATTATCGACAGAATACATAGCAGGGTTACATAAATACTATAATGTCAAAGGCTACGTCATAAGACGTAGATACCTATCAGTTTGCTTTTGGATGTATTAGCAATACTAGAAATGGAGAGAACTGTGAATGACCAACATGATAGAGTCAGATTGTGAGACACTTTTTTACTCGAACTCTGTACCAAACAACAAAACTTTGGACTTCTCCACACTGAAAGCATTTGCCGACGACAGTTCAAATGTTTTTAAAATGATGAAATTTGTGAGTGAAAGAGCAGAAAACTTTGTTGAAAAAGGAGAAAATGCTGGTTACCAGCATTTTCTCCTTTTCATACAATGTTTTTCAAAGCCTCCTCCCTCAGGATTGTTAAAACTTGGGATATGTGTACAGGGTTTTCCCTAGGCTTTAAAATTGGGGGTCATTGTGACCCCCTTCCTCATTAGTTGAGGGTCATTTCGTTAACTTAGGGGGATCTCTTCGTCATCAACTTCAAGCACGATTTACAATGCATTTCATCTTTAAACTCCAAGACAGAAAAGTCGGTCAGTCATTTCTGACGGAAAGGTCGATTTCACTTTTTGACAGACCAAACATTTTCGTCTATTGAAAACATGGTTGGAAAAGGAGAAAATGATGGTCAGCAGCATTTTCTCCTTTTCCTACCATGTTTTCCACCCTATCAAAGACATTTCCTGTTATTGGAGCCACATTTTATTTGTTGTCTTCAATGCTTTCAATTTTGATAGTTACCAGCATCTTCTCCTTTGGCCTGTTTTCAAAAGCTTTTTTGTGGTGTCCATGGTTGTGAGGTAGAGCATCAGCCTCTTAACCATAAGGTCTTGAGTTCGATACCTGGGAGCGGGTGTCAACCTTGGGATTGTTCATTGGCCCACACATTCGGCGCGAGTACTGGTGTAGTTCCCAGGAAGCAGAATCGAGAGAGATTAGTATAAGTTGAAAGAACTTGTTTCTCAATCGATGTAAAATAAATATGTTAAAACTAAAAGCTTTTTTTCACAAGGTCATTGAAACTTGTGATTGTGTGGTAAAGAATCACCATTGAAAACCTTTCAGAATAATGACCTTGTAGACAGGGATAGATTATCCTATAAGTATACATATTTTTGGATAACAAAAATTTTAACTCTTGAGAAATTTGTTGCAGATGGAGAAATTTCTCAAATCACATCTCCTCTTTGCTCAAGGTTTTCTTCAGTGTGGTTATTTTCTAATTACCCTTCAGTGTCAGTTGTGGTTATCAGCATTTTCTCCTTATCAAATATTGTGCTTTGTCTGGTCATTTCAGTCACATTTCAGTTTATTGTCTGCAAATACTTTGGATTAGGATGAGTCTAACAATTTGTTGTTTGGTATATTGTTATGCTTGTAGCATTTGGGATGTAGCGCTATCAGAAAAGTTTGGCATTATTAAATTCCAACTCCCACCTTAACTCTTTACCACACGACAGAAATGTTGACTTGTCCAAACTTGAAGCATTTTGCAGACAATAATTTCAGTATGGTTTCAATGATGGAATCTTTCTTTGATAGGGTAAAAAACTTAGTAGGAAAAGGAGAAAATACTGGTTACCAGCATTTTCTCCTTTTCCGACAATGTATTCAAAAGGCCTCCTTCACAGATTTGTTAAATCTTGGGATTGTGTGCTGAAGGGTTAGCCCCTGTAGTGGTAAATAAATGGAAAATTCCTTTTTGGTACCAACGATGCAGATACTGTTTTTGTTAGAATATCTAGCAAAGAGGCTGACAGTGTAGATCTGAGATCAGACTGTACATTCTCTGCATTCTGATCTTGATCTACACTGTCTGCATTGGTAGCTATGTCTGGGTACACCTTTACAAGGGTCATTCCTTTACCACACAATCTGGAGTTTTAATGAACTGTTTATTTTGAAACCATTGTGAGAAAAGGAGACAATGCTGATTGCCAGCATTTTAATCCCACAATGTTTTCTACCCCTTCACAGACGAATTTCGTCACTTGTGCCAGATTTATTTTTTGCAAATGTTTACTATTTGGATGGGTCTGAAATTTTGTCATCTGGTAAAGAGTTGGCGTTTGACCACTTAATCCCATGTTTTAACCTCTAGAGAGTAATATTTTGAAAACATTGTAAGAAAAAGAGAAATGCTGGTAACTGGTAACAATTTCATCATTTGAACCTGAATTTATGTGTGGTCCGCAATAACTTTGAATTTGGATAACTCTAAAATTTTGTGGTTGGTTATAGAGTTACAAGAGAATACAGTTCTTTGAAACTCTTTACCAAACGACAAAAGTTTAGACTTGTCCACATTGAAAGCATTTGCAGACGAAAAATTAAATGTGACTAAAAATTTGTTTTTTTGCATGAAAGAAAACATCTCGAGTGACAAAAAAAATGCCTACTACCAGCATTTTCTTCTTATCCAACAATACTTCCAAAATGCTTACATCCTCAGGGTGGTTAAAAGTTGGGATTGTGTAGTGAAGGGTGAATGATTTTCTGTAATGCATTTTATGTAAAATACTTTAAGTATGATATAAGCGTAGGATGGGTTAGAAGTGTAAAACCATTAACTTGTATTTCTATGATGAATGTTGGAAAATCAATTTTCATTAATCAATGGAGTAAATAAAGCCTTCCTGTCCCCATTTATTCCCAAGGTTATATTTTGTATTGATAGAATAATTTAATTAACTCTTTACTACACAATCATGAGTTTTAACGACCATGAGGAAGTAGCCTTGTGAAAACTTTGTGGGAACAGGAGAAAATGCTGGAAACCAGCATTTTATCCTTTTCCCACAAGATTTCTACACTTTCAGACACAGTTACCATCACTTTATCTGCATTAAATCTTTCATCTGCAAATGCTTTCAGTTTTGCCAAGTCCAGAATCTTATTGTGTGATAAAGAGTTAACCTTAATGAAAGGGAATTTCACATCAGCGCTAGACTTTCAAACATTAAAGAGTTATCCCTGTTGGGTGATGTAGTGTTAAATACATTTTGCTGTTGTTTTTTTTTCTCTGTGTTGAAGATTAAAGATTACCAATTTCTCTTGCAAGTGCAAGCTTATAACACCTTATCAGACAACAAAATTGGTCCAAATTGAGAGCATAATATTGAGAACAAACCAAAAATAGCTCCGATGATTGGATCTGTCTTTGAAAGGTTAGCAAGATTGTGGCAAAATCAGCAATTTCTCCTTTTTGGACTATGTTTTTAAAAGATTTCTTCTTCAACATCGTTAGAACATGTGATGTTTCAATTAACTCTGTATCACATAAGTAAAATATAGACTTGTCCAAACTCAAAGCATTTGCAGACAACAAAAATGTGTCAGATACTAGTAACAGTTTTTGTCTATGCTAGGAAAGGAGAAATTGCTGGTTACCGGCATTTTCTCCATTTCTCACCATGTTTTCAAAAGCCCTTTTACTTAATGTCACTAAATCTTGGGATTGTGTGGTAAAGGGCTAAGGTTAAGCAACTGTAGTTAAAAAAGCTGTTGAAAACATTGTGGTTGAAGGAGCAACTGTTTGTAACAAAGAGTAATAATTCCTTTTCACCTGATGTGTTTCATAATGTTTAAAAGCAGTATTTCCCTGTCCATCAAATATTTTTCTTTTGTCTAATTTATAGTAGCTGTCTACAAAAAAATAGCCTGTATAGTATCAGATCAAATCATGTAATATTTTTCCAGGTGTTTAATCTATTACCACACAATCCCAAGATTTATCTCTGTGAGGAAGAAAGAATTTTGAAAATATTGTGGCAACAAAGAAAATGCTGGTAACCAGCATTTTCTCCTTTTCCCACAATGTTTTCTTTTCTGCAAAAAGCAAATTTGCCATTTGGTTAACTCTTTACCACACGACAAAATTTTAGACTGATCCTAGTTGAAAGCATTTGCGGACTACAAAATTAAACATTACACAAATTATGAAATTTGCCTTGAAAGGGTAGAAAACATTGTGGGAAAAGGAGAAAATGCTGGTTACCAGCATTTTCTCCTTTTCCCACAATGTTTTCAAAAGACCTCTTTTTTGGGTCGTTAAAACTCGTGACTTGTAAAGGGTTAGGGTGTTAAAAAGTAGAAATGCATTTCATGTATTTACTGCTTTACCAAACAACAAAATTTCAGGTTTGTTAATTTCTGTTATTTTGCAAACAATAAATTAAATGTGGTTGTAATGATAAGATTTGTCTTTGAAAGGGCAGAAGAAATTGTGGAAAAAGGAGAAAATGCTGGCTAGTAACCAACATTTTCTACTTTCCTCACCATATTGTTTTAAAGACTTGTCCCTCAGGGTCATGAAAACTTGGGATTGTGCTGTTAATGTTTATCAAAAAAAAAGTGGTAGAATTTCAGTGTTGGTTTTATTTCTGTTCACTGTAGGATATTAAATCAATTGTTATCATTCAGCTAATGTTTCCTGCAAGAACATGCTGCTGTTAACTTAGAGGGGGGCAATGCAGGTTTTTAGAATCATGCTGAAATATGTTTAATCACAGAATTTAGTAGGGCACTAGCTTGAAAAGTATCCGTAAGAAAGAGAATTATGGTAAATTTTTTTTTATTGGTATTTTCTTAACTCTTTACCATATGACAAAATTTTAGAGTTGCCCAAATCCAAAGCGTTTGCAGACAACAAATGAGATGTAGTTCAAATGGTGGGATTGGCTTTTTGATAGGGTAGAAAGCATTGTGGAAAAGGGAGAAAATGCTGGTTACCAGCGTTTTCTCGTTTTCCAAAAACAGTTTCAAAAGGGATCTTCCTCAAGGTCATTAAAATTTGTGATTATGTCGTAAAGGGTTAAAGTGGTACATAGCCTCTTAACTCTTTACTAAAAGACAACGAAACTGAAAGCATGGGCAGTCGACAAGCAAAATATAGCTCAAATGATGATTTCTGTCTCTGACAGGGTGAAAAACATTGTGGGAAAAAAGGAGAAAATGCTGGTAACCAGCATTTTCACCTTTTCCCATAATGTTTACAAAAGCTGTCTTTCTTCAGGGTCGATAAAACTCTTGATTGTGTGGTAAAGGGTTAAGGTATTTCAGACCAGAATTTTGCAAATGCTTGTGGGAATTTTACGTGATGAATAAAGCACTTTAATTAAGCAGGATCAATGATCTGTAAAAGAGTGGATGCCCCTCCCATTGCTCAACAAATACCACATTGCTTAAATGCCAAAGGCAACCCTGCAGTTTCTTTGCTCATGCAAAGAAAGATATAAATAGTAGTATTTATCCATGTTTTATGGAAAATTTTGATTAACTGTAAAATAATCTGAATAGGCCCCTATAAGGCTTGCAGAGATACAAGAAAATGTTAGACAAGTGATGCATACATTTCCAAAGAACCAATACTTTGGCATTTGGTACTCACATAGTGACCTCCCCTGTTAACTCTTTCCGTACCATTGATGACACCAGAAGCTTTTGCGGGCAGTGTAGCTCAAGATCAGACTGCACAGAATGTGCAGTCTGATCTCTGATCTACAGTGTTGCATCCAGGCCGCGCGATTGCGGGATTCACCCTGTATTTTTTGCCGTCATGCAATTCCGTGAATGTGATGGGGTAGCAACTGCGCAATATTGGTATAACTCCCGCAAAAAGAAGAAACAGCTGCGTGCATAAAAGAGAAATTAAATAAGTCGGGTCCGTATTCTAGTCATTTCAATAAAATAATCGAAAGTCCGACAATGCTTCCTTACATTTAGACTGTTCCAGGTGGTGTCTGATTTCGTAGTGAAGTTTCTGCAGAAGCGGGGAAACAATATATCTATGCATGCGCAGTGAATGTTTACTTTCATAATGACAGATTGAAGAACCCGGCGAATTTAAACTTGTGATTAGTCATGTATTCCACCGAAAGGAAACATGTCAAAGACTTTCATTGGTTCTGTTGCTGACGCCGATGGTTCATACGATGATACAATGGAAAGAACTGAGTGAAAACTGCGGGGAATAAACTTAATTATGTTCGGCCCCAGATGCTGACATACTACCGAGGACGTATCGGAATCGTGAACAAAAATTGATGTGTATATCTATAGATGCACATTATCGGTTAAGAATGAGAATCTGTAATGTTTAGTGTTAGAGATAAGGTAAGATCAGCCCCATAGCCATCAACCCCTCCCCTGTCGGCTGTAAAAATACGACAGTATTCATTTCCATTCAAAAAAGGAAATTCACCAGAGAAATACATATTTTGTATATGCTTAATTTTTTTTAACACCCACCCCCAAAAATTTTTACTCCCCCATTTTTCAGATTCCATGGGGGAGCTCCCCCTCTTGGCAGAATTCCTGGATGCAGCATTGGATCTACGCTGTCCATTCCTTTATTGTAGACTATGACCAAACTGTCTCTACATCTTGCAGCAGAACTGTATTTGTAGCCTTTGAGAAAATGCAATTTATTTATTCAGTAATGAAAGAGTTAATACTGGGTTACAAGGTAATATTAGAGATCTTCTCTTTATGTCTTGATTATGATTACATAAAGTGTATAAAAGCTCAATGAATGATAAGCAGTTTAAGAAACTTAATAAAACTGGAAATTCCTAATACTACAGCAGACAAGTAGACACTTGCTTTTGCTCCAACTGTGGATAACTTAACCCTTAAAGCGCTGAATAAACCTATCAGTCGGTTTCATCCTAGAAATACGACCCAAATAATTGCAATTTCATGGTTGCTTTTGTCTATAATGTTTCAGCAAAGCAGACAGTGTAGATAAAAGATCAGGCTGCACATTTTGTGCAGCCTGATTTTGATCTACACTGGCCGCAAAGGCAACCATAGTCGTGAAAGGTGCTTAAGGGTTAAAACTACTTAACAAGCACAGAAATCAAATCAAACAAACAAAAGTGGGTAGAACATGCCGACAGATCAGGAATCTACACTTTCTGATGTCTAGGAAGGTAATTTTGCTTAGCCCTTTGCCACACAATCCCTAGTTTTGACAACCCTGTGGAAATAACCTTTTGAAAACCTTGTGGGAAAAGGAGAAAATGCTGGTAACCAGCATTTTCTCCTTTTTCCACGTTTTCTAAATTTCACAGAAGATTACTATCATTTCAGGTACATTTAATTTTTTGTCTGCTTATGCTTTTAATTTGATCAAATTAAAGATTTTATCGTTTGGCAAATCGTTAACTCTATATCAGTCAACAAATATTGGATTCATCCATATTACATGTTTAAACATTTTTATAAAACAAGTTAAATGTGGCTAAAATGATTGGAGGTTTTTTAGAAAGGGAAGGAAACATAGTCAGAAAAGGAGAAATTTTCTCCCATTTCCACATTATTTTCAGTGCCTTCTGTTTTAGGGTCGTTAACACATAAAATTGTATTGTAAAGGGTTACCTCTTTACCACAAGGCAAAATTTTTAACTAGTCCTGATTGGAAGCATCTGCAAGCAACAAAAGAAATATGACTCAAAGATTGAAATTTGTTTTTGGATGGGCAGAAAACATTTTAGGAAAAGGAGACAATTCTGGTTACCAAAAGATTTTTTTTTACAGCAGAAAACCGAAAACAGGGCCAAAGGAGAAATTGATTATAGCACACATTTCAAAAATATTATTTATTTAAACATGTATTCATGTATGATAATATAAATCTTGTAGATAATCCATGTTTTATATAAACTTTTCCATAGTTGTCTGCTGCAAATGTATTTTTTGAACACTGCCTGACTTGCATAATTTATTAACTTTACCAAATGACAAAATTTTAGACATATCCAAGTTGAAAGCATTTGCAGACTATAAAATACAAGTGGCTAAAATCAAGGTATTTGTCGTTAGGGTGGAAAACGTTGTGGGAAAGAAGAAAATGCTGGTTACCAGCATTTTCTCCTTTTCTCACAATGTTTTCAAAAGTTTTCTCCCTTAGGGTTGTTAGATTTGGAATTGTGTGTTAAAGGGTTCATTTTAGAGGCTTTTGTTGCTCAGTGTGCACAGTCTTACGAACAAAGTCCGTAACAAAGAAACAAGAAATGCATGGCTGAAACACAAACCGTATCTAGTGGGATTCGAACCCATGGCGGACAAGATCCTCTTTTTTCGAGGTTTAAAAGACCAATACCATAACCACTGAGCTAAAGAGATATCTCCCCAACACAGTTGTTAGGTATTGTATTTAAATCGGGACGAAGCCATGCATGAAGGAGTGGTCTTCCATAACAACAGAACATACACACTGACCTTAGACATTCGGCATACCTTGGGTGATGAGAGCCATCAAATTCCTCGGCTGTATCTGGTGGATTGAAATGCACCAGATCGGTACATTTCATCGCCCGGAAATACGCTGGTTACCGTTCTGAAAATTGTAAGGCTCCCCTTAAAAAAGAAACCTTGAGTTTCAATTTTCTATCGAAATCTTTCCAACTATATTTCAGTTGACAAACATTTCGTACATTCATTTTTAAACGTGGTTTATCAATTCTGATTAGAGTTTTCACCGACAGATAGATGTGAATAATTTCATTGAGGTTGTTTATGTCGTTGCTAAATGACTTACAGTGGCACCGCCATGTATAAGATCACGTGATTGGCAGTTCAAATGGAAATGACAGTTATACGGACGATATTAGATGTAGGTACGGAATCGGCCAAGTTGTGACGAGTGTGACCTTAGATTTACATTGTCCAATAATTTGTGATATATGCTACTCAAACTTTGATAGGGATCATTTGGATATTTTAATACGGATGTATGTTACGGCAAGGCAGTATTGCATTAACCCTTTACCAAACAATCCCTGGTTTTTATGACCCCGAGGAAGACGCCTTCTGAAAACACTGTGGGAAAAGGAGAAAATGCTGGTAACCAGCATTTTCTCCTTTTCCCACAATGTTTTCTACTCTTCCAAAGTCAAGTTTCCATTTTTGGGTCACATTTATTTTATCGTCTGCAAATGCTTTCAATTTGGAACAGACTAAGATTTTGTCTTTTGGTAAAGAGTTAAAAACATCCATTTCCACAGGTTTATTTCATCAGTGTGGCAATGTAACATATTGGAAAACCATACCTGATACATGCAACACACATACATCAGATGAATCTTATATGGTGATCCCTAGCAAATTTTTAGTAGTATATTTTAGCCAGAATAGCCTTAAGTATATCTCCACAAAATTGAAAGTTTTCATATTGTAAATTTCATTGTAAAGAATTTTTTTAGAATGTTGGTCTTAATGAATTGAACTGTACCAGTTTGATATTTTCAGCAGAGTTTAATGAGCTCAGTTTAGAACCTAGTTTTGTGAATAGAATGAAATTAACTATTTACTCATTTGTAATTGGTTAATGATTTGTAAACTCTGCATAAAATGAAACGGTAAGTGTAGAAATTTACTGACATTCGAGAAAAGTATTTATGACTGAACAATCAACTACAATTAGCAAAGAAGCTGGGTTTTGTCTAAATTACCCCTAGTGAGACAAGGTGGGTGTGGTCAAGCAGTGAGTTAAATTGATTAAGCTCCGCCTTTTGATGACGATGCATCATTAATGTTGATAGATGCCTCATTTTCTTGCTCCTGTATCTTTTTTTAAAGATATTTCTTGTTAAATCTGGTGAAGACAGGATAAAATGTGATGAAGCATACATAATTTGCCAATGAAGATATTAATCAGCTGTAACCCCTTTCCTGACAATCCCACATTTGTATGACCATGATGATGAAGGCTTGTGAAAGCATCTCAGTAACAACAATTTTCTATATTTTCCACAATGTTTTCTGTTGTTTTTTTTTCCAGACACAAAGACACAAATCCTACCTTTTTGGGTAGATTTTAGTAGTTGTCTATAAATGCTTTTGTTTCTGACTTGTCTAAAATTTTGTCATCTATTACATAGAGTTTATTTCATTAGCTTGTGGTTAATATGGGGAAATATTTGCTGAAAAAGGGAAAGGTATGCGAAAATAACGAGTGCCGTAAGGCACGAGTTATTTTCGCGGACCTTTCCCTTTTGAGGCAAATATTTCCCCATATTAACCACAAGCTGATGAAATAAATTATATATTATATTTCCTCTGATTTTTTTGTCAACGAATGCCACTTTTAAAACTTAAAAACTTAAAAAACTTAAAAAAGTAGTTCCAGATTTTCGGCAGGAGGAAAATATTCACTGTGACGGGGAAATAATTCCCCCCAGCTTAAATTACGACATTTCTTTACCCATAACATTTCTAAAAATAGACACATGAAATATAATATAAAGTTAAAATTTCCACCAATCTTTGTCCTATTATCTTTGTTGCTGAAACACTCCCTGCAAATACTTACAGTATGTCCCAGGGGGTATTATTGAAACGTCATTGTAACGACCCATTTTACGTTGGCAGCATTTTTAAGGATTCACAACTTTTAAAAATGATAATTTTCTCAGAATTAGATTTCTTGGATGAAAAAAACTTTTCGATTGGCTAGAACTTGTTTTTCCACTCAGTTATCAAGATTTGGGTGTCAACACAACTATAATGTACTTAGCATTAATGAGGTTTAGATCGGTAATTTTTGGCATTGTATTGGTTAACCCATGACTAAACCATTCCCAGTTTGAACAAACCTGATGAAAAAAGATTTTTGAAAACATTGTTGGAAAAGCAGAAAATGCTGGTAACCAGCATTTTGTCCATTTCCAACAATGTTTTCTACCCTCTTAACCCTTTAATACACAATCCCGAGTTTTAATGACATTGGGGAACAAAGCTTTTGAAAACTTGAGGGAAAGGAGAAAATGCTGGTAACCAACATTTTCTCTTTTTTCACAATGTTTTCTACCCTTACAAAGGTCAGTTTCAGTTTCTGAGTCATTCCTAATTTGCCGTCTGCAATTACTTTTAAAGGGGACCAGTTTAAAATTTTGTCGTTTGGTAAAGAGTTTAGATAAATCTCATCATTTCAGCCACACCTTGTTTGAATATAGGACGTTTTGGCCATGGACATTTTTGCAAGGACATTCTGGCCACAGATGTTTTGGCCAGCTGAAAGTGCAAAGTAGGATTTTCCTCTTTTCTTACAATAATTCACAATATTTCACAACATCCTTGGAAAAATAGAATTTATTGGATTATACTCAATTTTAATGTGATAATAATGGTACGGTATTAGATAATATTGAAATAAAGAGGAGTTCCTGCAATGATATGTCTTTATGTCTCATTTTTCATATGTTTTGGCCAAATTTTGACTTAAAACAGAAAAAAAAATGCAACAAATGAAATTCCTATACTTTTCTTTTCTAAAAATGTATACTTAATAGCACAAAAAGTTCATTTATTGCATTTTTCTGTTTTAAAACAATATTTGGTCAAAACGTCTTACTTGGAATTTTCAGCTGGTCAAAACATCCGTGGCCAAAACACCCTGGCCAAAATGTCCGTTGCCAAAACGTCCGTCCACCCCCTTATTATGTCCTCAGCAATTGCTTCCAGTTTGGATAAGTCTAAAATTTTGTCATGTGGTAAACAATTAAAACAGCCATACCAGGGAAATATTGGAGAAGACGACGCTGTACTTGGAATTTGAATTTTAGAATAGTTACTCTTGGTAAAATAGGTGTTAAAAAAAAAATCGTTCTACATCTAAACCTACTACATACTAAACTTTATGGTTCAGCCAGTCATAAGTTGTGTAACTTTCAAATTTATAAAATCCTGGAGCATAAGACAAAGAACATATTTAAGAATGCTTAGTGAATACGGCCCCTGAACATTACCAACTAAGCTCATGGACTCAACCACAAAAGATTCAAGCCAAACCTAATTGCTCACATAAAGATTAAATTTTGGTGGAAAGTTTTGAAATGGCCAACATTGATAGCTTAAACCATTTCTTCAGGTGGCCATCTGCCAAGATAAGAAAAAAAGGATTGTCAAAACTTGAAACATTTCTGTTTGAAAAAAAAAAGAACATTCAAATCCAACAGGCATCCTGTTTCAAATTTATCAGACAAAAAGCATGAAAATTACAGATAGTGGAGATAACAGTTTTTGTTTGCCAATATTTTATTTACGTGTCTTTTTTTTTGTACGCTTTGCTTATATATCTTGAGCAAACTTTTTTGCCTGTGGAAAGAAATGCTTCTCTCCCTGTGGTAAAGCATCTGGGTAATATCAATACTTTGATATAATTTAATTCTTTACCAAACGACAAAAATTTAGACTCATCCAAATTGAAAGCATTTGCAGATAACAAAATTAATGAGACTCAAAAAATGAAGTTTGTTTTGGGAAGGGTAGAAAACATTGTGGGAAAAAAAGAAAATGCTGGTTACCAGCATTTTCTCCTTTTCACCACAATGTTTTCAAAAGTATTCTCTTTCAGGGTCGTTAAATGTCGGGATTGTGTGGTAAAGGGTTAAATGGGACAAATCCAGTGACTCAATGTATTTAAGACCCTGAAGAAGAATTTCTTTGAAACACCATTGAAAAGAGAGAAAATGCTTGTAGCCAGCATTTTGGCTGCCTGTTTTCGAAGAAAACTTCAAGGTATTGTCGTAGCCCTAGCACCCATGTCTGCGTCGTGGTGGTGCAAAAACTTTGACATTATCAAAAACTTTGACATTTTATATCATTGTCATTCCTGAAGATATTTTCTTCGAAGTTGGACAAGTTGTTCACTATCAAAAGGGGAACACATACAACAAAGGCAGGTAACTATCAAAGTATTTTTGACACTGTTATGCCCCCTTTTTTTTTACTTAAAGTATTCACTGCAAGCTTTATAGACAAATTTCATCATTTGACTTGTCATCTGCAAGTGCTTTAACCCTTTCCCAAACAATCCCTGGTTTTCACGACCCTGAAACAAAAGGCTTTCGAAAACATCGTGGGAAAAGGAGAAAATGCTGGTAACCAGCATTTTCTCCTTTGTCCATGATGTTTTCTACCCTCACAGAACAAATTTCGATTTTTGAGTCACATTAATTTTGTTGTCTGCAAATGCTTTCAGTTTGGACCATTCTAAAATTCTGTCTTTTGATAAAGAGTTTAGAATAGATGATACTAAAATTTTAAAATACGTGAAGATTTAGATTAATTATTTCAACTTTTTCATACAAAATAGCTCCATGTCAAAATTCAATGGTGTTTTAGCTTTTTATAGTGTGCTTAACCATTTACCACACAATCCCAAGTTTAAACGACACTGAGGGAGAATGCTTTTGAAAACATAGTGGGAAATGGACAAAAATGCTGGTAACCAGCATTTTCTTCTTTCCCCACAATGTTTTCTAATCTATCAAAAACAAATTTTGTCATTTTGGCCTCTTTTAATTTTTTGTCTGCAAATGCTTTCAATTTGGAGCAGTCTAAAATTTTGTTCTGTGGTAAAAGAGTTGTTACAGCTGTGGCTAGATTTTGCCAACAGACTTCCTCATTTTATGTAAAGTGATAGGCAGATTTTCTGAACAGAAGTTAAAGAAGTCTTCCTGCTATCAGATAGTTGAATATACCCTTACTTAACCTTCCTGTGTTTCAACTAACCATTGGAAAAAAGAGTTAAAAACTTTGTGGGAGAAAAAGAAATTCATGGTAACCAGCATTTTACCAATCCTGAATATCAAAGACAAATTCCATCATTTGAGCCACATTTATATTATTGTCAGCAAATACTTACAAATTGGACAAGTCTACATTTTTCTTGTGTGGTAGAGGCAAATACTTTCAATATAGACTAGTCTAATATTTTGTCCTTTGGTAAACATTTTTTATGCAACTTTGTGGTTATAGAAATTTTAAAGTGATATATGACATTTTTTTGCAAAAAAAAAACAGCTGAAGTTAAAATGATTGTAGCATGTGACTGTGTGTAGCAAACATATCATTTGTTTTGGTATTAGATCGAAGTGAAATTTGTTTTTGAACAACTCATTTCCATAGTTTTACTTAACCCTTTCTAAACAGGGTTTTAGACATATCCAAAATTTAATGGAAAACATTTGCAGACTAAAAATCAAATATGACTCAAATGAGGAAATATGACTGTGAAAGAGTTAAAAAAAAACATTGTGGAAAAAGGAGAAAATGCTGGCTACCAGCATTTTCTCCTTTTACCACAATGTTTTCAAAAGCCCTCAAGATAATTAAGACTCAGGATTGTGTGTTAAAGTTTTAAGTTGTAGTCACTCCTGAAAATATCAATTTAAATGCTCATGACATTGAAATGGTGACTTTGTATCAAACTTTCATTTCTGTGTCTCTCTGTTATGTAGAATTGTTTTCCTTGATATTTGACATTAAAGCTGATTGTTGTCATTCTACTTCAAATTGACGTTTTCCTAGCTGATATTTTCCTAACTATGGTAATGTTATCTTTTGCAAAAGACAAATTAGGAAATGTTTATTATAATGATCTAAAGATGATGTTTTTGTTTTGATGGATCACCAAACAGTTCTTAGTTCTAACAACCCTAAGGATGAAGGCTTTTGAAGACATTGTGGGCAAAAGAGAAAATACTGATAACCAATGTCTCACATGATTCTAGACATGGGCGTAGCATCCATAACTCAATTCTTGATACTCAAGTGCGTAATGAAGAAAGAATGGGAACAGGCCAAACATTCTTTTAACCCTTCATAGAAGAACTTCATCTTCAATAATTAATCCTATAATTGCATAAAAAAGAAAAAGGAAAAATTACATTTGATGCTTAAAGGCCAAATACTGCAATGTTATCTTAAATGTTTCTTTTCCATGGAAAGTCACTGAGCTCTGGTAGTTAATTCTGTAGCATACAGGACTTGAGAACAAGGGGTCACTTTTTCAATTCTTGGCTCCGCCAATTTCTTTCTGAGGATTGGTGATAGGCAGTGCGACAGGATTCATTCCTCTCTCATCACTGACCATTGTTTCAACGATAGTTATGTGGGAAAGCAGCCAGTGGCTTGGAAAGAATTTTGTGCAGAGCACTGGTAAAAGAAACTCCATTAAAGCATGGATAGGTGCACTGGCCACTGCAATGTAACTGAAACAATGTTGAAATCAGTGTTAAACACCATACAATCAATCAATCAATCCATGGGAAATCTTACTGTACATTATGTGCTGTCTGATCTTGATTTGCACTATCTGCAAAAGCGCGTTGTCGTGTAGCTGCCTAAGGGTGAAATAGCACTCTTGATGATTCTGAAGCAGTGGTTACGCCCCTCCTAGGTATTATAAGCCAACAAGGCATACATAGATATAGTCAACGTTGGCATACTCTGCACCAGGATCCCCTGCATTAGCTGATCTTATTTTATACTACCTGCAAAGCATTTTGTACTCGCATGCGCTTTTTCCTTGCAGACTTTATAATAAAATCACTACAGGTGCATCTAAGTAGTTTATCTTGATACAATTATCAAATCTTATGTTTTTTCTCTCTTGGCAAAGAAAGCCTATTTAATTAACTTTTTCAGTAAAAATGACGACTTGGATAGCTTTTGCGGATGGTGTAGATCAAGATCAGACTGCACAGAATGTGCAGTCTGATCTTAGATCTACACCATCTGCTATCTGATGCCAGGTTATGACTCAGTGGCAAAGGATATTAACTTTTAGACCTCACAAGAAATGCAAATTTCTTTCATTGGTAGTGATAGAGTTAACCCTTTACCACACATCCCTGAACTCTATCAACCCTACTGGAGAAGGCTTTAAAAAAAAACAGCATTTTCTCTTTCCCGCAATGTTTTTTACCCTTTCTCAGCAAAACCTCATAATTTCAGTCACATAAATTTTGAATTGTCATTTGCAAATACTTTTAACTACGATGACTCCAAGTTTTTGTCGTTTGGTAAAGTTAAATTGCTGCCTGCAAGTGGTTCCAATACAGATGATTCTGAAATTTTGGCATCTAGTAAAAGATTAACTCTTTACCAAACAATAAGATTTAAGACTTGTCCAAATTCAAAGCATTTGCAGAAGACATTTAAGTTAAATGTGACTTAAAAACTGAAATTTGTCTTTGGAAGGATGAAAAAGTCCGAAAACAAAGAATTTAGTCTTGCCTCATAGAAAATACCACTGTTTTGAATAAAACAGCATCACTGCCAAAGCTGTTTTCACAACATGTTTTGTCCATTAAAGTAACCTCCCTTGACAGAGAGTGGGTCAAAATTGCCGACTTCCGAAACAGCCAAGTCCAAAACAGCCCACTTTACCCAAACACCTCAGTTGTTTGGGAACTCTTCGAAAATTGTGGGCGAAAGTCCCCCATCATTTTCAGTTTCTAGAATAGACTCTGCAATCACTATGCAAGTTCTTTTTACATGATGATGTGGAGCTGTGTTCCCGCTACAACTCTACTGTTCCAGTTACAATTTCTAAGACAAGCAATCTGATTGGCTGAGATGTTCTGTGTCAGCCAATCAGATGACTGATTGTTGAATTTTGATTCAGAACTGAACATGGAATGGATGTGGAATGCTTCCCCTTCTCTTTAAACCCTGCCGAGCCCGGTAGTGCAGTCGGTAGCTTGTAGAACTCAAGAACAGGGGGTCGCTGGTTCGATCCCCGGCTCGGCCAATTTATTTCCGAGGATTAATAATAATCATTGAGACAGGATTCATTCCTCTCTCACTGCTGACCATTTCTTCGACGATGGTCATGTAGGAAAGCAGCCAGTGGCTTGGAAAGAATATTGTGTGGAGTACTGGTCAATAGAAACTCCAGGAAAGCATGGATAGGTGCACTGGCCACCGTGATATAACTGAAATAATGTCGACAATGGCATGAAACACCTTACAATCAATCAATTGATCTTTAAACCCATTACCACACAGTCACGAGTTTTAATCACCACCCCCCCAGGAAAAGGGCTTTTGAAAACATTTTGGAAAAGGAGAAAAATGCTGGTTACGAGCATTTTCTCCTTTTCCCACAATGTTTAGTACCTTTTCAAAGACAAATTTCATAATTTGTACAACATTTGACATCTGCAAATGCTTTCAATTTGGACGAATCGAAAGTTTTGTTGTGTGATAAAGAATTAATCGGTGAAAAAGACTTTTTTATGCAAGGATTGATATTGTATGGTGTTAAATTCCATTTTCCACATTATTTCAGTTACATTACACCCACCAGTACACCTATCCATGCTTTTCTGGAGTTTATTTTTAAGAGTAATTTGCACAATATTCTTTCCACATCACTGGCTGGTTAAGCAAGAAACTACACCTTTATATTGGAACTTCAAGAATGGTTCCAGTAGAGTATCTCAGATGATCTGATCTTAGATTTTCATTTTCAGCAAAAGCAATTGGTTGAGCTTGTACTTAGCCCATGTAATCTTTTCCAAACAATCTTAAGTTTGAAGCTTTTGAAAGCATTGTTGGAGAAGGAGAAAATGCTGGTACCCAGCATTTTGCTCCTTTTTCGACAATGCTTTGTAACCTTTCAGAGACAAATCAAATCTTTTGAACCACATTTAATTCATAGTCTGAATGTGCTTTGAATTTGGGCAAATTTAAGATTGTTTCATGTGGTAAAGAGTTATCTCTACCAATCTATAAAATTTTTATACTCACCTAAACTGAAAATGTTTGCAAATGATAACTCAAATCTTACTCAAATGATGAGATTTTCTTTGGAAGGGGAGCAAACATTGTGGAAAAAGGAGAACCTGCTGGGTACCAGCATTTTCTCCTTTTACCACTATGATTTCGAAAGCTCTCTTCTTGAGAGTTTAAAAGTCATGATTTTGTGGTTAAGTAAAAGAGAAAAAGTTGTTTAGATTTCTGGAGCAATTTTTTTCTTTTTCCATAACATTTTCAACCACAGCTGTCTCCTGCAGTGATGGGCATAGAAAGTCATATTTTGTAGGGTAATGGATGCACTTTTGGAAACTAGAACAAACTTTCGATCATGTTACAAGCTTCAGTAATTGCTGGAAATTATTAGTGGTTGAAGCAATTTTCAATTTCTACATAAAAGCCACCCATATAGAGCTAGATAAGATGTTAGAATTTTTCAACACTTTACCAAATAACCCTGGCCAAGCTCTAGAAGCCCAGTTGGTAGCCTACAGGATTTAAGACCATGGGGGTTGCTTGTTTGAATCCCTAGCTCAGCTAATTTCTTTTCAAGCATTGATGATAGTCATTGGGACAGAATTTATTTCTCTCACACCACTTATCACCACTTACCATTGTCTCAACAATGATATGTGTTTTGTGGGAAAGCAGTGAGTGGCTTTGCAAGAACCTCCAGGAAAGCATGGATAGGTGCACTGGCCTCTTTGAAAGTAACTAAACCAATGTTAACCCTTTATCATACAATGCTGACTTTTAACGACCCTGGGAAAGAAACCTTTTGAAAACATTGTAGATAAAGGAGAAAATGCTAGAATCCAGCATTTTTCTCCTTTTCCCACAATGTTTTCTACCATATCAAAGAAAAACTGCACCATTTGAGCCACATTGAAATTGTCTGCAAATGCTTTCAATTTGGACAAGGCTAAAATTTTGTTGTCTGGTAAAGGGTTAAACGCCATAGAAAAACAAACATTTTCTCCTGCTCCCAAATTGTTTTCTACCGTCTCAAGAAAAATTCCATATTTCATCTGCAGATGGTTTCAATTTGGATGGTTCTATAATTTTGCTGTTTGGTAAAGAGATGAGTAATTCTTACCTAATGTCAATCTACAATATTATTTGCTGTTAACAGAGAATTGCCTTGTATGGTCTAAACTGTATTATGGTATCAGTGCAGTTCCTTGACTAATATTCTGCTACATTTACAGTTTTAATTGCTTCATTAAGTTCGATATTATCTTACAGGGTTTCTCATGACTGAAAATATACATGAAGTAGAAAGGGATGTATTACAAGATCAGACTGCATGTATGTGTATGGTCATTTTTGGTCTACATTCTCAGCAAAGAACAATCATCATTGCTCTTGGCAGGATAAGAATTTGTATTGGTTTTAATAGTATATGAAGAAGAGAAGAGTATAATGTGTAACTTGATTCTGTAAAAAACTTGTTTTCATTTTTAATATACACATT
Organism: Hippopus hippopus; assembly: GCA_946811185.2. Classification (NCBI taxonomy): domain Eukaryota; kingdom Metazoa; phylum Mollusca; class Bivalvia; order Cardiida; family Cardiidae; genus Hippopus; species Hippopus hippopus. The sequence continues at coordinate 23,141,568 of OX328103.1, forward strand.
GTTTTTCCATGATGTAGTTTATTTGGAGTGGTCCATGAGTTTAAAAACAATTTATTTGGACTAGCCCATGAGTTTATGTTGTTCATGAACTTAATTTAATGAATATTTGATGAATTGTGCTTGAGCCATCAAGAAGTTCCAGATGATAAATGTAGTGGTCAGGTGATTATAATAGCTTACCATACAGTCCAGTTTCAAAGCAATTGCTGATGACCATTTAAATGTTACTTTATTAATGGATTTGTTTTTGATGGGGTAGAATTCCCACAATATTTCTATGCTATCAAAAACAAATTTTATCATTTGAGCAAACTCTACTTTCTCATCTGGCCTGCAACACGTGAAAAGGGACAGTTGGACATTTGCGTAAAATGTCCTCTCGGATCAGCCTGCGCAGTCCGCGCAGGCTAATCCGGGACAACACTTACGATTGCATTAGATTTTGTGCTACAGTAGACTTGCGCAGAACAGAAGATTATTTAAAAATGAAAAGTGTCATTTCGGATTAGTCAGCACGGAGTGCCCAGGCTGATCCGGATGACACATTACGCAAATGTCCGAATGCCCTTTTTCGCATATTGCAGGCCATCTGCTTATGCTTTCAATTCGGACAGGTTCAAGATGTGTTGTTTGGCAAAGAGTTACATGTTAAAAAAAACAGGCAGCAGATTGATAGATTTCTTGTATTTTATTTCATTTTCTGTTAAATTTGCTTTGATGCCAATCTTTTAGCTTGAACATGCTTTCTATGGCATTTTTTCATGCATCTTATCCTTTCACCATCCCATTACCTGTCATGCAGGCTAAATGACCTGAGATATCATTGCACCATAAAACAACACTGCTCACTCACATGTTCACTCTTTCGCTGCTGAATAAATGGATTCGATATTTCTCGAGGTTTACATAATTGTTTTTTGTTGCATTTAAACGTGAGTTTGGTCGAAGATCAGTGTTAGCCAGCGAATGGTGTAGATTCAAGATCAGACTGCCCCTTTTGTACAGTCTGATCATGTTTATCGATGCCATCCACAAAAGTTGTCCAAAATGACATTGGCATTGAAAGAGTTAAAGCAGATGTTATGCAGTCTTAGCTGCCAATAATGATGACTGAGGAAAAAAAACAGTTGCAATATTTAGAAAAAAAAAACAGAAATTCAAACAATTTTTGAGGATGATGAATCTTGTTTGTATTGTACAGTGAGTGCAAGTAAACAGCTGTGGGGAACAAAGCTATATTTCAATATTTCAATTTTGACATTTGTTGTCCATTTTTTGTGCCATTTGGCATACTAGTAACTGAAGATAAATGTGACATTCTGAAGTTGGCAACTAGAATTTCTCAAACCTTTCATTTTGAATATTGTTTTATCTTTCTCTTTAACTCCGTAACAGTACCTCTACCGAACAACAGAATTTAAGACCTGTCCAAATTGAAAGCAAAATTTTGCAGACTACAAGATAAATGTGGCTGAAAACTGAAATTTTGTTTTAGAAGATTAGAAATCATTGTCGGACGAGAAAATGATGGTTACCAGCAATCCTAACCTTTAAGGACCCTGAGAAAGAAATCTTGTAGAAAACACTGTTGGGAAAGGAGAAAATGCTGGTTACCAGCACTTTCTCCTTTTCCCACAATGTTTTCTAGCCTTCCAGAAACAGTTACTTTCAATTTTTGAGTCAGGTTTTTTTATAGTCAGCAAATGCTTTCAGTTTGGACAAGACTGAGATTTTGTCATTTGGTAAAGAGTTATCTGAGAAAAGGCCAGAAGACTACAATTCACAGTTTATCCAGTTTCTCAGTAAAGTATCATGTCAATGCAATAATTTTATGAGATACAGATTTTATGGCTCTGATAACATGTATTCCATGTGGATAGAATATTACACACAACAGAAAAAAACCTGTAACCACACAGTGTCATGTACATGTATACGGTTCCAGTTATGATATTTAGTCTCGCACAATATCAAATTTTCTCATGCTGCTCAAATCCAAGTAAAAGCACCAAGAAAGTTACTACAACATAATATTCAGAACATAAATTCCAAGATTAGTCCATGAAGTAAATGTTTGTGTTATCAGTGAGGAAAATAAAAGGTAAAGTATGCCAAATACAAATTTATTTCTTTTGTATTACTCACAACAAGTTGACCTGAAATTGACCTCTATGTAATGAATAATTAGAAAGTGAATATTTATATCATCGGGTATAATCAGACAGTACTGAAATTCTTTTAACGGTAAATGTCGGGTTGAACCTTACAGTGCCATAGTCAAAATGAGAGCTTTTGCGGATGACATGGATCAAGATCAGACTGACCAGAAAGTGCATCTTAGATCTATGTCACCCGCCACATATTACCAATTTAAACCAACAAAATCATGTTTATTTCAGTTATTTTTAGTATTCTTTAAAGACATGATAAATCTGTTAGCTGCATAACGAGTTGAAAATCGTTCACATAGCTCCGCATGCAGACGACAATAGCAGAAGTTAAGTTTGGACAATAATTCAAGCATGTAATATATGGTAATAGAGGTCACTTTTTTCATGTCAATTTGTTAAAGTAATACAGACAGTGTAAATCAAAATAAGTCTGTACAGCCTTGTCTTGTATCCATGTAGTCATATTTTTTTTAACCCTTTCCCAAACAATCCCTGGTTTTTACAGGTCAGGAATAGAAGCCTTTTGAAAACATTGTGGGAAAAGGAGAAAATGCTGGTAACCAGCATTTTCTCCTTTTCCCACAATGTTTTCTACCCTATCATATAGAAAAATAATCTTTTTAGCAACTGCTAATTTGTCATCTGCAAAATGCTTTCAATTTGGTCTAGTCCAAAATTTGTCGCTTGGGAAAGGGTTAAACTCTTCATCACATAATTACAAGTTTTAATAACCCTTACAAAGAAAGCTTTTGAAAAAATTGTGGGTAGCCAGCATTTTCTTCCTTTCCCACTATGTTTTCTGCCCTTTCTAACGCAAATCCCATCATTTGATAATCCTTTTATTCGTCGTCTGCAAATGCTTTGAATTTGGACCACTCTAAAATTTTGTTATTTGGTTAAGTGTGAAGAAATCCTTACTAAAACAGCACTGAAAGGTCCATGTCTTGCTCAATTTAGCTTTTTACCACATTATCCTGAATATTAACGACCTTGAGGAAAAAATGCTTTTGAAAACATTGTGGAAAAAGGAGAAAGTGATAGTTAAATGCATTATCTCTTTTTCCACTATGTTCTTTACCCATCATTGGAACCACATTTAATATTTTGTATGCAAATGCCTCCAACATGGAAGAGTCTAAAACTTTGTCATTTGTTAAATACTTAACTGCCTTATCCTGTTTCAAAACAATCTTGGCCCCTAGGAAAAAGACTCTTGAAAATGGTAACCAGAATGTTCTCCTTTTGCTACAATGTTTTCTACCATTCTAAAGGTTGAAATCATCTCTTTATCTATATCAAATTTGTCATCTGCATAATTATGCTTTCAATTTAGAAAAGAATGAAATCTTGTAGTTTTAGGAAAGAGTTTAGAAGTCCATTCCATTTCATAAACATATCACTCTTATAACATTTTGCCAAGTGATCCTATGTTTCTATAAGCCTGAGGAAACAGCTATCGAAAACGTTGTGGGAAAAGGAGAAAATTCTTATTACATTTTCAACGATGTTCTCCATATAGTTTATGTAGTCAAGTCACCTGTAATTTATTTTCTGCAAAATTTAATGCTTTTAATATGGACAAGTCTAAAATTTTGTCATTTGGTTTAGGGGTAATCATAGAGCCAGTCTGTAGTGATCAATTAGAACTGTCTTTGAAACAATCACCATTAGCTAATATTTTGCTTTTTTTTTTTCAATTCTCTACATACTAATTGATGCTCAAGTCCCTATCACAATTAACAAAATGTAATAATAACTCCTGAAATATCTTTTGTTAGTTTTTAGCACAACTGGGTGAAGGCCATAAAGCTTATATCAAGGCTGTCATATGTGCATCTGTGTGTTCTTGCATGCATTAAATTGTATCTCAAACATCTTTCTGAAATTGCCCATCCAATTTTAACCAAACTTCACAGAAATTATCCATCCATGACTCTTTTCATAATTTCTTGTGAGAAATTCATTCTGTTGGAAATTCTGGTTGCCAAGGCAAACAAAGCTGAAAAATATTGAAAATCTTTAAAAATATTCTCCAAAACAAGGCATTGGAATTCTTATAATTTGCTGGAAAAACATCCATACAGCTAGAGAAAAAATATTGTGTGAAAACTTGAAAGTGTAGAATAGCTCAGCATTGTAAACAAAGATATATTACCAATCTATATGGTGTAAGGAATAGAACTACTCAAGGGAAATGCCCTCATTAAAAACGAAATGACAACAGTGATTGCTTGGAAGGCCTCCCAAACATGAAATGCATTTTCTATCCATCGTAATCTGTGCAACCTTGCAGCTTTCAGCTGCAACATTTGGCATAAAGATACAAGGATGATAATAGTTTCATAAAATAAGGATGAAATTGATTGGAAACAGGCTGAAAACTAGCGGAAAACGAGTATAGATGTATCTTTAATGATCCTTTGGTGGACCTTTTTCAAATACCTTGATATGATTTTGATCATACTAAAAACATGGCTGCTGCAGGCTTGGCTTAGTTGTATTTACATATTGTATATAACAACATAGAGTTGAGCTTAAATACTGATCAAAGGAAATTATTTGCTCATTACTCAATAGATTATTTGTTACCATTAACTCCCTTATGATCAAACTGTAGTGTAACTCAATTGTTTTTGTGCATCAAGCTTTTTGTGCTGAAAGTGTGTAGGTTTCAGCAGTAACCTTTTACTTTAACCCTTAAGCTGCTAAGCCTGACTCAGTGACCTTTTGTAGACAGTGTAGATCAAGATCAGACTGCACAGAATGTGCAGTCTGATCTAGTATCTACACTGTCCGATAAGGCGATATTTTCCCCCAAAAAATAGCTTTGAAAAAGCAATATGTTGGTTTTTACTGTCGACTTGAAGGTGTTTAATTTATTCAGCAGGATAAGGATTGATGGTTACTGGTATACTAATGACTGGAATATGGCCTGCAACACGCGAAACGGGGCATTCGGACATTTGCGTAAAGTATCGTCTCGGATCAGCCTGCGCAGTCAGCGCAGGCTAATCCGAAACGATGCTTTCCGTTTTTATGTAATTTTCTGTTTTGAGCAAGTCTAATGAAGAACAAAATCTAATGAAATTGTAAAGTGCCGTCTCGGATTAGCCTGCGCGGACTGCGCAGGTTGATCCGGGATGACACTTTACGCAAAAGTCTGAATGCCCCTTTTCGCGTGTTGCAGGCCATTTGTAACATTAAGTAAGATTTGTTCCAAAAACTTAACTCTTTATGCTGTAGGAAAAATGTTTTCTGCTACTCAAGTTTTGGAAATCTTATGATATGTCTCATGAATGATACTTGATTAGACTTGCTTATTTTTTCTTTGAAACTTTATTGCCATACAGACTTCTTATGATTTAATGTCTCTGTCATTGTGAATTAAACGTATGGTAAAATGGAAGTGGAGCGATTCAGGGCCATCATGGTTCTCTCGTTCAAGGTTATTTGAGATTAAGTATGCTGGTATTAAACTACTCTGAAAGTTATTATGAGACATAAAAAAAAATTGGGTGTTTTTTTTTTATTTGAATAATGTTGCATTTAGACAATATTTTAATTTTAAAAAAAATGCTAAATTTTCTGAATAACACATGCATTCAACACAGGATTGATTGTTAGCTTATAAATGTAATTTCAACTTGGATTTGGAGGGGCGTTGTTGTTTAACTCTGTTTCCTGGAAATGACTCTGTCTTTTGGTAGAAATTGAATTGATAATTTGAATTCAGTAGAATTTAAATTACTTTGTGGCTAAAGCACTTAATCCTTAGACCATATGGCAACATTATGGACTTGTCCAGATTGAAAGCATTTGCAGACAACCTATTGGATATGGCTCAAATAAAATAAAATGCCTTTTAACCCTTTACCAAACAATCCTAAGTTTTAACGACCCTAAGAAAGAATGCTTTTGAAAACATTGTGAGGAAAGGAGAAAATGCTGGTAACCAGCATTTTCTCCTTTTCCCACAATGTTTTCTACCCTTTCATATACAGATCCACTTATTTCTGCCACATTTATTATGTCATCTGCAAATGCTTTCAGTTCAAACCAGTCAAACTTTTGTCATTTGGTAAAGAGTTAAAAAGCAGAAACATTGTGGTTACCAGTATTTTCTGTTTTTCCCGCAGTGTTTTCTGTAATGTACTAAGTTTAAATTATTTGCTGACTACCTGTATTTTCTCCTTTGTCTGTGATGTTTTCAATATAGCCCTTTTTCCCCTATGGTCATTAACCCTATCCCATACAATAAATTTTGGTCTTGTCTAAATTAAAAGCATCTTCATTGTAACAGTTGTTGTCTGGGATAAAGAGACAGCAGAGTCTTCTTCAGTACCTCTTATTGTGTTATTAGGCAGTAAGCTGTAATTCACTTTCTCTGTTAATCTGTTGACAGGTAACATTAGATTTACTGCAAATTCCAATCTGTGAGGAGGGATAGGTTTTGGGTTTTTCAACCCTCAACTTCAAAGCAGGACTCAAGGACCTTTTGCAGACAGTGTAGATTGAGATCAGGCTGAACAAAACATGCAGTCTGATCTTGGATCTACACTGTCCAATAAGAAGATATCTTTCCCCCCAAAAATAGCTGAGAAATAATAAAATTGGGGGTTTTACTATTGGCTTGAAAATTTCATTTCACTTATTTAGCAGGATAAAGGGTAAGTGAAACATCAAAGACACCTGGTAATCAGCATTTTCCTCTTTACCACAATGTTTTTTTACTGTTCCAAAGATAAATTCCATCTTTTGAGCCAGGTTTTATTTGTTGCCTGCAAATGCCTTCATTATTATCTAGATTAAACCCTATACGGAACAGTCCAGCATTTTAATGATCCTGAGGAAGAAGGCTTTTTGAAAACATTGTGGGAAAGAGAGAAAGTGTAGGTGAATGGAATTTAATCATGACTGCACCACATATGATCTTTTGCAACTGATTACAAATTTCGCAAGTCTTAAAGTTTTGCCATTTGGTAAAAAGATAAGTTTTAAAATTGTCATACCTGCTGTCTATACTGCATGAAAATATCGGTAGGGTGTGAACGGTGCTCTGACCAGGTTTGATTGGCAGCTGTAAAAAGCAGCTGATAAAAAAGAATGCTTCAGTTTACTTCCTCATGAGATCATTTCCTGCGAACAGAACAGTCAGGTAATGTGTACATATTTATCTACCCAAAGTACAGTAAGCCACAAAATACAGAGAACCCAACTAAGACTGACTATGCTGGTATTTATGACAACTGTCCACTGTACTTTACCATAATAATGCATAAACAGTCTTATTCTATAAACAAATTACCTGAGAACTAAGGATGGGTATCGCCAAAAAAATCGTATCGCGATATTTTATGAGCGTATCGTGATACGTATCGTGATATTTCCGACTTTACATGTTTGACTAGTCCCAAGTGTACTCTAATGAAAAACCTAATACCATCTCTTGATCCCTCCCTAAAAGGATAAACTGCAAATGTCATCAACCCAATAGGATTTATTAGAAGTAAATGAACACAAAATTTAACACATAAAACAAGGTCCTACCTAAGGACCTGAAAAATTCAATAGAAAATCAAAGTAAATGTTGACAGGAACTGGTCTAAGTTGTCTTTGTAACTTAGTCACTTGAATGTTTTTCTTGACTAGAACTAACTAAAAATTCTTCAGTACTGACTAGAAGTTCTCTGACTTTAAATTGATTAATTGACTAGAAGATAAAGAGATCCATGTTCTAATATTGGCACAACCCATTTAGGTATGTGCTTTAACTGCTTTATAATAAACTCTTTACCAAATTATAAATCTGGCAATTTTTGAAGTAATTCGCTGGGCCTTTTCATACAAACTTTGGTATTTCTGGGAACTGGAGAATAAGTGTTGAATGGTCGGTTGTCTTATACAGGAAGAAATAGGAGGAGGCTTGATCTTTTGCATACTAGGGGGATTGCATTTAGGAGTACTTTCGAACAGTACTAGTTTGTTTGGATGATGTCGTCGCAAGTGAGTTGTGAGATTCATGGTCCCTCCGCTACATTTGACAATCGTGCGGCAGATCTTACAGCCATCAACGTTTTCTTCAATTTTTGCGTTCCTCTGAATCAAGCCGAAATGTTTTCATACAGGTGCATTTCCCTTCACATTGTCGATTACTGTGAAATCATCGGAAGCCGCCATGTTGAATATAGTTATTACATTACTATAGGGATCGCAGGAATTCTGGGAGCGGTCAATAAATTTCTTATTTTGCGCGTCAAAGGCTGACTCTTTACTGTTAAATTGTTAATTCGGATTACCGTTTTTGTGTTTTATTTACTGAAATTAAGAAAATCGAGTTTTATATATCGAAATTAGCAAGACATCAGGGGCCAAAAAAAAAAGTTTCAACGGGTTACAGAAACCCACGAAAGTTCCCGAGTAAAGCGATATGAGCCGGCCGTACCGATATTTGTATCATTTTCAAATCTTACCGCGATATACCGGTATACCGATAATACCGCGCACCCCTACTGAAAACTACTCTTATCTGAAGTAAACCCTGTAGTTAAAAACGAAAAGTCTGATAATCAAGCAAGAACAGACTTGGATTTATGACGATTTATTCAGTTTCCAAGATGATCAGGATTTTGAAAAGTTGCATCACTGATGACACACTGTTATTTATTTTGGGGGTCATTTGAGTAATAATCACATCGTTGACGCAGGATTTGTGCGTCATGGGAAACCCTGTTGCTTATGATCTAGTGGTCAGATAAAGCAGCGCATCATGCTCATGCAGATCCTGCTGGTATTGTAGAAATGTATTCAAAAGTGTATACATACAGTAGCACTAGTAGACATTTGCGGCTTAAAGTGGGGAACGATGACCGAGGAACAGTTACGCTAAATATTCAGGGGTTGTCTCAACACATAGTTTAACAAGTTTGTATGGCCAAGGCACTGTAAATGTTTTCTGTCCTTACAAAAGGACAACATTACAGTTATTTTTGGGATGCCATGTGACCTAGTGGCTTAGTTTCTTCTGATATAAACTCGTTTTAACACGTAGGAAGGAGATTGCTTTTAAAAACATTGTGAGTAATGACATAATGTTTTCTACCAGATCAGTGTTTCACACTCCTATCAAAAGCTGTTTTGATTTGTCGTCTGCAACTGATTTCAATTTCAGACAGTCTCAAAATGGTTGATCAGGGAAAGGGTAAAAAACAACAGTAATTATAATTAGAAGTAAACTTGTTTATGAAACAGAACTGGAAACAAAAATTTGCCTGGCCTTATATTGTTTGCTCTTGTTTTACATGTGCGCTGCGTGTATACATAAAAAATTGGATTTTGCAATCTAATCACGTTTATAGAAAAATAGGGGTAAGTTTATACTAAAATATTATAATTATTAAAGTTGTAGCCTAGGATATTAAAACGTTTATATACCGGCATTGATGTCATTATCTTCCATTTTCTTTTAGTACCAAAAAATTATGTATACAATATACATGAGCAAGTGACTTAGCTAAACGGCACGATATAATGTGTTTTACGCTGCTTTCAGCATTATTTCAGTCATATCACGGCGACATCTTACATATTCATGTATTTCCTGGGTTTCACCAGTACTAGGCTGGGGCTCTGAAGTTTCTTGCCCAAGGACACTCTTGTGTAAAACCCAGTGGATCAGTACTCGTAAATACAGTGAATATCAAAAGTATGAGTGCTTGGGTATATTACCTACATTTCTTCAACAAAATAATATGAAAGAAAATATTTCACACAATGAAGTCAATTTATTCATTTTAATTACCTGGAAGGGCTGCATATTAAAATTGCATAATCCGTAACGAATCGTATCTCAGCGATAACTCGAAAACTAATTAAGCAAATTGGATGAAACTTCACAGAATGATTAAGGATAACAAGATAGTGTGACGTGCACAGAAATGTTTCTCCCTTTTTTCCAAGATCACAGTTCAAGGTCAAGGTCTTTTGGGCATTTGTTGCACTGTAAGAGTACTTATTTACTTTCATATATTCTTCGACTTATTATCGGAATGGATAGGTATTCAAAAATATTCATTTTCATCGCATTTGTTAGCACTTCTAGATCCACCGCATAAAGTGTTAAACTACTGTGCCTTAATTGTTAAAGCGGATGAGTGCTCCACCGGGACACGCACTTACACTCAACTACAGACTGTTTGGTTCTGATGAAAATTACTACAGTGGTGGAAATGTGTTTCAAATGCTTTCTACACACAGATACCAGTTCTTAGAGTTGTGTGGTGATACACCTGAAACACTTCTAAGATCACTTGATGCTTTGAATATTACATCCCAAAGTCAAACAGAAACCGTTTTGTACTGACTCTTATTTGGCTAAGATCTTATCCTACATTTATGATGTTATCCTCATTATTTGCTTTAAGTATATCGACAGATTCGTGCACTGCTTCCATGTTTTTATTTTAAACTTAAAAGATATATGAAATGGCCTTCAATCCAAGAGTAGTTTGAGATGATGTACATCTGGAACAAAATACCCTGGTGGTCGGAGCATTGATAGAACATCTCACACCCAAAATTGAGCCACAAGAACAATATTATCCAGGACATAGCACGCAATACATACACAGATTATCTTTGACAATTCTGGTGTTATTCATCATTCTGAAACTGGTTTTGTAAGTCACAAAAACGATGCGCAACAATCTCAAATGATGCGACAAGTGGACATAGACTTAGAATTTCCAAATAGTAGTGTCCTTTTGGGGGATAAGATCTATCCTAACGGATACCCTTTATTGACCCCTTATAACAGTGCACAACTATACAGAATGGACATGCGAACTAAGCTGAAATCTAGAAAATTTATTAGGTATATTACAAAATAAAGAGTCGTTGTAGAACATTCAATTGCTGAGGTAATAACATATAACTCAGTAGGTGGTGTGTCATGAGAAATAAAGGAAATATTTTGCCTCATGTTGTGCATATTTGTGGTGGACTAGTGTGTCGTAGAAAAGAACAAATATTGACAACTTACATGTAAATATCATTGACATTGATCTGAATAGGAAATTGGCACACAAAGTGCATGCCACGCACCTGTGGTATTTATAACTTTTTTAGATTATCTTGAGATTGCCCCTAGATATAATGTCCCCGATCCTCTATCCCCTTTCCTCAGCTGAAAGCCGCAAATGTCTAGTAGGGAGGTTAGGTTGTATTAGCAAAATCTGAGAGTAACATGTGCAGAGCACATCCATAACCAGAGTTTTTGGTGATAGTCAGAACTAAGCTGATTTCCTAGACAAATTTGCTAGAACCCTTATTGGAAAGAAAGATTAATCCCAAGGGTCCTGACTATGCATCTGCAAAAAGTAACAACCCAGATAGACCTGCATTGAAACTTTTTGTTATTGGTCACTTTTCAGCATGTCAAAGGACCATTCTACCACATGATTCAGTCGATTGCTAGACAAAATGGATTTTAGGGATGCATAATTATTTGATGACTTGCTTGGTATAATGCATCTTGAGATGCACTTTCCGTCAGAAATGACTTGAAATGTATTGTAATCCGTGCTTGAAGACACAGAGACGCATTTGTTTTGACCCCCTAAGTTAAAGACTAAAGAGAGAGAAGGGGTCACAATAACCCCAAACTTTTAATGCTGAGGGAAAACCCTGTAAGCAATAACCTTAAGCCTGCTGTGCTGACCAACTCAGATTTTCCATGCTGCTTCCTGTTCCATCAAGTTATTGTATAAACATGTATTTTATGTTATGAAAACTTACTTTCCTATTCATTGTTGCTAACAACAGCCCCACAAATCCACATTTTAGGACTATCAGTCGTTTGTAATATTAGCTCACCTGAGCACAAAGTGCTGAAGTTAATCTTTTTAGATTGTGCTGTATCCATAACGCGTCGTCCATTGTCTAGGCGTCAAATTACCTTGTGTGCTCTCTAGAGGCCACATTTTGAGTCCAATACTGATGAAAGTTGGTCAGAATGTTTGTCTTGATGATAACATTTCCAAGAAGTTTGATTTTCAGTCATATCTTTGAAATAGGGTCATACTGGGTCAAAAGGTAGGTCACTGGGACAGATTTAGAAAAATCTTGTGTGCACTCTTAAAGGGCACATTTTCAGTCTGATGCTCATGAAACTTTCTCAGAATATTTGTCTTGTTGATATCTGGGACAAGATGGAAATTGGGTCTTGACTGATCAAAAAATAGGTAACAAGATCAAATGTTAGAAAAAGTTGTGTGTACTTTATTGACCTCATTTTCAGTTTGATACTCATGAAAACTGGTAAGAATGTTTGTCTTGATACTACCTCGGACAAGGTTGAAATTGGGTCATGTAGGGTCTAAAAGTAGGTCAATGAGATAAATCTTAGAAAAACATTGTGTGCACTCTAGAGCCCCATTTTCCGTCTGATACTCTTGAAAAATTGGTCAGAATGTTTGACCTGCTAATTTCTAGGACAAGTTCAAAGTCAGGTCATGTCAGGTCAAAATGTAGGTAAAGGGAAAAATCCTAGAAAAACTTTGTGTACATTCTACAGGCCATAATCTTCAGTCGTGGACTCATGAAATTTGATCATAATGTTTGTCTTGATAATATTCTGTACAAGTCTTAAACTGGGTCACATTTGATAAAAAATAGGTCACTAACACTCATGTGTTTACATCATCACAACCAGGATGTGTTCAACTTTATCAATGCTAGATGACTTTGCTCAGTTGAGCACTTAGGGCCAATGGACCTCTCATCTTTTTCAAGCTGTAATGGAGTACTTTTTCAAGCTGTAATGGTGGCTTTTGTCTACAGTGTTTCACCAAAGCAGACAGTGTAGATCAAAGATCAGGCTGCACTTGATGCACACTGGCTGCAAAGGCACTATAAGGGTTATGAGCATTCTGATAGTTGGAGGAATTGCTGAATTTGATAAACTTCTTCACTGCCATTCTTTCTTATCCAATTTGTTTTGGCTTGATTTTTATTGTTTTCAATTTTTTATAATTCATAGATGTTGCAGGTATTAAGGCATTATGCAATCTTTTGAATGCCAAACAACTAAAACAAAGGTTTTTTAGTCAGTAAAATATCACAATATCGCAATTATAGAGTGCTTTTTGCCAGAATGTTTTACAAAATAGCAGCCAGTGTAAACACAAAATCAGGCTGCAAGTTTTTTTCAATCCTGTCTAGATCTCTGCTCTTTCTGGGCGTCTAGATATTATGTTTGGTGCTGTAGAGTTACTCAATTATCTCTTGTAATTAACATCCTTTGATATAGCTCCATAAACCTGGATACAAACATGATAAAAGTACATCTTGATACATGTAATGTTGCTTTCATAAATAATTTTCAAACTCTCTGCATGATTGAGTACAACAGCAGTCCTGATCTGCTTCTTTAATCCTTTACAGCACGTTGCCGACTTTTAACGACCCTGAAATTGAGGGCTTTTGAAAACATTGTGGGAAAAGGAGAAAATGTTGGTAACCAGCATTTTCTCCTTTTCCTACAATGTTTTCTATCCTATCAAAGACAAATTCCATCAGATGAGCCACAATTAATTTGTCGTCTACAATTGTTTTTAATTTGGACAAGTCTGATATTTTGATAGATGATCAAATTCTAAACTTATCCAAATTGAAAGCATTTGCAGACGTCAACTTATGTGTGGATCAGACAATAGGACTTTTCTTTGAAAGTGTTGGAAACATTATGGGAAAAGGAGAAAATGCTAGTTACCAGCATTTTCATCTTTTTCCACAATGATTACATAGGATTCTTTTCCGGGACTATAGGACTCAAGGTTGTTTTGTAAAAGGTTGATCGAAGCATTTAAGTTTCCTTGTGTTAGCATGCAATTTACTGATGTATATGAACAAGATTGCAGTGATAGCCTTCTATCGCTCCACTTGCTCACATAAGCCCTTGTCACCCCAAACTAGATCTTAGAACATTTTACCCCATCTTAAACGGGTTGTAGTTGGGGTAGAACGTGTAATTTTGACCTAATCATGCCTAAAGCCCCCTTTGCGCCAACTCGATCTTAGAACTTTTTACCCTGCCTTTAACAAAACTGTAAAACGGGTTGTGGGCGGAGAAGAACGTGTAAATGCCTGACTGCATCACATGGTAACATGTCCCTTTTGGGATTGAAGTACGGCAGTTCCGTTTGTAGTCCGTTCATCTCGTTTTAAGTAAATAGTCACTCCGTCTAATTACAGGGCGGGATGAACAGCAAAAGTTTTGAAGCAGGCTCAAAGTTCTGAAGCATCCTTCCTGTTCTAGCCCATACAGTAAGTTGGTTAACAGATTGTAAAACCTTGCCACTATGTCTGCTCTGTTCGAAAACAGTTCGAGTCTGTTTGGCAGTAATTTTCAGAACGTAGTGAGAACAAGTTCGATGTGAAGGGGGTATAAACTGATGGGCCAAAATTGGCATGGAATTTAAACTATTGAGTTATTGGCCAAATAACCTGTGCCCATGATGGCTATTTCTACATCAAGATGCAATTAGAAAATGTCAAAGTGGTCAGACTAAGAATTATTCATTCCACATACCATATTTAACCTAATTAATGTGCCAGGGCCCAATGCAAAACACCTTTGCTCATATTTCATAGCCAATTTCTTGCAGTTTAAGTGCTGTCACTTAGAGTAAGTATGGTACTTTGATCAAGGTTTTAGTCAGTGCCATCTGCAAAGTGATCACCATTAGAAAGACCAGCTGTATTAATACAGAATATCGATTTTACTACCAATCATGATTCATTTGGACATAAAATGGCATTCATGATTAATATGGGACACTAATATTCAATACTTCGATTTCTTTTTTTAGCTCACCTGAGCACGAAGCACTCAAGGTGAGCTTTTGTGATCGCCCAATATCAGGCGTCCGTCATGCGTTGTCCGTCGTCCACAATTTCTTTAAACATTTTCTCCTCCTAAACCACTGGGCCAATCTTGATGAAACTTGGCAGGGATGTTCCTTGGGTAAAGCTCTACCAAAGTTGTTCAAGAGATTGAATTCCACCTATAACTCTGGTTGCCATGGCAACCAAAGGGAAAAAAATAGCAAAATCTTTGAAAATCTTCTTCTCTGAAACTAGAAGGCATAGATCTTTGATATTTGGTATGTAGCATCTCCTAGTGGACCTCTACTAAGTTTGTTCATACGATGCCCCTGGGGTCAAAACTGGCCCTGCCCCAGGGGTCACAAGTTCAAACATAGGAACAAAGAAGGAAAACTTTAAAATTCTTCTTCTCTGAAACTGGAAGGCATAGAGCTTTGATATTTTGTATGTAGCATCTCCTAGTGGACCTCTACCAAGTTAGTTCAAATGATGCCGCTGGGGTCAAAACTGGCCCCACCCTGGGGGGTCACAAGTTCGAACATAGGAACAAAGAAGGAAAACTTTAAAATTCTTCTTCTCTGAAACTGGAAGGCGTAGACCTTTGATATTTAGTTTGTAGCATCTCCTAGTGGACCTCTACCAAGTTTGTTCATATGATGCCCCTGGGGTCAAAACTGGCCCCGCTCAGGGGGTTACAAGTTCGAACATAGGAACAAAGACGCAAAACTTTAAAATTCTTCTTCTCTGAAACTGGAAGGCGTAGAGCTTTGATATTTGGTATGTAGTATCTCCTTATGGACCTTTACCAAGTTTGTTCATATGATGCCCCTGGGGTCAAAACTTGCCCCGCCCCGGGGGGTCACAAGTTCAAACATAGGAACAAAGACGGAATACTTTAAAATTATTCTTCTCTGAAACTAGAAGGCGTAGAGCTTTGATATTTGGTATGATGCCCCTGGAAACAAACTTGGCCCCGCCTTTGGGGTCACAAGTTTGAACACAGGAACAAAGAAGGAGAACTTTAAAATTCTTCTTCTCTGAAACTGGAAGGCATAGAGCTTTGATATTTGGCATGTAGTATCTCCTAGTAGACTTCTACCAAGTCTGTTCAAATAAACCCGCTGGGGTGAAAACTGGCCCTGCCCCGGGGGTCACAATTTCGAACATCGGAACAAAGAAGGAAAACTTTAAAATTTTTCTTCTTTAAAACTGGAAGGCGTAGAGCTTTGATATTTGGTGTGTATTATCTCCCAGTGGACCTGTACTAAATTTGTTAGCCTACCGGAGCACAACATGTTCATTGAGTTTCGAAAATGGATCACCTGTGGTCATAAACTAGGTCACTAGATCAAATTAAAGAAATGCCTTGTGGGCACTCTGGAGGCCACATTTCTTGCTCATTTGACCTGAAATGTGGTCAGAATGTTTTTCTTGATGAAATCTGTGATGACTTTGAATTTGGGTCACTTTGGGTCTTAATCAAGGTCACTAGTCAAATTAAATACCTTGTGGACACTCTAGAGGCCATATTTTTCAACTTAATTGACTTGAAAATTGGTCAGAATGTTTGTCTTGATGAAATCTTGGATAAGATTGAATTTGGGTCACCTGGGGTCATAAACTAGGTGACTAGGTCATGTTAAGGAAATACATTGTTGGCACTCTAGAGGCCACATTCGTTGCTCAATTAACTTTAAAGTTATTCAGAATGTTTGTCCTGATAAAATTTCACATGAGTCTGAACTTAGGTCACCTTGGGTAATAAACTAGGTCACAAGGTCAAATCAAAGAAATACTGTGTGGGCACTCTAGAGGCTACATTTATTGCTCAATTGGTTTGAACATTGGTTGAAATGTTTGTCTTGGTGAAGTCTAGGATGAGTTTAGAATTTGGTCACCTGGAGTCATAATATAGGTCACAAGGTCAAATTAAAGAAATACCTTGCAGGCACTCTGGAGGCCACATTTCATGCTCAATTGACATGAAAATTGGTCAGAATGTTTGTCTTGATGAAATATCGAATGATGTTGAAATTGAGTCATAAACTAGGTCAGTAGGTCAAATTAAAGAAATTTATTTGGGCACTCTAGAGGCCACATCTATTGCTCAACTGTTCAGAATGTTTGTCTTGATAGACTTTATGATGAGTTCTAAATTGGGTCATGTGGGTTCGTAAACTAGGTCACTTGGTCAAATTAAAGAAAACTCTTGTTAGCACTCTGGAGGCCACATTTATTGCTCGATTGACTTGAAAATTGCTGAGAATGTTTGTCTTGATAAAATCTAGGATGAGTTCAAAATTGGGTTACCTAGAGTCATAAACTAGGTCACTAGGTCAACTTACAGAAATTCCATATAGGCTCTAGAGGCAAAAAATCTTGCTCAATTGACCTGAAAATTAGTCAGTATGTTTGTCTTGATAAAATCTTGGATGAGATCAAAATTGGGTCACATGGGGTCATAAACTAGGTCACTAGGTCAACTTATGGAAATTCCTTGAGGGCACTTTAGAGGCCACAATTTAAGCTCACTTGACCTGACAATTGGTCAGAGTTTCAATCATGGCCCTGGAGTGAAATTTTGTCTATTGATTCAGGTGAGCGATCCAGGGCCATCAGACCCTCTTGTTTTGTTAATCAGGTTTCAAAGATTGAAATAACCAGCATTGTCTTCTTTTCCCAGGATGTTTTCTATACCATTAAAGGCAAATCTCAGTATTAAGGGCACATGTTGTCATCTTCAAATGATTAACCCTTAGACTGCTAAGCGCAGCTCAGTGACCTTTTCAGACAGCGTAGATCAAGATCAGACTGCACAGAATGTAGTCTGGTCTTGGATCTACACTGTCTACTAGGAAGATTAGGAAGATATCTTTCCTCCATATTATCATCAAGACAAACATTCTGACCAACTTTCCAAAGTATCAGGCTGAAAATATGGCCTTTAGAGTAAACACAGACTTTCCTAAGATTTAGCCCAGTGACCTACTTTTCGACCAGAAGTGACCCAATTTCAAACTTGTGTGAGATATCATCAAGACAAATATTCTAGCCAAGTTTCATGAATATCAGGCTAGAAACATGATCTCTAGAGTGCACACAAGGTGTTTCTGAGATTTGACCCTGTGGCCTTCTTTTTTTTTTTCCTGAAGTGACGCAATTCAAACATGTCTGAGATGTCATTTAGAGAAATTTTCTGATCAAGTTTCGTGAATATCAGGCTGAAAAAGTGGCCTCCAGAGCGCAGACAAAGTTTTTATAAAAATGACACAATGACCTATTTTTTTTCCAAACATAACCTAATTTAGAAGCTGTCTGAGGTACTATCAAGACAAACTTTCTGACCAAGATTTATGAATGAAGGGCTGGAAATATTGCCTCTAGAGGGAACACAAGATTTTTTTTAAAATTTAGCCCAGTGACCTCCTTTTTACTCAACATAACCAAATGTCAAAGTTGTCTGATGTATCATCAACACAAACATTCTAAGTTTAAAGAGTATCAGGCTGAAAATATGGCCTCTAGTGTGCATACAAGGTTTTCTAAGATTTAGCCCTGTGACCTACTTTTTGACCGGAAGTGACCAAATTTCAAACTTGTCAGAGATATCATGAAGGCAACCCACTTAGTTTCATGAATATCAGGCAAAAATAATGGCCTCTTGAGTGCACATGAGGTTTTTCTAATATTTGACCATGTGACATACTCTTTGACCCAACAAAATGTAACCTGTACAATTTATCATTTATACAAACATTCTGACCAAGTTTCCAGAGTATCAGGCTGAAAATACTGTTTCTAGAGGGAACAGAAAATTTTTCTAAGAAATGGCCCAGTGACCTACATAACCTTGTGTCAAAGTTGTCTGATATATCATCAAGACAAACATTCTGACCAATATACATGAAGATCAGGCTGAATATATGACCTCTTGAAATTGTTGCCTCTAGAATGCACACAAGGATTTCTAATGTCTGACCCTATGACATGCCTTTTGAACAGACATAACCCAGTTTCAGACTTGTCTAAGATATTATGAAGACAAACATTCTGACCAAGTTGCAAGAGTATCAGGCTGAAAAAAATGCCTCCAGTGTTAACGCAAGGTTTTTCTAAGATTTGACCCTGTGACCTACTTTTTGACCTTACATAACCAAATATCAAAATTTCTGACATATCATCAAGACAAACATTCTGGCTAACTTCTGTGACTATTAGGCTAAAAATGTTGCCTCTAGAATGTACACAGGGATTTTCTAAGATTTGACCTCGTGACCTACTCTTTGACCAAACATAACCCAATTTCAAAGTTGTCCAAAATATCATCAAGACAAACATTCTGACCAAGTTTCATGAGTATCAGGCTGAAAATGTGGCCTCTAGAGTGAACACAAAATTATTTCTAAGATTATCCCAGTGACCTTCTTTTTGACCGGAAGTGACCTAATTTGCAACTTTCTCAAGATAACATCAGGACAAACATTCTGACCAAGTTTCATGAATATCAGGCTGAAATTGTTGCCTCTAGAATGCACACAAGGATTTCTTATGTCTGACCCTATGACATGCCTTTTGAACAGACATAACCCAGTTTCAGACTTGTCCAAGATATCATCAAGACAAACATTCTGACCAAGTTTCATGAGTATCAGGCTGAAAATGTGGCCTCTAGAGTGCACACAAAATTATTTTTAAGATTATCCCAGTGACCTTCTTTTTGACCGGAAGTGACCTAATTTGCAACTTTCCCAAGATATCTTCAGGACAAACATTCTGACCAAGTTTCATGAATATCAGGCTGAAATTGTTGCCTCTAGAATGCACACAAGGATTTCTAATGTCTGACCCTATGACATGCCTTTTGAACAGACATAACCCAATATTGTCTGAGATATCATTAAGACAAACATTCGACCACTTTTCAATGACCTACTTATTGACTAGATGTGACTCAATTTCTAACTTGTCCAAGATATCATTAAGACAAACATTGAGGCCAAGTTTCATAAGTATCAGGCTTACAACATGGCCTATAGAGTGCACATAAGCTTTTTCTATTATTTGACCCTGTGACCTACTCTTTGACAGGACAAAAGGTAATTTCCAACTTGTTCGAGATGTAATCAAGAAAAAAATAACCAAGTTTCATGAGTATCAGGCAAGAGTACACACAAGGTACTGTCTAACATTTAGCCCAGTGACCTACTTTTTGACTGGGAGTGACCCAATTTCAAAGATGTCCAAGATGTCATCAAAAGAAAGCTTTCTGGCCAAGTTTCTTGAATATCAGGCTAGAATCTTGGTGCCTAGAGTGAACCCAAGGTTTTCATAAGATTTGACCATGTGACCTACTTTTTGACATAACTCAATTTCAAACTTTTCTGAGATTTCAACAAGACAAACATTCTGACCAAGTTTCATGAATACCTGGCTGAAATGTGACCTCTTGAGTGCACACAATGTTTTTTCTAAGATTTGGCTCTATGTCATATTCTTTGATAACCGAATTTAGAACTTGTCTAAAATATCATCTAGACAAACATTGTGAAAAGTTTAACTAGTATCAGGCTGAAAAAATGGCCTCTCAGATTTAGCCCAGTTACTTTCTTTTGGACCAGAAGTGACCCAATTTCAAACTTGTTTGAGATATCATCAAGACAAACATTCTGGCCAAGTTTCATGAATATCAGGCAAGAAATGTGGTGTCTAGAGTGCACATCAGGTTTTTCTAAGAAATGACCCTGTGACCTACTTTTTGACCTCAAGTGACCCAATTTAAACATGTCTGAGATGTCATTTAGAGAAATTTTCTGATCAAGTTTCGTGAATATCCGGTTGAAAAAGTGGCCTCCAGAGCGCAGACAAAGTTTTTATAAAAATGACACAATGACCTATTTTTTGTCCAAACATAACCTAATTTGGAAGCTGTCTGAGGTACTATCAAGACAAACTTTCTGACCTAGATTTATGAATGAAGGGCTGGAGATATTGCCTCTAGAGGGAACACAAGATTTTTCTAAAATTTAGCCCAGTGACCTCCTTTTTACTCAACATAACCAAATGTCAAAGTTGTCTGATATATCATCAAGACAAACATTCTAAGTTTGAAGAGTATCAGGCTGAAAATATGGCCTCTAGTGTGCATACAAGGTTTTCTAAGATTTAGCCCCGTGACCTACTTTTTGACCGGAAGTGACCAAATTTCAAACTTGTCAGAGATATCATGAAGGCAACCCAATTAGTTTCATGAATATCAGGCAAAAATATTGGCCTCTTGAGTGCACATGATGTTTTTGTAATATTTTACCATGTGACATACTCTTTGACCCAACAAAATGTAACCTGTACAATTTATCATTTATACAAACATTCTGACCAAGTTTCCTGAGTATCAGGCTGAAAATATTGTTTCTAGAGGGAACAGAAAATTTTTCTAAGAAATGGCCCAGTGACCTACATAACCTTGTGTCAAAGTTGTCTGATATATCATCAAGACAAACATTCTGACCAATGTACATGAAGATCAGGCTGAATATCTGACCTCTAGAGTGCTCACAAGGTTTTTCTAAGATTCGACCGGAGAATACTTTTTGAACAGACATAACCCAGTTTCAGACTTGTCTAAGATATTATAAAGACAAACATTCTGACCAAGTTGCAAGAGTATCAGGCTGAAAAAATTGCCTCCAGTGTTAATGCAAGGTTTTTCTAAGATTTGACCCTGTGACCTAGTTTTTGACCTTACATAACCAAATATCAAAATTTCTGACATATCATCAAGACAAACATTCTGGCTAACTTCTGTGAATATTAGGCTAAAAATGTTGCCTCTAGAATGCACAGAGGGATTTTCTAAGATTTGACCTCGTGACCTACTCTTTGACCAAACATAACCCATTTTCAAAGTTGTCCAAGATATCATCAAGACAAACATTCTGACCAAGTTTCATGAGTATCAGGCTGAAAATGTGGCCTCTAGATTGCACACAAAATTATTTCTAAGATTATCCCAGTGACCTTCTTTTTGACCGGAAGTGACCTAATTTGCAACTTTCTCAAGATGTCATCAGGACAAACATTCTGACCAAGTTTCATGAATATCAGGCTGAAATTGTTGCCTCTAGAATGCACACAAGGATTTCTAATGTCTGACCCTATGACATGCCTTTTGAACAGACATAACCCAGTTTCAGACTTGTCTAAGATATTATGAAGACAAACATTCTGACCAAGTTGCAAGAGTATCAGGCTGAAAAAAATGCCTCCAGTGTTAACGCAAGGTTTTTCTAAGATTTGACCCTGTGACCTACTTTTTGACCATACATAACCAGATATCAAAATTTCTGACATATCATCAAGACAAACATTCTGGCTAACTTCTGTGAATATTAGGCTAAAAATGTTGCCTCTAGAATGCACACAGGGATTTTCTAAGATTTGACCTCGTGACCTACTCTTTGACCAAACATAACCCAATTTCAAAGTTGTCCAAAATATCATCAAGACAAACATTCTGACCAAGTTTCACGAGTATCAGGCTGAAAATGTGGCCTCTAGAGTGCACACAAAATTATTTCTAAGATTATCCCAGTGACCTTCTTTTTGACCGGAAGTGACCTAATTTGCAACTTTCCCAAGATATCATCAGGACAAACATTCTGACCAAGTTTCATGAATGTCAGGCTGAAATTGTTGCCTCTAGAATGCACACAAGGATTTCTAATGTCTGACCCTATGACATGCCTTTTGAACAGACATAACCCAATTTCAATATTGTCTGAGATATCATTAAGACAAACATTCGACCACTTTTCAATGACCTACTTTTTGACTAGATGTGACTCAATTTCTAACTTGTCCAAGATATCATTAACAAACATTGTGGCAAAGTTTCATGAGTATTAGGCTAACAACATGGCCTATAGAGTGCACATAAGCTTTTTCTATTATTTGACCCTGTGACCTACTCTTTGACAGGACAAAAGGTAATTTCCAACTTGTTCGAGATGTAATCAAGAAAAAAAATAATAACCAAGTTTCATGAGTATCAGGCAAGAGTACACACAAGGTACTTTCTAACATTTAGCCCAGTGACCTACTTTTTGACTGGCAGTGACCCAATTTCAAAGATGTCCAAGATGTCATCAAAAGAAAGCTTTCTGGCCAAGTTTCTTGAATATCAGGCTAGAATCTTGGTCTCTGGAGTGAACCCAAGGTTTTCATAAGATTTGACCATGTGACCTACTTTTTGACATAACCCAATTTCAAACTTTTCTGAGATTTCAACAAGACAAACGTTCTGGCCAAGTTTCATGAATATCAGGCAAGAAATGTGGTGTCTAGAGTGCACATCAGGTTTTTCTAAGAAATGACCCTGTGACCTGCTTTTTGACCTGAAGTGACACAATTTACACATGTCTGAGATGTCATTTAGAGAAATTTTCTGACCAAGTTTCGTGAATATCCGGCTGAAAAAGTGGCCTCTAGAGCGCAGACAAAGTTTTTATAAAAATGACACAATGACCTATTTTTTGTCCAAACATAACCTAATTTGGAAGGTGTTTGAGGTACTATCAAGACAAACTTTCTGACCAAGTTTAAAGAGTATCAGACTGAAAATATGGCCTGTAGAGTGCACACAAGGTTTTTCTAAGCCTTAGCCCAGTGACCTACTTTTTGACTTGACATAACCCAAATTCAAAGCTATCATCAAAACGAACATTCTAAGTTTCAAAAGTATCAGGCTAAAATTGTTGCCTCTAGAGTGCACACAAAGTTTTTCTAAGATTTAGCCAAGTAACCTACTTTTTGGCCAGAAGTAACCTGATTTCGAATTGCTGCATATATCAAGACATACATTCTGGCCAAGTGTCATGAATATCAGGCTAGAAATGTGGTTTCTAGAGTTTACACAAGGTTTTTCTAGGATTTGACCCTGTGACATACTTTTTGATAGGAAGTGACCCAAACTTTAAAACCTGTCTGAGATATCAAGACAAATGTTCTGACCAAGTTTCAAGAGTATCAGGCTGAAATTATGGCCTTTTGAGTGCTCACAAGGTTCTTATAAGATTAAGCCCAGTGAACTACTTTTCGATCCGACGTGAGCCATTTTTGAACTTGTACGAGATTTTATCGAGACAAAGATTGTGACAAAGTTTCATGAGTATCTGACTGAAATCGTGACCTCTAGAGTGCACACAATGTAAATTTTGACTACCAGACAACACACAATTGACACAGCATGATCACAAAAGCTCACCTTGAGCACTTCATGCTCAGGTGAGCTAAACAGGTTCAAACAGAAGTGGATACATGCATGGACAAACACTTGTGCCATGGTCACATTTACGGTCATGCATGTAGTTGTCTGTAATTCATTTCAACCATAGTCTGCAGTAGTGTACTGCAGTCAACTAGGTTTAAGTGTATGCAAAGTAGGTGTAAAATTGGCAAAAAGGGGAAACATAAGAAGTCTAAGTAAGTTGAACTATGTGTGAGTATGGTCAACTACATCCAACTGTGAGCAAAGTGGCTAGGGTTAACTAGAGTATCACTACTTCTTAACTATGAGTAACTACGTATAAACTATGTCCTATGTATGCACAACTGTGGTGAGTTAGTGTCGATTGCGTTAAGCTATGGTAAAATGTTGTGGCTGCACCTGCTCAGTACGGGTAAGCTACAGTCATTGCACTTTCACTATGGTCAACTAAAGTACACACTACGGTTAAGTAGGGTTAATTAAGGTTAACCAATGTCAACTACATTCAAACTACAGTCACATAAGGGTCACAACATTGCAGTTAACCATAACCAATTTTTAAACATGTTTAAAAAATTATGAAGTTACTATGGGCAAATCATAAGTTCAAACTACGTTTATTACTACACTGAACTATATAGTTAGTTGAACTCCTGACAACTGCGGTCATTCCCAACTACGGTCAATGACGTAAAGTGTGACCACAGCTTTAATGGACAGTAGGCCATGACATACTGTGCTGACGTGCTGCTGTTTGACCAGTGAAGCTATCTTCAGTGCAGAACAGACACAAATTGCTTTATTAACTATTTACTCATTGTTTTAATGAAATGCTAGACCAAAAATTTGTCTGTAATCAGTGCCTGCAGCATCAACTCATTTCTAGAAGAAAATAAAGTGTATTTGTCCATATCAAAAGTATTTGCAGACATCTGATTAAATATGGCTCATATAATGGGAATTTGTGAGAAATAGAGAAAATGTCAGTAACTTGCATTTTGTCCTTTTTCCCCACAATGTTTTCAGACCCTACATTGTCAGGGTTGTTAGAATACAGGATTGTTTAGTTAAGGGTTAGGTCATTTATCAGATTGGAGCAAGATTAAAAGTAAACAAAATGATGGATTTCGCCATTAGTAAGCCTTCATTGTACCTAAACGTTGCTTAATGATTATAATAACCTTTGATATTATTTATGATTTTTAGAAATTGTCAAAGTAACAGGTTTTATGCATATTTGATACCTTTCATTGTGACATTAAATTATTTTTCTCTCAAATCAAAAGTAAACTGTTACTGAGTAAGCCAAAATTTTTTATACCCCCCCCCCCCTTACGAAGTAGAGGGTGTATACTGGTTTCACCATGTCTGTCTGTCCTTTCTTCCGTCCATCCCTCATTCGGTCCATCTGCAGAATTTTTGTTTCCATGCTCTACCACAAAAGCAGTTTGACCTAGGACCCCGAAACTTTATACAAGTGTTCCTCATGACCAAAGGTGGTGCCTTATAGTTTTTGGGTTACATAAGTCAAAGGTCAAGGTGACAGGTGAACTTTGTTAGAAAATAATTCCCATGCTCTGACTCAAAAGCTGTTTGACATTGGACCTTGAAACATTATACAAGTGTTGCTAATTACCCAAGGAGGTGTCCTATTTTTTGGGGGGGTCACATGGGTCAAACGTAAAGGTCATTGGTGATCTTTGTTTTGAAAATCATTTCTGTTCTCTGATTGTGCTGCTATAGTGACAAGGTGCTGGTGGGGGATATTTTTCCACTTTGCAACAGTTCTAGTTTCTATTAACTCTCTTTAGACCAACCAAACCTTGTCAAATGACTGAAACTAAAATCATTCAAACGACATGGAAAATATCTTTATTAATTTGTAAAGATAACATTCAACCCATTGCCATACAAACTTGTAAGCTATTGAAACAGAAAGTTTTGAAAACAGTAATGACCTTGGCCCAATTTTAGTAAAAAAATATGAACAGAATTTTTGTAAGTTTTTAGCTCACTAAGCACAAAGTGCTCAAGGTGAGCTTTTGTGATTGTGCTGTGTCCGTAGTCCATCGTCAACTTTTACTTTGTGTATGCTCTGGAGGCAACATTTTCAGTCTGATACTCATGAAACTTGGTCAGAATGTTTGTCTTGATAATATCTCGGACGAGTTCGAAATTGATCATGTTGGGTCCAAAACTAGGTTACTAAGTCAAATCTTAGAAAAACCTTGTGTATACTGTAGAGGCCACATTTTCAGTCCAAAACTCTTGAAAGTTGGTCAGAGCATTAAATTTTGTCTTGATGATATCTCGACGAGTTTGAAAATGGGTCATGTCGGGTCAAAAACTAGGTCACTAGGTCAAATCTTTGAGCTCTAGAGGCCACATTTTCAATCCAAAACCCTTGAAAGTTGCTTAGAATGTTTGTCTTGATGATATCTCCTTGATGATATCTCAGACGGGTTTGAAAATGAATCATGTCAGGTCAAAAACTGGGTCACTAGGTTAAATCTTAGAAAAAACCTTGTTGTACACTCTAGAGGCCACATTTTCAGTCAAAAACTCTTAAAAGTTGGTCAGAAAGTTTGTCTTGATATCTCAGACGAGTTTGAAAATGGGTCATGTCGGGTCGAAAACTAGGTCACTAGGTCAAATCATTGAAAAACCTTGTGTACACTGTAGAGTCCACATTTTCAGTCCAATACTCATGAAACTTGGTCAGAATTTTTGATTTGATGATATCTTGGATGAGTTGGAAAATGGGTCACATTCGATCAAAAACTAGGTCACTTGGTCAAATCTTACAAAAACCTTTCGTACAATTTAGAGGCCACATTTTCAGCCTGATACTCTCGAAAGTTGGTCAGATCATTTATCTTGATGATAGCTTTGACGAGTTTGAAAAAGGCTCACATCAGGTAAAAACTAGGTTACAAGTTGACGAGTTTGAAAGTGGGTCACATCAGGTAAAAATTAGGTCACTAGGTCAGATCTTTGTAAAAGGTTAAGTTACACTCTAGATGCTGCATTTTCTGTTCGATAATCTTGAAACTTGGTCAGAATGTTTGTCTTGATGATATCTTCGATGAGTTTGAAAATGGATCACATTGGGTCAAAAAACTAGGTCAAATCTTAGATAAACCTTATATACACTCTAGAGGCCATTTTTTAAGTCCAATACTAATGAAAGTTTGTCAGAATGTTTCTCATTATATCCGGGAAGAGATTAGAAATGGGTCATGTATGGTCAAAAGGCTCAGTTGAGCGACTTCAGGACCATCATGGCCCTCTTGTTATGTAAATCTAAATAAAATGCGTAAGTGCCTTTTACTAAAAAAGTTTGTAACTGATTCGAGTATAAGATTTTGCCTAACTTTACGAACAAAAAAACCCTGCCCTAACTTTTGTGTAAGTATTGCCAATATCAGAGGGGTTTGGTCTAGTTAGAATTATTAGGCGAGAAACAATTAAAAATAAAAATGCAGATTGGAGAAGTAAGGAATTTGGTTGAACTAGAGCTATCACTAAACGTGATCATACCCCCCACCAGCTCCTTGTCACAAAACAGGTCTTTGTCACAGAATGCAGAATGGTTTAGTACAAAAGGAAGAGTTGAAAAAAGTTCAAGGGGAGATAATTCCGCAACAAATCGCAGCAGGGTCATGGAAATTGCACATGCACAACTTCATATATATTAGGAACACCGTGTGTAAATTTGAGTTCAGTACCTGAAAAACTGTCAGAGTATTTTGCCGGACAAATTTGTGTCTACGGACAGATGGACGGACGGACGAATGGACAGACAGCCATGGCGATTCCAATATACCCCCCTCCACTTCGTTGTGGGGGGTATAATAAGATCGTCCCGGAATATATCTTAATTCTAAATAAGGCGTTTTATGCAGCTTTTGAACACTATTATCTCACTGTTGAATGAAGGTCACGGCACACTTTTGAGGGTGTTTCAAGTGTTTTGTCAGCACTATGCAAGAGCCCAACAATGCCTTTTGAAGGAAAATTTCACATTAATGGTGATTCCACTGAAGATCGAACTTAGAACCTCTCAGTTAAAACAGGAATCCAAAATTATGTAAGCACTGAGCCTTGGATGACTCTTCCAATGTTGCTGGTCAACAGTTACATCATTTTATAGGATAACAAATAATATTTTTACACTTGACATTCTATACCCTTTTCCTTTATATCACGAATTAGACAAGACCAAGTTAGCCTTGGATTGAAGAAAAAACTAGTGATGCAAAAGGTCATTTGTTATTCTGGAATTACTTTCACATATTAACAGACATGTCACTAGAAGTAGCCTATATAGAACATATTTAGACTGATGACAGTATTTTACTGCGCTTCAACACCATTTCAGTCATATCATACCCATGTATGTCCTGTCTTTCACCACTACTAGGCTTGGGCTCTGAAATGTCCTACTGAAGGACACTCCCTTGGAAGCCCCAGTGCTTCGATGAGGATCAAACTCAGACCTTTGAGGCTATGAGCTCTACACTATACTACCAAGCCATGCAGAAACTTGAACATAATTATATGGAGAGATACTCTATTTATGCTTTCTTTCAAATCCATTTCTTTGACAAAATTTGAAAATTCTTATGCAAATCTCAGTAAAATGGGCACCTTGGGTTCACGAACTGTTAAAGTAAAATGGGCCCCTTGGGTTCAGGAACTGTTTTGGCAATTTGAGAGTTCATGAAAGAAGCATCCACTTTGGTTCAGGAACTCTTGATGGACTACTTTTATGAACATGCCGATGAATACTAATAAATATTCATGAGTGTTCATGAGCAATTCATTAATGTTCATCAACAGTTTCATCAGTGCATGAATAGATTCTCAGACCAATCTTCGGGTAAATTTGAATGAGTCTAATTGGTCAATGAAACTTAGCAATTGGCTTTTGAATCAGATTTTCTACCTATATTCACAGTGGTAATGTTTGAGAATTTCCATTTCATGGTTCAACAAGAAGATGTTTCCGCATCCAAAGTTTTGACCTTTAGAATTCTCTAAATATTAACTATTTATTCTTTCGCATGTACCAGACTAAAGATAAATTCCCGCAGAAGATAAGAAAAGTACAGTTTGTTTTTCCACTCCATTTTTAGCTCACCTGAGCACGAAGTGCTCATGGGGAGCTATTGTGATCGTGCTGTGTCCGTCGTCCGTCGTCAACTTTTCACCTTGTGTACGCTCTAGAGGCCACATTTTCAGTCCGATACTCATGAAACTTGGTCAGAATTTTTGTCTAAATAAAATCTCGTACGAGTTCGAAAATGGGTCATGTCGGGTCAAAAACTAGGTCAGGTCAAATCTTAGGAAAACCTTGTGTACGCTCTGGAGGCCACATTTTCTGTCCAACACTCCTGAAAGTTGGTCAGAATGTTTATCTTGATGATATCTCGGACGAGTTTGAAAAATGGGTCATGTCGGGTCAAAAACTAGGTCACTAGGTCAAATCTCAGAAAAACCTTGTGTATGCTCTAGAGGCCACATTTTCAGTCCAACACTCTTGGAAGTTGGTCAGAATGTTTGTCTTGATGATATCTTGGACGTGTTCGAAAATGGGTCATGTCGGGTCAAAAACTAGGTCAGGTCAAATCTTAGGAAAACCTTGTGTACGCTCTGGAGGCCACATTTTCAGTCTAAAACTCTTGAAAGTTGGTCAGAATGTTTGTCTGGATTATATCTCGGATGAGTTCAAAAATAGGTTATGTGGGGTCAAAAACTAGGTCATTAGGTCAAATCTTAGAAAAACCTTGTGTACGCTCTAGAGGCCACATTTACAATCCAAAACTGAAAGTTGGTCAGAATGTTTGTCTTGATGATATCTCAGACGAGTTTGAAAATGGGTCATGTTGGGTCAAAAACTAGGTAACTAGGTCAAATCTTTGAAAAACCTTGTGTACGCTCTAGAAACCACATTTTCTGTCAAGAACTCTTGAAACTTGGTCAGAATGTTTGTCTTGATAATAGCTCAGGCGAGTTTGATAATGGGTCATGTGGAGTCAAAAACTAGGTCACTAGGTCAAAATCTTAGAAAAACCTTGTGTACACTCTGTAGGACACATTTTCAGTCCGATACTCCTGAAACTTGGTCAGAATGTTTGTCTTGATGAGACCTTGAATGAGTTTAAATTTGGGTCATGTGGGGTCAAAAACTAGGTCACTGGGTCAAAAATTGGAAAAACCTTGTGTACGCTCTAGAGGCCACATTTTCAGTCTGATACTCTTTAAACTTGGTCAGAATGTTTGTTTTGGTGATATCTCAAAAGAGTTTGATAATGGGTAATGTCAGATCAAAAACTAGGTCATTTGGTCAAATCTTAGAAAAACCTTTTGTACGCTCTAGAGGCCACATTTTCAGTCCAATACTCATGAAACTTGGTCAGAGTGTTTGTCTTAGTGATATCTAAAAAGTGTTTGATAATGGGTAATGTCTGATCAAAAACTAGTTCACTAGGCCAAATCTTGTGTATGGTGTAGAGGCCACACTTTTAGTCCGAAACTCTTAAAGTTGGTCAGAATGTTTGTCTTGATAATATCTTGAAAGAGTTCGAAAATGGGTAATGTTGGATCAAAAACTAGGTCACTAGGTCAAATCTTAGAAAACCTTGTTTACTTTCTAGAGGCCTCATTTTTAATGCAATACTCATGAAACTTGGTCAGAATGTTGGTCTTGCACCAGTTTGCAAGTGGGTCATTTCGGGTCAATAACTCGTGAAAATCTTGGTAGAATGTTTGTCATAATATCTCAAAAGAGATTGAAAATGGGTCATGTTTGGTCAAATGACTCAGGTGAGCGATTTCAGGGCCATCATGGCCCTCTTGTGTAATTAAGTGAAAATTACAAATGACTGTGGGTTATTAGAGACAGGTTGAACATTGATTGAATTTGCGTTTATTTATCGTCGCCACCGGTTGCCCATATAGGCGACGCTCCCTGAAGGCTGTTAGTATTGTTACGGGGGATAGTGCAGATACAGGACGAAACCCATCCTAAGTTTCGCCTGGTTCTTTAACGTGCTCGGTGTATAGCACTGTCACACGGAACCTCGGTTTAACGTCTCATCCGAAAGACTATTAGTAATTTTAGATGGCCAGCCGTGGGAATCGAACCCACACTCTCAAGTTCATGAGTCTTACGCTCTACCAACTGAGCTATGCGGGCTGGTCACAGGTTGAACAGTTGGACACCATGTCTTATATACTTATTAGGTTAACTCTACCAAACGACAAAAATTTAGACTGGTCCAAATTGAAAGGTTTTGCAGACGACAAATTTAATGTAACTGGAATGATGATTTTTCTTTTAGATTTAGCAGAAAACATTGTGGGAAAAGGAGAAAATGCTGGTTACCAGCATTTTCTCCTTTTGCCACAATGTTTTCAAAAGCCTTCTCTGACAGGGTCGTTAAAACTCTGGATCATGTGGTAATCGGTTAAGGAGGACAAAGTTTGTCTAAAAACAAATGCTTGTCTGATAAATTTGGAAAGGCTAGAGTTTAAACTTTACAAAACAACAAAATTTTATTCTTGTCCAAATTGAAAACATTTGCAGACAATAAATTACATACAGTATGACTCGAATAATTTGATTTGTCTTTGAAAGGTGGAAAAACTTGGTGAGAAACGGAGAAAATGCTGGTTACTAGCATTTTGCTCCTTTTCCCTGTCTGTTTTGAAAAACTTTTTTCTTCAGAGTCACTAAAACAGATAATTGTTTAGTAATGTTTAATTCAAATGCTTGAAAAGCTTTTCTACTTTATTTTATTAGAGGACCAGTTATATAGTATCAACTATTGACAGCATGGGTTTAGATGGATATATAGTTTTTGTACATTTGAAATAATAGCATTATGTCACAAATAATGGAAGATTCATAAAACATAATAAGTTTCAATAAATCTAGGCCATTAAGGAGTCTCCAAGTGCTGGCATGTGTTGGCACTTCTATGGCAGATACCTTTAACCCATTTTCCAGACGACAAAATTCTAGCCGTGTTCAAATTCAAAGCATTTCCAGACGACAATTTCAGTGTGGCTCAAATAATGCATTTTTTTGTTAATATGGTAGAAAACATTGTGGGAAAAGGAGAAAATGCTGGTCACCAGCATTTTCTCCTTTTCCCGCAATGTTTTCAAAAGGTTTCTATCCTAGGGTCATTAAGAGTCAGCATTGTGTGGTAAATGGTAAACCCATTTTCCATCATCATTAGTATAGAATCATCCATGTTGAAAGATTTGCAGACAACAAATTAATAGATGCTCAAATGATTGGATTTATCTTTGAATGAGTAGTAAACATTGTGGGAAAAGTAGAAAATGCTGGTTACCAGCATTTTCTACTTCTCCCACATTGTTTTTCATAAGCCCTCTTCCTCTCAGGGTTGTTGAAAATACAGGACTGTTTGGTAAATGTTTTAAGTGTAGACTGCTACCCTAATAAAAATTAACATTGGTGAAAAAGACCAGGGGTACATTTCACTAAACTGTGTACGCACAAAATGTGCATATGCAATTTTTGCAACCAAGCATCAAGTCTGAAAATGAGTTGAAACGAACTGCATAACTTTAAGATTTGGATAAATATTTGCGTGACTTTACAGTAGTTCATTAGTTTGGGAAAAGCAGGGATCATACGTGTGTATATTCAATCCCCAAAAACTTACGTAAATCTACGCAGTTTAGAGAAAGGTACCCCAGATGAGTACTGGTACTATATTTCAAGGCTTTTTGTTCATAATATCTCACAAAGTGTATGAGATACACTCTGTATATCTCTGTGAAAAAGCAGTTTAATGCATCTGCAAAAAGTATCAAGCCATGTCCACCATGTTCATATTGGCAGTCAGCACTGGCAGACCTGAATCAAAACTTTTTGCTATTGGCACCGTAAATTTTCTGCCTCTCAAGGGAACTTTCTACCTCATGATTCAGTCTGGATTTAGGGAAAAAATGGGTCTATCTTATGTAGCAACTTGCTTGGTATGAA
The DNA here is from genome assembly GCA_946811185.2 of Hippopus hippopus. Classification (NCBI taxonomy): domain Eukaryota; kingdom Metazoa; phylum Mollusca; class Bivalvia; order Cardiida; family Cardiidae; genus Hippopus; species Hippopus hippopus. The sequence continues at coordinate 23,174,911 of OX328103.1, forward strand.
GCATTAAAATGCATTACAAAGTCACATTAAACCCCTTTTCCTAAAGCACCACTCCTTTGAGCCATGCTTTGGCAAAATTGGGCTTAATGCAGCTTTGTGATACATTATACCAAGTAAGTCATCACATAACTATGGATCCATTAAATTCATTTTTTCTAACGAAAAATGAATCATGAGGTAGAATGGTCCTTAGACTTTCAGAAAATTTACAAATAGAATAAAAAGTTTCGACATATGTCAGCCTACGCGGAGCGCGCAGGTTGATATAGGTCGATACTTTTTGCAGATGCATTTAGCCCTATTTTCACAGAGCATGGGTTATATGTATTAAATAATAGATCTGAGACCTAATCTTTCACTCTGTGTAGTTTGCTGGTTTTGGCTCTCCGCTAGGAATAAACCTTTTGAAAACAATGACTGGGGACAAAATACTGGTAACCACTCTGTTCACCTTTTTCCAAAAATTTTTTTTACACCAATTCACATGCAAGAGCCATCATTTTAGCTGCTTTTGATTTTTTGTCGACAAAATGCTAAAAAATATGGACAATTCTATAGTTTTGTTGTCTGGCAATCTATAAAACAAGAGCACCACATGTGGGTGCCCATGCTGGCCTACAGTTGCTTGATTTTCAGTGAAAATTCATGGTCGAATAAAGGACAGAACTGTGTCAAAAGTACTTTGATGGTTACCTGCCCTTTGTTGTAAGGGTTCCCTTTTGATAGTGAAGAACTTGTCTAAGCTTGAAGTAAATATCTTCAGTAATGATAGGGATATTATAAAATGTCAAAGTTTTTGAAAATGTCAAAGCTTTGGCATGACAATGGCGCCATGAAGGCTATGGCAATACCACAAGGTTTTTTCTTCGAAAACAGCCAAGCTAAAAATGTCCTTGGTACTCTAGGACGTTTCTAAGAACTCAGAATCATTATGACAAAGGGACAAAAATGTTCCTAACAAGCAATGCAGTATTTCTATAATACCTGAATGTCTTTTGCAATCAAATTATACATCACATTTTCTTCTTTTATGTCTTCCTTTTAGCTTGGCACTTTTTGAAGAAAGCATCAAGGTATTGTAATAGCCCTATAGTTGTCAACATCACGGTGCAAAAACTCAGTTTTTCTCATTTTTATCAGTACTTAACCCATTACCACAGAATCTGAGTTTTATCGACCTTGAAGAAAGAAGGCCTTTTGAAACTTTGTGGGAAAAAAAGAAAATGCTGGTAGTAAGCATTTTCTCCTTTTCCCTCAATATTTTCTAGCCTATCTAAGACAGAAATCTTCAATTGAGCCACATTTATTTTGTCATCTGCATAAGCTTTCAATTATGTTGAGTCCAACATTTTACCATTTGGTAAAGAGTTAATATAGAGGGGAACCCATACCCGAAAGGCAAGTAACCCTTATGATAGTTTTGACACAGTTGTGCCCCTTTTTTTACTTACAATTTTCCCCCATAGAGCAATTGCAACCAACTGTTGACATGATTTTTTAATTGATTGAATGGTGTTTTATGCCACTTTCAACATTATTTTGGTCATATCACAGCAACAGCTCACATATTCATATATTTCCTGGGTTTCACCAGTACTAGGCTAGGGCTCTTAGATGTCTTTCTCAAGGACACTCCCATGAAAAACCCAGTGAGGCTCAAACCTAGGGCCACCAGGTCACCAGTCCTATACTTTACCCCTGAGCCCCTATTGATATAATCAAGTGACAAATTTTAGACTTGTCTGAATTGAAAGCATTTGTGGATGGCAAGATAAAGGTGACTCAAAAATTGTACCTTGTTTTTAGAAGAGTAGAAAATATTGTGGGAAAAGGAGAAAATGCTGGTCACCAGCATTTCCTCCTTTTTCCACAATGTTTTCCTAAGCTTTCTCTGTTAGGGTCGTTAAAACTCAAGATTATGTGGTGAAGGGTTGATAGATATAATAAGACTGTTGATGGAGGAGCTGTGCATAATGTTATGTAAAAGTAATGGCATTTTCTCAGATAATTAGGAAATTAATAGCTCACCTTGATTCCCTGAGTTCGTATCCACTCAAATACCTCCTTTTTTCTGTGTTCATCATCTCAAGTTGAGCAGAGAGCCAAATAGTATAATGGGTAAATGGTTGCATTTTATGTCACAGACAATTGGTCTCTTTCAAACAATTTTTGCCTTTAGAATGAAATGTTGTTCAGATATTTGAATAATAGGTTGAGCGATGATGTACTGTAATCAAGGTTTTCTTTCTCTGATAATTAGGAGACAGAAATATTTTGCAGTATTGGGAAAAAGAACCTTAATCACACATATTCTTACAAATGTAAATATTTTTTCCTTTCCATGTTTTGAAAAACTTTAATCCTTAGACTACTCACAAAATGGACATTATAAACCAGTTGGAAAAGCTGTTACAAATTTTGCAGTCTTGAGGCTGATTTTGCCAACCTCTTTCACAAGATGCTGGACAGTGTAATCATATTAAAAGTTTGACTCTTTTGTGTGCCCATAACTTTTTTCCCCCGAGTTAATTTTAGTATTACTTTGTAGAATTGTTAACCACATAAAGACAATGTGTCGGGCAAAGGAATCATGTCAGTAAGTCAAAGGTCAAGGTCATGGCAAGGTCAAATATGTTTAATTAGGGAAATTTGGGAGGCTTATGTTATTTCAAGCCTGTATGTTTTTGTAGTTATAAATGAATTTCATTACAACTATGTAGAATTGTCAAGCACATAAGGACAATTTGTTGTGCACAAGAACCATGTCAATATGTCAAAGGTCAAGGCAAGGTCAAATGTCTTTTTTTGTGTCCGGGCCAAAACTTCTTTCCCTATTTCTTAATTACATAATGATTTTGCACAAATGTTGACCACATCAAGTGGATGTTTCATGCACAGAAATCATGCCCATAGGTTAAAGTTCAAGGTCACAGCAAGGTCAGATTTGTTTTTGGGAGGTAGTGTGTGTGTCTGGCCTATAACTTTCTTAATTATGAATTAATTTCAGTGTAACTGTGTTGAATTGTCAACCACATAAAAACAATGTGTTGCATTCAAGAACTTTATCAGTAGGTCATAGCTCAAGGTTAAGGCAATGTCAGATATTATTAAAAAGTGAAATTTTCTTCTATGTCCGACCTGTTACTTTTTAGATTACATATGAATTTCAATATAACTCTTCAGTATGGCCAACCACATAAGGGCAATGTGTCGCTCGCAAGAACCATGTCAGTAGGTCAAAGGTCAATTTCATGGCAAGGTCAAATGTCCATTTTGGCATCCAGGCCATAACTCTTTTCCCTATGCCTTAATATAGAAATAACTTTGCATAAATGTGTGATGCACAAGTCATGTCCATAGGTTAAAAGTCAAAGTCACAGCAAGGTCAAATATGTTTTTTTCGGTGGTTGTGTTTTTGTCTAGCCTGATTTTTTAGCTCTGCTGACTGAAAGCCAGCAGAGCTTATGTCATGGTTTCCGTCGTCCGTCCGTCAGTTTGTTAGTCTTTTTCTTGTTTACGCAATAAAGTCTGCATTTGTGGTCAGATTTTCATGAAACTTGCACAGTTTGTTTATCTCATCAATAGCTTCAACCCTATTGATTTTGACAAAAAATCCAACAAACAGTATAGGAAAAGTAGCTATTTCAAGTTGAAAATTACCATTTCTTGTTTACGCGATAAAGTCTGCATTTGTGGTCAGATTTTCGTGAAACTTGCACAGTTTGTCTATCTCACCAGTTGCTTCAACCCTATTGATTTTGAACAAAATCAAACAAACAGTATGGAAAAAGTAGCCATTTCAAGTTGAAAATTTCCATTTCTTGTTTACACGATAGACTGCATTTGTGGTCAGATTCCGTGAAACTTGCACAGTTTGTTTATCTTATCAATAGCTTCAACCCTATTGATTTTGAAAAAAATCTAACAAACAATATGGGAAAAGTAGCCATTTCAAGTTGAAAATTTCCATTTCTTGTTTACATGATAAAGTCTGCATTTGTAATTAGATTTGTTTTGTGTGTGTGAAACTTTCACAGTTTGTTTATCTCATCAATAGCTTCAACCCTATTGATTTTGAAAAAAATTCAACAAACAGTATGAAAAAAGTAGCCATTTAAAGTTAAAAATTTCCATTTCTTGTTTACACGATGAAGTCAGCATTTGTGATTGGATTTTCATGAAACTTGCACAGTTGCTTTGTATCATAAACAGCTTTAACCCTTTTGATTTTGAAAAAAATCTGACAGTCAGTATGAGAAAAGTAGCCATTCAAATTTGAAGATTTCCATTTCTTTGTTTAGGCAATGAAGTCCACAGTGTTAATCCAAATCTTGTGAAACTTGCAGAGATTATTTGATTCATCAAGGGATTGAACTCTATTAAAAGTGAAGAAAATCTAGAAAAACCATTCAGGAAAAGCAGCCATTTGATGAGTTAGAATCGTTTACTCAACAAAGTCCACATTATTAGTCACATTTCTTTAAAATTTGCTAGGATTGTTTAATACAAGGCATTCTGAAAGCTTGTCAAATTTGGCTGGATTTCAAACAATTAGTTCTGAGAAATTGCACTTCATTTCTTTTTTACTGTTTGTTACATTTCACCATGCCTACTTATGCTGTCTTAGTGGGTTCAAGCCCAGTTGCAAGAACACATTTTTGTGGGTTTTTTTTTTCTGTTTGCATCATGAATTCATAATGTATGCTAGCAAAAAAGCAAAATCGCTGCCAGTAGAGTGATTTCAGGCCCTCAAGGGCCTCTAGTATTATGAATGAATTTCAGTACAACTTTGCCGAATTGTCAAACACAATGTAAATGATGTGTCACTCTCAGGAACCTTATCTGTAGGTCAAAAGTCAAGGTCAAGGCAAGGTTAGAGGTACAGTCAAACTTCGGTAGCTCGAACACCCAGGGGACCAGCCGATTTGTTCGAGTTATCGGAAGTTCGACCGAGCCGAAGATCATTCACAGATCGCCGGATTCGATCAAGAAATATAGTATGTCCGCAGTAGGTTATGTCCGACATTACCTATGCCCAATAGCATTTTAAATGATCACACGGAAAAATTACAAACAAAATAGTTGCTCAGTAAAATAACTTTTATTTACTTAACTTAGCACATGTCATCTAAATATCATCTGATTTTTAATAAGAAATGCATACACAAGATATAAAACCATTCAAACATCCTGTCTTCTATTTACATGTACATTTATTCTATTTATAGAACACAAGTTTAATATACGGTCTCAGTTTGCAAGAAAAAAAGGAAGAAGGTAATGAATATCCATATCAATGCTTAAAAAAGTCGTGAATGCTAGTCTGGCGTGTGGAGCGTTTCTTCAAGTCAAATTTAAACAGAGATTTATACAAAGAGCACATCACAGACAGTTCATGTTCAGTGTCATTCTCAGATTCAAAAAAGCGGCGTAAGGTATCATGGGCTGTCATGGCTTCGGCGAGAGTCGGTGGTTCGGGAGCAGGCTGGTCGTCGGCTTCTTGAGTCATGTCGTCTTCTACGGGATTTCGAGCTGAGAGTAGGTCAGAAACAATGTCACTGTCACTGGTTTCGGCACACACTGGAATGTCTAAATCGACGTTAATGTAACCACTGATATCACATTGATCACGTTTGCACAATTCGGCTACACGAGCAAGCGGGATATCGTCTTCGTCGTCACTATCTGAAACGCTGGGGTAAGGGTTATCTGACACAGAGTTAAATCCAGCATGTCGAAAACACTTGGAGATTGTTTGTGGTGTAACCATAGACCAGGACTGTCTCAGTAAACGTAGGGCGTCTAAGACAGTAAACACGAAGTCACTTTTACTGTCTATGTCGGCTAGTTGTCTCTGTATCAGTTGGTGACGGTAGTGGACTTTTAGGTTCTTGATGATTCCCTGGTCGCAGGGTTGAGTGTGTGATGTTGTGTTAGGAGGGAGAAACACAAGTTCAATGGCTTTGAGTTCTTTCATAGCGGGATGGGCGGGGCAGTTATCTATCACCATAACCACTTTTCTGTTTTCACGGAGGAAACGTTTATCCAGTTTAGTTAGCCACTTTTTGAAGATTTCACTGGTCATCCACGCTTTTTTGTTGTTTTCATACTGAGTTGGTAATGTTTTGACGTTCTTGAAACACCGTGGGTTAGCGGATTTGCCGATCACTAGGAGTGGAATTTTATCGTCACCGGACATGTTAGCGCACACCATCACTGTAATACGGTCTTTACTGCGTTTACCCCCCGCACAGGACACATTTTTGAATTCGAGGGTCTTGTCTGGTGTGAGTCTGTAGAACAATCCGGTCTCGTCGGCGTTGTAGATGTCTCGAGGAGAATAGCGCTTCAGGAGCTGTTCTTTCTGTACAGACCATGCGTCCATGGCCTCTGAGTCTGAATCTACGGATCTGGATTCGCCGCAGATGGCTTTGAAGGAGATCTGGTGTCTGTCTTTAAATCTGTCTAACCAGCCGGTCGATTGTTTGAAGTCGTCTATACCAAGTTGGTCTGCGAAGAATTTAGCTTTCTCTAACATGATGGGACCGCTAATAGGAACGTTCTGGTTTCTGGCTTCTCTGAACCAGCGGAGTAAGGCAGTCTCTAGATCTTCAAAATTTCCATGTCTCATGTTGCGTCGTTTAGGCCCAAATTTTGCGAAGCCTTCTTTGATAGAATCGGCCTTCTTCAGCCAACCTGATAGTGTATTCTTTGGGATGTCGAACATTCTGGCTATTTCTGTTTTCGACTTCTGACCTTTTTCGAACTCGATAATGGCGTTGAATTTCACTTCTAAGGGTTTCTGGTCAAGTTTTCTTTTTGTTCCTCTTTTCTCTGACTTAGATATCCCCCCGTTACCGGGTCCTTCACTAAGTTGCTCAGAGATCTTTTCTTCCGTAGGTTGAGACATTTCTAATACGTTACATGTATGTTATGATACTGGGATTCAGAATTCTCCTCTTAAATACCGTCGAACACCACAGTTTGATGCAAAAGGCGTGAAAAATTGATTAAAGGCAGAGCAAACATCCAATCAAGAAAAAATACAATCATTATCAATCAGCATTAATTAATGAAAGCTATTTATTTTTCACGGAACGGGTTAATATTACGCACCGTTTCAATCAGTGGACAAGGTGTCATAAACAGATAAACAACCTATATGTGTGAAATTCACCAACACTTGTCAACTAATTTATCGGTCAACCTTTTGTTCGACCTTTCCCAGGTAAAAAGTATAGTGATTTTACGTTTGGGACCATGAAATGTGTTCGAGAGTTCGAGTTTCACGGTGTGCGAGTTTTCCGAAGTCGAACTCGTTGAATTAAGAGCATTTTCTGTCGGGACTGAGATTCTTGTTCGAATTTTCGGTAGTGTTCGAAGATTCCCGTGTTCGAGCTACTGAGGTTTGACTGTATTTGTAAGTGTTGTGTCCATAGTCAATGTTCAAGTGCACAGCTCGCAGGAAAAGGGTATTATTTTAGGGGGTATCAGTCACTTCTCAATGACATGTCTTGTTGGACAATATTAATGTGGGGATGCAGCCTCTGGCAGGGAAAGAGTGTTAGAGTGAAGTACATGTACTTGGAATAGAAACTCCAGAAATGCATGGATAGGTGCACTGGCCAGCATGATATGAGAGAAATCAGTGTTGAAAATGGCATTAAAACAAATCAAACATCTTGGATCTACATCATCTGCTACCAATGATGCTTTAGTATGACCATAGTCATCTAAAAATAAGTTACAATCTACTTAATCGACATTGAATAAAGGAAAAAAAATTTAAGTTCATTGAGAAGGATCTAAAATGCGGCATCCTTTGACTATGGACTGAGTAGAGGTCTTTACCCCTTTAGCAAATGACAAAATTTTGGACATGACAAAATTGAGAGAATCTTCAGACAACAAATTAAATGTGGCTCAAGTGATTTGACTTGTTTCTGAAAGGTTAGTAAACGTTCTGGGGAAAAGGAGAAAATGCTGGTTACCAGCAGTCTCTCCTTTTTCCACAATTTTTTCAAAAGTCTTATTTACCAGGGTCTTTAACACTCTGGATTGTGTGATAAAGGGTTGACCAGAAGGTATTACTGATTGCAGTTGCCTGGAACAAGGGTTTGACTCCATTTAGACTTGTTTGTTGTTTGTATTGTTCTTTTCAAAATTGTACCTCATTACCAAGGAAAATTTGTTGTTTTGATGATTCTTGGTGTCTACAGTCATTAAGAATTATTTTTGCTTTTTTTCCCAGCTCTAGGGGATTTTTTTCCTTGTTGTTTTCGAAACTAAATAATTTCTCACATGGCAATAAACATGCTAGCTAACCCTTTCAGCGCTATAAGTGATTGACTGATTGTATGGTGTAAAATGCTGTTTTCAACATTATTTCAGTTATATAGCAGTGGCCAGTGAGCATAATCCATGCTTTCCCGGAGTTTCTTTTACCAGTACTCAACATAATATTCTTTCCAAGCCACGTGCTGCTTTCCCACTGAAACATTATCGAAACAACAGTCAGTAGTGAGAGAGGAATGAATCCTGTCGGATTGTCTATCATCAGTTCTTTGATAGAAATTGGCGGAGCCAGAGATCAAACCAAGCATCTCCTGTTCTCAACTCCTGTATGCTACCGACTGAACTACTGGGACTCGGCTCACTTTAAGTGAAAGTGTGGCTTTTTCATATGGCATAAATCAAGATCAGATTGCCCAGAATGTGCTGTCAAGTTCCACAAGGCCCAAATGATAAGATTTGTCTCAGAACAGGTGGAAAACAATGTGGGAAAAGGAGAAAATGCTTCTAATCATACTTTTCTCCCTTTTCTACATTTTTTCTACCCCTTTCAACTTGGAAAAGCATTTATTTTAGCTTCAGTTAATTTACTGCCTGTAGATGCTTTCAATTTGGAAAACTCCAAAATTTGTGGCTTAGGTAAGGATTGAGAGAGCTTTTTAGAGGGTACACAGCTACCTGAATTAGAACTCTTAACTCTTTACCAAACAATCCCTGGTTTTAACGACCCTGACGAAGGAGCCTTTTAAAAACCTTGTGGGAAAAGGAGAAAATGCTGGTAACCAGCATTTTCTCCTTTTCCCACAAGGTTTTCTACACTGTCACTGACAATTACCAGCATTTCAGCTTAATTTAATTTGTCGTCTGCAATTGCTCTCAATTTGGACCAGTCTAAAATTTTGTCGTCTGGTAAAGAGTTAACTCTTTACCAAACAACAAATTCTAGACTCTCCCATATTAAGAGAAAAAGCAGACAATAAATCTGTTAATGGCACAAATAAACTGAAAAATTTGGAAAGGATAGAAAACATAGTTGTGAAAAAAGGAGAAAGTGCAAGTTAATTCTGGAAAATTTTGTCATTTGGAAAAGAGTTGAGGGCTAAGGAATTAAAATAATACAGTTAGTGGCCGAAAATTTTTCATCAAAATCTGAATCCCTTTTGACTAACATGTATTTCCAACTTTACTACATAGTTTATTGTAGGAAAAAAACAAAAAGTATAAGTATGAAACTTATATGAAAATAAAGCAAAATTAATTTCAAACTCTATATCATGTAATATTATATAAACACCTTTAATGGTAAATCAAAGTTCTTCTACTTAATTCAATTATACTTAATTGAATTATACAAGCTACTTTTCTTCTCTAGATATATCCCATGTGAGCCCATTCTCCATATAACTTCTTACTTATTGTTTATTTGTATCTATTGAAATATCACTTGATATGAATTTTTCACTTTATGTTAAAAATGACTATGTACAACTAGGATGTGTGTTCTGTTCTGTTCTATATAAATACTGCTGTTTAAAAAGTGATCAATATTTTCGAAAAACATTTTGACAGTCAATGATGATGTTGCCATAATTTAGCGGAAAAATAACACCACTGGTTAAGAAAGCTACAGCTTTTATGTTGGGGGACAAACAAAAATGTAAATAGCTCCAGTAACCTTGCTTTATACCAGTGTGGTTTTCCTTATGATCGAATGATCAACAGCAGCATAATTAAATTTTCTTGCACACTGAAAAATACATGTAAGTCAATGGGAATTCAGAATTTGATGTAATATTTATGGCCGCTTATTTTAGATTTGAAAAAATCTGAAATGAGATAACGATAACACAAATTTGAAGACACGTTTCATTTGAATTAATACTGTACAATACTTAACAAAACGTACAATATCAACAAGAGGCTCAAAGTTATGAATAAATTCTGTACAATTTCTATACATCATTCTATAATGTTAACCCTGTATCAAACGACAATATTTTAGACCCGCCCAAATTGAAAGCTTTTTACACATGACAAAATAAATGTTACCAAAAATTAAAATTTGTTTTGCAAATGGTTGAAAACGTTATGGGAAAAGGAGAAAATGCTGGTTACCAGCATTTTCTCCTTTTCCCATAATGTTTTCCAAAGCTTTCTTCCACAAGGTCTTTAAAAGTCAGGATTGTGTGGTAAAGGGTTAAAGAGTTTTATGATAACTTTTTAGAGAATGTTGAGACTTTGCTTTTAACAGCAATGGCTACATTATGGAACTGGTACAAGAGCAGGGCCTGTGAAAAATAGGGTTTAACTCTTTATCAAACAGTCAAAAGTTTAAATGAACCTGGAAAAAAAGAAAACTATTGAAAACATTGTGAGAAAAGGGGAAAATGCTAGTAACCAGCATTTTCTCCTTTTCCCACAATGTTTTCTATCCCACCAAAAAGAAATTTAAATTTTTGAGTCACATTTTTTGTGTCGTCTGCAAATGCTTTCAATTGGACAATCCTAAATTTTGTCTTTTGATAAAGAGGTAACTCTTTATCTAACATCAAATTTTTAGACTGGTCCATACCAAAATTATTTGCAGCTGACAAATAAGAAGGTGGTGCAAATTATATAATCTATTTGTAAGGGATGGAAAACATTGTGGGAAAAGGAGAAAATACTGGTTACCAGCATTTTTCTCCTTTTTCTTCAATTTTTTCAAAAGCCTTATTCCTCTTTGTTGTTAAAACTGTTTAGTAAAGACTTAACTCTTTACCAAACGACAAATTTTTAGACTGGACCAAATTCAAAGCATCTGCAGACAATAAATTAAATCTTATTAATATGATGATTTCTGACTTTGATAGGGTGGAAAATATTGTGGGAAAAGGAGAAAATGTTGGTTACCAGCATTTTCTGCTTTTCCCACAATGTTTTCTATAGGCTTCTTTCTCAGGGTCGTTAAAAGTCGGGATTGTGTGGTAAAGAGTTAATACATCTTTGTAAAGCATTATAACATGCAGTTTGTTGCATATTATTATGGAACCACTTTGTCTAGGTTTGGCTGAATCATGAGGTAGAAGGATCCTTTGACATGCAGAAGGCTTGCCATTAGCCAAAAGTTCCAACCCAGGTCTCACAGTGCACCGGTTACCAGGCCACCGCTGCACTGGCTGACAAGGGTCCATACTTTGTGCAGACGAAATGCACCACCTTTTCATATGGTATCACTCATATGTCTGTGCAGAAGTACTTGTAGGCTCAGAGGAAGCATTAAGCTTGTTACAAGGAATCATTCAGAGAAAAATATTATAAGCCCCTTACAAAACAATCCCCTGTTTTAAGAATCTTAAAGATTGATTGATCATATGGTGTATATTGCTGTTTTCAACATTATTTCAGTTATATCACAGCGGCGAGTGCACCTGTCCATGCTTTCCTTGAGTTTTTTTTTACCAGTACTCCACACAATATTCTTTCTTTAAAAAACATAATGGGAAAAAGAGAAAATGGTGGTAACTATGTTTTCATCCCTGTCAAAGGCAAATCCCATTGTTTAAGCAATATTTAAGTAATATCAAATTTTGGGGCTGCAAAATTATTTAATGCAGATTCAAAATGTTCAAAAGTAATGCCTCATGTGACACCAGAACTCCAGATAGAGGGAGTGATTTTGATTTCAAAATTGAAAATATTAATTATTAATTATTCTCCACTAAACCCTATGGTGCAGGTACTCATCAGAATCATCTCTTTTTCCCGTAACGTTTTCTACTCATTTATGTCAAATTACATAATTCAACACAATTATTGTCGGAACTTGTTCCGACCACATAATAATATTTAAAAGTAGAAAAAATGATTTTGACATATTTAACTCTACTCTTTACCAAACAGTAAAATTTTAGACCTGTCCAGAATGAAAAGATATGGAGATGCTAAATGAAATATCACTTAAATTATGGAAAGAGTTTTATTTTTTAAATGGTGGAAAACATTGTCGGGGGAAAAAAAATGCTGGTTACGAGCATTTTCTTCTGTCCCCAGAATGTTTCCAAAAGCCATCTTACTCAGGGTAGTTAAAACATTGGATTGTTGGTAAAGGGTTTGGGACATTTCAAGACAACCATTATGTTACAGACAATGTGGATGAAGATTAGACTTCACAAAATAAGAAGTATGATCTTATATTCATGATATCTTCTTCTTAATTCCATATTTCGTATAACCTGAAAGGTCCATTCATTTGCAACAAGACTATTTCTTTCAGTCCTTAACATTTTGCTAAGCAATCCCATGATTTAACTCTCTACCAAACGACAAATTCTACACTCTTCCAAAATGAAAGCCTTTTCAGATGACAAATTCGAAAGTGATACTAATGAACTTAATTTTCTTGACAGGGTAGAAAACATTGTGGGAAAAGGAGAAAATGCTGGTTACCAGCATTTTCTCCTTTTCCCACAATGCTTTCTAATGCCTTCTCCTTCAGGGTCGTTAAAACTCGGGATTGTGTGGTAAAGGGCTAAAAGTGCAGAGTATGAAGGCTTTTGAAAACATGTCAAGGAAAAAAAGGAGAAAATACTGGTAACCAGCATTTTCTCCTTATCCGACCATGTAATTTACCCAAAGACCAATCCCATCATCTGAACCATACTTGTCATCTGCAAATGCTTATGATTCAAACAAGACTTTCCTAAATTTCGTCATCAGGTAAAGATTCAGACATAAGTCAAATTTATATATCTTTTGACAAAAAAAATGAATGAGGTATTTTATATAATGCTCTATTGAATGACAATATGATAAAATGCTTTCACAGAACACATTTTTGAGATACAGAGGAGGGCAGTGGGTGGGGTATTTTAGAGATCAAGGAGTTACATCCCTTTGCTTCTTCACTTAACACTTTACCGAACATTCCCAAGTTTTATCAACCCATAGGATTAAGACTTTTTAAAACACTGTGGGTAAAGGAGAAAACCAGCATTTTCTCCTTTTCCCACTGTTTTCTATTTTTTGCAATACCATTGTCGAAGTCTGACTAAGGAGGCTTGTAAAAGTGATTGAAAAAGAGAAAATTGAGGTTATCCACATTTTCTTTTTTTTTCCTATAATGTTTTTCACCCTTTCAAAATAGATTTCCATCATTTGGGTCATATCTACTTGGTTTTCTGGAAATGCTTTCATATTGGACAAGACTTGTTTCCTAATTCAGAGATAAGAAAAAGTGTAAGCTTTGATGACACCACCACCCCTTCCCCACCCAGCTCATCCTGACCTCTGTGAGAATCATTTATAAGATAAAATTTACACAATAAATATAATGACATTGTTTAAAGTTATCATCAGTTCTAATCACACAGCTAAAGATGTTTGTTTTTCACAAATTAAATGTTCAACAATTATGTACATCTCTTTTATGTTTCCTAAAGTTTAAATGAGTTTCTCCAAGCTGAATCACAGGCAATAATGGACAAACTGCAAGTCAATGCCCTTGGTCTTGCACAAACATCACTCAATGGCACATCAACCAGTGTTTTTGAAGCATTACACACCAAAAACCAAACTGCTATTTCTCATCAAAAACAATTTTCTTCGAAGCAAATGCAACATCTTTCTTTTTATCACATAACCTCCCTTGTTTTCAGCGTAATATATCCATCACAAATTTTCTTATCTCATACATGTTTAATATCACAATTGCGTGACGTCATTTTGTACATATTTCATAGAAGTGAATGGGTTTTATGGATATTACTGCATGTGCATCTATAGATGGTTTTGCATCTTCTTATCTATGATTTGTGAAGTATTGTTATGTGATAAAAAGAATCTGACATTTGTTGGCGTATGAGATAAAAATTTTATTAAACTTGTCAAGACAAAAATGTTATTAAGGTTGCCAAAGGCTGCTTAATAACATTTTCCCTAGACTCGTTTAATAAAATTTTATCTCAACGCCAACGAATGTCAGATCCTATATATTTGCACATTATGTTCAAGTGTATCATGCATTAAGGCATTATAGTCTTTCATCAACACCTTTTGTCAGGTCTCTTCAGCAAACATTTTCCGGGAACATTTTCTGGAAACACTGATCAAAGACGGAGTAAAATTAATGCTCCTAAAGTATATTTGCACCTCTTTGAAATTTTCTGTCACTTGTCTTATTCCCATGTTTAACAAAACTTCTCTCTCTTGCTTTTGTGTTTAATCAGTGTGATCAGACTGAAGTGAATTAAGTAAGAGATGCACCTTATGTAGATATTGTTAATAACACCGGTCACTTCCTTAAACTCAGCACTAAAATCTGTAACTGTTGTCAAAATTTCTTAAAGTCACACATTGATTGTTTATCAGTTGTAATTGATTATAATTATGAATCGTTGCAGCATGTTTTTAATTCAACCCTAGCAAACATTATTGCCTTTTTGAAGCTTTATCTAACCTTTTACCACACAATTCCAATTTTTAACAACCTTGAGGAAAAGGACTTTTAAAAACATTGTTGCAAAAGGAGAAAATGGTGGTAACCAGCATTTTTCCTTTTCAAACAACGTTTTCTATCCTATCAAAGGCAAGTTTTTTTTAATTTGAACCTTGTTAATTTTGTTAATTCATAAGCAAATGTTTTGGATTTGGGAGAGTCCAAACTTGTGTCATTTGGGAAAGAGGTAACCCTTTAACTTACAATCCTGTTTTTTAACAATTCTGAAGAAGAAAGCTTTTGAATACAATGTGGTAAAACATCATTTTCTCCTTTTCCCACAGTGCTTTCTAAATTTTTAAAGACAATTCTCATCATTTTTAGCCACATTCAAATTGTCATCTGCAGAAATGTTCATTTGGACAAGTCCAAAATGTTGTTGTCTGATAGGGAATTTACCAAGTCTATGCTAAATGTACAAAAGTTTAGTCCTTGTGAGGGAGAACTTGCGATAAGATTATGGGAAAAGAAGTTAGTGCTTGTTATGAGTAATTGCTCATTTTCTAATGACATATCCAAAGCATTGAAAAACAGTATTTTTCTCCATTTTAAATGTATCTTGATTGTCTTACTAATACTTCTTTGCGGTATGCTTGTTTTTGAAATGGGTTAGCCAGTTTACCAAACAATGAAATTTTAGACTAGTTCAATTTAAAAGTATTTGCAGATGACAAACTTAATTTGTTTGACAGGATAAGTTTTGTACATGCAAGGGTAGAAAACATTATGGGAGAAGGAGAAAATGCTGGTTACCAGCATTTTCTCCTTTTCCCACAATGTTTGCAAAAGCTTTCGTCCTTAGAGTGGTTACAACTCGGGATTATGGTGGTTACTGCATCAACAGCTGCTTAAACATGTTCCTACCGTATGTGAAGTTTTTTTTAAAAGTAGGGAATTCACATTGTACATTGTCACAGGACTGAAATGTTATGTTTTGATCATTCTGTCGTCCAACATGTGGACATTTTCTTCCTGGAATGCCGTCATTCCTCCGTTACCTACGTAACCTTCATCAGGACTTTTATTTGGCTGACCATCATGCTTTGAATGTAGAGTAAGGCTGTTCGTATTAAGTAGACTGTTTCGCGTACTCGACTGACCTGATCTAAATGTGGCCTGCATTTTTATATGAGATGTTTTACGGCAAAAAGGGGCACGTAACTTCTTCACCATCTTCTGACCTGTGAATCTCAACACCCTCCTAAACTTTCCATTAAAGGCAAGATACAAGACAAAATTCAGGGACAGCTCAAGCCACACTAGGAAGTTGGCAATATACTGCAAGTTAAAGTAGAAATTTGAGGTAGAAAACTGTTTCATGGTCTTGTTGCCACCAAACATGGCATATGCTATTGGCCTATCAGAGAAGGCAGATGGGATAATGCAGACAATGAACAGGAACACAATGCTGATCAGGGTGATGGTGAGACGGCGCTGTTCTCTCTGCCATGCTGCTTCCCTATTGTTGCGAATTTCAAGCTTCTGGCGCTGTTTACCAGCCTGATGCACAGCATATACAAGATAGAAATTGGCAATGCAGAGTATGATCAGTGGGATGAAGTGAACAACCAAGCTGTAGATCCAATTCATGGCCAGATAGAAATCGGTCAGTCGAATTGGTTTAGATTCCAGGGCATAGCCCCCAATCTTAGCATTGGCTTCAGGCTTGAAGACAAGGAATCTTGGGATGTTTAGAACTGCTGCTATGGCAACAGTGACAAGTATTTTGACTTTAGCACTGGCACGGTCACATGTGTCCTTTGCCCATAATGGGTGGCGCACAAACAGGAAGCGTTCAATTGTCAATTGTACAGTGATCCACACACTGGATGTTGTACATATGTTTACACAGCCAATAAATATGTAGGCATCATAGAACTTCCATTCATAGGCAACAGAATCTTTGGAGAACATCATGTAGATAAAGGAGAGCAGGAGGGCAGTGAAATCTGTACACGCAAGCCCAGTCAGCTGGGTGTATGGTGACTCTGGCAGCTCATTCTGGGTCAACACTATCAAGTTTACTACATTTGTGGCCATTCCAAACATACAAACAATTGGTCCTAGAATATTGTAGATGATTTTCTGGACCTGTATGTGGTCAGTTTCCATGACAAAAGCTGGTGGTGCTGCTGTGGTCACATTTGAGATGTTGAGAACATCTGCCATTGTGGTAAGGTTGGTAAGGTCGTCATATCCGATTGTCGTCAAGTTCGACATCTTGTTTAGTTGTGGCTTTTTAGAACTTTAGGAGATGTATCAGTTGATGTGGGTAAGGTGGATGTCTCACATGGTGGAGGGTGGTTTTTCACTTCAATAAATCTGCAAAGATAAATAAAATAATTAACCTACAGACTGCCAATGATTATAGTTACATGAGCCATGCACTATGAAAAGGGGGTTAACTCTTTACCACACAATACCGAGTTTTAACGACCCCCCCCCCAAGGAAAAGGAAATAGCCCTTTGAAAACCTTGCGGGAAAAGGAGAAAATGCTGGTAACCAGCATTTTCTCCTTTTTCCACAAGGATTTTCCATACTTTTAAAGACAAATTTTATCATTTCAGCCACATTTAATTTGTCGTTTGCGAATGCTTTCAATTTGGACCAGTCTAAAATTTTGTCATTTTGTAAAGCGTTAAATACATCTGCAAAAAGTATCTTCTTAGGTCAGCCTTTGCAATCCACACAGGCTGACCCGAATCAAAACTTTTTGTCAATTTTCTGCATGTCAAAGGACAAGTCTACTTCATGATTCAGATGGTTGTTAGATAAAATGGGTTTTATGGATCCATAATTATATGATGACTTGTTTGGTATAATGTATCATGGACATGCAATAAACCCCATCTTGCTAGAGCATGGCTCACACACTTTGATTCAGTAAGAATAGAATAGAATATTTATTTGCCAATTAAGGACCCTCTCGAGCACATGTATTAAAAAAAAATGCATACAATTGATTGTACAAAAAACACCCACACCCACACCCACACCAATACACATGCCTTGTGTATATATATACACACACACACACACACACACAAACACACACACACCACACACACACACATAGGTTTAAAAAAAAAAGCATACATATACACAAGCGCAAGGTACATGAACAGGATGAAAACATGAGATGAGAATAAAGTAAGAAGGACATACCTCATGTCATGCTAAATAAATGAAACAAAAAGGAAACCCACCATAGGAGTGTCAAAGATGTTTCACCCTTACCACACAACAAAAAATTTAGACTGGTCTAAATTGAAAGTATTTGCAGACGACAATTTAAATGTAGTTCAAATCACAGAATTTGCCTTTGATTGAGTAGAAAACACTGTTGGAAAAGGAGAAAATGCTGGTTTCCAGCATTTTCTCCTTTTCCAACAATGTTTTCAAAAGGCCTTTTCCTCAGGGTCGTTAAAACTCGGGGTTGTGTGGTAAAGGGTTAAATGATTACCAACCTATCCAATATTTCTCATGACGCTCAGGAGAAAGGTTTACAAAAACAATGTGGGAGGAGGAAAAAGTGTACCTGAATCTTTTACCTTATCCCAAAACGTTTTCAAAAGGCTTTTACTACAGGGCAAGAAAACAAAAAATAAGTCAAGGAATTGTTTGGTAAAGGGTTTAAAAAAAAATATGGCAGTGCTCAAAGCCTTTCTCCCACATTACTGGTATGCAATGGCCATCTGAAAACTGAACAAGAGGGCCTTGATGGCCCTGTATCGCTCCACTGGCTAACAAGTAAAAACACTACAAGCCAAACATTACAATACTTGGCCAATTGCTTTCAAAGTAGAAGACATACAAAATTTTTTCAATAAAATCCTATGAGAAAGTTACGACCCCAGGGCAAAGCCATTTTTGACCACAGGGCTGTAGTTACTTGAATCCTGGTGGAGGTCCACTAGATAAAGCCCCATACCAAATAATACAGGTCTAGAATATGTGGTTATAAACATGAGCCCACGTAAAAATTGTGCCTCTGGGGTGGGGCCAAACTTAACCCGAGGCCTATAATTTGGGCCCTCTTGGTAGGGGCCCACTAGATATAGGTACATGCAAAATTTGGTTGCCCTAGGCTGTATGGCTAGGTATGAGAAGATTTTTAAAGTTTTCCCTATATAAGCCCATATAAAACTTGCAAACCCCAGGGTGGGGCCAAATTTGACCCCAGGGCTATAATTTGAAGAAACTTGGTTAAGGTCTGCTAGATAAAGCTACATGCCAAATTTGGTAGCCATAGGCTTTGTGGTTTCAGACAAGGAGATTTTTAAAGATTTTCAATATTTTTCAGTTTTGTTGCCATTGCAACCAGAGTTTTTGAAGGAATAAAATTCTTTCAAGAAATTCTGAAGAGGACCATGGCAGGATCATTTCTGTGAAGTTTCATTAAAATTGGATGGGTAGTTTTAGAGAAGAAGACGTTTGAAATAAAAGTTAATGCACTCACGCACGACAGACACTTGGCCATGACATAAGCCCGCTGGCCTTCGGCCAGTGGAGCTAAAAACAAAACTGGTGTAAACAAGAGATTATTTACTGGAAATTTGAAATGTAAAAAATTGGCGTATTTGATGTGCCAACAACCACTAACTCATCAATAAATATCGTGTAACATCGACATTTTTGTAATGGCTATTCGGCCAATCTCAGCAGCTTCCATCTTTTAAGGTAGTAGACCCCTTAACGCTTCTGGTGCAACATGGAATAAAATTTCTTGTTAGTTGATAAATAAGAATTTTTATACTGATATAATACTTTTTCGCATTTTTAACCGATGAGAAATTCCTTTGATGTCTATCTTGAAATTTATTGATACTTTTGTTAGTTGCCTGAAAAGGGAGGTAATTATTATCTCCCTTTGTAATGAGAATATAATGGTTTTAGATTTATAAATGATAATTCTAAGAAGGAAAAAAAGGAAAAAAAAGGCTAGGTTCAAGTAGTACAATAATACTCATTTTTAATCATAGCAAATTTTGTAGGATAATATCACAGTGGAAATAGCTGTTTTCTATTAGGGGTCTACTACCTTAATATGAGAGTTAGGGGCCATAGACCTAAATTTGTCATCTGCAACGGCTTTGATTTTGGACAGATCTATAATGTTGTTTGTTAAGAAGTTAAGGCTGGGAAAAAGTGCTCATGGAAAATAAACATGTTTTTATTTTTTCTTCTAATGATAGATAATAAGCATTTTGCCTGGTTGTACAGATTGCCATACTCTTGGAACCTGCTGCTTTGTTAATTGACCCGTTTCCTCTCATTTGTAGGCTTGTAGCACCCTATTCTTAACTCTTCCCACATAATCCCAACTTATGACAGCCCTGAGAAAGAAAACTTTTAAAAACATTGTGGGAAAAGGAGAAAATGCTTGTAACCAGCATTTTCTCCTTTTCCCACAAAGTTTTCTACCCTACCAAAGAAAATTTGCCTTATTTGAGTCAGTATGAAACTGTTGTCTGCAAATGCTTTCAATTTGGATAGGTCTAAAATTTTGCCGTTTGGTAAAGGGTTAATTCTTTACCCGACAAAAAATATTTAGACTCATCCAAAATAAGGATATTTGCAGACAACAAATTAGATATGGCTTGTATTAAAATGGTAGAAGACTGTGGAAAAAGGAGAAAATGCCAGATACCAGCATTTTCTTCTTTTTCCAAATATGCCATAAAAAAGTTTATTTCCAAATGTTGAAAAAAAAATCAGGATACCTTGATAACTGGTTAACCCAAGCAGTCCTTTAACAGAAAAAAAAAAATTGTAAGGTGAAAGGTCAACACTGTTCTTATTTAATTGAATACTAGTAGATGATCCTTTCCAAGTGATATAACTTGAAAAAATTTCATAAAAATAAATATCTTTAACCCTTTTCGGGCCATAGGTAAAACAGGAGCTTTTGTGGATGGCATAGATTCAAGGTCAGACTGCACAGAACATACACTCTGATCTTAGATCTATATGGTCTGCTTGTTTACTCACTTCTGTAGGACAAGAATCTGAATTTCAGTAGACTTTTTCAGACATCCAGAGAGCTCAAGTTTATGTACAGTACATGTCGTTGCTACTGAGAGAGTTGAATGCTACAAGAGCTTTTGCTGATAAAGTAAAGAGCTGGATGGAAAAAGATGTTTTAAACTCTTTACTAAACATCAATATTTTGGACCTGTCCATGTCCAAAGCATTTGCAGGAGACAAAATTTTAGTCAAATATGGCTGAAGTTGTAGAAATTGTCTTTGAAAGGGTAGAAAACATTCTAGGGAATAGGAGAAAATGCTGGTTACAAGTATTTTCTCCGTTGCCCATGTTTTCAAAAGCTTTCATCCTGAAGTTCAATAAAACTCTTGACTTTATGGTAATGGGTTATCTTTAAGTATACAGGCTATTTTAAATTTGCAGAAACATCTTCCCCCACAGGCTTCTGCCAGACTGGTTAATTAGAGTAATTGTAAAGACGTCAGAGATGAGTTCCATTCTTTGTAAAGACGTCATTAGAACATCTATTAGTGAGTTGGTAGCAGTTTTACATTTATGTTTTGGACACATGAAAGAGAAATTTTGGCTTAGATATGTTGGCTTGGAATGACTTCTTTTACTTTGTTATTCTATTTTGAGTTAAGAAGGACAAAATTGGTGAACAAATGATGTCAGCCACCATAATTTAGCCCTTAACCCTTTAAACAAGCAATCCGATGTTTTTACAACCTTGAGGAGTAAGAGCTTTTGGAAATATTGTGAGAAAATCGAAGATGCTGGTGACCACAATGTTTTCAACCTTGTCAAAGAAATTTGCATCATTTAAGCATAGGGCTCCCTAATGGGATTTGTGTAACATTGCCTTTCATTGCCAAAATCGTACGGATTCGGCTAAGACTCAGGTAATCCATAGCCGTTTCGGAGAAGCAGCGTCTATCGGCCGATCGATTACAGATTACCAAAGTCTTAGCCAAATTTGTACATTTTTTCAGCGATGAAAGGTGATTTTACATGATTCCCATTAGGGTGCCCTATCCTTAAGCCACGCTGAACTTTTCCTCTGCAAATGCTTTTGATTTGGACAAGTCTTAAATTTGTTAGGTAAAATATTAATCTGTTGAACGACAAAATTCTGGACTAGATGAAATTCAAAGCATTTGCAGACGAAAAAATAAAAGCAAGTTCTGTGCAGTCTGATCTTGATCTACACAAGTTCATTGAGCCTAAGGGTAGAAATTCAGCAAATAAAGAGAGAGCAAGATTTTCAGAAGTTTTTGGAATTTGTGATGCAGGACAAATGAATGATGAAGAATCATGTCAACTTCTCACACTAGATTCTGATTTCCCTGTGGAGATGGAAAATGCAACTGTGCAAAATTTGGCCGTGCTTATTTGCAATAATTTCTTTTGTAGAAGAGTGCAGTAACCTTTACGAGCAAATTTTATTCTGTTCTGTTGCTGTAACTCTTAACCAAACACTTCTGAGGGCCGGTATTCACCAACTATTCTTAACTTTTTACCAAACGACAAAATTTTAGACTAGTCCAAATTGAAAGCATTTGCAGACGACAAATTGAAGATGGCCCAAATTATGAAATTTGTTTTTGATAGGGTAGAAAACATTGTGGGAAAAGGAGAAAATGCTAGTTACCAGCATTTTCTCCTTTTTCTCTCAACATTTTCAAAAGCCTTCTTCCACGGGGTCATTAAAAGTGTGGTGTGGTAAAGAGTTTAGAATATTCTTTGTCTTGTTCAAGATTTGAAAGTAACGCAACTTCTGATGTGCTAAACCATTTGCTTTAGCCGTTCAGATGTGTTACTTTCAAATTTGGAAAATTCTTGAGAATAAAACTAAGAATGTTCTTGAGAATGGTTGGTGAATTTGGACCCTAAAATTTAACGATATTAAGGAAGAAGGCTTTTGAAAGTATTGTGGGAAAAGGAGAAAATGCTGGTAACCAGCATTTTCTCCTTTCCTTCAATGTTTTTTTACCTTTTCAAGAACAGATCTCATCATTTGACATATATGTAATCTGTTGTCTGCAAATTAATGCTTTCCCATAATGCTCTCTACTTTTTCAAATACAAATCTGATTTGACACAAGGTTGGCTTGTTGTTTGTAAATGCTTTCAAATCTGACAAGTCTAAAATTTTGTTGTCTAAAATTTTGTTGTCTAGTAAAGAGTTAACACCGAACAGAACAAGAAATTTTATTTCGACACAGCATACAAGCTCAATGGTCGTAACAATTAATTACAAAGAATGCAATATATATGACATATTTCAATATACAAATATTAAAGAAAATGAATTATTTTATTGATTAAGTGGACATTATTTCTACGTATCTTAAAATGTGAGAGTGCTTTAAAAACTTGAAATCTTTTTCCTGCAATGTTTTATATCATTAAAGGAATTAAATTTGGTGGAGAGCTTTCAACAAGTTTTTACAAAGTTGTACGCTGTATAAAAGACTAACACTGAGTTAACCCATTACCACACAATCCCGAGTTTTGACGCCCCTGTAGGAGAAGGCTTTTGAAAACATTGTGGGAAAAGGAGAAAATGCTGGTAACCAGCATTTTCTCCTTTTCCCACAATGTTTTCTTCCCCATCCAAAACAAAAATCATCATTTCAGTTACATTTAATTTGTCGTCTGCAAATCCTTTCAATTTGGACCAGTCTAATTTTTTGTGGTGTGGTAAAGAGTTAACACTGTACCCCCTGCAAGTGAATGAATTTTTCATGGAAGTAGGATTATCAATTACAGACTGTTGTGGAGACTTTGTAAATCAGACTTTACAAAACATGGATTGGAATTCTGACTATAACGGAAATTGCAAAATTCTTATCTGTTTTCTAGATTGTAGATATTTCACCCTCCCTTTAAAGGGACATCAAATCAGAGTGAGTTTTTCAAGTTTTCAAAATTTGTAAGGAAGACATGTAGTTTTCATTTGTATGCAGAGTTGTCTAAAACTAAAATATAGATAGAAATACATGTAGAAAACATGAGGAATATTGCCCGGTTTTGGTGTTTTTTCTGTTAAGTTTCTCATACTGTTAGTAACAAGGGATTTGAAGTATTGCAGTTTCTAAACATGGAAGAATAACAGTTGCTTTCATACCTCAGATGGTAAAGTCCCTGAATTATGGTTTTTAGGGTCCTAGGTTCCAATCTCAGTAGAAATAAATTATTTTTTACATTCCCCCCCTCCCCCCCTCCCCCCCCCCTCAAATACTAGTAAACAGTCTTTTCCTTATGATTTTTCCTTACAAAGTATCAATATATGAGCCGAGCTCTGTGAAAAGGGGACTTAATGCATCTGCAAAAAGTTTTCGACCCAGTTCTCTATTAGTTGATTTTCTGCATGTCAAAGGATAAGTCTACCTCATGATTGAGTCGGTTGTTAGAAAAAGTGGCTATTATGGAACCATATTTATGTGATGGCTTGCTTGGTATGATGCATCACGGAGTTGCATTAAGCCCCCTTTTGAAAGAGCACGGCTCATATCTTTTTCCTCTTTCTGCCCTCCAAGTTTGCAGACAAAAGTATTTCCCCCTCCCCCTTGTATAGGCTTGAGAAATTACTACAAAGCAACAATGATGTTTTTAACCGTACACCAAACAATCCCTAGTTTTAATGACCCATTGAAAAAAGGCTTTTAAAAACCTTGTGGGAAACAGAGAAACTGTATCCAGCATTTTCTCCTTTTCCAATACTGTTTCTCCCCTCTAAAAGACTAATTCTTTCATTTGAACCTCACTTAAGATTGAACCTCACTAAATAGGACATCGTCTGCAAATGCTTTTAATTTGGACAATACTTTGTATAGTATAATTTATTACCTCCCTTTAATTAATGCACGTGGGATAGGCATGAGGCAAATTTTGTGCTTGTAGGTATTTTAAAGGAGGCTGAAGCCCTTGTCTTGATATGTTGAATATCTTAGTCTGCTTGTCGACATTAGGTGGTTTAGCCCGATACACTGGCAGTAGTAAATGACTGGCTTGTCTCAATGGGTTTTTATTACGACTGCTGGTCATAACAAGAAATCTAAAATTTTGTTGTCTGGTAAAGCCCTCAGCAACTTGATTTTGTCACTTAAGTTGTCTGCATTTGACATGCCAAGTTAATGATGTCTTTCTAGACAGAAAGGCTTGATTCTTGATATAATGTGAGTTTATTTCATTTAGCACTATACCGTATAAACTCGCATTTAAATGACAGTGAAGAAGGCTTTTGAAAACATCATGGGAAAAGGAGAAAGTGCTTGTTACTTGCATCTTATCTCATTCACGTTTTTCACCCATTCAAAGGGAACATGCCACCGTTTGAGTGATACATGTATTAAATTTGTCATCTGCAGAATCCTTTGAACGAGTTTAAAGTGTTTTTGTTTGGTAAAGAATTGATGCAAGTTGTATAATCTTAAAAGTGTTACCACTTTACCATGCAACACAATTTCTGATGGATTAATTTTGAAAGCTTTTGCACACTTCAAATTCATGTGGCTGAAATGATAAAGTTTGTCTTCAACTCTTTACCAAACGACAAAATTTTAGACTGGTCCAATTTGAAAGCACTTGCAGACGACAAAATTAATGTGACTTACATATTGAAATTTGTTATGGGAAGGGTGGAAAAAAAACATTGTGGGAAAAGGAGAAAATGCTGGTTACCAGCATTTTCTCCTTTTCCCGATATGTTTTCAAAAGGCTTCTTTCTGAGAGTCGTGAAAACTCGGTATTGTTTGGTGAAGAGTTAAAAGGGCAGTATAACATAGTGGGAAATGGAGAATGCTGGTTACTAGCATTTTCTCCTTTTTCTTGTTTCCAAGAGCTTCTTTTCTCAGGGTTGTTGAAGGCTGAAAGGAATTTATGATTTTTTATAGAAACTTATTATTCAGCTGTGTTCTGTCTCTCAAAACTTAACCCTTGCAGTGCCAGTGGTGAAAACAGGGGCTTTTGTAGATGGTTCAGATCAAAAGCAGACTGCACAGAGCATGCAGTCTGATCTTGGATCTAAACCATCATTTTGTTTAGTTATGGCTATAGGATAAAAAAATTTCTGGGCATGAGCGGGTTGTATTTACAGCCATGGAAAGAGGTGGAGTTTGTATATTTGGCGCTGAAAGAGAGTTAGATATTCTGCCAAGGCATTGTGTTGTTGAATTCCTTACTATTATGGTGCAGCTGTGAAAATATTTTGTTTGCAAAAATAAGTGTGGGATGTTGATGACAGAAAATGCAGGAAACTTTGATGAAGTCTATCAATCTAATGGAAACATCAATCAATAAACCCTTTTAGTGTTTCCATTCTTACACTACCAATGGTGACTTAAGTAGCTTTTGTGGTTGGCTTAGATCAAGATCAGACTGCAGAACATGCAGTCTGATGTTTGATCTACACCATCCACTAGATGATCCAGTTCATCTTTAATAGCAATGGATATCTACATATAAACTTCGGAAAAAAGTTGAATCTCTTGAGTTGATTGTGAAAGAGTTGAAGCATAACTAAATTTTATAGACAGTGTAGGTTCAGATCACACTACACAAGTCAAGTAGTTTGATCTTTGATCTTCACCATCAGAATCTTTTTGTCTGTGTGTTAGTGCGTTTGGATGTGATGATGCCCCTATTTGTGCACTAGTGTGTGTTTGTAAGTATCTGTCTGAGTGTTTGTTTTGACCACAACTACCTTGTTTGTCTCATAGGTTTCAAACCAATATGGTAAAGTTACTGCTCCCTTTGATGTGCAGAAGTGGTATGTGAAATATTTGTTTTTGTAGGAACATGAAATCATAAATTATAATCCCAAAAAATCTAGATTAGTGTTACGCAACACATGCATTTTGATCTTGGAGCTGTCATACTTGAAAATTCAATCACTCCATCACAAATATGTAAGAGAAAATATAGCACTTGGGTGGTAAACTGACAAGTATGATTAGGAACATGCTAATTGACAGCTTCAATCTGTCAATAGCAGATAATATCACAGAAACGTTGATGTGATATTTTAAACCAGTTTATGTAAAGGTAGTTATTAGATCTACAAAGAACTAGTGAAAATTAATCAACAAACTGTGAAATTTGAATTAAAGATATATATCGTTTTTCAACACTGTGGAAAACATTGTGAGAAAAAAAAAGAGCAAATGGTCCTTTTGCCAAAATCTATTTTTCAAGTACTGTCAAGTGCAGAGGCAGTAACCATTCTTTTTCCCCTTTCATCAGTATCTTTCATTTGTATCTTAAATGGTTCTTTATTTTCATTTCTGTTGTCTTAAAAAACATTCTCAATATCAGTTTGTTCATTGTCCTGCAATTCATTGTTGAACCTTACATTAAAGGAGTTAAGCCGGGATATCTTTTTTCAGCCCTTCAAATTCCTTACTGTTAAAGGCTGTGTACCCAAAGACTGGTGTCATTTGTTTAGTGGCGTAGAAAGGTCGGTGGTGTAATTAAGCACAGCTGGCAGAGCCTTGAAGATAAAGCCCATTCTGGAAGGCACAGTCACTGTTGCAACCCCAGAAATGGTCAATAAAGTCTATGATATTGTTATGGCTGACAGGTGGGTTACAGTGAGATAATAGCCAGTACAGTTCAGGGTTCGACATTAATATTTTTTTCAACTAGACCAGTGGACCAGTAATTTGCAATTTTTACACTTCAGATTTCTACTAGACCATTTTTGTAAAATGTAGAAAAGTATAAAATAGATCAGAATCTATGTTCTCTTGTTATTATACCAAAATTGTAACAAGAAAAAGACCATGTCATGATAAATAATGTTTAATGAATGTTTCCCCATTCATTATTTCAATTATGATTTCTTTATTTCTTTACGATTCAAATCTACGTCACGAATTCAGCTTTCCACTCAAGGTCTTAAATGATCTTTTTTCTGTGATCTAGATCTTATTCTATTCATCTAGATCTACTTTTGTTTTGATTCATTTCTTTTTTTTACTCTTCATTTTATAAATCCACTCCTCCCCATATTCCCCATTCGTCTGCTCCATTGTCTCTGTAAACATCTTTTCGGTTGTCATCAAAATATAACTATATACGGTATTCAAATAAAAGACCTAGACATAAGAAATTCTTGCTAAAAGATCAAAAACTCAGACAAAATGATAACAGTCAATATAAAATTTATGACTTTTATCCTCGACGACAAAATAGCAACATCCCATGGATTCCGGTCTACTAACTCTATTTTCAGTCCGAATTAGTTTCACCAGTAACGATATGGACTGCTGCGCATGCGCAACCATCTTCCTGTTAACAATTTAGAAGTTGTCAATAAATTATCGCTGGTTGGACAAAATCACAAGTTAGATCTTTTTTGGCGAATGGCATGTAAGGTCGATTTTTGTCACTTATGCAAAGCATGAAAATGATACTTAACCCTTTACCACATAATCCCGACTTTTAACGACCCTAAGAAAGAAGCCTATTGAAAACATTGTGGGAAAAGGAGAAAATGCTGGTAACCAGCATTTTCTCCATTTCCCACAACGTTTTCTACTCTTCCAAAGTCAAGTTTCAATTTTTGAGTCACATTTATTTTGTCGTCTGCAAATGCTTTCAATTTGGACCAGTCTAAGATTTTGTCATTTGGTAAAGAGTTCAAATGACTGTCTTGATTTTTGCACTAGACCATTATTTTGAGCTAGCTAGATGGAGTCTCTACTAGCCAAACTGATTGTTTGCTAGACAATGTCGTTTGGACGTGCCTTAATGTCGAACCCTTCAGTTGGGATTTTACAGGAAAGAGTACATTCCAGTCTTATGGAAGATCTTGCATTGAGAAAGCTTTTGGCCTGTTGGTTACCAAGATGTCTGACAGTTGATTACAAGTGCACCAGGTGGATTTTTTTGTGTGCTAATCTGAACCTTTTAGAGACAGATTCTGCTAGCTTTCTGCAGAGGTTTGTAGCTGGATGAACATTTGGGTCTATCAGTTCACTCCAGAGCTCAAGCAACAGACTAAACAATGGAAGCACCCTGGTTCACCCCTGCCAAAGAAGGCAAAGAAGGCATCAGCTGGAAAGGTTATGGTCTTGGTTTTCTGGGATGCTTATGGTATTCTGATGGTAAATTATCTGCAATAGGGACAATCAATGGCACATATTTTGCATCACTTCTTAGGCAATTAAGAGGAAATATTAAACTTGAGCACCCCGGAAAACTCAATAAAGGTGTGCTCTTTCACCAAGACAATGCCCCTGTTCACAAGTCTGTCATTACCATAGCTGCCATTAATGATTATGTATTTGAATTGATTGAGAATCCGCCTTATTCACCTGATCTTGCTTCGTCAGACTTTATCTATTTCTGGAATTGAAAAAGGCTTTCCAACACCCATTTTTGGTCAGTTGATGGGAGTATACAAGCAGTGGAGGACTCTCTGAGCAGTTAAGAAAAGGACTTTTAAATTTTCAAAGTTGCACTGAGGCCCATAATTGTTGCTGGCAAAACTGTAAAGATACTGACAGGGATAATGTCGAAAAAGGATGCAATATGTTTGCCCATATTTTCTGAATGGTTAAGAAAAGGACTTTTTTTAGAAGTTGTACTGAGGCCCTTAATCATTGCTGGCAAAACTGGACAGATACTGAAGGGGATTTTGTCAAAAAATGATGCAATGTGTTCACCAAAAGTCAACCCTTACATTATTATGCATCCTCGGAACCCAGGTTTGAAGCATATTACATGCATCACACCTGGGCAAATTGACTAGCAAATCGTCATTTCCTAGGAATATTCATATGGTCAGGAAGTACGGAAGTACCCAATAGCCAATCGAAAGATCGATAACATAATGATACTCTCTTGTAGACAGGCTAATTTCATTTCTTCCGTTACTAAAAATAACCCTGGAAAAAACCCGAGGTTGTCAACAAATATGGCGGCTGTCGGCGTTCTTGTCTCCCATGAGATATGCCAATCTGCAATTCAGGAATGACACTATGGGTCTTTGTATACGATTTTAACTGACAATCTTTCAGTGTTACGCCGAAAATCTCTTTTAAACACTTCTGGATTGTGATGTTGATGGACGCTGCCATATTTAAAATATCGCTAAGCTTGATTTGCAACGAATGATGTGATTGGATATCAACAAGTAAAAAATAGAAATGACGGCATATTTGTGATAAAAATAGTTCCAATTTTCTCAAAGAAAAGTTAGATCACCAATCAAAATGCTTCATGAATAATTCATGAGAACGAGGAAACGCCAGGGAAATAACCCAGGGGCGATTACAGAATGAATCGAAACTGGGTCAACGAGGATGATTATTATGAGGCTCACAACTTACCAATCAGCCCTTATAGAAGCAATTGGTTCTCTTCTCACAATACTGTCAGAAGCTGTATTCTGCATGTGTCCGTGCAGTAATAGGTTAAGTCTGTCACAGAATTCTCAACTTTTTACTTTTCCAATTTATTTTGATTGTTTACCAGAAGACAAATTCTCAACTTGTTCAAATTGATAGACAGCAAACTGAAAGTGTAGAGAACATCTTGGAAAGGAGAAAATACCGATTAGCAGCATTTTCTCCTGTTCCCACAGTGTTTTAGAGAATCATCTATTTTAGAGTCATCAAAATAAGTGGTTAAGGCATCGTATGAAAGAATGGAAAGCAATGACAACTTAAACTTAGTTGAGACAGGGCCATGAAAAAACCCCAAAGTATTTCTTAATTACCTGTTATGCCTTCAAGTTTTGCAAAATCTGTGAAATTTGTTGGCAGGAAGGGAACGGTAAGATACATAATAATCTAAGACTATGTTAAATGATGCTGAGCTGTTGTATTTTATGCAAATATTTTAAATGTTATCAATCATCATTAAGACTATAGCTATCACTAGCTATTTACAGGATGTTTGATCAAGATCTGTTAACAATATCATCCCTTACAGTGTCCGACATAGTTCTGTTGCTTTTTCAGATTGTCTACTGCATGAAACATGAAGTCTGAATTTTTCAATGTATGCTATCTCAAAGACAGAAATCATCTTTTTAGCTACACATGATTTGTCATCTGCAAACGCTTTGAATTTTGCCAAGCGTAAAATTTTTTGTTCAATAAACAACCAGTACTCGTTAAACAGTCTTTCAACTCAGTTACTCTGAGGGTCTGGACGTTAAACCTGATTTTGAGGAATTTTTTTGTTTGGTGGTGGTGGGGGGGGGGGGGTAATGGGGGGGGAACTGTTTGCCCAAGGGGGGGGGGGGGGGGGGGGAAGAGAAGATAAAAATATACAAAAAAACAAATTTGCCCCAGATGGGACTTGAACCCACAACCTTCAAAACCATAATCAGCAACACTACAAACTGAGGTACCGAGCCATCTGACAATACTTTGTGTTCAAAATGCATTTATCCTTTGTTACTGCTACTATTATTTACAGAATAGAAAATTTTACAGTACAATGTAAAATCAACATTAGCAGTACTTTTAAAGTTTTTCTCGAAAAAAACAAACTTGCAAATTGAAATATGGTTTAATGTCCCTCTCAAAGATGAGGACTAGATCTTCTGAAGTGAAACTTGGATACAATCATGAAAATATTGTGACAAAATTGAGAAATGAATTATTTCATCACATTTCTTTGTTGAAAATATTTTTTCCTTACCATTCATCTGTCAGAGACACTATGGCGTGAAATCTGAAAAAAGCTTAGAGGCTATGTATCCCAAGACAGAAATACATTTGAAAGACTTTTCGTCTATGTTCTTTTCTGTCTCATTAAAATTATATGATTGTTTGCCAGCTCCGAGATCTTACCAATTCATATTGTTTAACATTTTTGAAGTTTTTTTCATTATAAAAAGCTTAAAAGCCCCTATATCAAGCCTTTACCAACAATCCAGTGTTTTAAAGACCCTGAGGGAGAGGAGTCATCAAAAACATTGTGGGAAACCAGCATTTTCTTCATTTCCCACAATGTTTTCTACCGTTTCAGAGACAAATCTCATTATTTTAGCCAAATTAAATTTGTCGTCTGTAAAGGCTTTCAGTTTGGTTGCATCTAGAATTTTGTTGTTTGGTAAAGAGTGTAGGATTTATTCAGTATCAAGGTAAACTCTGCTAAGAATTTTGGTGGTATAATGTGTCTGAAGGATAATTATTGTAAATGTGGTTGGAATCAGTTGTCCTAAGTAAATAATGGTGTAATTTCTAAGTGTTTTATTAACATTGAAGGAGAATTCTGTCTGGCTTAGGTAAGATTGATTTGCATCTTAATGATTTTGTGAATGGGAAAATAACCCTTAGGCTGCTAAGCGTGACTCACTGACCTTTTGTGGAGAGTGTAGATCAAGATCAGACTGCACAGAATTTGCAGTCTGATCTTGACTGCACAGAGTTTGCAGTCGGATCTTAGATCTACATTGTCCATTAAGGAGTTATTTTCGTTTGAAATACTATTATTTGGGATTTTACTATGGGTTTGAAAGTTTCATTTAACTTATTAACCCTTTACCCAACAATCCCTGGTTTTCACAACCCTGATGAAGAAACCTTTTAAAAACATTGTGGGAAAAGGAGGAAATGCTGGTAACCAGCATTTTCTCCTTTTCCCGCAATGTTTTCTACCCTTCCCAAAACAAACTTTAATTTTTGAGTCACATTAATATTGTTGTCTGCAAATACTTTCAGTTTGGAAGAGTCTAAAATTATGTCGTTTGGTAAAGAGTGAAGCAGGATAAGGTCTAAGACTTTGACTATACATTTTGACCCGTCAGCTTGCCTATCTCAATAACTGTTATGGTGTAGGTCAAGATTGGACAGCAGTTTTAACCTTGATGTACTGACTGTCCACTACAATGTGATACTTTGACAAAAAAGTTTCAGGGAAAATTTCCTATGCTGTTTATTATGTACTACAGAAAGTAAAATTAATGAATTCAGGCTTTTAGACATCAAAATTTCATTATTTGCTAGTACAGCATGTGCAATAAATTACTCAAAATATCTGAAGGCTTTATGTTGCCTCCAATGTCTAACAGTCATATCACAGTGACAAATCACTTGTTTTAGTGTTTCCTTGGCTCCATCATTACTTAGATGGGATTCTGATATGCCATGCCCAAAGACACACACAAGAGATTAGGATCCAGCCCAGGGTCTCAAGATTGCTAGTCCAACAACATAACGACTGAGCCATGCAGAACCCAGACCAAACCTGCAGAGAATTACACAGTCCTGAATTCTAATGACCTTTAGATAGATGGCTTTTGAAAACGCTCTGGAAAAAGGGGAAAATGATGGTCATTAGCATTTTCTCCTTTTCCCCACTGTGTTTTCTACTGTTTCTGATAAAAGCCCCATCCTGGATGCCAAATTATGTATATGTGTATTATCGTTTTTTGGGTCCCAGTTCTGGTTAATTTGTAGTTCTGAGTACAAAAAGCCTGCAAACCAAACCACAGCACATACTGAGGTTTGTACTACTTGGCCATTTTGCACATTTTGCAGGATGCTGGGATGCATACATGTTGAACGCTTTTTTATTTTCTTCAAATCAGAAATATTTCAATTTCTATAAACTTTCAATCTTCTTTCAGTGTAAATGTCAATGAGCTATCTTCTTGTGAATGTACATATCTGCAAATATGGACCTGTGAATGGTTTATAGGCTAAAAATGATGATGCAGGACACTTGTATGTCTGTTATTCCTTTTATGTGATAATTGGAAACTCATATATCATTTTCATATGTTCCATTAAAAAGCCTGACTAAGATGTATATTACACTTGCCAAGGTTGGTGTCATATAATTTCAGACAACTTGTTTGATAAAAGTGATAATACATAAATACTCATGTAAGATACTCTATATCTCTTTAACAGAAAACAACAAGGTCTGAAAACATCTTTCATTAACACTTTCATAACTGATAAATAAAGTGTATATTATCCAAAGCTGCAAATACAGTTCCACTGCAAGATCAAGAAACAGCTTGGTCATAATTTAGAATAAAGCAGTGGACAGTGTAGATCAGAGATCAGACTGCACATTCTGTGCAGTCTGATCTTGATCTACACTGTCTACATAAGTTTTTGGTGTCATCTATGGTATGGAAAGAGTTAAAAAACATAACATAAAAAACGTTCAGAAATGCAGGGATGGTCTTGAACTTAAAAGTCAATCAATATTGTTGTTTACCTGTGCTAATAAGCCATAACATGTCGGTAAAATTATTTACTTATTACCACCTACAGACATTGTTTACCATCTTGCACCAGATGACATTTGAAAATATTGCAGCAAAAGGAGAAAATGCTCATGACAAGCAATTTTTCCTGCATTTTATCATAAAGTTTTTGTATGTATGAACATGTAGCTATGTGCACCAAATGTTAAACCATTGTGATTATCCAAATTTTTCAAGTACAAAGAAATACATGTTTTTAGAATTTCATATTCTTATTCTGAAAATTCGTGTTTGGAGGTAATTAGTAAATATAATAGAAAATACACTTGTTTATCTGGCCATGTTTACTTGAAAATCATTGCTGCTTTAACCAAATTAAGTAACACACCTGTTACAACTTAAGTTGCCTTTGAGGTAAGCGTTTATAGAGATCAGACCACACAAAATGTGCAGTCTGATCTTTGATCAACATCTTCTATTTTGCTGAGACATTTTTAACAATAACAACAATGCCCCTGTTAATGTATGTTAGGGTCATTTCTACAATGAAAATGTCTTGTGCATTTAATGCTCTAAGGTTAAATACAGGTCACTCATGCTGGTGCTACTTTGACTAATTCATATTCAACTTAATCCCTAAGCTGCTAAGCACGACTCACTGACCTTTCGCGGACAGTGTAGATCAAGATCTTAGATCTATACTGTCCGATAAGGAGATATCCCTTCCCCCCAAAAGTACATTTGAAATGGCAAAATTTTGTTATTTACTATCGGCTTGAAAGTTTCATTTCACTTATTTAGCAACATAAAGGTTAAAAAGCTAATGACAAAGACTGGTAAATGATAAGAGGTGTAGAAACTTTTTAGAGAAGACTGTGAGAAATGGAAAAGATGTTCAAAATGAACAATTAGTCTGTTTCCTTTTGAGTTTTGAGTTTTTCATATTCAGCACTTAACCCCTAACCAAACAATCCTGGATTTTAACAACCCTGGGAAAAAAGCCTTCAGAAAACATTGTGGGAAAAGGAGAAAATGCTGGTAACCAGCATTTTCTCCTTTTCCCACAATGTTTTCTACCTGTCCCAAAACTGGTTTCAATTTTTGAGTCACATTTAATTTGTCGTCTGCAAACGCTTTTAATTTGGAACAGTCTAAAATTTTGTTGTGTGGTAAAGAGTTAAGAAGGAAATGACAAACATGGTAAAGATCATAGTTGTAGGAAATGCTAAATGGAAGATTGTGAGAGGAAATGCTAAATAAAAGAATAAAAGATCGTGAAAAAAAAGAAAAGATGATCAGAATAAGGAATTTGTCTGTTGCATACAGTGTTTTCAAGTGTTGATTAATTGCCTGATTTGAATGCAGAAAGAAAAGTTGTGGATAGGGATGTCTGTGTCTGTTAATGACAAGATTTCATGTCTCATGTCTTGATAGAATAATGAATTCTTCTTGTCTGGAAAAAAAAATCTGTTCCTTACACTTTTTCTTAATTCTTTTTCTTAAAGCATAGGTAGCATTATTTTTCTGCAGCATTAGTATGCAACCAACATTTTACTTTAACACTTTAACTTTTTCATTACTGAATTAATGAATTGCATTTTCTCGAAGGCTACAAATACAGTTCCGCTGCAAGATCAAGACACAGTTAGGTCATAATCTAGAATAAAGCAGTGGACAGTGTAGGTCAGAGATCAGACTGCACTTTTTGTACAGTCTGATCTTGATCTACACTGTCTACAAAAGCTTCTGGTGTTGTCTTTGGTACTGAAATATTGAATTGGGGCACTTAGAAGGGAAATTCTATGTTGTCGGCACACTCAATTCATGGGTACATGAACAGGGAAATTTCGCTGAATACACATTGGAATGGTAAAACTTTGCAGTATAATAAATTCGTTGTACAGTCAGGTGGCCGCGGACTTGGAAACTTGTTCATGGCTGTGGGGAATCATGTCATGAACAAGTTTCAAAGTCCCCTGCCACCTGACCGTATAAATAATATTATACTGCAAAAAAAATTCTCACAATATGATTGGATAATATGCCCCATACATACAAGTCATGTACACTGTCAAAATCCACGTAAAAGCAGTTTCCCTTTTGCGAGCCTTGTATACATTACTACACTTTCAACACAACATCCAAAATGGCGTCGTGGACATGATTTGCCACAGCCGTGAACAAGTTTCCAAGTCCCCTGCCACATGACCTTACAACTAATAATGTATACTGGTTCTAATTGAAATCATGTGCAGAGAGCAATTTGATGTGGTTAAAATGATTGAATTTTTCTTTAAGGTAGAAACATGGTGGGAAAAGGAGAAAATTCTGGTTTCCAACATTTTCTCTTTTTCCCCCACAATGTTTTCAAAAGGCGTCTTCGACGGGATCGTTAAGCTCAGGATTGTCGGGTAAAGAATTAAACCCCTTTTTGCCAAGGTGCTGCTCTTTTATTGGTTTTTGGTGTAGATTTTTTTTTTGCTTCGTGAATTTTGTTTGAATGGTCTATTACACAGCTTTCAACATTATTTCAGTCACATCACAGCGGCAGCTTATACATGTTTTCCTGGGTTTCAGCAGTACTGAGCTAGGGTTCTGAAGTGTCTTGTCCAAGGACAAGATTTTTTTTTTGCGTATGTATTTCATTCATCCAGGATTGAAAGACAAAAAGAGATTACTCACGAAGTTACTTGTGACACTCTAGTCCATATACTGATAGCTGAGCTGATAGTCATTAATGTAACTAAAATGCTATCGAAAGCTCCTTAAAACACAATGTAAACAAATTTAATTACCCAATTTTGAAATAACAATGGCTTGAGCTGCGTAAAGTTACCAACTTTAACAATTCCTGACAGTCCAACGTGACTGTTATGACTGAAATTACATATTTGAATGAAGCTTTTGAAATAAAACTTTTATTATATATGAGTAGATCTACATCCTTAAAGTACTTTTAAAAGGCTGAAAAGACTATTAACAAAATCTAGTTTGTACCTCTGTAAGTGCTTATACCTTCCTCACATTCTTATTTTAGTTAAAATTTATTTATATCTTTCTGCTCACCTGAACAATTAGATATTAGTTGTGTTGTTGCTAACATAATTACTTCCGTTTAATAAATGCAGACGAGAGAGGCCGGGCAATGTGTTTGGATGCTAGTGTAGGTATATTAGCTGAGGCTGAAACACTGCTGTAGAGACGTCAGATGTCTCAGTCTGTTTTACTGCATGAATTCTTTACGAAACAACAAAACGTGTAGGCTTGTCTACTCTGAAAGAAGTTGCAGAAGATGCATTAACTTTTTACCAAACGACAAATTTTTAGACTTGTCCAAATTTAAAGCATTTGCAGATTACAAATTACAGGTGGCTCA
The DNA here is from genome assembly GCA_946811185.2 of Hippopus hippopus. NCBI lineage: Eukaryota > Metazoa > Mollusca > Bivalvia > Cardiida > Cardiidae > Hippopus > Hippopus hippopus. The sequence continues at coordinate 23,212,224 of OX328103.1, forward strand.
AACAACTTCATTTGTTTCTGAAAGGTTAGAAAACAATGTGAGAAAAGGAGAAAATAATGGTTTCCAGCATTTTTTCCTTGTCCTACAATGTTTTCAAAACTCAAGGACTTCCAGGTTCTTTAACCCTTTACCACACAATGACGCCTTTTGACGCCCCTAAAAAAGAGGCCTTCTACCCTATCAAAGAAAAGTTGCGTCATTTGAGCCACTATGAAATTGTCGTCTGCAAATGCTTTCAATTTGGATAGGTCTTAAATTTTGCCGTGTGGTAATGGGTTAAAACTCAGGAATGTGTGGATATGGATTTAAAGTGGCTCAAATGATGGAATTTGTCGTTAATAAGGTAGAAAACATTGGGGAAATGGAGAAAATACTGGTTACTAGCATTTCCTCCTTTTCCAGGAATGTTTTCTACAGGCTTCATCATCAGGGTCTTTATAACTAGGGATTTTGTGGAAAAGGGTCATGTATCCCATCAAGACACCTTTGCATATAAATTATTTGCCAAATTTGTTGTTGTGACTGGGACAATATTAAACTCTATTGTTATGGTATACAACCAAATATATTAAGCCCCTAGAGCACCTTTTACATCTTTGTTGCTTTGAAGCCTGTAAAGATCCAAGATCAGAAAGCTGGTAACACTGAACAAGACCTACACTGTTTGCTTTCCTGAAACATTCTTGACAAAAGCAACATTGAAATTGGGAATTTTTTTTCTGAACTGAAAATACTTGTCGATGTTTTTTTTGCACTTCAAGGGTTAAATGATATCCATATCCCTTTACAACACAATCCTGACATCTAAAAACCTTGGGTAGATAGGCTTTTTAATAGATTGTGGAAAAAGGAGAAAATGCCGGTAACCAGCATTTTCTCCTTTTTCCACAATGTTTTCTATCATTAAATGAGCTACATTTGATTTTGTCAACTGCAAATACCTTCATATTGGACCTGTCGAAGAACTTTCCACATGGTAAAGAGCTATAACTGTCTTGTAGAATGGAGTTTTGGTATCATCGTTTTCGTATCTTTCAAAAAACACAGAGACAGAACACTGCTGGGTGAGCAATAAGGTAATTTAGGGGTTCTCTTGCTTCAATTCATCATAGTTTTTAAGATGGATCAGCTTTGTTGACCCTTCTTATTTTAACATTTATGTCGACTTAAACCTTTCTCATGGCAATAACAGTTTTAGGACTTCTTTTTTTTTCCCCATTTTCAGCTGGCAGTGTAGATCAAAATCAGACAGCAAAGAACTCTTGTCTCTGCCCTGTCTCTTATTTTCCTGACAAGATCAACTTTGAAATTGCAATATTTCGTACAACCTCAAAACTTTAATTTCATACACTTAGGTGACAGGAGCTTAACACTTTAATTATCAGACCTTCCCAGCTTTAAACAACCTTGTGGAAAAAGACTATAATACATCGTTAAAATGGAGGAAAAACTAGTTACCAGCATTTCCCTCTTTTCCTACTGTTTTCTAAGCTTTTAAAGAGGAATCTAATCATTCTAAGTACATGGAAGTTGTTGCCGGCAAGTGCTTTACATTATGGACTAAGTCTAAAATTTTGTGAGTTGTTAAAATGTATAAAAGAAGATACTTAACCCAAAGGCTGCTAAGCACAACTCTCTTTCCTTTTGTGGACAGTGTAGATCAAGATCAGACTGCACAGAATATGCAGTCTGATCTTGTATCTACACCATCCAATAAGAAGATATTTTTTGTCAAAAAATCCTTTGAAATAGCATTGTTCAGGTTTGTAGTATGGACTTGAAAGTTTCATTTAACTTATTGGGCAGGATAAAGGTTACAAGATCTTACTATCATTGATGAATTAGCCTGGCTTAATTTTAATCACCCTTGAGTTGTCTGTTTACTCCTGTACAACACAACCCTGTGTTTTAACAACCCCGAGGAAAAAGCCTATTGGAAACATTGCTGGAAAAGGACGAAGTGCTTGTAACCAGTATTTTCTCCATTGCAGAAAATATTTTCTGCTCTTTCCAAGACAAATCTTAACATGTGATTAACATGTAATTTGTTGTTTGCAAATGCTATCAACTTGGATAGGTGTAAATTTTTGCCATATGGTTAAGGGTTTACCCTTATGATTCATTAGCCCTACACCAGATGACAAAAAATTGGACACATCCATCTTCAAAGAATTTACAGATGCCTAATTAAATGTGGATCAAATGATGTAATTTGTCGTTGAATTGGTAGAAAACATAGTGAGAAAGGAGAAAATGCTAAAATTCTCTTTTTCCCCACAATGTTTTCAAAAGTTTCTTTTTCTAGGGTTGTAAAGATAATGGGATTGTGTGGTAAAGGATTAAAAGCCTGAAATGGAGTTTTTTAGTTGAAAAAGAAGTCTGACATAATGTAACTTCACAGCTGATTTTGACAAGAATGTCTCATGAAGTACAGGATGGTATAAATCCAAGATCAGACTGCACATTTTGAGCAATCTGATCGGCATCTATGTAACATTTAGAAGCCATACAGATCATGCATATAATTTATTGTAACTAAAGGCCACAGGCCAAAAAATAAATATAATAATACCCATTGCAATCAAATATAGTGAGCAGTAATTCTTAACCAAAATGGGAAAAATGGAAGACTCATCCAAATTGGTAGCGTTTGCAGGGGGCAGATTAGACTTAGCTCAAAGGATAATTTTTGTCTTAGATAAGGTAGAAAACATTGTGGGGAAAAGAGATAACGCTGGTCACAAGCCTTGACCTCATACTAGTGAAACACGGGACTAAGTACTTTGTCACTGTGATATAACTCACTGAAATAATGTTGAAAGGGGCATAAAATACTATTCTATCAATCAATGAAATTAAGATGCGATTGCTTGTTAAAAGCAATTTCTCCTTTTCTTTTAATGCTTCTTACGCTGTCTAATGCTACTTGACAAACTAAGAGTAACATGTAAGATCAATTGATTGACGGCAAGAATGCTAGGAAAAAAAAAATCATCTTTACATATTAGCCATGCTCTGGCAAAAGTGGGCTTAATGCATCTCCATTATCCAATATACCAAGCAAGTCATCACAGTCATAATCATGGATTCATAGGATCCATTTTGTCTAACAAATTCCTGGATCCTGAGGTAGAATAGTTCTTTGACATACAAAAAACTGACCAGTGGCATAAAGTTCCGACCCATGTCAACCTGCGCGGAATGCGCAGGCTGACATGGGTCGATACTTTTTGCAGATGCATTAAGCCCCCCTTTTCACAGAGCATGGCTATTAAAGAACTGCTGGAGGCCTTAATAATTTTCTGAAACAAATTTCCATGCTATCACATCATCAGAAATAATGTTCTTCGATATAAAAAATATGCTGTTTAACCTACAGACAGTATTTTAAAGATGAAGACAGCAGATAGAATGGGGAATGAGTATCAACCCTTAAGCTGCTAAATAGTTTAACTCTTTACCAAACGACAAAATTTTAGACTGGTCATAATTGAAAGCATTTGCAGACGACAAAACGAAAGTTACTGAACATTTGAAATTTATTTTGGAAAGGGTAGAAAACATTGTGGGAAAAGGAGAAAATGCTGGTTACCAGCATTTTCTCCTTTTCCCACAATGTTTTCAAAAGGCTTCTTTCTCAGGGGCGTGAAAATTAGGGATTGTGTGGTAAAGGGTTAAACGAAACCTTCCAATCAATAGTAAAAAAAAACCCAAATATTGCGATTTTTCAGTTATTTTCAGTGGAAAAAAAAAATACTGTAGCAGACAGTGTAGATTCAAGATCAGACTGCGTGTTCTGTGCAGTGTGATCTTGATCTACATTGTCCGCAAAAATGCACTGAATCTCTTTCAGCAGCCTAAAGGTTAACCCATAGAGTGCTGAATAAACCCAAAGGACATTGTCAGCCTGTAGAAAAAAGACCCAAATAAATGCAATTTTCAAGTTTGCTCTTGTCCAACATGTTTTACCAAAGTCGACAGTGTAGATTACAGATCAGACTGCACATTTGTGCAGTCTGATCTAAATCTACACTGGCAGCAAGGACAACTACAGTAACTTGTGAAAGGTGCTTTAACCCTTTACCAAACAACCCTTGGTTTTAACCACCCTTGGAAAGAAGCCTTTTGAAAACATTGTGGAAAAAGGAGAAAATGGTGGTAACCACCATTTTCTCCTTTTCCCAAAATGTTTTCTACTCCATGATGGACAAATTCCAGCATTTAAGCCATCTTTAATTTGTCGTCTGTAAATGCTTTCAGTTTGGACCAGTTTAACATTTTGTCGTTTGGTTAAGAGTTATGACTGAAAAGATTAACTTTTTACCCTTAGAGCACCAAATTTTCAGTCTAGGAATAAGACCAAAATATATTCAATGTCAAGTTTCTTTTGTCCATAATATCTGAAAGATCGGACTGTATCCTTTGTTTAGTTTGATCCTAATTTACAACTTTTGACATTTCCTGGAAATGATAATGATAATGAACAACTAAATGAAATTTGAAAAAATTAGTCCTTTTTTCCTGTCTTTTTTTCCCATAACTGAATATATTCAGTCAGGTAAGAAAGTAAAGACATTTTTGGATCAGCAGAAAGTAAAAACATAACAGCAATAGTAAGGCTATTTTGGCTCATATTTCGACACAAAAGTTTGGAAAGCGTAGAATCAAGTTCAGGCCTGATCTTGATCTACACTGTCTGCTGAAGCAAATAAATTTGCCCTTGGAATGCTAGGAGTTGAACCTTTACACAGAGCAAAATTAATCTCTTTTTTTATGACCTTGAGAAAAAAAGTTTTGGAAAACATTGTGGGAGTAGAAAATGCAGGTAACTTAGTCTTTTTTCACAACATTTACTACCCTTTCAAAGACAAATAGCATCCTTTGAACCACATGTAATTTGTTGTCTGCACAAATGGCTTTTAATAAGGATAAGTATAATTTTATTGTGTTGCAAAGAGTTAACTCTTTACCAAACAACAAAATTTTAGACTGGTCCAAATTTAACGCATTTGCAGATGACAAAATGAATCTGACTCAAAAATTGAAATTTGTTCTAAGAAGGGTGGAAAACATTGTGGGAAAAGGAGAAAATGCTAGGTACCAGCATTTTCTCCTTTTCCCACAAGGTTTTTTAAAGCTTCTTTCTCAGAGCTGTGAAAACTCGGGATTGTTTAGTAAAGAGTTAACCCATAGGCTGCCAAACAAGTTAAACAAAAGATTCAAAGCCAATCATGAAAACCCATAGTTTATGAATTAGAAATTTTGCTCTGCGGAGAAATCTCACTGTATCAGACAGTGTAGATCCAAGATCAGACTGCACCTTCTGTGCAGTCTGATCTTGATCTACACTGTCCGCAAAAGCCCATAGAGCAGCCCAAGTGTTAACACCGATGAGGAGGGAAGGATTCATTTGTCTGTACTCTTGAAATCAAAGGTGCCACTACTAAGGTACTTCAACTTTTTATCAGTACCGTTACTTACGTAATACTTCAAATAAAAGAAGATTACCATAACTTCAAGTAGGCTCATTCTGTTTGAAATATAGCTCACCTCAGGAAAAGTTTACTCTTAACGTTTTAAGTTTTAATGACCCTCAAAAAGAACACTTGTGAAAACATTGTAGGAAAAGGAGAAAATGCTGGTAACTAGCTTATTTTCTGGTAATCAGCATTTTCTCCTTCTCCCACAATGTTTTCTACCCTATCATAGACAGAAATCATTATTTAAACCAAGTTTAATTTGTCATCAGCAAATGCTTTGAATTTGGACTAGTCCAAAATTTTATCGTCTGGTTAAGGGTAAATTCACTATAACTCCTTACCAGACAAATAGAGAATAGATGGTTGGTGTCTTGGATGGGTTAAGTTTATAGGGCAAGGCAGAGGAATTTATCTGGTGAGCCGAAGGTGAACCGGATAAATTTCGGAGCAGAGCCCGATAAACTTAACCCATCTAAGACACAAACCATCTATTCCATTTATCCTGTCACTCAGTGTAATGGAACAAAACAAAACAAACAAACGGAAAAAAAAACATTGATAAAGACCGTACCTTTAATAAATTTCCTGAGCCGAGCCTGATCGACTTTCCCAATCCAATCACCAACCGTCTATATTATTTATCCTTTTTCTCAATTATAATCCAAAATCCGACTAAGTTGAACATTCTGCTTGAAATAAGGCACATTTTGGCATTTTTCTCCCTGGATTATTGAGAAACTTTAGAAAAAAAAATGAAGAACCATGTTTACAAAACCCTCTGGATATGCAGCTGCAATAATGACGTCATGAATGATATTGGCTACGTCATAATTATTAAACGTGACGTAAAAAAAATATTGTGGCGAGGAAGACAATGTTTTTTAACATAAAAGAGTATTAATTAAACGAGCAAAAGTATTCGCTAGCGATTGATTCATTCATTACAGCAGTAAGACGCTTGCTTGAAAATAGTCCCAGTTAGCAGGTGCGCACTTAGCGGCCACATGACAAACTGACAGATAACAAAAAAAATATACGGCACTCTATTATCAGGTCGAAATGGTAGAAGATGACAGGATAAATTTCAAAATGGTCCATTGGCGAGCGTTTGCAGAACAGCATAAGCTTGGCCAAAATAATAGGACTTATGTTTGATATGATAGCAAATGTAGTCAGAAATGGAGAGAAATCTGTTTCCCGCTATTTTGTCCTTTTCCTACAATGTTTTCAAAAGCCTTCTCCCTCAGGGTTGATAAAATATGGGATAGTTTGGTAAAGGCTTAAGTCTGCCACATGCTAATATCAAAAATGCTTACTTCTGCAGACATTGCAGATAAAGATCAGACTGAATTGAATGACTGTAGTTTGATCTTGGATCTAGCATCTGATACTTTGTGAGATATTGGATTTCCACAGGTTGATATTTCCGATGAGCTTTACTGGGGATGCAATCTTGGTTTGCAGTCCTTGCATCTGTAATGTTTTGCTTGTTTGATGGTTAATGCTGTTTCAACATTATTTCAGTTTAATTGAGGTTGCCAGTGCACCTATCCATGCTTTCCTAGGTATGTTTTATCTTACATAATATTCTTTCCAAGCAACTGGCTTCTCACGTACATATTTACATCTCCAAAACCTTGTAAATGTAGACTGAAGGCGCAGGTGTTGGAGATCTAGGATCAGACTGCACATTGTGTGTATAATTCTGATCTTGATCTATGCTGTTAGCTGCTAGTGGTATTTTTTGTCCTCAGTGGCTTTTAAACTGTTGAAAGGACTTGGAAAAGAGAAGAAAAAATGTAATGCACCAGAGAAAAATAAACGAAGCCAAAAAAGGTAAGTAATTTAAGGAAAAATTACTGGTAATTTAACATGAAGGGATTCCCAAACATTTTTTTGCCTTTCCGATATGATCAGTTTTGATTTGTTTTTAAGAGTTTCTCTGTAATTTATCTCTCAATAAACCTTTCACCACTTGCATGTAATTTTTCTGTGGAAACTAAATTTTTAGCTCACCTGAGCACAACGTGCTCAAGGGGAGCTTTTAGGATCACCTGGTGTCCGTCATCCGTTGTGCATCGTCAACAATTCTTTAAACATCAACTCCTCCTAAACCGCTTGGACCAAACTTGGCTGGAATGTTCCTTGGGAGGTCCTCTTAAAAAATTGTTCACAGAATTTGATTCCATCAAAAACTCTGGTTGCCATGGCAACCAAATGGAATTTTCTAAGAAATTCTTTAAAAATCTTCTCCTCTGAAACCGCAGGTCAGATTTTGAAATAATTTCACAGAGATGTTCCTTGGGTGACTGTTTTCAAAAATTGTTCGCGAAATTTTGATCTGTCAAGAAACATGGCTCTGGTCAATGGGGGCTTCTTGCACTATACAGAAATTAAGAAATTCTTAAAAATTCTTCTTCTCTGAAACGGCTGGTCAGATTTTTGAAATAATTTCACAGAGATGTTCCTTGAGTGACCCTATTAAAAAAGTTTTCGCGAAATTTTTATACGTCAAGAAACATGGCTCTGGTGAATTGGGGCTACTTGCACTATACAGAAATGAAGAAATTCTTAAAAATTCTTCTTCTCTGAAACGGCTGGTCAGATTTTAAAATAATTTCACAGAGATGTTCCTTTGGTGACCCTTTTCAAAAATTGTACGCGAAATGTTTATTCCTCTAGAAACATGGCTCTATACGGAAATGAAGAAATTCTTAAAAATTCTTCTTCTCTGAAACCGCTTGTCAGATTTTGAAATAATTTCACAGAAATGTTCCTTGGATGACCCTTTTCAAAAAGTGTTTGCGAAATTTTGATCCGTCAAGAAACATGGCTCTGGTAAATGGGGGCTACTCGCACTATATGGCCATGAAGAAATTCTTAAAAATTTTTCTCTGAAACGGCAGGTCAGATTTTGAAATAATTTCACAGAAATGTTCCTTTGGTGACCCTTTTCAAAAATTGTTCGCAAAATGCTGATTCGTCAAGAAACATGGCTCTGATGGGGGGGGGGGGCACTTGCACTATATGGACATTAAGAAATTCTTAAAAATTCTTCTTCCCAGAAACGGCTGGTCAGATTTTTAAATAATTTCACAGAAATGTTTCTTGGGTGACCCTTTTCAAAAAGTGTTCGAGGAATTTTGATTCATCAAGAAACATGGCTCTGATGGCTGTGGGCTTTTTACACTATACAGACATGAAGAAATTCTTAAAAGTTATTCTTCTTTGAAACTGCTGGTCAGATTTTGAAATCATTTCACAGAAATGTTCCTTGGGTGACTCTTTTTAAAAATTGTTCACAAAATTGTGATCTGTCAAGAAACATGGCTCTGATGGTGGGGGCTTTTTGCACTACAGGGACATGAAGAGGAATTTCTTAATTCTTCTTCTGTGGAACGGCTGGTCAGATTTTGAAATAATTTCACAGAAATGTTCCTAGGGTGACCCTTTTCAAAAATTGTTAGGGAAACTTTATCCATCAAAAAACAACAGCCAATTGTTGGCACCTGCATGTGGTGCTCTTGTTCAACTTATGTTTTTAGTCACTATCGAGAATGTGCTCTTCTTCAAGAAATTGTCCTTGGGTGATCTATTCAAAAATTTATTTGCAGAATTCTGATTCATCAAAATTATTGCTGTGGTGATGATTGTAGAGGTGGTGACAGATTTTGAAATGACTGTTACTGGTGACCTTTTCAAAATTGCTTGGCAAAATAATGATTTTGTTTCGAAAGTTTCAATACCTCAAAAAAAATTGGCTATGGTCCTCTCAAAAATTCAGGTGAGCGATCCAGGGCCATCTTGGCCCTCTTGTATAATTAAAAGTAAAGCCAATGATAAAACAAGTCTATTAAATTTTTTCTGAACCCTCAAAGCCCTCATGAACTTTTACAAAAAACAAAAATTTTAGATTTATCCAAAATGAAAGTATTTGCCGACAACAAATTCAGTATGGCTGAATTGACAGGATTTTCAAAGGGTAAAAAACAATGTGGGCAAAGGTGAAAATGCCGGATACCAGCGTTTTCTCCTCTCACAATATTTTCATAAGATTTACAGTATGGGGTTGTGAAGTTAAGAGATTGTGTGGTAAAAGTTAAATGGAAAAGATTTTCTCAATCAAGAAACAAGACCAAAGCATTTCTTATTAGGGGATCTTTGCAACATGTTTTACAAAATTGCAGACTCTTTAGATCCAATTTCTCGTTTAGCCATTATATTTCCACTTGGATACATGTTTAAATGCCTAATTAATTTTGATTATCAGTATTTTACAAGGAAGGTTTAAAATTTTTCATTACTTCAAATTTGTTTAAGGAGATAATGAATATTTAACTCTTTATCAAACTACTAAATTCCAGCCCAGTTTAAATTGAAAGCATTTGCAGACGACAAGTTAAATGTGGTGCATATGACGCAATTTTTGGTTGAAAGGATAGAAAACTGGGGGGAAAAGGAGAAAATGCAGGTTACCATCATTTTTCTCCTTTTCTCACAATGTTTTCTAAAGCCTTCTTCCTCATGGTCATTATAACTGGGGATTGTGTAGTAAAGGATTTATGTAATAATCTACTGGGTGAGAAATAAAGCTCTTGATACAACTTGCAGTCTGATCTGAATCTGCACAGCCAGCTACTCTTTTCCAAAGAGCGACATGAAAAGCAGCAAAAAAGGAGATAGATAAAAACTTTGCTAAAATTCAACAAGAGATGATATGTTGATGACATTTAACCCTTTACAACACAGTCCTAAGTTTAATAACCCTGAGTAAGATGGTTTTTGAAAACATTGTTGGAAAAGAAGAAAATGCTGGTGACCAGCATTTTCTCCTTTTTCTACAATGTTCTTTTTTTTTACTTCATGAAAGACAGAAATCGTCATTTGAGCTACATTTAACAGTGCGTCTGCAAATGATTTCAGTTTTGTTGAGTCTAAAATTTTGTGGTTTGATAAAAAATTACGCATCTGCACAAACTACTTGTTTACACTCACAAACTGCATTGACGTGCCAAGACTTTGAGATATGATATTTTGCAAGACTCACTCCAAAGCCTGCTCAAAGCTCCATTACTTTGAAATAATTGTAGCCTCTTTAACCCTCAAGCGTGACTTTCAACAACCCTGATGAAGATAGATTTTCAAAAACATTTTTGGAAAAGTAGATAATGATGCTTGTGACCACTATGTTTTTTTCGCTTTCAAACACATATGGCAATATTTGAGCAAATGTAATTTGTCTTCTGCAAATGCTCTCAATTTGGACAAGTCTGGAATTTTGTTTTTCTGCATAAGGGTCAATAGAATCCCTATTTCTATATACCTATCAGTAATTGTTAAAATTCTTCACATTCCAAACATTTAGTCAAATTTCAGCACCAAGTATTTTGCTGCTGGTGCACAAAGGTAACTGTGTGGATATGAATATATAAACACAAACTCAAGCTGTATGCTTTATTGAATTAGTCAATGTGTTGGACTTGTAAGTCAGAGATTCTTGACTTCCCTTATTGGATTAGCCTTAGTCCTCATTTAGGGGGTGGTACTCCCTGCCTAGGAAGTCCATGTGTTGGATCTGCAAGTCAGAGGTTCTTGATGTCCCTTGTTGGTTTAGCCTTAGTTCTCATTTAGGAGGCGGTAGTCCCTGCTAAGAAAGGCAATGACTTTTGTATGGACGTGTAAGTCAGAGATTTTTTAGCTCACCCGAGCACGAAGTGCTCAAGGTGAGCTTTTGTGATCGCCCAGTGTCCGTCGTCCGTCGTCCACAATTTCTTTAAACATCTTCTCCTCCTAAACCACTGGGCCAATCTTGATGAAACATGGCAGGGATGTTCCTTGGGTGAAGCTCTACCAAAGTTGTTCAAGAGATTGCATTCCACCCATAACTCTGGTTGCCATGGCAACCAAAAGGAAAAAAATAGCAAAATCTTTGAAAATCTTCTTCTCTGAAATTAGAAGGCGTAGAGCTTTGATATTTGGTATGTAGCATCTCCTATAGGACCTCTACCAAGTTTGTTCATATGATGCCCCTGGGGTCAAAACTGGCCCCGCCCCGGGGGTCACAAATTTGAACATAGGAACAAAGAAGGGAAACTTTAAAATTCTTCTTCTCTGAAACTGGAAGGCATAGAGCTTTGATATTTCATACGTAGCATCTCCAAGTGGACCTATACCAAGTTTGTTCATATGATGCCCCTGGGGTCAAAACTGGCCCCGCCCCAGGGGTCACAAGTTTGAAACATAGGAACAAAGAAGGAAAACTTTAAAAATCTTCTTCTCTGAAACTAGGTGTAGAGCTTTGATATATGGTATGTAGCATCTCCTAGTGGACCTATACCAAGTTTGTTCATATGATGACCCTGGGGTCAAAACTGGCCCCGTCCCGGGGGTCACAAGTTTGAACATAGGAACAAAGAAGGGAAACTTTAAAATTCTTCTTCTCTGAAACTGTAAGGTTTAGAGCTTTGATATTTGGTATGTAGCATCTCCTAGTAGACCTTTACAAAGTTTGTTCATATGATGCCCCTGGGGTCAAAACTGGCCCTGCCCCAGGGGTCACAAGTTCGAAACATAGGAACAAAGAATGAAAACTTTAAAATCTTCTTTTCTGAAACTGTAAGGTGTAGAGCTTTGATATTTGGTATGTAGCATTTCCTAGTGGACCTCTACCAAGTTTGTTCATATGATGCCTCTGGAGTCAAAACTGGCCCCGCCCCGGGGGTCACAATTTTGAACATTGGAACAAAAAAGGAAAACTCTAAAATTCTTCTTCTCTGAAACTAGAAGGTATAGAGCTTTGATTATTAGTATGTAGCATCTCCTAGTGGACCTCTACCAAGTTTGTTCATATGATGCCCCTGGGGTTAAAACTGGCCCCACCCTGGGGGGGGAGGGGGTCACAAGTTCAAAACATAGGAACAAAGAATGAAAACTTTAAAAAAATCTTCTTCTCTGAAACTGGAAGGCGTAGAACTTTGATTTTTGTTATGTAGCATCTCCTAGTGAACCTCTACCAAGTTTGTTCATGCCCTGGGGGTCAAAACTAGCCTGCCCCGGGGGTCACAAGTTCAAACATAGGAACAAAGGAGGAAAACTTTAAAATTCTTCTTTGCTGAAACTGGAAGGTGTAGAGCTTTGATATTTGGTATGTAGTGAACCTGTTCTAAGTTTGTTAGTCCACCGGAGCACAACATGTTCAGTGAGTTCAGAATTGGGTCACCTGGGGTCATAAACTAGGTCACTATGTAAAAGAAATACCTTGTGGGCACTCTAGAGGCCACATTTTTTGCTCAACTGACTTGAAAATTGGTCAGAATGTTTGTCTTGATAAAATCTTACATGAGTCTGAATTTGGGTCAACTGGGGTCATAAACTAGGTCACTAGGTCAAATTAAAGAAATATAACTCTAGGGCTTTCTAGAGGCCTTATTTATTGTTCAATTGATTTGAAAATTGGGTAAAATGTTTCTCTTGAGGAAATCTAGTAATAGTTCAAAATTGGTTCACCTGGGGTAAAAACTAGGTCACTATGTCAAATTAAAGAAATACTTTAGGGCACTACAGAGGCCACATTTCTAGATCAACTGACTTGAAAATTGGTCAGAATGTTTGTCTTGATAAAATCTCACATGAGCCTGAATTTGGGTCAACTGGGGTCATAAACTAGGTCACTTGATCAAATTAAAGAAATATAACTAGGGCTTTCTAGAGGCCTTATTTATTGTCCAATTGATTTTAGAATTGGGTAAAATGTTCCTCTTGATGAAATCTAGGATTAGTTCAAAATTGGGTCACCTGGGGTCATAAACTAGGTCACTAGGTCAAATTAAAGAAGTACCTATAGGGCACTGCAGAGGCCACATTTCTCGCTCAATTGGCTTGAAAATTGGTCAGAATGTTTATCTTGATGAAATATGGGATGAGTATGAAATTGGGTCACCTTGGGTCATAATCTAGGTCACTAGGTCAAATTAAAGAAAAACCTTGTGGGCACTCTAGAGACCACATTTATTGCTCAATTAACTTGAAAACTGTTCAGAATGTTTGTCTTGATCAATTTGTGATGAGTTCTATATTGGGTAACCTATGGTGATAAAGTAGGTCACTATGCCAACTTACGGAAATTCCATGTGGACCCTGTAGAGGCCACATTTTAAGCTCAATTGACCTATCTATTGGTCAGAAATTGAATTATGCACGTGGAGTGAAATTTCGCCTATTGACTCAGGTGAGCGATCCAGGGCCATCATGGCCTTCTTGTTGAAATCCTTTGTTGGTTTAGTCTTAGTCCTCATTTAGGGGGTGGTACTCCCTGTCCAGGAAGTCAATGTGTTGGACTTGTAAGTCGGAGATTTTTGATATCCCTTGTTTGTTTAGCCTTAGTCCTCATTTAGGAGGTGTTACTCTCTGCCCAGGAAGTCAATGTGTTGGACTTGTAAGTCAGAGATTTTTGATATCCCTTATTGATTTTGGCCCTTGTCCTCATTTTGGAGGGGATCCTTAATGCTTAGGTAATGCCAATGTGTAGTTAATATTTACTCAGTTTAATTTAAGGTTCTTGATTTCTTCTTTTGGTTTTATTGTTTGTATCCAAATTTAAGAGAGGGTCCTCAATGTCATGTTAGTCATTGTATTGGATATGTAAGAGATTCTTGACAACCTTAAATGATTAAAACCCAAGTCCTCATGCAAGAAGGGGGTCATTCTGCAAAGGTACCATAAGTCAATTATTTCAATTGATAGGTCAGGGGTTCTTGATTTCCTTTATTGATTTGGCCTTGTTAAGTCTTGATTTGGCCTTGTTTAGTCTAGCTTATCAGGTGAAAATGTGTTTGTGTTTCTGAAGATGACATTTTTAGCTGTCAAAGAAATTGAGTTCATATATTATTTGGCACTGCTTTTGGATATTATTTTTATTTTGGAAATTGAGTTGTAAGTGACATTGAGGAATCTCTGTTGGTGAATGAGATGAATAAATTTCACAGTATAGACCCAATAAAAGGATTAGATCCCAAACATAACTGTAGAATTACTGTTCAAAAGCTTTTCCAGATCCAAAGGCATTCACACTTAATTGTCAAGTTATGTTTCATGGATTGTAACAGTATTGAAAGATTGGATTTCTTTACACTGCTCCAGCTAAAGCCTCATTGATCAAACTCCTTTAACTCTTTACCAAACAACAAAATTTTAGACTGGACCAAATTCAAAGCATTTGCAGACAACAAATTAAATGTATCTCAAATAATTATTTCCGTCTTTGTTAGGGTTGAAAATATTATGGGGAAAGGAGAAAATGCTGGTAACCAGCATTTTCTCCTTTCCCCATAATGTTTTTAAAAGCCTCCTCTTTCAGGTTTGTTAAAACTTGGGATTTTGTGGTAAAGAATTAACACCATGATTTGCTTTGCTATTTTATTGAATCACTGACCATTTTTAGCTCTGCTATACAAAGGCCAGCAAGCTTGTTACTGTCTATCTCACAGTGTATGTCACCATGTGTCTATGTGAATATGTTCATTCAAATCTTCTCATTTGAAACTTCTGAAGAAATTTTTATGCAGTCTTCACAGAAATCTTCCTCTCGTGGTCCTCAACAGACTTTCTGCAAAGAATTTTAAGTCTTATGAAGAATTCCGTTTTTTAAATGCCAGTGAAATAAAAATCTTGAGATAATCCTCAAAACCTTCTCTCATACTGAACGTAGATTTTATTTTTGGCTGTTGGTAGAAATGAACCTTGGCTGGTCACTTTTCAGTTTCAGATGGAACTTAGACTATACTGATGAATTTAAAAAACAAGGCTTACAATTACGGGCATGCCTTTTTTTAGCTCACCTGAGCACAACGTGCTCAAGGGGAGCTTTTAGGATCACCCGGTGTCCGTCGTGCATCGTCAACAATTCTTTAAACATCATCTCCTCCTAAACCGCTGGGCCAATTTGGACCAAACTTGGCTGGAATGTTCCTTGGGATGTCCTATTTAAAAACTGTTCACAGAATTTGATTCCATCAAAAACTCTGGTTGCCATTTGGCAACTAAATGGAATTTTCTAAGAATTTTTTTAAAAATCTTCTCCTCTGAAACTGCTGGTCAGATTTTGAAATAATTTCACAGAAATTGTCCTTGGGTGACCCTTTTCAAAAGCTGTTCGTGAAATTTTGATCCGTCGAAAAACATGGCCGTGGTGGGGGCGGGGCGGGGGGGGGCTCTTCGCATTCTTTAAAAATCTTCTCCTCTGAAACCGTTGGTCAGATTTTGAAATAGTTTTACAGTACTGTTCCTTGGGTGACCCTTTTCAAAATATTTTCGTGAAATTTTGATCTGTTGAAAAACATGGCCGTGGTGGTGGGGGGGGGGCGCTTTGCGTCGTGTGGTGTCAACAATTCTTTAAACAACTTCTCCTCCTAAACTGCTGGGCCAGTTAGAACCAAATTGGCTGGAATGTTCCTTGGGAGGTCCTCTTTAAAATTTGTTCACAGAATTTGATTCCATCAAAAACTCTGGTTGCTATGGCAACCAAATGAATTTTTCTAAGAAATTCATTGAAAATCTTCTCTGAATGAAACTGCAGGTCAGATTTTGAAATAATTTCATAGAAATGTTCCATGGGTGACCCTTTTCAAAACTTGTTTGTGAAATATTGATCTGCCGAAAAATATGGCCATGGGGAGGGGGGGGGGGGCGGCTCTTTGCACTGTATGGACTTTGAAATTCTTCTTCTCTTAAACCACTTGTCAGATTTTGAAGCAATTTCACAGAAATGTTCCTTGGGTGCCCCTTTTGAAAAATTGTTTGTGAAATTTTGATCCGTCAAGAAACATGGCTGTGGTGGTGGGGGGCTATTTGCACTATATGGACATGAAGAAATTCTTAAAAATTCTTCTTCTCTGAAACCACTGGTCAGATTTTGTAATAATTTCACAGAATTGATCCTTTGGTGACCGTTTAATATTCATCAAAAGACTGTGTAGGTATTTTGATGAAAAGGGCTATTGCAGACGTCAACCTATACCAGGTGAGTGCACTGGTGAGAAATGCTGATCAATATGCACACTTTCTACTTGATGTATTTGATAGCTATGTATTGCAAGAGGTAATATAAAACTGTTATCTTTGGAATACATGCATAATACATGTATTTCACCAGTTATCAAAATGGCCTCTATCTGGGTGTTAACCGCCTTGTTGTTCACCATTTCTGTACTTTATGATAGATTATTTTCTGAATTCTATACAAACTTTATATGCTGAATTCTGATTCGTCAAAAACATGGTTGTGGTGATGAATGTAGGGGTGCTGACAGATTTTGAAATGATTTTTTCAGATGACCTTTACAAAATTGCTTGTCAAAATAATGATTTTGTTTCCAAAATTTCAATACTTTAAAAAAATTGGCTATGGTCCTCTCAAAAATTCAGGTGAGTGATCCAGGGCCATCTTGGCCCTCTTGTTATCTGTATATCCCCAGTGCAATCTGATAAAATCCTTCTATCAGTCAAATTTTATTTGTTTAAACTCTAGAACGATGGGGGAAGGCAATGATGCTGGAATTAGGTTGTCTGTCTGTCTTTCTGTCTGTCCATCTTGAGGTATCAGTGTTGCTTGTTTTTCTGTTAGAGCTTAATATCGTGCAATCTAGCTTTTGTAGCCAGTGGAGTAGGGCAGGGCCATCACAGCCCTCTTGTTCTTAAACAGACAAACAGTTTATCTGTGGGTAATTTCAAAAAACAATTTGATGAGGAACAAAAAACGTGCTGAATTGAGGAGGGACAAAAAATATGTTTTACATATTTTAGTATCTTTATTTCACTGTATTGATGCACCTGCAAGTCAGCAGGCATTTTGAATTTTGAAAAATTTGTAAGATATTTATGGAGAAATCACTGATACTGAGCAATTTAGAACTGTTTTACTTGTCTATTATAGTAACAAGTAGACTATCTCGGATATTTTTATCTGATCTCTGTTTGATTTGCTGGAATTTAACTCTTACCACACGAGCAAAATATAGACTTGTTCAAATTAAAAGCATTGATTTTGAAGAAAACATTTTAAATGTAGCTCAAAAGATGGAATTTGTCATTCATAGGATAGAAAAAATTGTCAGAAAAGGGAGAAAATGCTGGTTACCAGCATTTTCTCCTTTTCCCACAATGTTTTCAAAATGCTTCTTTTTTAGGGTCATTAACTTTTAAGACTTTCAAGCCAAGCGTAAAAAAACAAATTTTGCTATTTCAAAGGAATTCCTTGAGGAAAGGTAATTCCTTATCGTACAGTGTAGATCCAAGATCAGATTGCACGTTCTGTGCAGTCTGATCTTGATCTACACTGTCCGCAAAAGGTCCTTGAGTCATGCTTAGCAGCCTAGGGGTTAAAACTCATCATCAATTGGCAAAGGGTTATGCTTAAAAAATGAAAGAAATACTTCTGAGCTGAAATTTCAAGCCATGACACCCCACAGAATATTGGACTGTTAAGATCCTGGCGAAAACCAAAGCTTTCTTGCAGTCTGATCTTGATTTACATTGTGTGTAAAAGCTCTGTGTGTAAAGAGTTATACACTAAAAATTTCAAAATGGTACTGTAACTATTCTAAGTGATGAGCTTACAACTTTATACTGCTTTTACTGGAACTTTGAACTAAACAAGAAATGTGAAGACAGTTTTCTGTTTCCAATTCTTGGAACTTTGACTCCGTGATAATCTCTCACAAATTATCTACATTGATAATCTCTCACAAATTATCTGATAATATAGATTCTAGATCATACTACACTATCTGATCTTGATCTACAGTAAGTGGCCATAAATACTTTTATCAAATTCTGAATTTCCGTTGACTTACATGCATTTTTAAGTGTGCAAGAAAACTAATTACATTGTTTCTGATTGTTTGATCATGAAGAAAACTACTGGTAGAGAAGTGAGTCTGGTTATGGTAGCTATTTACACTAATATGCTATAAGTGCTTGTCATCTGACATCAAAGAAACTGTTGTGGCTCTCTAAAACCCAGTGGTCTTATTTTTCTGCTAAATTTTAGCAACATGGCCATTGACATCAATGTAAAAAAACGTTTTTCGGAAATATTGATCACTCTTAGACCTTTTACCACACAATTCCGAGTTTTAAAGACCCTGAGAAAGAAAGTTTTTGAAACATTGTGGGAAAAGGAGAAAATGCTGGCATTTTCTTCTTTTCCCACAATGTTTTCTTACCTTTGACAGACAAATCCCATTACTTGTGCCACATTTACTATGTCCATTGGAAATGCTTCCAATTTGGATATGTCTAAAATTTTGTCATGTGGTAAAGAGTTAAATAGCAGCAGTTGTATCATATTACAATTTACCTAGTCTAAAATACATATTTTATGGTAGCATTAATTTTGCATCATATTCATAAAAGTTTCATAACTAGAGCTTCAATTCTTAAGCTACAGTGAATTAACTCTTTACCACACAATCCCGACTTTTAACGACCCTGAGAAAGAAGCCTTTTGAAAACATTGTGGGAAAAGGAGAAAATGATGGTAACCAGCATTTTCTCCTTTTCCCACAATGTTTTCTACCCATCCCAAACCAAATTTCAGTTTTTCAGTCACATTTATTTTGTCATCTGCAAATGCTTTCAATTTGGACCAGTCTATAATTTTGTCATTTGGTTAACTGTTAAGAAGTTAAGTTGGAAATACATGTAAGTCAATGGGGATTTGGACTTTGATGAAATATTTTTTGCCACTAACTGTATTCTGTCACAAAATTGGCCTAGACCATCTAGGAATTTAACTTGGCTAAGCAGTTAGATAAGTTTGTTCCAGACTCATCAAAGAGAATGTAAATTTACTGCGGACCATACGATAAAATGTTAGACTTGTCCAAATTGAAAATGTTTGCAGACAACATTTTAAGTGTAGTTCAACTGATAGGGGGGTCCTGCATGACTTAGTGGTAAAGTGATGGACTCATAACCTGGAGGCTTCGGGTTTGAGCCTCGCAGGATCCACTGGATTTTTCGTGGGTGTGTCCTTTGGCAAGACACCTCAGAGCTCTAGCCTAGTATTGGTTAAATCCAGGAAAAATATAAGTATGTGAGCTGTCGCCGTGATATAACACAACATTCAATCAACTGATAGGATTTGTCTTTGCAAGGGCAGAAAACATTGAGGGAAAAGGAGAAAATGTTAACTACCGATTTTCAAAAGCTTTTACCCTCAGGGTTGTTAAATCTGGATTGTGTGATATAGGGTTAACTTATAGGGTGATTTATACAGTGTTTAGACTAAACTTTCTTGATAAGCATTTGAGTGTGTTGATCAAAGATCAGACTGTATAGTCTGATCTTAGAGTTTCATTTTCAGCAATTAATATGATGTAGCTATTGCCATGCTAAATGTAAATACAGTAAAACCTCTCCTCAAGACCACCCTGACAATATGAGCAACCAGCTATTACAAACGATTTTTGTCAGAATGGAAATTTTCCTTCTAATAGATCAATGATCACGAACCTGGAAATACGAGCACCCCGCTATTCCGAAATTACGACCAGCAGTTTCAGTACCAATATGAATTTACCTACAGATTTTAACCCCGTGAAACGACCACTCGATGTCCATAACTTCTCTACAACCAGCTAATTTTCACACGTCTGTAAGCACAAACCACAGACTGCCACAGGTACGAATATTCTTGGATCCGATGGAACTGACAATCAATTATCGGGCATTTGTTTGTCTATCTACCACTGATTGTAACATGATTGTGTTAATTTATCAGGTTGTTACGTAAGATAATCAAACGACCTGTGAATTGATATTTTAAACCGTTGATTTGGCTTTTAGGCGGTAATCAAGCGTTTATCACACATCGCTGACCTGGATAAAAAACATGTCAGCATCTGGGTGATCACGATTTATTGTTTAAAGCAAGCAGATGTTATTTAAGACGCTTGGGGTTAGTGGTGATCGGGTGGGATAGTCATTTTGTTTTTGACACCCAACATACTGCAATTATACCATTATGAATATACGAATTGTAGTCAAGTGACCACGACAACTGTGAGATCGACGATTAGCAGGACTGTTCAAATAATCAACTCGGATAAAAAATGGGGGGGGGGATTATCTTTAGACACCAAACGTTCAAAGGTTAGCACGTACATGTTTTCAAAAATCTTTCTTATGAAATGAAAATCAGCACTTGAAATATGAGTTCTTGAGACTACACGAAGAAAAAAAAATTCCAAAAATGAGAATATGACAAGTTCTATCAGTTACATTAGATTCTTTAGTCTTCAGATTCATTTAGTTAATTTATGTACACACCTGGCCGTCAGTGTTTAGATGGGCAATTATGAATTGACAAACTTATACAGGTGGATTTATTAAATAAAATTCAAGAAAAGTATAAGTTTTCAGTGAACATGAAAATGTTCTTTATATATTCATTTGTGCACTTAGGCTTCCCTAAATGAAATGCATTTA
The DNA here is from genome assembly GCA_946811185.2 of Hippopus hippopus. Taxonomy (NCBI): domain Eukaryota; kingdom Metazoa; phylum Mollusca; class Bivalvia; order Cardiida; family Cardiidae; genus Hippopus; species Hippopus hippopus. Next base: position 23,233,190 of record OX328103.1, read on the forward strand.
CTATTCACATCATTTAGACCTGCACAAGTCTAATCAGAGTCCGGGTTGGTTTCAAAATGAAGGCGTGTGAAACCCAGAAATCAGACCACCCCACTTATAAGACCAAATTTTAAAAGTACCACTGGTGGTCTTAATAGAGGAGTTTTACTGTATATGCCACATCAAAATACCTCAGTCTAATCGGTTTGGAAACATTCTGATCATTGTTTTGTAACTGGATACTTTGATGGGTCAAGATACTCTTCCTAAATCAAAGAAATAAGTTCACATCTGTTTAACTAATAAGTGAATTCGGAATCAGATTTCTTCCTAATTGGCCAATGATGTTTGTTCACAGGTACAGTAACATGGGCTATTACTGCAACAATACAGAACTCTGTGCTGTTTAACACCTTAATTGTTACTCTTAGCACTTAATGTAGACATAATTATATTTAGATGTATCTGCCTCCTATTAGCATAGTGTTTTTATCCCATTACCAAACAACCCAGAGTTTTACTGAAGAAGAAGGCTTTTGAATATATTGTGGGATAAGGAGAAAATGTTGGTTAGCAGTTCGTCCTTGGCACCCTCACGGGGTGCTCTTGATAGAAGCCAGATTTGCAAAAGAAGAAATGGCTCATTTAAATCTTTACCACATAGTCAGGAGTTCTGACGACCTTTAGAGGGGAACTTTTAAAAATATCGTGGGAAAAGAAGAAAATGCTGGTAACCAGCATTTTCTTCTTTTGCCCCAATGTTTTCTATCCTTTGAAAGATAAATTGTATGTTTTGAGTAACATTTTATATGTCGTCTGCAAATGCTTTCAATTTGGACCAGGCTACAATTTCATCATATGGTAAAGAGTTAATAGAATTTTGTCATTTGTCTTAATTGTATTCTTTATTTCATCTTTTTCAGGATCCTAGAATCCTAATCTGATATTATGTTGCACTATACCACATGATCCCAAGTTTTAACAACCCTAGAAAAGACACCTTTTGAAAAAATTGTAGGAAAAGGAAAAAATGCTGGTATCCAGCATTTTCTCATTTCCCACAATGTTTTGTATCCTTTCTAAGACAAACCCAACACTTTAGTCACATTTATTTGTTGTCTGCAAAAGCTTTCAATTTGCATGTCTGAAATTTTGGTGTGTAAACAGTTAATGTACCACATTTCTTCTAATATTAAAAATTTTCTTAATGCAGCTTGAGAAGAAAATGATTCCATCGAAGAAAGTCTAGGCCAATGAACTGTTGCTGATATGCATTCTCCAGGAAACAGTGCATTGTCTAACAATGTTATTAGAACATTGTTAATATTTTTTCTTGTGATAAGTATTTACTGCAGTTCTTAATACATTTAAGATGGCTCCATGAAATGAACCTAAAACCGCATAGAGCACCAGACTAAAAGGAAAAATATTCTTTTTCAGACAACTCCACGAAATGAACTTAAAACCCTTAGAGTAATCAGACTAAATGGAAAAATATTCAGGCTGGAAAATATGCCCAGACAATTTCTGTTTCAAGGCTGCAATTTACGTGGATGTCTCTGTACTGGGAAATGTAGAGCCAACATAAGATTGCGTATTTTGTGGTCAGATCTTCATCTATACCAGCTATATTTAAGCAACTTTGTGATAAGCATTTAATCCCTTAACCTTTGCCACACAGTCTTAAGTTTTAACGATCCTGAGGAAGAAGGCTTTTGAAAACATTGTAGGAAAAAGAGAAAATGCTGGTAACCAGCATTTCCTCCATTTCCCACAATGTTTTCTACCCTTTCTTAGATATGTTTTCTGTTTTAAGCTACATTTAATTAGTCGCTTGCATTTCAATTTGGAAAAGTTTAAAGTTTTGTTGTTTGGTAAGAGGTTCAAGGCTGGAATCAGCTTAACCCTTTACCAACCCTTTACCGCACGATCCCGACTTTTAACGACCCTGAGAAAGAAGCCTTTTGAAAACATTGTGGGAAAAGGAGAAAATGCTGGTAACCAGCATTTTCTCCTTTTCCCACAATGTTTTCTACCCTTCCAACAACAAATTTCAATTTTTCAGCCACATTTATTTTGTCGTCTGCAAATGCTTTCAATTTGGAGTGGTTTAAAATTTTGTCATTTGGTAAAGAGCTTAAGATACAACAGTTACTGTACTCCTCTTCAGCCAGTTTTTAACCCAATTAATCTTTATATCAAACCATAACAATTCTTGTATCTTCATACTAAATGATGCCCCTAACGGTTTCAAGGTTGCATAGATTACGATCGTTAGAAAATGCATTTGATTTTCTTTAGGCCATCAAAGAAATCAGTGTTATGACGGTTAAACTTTTAATCCAAGAATTCCAATGTATTTATTTATCCTTTACACAATATGTATTGGTAATTGATATGTTTACACAACTGACTAAATTTTGAACCATTCTACAGTCACTGAAATTTTCAAAGCATCTTTTCTCCCTGGCTGTAAGGATGTGTCTGTAAATTACTTTCACTGACATGTTATAAGGTGGCTAAGGATTTTATAGAAAGAGATTGCAAAACTTACTTTTTCTTTGAGGAAATCTCTCTCTCTCTCTATAGACCTCTGCAAAATAAAAAAAAATCTGTAAGATTCTGATGGCTTACAAGATATTTTTTTTGCTTTTCTTTTTGTCTTTGGTAAACAATATAAACAAAAATACTAGTTTTGAAAATATACAGGGAAGTTCATACAAGTCTCAATCCTTAACTCTTTACAAAACAACAAAATTTTAGACATGTCCAAATTGAAAGGATCATGCAGAGGACAATTCCAATGTAGCTTGAATGGTGCAATTTTTCTTTGAAAGGGTAGAAAATGTTGTGGGAAAAGGAGGAAATGCTGGTTACTGGTGTTTTCTCCTTTTTATGCTGTGCCGAAGGCGACATATATTGGCGTCATCTTCTCCGTCTGTCCGTCCCTTCGTCCGTCCGTACATACCTCCATTACTTGTGAACATAACTCCTCCCACATTTCTTGACAGATTTGGATAAAATTTTCACAGAATGTTTCTTATCATGTGACCTAGCGCATATTTTCAAGGTTTTGTGATTTATAGCTGCTTCATGGAAAAAGGGGGCTTCATGTTATATTTCATTCTATTTCTTGTGAACGCAACTCCTCCCAGATTTCTTGACAGATTTTGATAAAATTTTCACAGAATGTTTCTCATCATGTGACCTAGCTCATATTGTCAAGGTTTTGCGATTTATAGCTGGGTCATGGAAAAAGGGGTTTTCATGTTATATTTCATTTTTCACCAATATCTCTTTAATTACTGGACATATCCCAAGAGATTTGGATGAAATTTTCACAGATCATGTGACCTAGCGCATATTGTCAGGGTTTTGGACTTCAGTCTCTATAGCTAGCTTCTTGAAATAGCAGCCATGTGGGGCGTATATTGTGACGACGGCACTCTTGTTCCACAATGTTTTCAAAAGGCTTCTATCCCAGGATCATTAAAAGTCAGCATTGTGCAGTAAAGAGTATAAGAAATAATTATATGTTTTTAGCTCCACTGGCCGAAGGCCAGCGAGCTATTGTCATGGCGTTGTGTCCGTCGTGCGTGTGTCCGTCCGTTCGTCCGTGCGTGCGTCCGTAAACTTTTTCTTTAAAAAACTTCTCCTCGGAAACTATTGACTGGATTTTTACCAAATTTCACAGGAATGTTCCTTTGGTGGTCCTCTTTCAAATTCCTTCAAATAATTGTGTTCCATGAAGAATTCTGGTTGCCATGGCAACCAAAGTAAAAAACCTTTAAAAATCTTCTCCTCCCAAACCGCTATTTGGATAGCATTATTATTTTGCAGGAATGTTCCTTAGATACAGGTTTACAGAATTCCTTAAAAAAAAAAAGATCTGTCAAAAAACATGGCTTTTATGGGAGACTCATTTTCCTTTTATGGTATAAAGTAAAATCTTTGAAAAATTTCTTCTCTAAAACTATTCATTGGATTTCATTGTTGTTTTGCAGGTAAGTTCCTATGGTGGTTGTCTACCAAATTGTTTCTTCAGTGAGCTAAAATGCAGGATTGAATGATAATTGTTAAAAACTTCCTTTCGCCATTATAGAAATATCAGGCCTGTGGAGCGATACAGGCGCTCAAGCGCCTCTAGTTATGTCTTAGAAGAAAATAGCTATTGATAACATAATGGAAAGAAGAGAAAACACTGGAAAACAGCTTCTTCTCCCTTTCCTTTGACTTTTTCTACCCTTCTGCCGAGCCCTGGTAGCTCAGTCAGTAGCGTTCAGGACTTGAGAACAGAAGGTCATGGGTTCGATACCTGGCTCAGCCAATTTCTTTCAGAGGATTGATGATAGTCATTGCGACAGGATTCATTCCTCTCTCACTGCTGACCATAATGTTTCGACGATAGTTATGTGGAAAAGCAGCCAGTGGCTTGGAAAGAAAATCGTGCAGAGTACTGGTAAATGAGACTCTAGGAAAGCATCAGTAGGTGCACTGGCCGCCGCGATATAACTGAAATAATGATGAAAACAGCGTTAAACACCATACAATCAATCAATCAATCAATTTCTACCCTTCATAGACAAATCCCATCACATCAGCCACATTCAATTTGTCATCTGCAAATGCTTTAAAATTTTTGCCGGCTGGTAAAGGATAACTTCAAACATATTATCAGATAAAAGTGCAATAATCTCAAAATGCAGAATGGAAAATTGTAGTTATAACTTTTTCTGTAAGATTTTAGTTTTAGAATGACAGGATTCTCGATAATTAAATTTAAACTTGAAAGAAACAAGATGTTTTTAATTGACAGAAATACTAGATTATGCATAAATTGAATTGATTATGTTGGGTCTTTAAAAATGTTTTCTGCTGTATCTTGAGAAACAGATGTGATTTAACGCTTTACTCGACAATAAAATTGGTCCAATTTGACAGCATGTGCAAATAAAGCTAGTTAAGTGTGTCTGAAAGGATTAGTTTTGTCTTTTAAAGCTAACAAAATATAGCTTAGAAAATGATAATGACCAGGACTTTTTCCTTTTCTCACACTGTTTTTCAAAGACATTTTTCTTTAAGGTTTTTAAAAACATTTATTTAGTCAAGGGTTAAACCACTTAGGCTGCTAAGCGTGACTTGCTGACCTTTTGCGGACAGTGTAGATCAAGATCAGACTGCACAGAATGTGCAGTCTGATCTTTGATCTACACAGTATATGATAAGGCCGTAGTTCTCCCCCAAAAATCTTTGAAATAGCAAAATTTGGGTTTTTAATATCGGCTTAAAATTTTAATTTTATTTATTAAGCAGGATAAGGGTTAAGCAGGGGATTTGTGTCAGTTCCACACACTGTTTTAGTGCCCTTGAACAAGGTTATATTTGATGACTTAACCCTTCACCACACAATCGTGAAATTTTACGACCTTGAGGAAGAACTCTTTTGAAAACATTGTGGGAAAAGGAGAAAATGCTGGTAACCAGCATTTTCTCCTTTTCCCACAATGTTTTCTATCCTATCAAAAAAGAATTTCACCATTTGAGCCACATTCAAATTGCTTTCTGCAAATGCTTTTAATTTGGATATTTCTACGTTTTTGCTGTGTGGTAAGGAGTTAAAAAGACACAAGAAGTCTGACTGAACTTTATACAAAACAGTCCTTTGTATTAATGACCCTAAGGAAGACAGCTTTTTGAAACATTGTTGGAAAAGGAAAGGGATTTCTCTTTGTAGTTACAGATAATTTGAAGAGGTTTCTATCTGTAAATCACCTTTGAAACATAATACTTTACAAAGTACAGTTTCATTATATTTTATTATGTCAGTACTTCATAGCTTCATAAAGAATGGAATGCTTTCAGATAGTTATTGATAAGAGAAAAGACAATGCCAAGATTTGTAAAACAGTTTAACTCTTTACTAAACGACAAAATTTTTGACTCGTCCAAATTGAAAGCATTTGCAGACAACAATTTAAATGTGATTCAAATGATGGAATTTGACTGTGAAAGGGTAGAAAACATTGTGGTAAAAGGAGAGAATGCTGGTTACCAGCATTTTCTCCTTTTCCTACAACTTTTCAAAAGGCTTCTTCAATAGGGTCGTTAAATATCGGGATTGTGTGGTGAAGGATTAAACACAGTGTAAGATTTAACTCTTTACCAAATGACAAAATTTGAGACTCGTCCAACTTGAAAGCATTCTCAGATTTTAAATGTTTCTCAAAACATAAAATTTACCTTTCATAAGTTAGAAAACATTGTGGGGAAAAAGAAGAAAATGCTGGTTACCAGCATTTTCTTCTTTTCCCACAATGTTTTCTACCTTTGAAAGACAGGCCTTTTAAAGCATAAGCTTGTCATACTTTGTTTTCTGTATAATTTCGCATATTGTTTGTCCTACAGTTACTGTTAATTTGTAAATTCAAGCAATAAGTACTTTATAAACGTGTGACATAATGGGAGGCACAGAGCGCCAAGTCGGTGAAGTTGTGGGAATGTGTTGTTGAAGGTTGCAGGTTCACATTCCAGCTATGACCATAATTGTCTTGTGTGATTTATTTATATATTTTCTCACACTTAAACTTCAAACAGTCACATTCTACAGATTTCTTCTTACAAAAAGAGAACTTTCATGAGGAGATTTTTTTCCCATGTCAAAACCTATTTACTAAAGCAATATACGCATGTTTTAACAACTTTCCAGCTGTTTATTGTTTTTAAATAATGGTACTTGTGAACAAGAATACCTACTAGTAATGTAGCAGTATTGACAAACTAATGAATGGCTGTCTCAATGGCTTTATCAATGAAGTGAGTATTTGTATGCAGTTCGCATGTCTAGAAATACTTGTCAGTGCTCTCAAACACTGTTAACTCTTTCCACTACTAATTCAAGTAATATGACTTTTTCCAAGGTCTAAAAGTAGATTTCCACTGCGATTGAAGTTGAATTGAGTCACAGTCTAGCATCAGGTAGCAGATGATGTAGATCCAAGATAGACTGCACAGTCTCTACAGTCTGATCTTGATCTATGCCATCTATAAAAGCTACATAAGTCGTCATTGATAGTGAAAGAATGAAAGCTTTAATCCTTTACCAAAATATCCCTCATTTTCCTTAGGGGCCTAAGGAAAAAGGCATTTTGGGGTACAGGAGAAAATGCTGACAACCAGGATGTTCTTGTTTTCCCAGTGTTGGCGACCCTTTCAAAGACAAACACCATCATTTGAGCCACATTGTCATCTGCAAATGCTTTCAATACGGATGAGACTGAAATTTTGTTCTCTGATAAAGAGTTAGATAAAATTTATAGATCCGTATTTGGAAGAACACATTCATTTTTAACGATACAAATATAGCTTAGTTTAATTGTTCTCCTTTCAGTCTCTGTTTGAAAGGTCTTGGTCGTAGAATAGTTGATTGAGAACAGGTCTCTAAACTAGAAAATGCGGTTATTTTATGTTATTTAACAGGATTGCTGTTTCCAACAGCTTACAGTGCAAAATAAATGTCGTAACCAGTGGCTCAGTTGTTAAGGCACAGAAAACCCAGGGGTCACTTATTTGATTACCCAGCTCAGCCAAATTCTTTTCAATGATTGATGTTAGTGTGAAAACATTCCTTCTTCTTTCACTGCTAATTTTGTTTCATTGATGTTTTTTGTTGGAAAGCAGCAAGCAGCTTAGAAAGAATGTTGCATGAAGTACTTTTAAAAAGAAACTCCAGCAGTTATGGATAGGTATCAATTGGATACTGTTATATAATTGAAATTAACCAAAACTGAAAACAGTGTTTAGATCAGCTGGGTCACCTTAGGTCAAATGATGAGCCATTAATTTGTCAAATCTTTGCAGTGTTGTATGTGCACTCTAGAGGCGATTAAACGCAATAAATAATGAAACTGGTCAGAATGTTTGTCATGATTATATCTTCCTGGAGTTAATTGAAGATGGGTCATCTCAGATCAAAAAGTCAGTCACAAGGAACGTTAAGCACATTAGAGGCAACAATTAATATCCATTTAATTAAACTTAGTCAAAAAATTAATTTTGTCTGTATGTTATTGCTTACTGGTTTGAAATTGGGTCTAAAAGTACTGGTAGGTCAACAAATCACATAGAGAAAACCCTTCATGTGCTATACAGGCAACATTCTAGCCCATTGTTCATAGTATTTAGTGAAAATATAGTACTGTCAAGCATATCATGGCTTTTGGAGTCACCTCTGGTAAAAATGAAGGTAACAAGGTCATGTCTATGGGAAATGTCATGTGTTCTCATTTTTTGTCATACTGTAATGAAACTTGGCCAGAATTTTGGTAAGTTGATATTGTAAACATGTTTAATAAATTATCATCTTTGATAAAAGAGGAAGTCATATGGTTAAAGCTACAGGCCACATTTTTTGGGAGCAAATTGGCATGAAAATGAAACTTTGACCAAAATTCTTAACCTTTTGTAACCAGAACAAGTTTGAATGTGGATCACCTTTTGTTATAAAAGTTGGTAACTGGGTAATAAAATTCTGCACTGTAGGGGCCTCAGTTTCAGTCCAGTGCTCATGATGCTTGATCAGACTGTTTCTATATTGTAAGGTAATTTGCTTTTAGATGAATATATTGTTATTTTCTCAAGCCCCGCCCGGGTGGCTCAGTGGTGAGCGTGTCGGACTCATGACCTGGTGGTTGTGAGTTCGATACCCGGTTGAGGCGAACCTTCTTTTCGGCGTATTTTCGCCTCTCACCTCTGCTGAAGCATATGAGAAAAGTAGTCGGTGGCTTTGGAAAGGAAGTTGTGTTAGTACTGGTGTGAGAAAGCCAGGAAACACATGTGCGTCACCGACCGCCATGATATGACCTTAGCTGTTAAAGTGGCGTTAAACCCCAATACAACCAACAACCAACGTTATTTTCTCAAAAGTGCAAAGGCTCAGGTGAGTGATCCAGTGCTGTCATGGCCCTCTTGTTTGAGTTGGTTTGACCAATTAAATGTTGAATTAGATTTTTAGGAATTTTTTACATGTTGATTAATTGGTCATAATTTTAAACCTTTGTCACACTGTTGAGCTAAACATTCAACGTCAAAAAGTATAGCTATTGGTGGAGGAAGCATGGGTTGAAGAATAATAAGAGTGCAGAAAAAAATAGACTTTGAATGTTGAAAATTACTTGTAAACCCAAAGAAGAGCAATAGTCAGTCGAAAATTTGCTTATTTCCAGGAAAGTCTCGATCTTTCACTGTATGCAAATATGTCAATAAGAGTTGGCGTATATGACAAAGTTCATTCAGATGGCCAAACTGATTTATCCCTTTACCAAACAATCCTTTGTTAGAACTCTTTCCCAAATGACAAATCTCAGACTTCCAAATTCAGATACTTGCAGACCACAAATTGATACTTTTATGAAATGAAATTCTCTTATAGGGTAGAAAACATTGTAGGAAAAGGAGAAAATGCTGGTTACCAGCATTTTCTCCTTTTCCCACAATGTTTTTCAAACCCCATTTTCACCAGGGATTGTTTGGTCAATGGATAATGACCGTGTGGAAAAAGGCTTTTAAAAACACAATGAAAAGGTTTGAAATTATGGGAACCAGCATAATTCTATTTTCCCCACAATGTTTTCCACCCTTTGTAAGAAAAATCCTATTGTAATAGCCACAGTTGATTTGTGCTTTTAATGTGGACTAGACTAAAAATTCTGTTGTCTGGTACAGGACTAGGGTCAGAGCGCCAAGTCAGACTTTGGATTAGATTATTAATGCACAGTTAATGAACCAGCCCACTTGTTACAGAAATGATGATGTTGACTTCTGTACACTGGGACATTAACAAGACATACAAGAAAATACACCCACCATCTACAACACCAAACTTAAAGGCCCAGTTACCGCAAAAAGTAAACAGTGCAGGTGTCAAAATGCAGTTAAATTTAGATCATACCATTTCAAAGTGTGAAAATTACTCTGGAAAATATGCAGTCAGTCCAATTTGTAGTTGCAAAAATGTTTAAAGCAGATGAAAAGTAAAACAAGAGGGCCATTTGCCCTAAGGGGCTCACCTGAGTAAAGTCATCTAGGGTTGATAAAGCAGAAGAGATCCATGATGTAAACCATGAGTGTAAGTGACTTACTTTTTTACCACACATGACCCAAATTCAAACTTGTCCAAGATATCAACAAGACAAACACTCAGACCCAGTTTCAAGAGTATCAGGCTAGAAATGTGGCCTCTAGAGTGCACATGATTTTTCAAAGATTAGGCTTATTTCAAATTTTCCAAGATAGGTCAAATTTGGTAAAAAACTAGGTCACTGGGCTAAATCTATTACAAAAAGATTAGAGTCTGATACTCATGCATCTTGGTCAGAAATTTCGAAATTGGGTCATGTCGGGTCAGAAAATTGGTCACCAGGCCACATTTATGGACAGTCTTGTTTGCATTCTAGAGGCCACATTTTTAGCCATGTACCTATGAAACCTAGAATGTTTGTCTTGATGATATCTTGGACATGTTTCAAACTGGGTCAGGTTGGGTCAAAAAGTAGGTCACAGGAACAAACCCTAGTGAAACCTTGTATGCACTATTTAGGCCACCTTTTCAGCCTGATTCTTGTGAAAATTGGTCAGAATGTATGCCCTGATGATATGTTGGACAAGTGCAAAATTGGTTCACATACGGTTAAAAAGTAGATCACTGGGACAAATCTAAGTAAAACCCTGTGTGCATTGTAGGGGCCAAATTTTCTGTCAGATACTCATGAAACTTGGTCAAACAGGTTTGTTTGGATGACATCTGGTAAAAGTTCAAAATTGAATCATGTTGGGTTAAAAAGTAGGTCACTGGGACAAATCTTAGGAGAAGCATGTGCACTCTCTAGAGGCTACTTTCACTCGATACTTATGAAACTTTGTCAGAATGTATGTCTTGATGATATCTAATAAAATTTAAAATTGGGTCATGTCAGGTAAAAAATTAGGTCACTGGTACAAATCTTTGAAAAACCTTTTATACACTCTTACAGTCTTATTTTTCAGCCAGATACTTATAAAAATACGTCAGAATGTTTGTCTTGATGATTAATCATACAAGTTTAAAATTGGGTCATGTCAGATCAAAAAGTAAGTCACTGGGACAAATCTTAGAAAAGCCTTATGTGCATGTTAGAGGGAACATTTTCAGTCTGATACTCATGAAACATGGTCAGAATGTTTGTGTTAATGATATGTCTGACAAGTTCTAAAATGGGTCACATCAGTCTAAAAGTGGGTCACTAACACTCATGTGTATTACATCATCACAGCCAGGATCCCTTGAGCTGTATCAATCCTAGATGACTTTACTCAGTTGAGCTCTTTAGAGCCAATGGCCCTCTTGTTTGACTAAGAATTTTCACTAAAAGCAACTGTAGTGGAGCATAGGCACCCATTTGCAGTGCTCTTGTTATTCTTTTATTTCATTTCTTTTCCTGTTGGTCATGGGATGGTGTAAGAATTTGTTGTCTCGAAAAGGGATAGATTTACATTGGTTATGTTACATCAATCCAAGTTTAATTTGGCCCTAAAGATGGATTTGGTTTTGAAGTTACAGAAAAAAGGGTATCTACAGATGGAGTTAAAAGTCAAAAGGTTGTAATTTATGGCCAAGACATCAAAACTTACAGCTCTGTTATGAGCCCTGGCAGCCCTGAACCCTGATTGATTTGTTAATGCACAGAGCATGCAGTCTGATCTTTGATCCAGACTGTTTCCTTATTTTTACCAAATATATCGAAAGAAACAGCTAAATTTAAACTAAAATATGTGCATCTTTTATGTGCCGACTAAGAAAGCCGATTTTTTTTTTATTTATTTAGCATTATAAGGGTTAGGCATAGAGAAAGGTCTCTGTATCAAACAATCTTGTGTTTTATCGACCCTGAAGAAAAAAGGCTTTTGAAAACATCATGGGGAAAGGAGAAAATGCTGGTAACCAGCATTTTCTCCTTTCCCCACAATGTTTTCTACCCTTTCCAAGATAAATCTCATCAATTGATCAACATTTACTTTGTCCTCTGTAAATGCTATCAAATTGAATCAGTCTAAAATTTTTGTTGTATGGTAAAGGGTTCGAATTCCCTTTGTTTTTCCAGGTCTATGAAAATCACCACCATGTGTGTTTTGCAATTCCGAAATTCTTTGTTAATTACCAAAACCATATGTTACGTAGCATGGTTTTAGGATGGAAATTTGTTTCCTCGAAGTTGAGACTTCACTGTTTGAACTGTAGACAGATCGTTTAGAATCTATAAATCATCATTAGGTGTGTTCTTTAAGCATATTGTTTACCCTTAGTAATCTGCACTCTCCTTGTTTGACCTCCTCCACCTACTCTGTCTATATATTTGGTTATCATATTTTGGCAGAAATTACAATGCACCGATAACCTGCACCCTTTTGTTAGTGTTACTTTTTACCAAATAGTCCTCTATTTTAACCCCTAGAGTTCTGAGTAAACCAAACAGACATTTTCATTGTAGAAAAATGATGCAAATAATTGCAATTTCATGGTTGCTTTTGTCTACAGTGTTTTAGCAAAGCAGACAGTGTAGATCACAGATCAGGCTGCATGTTTTGTGCAGCCTGATCTTGATCTAGACCGGCCACAAAGGCAACTTTAGTTGTGAAAGGCACTATAAGGGTTAACAACCCTGAGGAAGCAGACCTTTGAAAGCAGTGTAGGAAAAGGAGAAAATATCATTAGAATATGTCTACCCAAATGTTTACTGCATTTTCCAAGCAAATCCAATCATTTGAAATACATTTATGATTTGTAGTCTGCAAATACTTTCAATTTTGACAAGTCTAAAATTTGGTAGTCTGGTCAAGAGTCAGGCTATTTCCCTATTTATGTATATTTTTTACGTATCATCTTCGTACTGTTGAAATTAGATCACAAATTACAGAATTTGCTCAGCTTCTTTACATTTTGATTCGCCAAGTTTTTACAATATATTTTGGCTTCTTCATCCCTTTGTTAATTTACATAGTTAAATTCTTTTAACTCTTTTCCAAACAATCCAAAGTTTAAACAACCCAAAGAAGAAGACTTGAAAACATTATGGAAAAAGGAGGAAATGCTGATAATCAGTGTTTTCTCCTTTTCCCACAATGCTTTCTGGCCTTCCAAGAACAAATTTCAATATTTCAGTAAAACGTATTGTGTTGTCTGCAAATGCTTTCAAATTGGGCAAGTCTAAAATTTTGTTATATGGTGAAGAGTTATATGTTTCCATGTTGGACTTGCCCATCATTTGGGTTTTCAAGAGTGCAATCGCTTCAAATGAACTGTCTTGTCTCCTCCTATTGCTAAATCCTTTACCATACAAGCCTGAGTTTCAATGACCCTGAGGAAGAAGACTTTTGAAAACATCATGGGAAAAGGAGGAAATGCTAGTTACCAGCATTTCCTCCTTTTCCCATATTGTTTTCTACTTTACTAAATACATATGCCACAATTTGAGCCAAAATTACTTTGTTGTCTGTAAAGGCTTCAGATTTAGACCAGTCTAAAATTTTGTCTGGTAAAGAATAAAGTCTTTACCAAACAAAATTGATTGCCTAGTCCAAATTTTAAGCATCTGCAGACCACAAATTAAAGCTTACATGAAACATGAAATTTGTCTATTATAGGGTAGAAAACATACGGGAAGAGGAGAATTTGCTGGTTACTAGCATTTTCCCACAGTGTTTTCAAAAGCCTTCCTAAGGGTTGCTAATAATTGGAATTGTTTGGTAAGCGATTATAAGTCTTTATTATGCCCCCGCAAAACGAATGTTTTCGGGGGTATACTGGAATCAGCCTGTCTGTCCGTGTGTCCGTCCGTGTGTCCGTCTGTGTACAAATAATTGCCTGTTTCTGTCAAAGCGCTGGCAGGGGTATTAAGTCACATTCAGTGACAGCTCTAGCTTAGTCTGGAGCAGTGGCTTTGAAGTAGTTTTATGTCTAATAGAAGTAAGAAAAAGACAAGAGATGCATGGTACTGACTGCTAGGATGAAATTTTGAAAAATGGCATAAAGCTAAATATACAAAAAAACAAAACTTTTAATCAAATGTGTCATCGTCCTGAAGAAAGAATGGTACCAACATAATTATTTTTTTGTGATATCAAGTAAAGAAAATGAATGCCATCCAAGTAAACTACGTCAAAACCTTAATACACTAATTTTTTCAATTACCAAAAAAACTTGAAATTATCATCTTTTTGTGACTTACTGCAATTATTTTGAATAAGCTTTTGCTATGGAAGCTGTTTTTAATGATTTTCATTTATATAATTTACAGTAAACAACTGGTTGCCAACCTTTTTCAATTATAGCTTTGATATACAATTTAGAGTAATGCATTTGATAATCATTTGTTTCGTTTCTTCAAGGCAGATATTTAGCGACAAAGCACGTTCTGGAAGCATGTGTTGCTTTAACCCTTTATCAAGCAATCATGTGTTTTAAAGAACCTTAGTTAGACAGCTTTTGAAAACATTGTGGGAAAAGGAGAAAAATTATTAACTCTTTACCACACGAGAAAAATTTTGACTTGTCCAAATTGAAAACATTTGCAGACAAAAATTCAAATGTGACTCATTTGGGGATATTAATCTTTGATAGGGTAGGAAACATTGTGGGAAAAGGAGAAAATGCTGGTAACCAGCATTTTCTCCTTTTCCCACAATGTTTTCTAAAGCCTTCTTCTTCAGGGTCATTAAAAGTCGGGATTGTGTGGTATAGAGTTAATGGTGACCAGCATTTCATCTTTTTCTAACAATTATGAGGTATGCTGGTTTTTGATTACGCAGGCTGACCTGGGTTGATACTTTTTGCAGATTTATCAAGCCCCTGTTCACAGAGCATGGCTCAAATGTATTTAGAGCTGCCCAGTCCAATTACATGTAGAAATACGCAGTATCTTTTCGGAAAATTTTATTTTCTGTCAGTTTAAGCTTTTCAAAACAATCTCATGTTTCTAGGAACCTCAAGGGAGAATGCTTTTAAAAATATTATGCATGAAAGAAATAGTTCTGGTTGTTTGAACAGCGTTTATTCCTCCTTCCACAAGTTTTTTTTTTTTCCCTTTTAAAGACAACTTTCATCTTTTGAGGCATATTTTATTAGTTAGCATAAAATTAATTCTATCAGTTTTAGACATTCCTACAATTTTTTCACCTTGTTAAAAGGGGTTAACCTTCTACCAAACAAGTCCAAGTCTTAACTTCCCTTAAGAAAAAGACTTTTGAAAACATTGCTGATATACGCCATTTTCTCCTTTTCCCACATTGGATTCTACTTATTCAGAATAAGCTTGATTATTTCAGCCATTATTTACCTTGTTGTCTGCAAATGCCTTCAATTTGAACAAACCTAAAACTTTGTCATCTGTTAACCCTTAGGCTGCTGAAGTGCACCTCAAGGGCCTTTTGCAGACTGTGTAGGTCAAGATCAGATTGCACAGAATGTGCAGTCTGATCTTGGATCTACACTGTTTGAAAAGAATATAATTTATTTTTCCCCCAAAAATACCTTTGAAATTATGAACTTTGGATTTTTATTATGGGCTTGACAGTTTCATTTCACTTATTTAGCAGGTTAACCCTCAACCACACAATCCCAAGTTTTAACCACCCTGAGAATGATAGCTTTTGAAAAAATTGTGGGTGAAAGAGAAAATGCTGGTAGCCAGCATTTTCTCCTTTTCCGACAATATTTTCTTATCTTTTACAGGAAAATCCCATCACTTGTGCCACATTCAATTTGTCCTTAATGGAAATGCTTCCAATTTGGATCTGTTTTGTGGTTAAGGGTTAAAGAGTGAAAGGATTGATTGATTGTATGGGGTTTAACATCATTTTCAACATTATTTCAGTTACATTGCAGCAGTCAGTGCACCTATCATGCTTTCCTGGAGTCTCTTTTACCAGTACTCCGCACAATTTTCTTTCCAAGCCAGCCGAGCCCCGGTAGCTCAGTCAGTAGCGTGCAGGACTTGAGAACAGGGGGTCGTGGGTTCAGTCCCTGGCTCGGCCAATTTCTTTCCGAGGATTGATGATAGTCATTGCGATAGGATTCATTCCTCTCCCACCCCTGACTTTCGATAATGGTCATGTGGGAAAGCAGCCAGTGGTTTGGAAAGAAAATTGTGCAGAGTACTGGTAAAAGAGACTCCAGGAAAGCATGGATAGGTGCACTGGCGGCTGCAGTATAACTGAAATAATGTTGAAAACGGCATTAAACACCAAACAATCAATCAATCAGTCTTTCCAAGTCACTGGCTGCTTTCCCACATAATCATTGTCGAAACAATGGTCAGCGGTGGGGGAGGAATGAATCCTGTCCCAATGACTATCATCAGTCCTTGGAAAGAAATTGACCGAGTCAGGGATCGAAACCACGACCCCCTGTTCTCAAGTCCTGCACACTACCGACTGAGCTACCAGGGCTCTCGGCCAAGAGTGAAAGGAAGACAAGACAGGAGATTTATAGGGCCTAGCCTTGTAAAGGCAAAAGTCAAATAGGGCCAAGTCCCTGTGGACAACATAGGAACAATGATTATACAATTTTCTTACAGACAGTTCCTTGGAACATGATTATTCAAATGTGGCTCATGTGTTTATCAATGGACATTTACATGTTGTTGTACTCAAAATCCTGGTGATATAGGACTATGTTATCAGACAGGGCTTTAGTCTGTTATATGAATATCCATAGACAACAATCTGACTTTGGTTTGAATTATATGAAATTTTATCTTTAAAAGAGTAAATAAATTTTGGTAACTTTTGAAAAAGAGAAAATACTGTTTAATCTTTCCTAAATGACAAAACTTTAGAAATGTCTTAGTTGAAAGCATTTGCAGAGGACAGAATAGATGTGACTCACAAATTGAAATTTGTTTAGGGAAGGGAAGAAAACATTTTAAGTACAGGAGAAAATGTTGGTTAGCAGCATTTTCTCCTTTTCCCATGATGTTTTCAAAAGCTTTTTTTCTCAGGATCAGAGAGCAAAATTGCAGACTCGTTTAAATTGAAGGCATTTGCAGATGACAAATAAAACTTGGCTAAAACGATGGTATTTGTCATTAAAAGGGAAGAAAACATGGAGGGGAAAAAAGAAAGCTGGTTACTAACATTTTCTCCTCAGAGTTTCCTCAGGGTTGTGAAAACACAGGAATATGTGGTAAAGGTTTAAAGCCACTTCCAGTTGGGCACTATTGAAAATGTTGAGCAGAAAGTTTGTAATCTTATATTCTTCAGTTAACTCTTTACCAAACATTCCCTGGTTAGCTCCACTGGCCGAAGGCCAGCGAGCTATTGTCATGGCGTTGTGTCCGTCGTGCGTCCGTCCGTCCATTCGTTCATCCGTGCGTGCGTCCGTAAACTTTTTCTTTAAAAAACTTCTCCTCAGAAACTATTGACTGGATTTTTACCAAATTTCACAGGAATGTTCCTTTGGTGGTCCTCTTTCAAATTCCTTCAAATAATTGTGTTCCATGAAGAATTCTGGTTGCCATGGTAACCAAAGTAAAAAACCTTTAAAAATCTTCTCCTCCCAAACCGCTATTTGGATAGCATTATTATTTTGCAGGAATGTTCCTTAGATACAGGTTTACAGAATTCCTTAAAAAAAAAAAGATCTGTCAAAAAACATGGCTTTTATGGGAGACTCATTTTCCTTTTATGGTATAAAGTAAAATCTTTGAAAAATTTCTTCTCTAAAACTATTCATTGGATTTCATTGTTGTTTTGCAGGTAAGTTCCTATGGTGGTTGTCTACCAAATTGTTTCTTCAGTGAGCTAAAATGCAGGATTGAATGATAATTGTTAAAAACTTCCTTTCGCCATTATAGAAATATCAGGCCTGTGGAGCGATACAGGCGCTCAAGCGCCTCTAGTTTTAACGACCCTATGAAAGAAGCCTTTTGAAAACATTGTGGAAAAAGGAGAAAATGCTGGTAACCAGCATTTTCTCCTTTTCCCACAATGTTTTCTACTCTATCAAGGACAAATTCTGCCATTTGAGCCATCTTTAATTTGTCGTCTGGAAATGCTTTCAATTTGGACCAGTGTGTAACTATGTTGTTTGGTAAAGAGTTAAACCTAAGTTACTGACAAAATAAACACACCATGTGTACTTTTACATGGTGTAAAATAATGGCATAAAACTTCAAAGCAACAGTAAACCTCAATTTGTTGAGATTTTCTACATTTTTAAAGTTTTCTGTTGCAAATTTGTTAAATAATGTTTAACTGAAATTTAGAACTCAATTTCGAAACTAAACAGAAATGTCAAAATTCAGTGGTTTCAGCTGTTGCTGCTAAACAAACATACAAACAAAAAAAAGCCTGATATGAGTGATTTATGCACTTTGATTCCATTCTCTTGGAATATGAGCCATAAAGCACCTTTCACGACTGTATCTGCCTTAGCAGCCAGCATAGATCAAGATCAGACTGCACAAACCGTGCAGTCTGATCTTTGATCTACAGTGTCTGCTATTACTAATATATTCTGGACAATAGCAATCTTGACAATGCTGTTATTTGGTTCTTTTTCCTTAGGAATGGAAATATTAGAAAGGAAGTATTAGCTGGGTTTATTTGGCGCTGGAAATACTAGAAAGGAAGTATTAGCTGGATTTATTTGGCGCTGTAAGAGTTAACCCTTTACCACACAATCCCAAGTTTTAACATCCCTGTGACATCTATCTTTTGAAAACATTGTGGGAAAAGGAGAAAATGCTGGTAAGCAGCCTCTCCTTTGCCTACAATGTTTTCTATCAGTCCAAAAGCAAAATTAAACATTTGAGTCACATTTGTTGTCTACCAATGCTTTGAATTTGGACAAATCTGAAATTTTGTCGTTTGGTAAAGGGTAAATTTATCACTCACAAACCTACTTGTTAATAACATTATTATGTTATTCTTCCTTCAAATTATTGTCTTCTGCTATTGGAAGAAAAAAAGAAAGATTGCTATATCAAGAGCATTGACATTTAGACTGCTAAGTACAGTAAATAAGGTGATTATTTTCTGTCACCCAGAACAAACCAATTTATTGCCAATCTGAAGTTGTTTTGACTGGAAAATTATCATATACCAGAAAGTGAATACAAAACCTTTGCAAAGAATAAATTTGTTTACAGGATATTTAATGTTGTTTTCAACATTTTATCAGTCATGCACAGCAACAAGTATACCTATCCATCCTTCCTGGATTTTCTTTTTACCAGTACTTTGACAATATTATATTTTATTCCAATCCACTGTCTGCCTTCCAACATAGCCTTCGTCAAAACAATGAGCAATGGTTAGAGAGAAATCGATCCTGTTGCAATGACTATCATCAAATCTCTGAAAGGAATTGGCCAGGCTGGGGATTCGAACCAGCGACCTCCTGTTTTAAAGCTGTGCATCTAACTAATGAGCAATATACCAGTCTTGGCGGAAATAGTTAACCCTTTACCAAACGATAAAGTTTTGGATTTAACCAAATTGAAAGCATTTGCAGATGACAGATTAGATGTAGCTCAAATGATGATTTCTGTCTTTGATAGAGTAGAAAACATTGTGAGAAATAGCAGAAAATGCTGGTTACCAGCACTTTCTCCTTTTCTCACAATGTTTTCAAAATTTTTCTTTCTCGGGTCGTTGGAGCTCAGGATTGTTTGGTAAAGGGTCAAACAAAATATCGGTGATAATTCTTTATAGTTGTATGGTTTATTAGAAATAACCGTCTGTGCTAGCCTGTCCAATTATTGTGGACATATTTCTTTATATTCCAAAATTGATATTGTTGGTCTCTAGGTAGTCTGTGATTATTATGTAGACACAGTATATCATCCAACCATCATCCAAAATTGGAAACTAAAAGCAACTGATTTAACCCTGTACCACACAATCCCAAGTTTAAACGACCTAGGAGAGGAAGGCTTTCGAAACCATTGAGGGAAAAGGAGAAATTGATTTCAAAACTGGGCTTAAAGATGCCAGGTCTTTCTATCTTTTGTTTACTTTTTGCCTGATTTTAAAATTCATTTTTCTGCCAGCGACTAACACTTGGACTGACCACACAATAACAGATTGTCATCTTCACAAAATTTACCATACTTTTAAATGGTATGATTTCAATTCAAATGCATTTTAACACCTGCCTTTTTTTTCGCTGCTATTGGGTCTGTAAAGAAGTGGCTCTTTAATATAGGTGTTTGCTTAAGTGTTTGTTTTCAAAGGCAGTTTCCATCATTTTAGACACTTTCGATATGTGTTCAGGAAATGGTTTGAATGAGGACAAATCTAAATTGTAGTTTTTCAGCTCCACTAGCTAAAGGCCAGATAGCTTATCTCATGGCCCAGTGTCCGTCGTGCATCCGTCCATGTGTGCATCCGTTCGTCTTTGCATGCGTTAACTTTTATTTCAAACATCTTCTTCTCTGAAACTACCCATCCAATTTTGATGAAACTTCACAGAAATGATCCTGCCATGGTCATCTTAAGAATTCTTGAAGGAATTTGATTCCTTCAAAATCTCTAGTTGCCATGGCAACAAAACTGAAAAATATTGAAAATCTTCTTGTTTGAAACCATAAGGCTCAGGGCTGCCAAATTTTGTGTGTAGCTTTGTCTAATAGACCTCTTCCAAGATTCTTCAAATTATTGCCCTGGGGTCAAAATTGGCCCCATCTTGGGGGTAACAAGTTTCAGATGGGCTTATATAGTGAAAACATAAGAACTCTTCCTGTGCCATAAGGCCTAGGGGCTACCAAATTTAGCATGTAGCTCTATCTAGTGGGTGTCTACAAAGAGGGCTAATATTATAGCCCTTGGATCAAGTTTGGCCCTGCCCCAGGGGTAACAAGTTTTACATAAGCTTATAAAATGAAATCTTTAGAAATTATTTTAGTGCTTACCGTAAGACCTAGGTATGGGTATGTCAGGCTTCATTTTGTGGACCTCTACCAGGATTCAAGTAATTATAGCTCTGTGGTCAACAACTACTTTTTCCCCGGGTTCATAACTTTCTTGTGGAATTTTATAGAGAAATTTTTGTATGTCTTCTTTTTCAAAACCAATTGACCAAATATTGTAATGTTTGGCATGTACAGTTTTTACTTATTAGCCAGTAGACCGATACAAGGCCATCATGGCCCTCTTATTTTGTAAACAGTTTACTTTCTGATTATAAGCTGTCTGCAAAACCAACTGAAACAGGGATCAAACTTGGTACACTATGGTCATAAATCCAAGAACATCTATAAAGCCCTGGAGAACACCCATGAATTAGTGATGAGAGATGGGGCATGTTAGAAGTATGTTGAGAAGGTTTTCGTACCAAATCACCACAAGATTTGTTGTGTGAAGCTATTACACCAAGGCAATTAACTCTTTACCAGACAACCTAGTTCTAGACTTGTTGTAATTGAAAGCATTTGCCGAGGACAAACTAAATGTGGATCAGATGATATCATTTGTCTTTGAAGATTGTGACAATGTTTTCAAAAGCCTTCAACAGGTGATTCTTTGGAAAAGGGGTGAACTCTTAGCACAGTGAATTAGCAAACTTTACATTATTCTTTAAGTGAAATGACACTTGTACTTTGATATTTCTAGATAAAATTTTTGGTAAATCTCACAGTTTACAAAATGTTAGACAGTTTAGATACAAGATCAGACAATAATGCTCTGCACAATCTGATCTTAGATCTTTGCCATTGGCAAAAAAAATGTAAGGTTTAAGCAGAGATATAATTAAAAGGATGGGTGCAGTGACCAAATTTTAAATTCATATTTCATCACTGAAACCTATGTTGTGGATATTTATTGGAATTGTCTTTTTAAGACAGTTCAAATGAATATTCACAACATAGGTTTTAGTGAATAAAGAACGAGACACTACACTTTGAACCACTAAAAAGTAGTTTTTTGGGTCCATATTCACTGGCCATTTTAAGGAAATTCTTAGTCTTATTCTCAAGAATTCTCTAAATTTGAAAGCAACACAACTTACAATTGGCTAAACCAAATGGCTTAGCCAATCAGAAGTTGTGTTACTTTCTAAATTCAAAATTAGACAGAATATTCCCGAGAATGGTTGGTGAATACAACATGCCCAGGCTGCATAATTCATTTCTATGTTCTTCTAAGCAAAGAGTTGATGTATGGGAATGTAATGATGGAGGTATATTGCCCGACTTCATGCTGGTGTTTTGATACAGATGGTCATCATAAATTAGCCCAATTACTAGTTAATTGGATGTTGAAAATTCAGGTTTCAGGAAACCTTTACCTAGATTTGAGCTTGTTTTCTGTGGTTTTAGAGCATGTTGTGGACCAGATACGAGACACAGTCCACAGAGATGGTATTATACTTGAATCTGAGGCTGGTTTCAGTCCTGCTGCTAGAAGAACAGACAGAATAATTTTTGTTTTTTGTCTAATGAATTTGTTATCTTATTTGTTCGAATAGTTTAGTCATAAAACATAGCAACAGCTCACGTACTCATGTCTTCCTGAGTTTACCAGTACTGCATGTTTTGTACAGTCTGATCTTGACCTACATTGTCCACAAAAGCATCTAAAGCCATGTTTACAGCTTTAAAGGTCTATGATGACCTTGTAAATTAGTCTTGATTGAAATCACTAATTGCCAATCTGATTGATGTTAGCTATTACCATACAATTACAGATAACATGGAGGTTACATTTACATGAGCACCTTTTTGTATCTGTTCTTATCCTGCTTTGAAGAAAGCAAAAGTTTGCAGAAAGACACTACCACTAATGTTTATCCTTTTTTAACTCTGGCTTTTTTTTTTTGACAAAAAATGGCAAGGTATTGTTATAGCCCTGTTATTAATTGCATCATTATGTCGTCATACAAAAACTTAAATTTTTTAGCTCGGCTGTTTTGGAATGAAACATTACGGTATTGTCATAACCCTGTTGTCGTCTATGTCATTGTCTTGCAGAAATGTTGACATGTTATAATATCCCTGTCATAACTGAAGATATTTACTTCAAACACCGACTAGTTGTTAACTATCAAAAGGGGAACCTATACAAACAGGAGCAGGTAACCGCCAAAATATTTTTGACAGAGCTATGCCCCTTTTTTGAGGCAACTGCAGCCATTTAGTGTTGGCAACTGCATATGCTCTTTTTTTTATATATCTCTGACTTTTTCTAACAGTGCCATCGTTACTAAAGATATTTACTTCAAACTCAGGCTAGACGTTTATACAAATATTTGCAACAGAGAAGGTACCTAATACAATCTGTTTTCTTCTACCACTGCAGTAGACTTCGTTGCGGATTTCGCTCATGAACTCCTGCATGAACACCTGCATGAACTCCTACAGACAGTCTTGGGGGAATAATACCTACACCAAACAATCCAGTTTTTAGCTCCACTGGCCGAAGGCCAGAGAGCTATTGTCATGGCGTTGTGTCTGTCGTCCGTCCGTCCGTCCGTCCGTAAACTTTTTCTTTAAAAAACTTCTCCTCAGAAACTATTGACTGGATTTTTACCAAATTTCACAGGAATGTTCCTTTGGTGGTCCTCTTTCAAATTCCTTCAAATAATTGTGTTCCATGAAGAATTCTGGTTGCCATGGCAACCAAAGTAAAAAACCTTTAAAAATCTTCTCCTCCCAAACCGCTATTTATTATTTTGCAGGAATGTTCCTTAGATACAGGTTTACAGAATTCCTTAAAGAAAAAAAGATCTGTCAAAAAACATGGCTTTTATGGGAGACTCATTTTCCTTTTATGGTATAAAGTAAAATCTTTGAAAAATTTCTTCTCTAAAACTATTCATTGGATTTCATTGTTGTTTTGCAGGTAAGTTCCTATGGTGGTTGTCTACCAAATTGTTTCTTCAGTGAGCTAAAATGCAGGATTGAATGATAATTGTTAAAAACTTCCTTTCGCCATTATAGAAATATCAGGCCTGTGGAGCGATACAGGCGCTCAAGCACCTCTAGTTAACAACTATGAGGAAGAAAATGTTTGTAAACATTGTGGGAAAAAGGAGAAAATGTTTTTTACCCACAGAAAATGTTTTTTTTACCCTATCTAAAACAAATCAGTCATTTAATCTACATTAATTTCTGTCTGAAAACCTTTCCAAATTCGACAAGTCTCAGATTTCATTGTATGAAACAGATTTTTTCCCAACAGCTGAATGATTTGTACAAAAGCTGTGAAATTGTTGGAGTCAAAGAATGAAACAATGTTTAACTCTTTACCAGACGACGAAATTTACAGCTTGCCCAAATTCAAAGCTACTAGCAGACGACAATTTAGATGAGGCTCAATTGATGGAATTTGTCTTTGATAAGGAAGTAAACATTGTTGGAAAAGGAGAAAATGCTGGTTACCAGCTTACTTTTCCTTTTCCCTATAATATTTTCAAAAGGCATCATTCTCAGGGTCTATAGAACTCAGAATTGTTTGGTAAAGAGTTAAAAAGACTGCTTGCTGTTGCTTTTAGCAGGAGAAAAAAGGGAACATAGGAGCAATGGTCAACTAATGCAATTGTCTGTACACTCAGTAATTACACTTGAGAGCTAATTTTCAGGTATTGCAGATGGCCCATTGTTGACATCAGATTCTACCATTCTGAATAAATGGATACTATATTGTTATAATGAGGATAAACTATTTACTTCAGTTCTGTGTCATTATTTTGTCTCTTAATGAGACCGAAATTGTTTTTGTCCTGGCTCAAAAACCTTTGTGACCACCATCATTTTTTTGCTCACCCAAGCATATGGTGCTGAGGTGGTGCTGTCCATCCATCAATCCTAAATTACGTCAATGATTACTCTCTAGAAATGAGTGCATCAACTCATATTATTTCTGATATTTAGACTCCTTTGGGTTAGGGAAGAAGAAAAATATACTCTTGTAATGGCCAATAGGGAAATATTCACTATTACTTTATTTAGGAAAAAAATCTGCAGAAGAACCAGGAGGTACTGAACTAGATGGTACTGAAACTTGGCATGGATAAATATCAAAAAAACTTTTCAGATAGTGTCCTGCTCACCAATGACCTGTTTTTAGAAAGGCTGACATTTGGTGCACTGTGCTTTATAGATTTATAGAGCGAAAACTTTCTGGTGTCACATGACTGAAATAATGTTTGAAGATTTGAGTAAAACATAATTCAAGCAACAGAAAGAGAAGTTGTGAAAACTCTTGCCTAGATTCATGAGACCTAGTGCATTATTTAAAGGTGCGTATCAGCATTTAGAGGTCATTTATTGAAGATTTTCTGCCCATGTCCTTGGGGTTAAAGGTGGCCCTGGTCTTGGAATTCAAATAGTTTACAAAAAGCAGCATAGGGACAAAATTTAGAAGATCACCCTAGCAATAACAGTAATCCCTTGAGTATTAATATTTCTTATACAAAGCATCATCTAGTGCTCTTTTATCAAATCACATCCCAAGGATCAATGGAAGTTTTGCCCCAAGGATAACAACTTACTATACCTATTAAGTAATATCAAGGGAAACTTCTTACAAACTTATTGCCTAATACATGAAAACAGATGTTTTGATTTATGTATGCATGTTACTGATCAGCAGCCCTTTGTCTTAACCCTTTACCAAACAATGACGACTTTTAACACCCCTGATAGAGAAGGCTTTTGAAAACATTGTGGGAAAAGGAGAAAATGCTGGTTACCAGCATTTTCTCCTTTTCCCACAATGTTTTCTACCCTATCAAAGAAAAATCATTTCATATGAGCCACATTGAAACTGTCATCTGCAAATGCTTTAAATTCGGACAGGTCTAAAATTTGTCGTGTGGTAAAGGGTTAAATGTTATCCAATGTATATAATTTCTAGGGTGAAATATGGTCCAAACTGACCATCTTTTTTTTTGAGAATTTCAATAATCTTGTTTGAAACCACAAGGCCTAAAGGCATTGATGGCTGTATTGAGCACAATCTTGTGCCCCATTTTAACCCTTATCCAGCTAAATAAGTTAAATGAATCATTCAAACTGTTAGTAAGAACCAAAGATTTGCGATTTCAAAGGTAATTTGTTGGGAAAATATACCTCCTAATGCATTTTCTGTGCTGTCTTTTCTTGATTTGTCCGCAAAAGGTCATTGAGTCGTACTTAGCAGCTTAAGGATTAAAAGTTGTTCAAACTATATTTGTTTGAGTATTGTTGGTTCCCGGGTTAAAAAAAACACTAGGAATGCATGAATAGTTGCACTGAGGCCATAAGGATAAACATCGAAATACTGCTTGAAATGGCTTGTTAATGGCTTGTCAAGTGATCAAGTGAAAAAATAATATTTTCCTTACTAAAAATCTTGGATGTAAGTTAGAATTTCTCAAGGGTTTTTATATGGGTTTGTTTCAAGACAGGGAATGCTGCCTGTGTGAAAAGGTTATTATATTCCAATCTCTATACCAGTTAACTTCCAAATTGACATTTATTAAGTTAAAAAGAACACTTTCATCCCCAACCTCATTTACTGTTTGTAGATTTTGGCTCTGTACTTTATGATGCTGTTCTGACGGCCCAGTGGAAGAAGGCTTTTGTAAATGTGGGAAAAGGAGAAAATGCTGCTGTCCTATATTTTATTGAGCTGAAGAGTCGGCTTTTGAAAGCATTAGGAAGAAAATCCTGGTTGCCAGCATTTCCTCTTTCAATCATTATATGGCTTGCAACACGCGAAAAGGGGCATTCGGACATTTGCGTAAAGTGTTGTCTCAGATCAGCCTGCGCAGTCTGCGCAGGCTAATCTGAGACGACACTTTCCGTTTTTATGTAATTTTGTATTTTGCGAAAGTCTACTGAAGAAAAAAATCTAATGTAGACATAAATTGACGTCTCGGATTAGCCTGCGCAGACTGATCCGAGGCGACACTTTACGCAAATGTCCGAATGCCCCTTTTCACGTGTTGCAAGCCATATAATATGCACCCTTTCAAGGAGTATACATGTATACCATTTCAAAGATAAAATTATGGCCACAATTGATTTGTCATCCATATAATTGTCAGCCCCGGTAGCTCAGTCGGTAGCGTGCAGGACTTGAGAACACAGGGTCCAGGGTTCGATCCCTGGCTCGGCCAATTTCTTTCCGAGGATTGATGATAGTCACTGCAACAGGATTCATTCCTCTGCCACCGCTGACCATTATTTCGACGATGATTATGTGGGAAAGCAGCCAGTGGCTTGGAAAGAAGATTGTGCGGAGTACTGGTAAAGGACTCCAGGAAAGCAGGGATAGGTGCACTGGCCGCCGCAATATAACTGAAATAATGTTGCAAACAGCGTTAAACACCATACAATCAATCAATCAACATAATTATGCTTTCATTAAGGACAAGTCAAACAATTGTTTGTTTGGTAAAGGTTTAAATAATTCCTAAATGTTTCCTTTGAGAAAGGGAAATAACAAAAGATCATAGATAAAAATAATGACAAAATAATGAAAATGAACCAGGATTTACAACGATGAATATGACAAACATAACATGTGATCTTTTGCATTTGTACGATTTTGATATATGGGCACACAAACAAGAAAATTTAAAACTTATTAACCCTTTACCACACAATCCCAGCTTTGAACGATCCTGAGAAAGAAAGCTTTTGAAAACATTGTGGGGGGAAAAAGGAGAAAATGCTGGTTACCAGCATTTTCTCCTTTTCCCCACAATGTTTTCTACCCTTCTCAAAGCAAGGTTTCATTTTTGAGTCACTTTGATTTTGTTGTCTGCAGATGGTTTCAATTTTGTCGTGTCCAAAATTTTGTTGGGGGTGGGGTTCCTGCGTGGCTCAGTAGTAAAGGGTGGGACTTGTAACCTGGAGGCCCCTGGAGGTTTGAGCAGTACTGGATCCACTTGGTTTTTTGTTGGAGTGTCCTTGGGCAAGACACTTCAGAACCCTAGCCTAGTTCTGGTGAAACCTGGGAAAACATGAATATGTGAGCTGTTGCCATGATATGACTGAAATAATGTTGAAAGTGGTGTAAAACACCATTTAACCAATCAATCATTTGTTGTTTAAAGAGTTAAATCATAAACAATAAAATACAGAAAGATCAGTTTGCTCTTCACCTGATGACAAATTATTAGGTTTGTCCATACTGAAAACATTTGCAGACAACAAATAAAATTTGGCACAAATGGCAGCTTGATACACTCCTACTCGTTGAAATATTGTCAGCAAAGGGAAATATTTCTGTTTATGAACAATTTCTCTTTTGAAACAACATTGTCCAAAACAGTTTTCTACAAGATCAAGGAGAGTCATTCACATGTTTGACACCTCGGAGCCATAGGCTTGTTCTGGTTAATTCCAGGATATACATGAATGACATTATATGAACTGTCTCTGTGATATGACTGAAATAATGTTGAAAGTGACATAAATCACTGTTTAATCAATCAATCCATTTCCTGCAATCTTTTGGAAACCTTCTTCCCCTGCGTCAGTTAAACGCAAGGTTGTGTGGCAAAGGGCTAACGCTTCAATATCAATGTTTGGAAAACAAACCGGGATAATATAATGTAAAAGTCGATTATTGTGTCACTTGTACATACAAAATCGAAACATCAAGGAACGGGCATCATAAATTTCACGATCAAGTACAGGGCGATCCATAATATCTGATACACTTTCAATCTGTAATACTTACAATAATTACAGTTTTGTTTGATATACAATGTTAAGTACTTTGATACTTACATGTTAAATAAAGTTTTTTTAAAGGACTTTTTCTCATGGAGACACTTAAAAGAAATTGTATATTAACCTAAACCAAACACTGTTGGATATTTGCAACAAGCTATTCGTTAAGAGATGAGGAAAATAATGCAAGAAATGTGTTCATCGGTGATAGCAACCTTCCAAAAGAAGCTTTTGATGCTGCAATAAACCAGAATGGACGTCATATAGAGCATATCATGTAAATGTTGTGAAAAAGTTTGACCTACCTTATTTTTACATGTAAGTATGTAAAGTACTTTACATTGTATATCAAACAAAACTGTAATTATTGTAGAATATTATGATATAAATTATAACAAGGTATGAAGTGGCAGGAAAAAAGTATTACAGATTGAAAGTGTATCAGATATTATGAATCACCCTGTATATTCTGAAATGTACTTTATGATTTATTTGATTTATTCCAGTTTTATTTTATATCTTCTCATTTAAAAAAATCTTATTAACCCTAAGGCTGCAAACCGCAATCTACCGACCCTTTGCAGATGATGTAGATCAAGATCAGACTGCACAGAACTTACAGTCTGATCTTTGGTCATCACTTTCCAATAAGGATTAAAGTTACTTTGAGAAAGCAAAATTTGGGTTTTTACTATCGACTTAAAAGTTTCATTTCACTTAGTTAGCAGGATAAGGGTTAACCCTTTACCAAACAATCCCTAGTTTTTCTGGACCCTGGGAAAGAAGGCTTTTGAAAACATTGAGAGAAAAGGAGAAAATGCTGGTAACCAGCATTTTCTCCTTTTCCCACAATTTTTTCTACCCTATCAGAGACCTAAAGCTCATTTGTACCAATTCTGAATTTGTCGTCTGTGGATGCCTTCAGTTTGGAAGAGTCTTAAGATTTGTCGTTTGGGAAAGAGTTAAACCTTATACTGACACAGTATTGCCATTCAAGAATAGTTGTGTCATAAGACTGAGGAAAAGATTGATAGTACAACTGTACAACACACTATAAACTTGTAACTTCCTTCTCTTGTTTGATACAGTAATCCATTATCTTTCATGACATTTTGAAAAAGCGATTAATTAAAACAGATTCTATTAAGGTCATCATATTTGTAAAAGATCAATGAAATTTTAATTGCTTTGGACAGAGTACAGACTCCATGAACTTATAATCTCTTTTGCTTTATCCCCTGATTCAAGGATAAACTTTCTCGTTTGCTGTACTCCAAATCAAGACTTGCCAATAGTATGTCTCTACCAAAATGGCTTAAATAGTGTAATTTGTCTCTCAAATAGGGGAAAAGATGGTGGGGAAAGAAGAAAATGCTGGTAATGTTTAATGAGGCTGAAACCCTCAGGATCGTCAAAACAGAGGATTGTTTCGTAAATCCATAAAATCCATTTTGTCTAACAGCCGACTGAATCATGAGGTATGCTGCCACTTTGCTATGCAGAAAATTTACCAGAAGCAAAAAGTTTCGACCAAGGTCAGCCTGCGCGGACTGCGCAGGCTGACCTGGGTTGATACTTTTTAGAGATGCATTAAACCCCCTTTTTCATACAGCATGGCTCATATAAGGTAGAGAGTAAGGATTTTTAAGATATAAGTGCCTTTACTTTGACTACTTCAGAGAATCTCACCATTATCATATAATTTTATACTCTTTTTCCAGACCAAAATTCACAGTCAAAAGGACATCAAGGAGTAAAAAATTGATACATGCAGGAAAAAGATGAATTACATTACTGAAAGCTGTGGAAAAACACAGTGGGAAAATGAAGGGACAAATACTTGTAATAAGCTATTGCTCCTTTTCCTACATTGTTTTCTAAAACTTTCTGTTGTTGTAGCAGAAAATGTCAACTACTTGTATTGATATGAGTTGACCTTTGGGGAGATGGTGAACGATATTTGCCCTTAGTTGTTACTTATCATGTAGATTATTCAGAATTGTTAGACAAATGACACTGTATTTGTCGCTATTTGATCGGTTCTTCTGCTTAGCAGCTGTAAAACTCTTTCTCCAGTTTTAATTCAATCTTGAACAAATGTTGAACATGAAAGCTTGTTTGCCTCTATATTTGGTTTCCGTATGTGAAGATTGTGGTAAGCCCAAGAAAAAAGGTGTGGGTTTCTGGATTTCTTACCACGAGGTTGGTCATTGGCAGCATCTCTGAATGGAGGGTGTATGGTGCAAGCTACCCTCATAAAAAAATGTAGCAGTTTTTCAGTACATCAAAATTTTCTGTCATGCTTTCCATATTCTCTCTTTCTTTGGGAAAAAAATACAGCTAAAATCATTAGTGAAGACACTTTGCTAACAGTTAGGCTGATAGCATTTTGTTGTAACTTATTGTGAACCATTATGATAAGATTAAGTCTAGCCTTAGTCTATCTACCTCTGATGGCATTAAAAAGATTACTAAATGGAGATATTTCTTACTCTTAGGAATTTCTCCATTTGATACATTATCATTTTGGTTTCCTTGATGTGTTTAGTCCACTTTTTTCATGTTATAAAAGAGATAATAATCAGTATTGTGAATACAGCAGTAAAGCAGGTGTCAGCTTACAGTGGGGGTGGAAGATCAGAAATTACCATGTCTCTTTAATTCTGTCAAAGAGACTTATCACAGCAACACATAGTGTGTATAATTGATTTTCAATGTCACTTTCTTCAGGAGTATTAAATGTCTGTTCCACATGCAAATTAATGAAGTATGGAAACTTTGGAGTTGAAGGCTTCTTTAACCCTTTGCCACACATTGTCAAGTTTAAACAACTCTGAAGAAGAAGGCTTTTGAAAACATTGTAGAAAAAGGAGAAAATGCTGGTAACCAGCATTTTCTTCTTTCACCACAGTGTTTTCTACCCAAAAATCATTATTTCAGCAACATTTATGTTGTCATCTGCAAATATTTTCACTTTTGTCTAGTCCAAAATTTTGTTGTGTGGTACAGAGTTAAACCTTTCCAAAACAATCTGGTGTATATAAGGACCTTGGCAGACTTCCCGAAAGTTCATAAAAAGTGTCAGACATTCGGTCTGACAAGGCCTGAAAATCTGTCAGACCGAAAGAAAATTTAACAAAAACAAAGAAAACATAAGAAAGAAAGGTAACAGTTATATCAACTTTTATAATGCATATAATGCTATTAACCTATTTCTGTACTCATTAAGACTTTCAAAAGTCACTGAAATTTCTGTTCACTCTATTTATTCTCTGCTGAATGTCATTACTTGTCAGACTGAATCAAATTTAACAAAAACAAAGATGGTGCAGTTTAGATTTTTCATGGTTGTCAACTGCGAATGCTCTACAATTTGTGCGTCCAAGAATAAATGTGTTTGTAATGCGAAGATGTCGGTCCGTTCTTACTTTCTCGCCGTGAAAATCCTGACAGTCTGTGCAGCATATTTGCACCTTTTCCGAGTCATAAATGAATCATTCTCGTTGCTACTTCCATTTCTCATTAAATTTTCTCTCCGGTCTCCTTTTCTCATATTCTTTTTTCTTTTCAGAGTGCTCTTCTGACATTAATTTTCTTTTTTACCGGGTTGCGCACTTTCATAATATTTTAATGATGCCATTTTTGTCCGATAACGTTTTCAGTGGGTCGGAATAAATGCCGGACAGTCGGACCGATCCGGCCTGAAAAATCGTTGGTCCTTGTCAAGATTCGTCGGTCATGTCCGTCGGACCAACGTGTTTTGCGAAGTCTGCCTTGGGGAGGAAGGCTTTTGAAAGTATTGTGAGAAAAGGAAAAAAATATAACTACCAATTTCATCATTTCCCATGTTTTCTACCCTGCCCAGGACAATTCTGATCAATTTAGTCACATTTAATTTTCCCTCTGCAAATGCTTTCAATATGGAAGACCCAAATGTTAGAGGCCATAAGTTAATACTTTACTATTCAATCCCAAGTTTATTCAATCCCAAGTTTTAATGACCCTGGAGAAAATGCTGATAACCAATATTTTCTTCTTTTCCCACAATGCTTTCTATGCTATCAAATACAGAAATCACCATTTAAACTACATTTAATTTGGTCTTGCAAGGTAGCTCAGTGGTTAGCGTATCTGACCCTTGACCTGGTGGTTGCAGGTTCGATACCCAGATGTGTCAAATTTTATTTCTGGTGATTTTTTGCATTTCACCTCTTATGTATGTGAGATAAGTACCGGTAGTCAATGGTGTCAGTACTGGTGTGAGAAAGCCAGGAAACACATGTACGTGTACTGACTGTCATAATATAGCATAAGCTGTTAACCCTGTACCAGACGACAAATTTTTAGCCTTATCCAAATTGAAAGCATTTGCAGACGACAATTTCAGTGAAGCTCACATGGTGCAATTTTTCTTCGGTAGGGTAGAAAACATTGTGGGCAAAGGAGAAAATGCTGGTTATCAGCATTTTTTCCTTTTCCCACAATGTTTTCAAAAGGCTTCTTTCCCAGGGTCGTTAAAAGTTGGCATTGTGCAGTAAAGGGTTAAAATGGTGTTAAACTCCAATACAAAATATCATTTTATTAGCTCCACTGGCCGAAGGCCAGCGAGCTATTGTCATGGCGTTGTGTCCGTCGTGCGTCCGTCCGTCCGTTCGTTCGTCCGTTCGTCCGTGCGTGCGTCCGTAAACTTTTTCTTTAAAAAACTTCTCCTCAGAAACTATTGACTGGATTTTTACCAAATTTCACAGGAATGTTCCTTTGGTGGTCCTCTTTCAAATTCCTTCAAATAATTGTGTTCCATGAAGAATTCTGGTTGCCATGGCAACCAAAGTAAAAAAACCTTTAAAAATCTTCTCCTCCCAAACCGCTATTTGGATAGCATTATTATTTTGCAGGAATGTTCCTTAGATACAGGTTTACAGAATTCCTTAAAAAAAATATGATCTGTCAAAAAACATGGCTTTTATGGGAGACTCATTTTCCTTTTATGGTATAAAGTAAAATCTTTGAAAAATTTCTTCTCTAAAACTATTCATTGGATTTCATTGTTGTTTTGCATGTAAGTTCCTATGGTGGTTGTCTACCAAATTGTTTCTTCAGTGAGCTAAAATGCAGGATTGAATGATAATTGTTAAAAACTTCCTTTCGCCATTATAGAAATATCAGGCCTGTGGAGCGATACAGGCGCTCAAGCGCCTCTAGTTTGTCATCTTCTAATGCTCTTTTCCTTTTCCCACAATGTTTTCTTCCCTATCAAAGGTTAATTTCTCTTTTTTTTTAGTCCAATTATTTTGTCATCTGCAAAAGCCCTCAATTTGGACAAGTCTAGATTTTTGTTGTTTGGTAAAGGGTTAAAGGAAATAGACATTTATGGCCTGTAAGTGGTGTAGGAGGACTAGTCATAAAGGACTCATCAATTTCAATATTGTCATTCTGACATCATTTTCCACTTGATCTAGATTTAAATGTATTCTAATTAACCCACTATAGAATTCCAATGTAAATTTTGAACTCTGTGTACCATGTGTTAAAAAACAATGATGTGTGAAACACTCTTGAAAAATAAAATGCAATTGAAAAAGATATCTGGAGCAATTTCTCCACATGCAGAAGCCTGAATTTCCACTTGATCTAGATTTAAATGTATTTTAATTGACCCACTATACAATTCCCATGTAAATTTTGAACTCTGTACAGTGCCGAGCCCCGGTAGCGCAGTCGGTAGCGTACAAAACTCAAGAACAGTTGCTGGTTAGATCCTCAACTCGGCCAATTCCTTTCTGAGGATTGATGACAGTCATTGTAATAGGATTCATTCCTCTCTCACAGCTGATCATTGTTTCGACGACGGTTATGTGGGAAAGCAGCCAGTGGCTTGGAAATAATATTGTGCTGGGTACTGGTAAAAGTAACTCCAGGAAAGCATGGAGTGGCTGCCGCAATATAACAAAAATAATGTTGAAAACAGTATTAAACACCATACAATCAGTCAATCAATCAATCAGTCTTTGTACAGTGTGTTAAACACAATAGTGTGTAAAACACTATCAATAAATACAATGCAATCAAAAAGGATATGTAGAGCAATTTCTTCACATGCAGGAGCCTGCATGTTCCTGTCTGTCTCTTCCTCTGAAGACATTATGCTTTGAAGGGCCCAGTCTGGACTTAGTATGCTTCTCTACCAGATAATCCAAGAAACATAAAAGGCCATGAAAATGTAATATCTGCATCTATAGTACTGACTGAGAATGTCTTTTTCACTTGTTTAACTCTTTACCAAATGACAAAATTTTGGACCTCACCAAATTGAAAGCATATGCAGACAACAAAATAAGTCATAATTATGTGGATCTAAATATGGGAGTATTTTCATAGCCCTGTCTGTACAGTCATCTTTGCATTGTCGTCGTTGTGATGCAGAAACTGACATTTTGTAATATCTTTGTGATTACTTAAGATATTTACTTTAAATTCAGAACATTTATTAATAGCTAACGGGGACCCCATACCGTTAAGGCAGGTAATCATCAAAAATATTTTTTGCACGGTTATGCTCCCTTTTCAAGTTTTAATTTTCACTGAAAATCTACCTTTTTCTAATGTCCCTGTCATTATTAAAGATATTTACTGCAGACTTGCATAAGTTGTTAAAGGGTAGCCAATACCAGTACCACAGATAACCCTCAAAATATTTTTATACACCCCCCCCCACTACAAAGTAGAGGGGGATATACTGGTTTCACCATGTCTGTCTGCCTGTGTTTGGGGGTGGGGGAGGGGTATTTGTCTATTTTGTGACAGTTCTAGTTGACCCAGTTATGTCCCTTTTTTTTTTTTCAATAACATTTTTCGCCATCCTTAAAAAAGCAATTGCAGCCATGCGGTGCTCTTGTTAAAAGAGTCTTTTAAAATTTTGCTTGCTTTTGTGGACACTGTAGATCAAGATGAGACTGTGCCCCAGTCTGATCTTGTATCTACTCCACCATTGGTCAAGATGTTCTTCAAATGAAATGTTTAGCATTTCCATTAAGAAGACAATTGAACTTAGAATGATTGGTTAACCCGTAACCCTTTACCATACAATCCTGAATTCTAATGACCTTGAGGAAGAAGCCTTTTAAAAACATTGTGGGAAATGAAGAAAATGCTGGTAGCCAGCATTTTCTCCTTTTCCCACAAGGTTTTCTACCCTTTTAGAGACATGTCTCATCATTTTAGCCAAATTCAGTATGTCATCTGGGGTCCGCAAATACTTTCAAATGTGACCAGTGTGAAATTTTGTTATTTGGTAAAGAGTTAAACATTTAAATGCAAATAATTGTTATAATTGTATATATTCTTATGAAGTAATCCATCATGTTAAATCTTCTATAATATATATTAACTCTTTACCAAACAGAACTGAATTTTAACAGCCCTGGAAGAGAAGGCAGGTGAAAACACTGTGGGACAAGGAGAAAATGCTGGTAACAAGCATTTTCTCCTTTTCCCACCATGTTTTCTACCCTATCAAAGAGTTTTGGTTCATTTGTATCACTTTCACATTAGTCATTTTCAGATGCTTTTAATTTTGAACAGTGTAGAATTTGTTGTTTGGTAAAAAGTTAATTTTTTTTCAAGTTCTATGTTTTGGTGATCAATATTCACCAGGAAATAAATTGAATAATGAAGATTTGATATTTGAATTATTGTAAAGTACTTCAGATTTATAGTATAGTTATAATTTCATGCTTTTCTGTATTTTTTTTTACCTCACATAAGTTGTATTTTTTTTTCTCACATGAGCTGTATTTTTTCTTCACATGAGCCTGAAGTATTTCTTCCCCTCTGAGGTCTGAGATGCTCAGGATGAGCTATTGTGCTTTATTCAGCATGGGCTTGTGTGTCATTTATCTGCCTTCAGATGATTAGTTTTTGTGGGAGTGTCCTTGGGCAACACACTTCAGAGTCCTAGCCTAGTATGGGTGAAACTCACAAAATGCATGAATATGTGAGCTGTTGCTGTGATATAACTGAAAGAATGTTGACAGTGTCATTAAACAACATTCTATCAACTATCAAATGATTAAAGGGGTCCTCTGTGGCTCAGTGGTAAAGTGTTACTCGAAACCTTGAGGCCCATAATTTAGGCATTTTTAATGTAGTGCCCTTGTGTAAGGCACTTCAGAGCCCCCAGCCTAGTACTGGTAAAACCCAGGACAGGCATGAATGTGTGAACTATTGCTGAGATATGACTGAAATAATGTTGAAAGTGGTGTAAAACACCATTCAATCAATCAAATGATAAAACAAACTCTACCAAATGACAAATTTTAGAATCTTTCAAACTGAAAACATTTGCAGAGCCATTTTTAATTAGTCATCTGCATATGCTTCAAATTTGGACATGTCAAAAAATGTGTTGTTTGGTAAAGACTTAACACATTACCGCTGAATGCCTACTTTTGATGACCTTGAGAAAGAAGCCTTCTGAAAACATTGTGAGGAAAAGGAGAAAATGCTGGTAACCAGCATTTTCTCCTTTTCCCGCAATGTTTTTTTACCCCATCAAAGAAAAATCACAGCATTTGAACCACTTTGATTATGTTGTCTGCAAATGCTTTCAGTCTGGACAATGCTAAAAATTTGTTGTCAGGTAAAGACTGAACCAAATGATTGAGACCTCTTCCTCGAAAACCAGGGGCCATATTCACCAACCATTTGTTAGAACACTCTTTGTCTTTTTTATCTGAGTTTTCCTAAAATTTCAAGTAATGTGGCTCATGTGATGGGAATGGTCTTTAAAATGGTCTTTAAAAGGGGAAAAAAAAAACAATATGGGAAAAGGAGAAAAATGCCTATGACCAACATTTTGTCTTTTTTCCACAATGTTTTCAGAAACCATCTTCTTCCGAGAGATTAAAACATTAGATTGTATGGTAAAGATAGATAATGAAGTTTGCTTTTTCAGTATATTTCTCATCTTTTGTATCATTGAAACAGAACTACCTAGGAAATATCCATTATGAACTCTTAACTCTTTACCAGATGACAAAAATATAGACTAGTGCTAATCGAAAGTATTTGCTGTTGACATCAAATGATGATACATGTATTTGTCTTTGATATGGAGGAAAACATTGTGGTAAAAGGAGAAAATGCTGGTAACCAGCATTTTCTCCTTTTACCACTATGTTTTCATAAGGCTTCTTCCTCGGTGATGTTAAAACTTGGGATTGTTTGGTAAAGGGTTAAGAATGAATCAGTTTAACTCTTTACCAAATGTCCAAATTTTGGCATCTGCACATACTTTCAATTTGTTCACATCCAAAATTCCATCATGTGGTAAAGAGTTACCAGGAAATACAGTGTCTCACTTTCAGTGTACTAAGTCACCCTGTTGTATTCATCATTTTTGGGGGAAAGAAAGATTTCCTGGAATGGTATAACTGGATGTTATGGCATGCAAAAACATCATGAAACACAAAAGTAGTCATCGAATGACTACTTTCAATTCGTTCATATCCAAAATTCAGTGCCTCACTG
Organism: Hippopus hippopus; assembly: GCA_946811185.2. Taxonomy (NCBI): domain Eukaryota; kingdom Metazoa; phylum Mollusca; class Bivalvia; order Cardiida; family Cardiidae; genus Hippopus; species Hippopus hippopus. The sequence continues at coordinate 23,271,394 of OX328103.1, forward strand.
TCAATGTACTAAGTCACTCTGTTGTAATCATCATTTTGGGGGAAAGAAAGATTTGCGGAATGCTTTAACTGGGTATTAAGGCATGCAAAAAAACATCATGAAACATGAAAGTACATGTAGTAATCAAATGATAAATTCTTTAGTGTATTCTTATGAACAAAGTCCGTAACAAAGAAACAAATGAACAAGTGCATGGCAGAAATACAGGGACCGGGCAGGATTTGAACCTAGAACACCCGTACGAAAGGCCAACACCATAACCACTGAGCTAAAGAGAATTCTCCCTAATGCAGTTGTTAGGTATTGTATTTAAATCGGGATGAAGCCATGCATGAAGGAGTGGTCTCCCGTAACACACCCCCTCTTAAAAGTCATCATTTATTGATGACTCAAAGCCTTATTAGGCAGAAAGTCCGTTTTTTGACAACAAATGGGATTAATGGCTCAATGGCCAATCCCGGACGAGCCCCCATCTTACGAACAAAGTCCACAACAAAGAAACAAATGAACAAATGCATGGCAGAAATACGGAGACCGGGCAGGATTCGAAACTAGAACGCCCGGATGAAAGGCCAATACAATAACCACTGAGCCAAAGAGAATTCTCCCTAACGCAGTTGTTAGGTATTGTATTTAAATCGGGATGAAGCCATGCATGAAGGAGTGGTCTCCCGTAACAGTATGCAATGTTTACTGTTTCTTCGGCAGTTACCGGTAAATCAACATGCATTGACATAAAGGTTAACTGTTCTCCCTTGATTAACTCACTCAAAACATAAAATAATCAACATAATTTCAGGTTTGATTCATGAACACATGAGCAGAAATTGAGGCAATGGAAGGAAGTGCTTGTTGCAAACACATTTCCCTTTTGCTACAATGTTTTCCATGGTAATCTGTGCTTCAACATGTAAAGTTGTCTGCAGTTGGCCTAGTAAGCTGTTAACCCTTTGCCAATCAGTGTTTTCACAACTCTAAGGTTTAGACAGGTTTTTGAAGTCACAGTGTGAAAAAATGTATTGATGTACAGTGTTTCAAAGCTGTTTCCAACACCATTTCAGTTATTTATATCACAGGAGCCAGTACACCTATCCATGCTTTCCTGGAGTGCTTAGCACAACATTTTTCTAAAGTCACAGGCTCCTTTCCCTCATAACCATTTATGAGCAGCGGTGAGAGAGGAATGAATCCTCTCGCAAAGACAATCATCAATCCTTGGAAAGAAATTCGCCAAGCTATGGATTTGAACCAGAAAACCCCTGCTCTAAAGTCCTGTATACTCCAGACTGCACCGCCGTGGCTTGGCACTGTAGGGAAAGGTCAGTAAATGTACGTGTCTAGCATTTTCTTCTTTTGTTACAAAGTTTTTACATCCATTCACATGCTTGTCCTATCATTCTAGTCACATTAATTTTGTGGTCTGAAAATGCAATCAAAGTAGGCAAGTTTAACCCTGTACCAAACCACAAAAAATTAATCTTGTCCAAATTGAAAGCATTTGCAGATGACAATTTCAATGTGGCTCAAATGGTGCAATTATTCTTTGATAGGGTAGAAAACATTGTGTGAAAGGGAGAAAATGCTGGTTACCTGCATTTTGTCCTTTTCCCACAATGTTTTCAAAAAGCTTCTTTCCCAGGGTCGTTAAAAGTCTGCATTGTGTGGTAAAGGGTTAAGATTTGTACTTTCGTAAAGAGTAAATCCTTTACCAGAAGTCCAAAATTTTCATGACCCAGAGAAATATAGCTTCAAAAAGTGTTGGAAATGGAAAAAATGCTGGTAATAAGCATTTTCTTCTTGTCACACAATGTTTTCTACTCCCTCAAGTACCAGCATTTTCTCCTTTCCTCACAAAGTTTTTTACCCTTTGAAAAATAAATTAATTTCAATAATTTGGGTACCTTTAATTTGTCGTCTGCATTGCTTTCAATTTTGATCCATCTTTAATAATTTCGTTTGGTAAAGAGTTAATTGATTATTCAAGCTTTGATCTCATAATCTGCTAGATTTGGAATTGCCTGCAGGAATTATCTATTTTAATCAGACAGGTTATATTCAAAAGTCTGCAATTCAGTACAGAATTCTCATCAAAGCTTGTTAGGTCAAGTATCACTAATTAAATGTCTGATCAACCTAGCTTCCTCTAATATGAACACTTTTTAAGTCTTTACCAAACAACAAAATTTTAGACTGGCCAAAATTGAAAGCATTTGCAGACAACAAAATAAATGATGTTTTTTGTCTTCGACAGGGTAGAAAACATCATGGGAAAAGGAGAAAATGCTGGCCACCAGCATTTTCTCCTTTACCCACAAGGTTTTCAAAAGTTTGCCAATTCAGGGTTGTTAAAACTGGGGATTGTGTGGTAAAGAGTTAAAAAAAACAAGGGGTCTGCATGCAGGTACTGATACTTGACTCCAATTAATTTTTCAGTGAAAATTCCATGGTGCAAAAGGGGCATAGCTGTGTCAAATATTTTGAGAGTTATCTGTCTTCCTGATATGGGCTTCCCTTTTGATGGTTAACCTCAATGCACTGAATTGATGAAATGGACCTTTTCAAGAAGAAAAAGCATCCGAAATGTTGTCATTTCAAGGTGTATTTTTTTTTGACAGACTTTGTAAATTAGAGGACAGTGTAGCTCCAAGATCAAAATTCATTTAATTCCGTGCAGTCTGATCTTGATCTACACTGTCCACAAAAACAAATGGGTTCCAGTGCTTTATAGGTCAACGTCTTGTCAAAGTTTGAGGTAAATATCTTCAGAAATGACAGAGATATGAGACAGTTCAAGTTTTCTCACAACCATGATAACATGGATTTCACAGCTATGACAATACCCCACCGTTTTCTCAAAAACAGTTTAGCTTTAACTCTTTCACTAGTAAATAAATAAAGGTACATTTTTTTCAAAGGCCACTAATACACTTTCGCTGCAAAATTGAGAACCAGTTTGGTCATAATCTGGAATAAAGAAGTGGAGAGTGTAGATCATAGATCAGACTGCACATTATGTGCAGTCTGATCTTGAACTACACTGTCCACAAAAGCTTTTTTGTGTCGTCTACAGTAAGGAAAGAGTTAAAGATGATTATCAAATAAAAATGTGACATGATTGTCAAATATGATTTTGCTAAGAATTATGTTTTAATTTATTCTTTTTATGGCTTTCTGTCCAGAAGTCAGTGGCTAAAAACACTGCTTGGTGTTTTTTACAATGTCCCTTTGAGGGCTACCGTGTGCAGCAAACTGCTTTTGGGTTTTTACCTTGTTTTGACAAAGATGGCCTTTACAGTTCATGGAACTGTACCCGTCTAGTTAAAGCCAGTATGTTTAAGACCCCCCACCAAACATGATAACCCTAAGTGCTGTTTACCATACAAGAAAATTTCAGAATCACTCAAATTAGATGTATTAACAGGCTACAAATTTGATGAAGTTCATATCATGGTATTCATCATCTAACTCTTTACAAAACAACAAAATTTTAGACTGGTCCAAATTGAAAGCATTTGCAGACAACAAAATTAACGTGACTCAGAAATTGAAATTTGTTCTGGGAGGGTAGAAAACATTGTGGGAAAAGGAGAAAATGCTGGTTACCAGCATTTTTTCCTTTTCTCACAATGTTTTCTAAAGGCTCTTTTTTCAGGGCTGTGAAAACCAGGGATTGTTTGGGAAAGGGTTAAAAGCATAAAGCATTGTGGTAAAAGTAGAAAATGCTGGTTACTAGCATTTCCATCTTTTCTACAATGTTTTCGAAAGCCCACTTAATCAGGGTCGTTAAAATACATAGATAAACTCCCTACTGGACAAAAAAATTTTGACTTGTCCATATTTAACCTTTTCCGGAATAACTCATTTTAGTCTCTGCCAAAGTAAAGGCATCTATAATCAACCTCAAAATTGAAAATTGGTACAAATACAAAGAAATTCTCTGACAGAGAAGAAAACATTGATGAAAAAGGATAAAATGCTGGTTACCATTCTCTCCTTTTCCCACAATGGTTTCAAAAGCCTTTCTCCACAGGGTCTTTGAAGCACAGAATCTTTGGTAAAGAGTTAACCCTTTACCACACAATGACGCCTTTTAACGCCCCTGACGAAGAGGCCTTTTGAAAACATTGTGGGAAAAGGAGAAAATGCTGGTAACCAGCATTTTCTCCTTTTCCCACAAAGTTTTCTACCCTATCAAAGAAAAGTTGCGTCATTTGAGCCACTATGAAAGTGTCGTCTGCAAATGCTTTCAATTTGGATAGGTCTTAAATTTTGCCATGTGGTAAAGGGTTAAAGCAGTATAAGGGCTAACAGTTTTTAAAGTAGGTACTAAGTGACTGTCAACTTTTAATCAGGTGCGAAGAACACTACTTTTCTTTCTTTATTCCCAAACTAAAGTTTAAGGATTTTTATAAAAATGTCCTATTTAACAGACTTGCCTTTACCACTTTAGAAAAAATACACTATTTTTTTTTACTGGGAACACTTATCAAAAAAGGTATAAATATAGTAAGAGCAGTTTAATGTCTAATTAAGGTTTTAATTATGTCTTCTCAGGCCATTCTTACCAAATTGTCAAGTGACTTTTAAGTATCTATTCAACCAGGAATGGATGAACAGTATTTGAGGATGGGTAAAAAATACAGTCCTTGACAAGCAATGACATTTAAGAAGGACCTCTTCTGAGCTACAGTTTGAAGCCACAATCCTTAGAATACTTTTGAAGTTAAGGATGTATATGACAAATTTTTCTAAAGGACAGATTTTTTCAAAACTTTGCACATACAAAGTTCATCATGTCTCTAGATTACAGTAAAAAAATATGTGGGCCACCGTGCTCGTTTCTGAGAAATTTGTCTTTGAAAAAGTTATATACAGTTCCAAAACTGATATTTGAATTACAGAGTCTTTCTTTATTAGTCAGTTAAGCAGGAAAATAACAGGGAAAATATACAAATATACATCATTTTAATGAAAATTCATATATTTTTGCACAAAAAATGTATAAAAACCTGGTTCTGAGCATGGTAAATGTACAAATATGCATGTTATATAATAGACCATTGAGTTAAAAAGGGAGATAATTTCACCGAGTCTAATGGACAGATTTTTCGTAAAATTTCCACACTTAGGGTGTTTATAATTCTAAACAATAAGAAAAAAATAAAAATGGCACCTATCCGTCAGAAAACAAGGTTGAAGGTCACTGTGGAAGTTATTTTTTCAAGGAAAAAAAAAAGGATAAAAGCTCAGCAGACATAGTGGGAAAAGGAGGTTCAATAGGAGCAATTTCTCCTTTTTCAACAATAATTTTCAAAGTGGAAACAGCTATACTTCCACAGCTTTACATTTCCTGCCTTTTTTTCTTTGTTTGGTGTGTAACGCCGTGTCGGCAGCATTTTAATTATTTCACGGTGACAATTCAAAGATCCATTTTTTTCTCTTCACCAATACTACCTGAAGAAAGTGCTACTTGTTTCTGTGCACCAATAGTATTACCATTATGTGCAAAAAAATACATAGGTTCACTTTTGATTCAATATCACGACAAAAATACATGCACAGTAGGATGCGCGCCAACATTTGTCATATACACTAGTACACCTGTGCATGGAAATCCATAAAATAAAAAAGGTGGAGGTGTTATTAGGAACATTCTTGGTTGTCCACCATTTGAGATGGCCAGTACATTCTTGGTACATAATAAATACATTTGTAAGTTAAAGGCCCAATAGCAGCCAAAAGTAAACAAATGGGATGATAAAATGCATTCAAATTTAAATAATTCCGTTTTAAACGATGGAAATTATTGCAAAGATGACAATCTGTTATTGTAGGGTCTGTCCAAGTGTTTGTCACATGAAATTTAAAACTAGGGCAAAAGTTGCCAGGGTTGCTGTAACTTTTGTTTACTTTTTACCTAATTTTAAATTTCATTTTCCTACCATTGACTAACACAGGATCCATGGTACAATAAGAGATTGTCATCTTCACAGTAATTTGGATACTTTTAAATGGTATGATTTAAATTTGATAAATTTCAGCTCCAAATTGTTTACTTTTTGCCACATTTGTGACTTTAATGGTGCTTTACAGAAATAAGGGAGAAAGATTCAGTGGGAAAAGCTAAGGCAAGATAGATAGATATGAGCCATGCTCTGTGAAAATGGGGCTTAATGCATGTGCAAAAAGTATTGACCCAGGTCAGCCTGTGCAGTCACGCAAAGCTGACCTGGGCCGAAACTTTTCGCTGTTGGTCAATTTTCTGTATGTCCAACGACCAGTCTACCTGAGGAATAAGTCTGTTGTTAAAAAAAAAAGGTGGCTATCACTGATCCCTAAGTATGTGATGGCTTGCCTGGTACCATGGATCACAGTGACACATTAAGCCCCCTTTTCACAAAGCACGGCTCATATATAATTAATAAAGTCCTTTTTACATACATCTATAGAAACAGTTAAGAGAACTTAAGAAAGGAGTGACATGGGAAGATCTGGGGAAGGAAACTGTCAATTAAGCCTGTACCAGATTACAAAATTTTACATTCCCAAATATTGAAAGCATTAGCAGACTACAAATCTCACTCAATAATTGGAATCGTCTTAATAAAAGGTAGAAACCATTGTGTGAAAGGAGAAAAATGTTGGTTACCACCATTTTCTCTATACCCCACAATTTTTTCAAAACCCATCCTCCCTTAGGTTGTGATAAAATCTTGAGCACTGAACATGAACATCCAAACAGAATATCAGGTGAGCGAGCTACTAGGGACTCTGGGGGACTCTCTTGTTATATTTACTTGGTAAAAAGATATTTAGGACTTTGTCAATCTTCTTTGTGATTCAGATTTTGTTGGTTTTTTTTTTCTGAAGAAGAGTTTTTCAGTTTTGAGAACCTAATTGATTTTCAATTGAGCTCAAAAGACTTCTTTACCAAATTACAAAATTTTAGACTGGTCCATTTTCAAAGCATTTACAGATGACAAAATGAAATTTGGCTCAAATGGTGGAAATTATGAACTAGTAGAAAACAGTGTGGGAAAAGGAGAAAATGCAGGTCACCAGCATTTTCTACTTTTCCCACAATATTTTCACAAGCCATCTTGCTCAGGGTAGGTAAGACGATTAGGGATTCTTTGGTAAAGTGTTAAATTATTAACCCATTACCACACAATCACGAGTTTTAACGCCCCTGAGAAAGTTAGCTTGGGAAAACCTTGTGGAAAAAAAGAAAATGCTGATAACCAGCATTTTCTTCTTTTCCCACAATGTTTTCTAACATTTCTGACTCAAATTTCACTGATTGAGCCATATCTAAATTGTTGTCTGCAGCTGCTTTCAGTTTGGACCAGTCTAAAATTTGTCGTCTGGTAATGGGTTAAAGAAAGTGGATTTGGAATATAAGCTTCAGCCATCACTCATTTTCAGACAGTAAAGTAGTTTCAAAAGAAACATCTGTTTTTAAATTACAGTAAATTTTAATATGAAAATACTTCTTCAATTTTCTATTAAAATCGGAAAAAACTTCTACAATTTTCTCATAAAATATGATGGCATTTTTCCCTGCATTTAATGCTACTTGTTCCGCCCAGACCATTCAGTATAGACACTGTGAATTTCAAATTTTTTTTTCTTGACTTTCAAATCTCTATTGTTAAGTGTATTTTTAAAGCAGCTTTTGATCAGTTATGTTTCTATGTAGGATTACTTATTGACAATAGAGTAATAAATTGTCTTTTTACACAAAGGCAAGTGGAAGACAAATAAAATATTTGTACATGAGATATAAAAGTGAAACATGGATAGGTCAGGGAAGTGCCTATTCTGAACCGTCAGGAAAACATTGTGAGAAAAGAAACAGTTCCTTTTTAAAGTAATTACTCCATTTGCCACAATTTTTTTTCTTTTAAAGTGACTGCTGTGAGGGCATAAAAAAATGCATAGTTGTTGTCATGGGTCAACTAATTCAAGTAGAACTCAAATATGTACATTATATATATATGTATTTTAATTTAACTGCTAGTAAAAAAGAAAATAATTTTTAAACAACCTGTTTTCAATTGCAGACGTTCCTGTTGAAAAGGTTCATTTAAAGAAAAAAGAAGCAAATTTAAAAACCTTCAGCCTCACATACACTCTAAAAAGAAAACAGGCTATAAAGAAAAGAAAAAGTCTGAATCATTTAATAAAGAAAGGTTTTGAAGAGGATGGCAGGTGTATTCAATATGCAATGTTTTAACATATCTTAGAATTTTAAGTCTAGGAAAAAGCTTGTTTCCTGTCTTTAAAAAGAAAGGAAAGAAAACATAAAACTTTTTTCACATTAGTATAAAAAGAAGAAAGAAAAATGAATTTTTTCCCCTTTACTACACAATCCTGATTTAACAAACTCGTAGAGAAAGGACTTTCTGAAAACATTGTGGATAAAGGAGAAAATGCTGGTAACCAGCATTTTCTCCTTTTCCCACAATGTTATCTACCCATCCCAAAATAAATTACAATTTTTGAATCACATTTATGTTTTGGTCTGTAAATGCTTTTAATTTGGGATGATCTAAAAATATTTCATTTGGTAAAAAGTTATGACCAAGGTAAAATCAGAGAAAAAGACCAATCTATTGGGCAATGCATTCTCACAAATATTTCATAGTGCCTGATCTTGATCTACAATATCAGCAAAGGTTACATCTTAAGGTGTGTTTAACCCTTTACCACACAATCCCGAGTTTTAACGACCCTAGGGAAGAGGCCTTTTGAAAACATTGTGGGAAAAGGAGAAAATGCTGGTAACCAGCATTTTCTCCATTTTCCACAATGTTTTCAAACCAATCAAAGACAGGTTCCATAATTTGAGTCACATTTAAATTGGTGGCTGCAGATGCTCTCAATTTGGACAAGTCTACAATTTCGTTGTGTGGTTAAGAGTTAATATCCCATTGGCTAAGTAGAAGTCACTCAGGATTTTTTTTTAATTGGAAATAACTTTTAAATCATGTTTAAAAAATCTTTTAAAAAAAATCATTACCTTTTATCTGATACTGCTCTCTTGTTCTTCAGATTCTTCTGAACTTATCCAGTCCTAGTAATTCAAATGTCACAAATATTTAGATCATTGAACAATAAGTCAACTGTAAGACTGGATGCGGCTTACAACCAATAAAGAGACTGATTGTTAAATATAGTTAGATAAGTACAGTATTGGACACAATACTGTGCTTGAGGAAGGCAAGTAAGCTATTAAAGGCTTGCCTTGTTAATTATTCAACTTAAATACCACTCAGGCTCACTCACTGGCTGATGCTCTAGTAACTAAGGTGTGTTATCAATTTGCTTACCGGCCTTATGCTATCGAAGGTGTTCAAGTACTGTTACAGGTTGGTTATGATGGGTTATGGTTTGTTGCATGTGGAAAGGCTTATTGGCTATAGAGGCACAATAAATTATGGCACAAGTCAGTTCATTTGAACAACCTAGTGTTGTTTTAATGTTAAAATATTTAAGGATGATATGACACCGAGTACTACTTCTTGGTTTGTTTGACAATACTTTTCATTACCTTGGATGTTTTTGAAGAAAACGTCCAGTTATTGCTGTAGCCATGTCATGGTCTATGTCATTGTGGTGCAAAATCCTTGACATTTTACAGTATCTGTTATTACTAAAGATAATACTTCAAACTGGGACAAGTTGTTAACTTTCAAAAGGGGAACCCATACAACAAGGGCAGGTAACCATGAAAGTATTTTTGACACAGTTATGCCCCTTTTTCAACTGAGAAATTTCACTTAAGATCAAGCACCTTCGCCTGAGCATTGGTACCTGCATGCGATGCTCTTGTTATTAAGTTCTTATAGCCTGGGTTCCAATATATGTTTGTGTTTGAAATCAATTTCCCAGTTGAATCAACCTTTACAGAACCTTATTAATGAAATGGACATTTTCAATCACTTTTAATCCCATACCAGGCAATCCTGAGTTTAGACAAACCTTAGGAAGAAGCCTTTTGAAAACATAGTGGGAAAAGGAGAAAATGCAGGTAACCATATGGCTATATGGTCTGGTGCAAAATTTTGTCTGTTTCGTAATGAGTTAACCCTTTCCCAGATAAGCCCTGGTTTTTATGGCTCTGAGGTTGAAGGCGTTTGAAAACACTGTGGAAAAAGGAGAAAATGCTCATAATGAGAATTTCTTCTTTTTCCACAGTGTTTTCTTCCCTTACAAATAAAAATACCACCTTTTTAGCCAGTCTAAATTTGTCATCTGCAAATTCTTTGAATTTCAGCAGAACAAAATTACCTCATCTGGCAAAGAGTTAAAGAAGGAACCAGGAGCTGACAAAATCAAGTGCCCAAACACAGACTGATACTGATTTAACTTTACTGTGGACAATTCAAAATAATTTACAAACTTTCTACCCAAAGTTTTGGGCATCGCCAGCCAATTGATGGAAGAATACACTCTGTCATCTTGACCCCGAAAGATAAGCCCTTTGAAAACATTGTGGGAAAAGGAGAAAATGCTGGTAACCAGCATTTTATCCTTTTCCCACAATGTTTTCAAAAACCCTTTTCCTTCAGGTTGTTAAAACACATGATTGTGTGGTAAAGGGCTAAGCTACATTTAACTAGTCATATGAAATGGCTTTGAATTTGGTCCTGTCCAAAATATGGTTGTTTGGTGAAGGGTTAATGCCGTCATTGACAGAATAATTTCAGGCTAATCAAAATCTGGTACAAGAGACACAATTGGACAACATTGGAAAGAAAAAGAGTTACTGTTCCTGAGTTGTATGATGGAAAAAATTGATGGGAAATGAGTTACCTCATAAAATACATGTTCCTTTTCCTTCAGTGTTTAGGTATGTAAAGAAAATCAATATTTCTGTGGTATTTGGTTTATGCCACTTGAAGGGTATTTCAGGTATATTGTAGCAGCTTGCATAATTATATAGCATTTTGTTATGGTGGCATATTTCTGCCACAAGATACGAGATAGCTATCATGATAAATTTAGAGAACTATCGTGATAAAACAAAATTTCCTGGAAATATTATCTAGATAATAAAAATTTCACGATAAAAATATCGCGATTATTCTAACAGTTATCATGATTTTTTTTGCTTCCGTTCCCATAACTAACATTCACGGTATCTATAATTAGATACGGTTTCGGAACATCTTCGTCTACAACCTTATGAATTCTCCTTTTCCCTGAATGGTTTTAAAGTTGTTCATAGGAGGCATTTCGAGTCGTCTTTGATTTTACAGGCTTCTGTTCATTTCAAGTCTTGTCAAAATTTACCAATTAAGCTACAATTGTTAATAACTCGAATTTTTACTTACTGCAATCTTGTAAAGTCAAAAACTACCCAGTTTGTCCAAATGGTAAATTTTCTATTTATAGATATCGAGACACGGATAGAACTATCACGATAATTTTATCTCGATGGAAGCTTTGTGCACTATTGAGAAATTTTGCATTAAAATATTAAGTTTATCGTGATATTTTTTTCAGGAAACTTTTTACTATCTCGATAAAATTTCCAGGAAACTTTAATTTTTCGTGATAGTTTTCTAAAATTATCATGATAGCTATCTCGTATCTCGTGGCAGAAACATGCCACCATATTTTGTAGTGTTTTATCAAGGGTTTGAAAAAAATGGTGTTTTTTTTTTAATGAAATATTGAAATACAAGGCACTATATAAGCCAGGAATACTGACTTGATTATGAGCCATGCTCTTGCAAAAGGCGGTGTAGTGCATCTTTGTGATGTATTTTATTAAACAAGTCCTTCCATTATTATGGATCCATAAAATCTTTTTGTTTAACAACCGGCCAAATAATGAGGTAGATTGCTCTTTTGACATGCAGAAAATCTACTTATAGCAGAAAGTTTCGACACAGGTCAGCCTGTGCAAGCTGACATGGATTGATACTCTTTTGAAGATGCATTAAGCCCCCTTTTCACAAAGCATGGCTCCTTTTTTTTTTTTGACATCTTCAAATCTGAATATTTCAGGGAACTTTTTATATTTTCCATGACCACCATGGTTCACAAAAATAAGGAAACAGTTTTAGGAACTATTTTGTATATGTCAGTGATAGTAACAAGATACCTTTAGTTTTCTGGTAGCTTCACAACTCTCTTCAAACAGATTCTGCAAATAACAACACTTTACTAACAATGTCCATTCAGTCTCAACTCTTTACCAAACAACAAACTTTTGCGCTGGTTCGTATTGAAAACATTTTGCCTCCGTCAATTTAAATTTGGAAAAAATGCGAGATTTTTGTTTGGATGGATAGAAAACAATATTCGAAGTCAACAAAAGGAGACATTGCTGGTTTCCAGCAATTTGTCTTCTCCCCTGAATGTTTTCAAAAGCATTCTACAGAGTGGTTAATACATGGGACTGTTTGGTAAAGAGTTAATCAATTTTTGTGATCAACAATACTTATATGATGACATCTGTTTGTCTTAAAGGATCAAATAACCTCAAAGAGTGTAATGAAAACATGATACTGGGTATCACATGAACAGAGGCTTTAAGTTGGCTATCCCTTTACTGAATGACAAATGTTTAGACTAGTCCAAATTGCAAGCACTGGCAGACAGCAAATAAAATGTGACTCAAAAATTGAAATTTATTTTGAACAGGATGGAAAACATTATGGGAAAAGGAGAAAATACTGTTTACCAGCATTTTCTCCATTTCCCTAAATATTTTAGAAAGCTGTCTTTCCCAGGGTCGTTAAAAGGTCGGGATTGTGCGGTAAAGGGATATACTGAAACAGAACCATTTTGGTATTCGATATCCCTCTACCAAACAACCATATATTTGTTTGACCATGACAGAGAAGTTTCTTTCGGAAATATTTTTGGAAAAAGGAAATGCTGGTAACCAGCATTTTCTAATTTTCCCACAATGTTTTTTATCCTTGGATAGACAAATTCCATCATTTGGGACATCATTTATTTTATTGGTGGCAAATGTTTTCAATATAAACAAGCCTATTACTTTTTCATCTGATGCAGAATTCATTAGGAGTGTATCAAAGTCACAAAATAAACATCTGTATTTCAGTATATTGTAATTTAGCCAATATTTGCAGTGTTCTTTGTTTTTTTTTACCATAATAACCTCATCATACCAGACAGTGTTGATCTCAGTTATACTATACTCACAATTATGCTGGGTGATTTTCCAGTATGTTTTTTCATATTGAAGTGATTTCCCTTTACATCTGCTACTGTAACAAGTTAAAGAATTGAAATATTTTTACTGTTTGAAATTCTGAAAAACATCCAGGATTCTGTGTTGCTAGGGTCAAAAACATCTTTACTGTTAAGACAATATTTTACACAACTGAAATTGAGAAAATTTAAAGATTTTTTTTCCGATACTACAAGGCAAAATAGCTTTGATACTTCATATGTTAGGCCATTCAAAGCACCATCTAGAATTATCTTAAAGTTATACAATATTCTCTAGTAAAAAAATTAGTGCAGCCTTGGGAGGAGGGTGGTGGTGGTCATGTTTATGGCTTGTATGTAATGTTTTTCAAGTTCATTTTGCTGCTTTTCCCTCATTTATTTTTCTTAGATTAATTGAATGTTTTTATTTGCAACTTTTAGCATTAACTTAGCCACATTAAGGAAATAACACTCATTAATTTAGAATTGAGCTGGCTGTAAATCCAAGTCATGTTTGTGTATAAGGCAAGTAAAGTTGTAGAGGGCTAGTATTGCCCTCTTGTTACCATACCTTTTCCTTCATGACACAATTTCAGTTGCAGAAAAAAAGCTTATACAGTACTTGCCTTTCAAATTTCTCAACATTCAGTTTATCTGATCTCAATCAGTTTATTTATCTACCTTTATACATTACTCTGAAAGTGGTAGTTCACCAAAATAACAGAAGGACTGTGAACTGTCAACCGGAACAGAACAGAACAGAACAGAACATATCTTTTATTTACACCCAGGTATAGCAAATATACAACATGGGCAAATGAAATAATAAACATGAATATGCCCTTTGTCCCAACTGCGTATAGCTGCCTTAATTAGAAAAAATAACTGTAGATTCAGTGGGTTTAAATAACAATGCAGTTGGGACAAAGAGCTGTTAATTGTATATACATAACTTCCAGGTATCAATTTTTCTGAGAGAGCAAGATGGAGGAGGGAGGTAGTGGTAGAAAGGGAGAGAGAAACAAAGATAGAGAGAGCCTTTGTGGGTGCAGCATCCTTATGGAAACTGCAAATACAAAGACGCTCCCGTCTATTTATGGGGGATAGAATTTTATAATTTCAATAAACCTTTTTGATAGCGAAAACGGGATTTATATATACTTGAACATTTGGGAAAAAAACTTGTAAAACAACGAAATAATGCGAATATTGATTTCTACAAGATCTTTCATAACAAAGATCAGAATGAAGTATCAAAAAACCTGCTCTGAATATTTACATGTCAAATGCTGCACGCCTGTGTCACACACTAGAGCCATTCCATAGGTTTATTCAGAGCAGGAGAGAGGGAACAAAAAAAAAAAGTGGGGACAACGGTAAAATGAAAATTGGTTGATCAATTGCCGGATAGAGCGTTCATAGAAAATAATATATTCTTTTTGGGAAATTATATATACATGCTATTTTGGAAAATTATATATACATGCTAAGTCAGATAGTTAAAATAAATCTCATGTGCATCACTTGTCCGCAAAGTAAACCAAATGTCACACACGATTGGTCAGTTAAACCAGTCACAACATTGCGCGGAATGATCTGTAACCGACCAATCGTGCGAAACTACTCATCAGATATTTACAGTACGCCTGTATCAACACGTTCGGTCTATCAGTGCATGCGTATCCCGTTATTTATGTCTAGCTTTGAAACAGTTTGACAAAGTTAAGTTAACAAAGGTAAGTAGGAAATGTTGTTCTCTGTCTATGTGAAAGTTTCTTGAAAAAACAAAAATAATAAGTTGGACGTATTGCTACATTGTTGTCTAAGAGTTACATTTTAAAAACTGGATAGGTCAAGGGGGTTGAGTGCATATACAATGTACTAGCTATTACGGCGGTCTTGCACCGTTCAAGATATAAACATGACTTAACGATATATAATACATTATAGGAAAACGACAAAGGGAGACATCAGATGTCGATTATCTCGTGAAATTTTGCATAATACAGTTAACGTACTGGCATAAATGTTTGAGTTTCACAACTGATTTGAGGTTGAACATATCTTTGACATTTAATTCATGTCGACTGAAATTATTTAACAAAAACATTTCACGTTTATCGTTAAAAAAAGAGCAATAAAAAAGATAGTGTATTTCTGAACCAACAGCGTTTGAGTTACATAGAGTGCATGTTCGATCTTCCAAGGGAGTACCGTCATAACGTCCGGTCTCAATCGGCAGTAGATGATTTGCTGTTCTGAATTTGAAAAGTTGTAGGTACTCGCGTCGGTTTAGGTGTGTCAAATAGTCTTCAAATTCGTGAGTCATTTTAAAGTTACTATATATTTTGCCTTTATTTGATTGTTGTAATTGATCGTGCCAGTTTTGTTTGAACTGGTCGATTAAAATTTGCTTTACGCCTTTGTGTATGTTTTATTTGTTCGATTAGGAACTGGTTTACCCAAAGATCCAGTCTTCCAACCGAGGTAAGTATTTCTTTAATTTTATCCAGCCATTTGAAGCTTCCTTCGGGTAATGATAACATATACTTATATATTTATGTGCAATATTTTTCACTCTTGCCAAGTAATATGCGATTCCAGAAAGAGATCATTCGGGATTTTATAACGATAGAGATTGGGTATCGCCCTAATTCACCGTAAAGAAAATGTAGTGGAGTAGATTTCCTACTGTTAGTAATTTTCCTGAGGAAGTTAGTGTGTACTTTTTCAAGAATTTCTAAGTTTTCAAATCCGAACACTTCGGAACCGTATGTTAGAATAGGTAAGACTGTATGATCAAATAACTTTAGTACTAAATCAAAAGGAAGATCAGAGTTATTTATTTTTGTGTATAGAAAATGCATTGCTTTATTTGCTTGTTCCACTAAATGCTTACGTGCATGCAAGAAGGAACCATTGTTGAAAAACGTAACACCCAAATAATGATATTTGCTGGTTATTTCAAGAGAACTTTCTCCAAGTTTGAAATCATATTGACTTGTTTTTCTCGCTCCGAATACAATTACTTTTGTTTTATTGATATTAACTTTGAGATGCCAATTGTTACAGTAGTTATTGAAAGTATTTAAACTGTTTTGAAAGTCGGTCTCATTATCGGATAAAATAACGGTATCGTCCGCGTAAAGCAGTATTAATAGTTTTAGCCATACCGTACTGTCAACAGGTTCATTTAACTCTACACCGACGGCACCGTTAGATCTCATGTGCGTTTTTAAATCATTGAGAAAGAGAGAGAATAGGACAGGTGACAGATTTTCCCCTTGACGCACGCCCATTTCTGACACAAAATTTGGGGAAAAGTGTCCGTCTAGCTTTATGCAAGATTTGATATTATTATACATATTTGTAATGACATTGGAAAATTTACCATTTATGTTGTTTTGCAACAACTTATACCATAGCCCTTTTCTCCAGACTTTATCAAACGCCTGCGAGAAGTCAATGAAAGCTACAAATAATTTCTTTTTTCATTTCCTTATGATTTCAAAAAGAGAATGGAGGGAGAAGATATGATCAGTACATGAATAATTTTTTCTAAAGCCAGCTTGATTTTCATTCAAAATATTGTTTTCATTCAAATACGAGGCTAACCTATCATTTAGTACAGATGTAAATAATTTTCCGAGACAGCTGAGGATTGTTATAGGCCTATAATTGGAGGGGTCTTTTGGGTCCCCTTTGTTTTTGTAAATTGGTATGATAACCCCTTCCAGCCATGACTTTGGTATGTAACCGGTATCGAGAATACAGTTAAATAACTTGCAATACAGTGGCATGAAAATTGTCTGTGTTGCTTTAATGTATTCATTTAAAACGTTGTCAAACGGGCTTGGTGTTTTAGAATTTTTTAACTTTGATATGCAGCGACAAATTTCGCTTTCAGTAATTTCTGAATTCAGTTGGATATTTACATTTTCAGCATTTTCAAAAACAGCCTGATATCTGTTATCATTTATTGTATTTTGATTAATTTTATGAAAGTGATCGAAAAAATCGTCTAGTGAGGGATGCTCAGTAACTTTTTCTTTTGGCTTTAAATTATTTATAAATTTCCAATATTTCTTGGGATTTTTTTCGCTCATTTTTCTTAATTTTTTAGATTGATTTTCTTTGTGCTTTTTGATGTAGAAATTCATTGTTTTTTTGTACTCTTTACTTGCAAAATTTAATTTTACTTTATTCTCAATAGTTTTGTTCCTTTGATAATCGTTTTTTGCTGCATTATATTTTTCTCTTGCTTTGTGACATTTTGGGCCAAACCATTCTTTATTATGAGGAAACCGTTGATTAAAAGATTTTTTATCTATTGCAGGAAATGTTAGTGTTGCAGAATTATGAAAGAGATTACGGATTTTGTCTGTGATGTATTCGATGGTGTTCGAGGACTGGGGGTACGTATTTAATTGATCTTTAAGATTATTTAAATGTTCGTAGTTAATATTTTCAATAAAGCATGGCTGCATACTAGGAATCCAGATTGGCCGTGTGTAACTGGCTTTTGGTGCCTCACTGTTTGGCTGAGGGATCGATTGGACAAGATCTATTTTCCATGATAACAAATTATGCCCATCTGAGAAGAGGGGATCTGTATCGATTATGTCAAAGTCAGATAGGTATTTAAAGCAATCTGCTGTAGAAATTACATAATCTAAAATGGATTTATCCCTAAATGTAAATTTACCTTCGTCTTTATCTTTAAATGATCTACCATTTACTATAAAAAGATTATTGTTTTTGCACAATTCAATTAATTTAAAACCGTTTGTATTAATCTTTTCGTCACGTGAATTTCGTTCTAGGTTGAAGTATAAGTCTTCGAGAATTTTGTGTTTATGAAGATTAAACTGGATTTCATCGTCAATTTCGACGGCGTTGTTTAGATGAGGATCAGAAAGGACAAAGTCACGCATACTTCCTACTCGACTGTTTGTATCTCCTACCAGGTAAACATACTTGTTTTCGTCACATTGCTTACTGATTTCGTTTTCTAGTAAAGAAAAATGTTCTTCAGTAAAGAAACGCGAGTTTTCAGGTGGGACGTAAAGTGTACATAGGATCAGATTTTCATCATAATGAGTGAAGTCTTTTGAAATTGAGAGCCATAATGCATATTCTGATTCATTCGGCAAAACTTGTACAAAAGGAGTTACTTCATTTCTGACATAAACACCGACACCTCCCGATTTGCGTTTATAGGACTGCTTTCTATTTTTAGCAATAAAGTTGTAATTTTTGATATCGACAATGTCGGTATCATCAATATGTGTTTCACATAGACAGAAAACATCATAGCTACTTACAAGATCGGTAAAGTCCGGATAGTGTAAACGTTTTTTAAGTCCGTTCACATTTAAACAAGCTAATTTCAATACTTTTTTTTCCAGATCAGAGTCTATCCCCCCATTATCCTAGTGGGGTAAATTGCCCAACAAAGATTGTGTATGAAAGTTCTGTGACTGTTGACTGGAGTCGGACGCTGTTGGTACCGATGGTGGATTGGCCCATGGTCGCTGAAAGTTCTGGGTCGATGGATGGTTTTGAGATCGCTGAGATACAGGGGCGTGGCTGCGGCGTCTGCTAGGGTGAGGTGACTCAGATTGGACTCGCCTGGACCTACGTTGTGTATTTCCAGATTGCCTAATGTGTTGATGACGTGATTCAGTGTTTATATTATTGACACTGGATGTATTTTTAGTAGTGTTCACACGTGCGCGTTGTTGTTTTGGCGAGACATGAGGCTGCTCACTTGGGCATTCGACCTTTTGTGTTGGTAACCTGCTGGATTGCATCAAAAGGTTCCACTCAGGGAATTTGTCTGCTACTGTCCGTCCGTTGGAGACAAGTCTGGCAGGATAAACGATACTCGTCTTGCTATCGGGGTCAGTTTGGCGCAATCGTTTAAACTCAGGCCATAGTCGTTTGCGTGCATTGGTGATTTCTTTAGGAAAATCCCTATTGACACTGAATTTAGTCCCTTTCAGTTTGTTAGCTTGTGACAAAATGTGCACAGTGTCCCTATAATCAAGGAAGTATACTATAATTGGTCTGATGTGGTCCCGTTTATATTTTCCAAGACGGTGAGCACGTGGGATTTGTGGACAGTTATCTATTTGAAGTTGTTCACGTAAGAACTGTTCAATACGCGATAAGCAATTTTCATCCCTTGACTCAATTATACCATTAAAAAGCAGGTTGTTGCGACGGGATCTGGCCTCTAAGTCAATAGATTTGTATTCAAGGACTCTCAAACGATGATCATAATCTGACAAGGAACGTTCCATGTTATGTACTTTACAATGAAGTAAAAGACTATCATCTACCTTCTGGCTGATACATTTCATTTCTTTAAACATAACTGTTAATTTAGCATCTGTGCTCATTTCGTTGTATTCATTGTCACTAATGTTTTGCGTACTTTTTCCATCAGTATTTACACGTTTCCTTTTAACTGTTGTGTATCCATGTTCACAATTATTTAATAAATGTATTCCATTTTCAACATTTTCAACATTTTCAGCTTCACTTAAATGTTTACTTTGACCTTCTACCATCATCTCATTGACTGTATATAATCCATTTTCTTCTTTGTTCGGGTTCCCGCCATTCCCGCCATTGAGTAGTTCAAAACGATTTTGCGTAAAAAACACGTTTTCATGCGAATCTTCATCAGATTTATCATCCCCGTAGGTTAAATCCATTGATGCCATTGTTAAGTGATAGAAATAAACTTATAGCTCCTCTTTTTTGTATGAATTTAATATTTCTTTAATTTTTTTTTTCCACTCCCTGTAAAAATGGTGGCCATTCACATTCAACCGGAAGTTAATCCATATGCAAGTAGTTGATTATCATTAAAAGATGTCAGGTAACAATAGCAGCTAAAGGTAAACAAAGTGGATGTTAAAATGCATTTCAAGTTAAATCCTACCATTTAATAGTGTGGAAATTATTGTGAAGATTACAAACTGTTATTGTATGGTCGGTCCCAGGGTTGGTCGCTGGAAGAGAAATTAATTTTCAAAAGTAGGTTTAAACCTGCCAGGTCACTCTTTGTTAACTTTTTGCCTTTAAAATTAAATTTTCTGCCAGGGATGGTTTGATTTTTTTGGCCACTATTGGGCATTTAAGTTCATTGATATTTAGTAGGGATTGTAGATAAAATAAAATGTTTCTATATTTGAATATAGATCCCTAATAAAAGGGCCAGCCAGTATCTGGCTTTTATGACACCTTTTTTGGGCTCATTTACTTTCCAGAGTCCTAGAACAATTTCTGCCTGGGCACAGGAAAAGTAAGCATTCTGTGACCATTAACTGACTGGTTTGTGGCTCACCAATCGGCCATATCAGAACAAATGTGAATGCCATGGCGATTTGAACATTCAATAATTTAATGTCTAAAACATAAAAAAATCTGAGACACTAGACCAAGAATTTACTTCAGCTGTATCATGACTGACCTTGGTTTACAACATCTGCCAGAAACATTCAAAGAAACATAATGCATAATATTGGATTCTGATTGGGTCCATCAACATTGCTGGGTTATTTTGGTCAATGAATGTTATTGTCACTGAAGTTCATCTCTTCAGACACCAAGTAAATGAAATAGATTTTTTCAATCTGAAAACAGGATCCTATGTTTTTGTAATTCAACATTTGTTTGGTAACATATCTCACAAAGTATTTAACGTTGTAGATCATACTTAAGATGTATGTTCTGTGCAGTGTGATCTTGGTGTTACACTGTATGGAAAGGCCAAATAGTCATGAAAGGTACGCTAAAGATGAACTCTTTACTAATCAACAAAATTTTAGACAAGTCCAAAGTGAAAACGTTTACAGATGACAAATTAAACCTGGCCCAAATGATAACATTTTTCTTTGAAAGGGTGAAAAACATGGTTTGGAATGAAGTAAATGCTGGTTACCAGCATATTTTCTTTTTCCAAGAATATTTCCAAGAACTTTCTTTGAGTTAATTTGTAAAAACTCAGGACTGTTTGGTGATGGGTTAACTCTTTCACTACTGAATAAATGAATTGCATTTTCTCAAAGGCTAAAAATACATTTCCTCTGCAAGATCAAGAGACAATTTGGTCATAATCTAGAATATAGCAGTGGACAGTGCAGATCAAAGATCAGACTGCACATTTTGTGCAGTCTGATCTTGATCTACACTGTCCACAAAAGCTTCAGGTATCGTCTATGGTATGGAAAGAGTTAACAGTATGCAGGTATGCAAATGAGTACTTTCATGAGTTTGAAATAACATTGGCTTTCTATAAACTGTTCTTCAAGACAGCTCTACCTCACGATATCCCATTATATAGAGATTATCATAGATTTAATTACTTCTTAATGCAGAAGCTGCCCTCTCACCTCATGAATCCAAAATGAATAAACAAGGATGACCTTCCTTTATAGGCTCTTTTTAACCCTCTGCCACACAAAATAATTTCGTGCAGGTCAACTTTGAAAGGTATTGCTGATGACAAATCAACTGTGGATAAAATTTTAGGATCTTTGTTTGGAAGGTTAGAAAACATTTTTGGAAAAAGAAGAAAATGCTGGTTACCAGGATTTTCTCCTTTTTACAAAATGTTTTCAAAAGCCTTCTTCCTCAAGGTCATTAAAACTCAGGATGTGTGGTAAAGGTGTTGACCCATGACCAAACAATCCTGTGTTTTAATGACTCTGAAGAGTAAGACTTTTGTCAAACATAAATGGAAAGGAGAAAATGCTTGTTACCAGCATTCTCTCCTTTTTACGCAGTGATTCAAAGCCTTACAAAATCAGTTTCCTAACTGGAGTCAGTGTAATTTGTAGGTTGCAAAATTTATGCTTTCAACATGAAGAAATATAAAATTGCGTCACTGGGTCAAAGAGCTAACTCGGAGTGTTAAACGAATGAGCCATGCTCTGTGAAAAGGGGGCTTGATGCATCTGCGAAAAGTATCAACCCAGGTCAGCCTGCGCACACCGCGCAGGCCGACCTGGGCCGAACTTTTCGCTATTGGTCAATTTTCTGTGGGTCAAAGGACCACTCTACTGCATGATTCTATTGGTTGTTAGACAAAATGAATTTTATGGATCCATGATTATGTGATGGCTTGCATGGTATAATTCATCACAGAGATGCATTACACCCTCTTTTGTCAGAGCATGGCCCAAATGTAAAAGGTACTTTCAAACAGCTGAAAAGTTCCAGATATATGTACATGAAGTGATTTTGTAAGAATGCATCAAAAAGTAGCTGCTCTATTTAAATCTAAAATCAATTATCAGACCACACTATTTAGATCAAAGACCAGACCAAGGAATGATCAGAGGTCCTAAGTGTAGCATTAACAAAATACAGGAAACATGATCAGGTTAGCTGTCGTTGGTGACAGTTGATAGAGAAAATTACTGTTTTCCAAGTTCCATCATAGTAAAATGCCTTTGCTGAGTTACATCTTAGAGAATGCTCTAGCATCAATTCATTTGAGTGAATGCATTGGCACTGTTACATCAATCTTACCATGGTTACATCCTTTGTTACCTTAACTCTTTACCAAACGACACAATTTTAGACTGGTCCTAATTGGAAGCACTTGCAGATGACAAAATAAACGTAACTCAAAAATTGAAATTTGTTTCCAGCAGGGTAGAAAACATTGTGGGAAAAGGAGAAAATGCTGGTAACCAGCATTTTCTCCTTTTCCCACAATGTTTTCAAAAGGCTTCTTTCCCAGGCTCGTAAAAACCAGGGATTGTTTGGTAAAGGGTTAATTTAGCACGGTTACAAGTGAACGCCTTGGCATATTTATACCCAATTCATTACTTTGTTAAATCCAGTGAATAGTTCCAAGAGAATGCTTTAACTTTTTATCTAAAGGCAAATTTCAGATCAGCCCAAATTCAAAGCACTTGATGACAACAAAATGAATGTGACTCAAAATGCAAAATTTGGTTTGGGAAGAGTAGAAAATATTGTGGAAAAAGGAGAAAATGCTGGTTACAAGCATTTTCCTTTTATCCCTCAATGTTCTCAAGAGCTTTCTTTCTCAGGGTTATTAAAAGTTGGGAGTGTGAGGTAAACGTTTAAGCATTGACTGACATCTTGGTGACTTTTGTATTATAATCCAATCCAGAGTAAAAGCTTCCACAAAGTAACAGGATTAAAAAAAGCCGACATGTAAGTGAAAAACTGAGCATTTACAAGATTGACATTTTCATATATTAATAGCTTTCATTACTGAATAAATAAATTGCATTTTCTCACAGGCTACAAATTACAGTTCTGCTGCAAGATCAGGAGGCAGTTTGGTCAGAGTCTATAATACAACAATGGAGAGTGTAGATCAGAGATCAGACTGCACATTCTGTGCAGTCTGATCTTGATCTACAGTATCCACCAAAGCTTCTGGTGTTGTCAGTGGTATGAAAAGAGTTAACAAACCTCATTTTTCAGAATGCTTCACTGACTTACATACCATAGTTGCACTAAGAAACATTTATAAGGAGGGAAGGCTTAATTTTAACTGTCTGCAGCAGATTAGAACATTGTTACACTATTCAAAGAGCTTGAAAATATTCATAAAAATGTGAAGTAAGATATAAACTCTCTTATAGTTTGGCACTGTCTTGCAGCAAGGAATTAAAAGATACAAAGATTTGGTTGTACTTGTCTAGAGTCAGGTTCTATTGTATAAGGCCTTAGTGTGCTGAATAAACCCAAAAGACAATTTCATTCAGTCTAGGAATAGGATCCACATAAGTGCAATTTGACTCTTTACAAAACAACAACTAAATGTTGGACTTGCCCAAATTCAAAGCATCTCTGTGATGCATTTTACTGAGCAAGTCATTACATGATTATGGTTCAATAAAATCTTTTTTGTCAACAAGCCACTGAGTCACAAGGTAGAATCATCCTTGGGCATGCATAAAATTGACCAAAAGCAAAAAGTTTCGATTCAGGCCAGCCTGCATGGACTACACAGGCTGACTAGGGTCAATACTTTTTGCAAATGCATTAAACCGGCTATTCACAGAGCATGCCACATTATGATTATATATGATTCCTGTTACAGGTAAGGTATTTATTAACTTATTAATTAATCATTTATTAATTCTTGCTTTTGACACCATCTATAATGTCTGCAGATCAATCTCAGAATGCCATCCAAACCTCTCCATGCCCTGAAGCCGTATGAATTAGGGGCTAGCTATGCCATTGCCAATGTGTGCCTTTGCGGATGTTTCATTGGTTTAAAAGTGATTATTTCTTTTCTGATGCTTGGAAATTAAAGGGGCCTATTTATTTTTCAGCTCACCTGAGCACAAAGTGATGAGCTTTTGTCATCGTTCTGTGTCCGGCGTCCATCGTCCTTCATCCGTGGTGTGTCGTCGTCGTCAACTTTTAGCGTGTGTATGCTCTAGAGGCCACATTTTCAGTCCCATACTCATGAAACTTGGTCAGAATGTTTGTCTCAATGATATCTTGACTGAGTTTGAAAATGGGTCATGTCGAGTCAAAAACTAGGTCAGTAGGTCAAATCTTAGAAAAACCTTGTGTACGCTCCAGTGGCCACATTTTCAATCCAAAACTCTTGAAAGTTGGTCAGAATGTTTGTCTTAATGATATCTCAAACGGCTTCCAATGCAGATCATGTCGGGTCAAAAACTAGGTTACTAGATCAAATCTTAGAAAAAACTTGTGTACACTCTAGAGGCCACATTTTCAGTCAAAACTCTTGAAAGTTTGTCAGAATCTTTGTCTTGATGATATCTCGGACAAGTTTAAAGATGGGTCATGTTGGGTCAAAAACCAGGTCAGTAGGTCAAATCCTAGAAAAACCTTGTGTACGCTCTAGAGGCCACATTTTCAGTCCAAAACTCTTGAAAGTTGGTCAGAATGTTTGTCTTAATGATATCTGAAACCACTTCCAATGCGGGTCATGTCGGGTCGAAAACTAGGTCACTAGGTCAAATCTTAGAAAAAACTTGTGTACCCTCTAGAGGCCACATTTTCAGCCTATTTAGTTTTTCAGCTCACCTGAGCACAAAGTGATGAGCTTTTGTCATTGTTCTGTGTCCGGCGTCCATCGTCCTTCATCCGTGGTGTGTCGTCGTCGTCAACTTTTAGCGTGTGTATGCTCTAGAGGCCACATTTTCAATCCCATACTCATGAAAGTTGGTCAAAATGTTTGCCATAATGATATCTTGACTGAGTTTGAAAATGGGTCATGTTGGGTCAAAAAATAGGTCACCAGTCCAAATCTTTGAAATAGCTTGTATAGCTCTAAAGTCATCATTTTCTGTCCAATACTTATGAAAATTAGTCAGAATGTTTTTCTTGATGATCAATATGATGAAATTGAGAATGGGTCACATTGGGTAAAAAACTAGGTCGCCATGTCAAATCTTGGAAAAACCTTGTGTTCACTCTAGAAGCCACATTTTCTGTCCGATACCTATGAAAGGTGGTCAGAATTTTTGTTTTGATAATACCTACATTGGAAAAATGCGCTATGTTTGGCTAAAATGTGGGTCACTGAGAGAAATTCTAGAAAAAGCTTGTGTGCAAGCTAGAGGCCAAATTTTCAGTCCAATAATCATGAAAGCTTGGTAGAATATTTGTCATACCGTAATTTGCTTAAGTTTTGGGACAGTAAAAAATAATTAATTTTTTTCGTGTCCCAATACTTTGGTCTACAAAAAATAATTATTTTGTCAGTTGTCCCAAAACTTATAGTCAAACAAGACAATCTGTCATACTGAAAGTCAATGGCCGCTAACCCGTCAAATATTGCCGACGTTAAAATATTGCTACGCCATTGATGTCAATAAACATCCAATCATATGCAGGTTGGTCTGTTTTTAGACAGATTGGAATTTCACCGATCAATTTGAGCACTAAGAGCTTAAAACTTCGCTTTTTCTCATTGTTGTTGTTGATGATTAACTTGTCACTCATTATTGTCTGCGTCCTGGGATCGCGATGAGGATGTTATTTTGCGTTTATAGATAAATTCACAACATATTTTACCTGCTTACGTGTACGTGAGGTGAACGACGTTAATTCTACTCTGACAAGTACCTGCTCGGACCTTTCTCAAGTTTGATTGGTTCGTTGATCTTTGATCGATAAACCTTGGGTAAACTAGAATGCTGTACCTTGATTTCTGTTTATAAACAACGAACTCGATTGACCGTGAAATACATGCGTGTCAACTCTGTCAACTTCGGATGTACATATACACGTTATACACGTTATGTATCTTGGATACAAGTTTATCACACCCTTTTTACACTTACGTCGGATTTCTTTTTGAATTGGGGTTTAAATTAGACTGTCAGGTGATCGACTTTTTTGTTTTGAATCAGGAAACTCCCATTGAAATCGGGAGGGTTGGGAAGCATGCTTACAACGTTATGTGTGTAGAAATAAAACTGCGCGAAATAAATAGATGCAAACAAAGGGTATCAAACGGATTGAAATTTTTTTTTTTTAAATAGATATTCACTGTCCCAATTCTTTGGAACAAAAAAATACCGATCTTGCTTCGCAATTTTTAGTATGTCCCAAATCTTTGGGTCATGAAAAATAATTATTTTCACGATTTTTTATGGTGTCCCAATTCTTTGGGTGTCCCAAAACATACGCAAAATACGATAATATTCAAAGAGATTGAAAATTGGTCATGTTTGATCAAAAGACTCAGGTGAGCGACTTCAGGGCCATCATGGCTCTCTTTTATACTGTAAATCAAAATTTTGTGTAAAACATCACTAAATACAACCAGATATATTTTCCTTTGCAATCGTATAAACTGTAAGGTTACATTCAGTTGCAAGATAAAATTTTGGACTTTCAATAATAGGATGGTCCTTTTGCCCTTGGTAACTCAGGGTATTTTTATCTGATGAACACCATTGCAAAAAAATTTTACTTACATTTGTCTTTCTCGACTTGCCTTACTTCGTTCTATGATGTACAATTTTAGACTTGCGATATCTCCAGTCTATTACCATAGAGTGTGAACCAGATCCAAATGTGAAACAAAAAAAACCATAGCAGGCAAATACTGCTCCACAGAAAATAATTCTTTCTGTAAGATATCGTAATTCTGTTAACCCTTTACCACACAATAAAATTTTAGACCTGTCCAGATTGAAAGCATCTGTAGATGACACTTTTAACGTGGCTCATATGAAATGATTTTCCTTTGATATGGTAGAAAACATTGCGGGAAAAGGAGAAAATGGTGGTAACCAGCATTTTCTCCTTTTCCCACAATTTTTTCAAAAGCCTTCTCTATTAGGGGTGTTAAAAGTTGTCATTGTGTGGTAAAGGGTTAAATATGATAATGATCACACAGGCTTCAAAATCTCTAACACTAAAGTATTAACAATGTCCATGCGTTGTCTGTGCAAGATTCGACCTGTCTGCTATGACGCATCACCTATCCCCCGAATATTCGGGAAAGGTAGGGCTTACAGCAAAGCTATTAGCCTATTACCCAAGCATGTAGGGGCTGTTTTAATAAATGGCCGATGCATAGGTTACATGCTAGCCGATCACAGCTGAATGAATCGCGCCTGGTAGTGTTTTATTGAATAAACGTTTATTTCATTTTGAAATTCAAAGTAACGGTTGTTGTTTTGAAAAGTAGTCCGGTTCTGTACCCATAGTGCCCATATTAGATAGATGTGTATTTGTAGAATGCCATCTAGCGGGAGATAATGAATGTCCATGTACAAAGTCATGTACTGAACAAGATGTCATTGGAAAGGTACATGATATTTGCTTATTTGAAAATTAAGTCTGATCTGTGCAAATCGGGCTACAGTCTCGCACTATAGACGCCTTGTGGGATGAGGCATTGTCATGCGGCAGTCCGACATTGGCCAAATCAAAGACGTGCAACAGGTTTGGCCAATGTCAGACTGCTGTATGACAACATGTCATCGCACAAGACGTCTAAAGCGCAAGACTTTCTGAAGCAGGAAAAAGTTTCCGTTCTCCCCCACCTTCTGTATTCACCTGATCTTGCCCTTTGTGACTTCTTTTTGTTTCCAAAGCTAAAAAGTGC
Organism: Hippopus hippopus; assembly: GCA_946811185.2. NCBI lineage: Eukaryota > Metazoa > Mollusca > Bivalvia > Cardiida > Cardiidae > Hippopus > Hippopus hippopus. The sequence goes on from OX328103.1 coordinate 23,299,694, forward strand.
TTAGATGCATCCATATTTGAACACTCCTTGTAACCAGAAAGGACCAGCTTTCCTGAATCTTGTATGGACCAACCAAGTTTTACCTTTACCAGGGCCGCTTTCTCCACATTTGTTAGTCTGTCAGTATTTCCAGTACTTTGATTTAAGATTTGTTGGATAATAAAAATCTGAATAGCCCCCTTTAACCCTTTCCTAAAGGTCGACTTTTGAACTCTTTCTTTTTCAAAACATCTGCAGACAATAGATTCAAAATTATGCAGCTCTCTGATACAGTAGAAAAACTTGTGGGAAAAGGAGAAAATGCTGGTTAGCAGCATTTTCTCCTTTTCCCACAATGTTTTCAAAAGCCTTCTTTCCCAGGGTCGTAAAAACAAAGGATTGTTTGGTAGAGGGTCAAGAGTCAAAACTGCTGCATATCGTGTAATTGATTAATTTGAATGCAAGATAATGAAGAGAATTAATTGATTCATTTCAATTACTGATTGATACAACCCCTTTGCCAATAGCAAACATGCTCTAGTTTTTATTAGATTGTTGATTTATTTTTTACCCTTAATAGTAAATTAGAAGATTACTTAGAAAACATAGTGTGTAAAAAAAGCTGTTGATTGTCTTAAGTAGTTACCCCTTTTCCCACATTGTTTACTATGTCAGCTTGCATTAAAACTTTTCCAGGCTATCTTTAATTGTGGAATTTAGACCAAGATGCTGGGTCCTTTTGGTCTTTTAGTTAAATAGACCCTATATCAAGTGATTCCACATTTTTACAATCACGAGAAGGTAGGCTTTTGAAAATATTATTCTTGTAGCCTGCATTTTCTTCTTTTACCAAAGTGTTTACAAGAATTGACAAGTACCATCCTTTGAGCCACATTTTAGTTATGTACTGCAAATGCTTTTAATTCAGAGCAGTAAAAACTTGCTCTTTAGCTGCATTTAACCATTTATCAAACAACTTAATGTCTTAACGACCCTTATAAGAAGGCTGATGAGAAGGCCTTTTAAAAACATAGTGGAAAAAGGAGGATATGTTGGTAACTAGCATTTTCTTCTTTTTCCCCGTAAGTTTTCTACCCCTTCAAGTCCTGTCATTTTAGGCATGTCTTACTTGATGTCTGCAAATGTTTGTAATTGGGAAAAGTATCAAATTTTGTAGTTAATACTGTCTGCAAAATCTATAACATCTGTAAATGCCTATAATACGGATGAGTATAAAATCTTGTCATGTTTTTAACCCTTAGAGTGCCGAACAAACCCATGCAGTTCTTTCATTCTCCAAATAAGACTCTTAAATGGTAATGCCAAGTTTGTTATTGTCAGAATATCTAAGCAAAGCAGACAGTGTAGATGAAAGGTCAGACTGCACATTTTGTGCAGTCTGATCTTGATCTGCACTGGCTGCAAAGGCAACTGTATTGGTGAAAAGCACTTTAGAGGTTGAGAGTTTAATGATAAATTCATACCCTACTGAATTTTGTATCTATATTTCTCATTATTTTATGTTTATCTGGAAACATTATCTTGCAGCCAGTCTGTAAAATTTGATTGGGTCATTTGTGGTGAAGATTAAGTCTGAGGTTTTTATTTGATATTTTAGAGTTTCTGATTACTGGCATATTTTAAAAAGAAAATTATTTTCTAACCCTTACACTTCTACGTAAATCAAATTTACACTTTGGAAGGAGTGAGAAAGGCCCAAATTCTACAAGTTTTCAGGCTGTAATGGGCTAGGAAATGATGTTCAGACAGTGCATGTTGAACATCAGATAAAAAAGAACCTTGTCTCACAACTGAAAGCAGTAGTATCAAGTGTTATTTCGTGCTTTCCGGTAGGATATCGAGAAATAGCAGTGAAAATATTTTTCGATATTACACGGGTACGACCAGTGAAAATACCGATTTTCATGTTCTTGTTGCCTAGGTAAATTGCGCGTGCCTTACAACCAGATGGAAATATGACGCCATTTACCTTACATTTCTCGCGCTTGACGTAATATTGTAATGCGTTGCTATGCAGGAGGGGTATGCCACGGGGAATAACGGAAAAGAACTGTACTGGATTTTGATAAAGCTCCTCCCAGAAAGTGTTAAAAGCATGAAATAAATAGAGGATATTTGTTTTTTTTGGTGAAAGATCGAAATTTATTTCATCGAGTGAACACCATCGGTAATATTTTCACGAGTGGCTGCCACTCGTGAAAATATTACCGATGGTGTTCACTCGATGAAATAAATTTCGATCTTTCACCAAAAAAAACAAATATCCTCTATTTATTCATTATATTGTTTGAGTTACGTCTAACCCTGTACAAAATAATCCACTGAAATCCAAGGAAGACAGCCTTTGAAAATGCTGTAGGAAAAGGAGAAACAGTTGGTTAACTATATTTTCTCCATTTCCAACAATCCTTTTCACTCTGTAAATACAAATCCTATTAACTGAACAACATTTTATATTGTGTCTGCAATCGCTTACAAGTTGGACAAATCGAAGATTTTGTCCTCTGGTGAAGTGTTAATGTAGGAAAATCTAATAATCGGATTTGGGATTCAAACATTAATTACTTTCAAGATGATTTTCAAGTAAAATTGAATATTTCAGACAGTTTTAATTAACTTTGAAAAGATATTACAAAATGACTTTGGAGAATTGTTTCAGACTTCAATAAAGCATCTTCCTAAAGTTTGGAATTATCTTAGGGTATCTTGTATTTTTATACCCCCCACAACGAATTTGAGGGGGGTATACTGGAATCGCGATGGCTGTCTGTCCGTCTGTCGCCTTCGTGGATTATTTTTGTGCCTCATAACTCACAACTGTGGTTTATTGAACGATAAACCACGATAGAAAGAAGACTATATCTTAAGTAATACATTTACTCTCTAAATATGGAATTAGACTTGGAATGAAATGAAAAATGGTATGTGAATTCATACCCTGATTTTACATACTGTCTGCATTTAGAAGCAACTGTAGTTGCAAAGGGCACTCTGGGATTTATATAATTGACAAAGATATTTTCAGTCTGGAGTAAACTCTAATATGTAGAAATGAGAGGGTCATTTTGGTCACAGTATCACAGAAACTGTCAAACAGTGAAGGACTTTAATAAGTGAGCTGCACTGTCCATATGGCATGACCTGAATCTGCTCTGTCTGCAAAATTGCACCTGACGTAATGGTCAGCATTTCAAGGCTTTAACCTTTACCAGAAGACGAAATTGTAGACTTGTCCAAATTGAAACAATTAAGTTTGCTGATGGCAAATTAGATTTGGCTATATGGTATGATTTGTATTTGAAAGGGGAGAAAACAATGTGGGAAAAGAAGAAAATGCTGGATACCAATATTTTCTCCTATTTCGACCATAAGTTAAAAAAAATTCGTCTTCCTCAGGGTCATTAAATCTTGGTATTGTTTGGGAAAGGTTTAAAGCTTTACCACACAAACCTGGGGGAGAAGGCTTTTGAAACATTGTGAGAAAAGGAGACCATGTTTTTAGCTCACCTGAGCACAACATGCTCAAGGGGAGCTTTTAGGATCACCCGGTGTCCGTCGTGCGTCCGTCGTGTGTCGTGCGTCGTCAACAATTCTTTAAACATCAACTCCTCCTAAACTGCTGGGCCAATTTGGACCTTGGGATGTCCTCTTTAAAAAGTGTTCACAGAATTTGATTCCATCAAAAACTCTGGTTGCCATGGCAACCAAATGGAATTTTCTAAGAAATTCTTTAAAAACCTTCTCCTCTGAAACCGCTGGTCAGATTTTGAAATAATTTCACAGAGATGTTCCTTGGGTGACCCTTTTCAAAAATTGTTCGCAAAATTTTGATCCGTCAAGAAACATGGCTCTGGTGAATGGGGGCTTCTTGCGCTATACAGAAATGAAGAAATTCTTAAAAATTCTTCTTCTCTGAAACGGCTGGTCAGATTTTGAAATAATTTCACAGAGATGTTCTTTGGGTGACCCTTTTAAAAAATTGTTCGTGAAATTTTGATCTGTCAAGAAACATGGCTCTGGTGAATAGGGGCTACTTGCACAATACAGAAATGAAGAAATTCTTAAAAATTCTTCTTCTCTGAAACGGCTGGTCAGATTTTAAAATAATTTCACAGAGATGTTCTTTTGGTGACCCTTTTCAAATAATGTTTGCGAAATTTTTATCTGTCAAGAAACATGGCTCTGGTGAATAGGGGCTACTTGCACTACACGGAAATGAAGAAATTCTTAAAAATTCTTCTTCTCTGAAACAGCTGGTCAGTTTTTGAAATAATTTCACAGAAATGTTCCTTTGGTGACCCTTTTCAAAAATTTTTCGCGAAATTTTGATCCCTCTAGAAACATGGCTCTGGTGAATTGGGGCTACTTGCACTATACGGAAATGACGAAATTCTTAAAAATTCTTCTTCTCTGAAACGGCTGGTCAGATTTTAAAATGATTTCACAAAAAATGTTCCTTGGATGACCCTTTTTGAAAATTGTTCGCAAAATTTTGATCCGTCAAGAAACATGGCTCTGGTAAATGGGGGCTACTCGCACTATATGGCCATGAAGAAATTCTTAAAAATTCTTCTCTGAAACGGCTGGTCAGATTTTGAAATAATTTCACAGAAATGTTTATTTGGTGACCCTTTTCAAAAATTGTTCGCAAAATGCTGATTCATCAATAAACATGGCTCTGAGGGGGGGGGGGGGGGGGCACTTGCACAATATGGACATTATGAAATTCTTAAAAATTCTTCTTCCCTGAAACGGCTGGTCAGATTCTGAAATAATTTCACAGAAATGTTTCTTGGGTGACCCTTTTCAAAAGGTGTTCGAGAAATTTTGATCCATCAAGAAACATGGCTCTGATGGCTGTGGGCTTTTTACACTATACAGACATGAAGAAATTCTTAAAAATTATTCTTCTCTGAAACCGCTGCTCAGATTTTGAAATCATTTCACAGAAATGTTCCTAGGGTGACCCCTTTCAAACATTGTTCACAAAATTGTGATCTGTCAAGAAACATGGCTCTGATGGTGGGGGCTATTTGCACTACAGGGACATGAAGAGGAATTTCTTAATTCTTCTTCTGTGGAACGGCTGGTCAGATTTTGAAATAATTTCACAGAAATGTTCCTAGGGTGACCCTTTTCAAAAATTGTTAGGGAAACTTTATCTGTCGAAAAACAACAGCCAATTGTTGGCACCTGCATGTGGTGCTCTTGTTCATCTTATGTTTTTAGTCACTATCGAGAATGTGCTCTTCTTCAAGAAATTGTCCTTGGGTGATCTATCCAAAAATTTATTTGCAGAATTCTGATTCATCAAAATTATGCTGTGGTGATGATTGTAGAGGTGGTGACAGATTTTGAAATTACTTTTACAGGTGACCTTTTCAAAATTGCTTGGCAAAATAATGATTTTGTTTCGAAAGTTTCAATACCTCAAAAAAAATTGGCTATGGTCCTCTCAAAAATTCAGGTGAGCGATCCAGGGCCATCTTGGCCCTCTTGTTTTTTTCTTTCCTCACAATGTTTCCTACCCTTTCAAATTTCATCATATGAGTAGCATTTGTCATCTGTTATTGAATTCAATTTGTACAAGTCTAAAAGTTCGTTTTGGGGTAAAAATTTAAGCAATTTTTCTATACTGTTCAGTTTTTGAGCTAATTAAAAGCAAAAACTATTAAGATAAAGGAAAGAAAAAAGTACATCTAAAATGACAGGAAGGGCTGTCAGTGTTATAGAAAACACCCAGAGAAATTGCTGCAATAAATAATTGGAACACTGGTATTTTCAACAGTATCTCTTACTGTTGGTCTCCCTATTTGTATGATACAGATATTTTTACTTTTAATGACCCTGAGGAAGAAGCCTTTTGAAAACATTGTGGGTAAAGGAGAAAATGTTGGTAACCAGCATTTTCTCCTTTCTCCCAAAATGTTTTCTACCCTATCAAAGACAAGTTCCATCCTTTAAGCAACATTTAAATTGTCATCTGCAAATGCTTTCATGTCTACATTTTTATCATGTGGTAAAGAGTTAACTTTAATGTGAAAATAAGGGGAACCACCCTTCTTTTTGATCATTAATTATATGGAATCATCAAGACTAGGTGGCTTTTAGAATGTAAAACTACCTATAAAATTGATGACAAAATTCAACTGTTTTCAAGATAGAATATGGTTGTTCAAAATGTGTTGTCATTTAACAGGAAGCAAAACTTTCATTTTTTTAAATTATTTTTCCTACAAATCTTTGATATTAAATCTCTCTTTTGAATGTGAGGGAAAAATATTGACATTATTCATAGAGAATTTGATAGATAAATATGGGAAGAACCAGAAATGGCAAAATTGTGGTGGCTTTTGTTATTGTTTATGTGTATATTAAAGTGCTGAAAGTGCAAAGCACTGTTAAAGCAACTCTAAACTAGATTTCAGTCAGCAAGATTTTTAGAAAATCTTAACAAAGACAGCTAATTTTCATTTGCATGCAAAGATGGCTTTTTTATCTCATAATACTGACTTTTAATGACCTTGGAAAAAAAATAGACTTTTGAAAACATTGTGGGAAAAGGAAAAAATGCTGGTTACCAGCATTTTATCCTTTACCGACAATGATTTCTACCGTATCAAAGACAGCTTCCACAATTTTAGCCACATATCATTTGGCGTCTGCATAATTATGCTTTAAGTTAGAACGGGTCTTAAATTTTGTTGTATGATAAAGGGTTATGTCTAGATAAGGATTTACTGATCCTTTTGTATTCCTACAGCAAAATTTCCTATTTCATTAGAAATTATGTAGCTATACATTATTGCACAACAAATGATTAATATGTTTTTCTGGTAACATAACTATCTATCTACTATACTCCTCACAAAAAGTTAAGCAACAATGAATTACCGCTGCACCAAAATTTTATTATTACACAAATAGACAATTTCATTGTACAAATGTAATGAGTATTGAGTTAAGAACCAGTCCAAGCAATTCTGTACTTCTATCAGATAATGTTTCTCACTTACAGGCTTTTGAAGTAAGGCACTGTCTAAATCCACGTGCAAAAAAGTGGTATACTACCCAGATGTTTTAAAATCTCTAAAATTCAGTCAATCTGCAACCGGGACACAGTCAGTACACGGTATGGCCCCCATTAGCACGAATACAAGCGTGAACTCTTCTGGGCATTGACCAGATCAAGCTGTCCAGCTGTTGTTGTGGATTATCCTGCCATTCCTGACTCAAAAGGAGGTTGGAGGTTCTGAAGCCTCACATTTCCGTCATTGACACGCCTACCGAGAATGTCCCATGCATGCTCAATTGGATTTAGATCTGGAGGTCTTGCTGGCCACTCAAATTGCTCTGAAGAGTTCAAACTTGTATTCGTGCTAATGGTAGCCATACTGTGTACTGACTGTTGCAGATTGAATGAATTTTAGAGATTTTAAAACATCTGGGTAGTATACCACTTTTTTGCATGTGGATTTAGACAGTGCCTTACTTCAAAAGCCTGTAAGTGAGAAACATTATCTGACAGAAGTACGGAATTGCTTGGATTAGTTTGTAACTCAATTCTCATTACATTTATACAATGATATTGTCTATATGTGTAATAATAAAATTCTAGTGCAGCAGTAATTTATTGTTGCTTAACTTTTTGTGAGGAGTATATATTACTTCTATAGCTCAGTGGGTAGAGTCGTCATCTACAGTTTTAGAGGTCCTGGATTAGAGTCCTGATAGAAGAAATTTTTTTTCAATTTTTTGTTGTTTTTTTTCCCCAATTAAGGATTACAACCCCTAACTCATTAGTAAATATCGTGTAACATTGATTTTCTTATGTTTTTGTAAAGGCTATTCGGCCAATCTCAGCAGCTTCTGTCTTAATATGAGAGTTAGGGGCCGTAGACCTTAAGTGTAAACAGTCACATACATGTGATTCTTTCTTAAGGTTGTGCGGGAAAGGATTAATCTTTTCAAGTTTATGTTGATTAAACCTATTTAAGGATGTATCCATTTTAGTCTGCTGTAAATTTGATTACTAAAAAAAGTGTGAGTTTAACCCTTTCCCAGATAAGCCATGATTTTTACGGCTCTGAGGTTGAAGGCATTTGAAAACACTGTGGAAAATGGGAGAAAATGCTCATAACGAACATTTTCTCCATTTTCCACAGTGTTTTCTTCCCTTAAAGATAAAAATACCACCTTTTTGGCCACTCTAAATTTGTCGTCTGCAAATTCTTTCAATTTCAGCAGACCAAAATTATCTCATCTAGTAAAGAGTTATATTGTCCCTTGAGAAGGATAGCTTTTGAAAGCATTGTTTGAAAAGGAGAAAATGCTAGTAACCAGCATTTTCTTCTTTTTTATCCAGTATTTTTAACTCTACTGGCTGAAAGCCAGCAGAGCTTATGTCATGGCGTGGTTTCCGTCGTCCGTCCGTCCGTCTGTCTGCCCGTCTGTCTGTCCATCTGTCCGTCCGTTAGTCTTTAATCTTGTTTACGTGATAAAGCCTGCATTTGTGGTCAGATTTCCATGAAACTTGCACAGTTTGTTTATCTCATCAATAGCTTCAACCCAACAAACAGTATGGGAAAAGTAGCCATTTCAAGTTGAAAATTTTCATTTCTTGTTTACATGATAGGGTCTGCATTTGTTATCAGATTTTTGTGAAACTTGCACAGTTTGTTTATCTCATCAATAGCTTCAACCCTATCAATTTTGAAAAAAATCCAACGAACAGTATGGGAAAAGTAGCCATTTCAAGTTGAAAATTTTTATTTCTTGTTTACGCGATAAAGTCTGCATTTGTGGTCAGATTTCCATGAAACTTGCACAGTTTGTTTATCTCATCAATAGCTTCAACCCTATTGATTTTGAAAAAAATCTAACAAACAGTATGGGAAAAGTAGCCATTTCAAGTTGAAAATTTCGATTTCTTGTTTACATGATGAAGTTAGCATTTCTTGTTTTAATCTTTGTTTTTTAGCTCAGCTGAGCACGAAGTGCTCAGGATGAACTATTGTGATCACTCACCGTCTGTCGGCGTCTGTCGTCCGTCCGTCTGTCCGTCGTCTGTCGGTCTGTTCACATTTTTTTTTATTACACTCTAGCATCTACAAATATTAACCAATCAGCACCAAACTTGGTCAAAATATATATGACCATAAGATCTCGGATGAGTTCGATTATGGGTCTAATCGAACCAGAACAACTGGAGTTATTTGCCCTTGAATTAGAAAAATTGTTATATTTGACTTTGTTTACACTCTAGCATCTCCAAATATTAACCAATCAACACCAAACTTGCTCAAAATATATATGACCATAAGATCTCGGACGAGTTCGATAATGGGTCTAATCGGACCAGAACAACTGGAGTTATTTGCCTTTGAATTAGAAAAATTGTTATATTTGACTTTGTTTACACTCTAGCATCTCCAAATATTAACCAATCAACAACAAACTTGCTCAAAATATATATGACCATAAGATCTCGGATGAGTTCGATAATGGGTCTAATCGGACCAGAATGACTGGAGTTATTTGCCCTTGAATTAGAAAAATTGCTATATTTGACTTTGTTTACACTCTAGCATCTACAATTTTTAACCAGTCAGCACCAAACTTGGTCAAAATATATATGACCATAAGATCTCGGATGAGTTCGATAATGGGTCTAATCGGACCAGAACAACTGGAGTTATTTGCCCTTGAATTAGAAAGTTCTATAGTATAGTTCTTTGTCCGGACCATAACTTTGTCATCTCCAGTCCGATTGACTTGAAACTTGGCATTTGTGTTTGTAGAAATAACACAGAGTGCAGTGTGAAAGAACCATAACTCTACCTGGTACTGTCTATGAGTTTTTTCCCTTTGATCGTCATTTTTACAGCATTTTCTACTTGTCCGGAATATAACTTTGTCATCTCTAGCCTGAACATCTTCAAATTTGATATGTACGATTGTTGAAAAATTACGGAGTGCAGTGCACAAGAACCATAACTCTTCCTAGCACGAATTTTGAGTTATTTTCCTTTGACCTTCATTTTTATAGCATTTCTTGCTTGTCCGGAGCTTGTCATCTGAAGTAGGAATGACTTGAAATATGGTATGCTTATTTGTTGCAATATTTGGAAGTGCAGTGCACGAGAATTGTAACTCAACCTCGTGCTGTCCATGAGTTATTTCCCTTTGATCATCATTTTTACAGCATTTAGTGCTTGTCCGGAATATAACTTTCTCATCTCAAGTCAGAACGACTTCAAACTTGGTATGCATGTTTGTTGCAATATTACCGATAACTGTGCGCAAGAACAATAACTCTACCTAGCGCGGATTTTGAGTAATTCCACTATGATCTTCATTTTTACAATATTTCTTGCTTGTCAGGAATGGAACTTTGTATTCTCAAGTCAAATTGACTTGAGACTTGGTAAACATGTTTGTTGCATTACCTGCCCTTTGCAATTATTATACCTCCTCGATAACTGGCTATGGGACGGGCATATCTTGCGACAATTTGCGGCTCTTGTTTCATTATCATTTGGCCTTGAACCTCAATATTTGGTATTTATCTTCATTGTAGACCTTTACTGCTTAGTACTCAGGTGAGCGATATAGGACCATCATGGTCGTCTTGTTTTGCTTTTTGCATCATGAATTCATAATGTATGCTAGAATAAAAGCAAAATCACTGCCAGTAGAGCGATTTCAGGCCCTTCAGGGCCTCTAGTTTACACTTTTCGGAGACAAATTCCATCATTTGATCTATCATTAAATTTATCATCTGCAAATGCTTTCAATTAAGACATATCTAAAATTTTTCATATGCTCTAGAGTTAATATTGGCAACTAATATGATGGATTAGTCAATCTGTAGTCTGCAAGTCTGCTTAAACTCTTTACCTAACAACAAAATACTGGACTGAACTAAATTGAAAGCCCGTGCAGATGACAAATTGAATCTAGCACAAATGATGGTTTCTGTCTTTGATGAGGTAGAAAACATTGTGGGAAAAGGAGAAAATGCTGGTTACCAGCATTTTATCCTTTTTCCACAATGTTTTCAAAAGCCTTCTCTTTCAAGGTCATTTTAATTGGGGACTGTGTGGTAAAGAGTTAAATGTCACCTATCTGTCATTGCTATTGCATGCTTGCATGTTTAGTTTAATAATCTCTGTGAAATATAAAGTGTTTTTTATAGAACAAAATTATACAGAAGTATAAGGAAAATCAGCAGTTTTCATTAGGCTGATATATTTGAACCATATATTTTTATCAAATTAATTTTAGATTGGTAATGCTAAAAGCATTTAAATTTTGAAATTTCACTTTCAATATTAAGCAATACTGCAAACGACCATTGCATGCCTATTGCATGCTTGCATGTTTAGGTTTATAGTCTCTGTAAAATACAGAATGTTTTTTTGTAGAACAAAGTTATACAGAAATAGATCTAAAAAGAATATCAGCAGTTAACACAGATAGGTCTGAACCATATACTTTATCTAAATGAACTTGTTAGATTTGTAATGCTTGAAGCATTAAAATTCAAAATTTCACTTTAACTATTTAGCAAGATTCGATCCATACGACCATTGCCTGCCTTGGAATAAGGAGAATCAAGATATTTCCATTACTTTGGAAAAGAATATGAGGGGATAATAGTTCAATTATTCTAAACCTATATGAAACAATCATAAAATTTAATGACCCTGAAGAAGACCAAACAATCCAGAGTTTTAATGATCTTGAAGAAAAAGGCTTTTGAAAAGCATTGTGGGAAAAGGAGAAAATGGTGGTAACCAGCATTTTGTCCTTTTCCCATTATGTTTTTTACTCTATCAAATACATCCAATTATTTCAGCCACAATTATTTTGTAGTCTACAAATGCTTTGGGATTGGTTTAGTCTAAAATTTTGTTGATTGGTATCGGTTAAACCCTTTACTACACAATCCTGACTTTTAATAACCCTAACGTAGAAGGCTTTTGAAAACTTTGTGGGAAAAGGAGAAAATGCTGGTGACCAGCATTTTCTCCTTTTCCTACAATGTTTTCTACCCTATCAAGAGAGAAACCATCATTATAGCAACATTAAACTGTAGTCAGTTTGGTTCAGCCCAAAATTTCATCGTTTTGAAAAGAGTTAAAGAGGTGCATATTAACCTTTTGCTAAAAAATCCAATGTTCATTGACCCTGAGAAAGAAACTCTATGAGAATGTGGGAAAAGGAGAAAATGCTGTTTTTCAAGCTTTTCAAAGAAAAATTCTGCAAATTAAAACACATTTAATTATTCAGCAGCAAATGATTTCAGTTTCCACAAGTCTAACATTTAGTCCTGTAGTATAGGCTTAACTCTTAACCTGCTGTACAAGTTAACCCTTTACCAGATGACAAAATGTTAGCCTTGTCCATATTGAAAGCATATTCAGACAACAATTTCAGGGTGGTTCAGATGGTGCAATCTTGCTTTGATAGGGTAGAAAACATTGTGGAAAAAGGAGAAAATGCTGGTTACCAGCATTTTCTCCTTTTCACACAATGTTTTTTAAAAGGCCTCTTCTACAGGGTCGTGAAAACTGGGGATTGTTTGGTAAAGGGTTAAAAAAACATTCAAGCCAATAGTAAAAACCTGAATAATGTTATTTTAGACTTATTTCTTTTGAGAAAAATATCTCCTTACCGGACAGTGTAGACCCAAGATCTGATGGCAAAAGATTAGTGAGTCGTGCTTAGCACCTGAAGGCCATTCTAAATCTATGATACTACTCACGGGTTTTGTTGTAAATCAGTGTACACAGTGTCAACTGCCTTACTAGATATACTGACAAATCCTGTGAATTGTGCAACGATTACTTTTGGATTTGCAAATGCTTTCTATATGGAGGGGTATAGAATTTTGCCATTTATTAAAAGGGTTAAAAAGCACTTTATGCTGTAAAGGTTTAAAATGTCATCAGCGTTTTTTTGTGGAATTTGCTGAAACATTTGCAGCATTCTGGATAGATAAGGTCATGCCCTTTTGCATTGTTGAGATATATGGCAGGCAAAATGATACAGTTGAAGGAGATTGCATGGAAATGAGATAAGATAATGCATCACCCGAGTATCTGTTTATGACAGGGCAGGCTGTACCGGTACCGGTACCGGTGTTCTGCAAATATGCCATCTCGGGCAAAAAAATAGGATGCAAAATGGTTATGTATGATGATAAAGCTCATTGCTGTTGTTGATTACTTTTCTCTGAGTTGTCTCTTAAAGGGGCATTATATTATATTTTGACCAGTTTTTTTTTTGTCAGTTGGAAATGTGATATTTTGTAAGGAAAATGATATATTAGGGAAACCCTCCATACTGTCACCACTGCAAAAAAAAAATGCTGAAAAAATAATTGCTTACGGTGGGACTTGAACTCGTGACCTTCTGGCAGTCTACCAAATGAGCTATGGAGCCAGCTAATATTTCAGTCTTGAAAATGTATTTATCCCCTGTTATACAAAATGGCTGTTACTAACAGAATAAGAAATTTTACTGCAAAAATCCAAAAATTGGTAATTCTTGTTTCTTCCTCATGTATTTCTATGTTTTAAATGTAAAGCCATCTTTGCACACAGGTGAAAAGTAGCACTCTTTGCTAAAATTTTCTAAAAATTTTGTGGAAAAGAAATCAGGTTTAATGCCCCTTTAATTCAATAGTTCATTGGTAGTCATTTAAGCCTTTACCACATAATCCTGAGTTGAAACAACCCTGAGAAGATGGTCTTTAAAAACTGTGTTGGAAAAGAAGAAAATGCTGGTACCGGCATTTTCTCCTTTTCCCACAGTGTTTTCTACACTTTCAAAGACAATTTTCACCGTTTGAGCTACATTTGATTTGTTGTCTGCAAGTGCTTTGAATTTAGAAAAGTCCAAAATTTTGTCATATGGTAAAGGGTTAATCCTTAACCATAGGTTCATATGTTTTTCTGATGACAGGACATCCAGTACCAGTGTTCTCCAAATATGCATGCCATGTAAAGAGAAAAAAGATAGGATGCAAAGTGCTTATGGTGTTAAATCACTCAAATAGACTCCTATATAATTCAATGTAAATTCCGCTAATTCCACACATTGTCACATGTTCCACGACAATCGTTCACGAATAACATGCTCCAAATGTTTCAGAAACTTCTCTAATCCCTTGAATTTCCAACAAATACATCCATCATGACCGATTGGATTTTTCACAAAATTAGGTCAAACGCGTGTACCATGTCTTTTTCCTAACCATCACAAGGCCCGTAACCACATCTACTTCACAATTTCCAGCATCCACACACAAGAAATAGTCCTGAAAAGAAAGATGGATTTTAGCTCATTCAGCACAAAATACCCTATCTCAAAACATCAGGTGAAAATAATGTGAGAAAAGCAATCCTGCAATGAACCATGAACTATCAAAAAAAGGTTTCATTTTTTTTTTAAGAACTACTTTAGCACCATACGACCCGGAAGTACTTCTCTAGGTGATTTGACACCTAGATGACACCGCAAGTTGGTCAAAATTTCCAAACAAGGCATTCTTACTGATTATTGGCCTCAATGTATTAACAAAATGCACTAACTTCAATACACTATATGTTCAGATGCATACACTCTCATTTCAAAAACATTACCCCTAAGCGACAAAATCCTGTGCTTGCAGCTGCAATTAGACATGTTTCGGAACAATACTTCGAATCAAAGATTCTCTGGAAGTAGTCGGTAGATTTTGACAAAACAAAGTGCAGCATGCTTTGGCCAGTCTGTAGTTTCCATTTTACAGCCTTTGGTGGTTCATAGCAGCCATCAAGGTGAAAAAAGAGTCAAAAAAGTAGCAATTCTTGCGCTATTTTGGGGGTCAAATCTGACTTTGTCATAAAAAATAGAGTTCAAAAAACCCAAAGCCACCTTTGTTTGTACTTGAAAGATCATCTACAGTCAATGTACTACAGTTCAAAGCAAAATACTGTCATGAGATGCAGGACAGAGCCTCAAATATCACAAGTTATATTAGCAAGGAGAAGAACCAGCTGGCTCTTCTAGATAAAACCCAGATTGTCATGTTGTATCTTCCCCTTAATTGGTATTCTAAGTTGAAAGGGCTCAGATAAAGTCACTCTGTTCAGTATAACTATGTTGATACTGAGCTCTAGTGTCATTTAGATTTGGCTAGTTAAAAACATCGAGGAAGGAACTAATTTCTCTTTGATTTCTTACAAAAACAACGGCAAAAGTGAAATTATGGCAAAAGGAGATCGAAAGCGTGCAAAATCTGGATGCTTTTTTAAAATTCGGAATAAAATTTCACCTACAGGAAAAAAAGTAGAATATGTACCTTTGGCAGGCCCAAGTTCTGCTCCAGACGAAAAACAATCAAAGGGAATTAACTCTGAAGACACCAAGAGGCGACAACTGCGACAGCGACTCCGACCAGCAGACGACAGACTGACATCTACATCTGGAAACAGAATTGTGGACATGTCTTTCTATTGTTATTTGTAAAATGGTCTTCAAAAACAATCTGTTCAGTGTTTATGCACAGTTTATTATTGCATAAATGGCTGGCTTGTTGTTCATGAGGGACATCTAAATCCTTAAGTTTGACCATTAAGGCCATTCTATGCACACTTCTGGTCTTATGGCCAGCAAAATAAGGGTCCCTTGGATCTTTGTATCTAAACTGCCCATAGCCCTTGTTTGTGCAGCCCGTCCAAATGATGCACTGTCCATTTTCATGGGGTTTTGAATAACTTTCAAGTTTCTTTTGGCACAATTCAAATAAATTCTCCATCTGGACAATTTTTAACAATTTTTAAATTTTTTAAATTTCTTAAAATTTACCTAAATTTCAATTTCAACTTCAAAAGTCACTGTAAACAACTTTCGGAAACTGCAGACGACAACTTTCTTCATTTTCAAGACAGGGATACTGTCTACAGGAAAAACCAGACTGGAACCAGTCTATGACTAACACAAATTACAGAATATTTCAAAAAATCAATTAAATTTAAGATTTAAAATTTAAAAATGACTCACCAACATTGACAGCATGATTCCATTAAGTTTTCCATGGTGTAAGCAATTTGTATTCCAAATTTCAAGTCTTTAGCTCCAATACTCGCAGAGAAATAAACAATCAAAAAATTCTGCCAGAATCACTTCTATAGAAGGTGTTAAATCACTCAAATAGACTCCTATATAATTCAATGTAAATTCCGCTAATTCCACACATTGTCACATGTTCCACGACATTCGTTCACGAATAACATGCTCCAAATGTTTCAGAAACTTCTCTAATCCCTTGAATTTCCAACAAATACATCCATCATGACCGATTGGATTTTTCACAAAATTAGGTCAAACGCGTGTACCATGTCTTTTTCCTAACCATCACAAGGCCCGTAACCACATCTACTTCACAATTTCCAGCATCCACACACAAGAAATAGTCCTGAAAAGAAAGATGGATTTTAGCTCATTCAGCACAAAATACCCTATCTCAAAACATCAGGTGAAAATAATGTGAGAAAAGCAATCCTGCAATGAACCATGAACTATCAAAAAAAGGTTTCATTTTTTTTTTAAGAACTACTTTAGCACCATACGACCCGGAAGTACTTCTCTAGGTGATTTGACACCTAGATGACACCGCAAGTTGGTCAAAATTTCCAAACAAGGCATTCTTACTGATTATTGGCCTCAATGTATTAACAAAATGCACTAACTTCAATACACTATATGTTCAGATGCATACACTCTCATTTCAAAAACATTACCCCTAAGCGACAAAATCCTGTGCTTGCAGCTGCAATTAGACATGTTTCGGAACAATACTTCGAATCAAAGATTCTCTGGAAGTAGTCGGTAGATTTTGACAAAACAAAGTGCAGCATGCTTTGGCCAGTCTGTAGTTTCCATTTTACAGCCTTTGGTGGTTCATAGCAGCCATCAAGGTGAAAAAAGAGTCAAAAAAGTAGCAATTCTTGCGCTATTTTGGGGGTCAAATCTGACTTTGTCATAAAAAATAGAGTTCAAAAAACCCAAAGCCACCTTTGTTTGTACTTGAAAGATCATCTACAGTCAATGTACTACAGTTCAAAGCAAAATACTGTCATGAGATGCAGGACAGAGCCTCAAATATCACAAGTTATATTAGCAAGGAGAAGAACCAGCTGGCTCTTCTAGATAAAACCCAGATTGTCATGTTGTATCTTCCCCTTAATTGGTATTCTAAGTTGAAAGGGCTCAGATAAAGTCACTCTGTTCAGTATAACTATGTTGATACTGAGCTCTAGTGTCATTTAGATTTGGCTAGTTAAAAACATCGAGGAAGGAACTAATTTCTCTTTGATTTCTTACAAAAACAACGGCAAAAGTGAAATTATGGCAAAAGGAGATCGAAAGCGTGCAAAATCTGGATGCTTTTTTAAAATTCGGAATAAAATTTCACCTACAGGAAAAAAAGTAGAATATGTACCTTTGGCAGGCCCAAGTTCTGCTCCAGACGAAAAACAATCAAAGGGAATTAACTCTGAAGACACCAAGAGGCGACAACTGCGACAGCGACTCCGACCAGCAGACGACAGACTGACATCTACATCTGGAAACAGAATTGTGGACATGTCTTTCTATTGTTATTTGTAAAATGGTCTTCAAAAACAATCTGTTCAGTGTTTATGCACAGTTTATTATTGCATAAATGGCTGGCTTGTTGTTCATGAGGGACATCTAAATCCTTAAGTTTGACCATTAAGGCCATTCTATGCACACTTCTGGTCTTATGGCCAGCAAAATAAGGGTCCCTTGGATCTTTGTATCTAAACTGCCCATAGCCCTTGTTTGTGCAGCCCGTCCAAATGATGCACTGTCCATTTTCATGGGGTTTTGAATAACTTTCAAGTTTCTTTTGGCACAATTCAAATAAATTCTCCATCTGGACAATTTTTAACAATTTTTAAATTTTTTAAATTTCTTAAAATTTACCTAAATTTCAATTTCAACTTCAAAAGTCACTGTAAACAACTTTCGGAAACTGCAGACGACAACTTTCTTCATTTTCAAGACAGGGATACTGTCTACAGGAAAAACCAGACTGGAACCAGTCTATGACTAACACAAATTACAGAATATTTCAAAAAATCAATTAAATTTAAGATTTAAAATTTAAAAATGACTCACCAACATTGACAGCATGATTCCATTAAGTTTTCCATGGTGTAAGCAATTTGTATTCCAAATTTCAAGTCTTTAGCTCCAATACTCGCAGAGAAATAAACAATCAAAAAATTCTGCCAGAATCACTTCTATAGAAGGTGTTAAATCACTCAAATAGACTCCTATATAATTCAATGTAAATTCCGCTAATTCCACACATTGTCACATGTTCCACGACATTCGTTCACGAATAACATGCTCCAAATGTTTCAGAAACTTCTCTAATCCCTTGAATTTCCAACAAATACATCCATCATGACCGATTGGATTTTTCACAAAATTAGGTCAAACGCGTGTACCATGTCTTTTTCCTAACCATCACAAGGCCCGTAACCACATCTACTTCACAATTTCCAGCATCCACACACAAGAAATAGTCCTGAAAAGAAAGATGGATTTTAGCTCATTCAGCACAAAATACCCTATCTCAAAACATCAGGTGAAAATAATGTGAGAAAAGCAATCCTGCAATGAACCATGAACTATCAAAAAAAGGTTTCATTTTTTTTTTAAGAACTACTTTAGCACCATACGACCCGGAAGTACTTCTCTAGGTGATTTGACACCTTATGTATGATGTTAGAATTTGTTGCTGTTGATTATTTTTCTCAGAGTTGGTCTGATAATACCCATGGTTAGTCATTTAACCTCTAATCAAATGACATGATTTTGGACCAAGTTGAAAGCCATCACAGACAACAAAATACACGTTAATCAAAAAGAGAAAGCTACTTGTGGAAGGATAGAAAATGTTATGGGAAAAGGAGAAAATACTGGTTACCAGCATTTTCTCCTGTACCCACAATGTTTTCAAAAGGCTTCTTCCTTAGGGTTGTTTAAACTCTGGATTGGGTTAATCATTTACCAAACAATCCTGTTTTAGTAGTCCTGATGACAGGGCTAGCGGTACCAGTGTTCTGCAAATGTGCCTTCCTAGAAAGGGTAGAAAACATGGTGGAAAAAGGAGAACATGCGGGTTACCAGCATTGTCTCCTTTGCCCCAAATTTTTCTAAAGGCTTCTTTATCGGGGTCTTGAATGCATAGAGGCCTCTTTCTCGGGTTTGTTGAAAGTCGGGATTTTGTGGTAAAGGGTTAATCCTTTACCAAACATTCCTCTGTTTTACTAATCCTGATGACTTGGCTGGTGGTACCGGTGTTCTGCAAATGTGCCATCCTAGAAAAAAAATCTGATGCAAAATGGTTTTGTATGGTGATAAAAGTTTGCTGCTGTTGATTAGTTTTTCTCCAAGTTGTCTGATAGCTTTGGTACTTTGGGAAGTCATTTAACCCTTTACCTGTGTTAACCTTGGGCCAGAGGGCTGTTGAATATATTGCAGGCAAAAGATAAAATGCTCGTAACAAGAATTGTACGCATTTCCCAAACCTATTCTCTATAAGCCTGAAGATGCATTAAGTGTTGATCTTTATCACACTGCAAAGAACATGCTGTCTGATCGAGGAAATGTTGGATTATGTCAAAAGAGCATAAATTATATAGAAATTTTTTTTTTGCTTCCAGTCAGAATTTCCCATAAAACACTGGTAAGAACTACTAGAACATTTTGGACATTTTAGATCTTAGATCTATTCTGTACAGTGTGATCCTGAATCTACACTGTGTGCAAAAGGTCCAAAAGGTGGACTGAAGTGGCCTATTTTTAGGGTTAATGCATTGGCTACTGTACATTTTACATTAATTAACTCTTTACCATACAACAATATTTTAGACTGGTCCAAATTGAAAGCATTTGCAGACGACAAAATAGATGTGACTGAAAAATAAAAATTGTTTTGGGAAGGGTAGAAAACATTGTGGGAAAAGGAGAAAATGCTGGTTACCAGCATTTTCTCCTTTTTCCACAATGTTTTCAAAAGGCTTCTTTGAAAGGGTTGTTAAAACCCGGGATGGTTTGGTAAACGGTTAATGGAGAACTTGCAACCTGTAGCAAAACCCAAATACAGTCAAGCCACGTTAATCCGGACACTTCTGTTTCCTATGAATGTTTCCGGATAAGCCGTTTTTCCGGACCAGAGAACTGGGATCACCGACACCGTTCTTCGTAAGAATTACAATAGCGTATGATTTACACAAGCACTTGTCTGTATGTTTACTGTGATTGTTCAGATATATAAAAGAATAAATTGTCATAACTTTGCATTTTGCCTTTTGGTGTTTTTTGTACATGCTTTTCCCCTTGTACCTTATTACATGCACATGTATACCTTTTGTACAAACGGGTGGGCTTGTAAAGCTGGGCACATTATGACTATTGAAAACACCACGAAAAAAAAGGGGGGGGCGCGAAAAACACAGGTACAGTATTTCTGTATTACAGTATAACGGTTGATTTTCCAGTTTCAAGAGACATGGATTTCATGACGTATTGTAGAATTTCCGCGATAATGGCATTTGGGTTGTCATCTTTGTACTGGCAAATGTCTTTTTTTTTTCACGGAAGTCAAAACTTCAAGTCGTCGTCTTCTGCTGACTTCAGATGATTGAAATGGTAATATGACAAAGTTATTGAGAGAATTGGTGACAATCGAATCGAAGTGAAAGACGTGCATATCGATCTTTATTCACCTTTTTAATCTGTTAGGAGTAAATTAACTTTGAAAAAAATAATAAAGAAATTTATCGTGTTTGGCGGCCATTTTGTGTCAATTTTGGGTAGTGAAAACAGCTCGAGGAAGAGATAAATTAAGCTGTTTTTTCTAATATGCTTAGTGGTTAAACTGAGAGTATTTGTATTTGAAACAAAGGATTATGAAATATACAAGTAGCAGCTATGTTTAAATTCTAGTTTTGTTGTCAATTGAGAAAATGACGGATTAAACCCGAGCACAAAAACTGTGTGGAGATTCCGACTTTCTTTTTAGCCATCGTCTTTGTAATCAAGCAATAATTAAACAACGAAAGCGTGAAATTGTCACATCATCGCATCAATACTATGGATATTGATTATCTGTCAAATTGACATTTAACAATGGCACGTGTATATCTTTTTCACACTTTTCGAAAACCATCTCTAATTAAGACGTGTGTTTTCAAATGTGTGAAAACCATCTGAGATAAATTGATTCTAGACTGATACTCGTGTTATTCACGCGTACTTGGAACCGGTCCAAGATCGCTCGAAGTAGCCTGTTTCGATATTTATGAAACCAGTCCACAATAGTACCGGGAAAAATAACAAGTTTAAATTGTGTGATACACAGGCAGGCCACGTCCGGTTTATCTGATAAGGTTTGTACTGTTTTTTAACCCTTCGTTCCCGATTTTTTCATTCCGGTTCCGGAACGCGGATTTCCGGAATAAAAAGTAAAATTTGTACAGAAAATATTCGTTCCTAAATGTTTTCTTCCGGATCTTGAGATTTCCGGAAAAATGGAGCCTGGATTAATGCGGCTCGACTGTATTGTGGTTTTAAAGGTCATTGTGCCAGATAATTGTCATTACATTTGACATTGCAGATCTAAGATCAAACTCCACATAGTTTGCAGTATGATCTTGAGTTGCGCTTAGCAGTATAAGATTTAATTAACATTGTTTCGAAAACAGCAATCACCACCATACAAACAGCAAGATGCTTTTGATATATTTATAGATGAGACATCTCTGTCAAAAGATGACTTAATGCATATGCAAAAAGTACCGACCTATGTCAGCCTGCACAGTCCACACAGGCTGATAATTGGGCCGAAACTTTTTGCTATCTTTAGATTTTCAGCACGATGGATGATTCTATCTAACAATTCAATTGGTTGTTAAAGAAAATGGATTTCAGGGATCCATAGTTACGTAATGACTTGCTTGGTATAATGTGTTTCGGAGATGCATTAAACCCCCTTTCGCTGGAGCATGGCTCAAATGTTTTTCAAGATAAAAGCCGAGCCCCACTAGCTCAGTCTGTAGCATGCAGGACTTGAGAACAGGGGGTCGTGGGTTCGATCCCTGGCTCGGCCAATTTCTTTCCGAGGATTGATGATAGTCATTGCGACAGGATTCATTCCTCTCCCACCGCTGACCATTGTTTCAACGATGGTTATGTGGGAAGGCAGCCAGTGGCTTGGAAAGAAAATTGTGCAGAGTACTGGTAAAAGAGACTCCAGGAAAGCATGGGTAGGTGCACTGGCTGCCGCGATATAACTGAAATAATGATAAAAACGGCGTTGAACACCATGCAATCAATCAATCAATCTTCAGGGTAAAGAATGTGAGTGTCAGTAGATTATGAAAACATTGCATTGTTTTTCTTGCTTATCAAACCAGATAGTGTAGAGCCAGAGCCTATGTCTGTCAGTTCCTAACAGACAGAACTGGATATTCCTTTACTCTTTACCAAACAATCCCAGGTTTTCACAACTCTGAGAAAGAAGCCTTTTGAAAACATTGTGGAAAAAGGAGAAAATGCTGGTAACCAGCATTTTCTCCTTTTCCCACAATGTTTTCTACCCTTCCCAAAACAAATTTCAATTTCTGAGTCACTTTAATTTTGTCGTCTGCTAGTGCTTTCAATTTGGACCAGTCTAAAATTTTGTTGTCTGGTAAAGAGTTAAACCTTTACCAGCGAACAAAATTTTAGACTTGTCAAAATTTAAGGTATTTGCAGACAACAAATTTAAATGTGGATCAATTCATGGGAATGCGTATGAAAGGCTAGAAAATAATTAGGGAAAAGGAGAAAATGGTGGCATCCAGCATTTTCTCCTTTTCCCACATTGTTATCTAAAGCTTTCTTTAGTTTAAACATATTTATTTTACATCGATTGAGAAACAAGTTCTTACAACTTATACTAATCTCTCTCGATTCTGCTTCCTGGGAACTACACCAGTACTTGCGCCAAATGTGTGGGCCAATGAAAAATCCCAAAGTTGACACCCGCTCCTGGGTATCGAACTCGGGATCTCATGGTTACAAGGCCGACGGTCTACCTCATAACCACGGACACCACACGAAAGCTTCTTTCTCAGGATCATTAAAATTCTTGTTTGTTTGGTAAAGGGCTAGTTGATTATAAGCTAGATATTTTGAACTGCTTACATTTCAATCCTTTGCCACACAATCCCAAGTTGTAATGGACCCTGTGAGAGAAGCCTTTTGAAAACATTTAGGGAAAAGGAAAAAATGCTACTAATCAGCGTTTTCTCCCTTTCCCACCATGTTTTCCACCCTTTCCAAAACATATTTCAAATTTTCAGTCACACTTATTTGTCATCTTTCAATTTAAACATATTTATTTTACATCGATTGAGAAACAAGTTCTTACAACTTATACTAATCTCTCTCGATTGTGCTTCCTGGGAATTACACCAGTACTCGCGCCGAATGTGTGGGCCAATGAAAAATCCCAAAGTTGACACCTGCTCACGGGTATCGAACTCAGGTTACGAGGCCGACGCTCTACCTCACAACCACAGACACCACAAAGTGGTGTCTGAAATTTGTTATTTGGTAAAATGTCAACTTTGCTGTACATTTAATACAGCTCTTCTTGCCCATGTCATGGACTAGTATCCAAATGATTCAAGTATTAGGAGAAGTCTTTACTGGATGACAAAATTTTAGCTTTGTCCAAATTGAAAGTATTTGCAGACAACAAATTGGAACGTGACTCAAAATATAAAATTTATTTTTCGTAGGGTAGAAAAGATTCTGGGAAAAGGAGAAAGTGCTGGTTATCATGATATTTTTCTTTGAAGAGTAGAAAATATTGTGGGAAAAAGAGAAAATGCTGGTAACCAGCATTTTCTCTTTTTCCCATAATGTTTTCAAAAGCCTTTTTCCTCAAGGTCATTAAAACTCGGGATTGTGTGGTTAAGAGGTGAAGTAATAGAGAAAGGACCAGAGTAGGGGGGGAGTAGGTTTGTTACAGTTTGTGAATATAAATAGGTAATTAGGTCTTGATGAAAATAATATGGACTTGCTTTTTATCTTTCTCGCATTCTTTGGTGTAGTTAAGTGCAGGTTACAAAGTTAAAACACATAACTTAAATACCTCTGACATGAATTCCACATCATTGTACTTTCAAAGAGAGGTTTTCCTACCTGTTCTGTAGACAATAGAACATACCTAACCCCTTTTTAGCATTGAACCCAGCTTTAGTTGTGGACTGTGTAGATCAAGATCAGACTACATAGAATGTTCAGTCTGATCTTGGATCTGCACAGTCCATATTTTTGCCAGATATACTTACTAAAACAACGATAAAAAAGCAATATCTGAGTTGTTTGCGCTGACTGGAAATGTCCGACTTATTTCTTAGAACTTTACCACACAAGAAAAATTTTGATTTGTCTAAATTAAAAGCGTTTGCAGATGTTAATATAAGTTTGGTTCTAATGACGAAATTTGTCTTTGACAGGGTAGGAAACATTGTGGGAATTTAAGGAGAAAATGCTTTTGGCCACTTACTATAGATTATAGGTAGAAAATATTGTCTGGGAAATAGAAATCTTGTTTATCAGCTTTTTTTGCTTTTTTGCTTTGTCCACAATGTTTGCTACCTTTTTTAAGACAAATCTCACTTATTATTATTTGAGGCACATTTTATTTGGCATCTGTGCATGCTTTCAAATCAGACAAGCCTTAACTCCTTACCACACAGTCCCGAGTTTTAACGACCCTGAGAAAGAAAACTTTTGAAAACATTATGGGAGAAGGAGAAAATGCTGGTAACCAGCATTTTCTTCTTTTCCTACAATGTTTTCTTTTCTTTTATAGACAAATCCTAATGTTTTCTTTTCTTTTATAGACAAATCCCATTACTTGTGCCACATTTACTGTCCTTGTGAAATGCTTCCAATTTGGATCTGTCTGTAATTTTGTCGTGTGGTAAAGGGTTAACTCTTTACCAGAGGCACTGAAAGCATTTGCAGAAGATAACATAAATGGCCTGCAACACGCGAAAAGGGGCATTCGGACATTTGCATAAAGTGTCGTCTCGGATCAGCCTGAGCAGTCCACGCAGGCTAATCCATGATGGCACTTTACGACCACATTACAATTTGTGCTACAGTAGACTTGTGAAAAACAGAAAGTTACATAAAAACGGAAAGTGTCGTTTCGGATTAGCCTGCGCGGACTGCGCAGGCTGATCCAAGACGACACTTTACGCAAATGTCCAAATGCCCCTTTTCGCGTGTTGCAGGCCAGATGTGACACAAGTTGAAATTTGTTTAGGAAGGGTAGAAAAAAAAACTGTGGGAAAAGGAGAAAATGCTAGTTACTAGCATTTTTCGTTTTCCCACAGTATTTTGAAAAGCTTTCTTTCTTAGGGTCATTTGAAGTCAGGATTGTGTGGTAAAGGGTTAGACTTTGTCATCTGTCGGCTGGTTATGTATTCACCAACCATTCTTAAGAACATTCTCAGTCTTATTCTCCAAGTTTTTCCAAACTTGAAAGTAACACAACTTCTGATTGGCTAAACCAAATGGTTTAGCCAATCAGAAGTTGTGTTCCTTCCAAAGTTAGAAAATTATGGAGAATTGGACTAGGAATGTTCTTGAGAATGGTTGGTGAATACGGGGCCTCGAGACTCTGCTGCGTAGGATTTGAATCCTGACACCCTTCTACTCAGTAATTCTCATGTTTTCTAATGTTTGAAAGTTTGACAGGGTCCTACAAGGCTCAATGGTGAAGGTGTCGGATGCTTATCTTCTTCCTTCAGGTGGGATCCTCACTGAAGGTGCTGGTTTTTGTGTGGTAGTGTCCTTGGGATAGACACTGTTGAGCTGTACCCTAGTACTAATGAAATTTTTGCCTCTCACCTCTGATGCATGTGAGAAAAGTAGTCAATTACTTGGAAAGAAAGTTATGTCATTACTGGTGTGAGAAAGCCAGAAAACACATGCATAGGTGCACTGACAGCAGTGATATGACTTAAGCTGTTATAACAGTGTTAAAATCCACAACAAACAAACCTACCTTATGCAGATGAAACCCAGGACTTACATGAATGGGTGATGTGACCGAAATGATGTTGACTGCAGAATGAAACATCATTCAATTGACAAATCATTGGTGGCTGGCTTCATTTTGTAAAATGGATCATAAATGAATGTACTTTAAGCAGCTTGGCCAAGTTTCATAAATTGTCTGGCACACTTTGTAAACTACATTAATTGACAACTTCAAGTATACTCAAGCCCTTTCCTTAAGATCCCATCCTTAATGCTTTCTATGTTTAAATGTCTCTCTAGATGCCTTATATTTCAAGACATTTAACTGTTTACCAAATAATCCCAAGTTAATAAGACCCTGAGTAAGAAGGCATTTGAAAACATTGTGAGAAAAGGAGAAAATGCTGGTAACCAGCATTTTCTCCTTCTCCCACAATGTTTTCTAGCCTATCAGAGACAGTTTTTACTATTTGAGCCGCATTTAATTTGTCGTCTACAAATGTTTTGGATTTGGACAAGTTCAAAATGGTTTGGAGTTAACTCTGTAAATAAAATTTTAGATTCATCCAAAGTCATAATTATCATTGGTAGACATTAACTCTTTACCAAACGACAACATTTTAGACTGGTCCAAATTGAAAGCATTTGCAGACGACAAAATTAATAATGTGACTCAAAAATTGAAATTTGATCTGGGAGGGTAGAAAACATTGTGGGAAAAGGAGAAAATGCTGGTTACCAGCATTTTCTCCTTTTCCCACGATGTTTTAAAAAGGCTTCTTTTTCAGAGTTGTTAAAACCAGGAATTGTTTTGGAAAGGGTTAATAACACATCAAATTTGGCTGAAATGATGGAACTTGCCTTTGATAGGGTAGACAATATTGTGGGAAAAGGAGAAAATGCTTGTAACCAGTGTTTCCCAAAATGTTTTTAAAATCCTTCTTCCTGATTTCCCGGCCTAGCAGCTCAGTGGTTAGCGTATCTGACTTGTGACCTGGTAGTTGTGGGTTCAATACCCAGTTGAGGCAAGCTTTCCTTGACAACAGCACAAATTTGAAAACTAGCAACTGTTGTGTTTTGTGACTTTTCGAAGATTTGCCACATTTCTTTCTGTACCATGGATGATTTTAGTCACAATTATGCACAGTTTACATCAAAACCGGACCACACGGATTGTGCTGTAATCTGTGAGGTATCATGATAACTTCAAATTACAAAACCTTGATCTCTTTTAGTATATCTTGTTCATTATCTTGGTGTTTAAACTTAATCCTTGAACACACGATCCCAAGTTTTTATGACCCTGAGAGAGAAGCCTATTGAAAACTGTGAGAAAAGGAGAAAATGCTGGTAACCAGCATTTCCTCCTTTTCCCACATTGTTTTTTACTCTTCC
The DNA here is from genome assembly GCA_946811185.2 of Hippopus hippopus. Classification (NCBI taxonomy): domain Eukaryota; kingdom Metazoa; phylum Mollusca; class Bivalvia; order Cardiida; family Cardiidae; genus Hippopus; species Hippopus hippopus. Next base: position 23,327,225 of record OX328103.1, read on the forward strand.
AAAAGCAAATTATAAATTCTGAGTCACATTTAATTTGTCATCTGCAAATACCTTTAACTCTTTACCAAACACAAAAATTTTAGACTTGTCCAAATTGAAAGCATTTGCAGCCGACAAAATAAACATGACTCAAAAATTGAAACTTGAATTTAGAAGAGTAGGAAACATTGTGGGAAAAGGAGAAAATACTGGTTACAGCATTTTCTCCTTTTCCCACAATGTTTTCAGAAGGCTTCTTCCTCTGTCTAAAATTTTGTTCTTTGGAAAAGAGTCACCATTGAACTGATCCTGATTTCCTTTTAACCCTTTACCAAATGATGCAAACCTAAGGAAAGATCCTGAAATTCAGTAGAGGGAAAGAGGCTTCGGTTAGCCAGCATGTACTTCCATACCCAACATGTTTTCTAAAATTTTTAAGGTAGTGGACCCATAATGGAAAACAGCTATTTCCATTTTATTATCCTACACAATTTGCTATGATTAAAAATTAGTATTATTGTACTAATTTAACCAAGCCACTTTTTCCTTTTTTTCCTTCTTAGAATTATCATTTATAAATCTAAAACAACTATATTCTCATTACAAAGTGAGATAATAATTACCTCCCTTTTCTGTAAACTAACAAAAGTATCAACAAATAATTTCAAGATAGACATCAAAGGAATTTCTGGTCGGTTAAAAATGTGCAAAAGTATTATATCAGTATAAATCCTTATTTATCAACTATCAAGAAATTTTATTCCATGTTGCACTAAAAGGATTAGGGGTCTACTACCTTAAGACAAAGTCCATCATTTAAGGAACATTTAATTTGATGTCTGCAAATGACTTTAAATTTGGCAAGTGCAAAATTTTGTAGTGTACCGGTATTTACTTTTTACCAAATGACAGATGTTGAACTTTAGAAGTGTAGACACGAAAAGCATTTGCAGACGACAAATGAATTATTATTCTTTGAAAGAGGGTAGAAAACATTTTTGGCAAAGGAGAAAATGGAGGCTACCTGCATTTTCTCTTTTCCAAAAATGTTTTCAACGCCATCTTCTTTGAGCTTGTTAAAAATCAGGGTTTTGTGATTACAGGTTAAAAAAGTTAACTTGTGAATGGTTACTGTGGTGATTTGTGCCCCTATTGCTGTCAGTGATTTGTGCCCCTATATTGTACTGATGTCATAGTAACCATTTGACATGATGTAAAATAAAATGTAGAAAATTAATGGTTATAGTATTGACTTTGATGTATCAGTAAATTAAATGCTAATGGACAAATGGGATTTCTGTTGTGGTGTGGACCCATAACCTCACCAAACACTACCACCATAATGATTGATCTCATGTAATTGAAAATAATAATTGTTAACGATTAAATTGGAAATATGAAATTTCAAAGCATTGAAGCTAACTTTGTGACAATGTGAGAAAAACAGGGAAATTTTGCTTATTCTTTTACTTTGTGACATTTTTTGAAGCGTTGAAGAAGTTTAATGCTGATAGGTCAATACCCAGGAAAAGAAGGTTGAATCTATCAACTCTTCACCAGACGACAAAGTTTTAGACTTGTCCAAATTGAAAGTATTTGCAGATAACAAATTATGTATTGCTTTAATGATGGAATTTACTCAAGAACAGATAGAAAATATTGTAAGGAAAGGAGAAAATGCTGGTTTACAGCATTTTCTCCTTTTTCTCACAATGTTTTCAAAAGCCTTCTTTCTCAGGGTCTTTAACCCTTTACCACACAGTCCTATTAACAATATTGATGGAGAAGGCTTTTGAAAACATTGTGGGAAAAGGAGAAAATGCTGGTAACCAGCATTTTCTCCTTTTCCCACAATGTTTTCTAACCTATCAATGACAAATGTTGTCATTTGGGCCACCTTTAATTTGTCGTCTGCAAATGCTTTCAATTTGGACCAGCCTAAAAAATTGGCATCTGGTGAAGAGTTAAAGCATGGGATAGTTTAGTTAAGAGTTAATGCCATCATCAACACTTGAAAGCAATTTGATATTATTGATATTATCTGGTACAATTGTAGAAGAACACCATTCCTATCATGTTCCTGTGTCACATTGTATTGACAATCTGTGTCCGACCTGTTGTTAGCTGTAAATTGAAAATAACCCCCATTATGATACAGCAGATTTATGGTTTTATGCAACCACATCATATATCACATTCATGTAATGTAACCTCTACTTACCTCAGCTTCTGGCCTCTACAATCTCTACCAAATGGTTCCATGTTATAATGACCTTGAGGAAAAAGTTTATTTAGAAAACATACTGATGGAAGGAGATAATGCTCAAGGTAATCATCATCTTATCCTTTCCTCACAATGTTATCATCTCTTTCCAAAAATAAATTGCATGATTTTAGCCACATTTAATTTGACAATGCTCTAAATTTTGACAAGGGCAAAATTTTTGTAGTTTGGGTAAAGAGCTATTGCACATGACTGTCCCTAGATGTAATTTTAGTTTTTGACAGGTCACATACAGGTACAGAGATAAGTGTGAAAAAAATTTGGAGAAATCTCCACACAGATTTTGTGCACATATTTAATTTGATATCTTCACAAATTGAGGACAATGCTAGAACTTGAACGTACCTGTTGCCTGCGTATTCAGTATTCGTTTGATACAGATACAAATATTTTCAATTTAAACACTAAATAAAAGAAAAAAAGTGTAATTCATCATTTACTGGAGATGTTTACTTTTCCCAAAACAGACACAAAATAGCTGCCAAACACGATAAATTTCTTTGTTTTTTCGAGATTTACATATTATAAACGACTTGTAAAAGTGCTTTAGGTAATAAAACATGCAATAATTTGTGCTTGGTCATGTATGTTACTAATAATTACATTTTTGCTGCAATGCAGATTATACTGGTGAAACAAAGTCAGGACAGTGCTATAGTTTTTCTTCCAGAAAGTTTATGATACTCTTGAGACAGTACAGTGCACAATAAACATCCAAATATGAAAAGAAGCATCATACATGTCTCATTATTGAGACTGAGTAAAGTGCTAATAGTACAAGGAGACACCGACGCCATGATGGTTAGTCAGCTTAATTAACTTTTTACCACATAATGCGGACTTTTAATGACCTTGAGAAAGAAGACTTTTGAAAACATTGTTGGGATATGGAGAAAATGCTGGTAACCAGCATTTTCTCCTTTTCCCACAATGTTTTCTATCCTAACAAAGACAACTTCCTCAGTTTTAGACACACTGAATTTGGCATTTGCGTAATATGACTTTGTGTTGGACAAGTCTAAAATTTGTTGTGTGGTAGAGGGTTAATATATTCCCATGACTTTGAGGATCCAACTAAATGGGGATGGCTTATCATTGATCATTGGCTTTACAACAACAGAGTAGCTGTATGGAAAAAAAATAATGGTGAAAATGACAAAACTTTTAGGGATGTTTGTGTAAAAATTATTCTTTTTATCTGCATTCTATTAAACCTTGTTATTTGTCATTCATACAAAGTAAAAAAAAATTTCAAAGCAAGTAGGGTAAAATGAAAAAAAAAATGTCTATAAAGGCTAAATTTACACCAGAAAAGTTAATTTGTCTGCCATGTATAGATTTGATCAACTTTCACATCTTTTTGTTCTAGATTGGTTTCAATTAAGTGAAAGAAGTATAATACAGGGAACTTTCAAAAGAGTTGATGGGTTTATTTTTTTCACGCCACCTGATCGATTGTTTGTAATTTTAATTATAGAATTTGCAGCCACTGTACCCTAGAGATACACTAATTGATTACTCTGAAAGTTAAAAATGAGACTACGTCATGACAGGTTTGTTTTTCATAGATAATATATTAATTGCTGTCTCCACTTTGAAATTTACAGGTTTTTATATTTCTGGTAGTGCATTACATTATTGATGGTAACTATTTTATTGTTGGGTTATCTATTGCTCAACAAGATTTAAGTCTTCACCAAACAACAAAATTTTAGACTTTTCCAAATTGAATTCATTTACAGACTACCCAATGAATGCCACTAAATTATTGAAATGGTTTTGAAAATATAAGTTTGCTGGAAAAGAAGAAAATGCTGGCTACAGCATTTTTTTCTTATTTTCCTGGAATGTTCTCAAAAGGCCTCTCTCTGTTGGGAGTTAAAACTTGGGATTGTGTGGTAAAGGGTTAGACTGATAGTAGGGCAAGTCATGGGTTAATTTGATAAAGTGTAAGATTTAGTAAGTTTAATAAATTGGATATCATTCTTTGATTTAGGATTACAGGCATGACATTGAATCTGAAGCCTTAATCAGACTTTGCAGAAAATCGCCCAGTAAGTAACCATACAAAAAAAATGAAAAAAAAAGAAAGCAACTGATGTTAAATCTTAAGTTGTCATATGTTTTTCTCAGGTTCTTTTACATGGCTAGACAGGACTTAGATTAATACCTAAAGTATAGGTCGACTTATGGACGGGTCAAAGCAACACTCTCCCTACATTCCTGAAAACACCACCTATTCTTATGACCAAGATCGATCTATGACAGCAGCAATATGGTACATGTACATGTATTTCAAATTTATAAGACTGTAGAGTTATTCAGGTTCATCATTACCCTCTTGGTTGCACATAAAGAACTTGTGCATTTGACTTATGACTGAGATTGACCTATGACCAAAGTAGTATGGCACATGTATTTCACATTTATAAGGCAGTAAAGCAATACAGGGCCATCATTGCCCTCTTGGTTTCACTTAAAGAAGCTTTGCATTTACATAGGGTGGGTGAACATGCTGAAATGATACATCATAATGACTTATGACAGATCAACCTATGACCTAAGCAATATGGCACATGTATTTCACATTTATAAGGCAGTAGAGCAATACAGGGCCATCATTGCCCTCTTGGTTGCATTTAAAGAAGCTTTGCATTTACATTAGGTGAGGGCACATGCAGTAATGATACCTTGTAATGATTTAAAAGATCAAGTGTGAGTGACCAGAACAGATTGCCATAACTCTTTTGTCAGCCTCATATACAGGAACTGGACCTCTTTTGATGTCTTGAAATACAATCCAGTGAAACTGAGAAACATTTTTATCTTGAACCTTGACCCAACAAATGGACCGTATGGATCCAAGGTCAACCTGCATGTTCTGTGCAGTCTGATCTTCATCTATACTATCCACAAAAGCACCTATTTTGACCTCCGACACTGAAAGAGTTAAGATGGTCAGTTGAAGTCAAGTCACATTTTCTTATATGGTATTATCCCTTAGAATACTAAGTAGAGAAAATTAATATTATCCAACCACTGAACAGAGTGGTACAGATCAAGACTGTTTTGGCTAAAAAACTCTCAGCTACATAAGGAGGTGACTATTTAAGATCAGACTGCATGTTTTGTGCAGCGGAATCTTGATCAACAATGTCTTTAAAAGTACCAATATTTATTCATAGCTTGTTAACCACCAGATGTCAAAATGTTGAACTCGTCTGCAGTTGACAGCACTTGCAGACAGCAAATTAGACGTGGCTCAAGTTTTGGGATTTATTGGTGAAAGTGTAGAAGTGGTTACCAGCATTTTCTCCTTTTCCCACAATGATTTCATAGTCTTTTTCCCCAAGAGCCTTCAAACGTTGGATTGTAGTGTAAAGAGTTAAGCAATAATTAGAATGTTAAGGATTTGCAGGCGTCATATCCTGAAGGAAGTATTATTCCACCTCATCTGACATAATCTAAAACAAGGAATCTAATAAAATCCATTGTAATAAGAATTTATTTATAAACCCTGAAGTGCTGAGAAACAAGTATAAAAATGGCTATATCTCTTTTCCAGACAATAAAATATTTAGTTTTAGATTGGTTTGTGTTATTTAACACTATTTTGGAAATTATTTAAGTTTTATCGTGGTGGCCAGTGCATCTATCCATGCTTTCCTGGAGTTTATTTTACTAATACTTTGGACAATATTCTTCCCAAGCCACTTCCTACTCTCCCACATTACTATAAGTGTCGCAATGACTATCATCATTTGTCAGAAAGAAATTGACCGAGCTGAAGATTTGAATCAGCATCCCCTTGGTCTCAAGTCCTGTAGTAAAGGGTTGTGACACATTGCCAAAAATTCTGAAAAATAGAGTACATCAAATTAGAATTACTAGAAAAGAAGTTAGTTACATTGTCAGTGGCCTCTGTAATTTATTAATCAAGTGAATATCAAATTGAATTATATGAGCTTTTATTCTTGAAGCTAGATTTGACTGGTTAAATGACTCCTGATGTTTTCTAAATGTTATTTACTGTGACCAATCCCTCAGAGGATAACTGGCTGCAAGAGGTAGAATTAAAACATTCTAGCTCAATTTTAGCTCACCTGTTTCGAAGAAAAAGTTGAGTTATTGTCATAGCCCTGTTGTCTGTGTGTCATCATCATGCAAAAAATTGACAGTTTATAATATCTCTGTTATTACAGAGGATATTTAATTCAAACTTGGACAAGTTGTTAACTGTCAAAAGGGGAACCCATACAACAAGGACAGGTAACCGTCAAATTAATTTTGACTAAATTACGCCCTTCTTTTGACTTAGAATTTTCACTGAAGATCAAGGAAATGCAGCCAAGCATTGCCAACAAATCATTAAAAATCATTAAAATGCATAGTTACATACCTTGAAATTGTCTGAATCTGTGTTTAAGTAAAATTAAGTCGAATGTTTATTGCAGTTACATCACCAAGTTTATGCACCAAACTGCATGTTTTACCAAGGTTTCAGTGACGTCAGTTCTCATTGACATCAGTTTCATTGAACTGGGGCACTCAGAAGGGAAATTCTATATTTTCAACATACTCAAGTTGGGAGACCATAAAACAGGGAAATTTCGCTGAATACACGTTGGAATTGTAAAACTTTACAGTATAATAAATTCATTGTATAGTAAGGTGGCAGGGGACTTTGAAACTTATTATACTGCCAAGAAATTTCTCGCAATCTGATTGGATATTTTGTCCTGAACATAAATTCCTGTACACTTGCAAAATCCACGTAAAAGCAGTTTTCCTTTCGGGAGCCCTGTATACATAACATCACTTTTATTATGCAAAATGGCAGCGCCAATCTATATGAGCTGCCCACAAGACAAACATACTGAGTAGCCTGTACCATTTTATTACTTCTTCCCCTTGATGCGTGTCATTAAAGCGAAACGAATGGATTACTTTTGAGGTAGCTAATGGTCGTTTAGTTTTGCCAACAAATCATTAAAATGCATCGTTTTTTACCTTGAAAGTTATTTAAATCCATGTTTAAATTTAAAATACGTCGAATGTCTATTGCAGTGACATCACTAAGTTTCAGTTCTCAGTGACGTCAGTTTTCATTGAGTTGGGGCATTCAGAAAGGAAATTCTATATGGTCAGCATACTCATTTCATGAGCCCATAAAACAGGGAAATTTCGCTGAATACATGTTGAAATGGTAAAACTTTGCAGTATAATAAATTCGTTGTACTGTCAGGTGGCAGGGGACTTGGAAACTTGTTCATGGCTGTGGCAAATCATGTCAACTTTGCTCGAGACAACATGGTTCACCACAGCCATGAACAAGTTTCCAAGTCCCCTGCCACCTGACCGTACAACTAATATTGTTCACGGCTGTGGTGAATCATGTTGCCACTTCACCTTCGGCTCGGAGTGACATGATTTGCCACATCCGTGAACAAGTTTCCAAGTTCTCTGCCATCCGACCATACAACTAACAATGTATTCTTCCCAGATCTATTCTAAACTCTAAGACTAGCCAATTACTGTTCCTGGATTTGTTTGATTGTGGTGAAAAATATGCAAAAAAATATGTAAAAAGAATAGTTTACACGAAAAAAAAATGAGAGACATTTTTTCTATGGCAGATATTACACCAACAGTTTCCTCTGTAAATACTGTACTTGAAATGTGATTAATGCTCTTGTTCATAATCCTTTACCAAACAATCTCATTTTTTAGCAAATCCTTTATTAGTAAGTAGATGGCGTCTGAAAACACTGTTGGAAAAGGAGGAAAAAGATGGTAACATTCCTGAAGGGTATTCTGTCATTTCACAGACAGATCTTATCATTCAGTCACATGTGATTGGTTGGCTACAAAGGCCTCCTTTTGGACAAGTCTTAAAGCTTGTCATAAGGTTAACTCTTTAACAAACAATCCCTGGTTTTCACGACTCTGTGACAGAAGCCTTTTGAAAACATTGTGGGAAAAGGAGAAAATGCTGGTAACCAGCATTTTCTCCTTTTCCCACGATTGTTTTTTACCCTTCGCAAAACATATTTCAACTTTTGAGTCACTTTAATTTTGTTGTCTGCTAATGCTTTCGATTTGGAACAGTCTAAAATTTTGTCGTCTGGTAAAGAGTTAAAAGTTAGAATAATAGTAAGATGGAAAAAATGTATGTCAAGTTGGGTCAAGATTCCTACAAATAAGAGCAAGATATGAGCTGATCAACTCTTTACCAAACGGCAAAGTTTTGGACTTACCCGAACTGGAAGCATTTGCAGACGACAAATTAAATGTTGCCAAAATGATGATATCTCTGTTTGAGTAGAAAACATTGTGGGAAAATGAGAAAATGCGGGTAACCAGCATTTTCTCCTTTTCCCACAATGTGTTCAAAAGCCTTCTTCCTTGGAGTCGTTAAAAGTCGTGATTGTGTGGTAAAGGGTTAAAGTCAGACACATACAAACATTGCAGACAAACTTGAGAGGGGATGTTATGTCTTACTGATTTCTAACAGCCTGATTTTCTGCGTTTGTCACATTGTTATCAGAAATCATTCTATCACAGATGGATCAAAGCTGTTTTATGCCGGGAAATATGACAAGTTTCTGAGAGTTCACACTATAAAAAGGTGATAGGTTGATAAGGCATGGCAAACAATCTGTTACCAAGTAAGATTACAGGAAACTAAGTAGGAAATTATCAACTGTTGCTGTAAATGGCCACTGGGACAATCCTCTTACTGACTGACCGTTTTTCTCCAGTTTAACTTTGTCAATGATTTTATATTGCTTTCCCCAGCAACAGACCACTATTGGGTTGGAATCAAAGGACTCAAAGTCCTGAAAAGCAGATTTGTAGAACAGTATTAAGCTATAATATGGTGTATTGAAAAACAGAATTTTCATCACATGTAATACATATACATGTAATTAATTAGTGGAGGTAGCAAGAACAACAAAAGTCGAAGCTTTTCTAGCAAGTGGGAGGCATGGTAACTGTTATTTCATTGTTTATTAAGGAGTAGCAATTTGATCTATCAATTTGACGCAGTTTTCTTTTTGTATTTAGGATAGCATACACATGTAGGACTGTAAATACAGTAATGACAAAAAACAAGGTTGCAGTGTACTAGCTAAAAGTGATAGTAGAACGAGTATAGTGCAAGAAAGCATGACAGTATTTGGTACCATTCAGTCGATGTTAGTAAGTGGATTTGCTATACAAATCCGCTTGAAATTTGCAGTGCCTATAGACTCACTGTTTAAAAAGAGTCCTGGCTATATGATTGGCCTATGATCTCACTTTCTTATCCATTCTACTTTTCGAATGAAATAAGAAGAAAATTTCAGTCCGTGGGTAGATCGATACATATTACAAATTAAAAAGCAAATTTAAGGCCACAATCTTAAATAAGGTACCTTTTGTTGCTTTAAAAAATTAAATTCATTTACTCTTTACCAGAAAACAAATTTATAGCCTTGTCCATTGTTTTTTCTAGAAACTGAAAATTAGGGCGGATTTCCCTCCTCCATCTAAAAATTTGGGGAATTTTCAATAAAAAGTAGGTGGGACAAGTTAAATTCATTTTCTGAAAATAGATAAGAGTAAGACAGAAAACTCATTTTGATAAAATTTATTGCAATAACAGTAGTTTAAGACAAGGTAGAGTTGGCGGTTTTGGACCAGGTTGTTTTGGAATTGGGCCGTTTTGACCCATTTTCTTTTCAAGGGAGGTTACTCTAATTACACGTTATGTTGAAAAACAGCATTGTCAATTGAAGCTGTTTTATTAAAAGCTGTGGTCTTTTCAGCGAGGCATGAGTGAATTCCTTTTGCTTTGGGACTTCTTCGTTGTTTATTTTTTATGCAGAACTGTCATGCATTGGGTCTGAATTTTTGCAAAAACTAAAAAAAAAAATTGGCGTGAATCTTGCATTCACGCATCCTAGAACTGCTTTGTCAAGAGTGAAGGCTCTTGCAGACGACAAATTAAACAGCACACACATCATACAATTTGTCTTTTTAAGGGTAGAAAACATTGTGCTGGTTACCAGCATTTTCTCTTTTTCCGACTGTGTGTTTTCAAAAGCCCTCTATCTTCGAGGGTCATCGAAATTCGGGTTTATGTGGTAAAGGGTTAAACACATGGCTTGTCTCTTGGAAAGTTTCTTCACAGTTCTTGCCAACACATAATTAACAACTTGGAGTGAGGTTTGGTTCATTAATGATTGGTTTGATGTTGCATTTTAAGTGTATAGCGTGCCAACTTAGACTATATTTACTGAATCTAAAGCCATGTTCAGTATTCATAGTGTCAGCATTAAAGCCCCAATATAGACCAAAAGTAAATGGAACAGGTGTTAAAATGTATTTGAATTTGAATAATACCATTTAAAAGTATGGACATTATATTCCTAAGGTGACATTCTTCTGTTATTGTATAGTTTGTGTAAGTGTTAGTTGCTGGCAGAAAAATGAATTTTAAATTCAGGTAAAAAGTGAACAAAAGATAGAGTGACCTGACAACTTTTGACCTACTTTTAAATGTAATTTTTCTGCCAGAGACTAACACTTGGGCAGACCGTACAATAACACCTTTAAATTGTATAATTTAAATTTCAATTTATTTTAACACCCACTTTAATTACTTTTGGCAACTATTTGGGCTTTAAGATCTCAAAAGCTAAATACATGTAATAAAGTTCTGTTGGTTGGTGGTTTTGATCTTGTATCACCATAACATTGCTTAACATTACTTTTTACAAGTTTGTACCTTTTTATGAGTAAAGTTTTCTTAGATGTTTTTCACTATTTTGTGGTGAAGTCATAGCATTTCAATGACATTGTAGTTGCATTAACTCTTTCCTTACTGTTGATGACACAAGAAGCTTTTAAGGACAGTGTAGATCAAGATCAGACTGCACAGCTTTCTAGAAGTGTGTCTTTATCGTGCAGCGGAACTGTATTTACAGCCATCAAAAATGTAAAGGTTTTTTTTTTTTTCTAGTAGTGAAAGAGTTAAAGGTTTTGGCTCGATAAATCCTCTGTAATCATAAAATATCCGAACCTTTTAGAACATTTTGGACTGGCAACAGAATCGCCCGATCCCGTAAAGACATTAATTGAACCTAAAAGGCCTATTATGCTGTGGTGTTTCTGTATTGCGTTATGGAACAAAATACATGTAGGTATGGGGTATCGAAATTAATGGTCTGATTCACAGATGTTTCCTTCAGGCAGGTGTGCAATACAACCATTTGTATTTACAAATTATGGTATCAGTTGATTTGCAATGAACCATGAATTTGTAAGATAAATCTTGTAGAACTAATGTTCCATTCCTGGCAGCTGTACACAGAATTTAATCAGTTCTTAGTAATGTCCTTAGAAATCATGCCAATCTTCTTTAAAACTGGGTCATCTGCGCACTCCCCCAACAGTAAGTGCATTTAGGGATTGATTACTTCAAATTGAAGAAAAAAAACTTTTATCTACAGAATAGATAACGACAGATAAACAGTAAAAAATTCTGATAACAGCACTTTGATATGGCCAAGTGCTTTTTGGCATTATGTTCTTTGATGGATTGTTGTCCTTGCTTTTAGCTCCGTTGCATTTTTTGAAGGCGAGATTTTCATTCTCGCCTTCATATGTCAGCGCTCGGCAGTTTGCTGCAAATGCCTCTGAACAGCATTATCCAAACGCCTTTCGAGTAGTTCGATACTTCTCGAGTACATAAGAACAAAATAATGTCGAGACCATTGTAAATTTAATCAGATCAGCAAGAAGAAACTTCAAATTTCTAGAAGGAATGAAATCGAATTCTTAAAAAGCATCGTTTTTGACAAATGCAAAATACTTTGGATCAGTTGATTGTTACAATGGTGTTGCTACAGCAACAAATAAACTGTAGCTGTGATAAGCCAATCGAAACCTACTAAAATGACGTCATTCGGACCTACTTCCACTCCACAACGCACAAACAACTAACCAGAGGGATCGTATATGTAAATTTACGACCCCTGAACTAACCAATCGGATAGCTTTTTTGAATGACGTATCGCTGACAGACCTCTTTTCTCTGTTGACAACATTATTCTGTCTTTATGAGAAGTAAAATTTCAATGAAATAAATTCCTTTGAATCATCAAGTGTTTATACAAAATTTTCTCTTTCAAAGAAATATCTTTTTCTTCTATCAAAGTTGTCCTTGACATTATGATTAATGAATAGGTTATTGTTAGGCATCAGCGTGGCCCAGTTTTGATTCCGGAGACCCGTGAAAAGAAAAAGGTAAATCAGTTGAAATCACAATATGTGTCATTTCGAAGTAGTTCCAGCCAGCATAATGTACCGATGTATAGCAGGGGATAGCCTGGGTTCCAGTCTTATCGTTTCTTTCCTTATATACGAGTATGATCGGACTTTACTACGTCAAAAATGACAATAACATGATCTGTAACCGTTTTATCACGCAAAAAGTTTTAACTTCTTCTTTTGATCGTCACGGTGCTTAACGTTCAGCAAGTATTCATAAATATTTAACCGTTTACCACTCACTTGAAAGGAATCTGAAAAAGCAAGCTTTTAAAAACATCGAGGGAAGAGGGGATATTGCTTGAAACCGGCATTTTTTTTCCTTTTACCACAATGTTTCTACCCTATTAAGAGCAAATTTCGTCCCTAATTTGGGCCACCCTGAATTTGTCGTCTGCAAATGCTTTCAATTTCAACTTAGTCTGAAATTTCGTAAAGAATAAACGCTTATTGCAATGAATTGTTATCATAATCACTTACCTCCATCATTATTAGAACTGAAATCTTTACGTAATATAATCCGTTTGTTTTCCTCGAAAAAATTTCCTTCAACTACACTTCTTTTCAAAACTGAATAACACAATGATAAAATTATCTTGACACAGAGAATCCAACAGTCCTAGAATGCATTGGACGTGTTCATGTTTTTCTAAGGACACAGACCAAGGGCCTGTATCTGTGTAACTGTATACGATATATCATTATCGAACAAAGGAATATGGTGTATCTCAATTGACGGGTAGGCAATCATTTTGCTTTCATGTTTGCCGACAAGCTGAACGTATATTCCGGTTACGCGGGATAAATGAAGCACAAGCATTAATGTCAACGAACCCTTAGACCGCTTATTACGTCTGTCTCTTTTGCAGACAAGGAAGATGAATCTATGGTCTGCACAGAATATGCAATCTTATGTCGGATCTGCAGTGTGAGCTACCTTGTAATAATCCGACTAAAACAGCCCTGGATGGAGTTGCAATAATTAAGCATTTTTCCCGAAATGGAAAATGCCAATTTCATCAATCCAGCGCTCTAAGGGTTAACAGGGTCAGAGATTACAAGAATCGTATAAACAGAGAACATCATCGGACGTCCCTCATAGGACCTATGAAGTCAACCGTCAAATGATGTTGGTTATCCTTAATAGGATGGTAAACATTGTGCGAAACGGAGAAAATGTTCGTTGCCGGTATTTTCTCATGTTCCTGCAAGGTTTCAAAATACTCTTCCTTTTTTTTAAAAGCCCCATTCTTTAAGGTCATTAAAACTCAGCACATGTACGAGCATATTGTAATCTAAAAGTTAAATCTCCGTTTTGAACATCGAAAGTCGTTTGTTTTGAAACTCTTTTCAATGTTGATAAAATATATTTCAAATAACATGGTAAACAATTAAAAAAAAAAGGTCTTTTAACCGAAAGACAAAATTTTTACAACCTCAGGGGAAAAAAAAACACTTTTCGAAATACTTTTGGAAAAGGAGAAAATGCTAGTAACCAGTATTTTCTCCCTTTACCGTTATGTTTTGTAGTTTTTCCCAGCCAAACGGCACATTTTCAGCTGCTCTTAACTTATCATCTGCTAATTGCTTTAATGCAGACGGCCCTAATTTTTTGTTATTTTCTAAAGGCTTATGTAAAGGGTTACTAAGACCAGGGATCGTATATACACATGTAAGATCCCTGCTAAGATGGAAAAAATTGTCAGAAAGTCAAAAAAAATAATGTTGATTATCATTATTTGCTACTTTTCCTACAATGCTTTCAAAAGCCTCTTCTTCAACATTGTTAAAAGTCAGTATTGTGATCTAAAAGGCCGAATCTCAGTTTCTATACTCTGAAAGGCACCTTTCTAGAAACTCTTTGCTCTCTCAATAAAATTGTCTTTGGAATGAAATGGTAAAGACTTTCAAGAAATAAATCATCTCATAACAGTTTTAGACCTATCAAAATTGATTGCATTTTCAAGCAAAAACTATTCTTCAACCCTTTACCATACCCTATCAAGTACTGTTTTAACAACCCTGAGAAAGAGGCCATGTAAAAACTTTATTTTGAAGGGAGAAATTTTCTAAACTCTTTACAGGAAGAAAAAATTTCAGACTTGCCAAAATTGAATGCATTTCAGGTAGCAACTTAAATCTGGCACCATTGATGGAACCTGTCTGAAATAGGATGGAAGACATTTCAGAAAAAAGGAGAAAATGTTAGTTAGCACCAAATTCTCCTTTTCACACCAAAAGTTCACAAGCCTTCTTCCTAAAGACCTTTTAAACTCATTATTGGGGTAATAGAGGGGTAGATCTAAGTTTCTATACAACGAAAAAATATATACGGGTAATGGTAAACACTTTGCTGTATCAGGAGAGGCGATTAAACTACAGGAAAATGTATCGCAATATGTTATGCCTATATTCCAAACTCGCCTTCATACTGTACTTTCAGTACTTTGATTATACCATTGTCTCTATGACAGATTCTTTCTGACAGTGAATTAAAGTCATTTTGATAGATTACATGCTTCCTTGTAAACCTCAGAGAGCATAGATTCTAGAATAGGAGCAATACCTAGAATGGTTGGTAAACACAGTGGAAAGAGTCAACAAAGAGCAACTGTTGTTGCAACAACTTTTATTAAAAAATTCAAAAGACTCAATGGTCATTGGCTAAAATGAGAACCCTCAATACCTATATGAGCCATGCTCTGACAAAAGGGGGCTTAATGCATCTCCGTGATCCATGATACCAAGCAAGCCATCACATACCTATGGATCCATAATATCCACTTTTTTAACAAGCAATTTAATCATGAGATAGACTGATCCTTGGGCATACAGAAAATTGACCACTAGCAAAAAGTTTCGGCCCAGGTCAGCCTGCGCAGACTGCGCAGGCTGACCTGGGTCGATACGTTTCGCAGATGTATTAAGCCCCCTTTTCACAGAGCATGGCTCATTAATGAGCCATGCTCTGTGAAAAGAGGGCTTAATGCATCTGCGAAAAGTGTCAACCCAGGTCAGTCAGCACAGTCCAGAATTTTTGCCAGAATACTTAACAAAATAGCAGACAGTTTAGATCAAAGATCAGACTGCACAATCTGATCTTGATCTACACTGTCTGAAAAAGGCAAACTGAATTTGTAGTCACCATTATTGCTAGTATATTCTTGGTCTTGTTGGAGTTTAGGTTTAACCAAGTTGTGTAACTTTCAAATTTAGAAAATTCTTCAGAATGGTTGGTGGATACGTGCTGATCTTGATCTATATTGTCTACCAAAAGACTGATACTAGTGCCTGGCCCTTGTAGTGTGAAGTCCTTTTTTTTTTCAGCAACCAGGTACTGGATCCTGGCTCTGAAGCTATGGAAATCCTTGTTTTTGAGGTAGGGTAAAATTAGATAATCATTAAGCATATGTTTATGCTTGGGAGTTTCTGCTTACTTAGTTTCTTAGCTCTTCAGTTTATTTTGTTATACTCTTTTCTCTTTATACTTGAATTCTGAAAGGTACCTAGAGATTTCCATAAAGCCCAGAAAATGAAAAGCTCACTGTGCTTGTTGAACTTTCCAAAATCCTTATTCTTGAAGGCTGAATGCTGTTATTTCAGTTATATCACGGTGACAGCTCATCCATTAATGTATGTCTTGGGTTTCACCAGCAGTAGGCTAGGGCTCTGAAGTTCCTGTCCAAGGACACTCACCCACAAAAAGGCCCAGTGCCTCCATAGATTCTTAAATAAAGAGTCAAATTCAAGTAAGCCTAGAAGTCATGGTGAAAGATGGAGAAAGTGCTGTGGGCATATCTGTCCTTTTTCATGTTTTATAAAATTAGTGCTACTTTGCTTTGAAATGAGATTTTCTTCATAGACGTCTTGAGCAATGATTGACAACCTGAAAGTGAGATTAAAAGTGGGTTATTTCAAGAGTTTTTAGCAATGATTTCTGTCCCTTTGTGAGTGCATTTTATTTGCTTCCAAAAAAAAATGAAGAGGGGGCATAGATAAATCAATGAATTATGAAATTGTTTTAATTAAATATAAATGAAGATCATGAATTCCGATTTACAAACAAATAAATACAAGTAAAGCATCATAAAACAAAGTAAAATGACTTTCTTGTTGTAAATAAATGAATAAAAGAGATCAAACTCCAAGTGTTATTTTGAAAAATTATTTTAATCCCGACTAGTTTCGGTCATTTCAAACCTTTTTGCAAGGAATTTCTCCTTGTGCCATTGGGCTACATTTTGCTAAGTGCTCAGTTGCCACATGGAAAAGTCTGTGAGAGGTAATGGATTAAACCTTAACCACATGACAAAATTTTAGACTAGTCCAAATTGAAAGCATTTGCAGATGACAAACATGGCTCAAAAACTGAAATTTGCTTTTTGAAGCATATAAAACATTGTGGGGAAAGGTAAAAATACTGCTTACCAGAATTTTTTTCCTTTTACCATAATGTTTTCAAAAGGCTTCTCCCTCAGGGTCGTTAAAACTTGGATTTGTGTGGTAAAGGGTTAAGCCAAACATTTTGCTATTTGATGAAGCCAAAACAAACAATGTAGGGAACAAAAAAAACAAGGAAAAACCAAGTCTGTGAAATATTTATTTATAGACTCGTATGAAACTTTATATCATAATTACCTTAGAAATAAAACAAATACTGGTGGAAAGCTGCCAGGCCAAGTGGATTTAATCTTTTCACCTAAATGTGTGGCATAATATGACTTTCCTGGACAGTGTAGATCAATATCAGACTGCACAGATTGTGAAGTTTGATCTTAAATCTTCATTGCACAATAGATGGACTTCTGTCAAAGTTGTGACTGAAAAGTCTTGTCAGTTAACCCTTTCCCACTCAATAAATTTTAGACTCTCCCAAATTCTTAGATATAGACAACAAATTCAAAATTAACAAAAATCAGCTTAAGTTCTCTGATAGGATAGAAAACATTGTGGAAAAAGGAGAAAATGCTGGTAACCAGCATTTTCTCCTTTTTCCCACAATGTTTTCTAAAGCCTTATTCCTAAGGGTGGTAACAACACGGGATTGTTTGGTAAAGGGTTAAAGTGGTATTGCATGTTCAGAAATTGTTAACTCTTTACCAAACTACAAAATTATAGACTTGTCGAAATTGAAAGCATTTGCAGACGACAAATTAAACATGGTTCAAATGATGGGATTTACCTCTGAAAGGCTAGAGAATGTGGGAAAATAAGAAGATGCTGGTTACTAGCATTTTCTCCTTTTCCCACAGTGTTTTCAAAAGTCTTCTCTGTTAGGGTCGTTAAAACTCGGACTGTGCAGACTAACATGGGTTGATACTTTTTATAGATGCATGAAGCCCCCTTTTTCACGGAGCATGACTCAAATTCAAAGGAGATTCCAGGTAGAAAATACCATAATATTGCAGTATAGAGGTTCATTTGGTTGGCATGTTTGTTAGAGCAGGAGACAAGTTTGTTTCTGCCAGGTCTTGATTGGCAGTGTCTGAAAGAGACAATAAAGAATAAAATTTTTGCACCCATCAAAATTTGATGCATATGCAGACAGCAAATTAGATGTGTCTGAAATGGTAGGATTTGTCTTTAATCCTGTACCACACAATGCAAACTTTTAACAACGTGATGAGAAAGAAGACTTTTGAAAACATTATGGTAAAAGGAGAAAATGCTGGTAACCAACATTTTCTCCTTTTCCCGCAATGCTTTCTATCCCATAAAAGACACTTTCACACTTAACCACATGTAATTTGGCATCTGCACAATTATGCTTTGGGTTTGGACATCTCTAAAATTTTTTCGTGTGGTTAAGGGTTAAAAGGGTTGAAAATGACTAGGGAAAATGAGAAAATGCTGAGTAACCCTTATCCTGCTAAATGAAAAAATTATAAAACTTTCAATCCGATTGTAAAAACCAAGATTTTGCTATTTCAAAGGTATTTTTGGGGAAAGATATCTCCTTATCGGACAGTGTAGATCCAAGATCAGACTGCACATTTTGTGCAGTCTGATCTTGATCTACACTTTCTGCAAAAGGTCAGTGAGTCACACTTAGCAGGCTAAGGGTTAAGAGCATTTTCTTATTTTCCTACAAATTGTTTTCAAAAGCTTATTTCCTCAAAGTAGTCAAAACATGGAACTGTTTGGGATAGGTTTAAGTCTTTACTGTACGACAAAATTTTAGACTTGTCCAAATTGAAAGCATTTGCAGACGACAAAGAAATGTGGCTTGTAAATTGAAATTTGTTTTGGGAAGAGTAGAAAACATTGTGGGAAAAGGAGAAAATGCTGGTTACCAGCATTTTCTCCTTTTCCCACAATGTTTTCAAAAGGCTTCTTTCTCAGGGTTGTTAAAAGTCAGGATTGTAAGGTAAAGAGTTAATAGTGTTTATAATGATTTCAAATCAATCAAGATTAACTATGTACTAGACAACAAATTTCACACTCTCCCATATGGAAAATATTTGCAGACCACGAACTTTGCCCAATAGAGCGTACATTTATTTATATTCAAAAGATTAGAAAATGGTGTGGGAAGTGTAACTAGCTACCAGCATTTTGTCCAACAATTTTTTTTCAACTATACTGCACAATCCCTAAATCTTAATGACCCAGAAGTATAAACCTTTCAAAACATTCTGGGAAAAGGAGAAAATGTTGGTAACCAGCATTTTCTCTTTTCACACATTGTTTTCTACCATATCAAAGAGAGAAATTTTTATTTGAGGTGCATTCAATTTATCGTTGGCAATTGCTATGAATTAAGACCTGTCTTTAATTTCGTTGTTTGGTAAGAGTTCATCCTCAAGGTCGTAAATACCTTGTATTATTTGGAATAGGGTTAACTCCATCCTGTTTTTTTTTTTTAATTAATTTGCAGCAGACAGATATGAAAACGTCCTTGTTAAAAGAATTAATAATCAACTTGAATTACCAGTAATGTTTATTGTTTAATGCAGGAAAACATTTGAAAAAAAAAATGGGGGGGGGGTTAACCCTTTACCACAGAATAAAGAGTTTTGGTGACCTTCAGGAAATAGCCTTTTGAAAGCATTGTGGGAAAAGGAAAAAATGCTGGGTATCCAGCATTTTCTCCATTTCCCACAGTGTTTTCTACCTTTTCTGAAGACAAATCCCTTCATAAGAGCTAAAAGAAGAGGAGAAAATGCTGGTTTCCAGCATCTTCTCCTTTTCCTATAATGTTTTCAAAAGCTTTCTTCCTCGGGGCTGTTAAAGGTCAGGATTGTATGGTAAAGGCTTAATAGTGTTTATTGGTATATTGATTTCTAATCAACCAAGATTCGACGAATTCTTTACCAAACAACAAAATATTTTCTCGCCCATATAGAAATGACATACTGAATGTGGTTCAAATGATGGAATTGTATCCAAATGAGAAAAAAAACATTGTTGGAAAAGTGGAAATAGCTGTTTACCATCAGCAGCAGCAGCAGCAGCAGCAGCATTTTCTCCTCAGACCACAATGTTTTTAAAAAGCCTCATTTCTTAGGGTTGTTTGGTCAACTCTTTACCAAACAACAAAACTTTAGACTGGTCCAAATTAAAAGCATTTGTAGACGACAAAATAAATATGACTGAATAATTGAAATTAGGTTTGGGAAGGGTAGAAAACATTGTGGGAAAAGGAGAAAATGCTGGTTACCAGCATTTTCTCCTTTTCCCACAATGTTTTCAAAAGGCTTCTCTCTCAGGGTCTTTAAACGTCGGGATTGTGTGGTAAAGAGTTAAGGATTAATTGAATACCTATTTGATGATGTCCACAGAACATGTCGGGTTATAATTGAAGTTACTTGCTTGTAAGCTACTTTGGCAATCCCATGTTTCATGGATATAAACAGGGCTTATAGTCCTGGATGAAGAATTCTCTGTGATGAAGTATCTTAGTGACTGGTACAACATGTTTGTATGGTGTTTAATGCCCTTTTAACAATATTTCATTTATACTGGCATTGCCAGTGCACCTATCCTTGCTTTCCTTGCGTTTCTTTACCCATACCATTCTTTGCACAGCATTATTTCCAAGCCACTGGTGCTTTCCCACACAAACATTGCTGAAACAATATGCAGAGAGGAATGAATTCTAATGTAATCACTATCATCAATCCGTGGTGAGAATTAAGCTGCACTGGGGAATTGAACCAGAGCCCCCTAGGTTATAAGTCTGTAGGTTACCAACTGAGCAGCTTGGCTTTGAGTAAGAAGTTTGAAGGAGACAATTTTGAAAACACTTTTGTTATATATGGATTATCAAAATGAACAAAAGTTGAATGGATAGAAATCTGTAAAAACATTCTGGATAGCTTTTCCCTACACGAAACAAAACAAAGTACTGAGAGCACTGGAACAAAGTGTGCTGTCTTTCAGCACTGAATTGACAAATCGGTGCAAATCATAAGATGGAATGGTTCATTGCAAGATGCAAAATGTCATCTATAGATGATGGTTAGTTAATCTGTTGGGTACTTTAGATGCTGATTTGGACTGGAATATCACGAGCAGACTGAAGGAATGTGTTTGATATTTTGGATGCTTATTTGGACTGCCTAAATCAAGATCAGACAGCATGGAGTTTGAACTCTGATCTTTTATCTGCATTATTTGATATTTTGTGAGCTATTTAACCCTTTACCAAACAATCCCAGGTTTTTATGACCCTGGGAAGAAAGCCTTTTAAAAACATTGTGGGAAAAAGAGAAAATGCTGGTTACCAGCATTTTCTCTTTTTCCCACAATGCTTTCTAACCTTTCACAGTCAAATCCCAGTATTTCTGCCACATTTAATTTGTCGTCTGCAAATGCTTTGAATTTGGACCAGTCTAAAATTCTGTTGTTTGGTAAAGAGTTAAGCCATGACAGCTTTGTAACAAGTTAAGAAGCCATCTCCTCTCCCATGATGTCTCTTTTCTGTTCAAAAACGTTATCTCTTATTTTCGTATATTATTCCTTTAGCTCACCCAGTGTAGTTCATATAGTTGGACTGATGCTTTGCAGATCTTTCAATGGTATTAAAGTTGTCGTCAGGTTACAAGTCACCAATTTATTCCAGATTTCTTCAGTACAAAGCTTAGGGCTCTGTAGATTTCCTTTTCCAAGGACGCTTCCATGGGGATCAAACCCTCAACTTCTGAATGACAGAGTTAAACCTAGAGCCATCAAGGACTTTTGCCACTTTGTTGCTCTGCTGGTAATGTACATGGCTTGAAACCCAGGGGTTGTTGGTTGGATTCTCTAGCTTTTCCAACTGATAAAAGAAACTCCATCTGGTGAATAAACCCCCAGGTAGGCATGGATAGCTGCACTGGCTGCCATAAAGCTGTAATGATGTTGAAAACAGCGTAAAACACAGGACAAGCAAACAAACAAAGGACTCCTAAAGGTATGTTTAATGTATAGTCTGAAAAGTAATGGGTTATTGGAGGGTATTCAATCCCTTGGTGATATTCTCATTGTGTGAGAAAGCTCTAAAATATTGCTGGTGAAAGACAATTTTAGTGATAGCATATCACAAAGACTATGCAGATAATTAGTACTACATGATCAGACTGCACATTTTGTGCCATCTGATCAGTATTTGCACAAAAGCTTAGAAAGTTATGCCAAGCACTAAAAAGGTTAATTGGGAGTTAATTGACAGGATAAGATGTCTTGACATTAATGGCAAATGTCATCAAATTAAATGATCCATAGGACTGTTTTATTCCCATGTTCTGGTTGTCCATCTATTCTTTCCTATTGAATTGCACCAAGGCTTTAGTCCTTTAAAGGGGGCCTAATTTGATTTTTTCCAGGAATCAGAGTTTTATGTAAAACACTCATAAATCTCATAAACACTACTGGACAGCTACATTCTGCAAAAAGATTCACTTTTTGCTTTTAACTAACAAAAGGTATGGTCATTTTTCAACTGGAAATACAGTCCATTTTTATGAGACCAGTAACTGTTGGGAAACAAAATCTACCGATAATTTTAACCCTTTTACCACACAATCCTGAGTTTTAGCGACCCTGAGGTAGAGGGCTTTTGAAAACATTTTGGGAAAGGAGAAACTGCTGGTAACCGGCATTTTCTCCTATTCTCAGAATCTGTTCTTCTCTGTCAAAGGCAAATTCAATATAATTATGAGTGACATCTAGTGTTTCATTAACAGATGCTTTCAATTTGGATATGTCTAAAATTCTGTTAGGTAGGAAAGGGTTAAAGGCTAAAATTCTCTTTAAGATTTTAAAATCTTGATACCCCCTTTAACTCTTTACCAAATGACAAAATTTTAGACCGGTCCAAATTCAAAGCATTTGCAGACGACAAAATAAAAGTGGCTGAAAATTTGAAATTTATTTTGGGAAGGATAGAAAACGTTGTGGGAAAGGGAGAAAATGCTGGTTACCAGCATTTTCTCCTTTTCCCACAATGTTTTCAAAAGGCTTCTTTCTCAGGGTCGTTAAAAGTCGGGATTGTGTGGTAAAAGGTAAACTCTTTACCACACAATCCCGACTTTTAACTCTTTACCACACAATCCCGACTTTTAACAACCCTGAGAAAGAGGCCTTTTGAAAACATTGTAGGAAAAGGAGAAAATGCTGGTATTTTCTCCTTTTCCCACAATGTTTTCTACCCTTCCCAAGACAAATTTCAATTTTTGAGCCATACTTGTTGTCATCTGCACATGCTTTCAATTTGGACTGGTCAACAATTTTGTCGTTTGGTAAAGAGTTAATGACCTTGAGAAAGTTGGCCTCTGAAAACATTATTAGAAAAAGAGAAAATGCTGGTAACCAGCAATTTCTCCTTTTCAAACAATGTTTTCTCCCCATTCATAGACAAAGCTCATCATTTGAATCATAGTTGTTGTCTGCTAATGCTTAGAATTTGGAGGAGTCATAAATTTTGTCATGTGGTTAAGAGTTAAAGTTGTGCTAAGTGCACTAGGGGTTAATATTTTGGGTAGGTAAAGAGTTTATGTTTCTCAAAAATTTTAGAGAGCCAGTCCAAGCCTTGATCATACAAATATGAAATCTTTAAAGACAGGCTTTCATGAAAATCAAATGGCTGATAGTCCAATTTATTTTAAAGCAATGAATTGTATGATTTCCTCTGAGGAAATAAAGATACCACTTTGATTTTATTAATAATTAGCATGCATGATGGATCTATGAAAACATGACAGTAACCACGGCAACAAAAATGTAATTGCGTCTTTTCTGCGTCATTCAAATTAAATAATGGCAACCATAAGATACAGATAGACATTGTCTTTTATTTGCTTGTAAATTTTCTGCAAATTTTGGACTTGTCCAAATTGAGAAGAAATATGGACTCTCTGTAAATTTCTAATTGTTGTGTAAAACTAATTGTTTCTTGGCATGCTTTTGGCAAATTAAGTCCCATCTTTGTCTGTTTAGGTCAAGATCTGTAAGACTGCACACAACATGTCATCTGATTTGATATATTACGCAGCCTATGTGATTCTATAAACAGTGAATACATGCAAGATGATTGAATAGCAGAACCACAAATTTCTTACATTGAGGGTGTTTTTAAGGGTGGAAAATGATAGTAGAGCACCTTTTTACTTGGCGGCTTACCTGTTGAGTAATTTAGACAGAGAAGGAAGACTTAACCTGGTATCTAGTCCAAGAGAAGTGCACCAAGCTCTTGTTTCTGTGACTAGTTCGATCAGTAAGATGAGGACTTCTTACTTGATGAATAATGTTGATACAGGTATTGTTATATACACAAGGGATAAAGAAACGCAGGGTAAACTTTGAAGATGATTCTAGATAAGACTTCGAGTATAATGTTCAATATTTTTAAGTAAGAATGAAAATTAATCCATACAGAACAAACTGCAAAATCAACGATTTATATCTGGTAAGTGATTTAGGAGTAATTGAAGGGAATTGAGAGAGAACTCTGTAATCTGAAATCAAAATGGACTGATTTTGGGAACTGGCTAGTCAATACTGGGTATGTCCCCCATTCGCTCTCTCCACAGCCCTGATTCTCCTAGTCATGGAGTTCATGAGTGAGTTTATCCTCCTTACTGGGATGTTGGTCCATTCTTCAAGAGGGCTGCTCTCAGTTGGGCCAGACAAACAGGGAGGCTGGCATTTTCCTGCTCTCAGTTGGGCCAGACAAACAGGAAGGCTGGCATTGTCAAACCTGTCTATCCAGTGAGGTTGTTTTGCTGCAATAATGGGACAACATGGGGTCAGAGTAGTACAGATTACTGTCCCCAAAGGCGATGTTACTTTTTGACTGGGCGCCTCTGGGTACAGAGATGATCAAGACAAAAGCAGTTGAAATCTCCGCACAGATTTTGTGCACAAGTTTGAGGCCTCATAATTTCACAAATAGAGCACGAAACTAGGATTTAAACATACCTGTTGCTTGCTTATGTAATAATCCTTTGTTTGAAATACAAATATTTTCAATTTAAAGGTTGAACATAAGAAAAAACAGTTCATTTCATCTGTTACTCGAGTAATTTATGTTCCCGTAAACACACAAAATGGCCACCACTCACGATAGATTTAGTCAGTTTTTTTTCCGAGATTTACATGACTTTTTTTGTTATAAACGACTTCTACATGCTCTTAAGGTTATGAAAGGTTTAATAATTTGTCTTTGGTCATGCTTTTTACTAAAAGTTAGTTGCATTTCGCTGCAATACAGATTAAATGGACGAAACAGAAAGTCAGCATAGCGCTCTGTCTTTGCTACTGGAAATTTTACGATGGACTTGAGATGGTACGGTGCACAATGATTATGTCCAAATATGAAAAAATCACCATAGCATCTCATTATTGAGACTAGGAGTAGGAGGATCTCATCTCTATATTTAGCAGCAGTTAAATTACCTGCTTCCACAACCAGTGGTGATTTAACTCAGTTTGAGATTCCTCCCAACACCATAACCGATCAACCCCCAAACCTATCCCTCTCTACTACGCAGCAGTCGGCAGAACATTCTCCATGACATGGGTATACACAACATCGACCGTCTGCTCGAAACAGGGTGAACCTTGACTCATCAGTAAACAAGACCCGCCTCCACTGCCTCAATGGGAATATTCTAGGGTCATATGCTGCCACCCAAGCCATACAATGCTGGCGATGAGCAGCAATAAGGGGCAGAACTACGTACAGGTGACATGCCCGCAGTCCAACCTCCCACAATCGTTTCCTTAGTTATTGCATGGATAGGATGGTTATGAGTACCTATGGTATACAGGACAGATTCAGTGGCAGTAAGGTGCCGATTGTGCAAATGCCTGAGACGAATAAACCTGTCCTGACGTTGTGATGTCATGTGCGGACGCCCAGACCTAGGTCTGTCAGCAACCCGCCCAGTTTCCCTTAGATGTCTAACAAGATGTTCTATAGTGCGAACAGGGACACCGAAAGGTCTGGCAACCTGTATTTGCCTTTGACCTTGCATAATTATCGCAATGGCCTGACCCCTCTGAACTTCCGTCAGCTGTGCCATTGTTTAATGCTATCAGAAATTAATCAAAATATTGGAAAATGATGTGTCTCTATGAAGACTACCTTATGGCATGACAAGCAGTGTAACTGAATGTCACAACACTGCTGTGCAAGAGATTTTCCCGTTTCGTGCTTTCCCTGGAAGACATCATCACGCAATACCATAATTCAACATTTGATACAGGACCATGTGCACTGTAACTTAGAGAGTTGCTTGACCGATTTTCATTGTTTTTGAAAAACATGTTAGCAAGATATTGCAAATGATGTCACCCTTCGTTTCTTTATCCCTTGAGTATATTTTCATGTCTAACAAACCTTGATAAAAATTTAGGTAAGTTCTGAAGATATTTTTGTGGATGGAAATTTTAAGGTCCTAACCTAAACATTTCAATCAGTTGTATATACACATACCATCCATGCTTAAGAAAAAGGTCACCATATTATTTCGGTTTTTGCAATGTTGCCAGGTAATTCAAAGATGAATGAAAGAAATATGAAAAATCCTCATCCACGTTTAGTATCTTATTTTTTAAGCTTTCATTAAAAAAAAATGGCTTTTGATCTACGAAGCTGTGAGTTTGACAAATACAAACTTTGAAAACCCTGAATAGACCAGGATGAGACTGATGTAATATACTGTCCAATCAGTGATTTACAGCATGTTTTGTCTTTGTTTATTATGGCTTGCATTATGAAAATATGTGATTAAATTTTACTTCACAGTGGCGCATGTCAATATAACCTGTTCATGTTGTCCTTTATTAGTGGACAATATTTTAATGGAAGAGACAGGTTTTGAAGAGCTATGTCAATATACCATCATAGAATTCCTATAAATTTACAGGATGTGCTCAATAGGTTTATCAATAGCTTCATAAATATCATTAATCCTTTACCAAACTATCCTTCTTTTCACCACCATGATCAAGAAAGCTTCTGAAAACATTCTGGGGAAAGGAGACAATGCCTGTAACCAGCACTATCTCTTTTTCCCAGCATGCTTTCAACCCTATCAAAAACAGTTCCTATAATTTGTGCCACAAATATTTTTTGTTTTTAAATGCATTCAATATGGACAAGTCCAAGATTTTGTCATCTGGTAAAAAGTTAATCCCCTCTAGAATTGACAAACTGTATTTGCCCAGCATCCAGGTTGGTAATCACTGACTTCATAAGCAGTGTGTTTCATAGTTTCAGCCCGTAGATCATATGAGAGACAATATACAAATGAACTCTTTACCAAGCAACAAATTTTAGACTGTTCAAATGAGAGACAAAAGACAGTAATATCCCTTGATAGCTCTCTACTGCTTCGTAGGCCTTGAATAAGGTATTACTTGGTTTTTATCCTTGATTCTTTGCACTGTCTTGGAATGTTCTGGTTTAAAATTCTCCTTGGAAAGTTATCAAATTACTTACTCAATCTATATAATACAGTTTCATGGTAGTAGTGTGTGAAATTTGATATGCAAATATTATACAGTCCTTACACATACATAACATACCAAATGATAATAATCACAACATCTCTACGTAAAGCAATAAATAAAAACAAAAACATATAGAAGGACCTAGTTGCAGTTTGGTACCTTGGTTCTTACGAGGGAGATAACTTGGATTTCACTTTTTTTCTCCCATTAAAGGATCTGTGGACGACAAATCTTAAAGTGGCACAAATAAACTGAAGTTCTTTCACAGGGTGGAAAATGCGAGAAATGTAGAAAATGCTGAGTACCAGCATCTTCTTCTATTCCCAAATGTTTTCAAAAGGCCTCTATTGAAAGTCGTTAAGACTTAGGATTGGGCGGTAAAGAGTTGTATATAAACCGTACAGTACAAAAAAGTTTAAAAAAAAATAACAAATCTTTATTTGCAGGGTAATGTTCATGTTATTTACAATTTACAAAATGAAAAGAAAATCAAGATATATAATGTCCCATCATCCAAGCTTAAGTCACAACAGTGAAGGATGAATAGCATTGTTTGAGTAAAGCCAGAGTCTGAGCATGTGTACATACACCCATCCATCTGCATGTTGTATCGATTGTTTTGAACCCACCCTGTATTTATTATGTTCACTGACCAACAGTACATTTGTTCCCTTTAAATTACGAACTCGGGTTACTTTAAGCCGTGACATAAGAGGTGTATTTGTTTCTTTAAAACTGGGGCTAATGGAATAATGTACAGAATGAAATGCTATTGTATATACATGTACATTTGAAATCCGAAAGCTTATGAAAAATTTTGTACTGTTGCCTGAATTGCAATTTTGTATTCATTTAAGTACATTCAAAACTGTTTTCAGAGACTATCCATTTGAAGTATGAAAGGAAGTGTTGTACAACAGATGGTCTTTGAATGCAATTTTTAAGTTGGTGCACAAAAGGATGTAAAGTAAAGCAATGTTCTTAACTTTTTACCAGACAACAAAATTTGAGCCTTGTCCAAATTGTAAGCAATTGCAGATTACAAATGTGACTCGAAAACTGAAACTTGCTACAATGTTTCCAAAAGCTGTCTTCCTAAAAGGCTGTTAAAACTCGGGATTGTGTGGTAAAAGGATTAAAGCAGTTGGTAGCTTAGAACAGGCAGTCTCTGATAAGGTTAAGCTATACTTTCAAAAGCTATTATGGTTGAGTTTGGAAGGCTAATTCTAACAGCTCGAAATAAATCACATATGGGATTGCTCGGTAAAGAGTTAATTATAGTTCATAACAAGCTCTAGGTAAGCTTATAATGATGGGGGGGGGGGGGATTACTGCTGTTTTCTTAACTTAGATAGTATCTTACCGTTTATCACCCTTGATTATCAATTTACACTATAAAATGGTTGGTATTGTTTGTTCAAATTTTCTTGATAGAACTGTTCAGTTTTAAGTCAAGATGATTTGTTTTGATAGTAATGGTCATGCTCAGATGTGTTAAACATTTAGCATAAATTGAGGTTTGCATCATTGTATACCTTGTTTAAAACTTTATCATCCATGCTATAGAAAAAATATGTTTCTGCTATTCAGTTCTTGGAAATCTTGTTAAAACACTCTTTGTCAGAGTTCATTTACTTTTGGCATTAATGATAGTTGATAAGTTCTGCTCAGTCTTTAGCATCATCTTGGCATGTGAAAAAGGTATGCCTTTTTCTGGGCTAGGCAAATTTTCTCTTTTAATTCTATTGCAAAACAGATTTCTTACAGTTCAATGTCTGCCTATTGTAAATTATGTGTATGGCACATTTATTTAGTTGGGAAGTGGAGCAATTCAGGGCCATCATTGCCCTTTTGTTTTCCTGATTCATCATAGAGGAAAGTAGTAGGGAGAATTTTTAGACCTGAAACAGTTCTTGTGTTGCCAGTTACAATGGGAGAAAAAAATTGAAATCCAAATTATCTTCCATGTTGGATAAAAAACCAAGGTATTTGAATTGCAACTAGGTCCTTTTGTTTGATTTCCCTTGTGCTTATCCTTGCTTTACTTAGAGATGTTGCGATTATTATACCCCCAAAAACTCTGTTTGGGGGGTATATAGGAGTCAGCTTGTCGGTCGGTCCGTCCGTCCGTCTGTCCGTCCGTCGGTCGATCTGTAGCTTTTTGTCCGCTCTATTTCTCATAAACTACTGGACAAATTTTATTCAAACTTCACAGGTAAACTCAGTATCAAGCAGAGATGTGCATATGAAATGTTGGTTATGGTTCATTGATTTTTCACTGAGTTATGGCCCTTTCATGAAATTTCTTGTCCGCTCTTTTTCTCATCAACTATAGGACAGATTTGGTTCAAACTACACAAATAGACTCAGTATCAAGCAGGGATGTGCATATCCTATTTTGGTAATGGTTTATTTAGGTTTCATGGAGTTATGGCCCTTTGATGATTCTGGACAAATTTCTTTCAAACTTCATGGATAGACTTTGCACTCAGCAAAGATGTGTATATCATAAATTGTTCTTAGTTAATTAAATAAAATTTCCAAGAGCTAAGCCCTTTTTTGTCGTTCTCTTTATGACGGTGCCCTTGCTGAATTGATGAAAATAAATTATACTTTTGATAGAATACTTTTAACACAGCTGTCTGTCCGTCGGTCGGTCTGTAGCTTTTTGTCCGCTCTATTTCTCATAAACTATTGGACGAATTTTATTCAAACTTCACAGGTAGACTCAGTATCAAGCAGAGATGTGCATATGAAATGTTGGTTATGGTTCATTGATTTTTCACTGAGTTATGGCCCTTTCATGAAATTTCTTGTTAAAAAGAGATTTTAGCTTCCACTTACTGTTTTATACAGAGATTTGTGTAAATTCACCATTTAAATTTATTATTATACCCCCGCAAAACGAATGTTTTCAGGGGTATACTGGAATCAGCCGGTCTGTCTGTTTGTCCGTCCGTTTGTTCGTCCATGTGTCCGTCTGTGTACAAATAATTGCCTGTTTCTGTCAAAGCGCTGGCGGGGGTATTAAGTCACATTCAGTGACAGCTCTAGTTATGATTTGACTTATGATGTATAAGAAAAGTTTTCATAATATTTGCAAATCTAATTTCACACACTATTACCATCCAAATGCATCAAATAGATCAAATTTGTGGCTTGATAAATTTTGAAGGAGATACTTTAACCTAAACATTCCTAAACAATGCAAAGGGTATCAAGGATAAAAACCAAGTATTTTTAAACAGGACTTAGTAAGTAGTGGAGAGCTAACAAGGGAGGTGACTGTCTTTTGTCTCCCATTGCAGTTATATACATGTAAGTACATGTGTACTTTCAAAAGCTGTTTTTCGCTTGATGTCAAAGTTAATTCTAACCGTGCCAAATAAATCAGATACAGCCAGTAAACAAGACGAAGGCATTACGACATCATGGTTATTTTTGTCAGAATTTCTCAGAAAATGACAGAAATAATAGACCAAAGATCAGACCGCACATTCTTGTGAAAAGCGTAATCTGCCGGTAAATTTGTTTTTCACACAAGCTTAAGAAATGTAGTAGTCTATCTTAAAAAGGGATTAAAAAGTAAAAAACCCAAATAAATCAGACTAAACATTTGTGTAGCCATCATACATGGTTATAGATATGCCTTCTTTGATTAACCCTTTATCACACAATCACGGATTTTAACTCTTTCGGGGCCACACGCGAAAACAGCGACTTTTGCGGACAGCATAGATCAAGATCAGACTGCACAGAATGTGCAGTCTGATCTTGGATCTATACCATCCGCTTGTTTAGTCAAGCCCATGAGACATAAATCCTTCTGCTTCTCAGTGGATTCCATTTTGTGTTGTTGACAAGGTTCGAGTTTATATATTTGGCGCTGAAAGAGTTAATGATCCTGAAGAAGAAGGCTTTTGAAAACATTGTGGGAAAGGGAGAAAATGCTGGTAATCAGCATTTTCTCCTTTTTCCCATGATGGCCCTGTATTCCTCCACTGCTCTATAAATAAGGAGAAAATGCTGGTAGCCAGTATTTCCTCCTTTACCTGTAATGTTTTCTACCTTATGATGGACAGATTGCATACTGTGAGCTACCTTGAATTTGTAGCCTGCATGACATTGTGCTGTCAATTTGGACATTTCTAAAATTTTGTCGGGTGGTAAAGGGTTATTAGATTTTTGCATGTAGCTGCTGATACACCAGTATGCTGCTGAATCCACAATGGTTCTGACAAAACTATCAGCCTAAGTTGATAATAACTGAATATCCAACTTGTGAATACAGTACAATCCACCAAAATTGAGTTGGGTATTTGGTAAAGGATAACAATACCGAAAAGCAAATTCCATCATTTTTTTCCAAAATGATTGAGAAGAGGGGATGCCCCTGTACTCCTCCAACCACTATAACTCCTCATAACTTGAGGACTTAGCTACATCCTCAAACATATTAGGATGAAATAAATGAAACATGTTCTGTCTTTGGTCATAACAGAATACAGAATTGGGCCATGCAAATCCCAGTCAGACTTCTTTTGAACATATTCTGATCTAAATCCAAACAAGGACCGAGAATATCATTTGGTTTAACCACTTTCCCACATCCTGAGTTTTAACGTTGCTGAGGAAGGCTTTGAAGACATTGTTGGAAAAGGAGAAAATGCTGGTATCCAGCATTTTCTCCTTTTCCCACAATGTTTTCTGCTGTATAAGAGAACTATTGCTCCAGGTAGTTTCAAATTGAAAGATCCAACAGCTTGGTATAGATGAACCCTTTACAGAACAATCTAGTGTTTTAATGACCACGAGGAAAAAGGCTTTTAAAAACCTTGTAGGAAAATAAGATAATGTAGGTAACAAGTATTACCTTACCTTTTTCCACAATGTTTACTACCCATATGTCAACAAACCCTGTCATTTTAGCCATCTTTAATTTCTCGTCTGCAGAGTATTTCAAGTTAGACATATTTGTTGTCTGGTTGAAGAGTTAATATGAGTCGGGTAAACAAGATCTTTTTGTAGGAAAAAGGTAGCCCTTTACCACACAGTCATAACTTTTAATGACCCTGAGAAAGAAGCCTTTTGAAAACATTGTGGGAAAAGGAGAAAATGCTGGTAACCAGCATTTTCTCCATTTCCCACAATGTTTTCTACCAGTCCCAAAACAAATTTCAATTTTTCAGTCACATTTATTTTGTCATCTGCAACTGCTGTCAATTTGGGCTAGTATAAAATATTGTTGTGTGGTAAAGGGTTAAGTTCATTTTAGGTCTATGCCAAATACATAATCTAAGTTAGAGAAAAAATTGGTCGAATTCCCATCTTTTACAAAACAATTAATGAATTAAAGAATTTATCTACAGAGGAATTGGACCTTATCATGGCACACCTGTACTGATGTAACTTGGAACTTAAATCCAGTACCTCACAATCCCGAGTTTTAACATCCCTAACACATATCTTTCTTAATCCCCCTTTTAGTTATCATCTTGTTGAAATCATTTTTAGCTCAAAAAATCCTCCTTTATTAGCTCCACTGGCCAAAGGCCAGCGGGCTTATGTCATTGCCTGGCGTCCGTCTTGCGTCCGTGCATCCGTCCGTCCCTCCATGCGTTAACTTTTATTTCAAACATCTTCTTCTCTGAAACTACCCATCCATTTTTGATGAAACTTCACAGAAATGATCCTGCCATGGTCCTCTTCAGAATTTCTTGAAAGAATTTGATTCCTACAAAAACTCTGATTGCCATGGCAACAAAACTGAAAAATATTGAAAGTCTTTGAAAATCTTCTTGTCTGAAACCATAAGGCCTAGGGCTACTAAATTTGGTATGTAGCTTTATCTGGTGGACCTCTACCAAGTTTCTTCAAATTATAGCCCTGGGGTCAAATTTGGCCCCGCCCCAGGGGTCACAAGTTTTATATGGGCTTACATAGGGAAAACTTTAAAATTTTTCTGGTACCTAGCCATAGGACCTAGGGCTGCCATATTTGGCATGTAGCTTTATCAAGTGGACATCTACCAAGTGTAACCAAATTATAGCCCTGGGGTTAAATTTGGTCTCGCCCTGGGGTCACAAGTTTTACATGGGCTAATGTAGGAAAAACTTTAAAAATCTCGTCATACCTAGCCATAAGGCATAGGGCTACCAAAATTTTGCATGTAGCTTTATCTAGTGGGCCTCTACCAAGAGGGCCCAAATTATAACCTTGGGATCAAGTTTGGTCCCACAGCAGGGGTCACAAGTTTTACATAGGCTTTTATAGTGAAAACTTTATAGATCTTCTTGTTACTAACCATAAGACCTAGGGCTACTAAATTTATCCCTGTCTTATGGATCTCACGTTTTACAGGGCCTTTTATAGAGGAAACTTTGAAAATCTTCTTGTTTATAACCACACATTCTGGACCTGTATTATTTGGTAAGGGGCTTTATCTTGTGGACCTCCACCAGGATTCAAGTAATTGTAGCTTTGTGGCCAAAAATGGCTTTGCCCGTGGGTCATAACTTTCTTGTAGGATTTTATAGAAAAACTTTTGTATGTCTTCTAGTTTAAAACCAATTGGCCAAGTATTGTAATGTTTGGCTTGTAGTGTTTAGACTTATTAGCCAGTGGAGCAATACAGGGCCATCATGGCCCTCTTGTCATTATTTAATACAGACATATGCCCTAAATAACCAAGCTGTCAAAGCACCCGATATAATAAAACAACATTCATTAATTCTTTAAATACCTAACAGAAAAGGCTCTGGAACACATTGTGGGAAAAGAAGAAAATGCTGGTAACCAGCATTTTCTCCTTGTCCCACAATGCTTTCTGTCCTTTCACTCACAAATTCCATCATTTGAGCCACATATAATTTGTTGTCTGCAAAATTAATGCTTTGAAATAAGACAAATCAAAAATTTTGTCCTTTGGTAAATAGTTAACTTGAAACTATTTTGATCTTAGAAAGAAATTTTGTCATCTTTTAGGTTTAATGACCCCTTAGCTACAAGTATTTTGCTGACTGATGATTTACCCTTGTGACACTTTTCACATTTACGATGCTAATCCGGACAATGGATCAGACTTCGCAAAACATGCAGTCTGATTTACTGTAATTATCTGGAGATATTCTGCTAAAAAGCAGCTTTGAAATGTTTTCATTTTTTTCATGTAAGTCCATTTTGTTTATGCTGTACTGCTTAAGCTTTGTCTTTTCACAATGGCTAAAATTTGAGAATCAATTACAGTTTAAGAACTAAATAATTAATTCTGAAAAAGAAAAGGAAATTGAAAGGTTGTAGTTTTTATGAAAACAGGGAACAGCGTACATGCAAGATCATTCTGCATGTTCTGTATATTCTGATCCTGAATCTATGTGGTCTAAAAATGCTACTTGTATCCTTGATGGCAGTTGATTGCTAGCAAAAGTTAGACTACTGGAAACAAATGAACTCTGAAAAAGATAGATTAGACTTTATACTTGTAAAAAGTAATCAAACAATTGACATTTATTATCACAAAGGAAGGATGTTGCGGTTAGATATAAACACAACATGTTACAGTATCCATTAGGAACTGAATGTTATTGCTCTTTTGACAGATACCATGTGATCAGTAAGAAAACTGCCAGAGGGTAGGCAAGAATTTTGAAAATTAAACCTTTCCATTGCACAGAAGATCCTTTCAAAGTGTCAGTCTGCCTCACTTTTTCTAACTATTGTAATAAAAAGAGCATTTTTGACAAACTACTGCACATTTTTTGCTGTTGCACCTGTCAGGTTTGCAGTCTGTTTCTCTTTTGCTTTTTAACTCTTAACCAATCCGAACAATTTTAGGACTAGTCAGAATTGACGACATTTGTCGACGAATAGATAAATGTTACTGAAACATTGAAATTTGTGTTGGGAAGGGTAGAAAACATTGTGGGAAAAGGACAAAATGCTGGTTACCAGCATTTTCTCCTTTTCCTACAATGTTTTCAAAAGGCTATTTACTCAGGATCGTTAAAAGTCTGGATTGTGTAGTAAAGGATTGCAATTTTTTCCAGCATTTTTAGAAAAAAACATGATTTTGGAAGAAGTTAGAAACTCTCATAGAATATAAAGAACATAAACGGGAGGCATGTCTGCAGCTTAATGTATCCCACTGTTTCTATGATGATTTCTATTGACTGAAAGAATTCTGGCGTTTCCGGGAATTTTTTCACCAGACCTCAAAAATTTAGACTCTTCCCATATTGATAACAGTGGAAGA
Organism: Hippopus hippopus; assembly: GCA_946811185.2. NCBI lineage: Eukaryota > Metazoa > Mollusca > Bivalvia > Cardiida > Cardiidae > Hippopus > Hippopus hippopus. Next base: position 23,362,993 of record OX328103.1, read on the forward strand.
CAACGATTGTGTGTGGCTCAAATGTAATTTTTTTGTGTTTAACTCTTTACCAAATGACAAAATTGTAGACCAGTCCAAATTGAAAGCATTTGCAGACAACAAAATAAATATGGCTCAAAAATTGAAAATTGTTTTGAGAGGGGTAGAAAACATTGTGGGAAAAGAAGAAAATGCTGGTTACCAGCATTTTCTCCTTTTCCTACAACGTTTTCAAAAGGCTTCTTTCTCAGGGTTGTTAAAGGTCGGGATCGTATGGTAAAGACTTAACCATTTACCGCACAATCCCGACTTTTAATGACCCAGAGATGGAAGATGTTTGAAAACATTGTGGGAAAAGGAAAAAAAGCTGGTAACTAGCATTTTCTCCTTTTCGACAATGTTTTCAACTCTTCCAAAGAGAAATTTCAGTTTTTGAGTCACATTTAATTTGTCGTCTGCAAATGCTTTCAATTTGGACAAATCTAAGATTTTGCTGTTTGGTAAAGAGTTAAAAGGATGGTTTCTTCCTTTTCCAACAATGTTTTCAAAAGCCTACATTTTTCTGGGTCAAGAAAAAACCCAACAGGGTTGTTTGTTAAATGTTTAATCTAGTAACTGTCATACAATGAAAAACGATGAACCCTTTACCATACAATCACCAAGTTAAAATGGCCTTAAAGTAGTAGTAGTAGCTTTATTTCCCATTCGTACATACAAGTACATTGTGACTACAATATCATAACATTAACACAATATACATGAAAAAATATGGAAAAAAATATGTATCAATTCATACACTGTAGACAATAGAAAATAGACAATTCGTTGCAGTCAGTGTTGTGGAAGAATGTGAGATTTTATATAAAATGTTATGAATTAAGGGTATTCCTTTTTTCACATGCTAGTTAACTTAACTTACAGAAGAAGGCTTTTTTGGAAACAAGATAAGTAACTAGCATTTTTCTTTTTCCCCTGCAATGTTTTCTAACCTTCCAAAGTCAAATCATTTGAACCACATTTAAATTATTGTCTGCAGATGATCCAAGTTTGGACAAGTCTAAAATTTTGTCATTTGGTAAAAAGTTAAATAACCAAGCACCTCTTGCCAGTTACAACCAAATCGAATTGTTAATCTGAACAGATAGAATTTCAGTTATTATTAAATACTCATTATTTCCTAGTTTGGAGATCAAGGTCAGACAGTATAGAGCATGCAGTACTGGATCTACCATGATACCTAGTGGAATATTGTGTCAAAAATTTTACTTGCTTTGCAACAAAATTACTTTTTTCCCCCACAGACTGTCAATATGTTCAACAACATCCAGAATATTGATCAAAACAGTGCAGACCCTCTCTCACTCAGGGATGACTAATGATAGTCATTGTGACAGAATGTTTTTCCTCTCTGACTGTTGAATATTGTTTTAATGATACCTACATGGGAAAGCAGCCATTGGCGTGGGAAAAACGTTCTGAGAAGTATTGTTAGCTCACCTGAGCACAAAGTGCTCATGGTGAGCTTTTGTGATCGTTCTGTGTCCGTTGTGCGTCGTCCGTCGTCAACTTTTACCTTGTGTACGCTCTAGAGGCCACATTTTCAGTCCCATACTCGTGAAATTTGGTCAGAATGTTTGTCTTGATGATATCTCGGATGAGTTTGAAAATGGGTCATGTTGGGTCAAAAACTAGGTCACTAGGTCAAATCTTAGAAAAACCTTGTGTACACTCTAGAAGCCACATTTTCAGTCCAAAACTCTTGAAAGGTGGTCAGAATGTTTGTCTTGATAATATCTCGGATGAGTTCGAAAATGGTTCATGTCGAATCAAAAACTAGGTCACTAGGTCGAATCTAAGAAAAACCTTGTGTACGCTGTAGGGGCCATATTTTCAGTCAAAAACTCTTGAAAATTCGTCAGAATGTTTGTCTTGATGTTATCTCGGACGAGTTCGAAAATGGGTCATGTTGGATAAAAAACTAGGTCACTGGGGCAAATATAAGAAAAACCTTGTGTATGCTGTAGAGGCCATATTTTCAGTCCAAAACTCTTGAAAGTTCGTCAGAATGTTTGTCTTGATGATATCTTGGACGAGTTCGAAAATTCGTCATGTCGGGTCAAAAACTAGGTCACTAGGTCAAATTTTAAAAAAAAACCTTGTGTATGCTCTAGAGGCCATATTTTCTGTCCAAAACTCTTGAAAGTTCGTCAGAATGTTTGTTTGATAATACATCGGACGAGTTTGAAAATGGGTTATGTAGGGTCAAAAACAAGGTCACTAGGTCAAATCTTAGAAAAACCTTGTGTAAGCTCTAGAGGCCACATTTTCAGTCAGATACTCATGAAACTTGGTCAGAATATTTGTTTTAATGATATCTCGTACGAGTTTGAAAATGGGTCATGCTGGGCCAAAAACTAGGTCACTAAGTCAAATCTTAGAAAAACCTTGTGCACACTCTAAAGGCCATATTTTCAGTCCAATACTCTTGAAAGTTGGTCAGAATGTTTGTCTTGATTATATCTCGGACGAGTTCGAAAATGGGTTAGGTCGGGTCTAAAAGTAGGTCACTAGATCATATCTTAGAAAAACCTTGTGTATGCCCTAGAGGCCACATTTTCAATCTAAAACTCTTGAAAGTTGGTCAGAATGTTTGTCTTGATAATATCTCAGACAAGTTTGAAAATGGGTCATGTCGGGTCAAAAACTAGGTCACTAGCTCATATCTTAGAAAAACCTTGTGTATGCTCTATAGGCCACATCTTCAGTCCAAAACTCATGAAACTTGGTCAGAATGTTTGTCTTGTCAGACGACTTCGAAAATCAGTCATGTTGGGTCAAAAACTAGATCACTAGGTCAAATCTTAGAAAAACCCTGTGTATGCTCTATAGGCCACATTTTCTGCCCAATACTTATGAAAGGTGGCCAGGATCTTTGTTTTGATAATATCTACAATGGGAAAATTTGCTATGGTTGGCTAGAGAGTAGGTCTCTGAGAGAAATTCTAGAAAAAACTTGTGTACATGCCAGAGGCCAAATTTTCAGTCCAATAATTATGAAAGCTTAGTAGATTGTTTGTCATGATATCTCAAAAGAGATTGAAAATGGGTCATGTTTGGTCAAAAGACTCAGGTGAGCGACGTTGGGGCCATCATGGCCCTCTTCTGAAAAGAAACTCCAGCAAAGCATGGGTAGATGCACTAGCTGCCGTGATGTACCTGAAATAATGTTGATAATCATGGTGTGAAACAACAAACCTTCCTGTTCTTCAAAATATGCCGCTTGTAATTATTTAACCCTTTACGAAATAATCCAATTTTTCAACAACCCTGAAGTACAAAGCTTTTGAAAGCATTGTGGGAAAAGGAAAAAAATGCTGGATACCAGCATTTTCTCCTTATCCCCCCACAATGTTTTCTACCCGTCCAAAATCAGCCATTATTGTTTCAGGCGCTTTAAAATGTTTTCTACAAATGCTTTTGATTCACACAGTTTTAAACTTTTTGTTGTTTGATCAGGAGTCAAAAATCCTGTATGATAATGGGTTGATTAATTTAACCCTTTACCAAATAATCACATGTATTTACGGCCCTGCAGAAGAGGACCTTTGAAAACATGGTGGGAAAAGGAGAAAATGCTGGTTACCAGCATTTTCTCCCTTTCCCACCATGTTCTCTGTTCTCTCAAAGACATCAAAGACAAATGTAATTATTCCAGGCACATTTAATGTCATCTGCAAATGCTTTGAACTTGTAACAGTCTACATACTTTACATTATGATATAGGCTTAAACTCTTAGATTTCCTCAAACAATATGCCTGATGCCTAAACTTTTTGGGATTGAACTGTGAAAGGCATCTGCACCCATAATAAACTTGTTCTTACATAAAGGAAGAATAATTACATTTAGCAATTACAAATTGGCAAGAGTTGTCAACCTTGATGGCAGAAGATTGTACCGTGCCTTGGCTTTGGCACAGCAATATTGTTTTAAGTTTTATGGGCTTTTTGAGCTCTTGAAACCAGATGAAGTTGTCTTAACCCTTTACCAAACAATCCCTTGTTTTCACGACACTGGAAAAGAAGGCTTTTGAAAACATTGTGGGAAAAGGAGAAAATGCTGGAAACCAGCATTTTCTCCTTTTCCCACTGTTTTCTGTCCTTCCCGAAACAAATTTTAATTGTTCACTCACATTCATATTGTTGTCTGCAGATGCTTTCAATTTGGACAAGTCTAAAACTTTGTTATATGGTAAAGAGTTAAGAGTTATCTGAAGAGAACTTAAGTGCAGCTGCACTGGGAAAGGAAGAGATATTTTGGTTATGTCTTTAAGGAAGCATACAACCAGATTTAGGTTTTGCAAGTTAATTGAGAAAATCTTTATGAAGGTTTTATTCTTTATTCCCTAGAAAGATGGCTGTTAAAGACAGATATACATGTAGAAAATGAGGAGCACCCTATTTTTAGCTCTACTGGCTGAAAGCCAACAGAGCTTATGTGTTGGCATGGTTTCTGTCTTCCATCCATCTGTTCGTCCGTCCATTAGTCTTTTTCTTGTTTACGAGATAAAATCTGCATTTGTGGTTGGATTTTCATGAAATTTGCAGTTTTTTAGCTCACCTGGTGAGATTTTGAAATAATTTCACAGAAATGTTCCTTGGGTGACCCTTTTCAAAACTTGTTTGTGAAATTTTGATCCTTCGAAAAACATGGCTGTGGTGGGGGTGGATGGGCTGTTCACATTCTTTAAAAATATTTCTCTCTGAAACTACTGGTCAGATTTTGAAATAATTTCACAGTAATGTTCCTTGGGTGACCCTTTTCAAAAACTGTTCGTGAAATTTTGATCCGTTGAAAAACATGGCCGTGGTGGTGGGGGGGGGGGGGCTCTTTGCATTGTGCGGTGTCAACAATTCTTTAAACAACTTCTCCTCCTAAACTGCTGGGCCAATTAGAACCAAACTTTGCTGGAATGTTCCTTGGGAGGTCCTCTTAAAAATTGTTGACAGCATTTGATTCTATCAAAACCTCTGGTTGCCATGGCAACCAAATGGAATTTTCTAAGAAATTTTTTAAAAATCTTCTCCTCTGAAACAGCTGGTCAGATTTTGAAATAATTTCACAGTAATGTTCCTTGGGTGACCCTTTACAAAAAGTGTTCGTGAAATTGTGATCCGTCGAAAAACATGGCCGTTGTGGTGGTGGTGGTGGGGGGGGGGGGGCTCTTTGCATTGTGCGGTGTCAACAATTCTTTAAACAACTTCTCCTCCTAAACTGCTGGGCCAATTAGAACAAAACTTTGCTGGAATGTTCCTTGGGAGGTCCTCTTAAAAAATGTTGACGGAATTTTATTCTATCAAACACTCTGGTTGCCATAGCAACCAAATGGAATTTTCCAAGAAATTTTTTAAAAATCTCCTCCTCTGAAACTGCTGGTCATATTTTGAAATCATTCCACAGAAATGTTCTATGGAGGTGACCCTTTTCAAAAAATGTTCGCAAAATTTTGATCCATCAAAAAACATGGCCATGGGGGGCGGGGGGGGGGCTTCTTGCACTTTTTTGACTTAAAGAAATTTTTTGAAATTCTTTTTCTCTTAAACCATTCATCAGATTTTGAAATAATTTCACAGAAATGTCCCTTAGATGCCCCTTTTGAAAAAATGTTTGCGAAATTTTGATCCGTCAAGAAACAAGGCTGTGGTGGTGGAGGGCTATTTGCACTATACGGACATGAAGAAATTTTTAAAATTTCTTCTTCTATGAAACCACTGGTCAGATTTTGAAATAATTTCACAGAAATGATCCTTTGGTGCCAAATTATGCCCCTTTTTTGAATTACAATTTTAACTTAATATCCAGCACCCAACAGCCAATTGTTGGCACCAGATGCGGTGCTCTTGTTCTTTTTATTGAAGTTACTGAAGAAAAAGTTTTGGAATAACAAAAAAAGAAACTGGCTATGGTCTACTCAAATATTCTGGTGAGCGATCCAGGGCCATCTTGGCCCTCTTGTTTGGAAAAAAAAATCTGACCATTGAAGACGTAAGGGAAAAGTAGCGAGCTAAAGTTGAAAATTTACATTTCTTGTTTACATGTTTACATAAAGTCTGTATTTGTGATAGTATTTTTATTAAACTTGCAGAGATGATTTACATCATCAATAGCTTGAACCCTATTGATTTGGAAAAAAAATCAGACAAATAATAAGGGAAAAGCAGCTATTTAAAGTTAAAAATTTAAGTTTCTTGTTTACGTGAAAAAGTTTGCATTTGTAGTCAGATTTTCACGAAACTCACACAGTTTGTTTATATCATCAATAGCTTGAACACTATTGATTTATTAAAAAAATCTGATAATTAGTAAAGGAAAAGTAGTACTTTAAAGTAAAAACTTGCATTTCTTGTTTACACAATTAAGTCCACATTTTTTGCTTTGATTTCCATGAAACTTGCACAGTTGCTTTATATTATCAATAGCTTGAACCATGTTGATTTTGGAAAAAATCTGACTATTTGAAAAAGAAAAAGTTCCCATTTAAAGTTGAAAAGTTGTATTTCTTGTTTACACGATGAAGTCTACATTTTTTATTCAATGCTTTTGAAACTTGCACAAATCATTTTGTACTATCAAGGGATTATACCGTTTAAAAAAATTAAGGAAATCAAGCAATTTGTTCAGGAAAAACATGTTCTGTGCAGTCTGTTCCTTAACAGTTTTTCAGACTTTGTCAAAAAAATTGTGAAACTACGTGGTTGTACTTCTCTTTAAAATTACCACATAAAACAAATATCTTTAGTCCGGGGGTGAAAAAAGTCCAAGTTGTAACTGCATTTTCAATGTCAAGTAGCATAGTCTTATCAGAAAGTCTTTTGGGGACAGTGCTGCATAGAATGTACATCCTTGACGGTCCATATTCACTAACCATTCTTTATTTCATTCTAAGCCTTACTCTAGATTTAGAAAGTAACATGACTTCTGATGGGCTAAACCATATGGTTTAGCCCATCAGAAATTGTGTTACTTTCTAAACCTAAATGTGATTCTGATAGGCTAAACTGAAGAGTTTAGCCTAAACTGAAGAGTTTAGCCTATCAGAAGTTGCATTACTTTCAAACTTAGAATATTCTTGAGAATAAGACAAAGAATGTTACAAGCTTTTTACCACAGAATCCGAGTTTTAATGACCTTGAGATAAAAGGCTTCTGAAAGCATTGTTGGAAAAGGAATAAATGCTGGTAACCGCCATTTTGTTCATTTTCCACAGGTTTTTTTACCCTTCAAGAGACAAATTCCATGATACGAACCATTTTTGACAAGTTGTCTGCATATCTCAGATTTGGACATGTCCAAAACTGTCTCATGTGGTAAAGAGTTAAGAATGGTTGGTGAATATGTACCCTAATCTTGATCTACACTTCCTTCAAATGAAATTTAAAACTGCTGGGAGCCCTGAAGGCTTATGGATCAATGCAAAATTTGTAGAAGAGGCAAGAGATGATTTGTCAAAGATAGACAAAAAATAATGAGGTATGGTAACAAGTGTATTAACCCATGGAGCACCTTTACCGACTATTGTAGCCTTTGCATCCAATGTAGATCAAGATCAGACTGCACAAAACGTGCAATCTGATCTTTGATCTACACTGTCCGCTTTGCTAAGACATTCTGGACAATAGCAGCCTTGAAATAGCTGTTATTTGTCACTTATTTCTAGAATGAAAATGTCCATTGGGTTTTTTTGGTGCTCTGAGGGTTGGAATAATTACTATTTCCTAAGCTCATGCTGATAAACCTCTTATCTAGAGATAGGAGTTCAGTTGTTTTCGAGAAGAATAGAATTTTTGGAAGGTAATTACAAAGAAAGGAGACATGACTTTGGTGAAAAAATGCTGCTTTTCCCACCATGCTGTCTGAGACATTAAGTTTTTGTATTTTAACCCTTTACCAGACAAAATTATAGCCTTGTCCGAATTGAAAGCATTTGCAGATGACAATTTCAATGTGGCTCAAATTGTACAGTTTTTCTTTGATAGGGTAGAAAACATTGTGGGAAAAGGAGAAAATGCTGTTTACCAACATTTTCTCCTTTTCCCACAATGTTTTCAATAGGCATCTTTCCCAGAGTCGTTAAAAGTCGGCATTGTGTGGTAAAGGGTTAAATCTTTTAGAGTGCAATGCTCAATTTTTGGTGCTTTTTTGGACTAAGGTAGATCAAGGGTCAGACTGCACAAAGCATGCAGACTGATTAAATATCTGTTGACATATTCCAGTATTTTGTGAGATATTTAAACTTATCCCAAATATTCATAAAATTACATATTATGAGCCATGCTGTGGCAAAAGGGGATTTAATGCATTTCCGTGGTGCACTGTACCAAGCATATCATCATATAATTATGGATCCATAGAATTGATTATGTGTATCAACAGACTAAGTCATGAGGTTGAGTGGTCCTAAGATATGCAGAAAATTGACCAATAGCAAAAAGCTTCAACCCAGGTCAGCCTGCACGGACTGTTCAGACTGACATGAGTTGATACTCTTTGCATATTCATTAAGCCCCCTTTTCACAGAGCATGTCTCATGTCCTTGGTCTTTTGAACTGATCGAAAATGTCCTGCACGATGTTCATTTTAATTTTACTTAACCTTGAAAGCTTGCATAAAATTAGGGAAGAAAGCTTTTGAAAAAAATCATGGATAAGAGAGAACTTTGTCTTTATAGGACCATCATTTCAGAGACATCTACCTTTTGTCTGAAAATGCTTTCAAAGATTTTGAGAATTTAGAAGTTTCTGGTAAAACGTTGACCCTTCACACAAAATTGTAGACTCCCTATAAAATAAAAGCATTTACAGGTGACACATAAAATGAGGCTCCAATGATAGGATTTGTTTTTAAAAGAATAGAAAACAGTGTGGGAAAAAGGAGAAAATGCTGATTACCAGCATTTTCTCCTTTTCCCTACAATGTTTTCAGAATCCTATCTGCCGGTTGATTGATTGAATGGTGTTTTATGCCGCTTTCAACATTATTTGAGTCATAACATGACGACAGCTCACATATTCATGTTTTCCTGGGTTTTACCAGTACTAGGCTGGGGCTCTGAAGTGTCTTGCCCAGGGACACTCCCGCAAAAGACCCAGTGGATCAAGTGCAGCTCGCACCCAGGGCCTCCAGGTTACGAGTCCCACACTTTACCACTGAGCCATGTAGGACCCCCTCCTATCTGCTGGAGTGGTGGTTTTAAACATGGGATTATTTGGCAAAGGGTCTTGGAATTTTCTCAAACTATATCATAAGTAAGAAAGTAGAATTTCTGATGTTATAGGTGCTGATAATATTCCGTAATCAACTAAATGGCTCCTAAAAATTGTATTATGTCTGAAAAACTGCAGACTCTTTTACTGTGCAGGCTTGTACAATGGCTGATTCTTTCCTCATAAAACCGTAAATCTAACCCTTAGCCCTTTACCAAACAGCAAAATTGTAGACTTGTCCAAATTGAAGATATTTGCAGACGACAATATTCAAATTTTGCTCAAATGATGAAATTTGTCTTTGATGGGATAGAAAACATGGTGAGAAAAGGAGAAAATGCTGGTTACCAGCATTTTCTCCTTTTCCCACAATGTTTTAAAAAGGGCAAATGGGTTGTTAAAACTAAAGATTGTGTGGCAAAGGGTTAAGTTGCCTTTGAGGCCAGTGTAGATAAAGATCAAACTGCACAAAACATGCAGTCTGATCTTTGCTCTACACTATCCACCTTGCTGAGACATCCTTGACCAAAATAACTTAGAAATAGCCCTTATTTGGGTCTTATAATTATCTAGATTGAAATTGTCTCTTATGTTTACTCTGCATTCAATGGGTTAATCTATTACAAAACAATTCAATGTTTTAACGACCCTCAGGAAGACGGCTTTTAGAAACTTTTTTGGAAAAGGAGAAAATGTTTGTTACCAGCATTTTCTCCTTTTTCTACAATGTTTTCTACCATATCAAGAACAACTTTTGTCATTTGGGCTACATTTAATTTGTTGTCTGCAAATGCCTTCAATTTGGACCAGTCTAAAATTTGGTTGTTTGGTGAAGAGTTGACAACAGAACATTAGACTCATCTAATTCCAAATCTGTTGCAGACAACAAATCAAATGTGGCTCAAATGATGAAATTTTGTCTCTGAAAATGTAAAAAAACATTATGGGATAAGGAGAAAATACTGGTTACCATTATTTTCTTCTTTTCCGGTAATTTTCAAAAGGATTATTTCTTAGGGCCTTTACAACATGGGATTGTGGTGAAGGGTTAGCTTTTCCAAGTTATGTGGCTGTTTTAAAGGATTAATTGATCACTGAGGGAAATAGATTTGCAGCACTCAAATTTGATTGTAAATACCGTATGTGTTTTAAATATAGATTATTAATGTAAATCAAGGTTTTTAACTCTTTTCCATATGATAAAATTTTAAGTTAATCCACATTGAAAGCATTTGCAGAGGACAGATTTTGTTCATCTATGGCCAAAATGATGGAATTTATCTTGGAAAGGGTTGAAAACATTGTGGTGAAGAATGGAGATTGCTGGATAACAGCATTTTCTCCTTTTCAAACAATGTTTTCAAAAGCCTTCTGCTTTATAGAGTTGTTAAAATATAGGATTTTTTGTGAAAGAGTAAAAATATGAGAACCCATTTCACACAATTTCTGTTATTACCACAATGTTTTCAAATGTTCTCTACTACAAGGTGGAGAAAAGTTGTCAGCAGGTATCAATTTGCAAAGTATGTGAGCCACGCTCTAGCAAAAGGGGGCTTAATGCATCTCCAAGATGGATGATACTAAGCAAGACATCACATGATCATGAGTCCATAAAGACCATTTTGTCTAAGAACTTACTGAATCATGAGGTAAACTTGTCCTTGGACATCCAGAAAATTGACCAAATACACAAAGTTATGGCACAGGTCAGCCTGCGCGGAATTTGCAGGCTGACCTGGGTCGATACTTTTTACAGATGCATTAAGCCTCCTTCTCACAGAGCATTGCTCATGTATATGTAATAAAGCTGCAGGTTTGTAAGTGGGAAGTTCTGTTTCTGTACCTTGGAATGCTTCTTTAATATAGAAAACAATAATGTTTCTAATGTTTGCCATCAGCTACATTATTTTTCTTGTCTTTTAACATCAATAAATCTCGAAAGACTTTGTAGCCATCCTGAAAAATGTTTTCATTGTTCTTACTTTATAATTGGACCTTGCCCTAGGAAAAGGGGTCTTAGTACGTCTCTGTGGTGCATTATACTAAACAGGTTATCAAATAGTATTATTATACTGCAAAGAAATTTCTCGTGATCCGATTGGATAATCTGCCCCGAACATATATATCATGTACACTGGCAAAACCAACGTAAAAGCAGTTTCCCTTTCGGGAGCCCCGTAGACATGACTACGCTATCAACACAACATCCAAAATGGCGGCGTCGATCAAGATTAACATCAAGATTATGCGCCAAGCTGCACGTTTTAGCACATATTACCAAGGCTTCAGTGATGTCAGTTCCCAGTGACGTCAGTTTTCATTGAATTGGGGCACTCAGAAGGGAAATTCTACTTCGTCAGCGTACTCAATTTTTTAAACCAAAAAACAGGTAAAATTTGCTTAACAAACGTTGAAATGGTAAAACTTTGCAGTATGATAAATTTGTTGTACAGTCAGGTGGCAGGGAACTTGGAAACTTGTTCACGGCTATGGTGAATCATGTCGCCACCTCGCCTTCGGCTCGGGGTGACATGATTCACCACAGCTGTGAACAAGTTTCCAAGTCCCCTGCCACCTGACCGTACAACTAATAATGCCCCGATCCATAAAATCCATTTAGTCTAACAACTGACTTAATTTTGGTGACGGACTGAATGGTGTTTTGGTCCTCTTTGAACATCACTATGGTCATGTTCAAAAGTGAGAGAAAAATGAATCTTCTTTGTAAGCTACTGGCTGCTTTCTCACATTAACATTTTCAAACCAATATTCATAGATGAGAATCCTGCCACAATGATGATTACGAATACATATAAAAACGTTGAAAAAGAGAAAATTGTTGTCTATGCTGTGTGCTGGCTTCAATTTGCTTAAAAATTTCTGATAAAATTACAAAAAACTTTCAATGCAAGCTCTTATAGATACTTTTGCCTGTAAGGTTTTTGATAACCACATGAAAACTGGAAAAGGAGAAATTTGCCTACTTGTGATAAACTTGTATAATTGATACATGCCCAAATTTAATCTGTATCAATTGGATGTTTATCTCAAAATATTCAGATCATTTTTAGCCAATTACAAAATCAGTTATTATTGGCTATTTTGACTGGAACCAAATACCATCATATATGCATGCCCTAGATGCATTCTTCTTCCACTTTAGCTCATACACTAAAACCTTGCTTTAGTAGCAACTGTATATACTACAAGTGTGTATATGGTCCTAAATCTAATACAAACGAAAAACCATGTCATGTTATCATTGGATCAATTAACCTTTACCAGATGACAAAATTTTAGACTTTCCAAATTTGAAAGCTTTTACAGACAACAAAATGATTGTGATTCAAAAATACAAATTTACCTTTTGAATGGTAGATGATTGTGACTCAAAATTATATAAATTTACCTTTTGAATGGTAGAGAACATTGTTGGAAAAGGATAAAATGCTGATAGCTAGTATTTTCTCTTTTTCCCCACAATGTTTTCAAAAGGCTGTTTGTGTGTTAAAGAGTTAACTACTCATAAACAATAAAGTCACAGTGAGCCTCCCAGGCTGAAAAACTTTGGGTTACCTTGCCACTGCTTTCTCTATCAAGTAATTTTATAAACATCTGTTTCATAGTGATGCTCCACAAATCTGCTTTTCTGGACTTTCAGTGCTTTGATTGATGTCTTCTCCTACTGGAATATAGAAGTTCATAATTGTGTAGATATGGGTTAACCTTTCATCAATCAATCCTATGTTTTAATGTCCCTGAGGAAGATGGCTTTTGAAAACATTTTGAGAAAACAAGCAAAACACTAGCAACCAGCATTTTCTTTTCCCACAATGATTTCCATCTGTTAGCAAAATGTTTAACTTATCAGTTCTGAAAGCTTACACAAATGACATTTCAAATGTGGCACAAATTATGGGATTCTTCTTTGATATGCTGGAAAACCAGGTTTTGTATTCACCAACTGTTCTCACCCCCAGCTGGGCGGGGGGATAGAAATAGCTCAGCTGTCGCACTACAGCAGGGGTAAGACCCCCCCACTGTGCCTGCCTGTTTGCCGTGGGCTGCAACTCGTGTCGTTCGATGACGGGATCCTGGTGGTTGAGTGGATTCAGAGTATGGCCCTTTGATAGCTCTGTTTTTGCAACACACCACTTTGGCCTTGAACTGAACTAAACGAGGGGTCAGGAAGGCCCGTCCTGATCAATCGGCTGGTCATGCCGAGCCCTAGGGTGTTTCTCTGACTGTTTTCTTTTACACATACATACACACATACATTATTTCTCTGTCATCAGTTGCTGTATGTCAATACCCTAGAAGGCGGTGGCTCATGGGCTAATCGGGTGAAAGCCTGGTGTTTGATTGACACTTGTAAATGCCCAAAGACAGTCTATGCTTGGTATGACATTCTGCGGGCCTACATTTGTCCGGTCTAGCCCTTTCACTTCGAGTATATCACCGATGTATCCTTGTCATGATCTGAGTTAGGTTTCCCCGGATCATGTCCCCTTGTTGGGCTCCGAGGCGGGTGGGGAGCATCGGTGATGAATATTCAACAACAACTATGGCTTCTCAAAAAAAGGCCAAGCGTGTACTCTCTGACTCAGATTCTGAATCAGAATACTCAAGACCTTCAACAACTTTTGCTCGCTTTTTAGTTATTGAATCAGTTGACTCTTCTAAACCAGTAACAAAACTCTCACCTTTTATCATTGAAAAATCTATCTCATCAATCTTAGGCACACCAAAATCTGTTAAAAAACTTAAAAATGAAACCTTGCTTGTTGAGTGCTTCTCGCAACAACAAGTTAGAAACCTGCTTGGACACAAGAAACTTTTCAATCTTGATGTCAAAATCTTTCCTCACAAGACCCTTAATACCTCCAAGGGGGTCATTAGATGCAAAGAATTAAGCTTCTGTGACTCTTTGGAGGAAATCAAATCAAACCTCAAAAGCCAGGCTGTGTCTGATGTGAAAAGAATTTCAGTTCTCAGAAATGGCATTCGTAGAGATACACATACCTATATCTTAACATTCTCTACGCCAACTCTCCCTACTTCAGTTAAAGTTGGATTTCAATCGGTCAAGGTCGATGTTTATGTGCCTAATCCGTTGCGCTGTTACAGATGCCAACGGTACGGCCATCATGAAAGTAACTGCAGAAGCACACCTGTTTGTCCCAAATGTGCTTTTGAAGGGGAAGACCATGACCAAAAGACTTGCAATAACCCCCTTCTCTGTGTCAATTGCAAGTCTTCTCATCCTACCTATTCCAAAGAATGTCCAGTTTGGAAAGAGGAGAAAGAAATCCTGTCAATCAAGTTTAAGGAGAATGTTACCTTCTTGGAAGCCAGGAAAACAGTTGAAAAACGCAGGTCTGATCAGGCTTTGTTGAGCAAAAGCACAACATATGCAAATGTTGCTTCTCCTTTGCCTGCAAATGGACATTGTCCAACCTGCGAACTGTTGGCTAAAAAACTTCTCCAAAAGTTTCCTGAAATGACTGATGAACTGAAAGCTCTCATTCCCAATGTCCAAATTCCAACACCTTCTACTCAGACTCAGCCTGCGTCTGAAACAAACAAAACTTCTACACCCTCAAAATCCACAGACTCTCAAAGTATCTCTTCACAAAAAACTTCAAAACCATCTACCTCCTCACAAAATATCTCTTCGAAAAAAGCTTCAAAGCCATCTCCCCCTTCACAACAGCCTCCAAAGAAACCCCAACCTCCATCTTCACAGTCTACAACTAAATCTAACGTCTCATCTAAAGAGAGCAAATCTAATCATGCACCCCGATCTCCTAAAAGATCTTCTTCGAAATCGAAACCACAACCCAGAGATACCCATGAATCTTGTGAAATCACAATCAGAGTAAATGATCCTGTCCCTACCTCCAATAGATTTTCGGAGCTAGAGGACATGGATGCAGATGCTGAGAATCTGGAAGGTGAGGCTTCAGATTCGGAAGTCTCTATCTGGTCGATTTCTAAGGATCCTTGGAACAAGGACACTGACACTTGGCACTCGTCCATACCCGAGACAAGTGTAATGAAATCTTAATCTATCTATTTTAAAATGCATTGGTTTACGGCCTCTTTTTTTACGTTAGCTTTTATACTTTCTTCATGCACAATGGATACCATTATCCAATGGAATTGTCGAGGTCTGAAGTCAAACTTTGATGAACTTTCCCTTTTAATCAATGATCACAAACCAGTTGCTGTTTGTCTGCAAGAAACCTTCCTTAAACGGGAGGATGATATCTCTATCAAATATCATTCCATTTACAATAAAATCTTTACCGAAGGCGAAAAAGCCAGAGGTGGTGTTTCTATTATTGTTAACAACAACATTCCTCATAAAGTTATCTCTCTTAATACAAACTTGCAAGCTGTTGCCATCAGGTTATCTTTACACAGTGCTGTTACACTGTGTTCTTTATATCTCCCCCCGAGCACACCTATCAATGAGACCAATCTGAATGATCTCATTTCCCAATTGCCATCCCCCTATATTCTTGCTGGGGACTTTAATGGTCACAATGTTATGTGGGGTTGCGATGACACTAACCAGAGAGGTTTACAGTTAGAGAGCTTCATTTCGAACAACTCTTTGTCTTTCATGAATGATAACAAGTCCAAAACCTACTTGCATCCAGCAACTGGATCTTACTCTTCCATTGATTTAACCTTATGCAGCCCAATCTTACTTCCCAATTTCACCTGGAAAGTGACTGAGGATTTGTGTGGAAGTGATCACTTCCCCATTATCTTTTCATCTACACAACCATCCAGCAATGTACGACCGCAGAAATGGAAGCTTTCCAAAGCCAATTGGATTAAATTTGAAACCCTCTGTGAACAGACCATTACACATGACAAATTTGGAGATTGCGATGATCCTGCAAAACTTTTTACTTCCCTATTAATTGATGCAGCTAAACAGTCCGTCCCTCAGACCTCGACAAATCCAAAACGTCCTGACAAGCCTTGGTACAATGATGATTGTAAACAGGCTGTCAGAGACAGAAAACAAGCCCTTAGAAAGTTTAACCTCAGGCCTACCAAAGAAAATCATAACTTATTCCGTATTTCCAGAGCAAAGGCTCGACGAACCATTAGAGAAAGTAAGCGCAAGGCTTGGAGACAATATGTCTCTAAATTAAATAGTAGAACTACTACTAAAAAAACCTGGGACATGATCAGAAAGATCAATGGCAAAGGCCAGCGCCCTCTTAGTCACCTTAAAGTTAACAATACTTCGTTGGAATCACCCCAAAATATAGCTGATGCTCTCGCCGACACCTTTTGCAAAAAGTCTTCCTCTGCAAACTATTCTGAAAAGTTTCAGAGGAATAAAGCCAGAGAAGAAAAGAAAAAACTTAATTTCAATTCTTCTAATTCAGAGCATTATAATAAACTCTTCACCTTTAAAGAATTAAAATCTGCTCTGAATAAAGCTCACGATTCTTCTCCTGGCCCAGATAAAGTTCATTACCAGTTTTTAAAACACTTACCTTTTACTTCTCTCTCAGTTTTACTTGATATTTTCAATGATATCTGGCAGTCAGGTGTTTTTCCTTCATCCTGGCGGGAAGCACTAGTCATTCCTATCCCAAAACCTAGCAAGGATACTAGTGACCCGGCTAACTATCGGCCAATAGCTCTTACAAGTTGTCTCTGCAAGACCTTAGAACGTATGGTCAATGACAGGCTTGTTTGGTTTTTAGAGAAAAACAACCTCATCGTTGATGTACAGAGTGGATTTCGACGCCAACGTGGCACCATAGATTATCTTGTCCGCTTTGAAACCTTTGTCAGAGAAGCCTTTATTAATAGACAGCATGTAGTATCTGTCTTTTTCGACCTTGAAAGTGCTTACGATACGACTTGGAAATACGGAATTCTTAAAGACTTGCATGACTTTGGTCTTCGAGGCCGTCTTCCTCTTTTTATTTCAGCCTTCTTGGATGAACGTCTTTTCCGCGTCCGAGTTGGTAATACTGTCTCGGGAGCCCGTGAACAGGAGATGGGTGTACCCCAAGGATGTATTCTCTCTGTTACACTTTTCAGTGTGAAAATAAACAGTATAGTTAAAGCTATCTGTCCTGGTGTAGACTGTTCCCTTTATGTTGATGACTTCGTTATATGCTTCAGATCTCGAAATATGAATATTATTGAGAGACAACTTCAACAGTGTCTCAACAAGCTCCAAACGTGGTCTGATGAAAATGGCTTCAAATTCTCAAAGTCCAAAACTAAGTGCATGCACCTCTGTAATCTACGAGGTGTTCATCCAGACCCTGAACTGTATTTGGACAAAACTAAAATTGAAGTCATTTCTGAGTTTAAATTTCTTGGAGTCATCTTTGACAGAAAGCTTTCCTTCCTTCCTCACATCACTGCACTTAAAAAGAAGTGCAAGAAGGCTCTTAATCTTCTTAAGGTTGTGGCCCATTCTGAATGGGGAGCAGACCGTAAAGTCCTCTTGCGGCTTTATCGGTCTTTAGTTCGCTCCAAATTAGACTATGGATCTATTGTATACGGATCTGCCCGTAAATCTTACCTGAAAATTCTCGATTCTATACACCACGAAGGTCTGCGTCTTGTACTTGGAGCTTTCAGAACTTCTCCCGTCAATAGTCTCTATGTTGAGGCTAATGAACCTTCTCTTTCTTACAGGAGGGAAAAACTCTCACTTCAATATCTTTTAAAACTGAAGTCCAATCGTTTTAATCCAACTCATAACATTGTTTTTAAACCTCAATATAAACATCTTTTTGAAAGGAAACCAAATGATATTCCTCCATTTGGTATCCGCATGGAGCCCATTGTAGATAACCTTGGCATAGACACTGAGTCTATTGCCGACTATAAAATCTCTGAAATCCCTCCATGGACACTAAATAGTGCAGAATTCAGATTTGACCTTGCATCTGACAAAAAGTCTGTCACGGATAGAACTGTGTTTCATGCTAGATACAACGAGATAAAGGAGCATTATTTTTCCTTCAAACCAATCTATACAGATGGATCCAAAGAAGGAAATTCTGTAGCAGCTGCCGCTGTTTATGGAAAAAGGAGCTTAAAGTGCCGCCTTCCAAACAACTCCTCTATTTTCTCAGCTGAAATTAAAGCAATTGATCTTGCCCTTAATCTAGCTGAAAGTTCTAATTCCAACCGTTTCATTATCTTTTCGGACTCTTTGTCAACATTACAAGCCCTTTCAAATCAACGCCTTGAGAATCCCTTAATCTGTAATTTACTCGAAAGGATCTCACAAATTTCTTCTTTGAATAAATTGGTGTTCTGCTGGCTTCCAAGTCATGTAGGCATCAAAGGCAATGAAAATGCCGATAGGTCTGCTAAATCTGCACTTAACCTTCCCATTTCAGATTTTAAAGTTCCACACACTGATTTTAAATCCTCCGTTTTAACACATATCCAATCTTCTTGGCAATCCCAGTGGGATGCTGATGTTTTCAATAAACTGCATTCAGTTAAACCGTCCCTTGGTGAATGGTACCCCGTATACAGGTCCGTTCGTCGAGAAGAAGTGATAATTGCACGACTTCGAATTGGCCATTCACGCATCACACATTCATGGCTCTTGACCAGAGACGATGCCCCTGAATGTATTCCATGCAATGCATCCTTTTCTATAAAACATATCCTACTAGATTGCATTGACTTTCAGCCAGTTCGTTCAAAATATTTCAACGTCGATAGTTTAAAGAATCTTTTTGATTCTGTCAGTGTTGAATCTATTATCGCTTTCATAAAGGAGATTGGCATTTACAATAAACTGTGATATTTACACTTGAGTTTCTTACTCATCTTTTTACAACATTCTTTATTCCTTTAATATTTAGTTTGCATCTCCTTAATGGGAGGATTAGCCCTCTTGGGGACATCTTATCTCATTGGACACGGACCTCCTTAATGGGAGTATACTGATCCCATTGGAGGCTATCACATTCTTAACTCTGTCATTTAAACCTTTTGAGTTGATAGGGATTGCCCTGTCACTCATTAATGTCCTTTATACTTATTAAGATCACACGTAATTCTGCTTAACTCAACTCTTTTACTATTATAAATATATTCAAACCTTTTTCACTTTAAAATCTCACTTTTACTATCTTTTAACACAGATGTGCGCGCTAAATGACCAAAGCTGTCGATGCGCCATAAAACAACATTCATTCATTCATTACCAACTGTTCTCAAGACAGTTTTCAGTTTTAATCTCCAGAATATTCAAAATTTGAAAGTAACACAACTTCTGATTGGCCAAACCAAATGGTTAAGCCAATCAGAATTAGTGTTACTTTCAAATTTTGGAAATCTTGGAGAAAAAGACAAATGATGCTCTGAAGAATGGTTGGTGAATATGGACCCCTTGCAGAAGGGAATCAAACAAAATGCTGTTTACTATCATTTCACCTTTTTCCACAGCAGTTTAAAATATCTCCTTCCTCGGGTGTTAAACACACTGGGTTGTTTAGTAAAGGGCTATTTTTTGCCCCTTTAAAATTGTTGTCTAAAAATGCTTTCAAAATTGGACTTATCTTTTTTTTTCATGTCTGCAAAAGAGTTGAAAAGAGTTTTTTGGAAATTGGGTGAGAGAAAAAATCATATTCATTCGTTCTGCTGTTTATCAGATATTAAAGATAGAGTAAGACTGATAGAAAAATAATCTTATCACAAATGCATCTGCTAAGATTTCACCAACACCCATTGGAATAAATTTAGAATTATGACAAAAAGGTCATTTTAACTCTTTACTAGAAGATAAAATTTAAAGATGCATCCTTACAGCTGGAGAGAAAAAACGATGTTTAAACTTGAAAGTGTGTAGAATGGTTCAGCTGTATAAACATTGATAAATTACCAATATACATGTATATGGTGTAAGGGATAGAAAAAAACATGGGATTTGTCCCCATTTAAAACTGGAAATGACATCAGCAGTTGCTTTGAAGGCTTCCAATACATGAACTGCATTTTCTATCCATCGTAATCTGTGCAATCTTGCAGCCGTCAGGGGCAACATTTGGCATGAAGATACAAGGATGATTATAATTTCATAAAATAAGGATGAAATGGGTCAAAAACTGGCTGAAAACTCTCTGAAAATGAGTATAGATGTATCCTTAAGACATGTTCAAATTAAAAGCTTTTGCAGACGACAGATTGAACCTGGCTCAAATGATGGAATTTGCCCTTGAAAGGGTAGAAAACATTGTGGGAAAAGGAGAAAATGCTGGTTACCAGCATTTTCTCCTTTTCCCTCAATGTTTTCTATTTCTAAAAACCTTCTCCATGAAAGTTCTCAAAGCTTGGATTGTGTGTTACAGGGTTAAGTCAGATTGTTTAACCTTTGTATCTTCATACAATAACCTTGTAATTGAGACATTATCTACTGCACATTTTTTGAAAAACATTGTGACAAATTTAATATGACTCAAACAATGTTTTTGAGCTGACACAGGTAGAAAATATTGTGGGAAGAGGAGAAAAACACCAGTTGCCACATTTGGCTTGCAACATGCGAAAAGGGGCATTTCAGACATTAGCGTAAAGTGTCGTCTCAAATCAGCCTGCACAGTCCGCGCAGGCTAATCCAAGACGGCACCTTAAGACTACATTACATTTTGTGCTACAGTAGACTTGTGCAAAACAGAAAATTACATAAAAAACGGAAAGTGTTGTTTCGGATTAGCCTGTGCAGACTGAGCGGGCTGATCCGAAACGACACTTTACGCAAATGTCAGAATGCCCCTTTTCGCGTGTTGCAGGCCATTTTACAATTTACCCCAATGTTTCCAAAAACCCCTTTCCTCAGGGGCGTTAAAATAAGGGATTTTTTTTGGTAAAGGGTAAAGAAATTTGTGGGATTAATATTTGATAAAATCAAGAAAATTTTTTTGTGAAGATGTTTTTTATGATCGAGTTATTTTGTATAAGTAGTATAAAAATGTGAAAGAGCAACAAAACGTGATAACAAAATTCAAATATTCACAGAAAAATGATAAAAAGCACTGATATTTCGTCTGTTTTAACCCTTTACTGCACAATCCAGGGTTTTGATAAACTGTCAGTTTTGAAAAACTATCATGTTCCCCCATTGTTTACAATTTGACCTGACATGGTTTTCTGCTGACCAAGATTCATTTCCAGTAACAAACCTGAAATTTCTTTCCATTCTTTGGGGCCATAGATTTTGCTAATTTATTGATTTAAATACAAGTATTCAACTCCCTTAACCCTTTACCACACAATGACGCCTTTTAACGCCCCTGAAGAAGAGGCCTTTTGAAAACATTGTGGGAAAAGGAGAAAATGCTGGTAACCAGCATTTTCTCCTTTTCCCACAAAGTTTTCTACCCTATCAAAGAAAAGTTGCGTCATTTGAGCCACTATGAAATTGTCGTCTGCAAATGCTTTCAATTTGGACCAGTCTAAAATTTTGTTGTTTGGTAAAGAGTTAAATTGGGTTATATTTGGCTGAAACTGAGTAGCATAGCCACTTTAAATCTAAGCAAGTTTCAAACAATATAAGGTTCTTTTGTAAACACTGTACAAGATCAATATAAGACAGCACAGAACTTGCAGTCTGATCAATGACCATTGATCTCCACTGTCTTATTTTTTGTGAGATATTTCAATTAATAGCCGACATGTTCATGTTGTATTTGGCCATGACACAGATGATGTAATTTTTTTTCTTCAATATGATAAGAAAACTTTCCTGTGGTTGTTTTCAAAGCTCTCTTCAGGTTTGACATTCATTTAAATGGTATGGTTTTTCATGGGATTGTCTGAGAGCAAGACCATTTAGAGCCCTGGCATAGTTTTGCTGAAACCCAGGACATACATAAATAAGTGAGCTGTCGCTGTGATATGATTGAAACACTGTTGAAAGCCACAGAAAACATTCTTCAGTCAAATACCAATGTTAGGAACAAATTTACTTGTTTTTGAGGACAGTGAAGATGCAGCATATCTTAACCGTATACCATACAATTCCGACTTGACCTTTAGATAGCTTTTGCTTCTATTCTAAAACCATGTCTTTGGGTTTTTCAGGGTTCAAGGTCATGTTGACACTAATCTGTGCAACATTGTATGCTACTAAAGACAGTGCAGGCAGCTCATCTTGGATATTTACATGTACTTACTCTTCACCAAATGACAAAATTCTAGACTAGTCCAAATTGAAAGCGTTTCCAAACAACAAAATAAATGCAACTCAGAAATTGAAATTTGTTTCGGGAAGTGTGGAAAACACTGTGGTTACCTGCATTTTCCGCCTTTCCCACAATGTTTTCAAAAGGCCTCTATCTTATGGTCTTTAAAACTCGGGATTGTGTTGTAAAGGGTTAAGGGAGACAAACAAATGCTTCTTACAAGGCCATTGCCCCCATTTCATTAGTGCTGTCTAAAGATGTTTGCTTCAAAGGGCACAAGGACGCTTAATGTTCTTGAAAAGTTGCTTACAGCAAGGGCAAGAAGACACATTATTTTGAGAAAAGATTTAAGATTTCTCCTTATCCTTTACCAAACAATCAGAATGACGTTGTAATGACCTTGAGAAAAGAGGCTTTCAAAATATATAGGAAAATGAGAAAATGCTGGTATACAGTATTCTATCCTTGTCTGACAATCTTTTCTACTCTTTCAAAGATGAATTTCAACATTTTAGCCATATCTTATTTGTCTAATGTCTTTGTTTTCAAAGTGGCCAAATTTGATATTTCATCGTCTGGTAAAAGGTCTTAAAAAAGAGAACTATTCCATCATTAAATCCCATTTTTAAACCAACCCTGGAAAGAAAGCTTTTGAAAACTTAGTGAGAAAAGGTGAAAATGCTGTAGAAAGAAAGCTTTTGAATACTTAGTGAGAACAGGAGAAAATGCTGGTAACCAGCATTTTCTCCTTTTCCCACAAGGTTTCTATCCTTCAAAGGGCAAATCACATCATTTGAATAAGATTAAATATGCCATCTGCAAATCCTTTCAATTTGGGCAAGAGTAAAATTTTGTTGTTTGGTAAATAGTTAAAAGGTGTTGTCTATAACCAACAAGGAGTTCATTTACCTGGATTTAGATTACTGAGGCATTTCAACATTTTCATAACTGGATTTAGATTTATGGTTTATGGAAGCATTTCAACATTTTCATAATCTTAGTTATTGATAAAGCAATATACCTATGCCTAGGGCTGATCACAGGCGTAATGCAGAAGATTATACCCTGACAGATTTACTGTTTCAAACTAATAAGATGGTTATGGAAATCATAACTCAACCCACTCCAAAAACAAATTTGTTTTTTGAGTCACAATTATTTTATTGTATGTAAATGCTTTGAATTTCAACCAGTCCAAAATTTGTTGTTTGGTAAAGAGTTGACCACATTCTGCACTCAATTCTGTTTACATAGTTTTTTTTTTAGCTCACCTGAGCACGAAGTGCTACAGGGGAGCTTTTGTATTCGTGCTGTGTCCGGCGTAGCCTTGGTCAAGGTGGTAATAATTTCTTAATTACTTTGTATCTTGCGCTCTTAATCTACTATGGATCTTTGGCAGCTATTGATTGCTTCCATTATTATTACCGCCTGGGGACATTTGAGGGAGTCCCCACGACTAGTGAATTGTGCAGATAATCTAATTATAGAATTGTCTATCGTGTGATGTCAAAATGTTAAAAACGATGGATTCACACATTGTTAGACCAACTCAAGTACAATGGGGGTGATTTCATCTACAAGTGACCTTCCAGAACCCGTTTGTGCCATCGTGACCTTTAACAACCCTTATTGTTGTTACACTACCCTCCAAAGTCATTGTGAATGACCTGTTTGAAATTTTGTTGTCAGTATTTCAAAGATGGCTTACTAACAGGAAGTGATCAAACAGAGGTCATTGGAATTTCAGTATCTATATTTAGTCATTTATGTTTGAAAGCGATCGCAGCGACATCTACTTTACCCCACTGTGACATGGAATAAAGTAGATTATGCTGCAATTGGTTTTTGAATGTCCCAAGGCTGTCATTTTTGACAAAGTAACATCCAAATGATAGAAAAGGAAAGATGAATGGACTGGAACCCAGGCTATGTCTAGGGTGCGTCGTCCGTCATGCGGTCATCAACATTTACCTTGCGTGCTCTATAGAGGCCACATTTTCAGTCAGGTACTCTTGAAACTTGGTCAGAATGTTTGTCATGATAAAATCTGGGACAAGCTCGAAATTGGGTCTCATTGAGTCAAAAAGTAGGTCACCAGGCCAAATCGTAGAAAAACCTTGTATGCACTCTAGATGCCAAATTTTTAGCCTGATAATCTTGAAACTTGGCCAGAGTGTAAGTCTTGATGATATCTCTGACAAGTGTGAAATTGGGTCATGTTGGTTCAAAATGTAGTTCACGGGGCCAAATCTAAGAAAAACCTTGTGTGCACTCTAGAGGCCACATTTTTAGCCTTCTACTCATAAAAGTTTGTCATATTGTTTTTCTTGATGATATCTTTGACAGCTTTAAAATTGGGTCATTTCGGGTCAAAAAGTAAGTCACTGGGTCAGATCTTAGAAAAACCTTGTGTGCAAGAGGTCACATTTTCAGCCTGATACTCATGAACGTCTGTCAGAATGTGTGTCGTGATAAAGTCTTGGACATGTGTGAAATTGGGTCAGGTGGGGTCAAAAAGTAGGTCACCAGGCACAATCTTAGAAAAACCTTGTGTGCACTCTAGAGGCCATATTTTCAGCCTGATACTCATGAAACTTTGTCAGAATGTTTGTCTTGATGATATCTTGTACATGTATGAAATTGGGTCATGTTGGATTAAAATGTAGATCACTAGACCAGGTCTTTGTAAAACCTTGTTTGCACACTAGATGCCATATTTTCAGTCTCAAACAAGTTTAAAATTGGGTCATGATGAGTCAAAAACTAGGTCATTGGGCCTACTTAGAAATCTTAGAAAAACCTTGTGTGGATGATAAAGGGCACATTTTCAGCCTGATACTCATAAAGATTGGTCAGAATGTTTGTCTTGATATCACAAACAAGTTTGAAATTTGGTCAGGTTGGGTCAGAAGGTAGGTAACAGGATCAAGTCTTAGAAAAACCTTGTGTGCACTCTAGAGGACGCATTTTCAGCTGCTAAGTTATGTAACTTGGTCAGAATGTTTGTCTGGATTATATCTTGGACAATGGAAATTGGGTCACTTTTTTGTTGGGTCAAAAAACTAGGTCTTTGGATAAAATCTTAGAAAAACCTTGTGCACACTCTAGAGGCAGTGTTTTCAGCCTGATAATGAAGAAACTTGGTTATAATGTTTGTCTGTATGATATCTTGGATAAGTTGGAAAATGGGCCATGTTAGGTTAAAAAGTAGGTCACTTACTCTTCTGTGTTTTACGTCATTAAAACCAGGATCACTTTGGTTTTAGCAAGTGTGGACGACTTCACTCAGGTGAGCGCTTTAGGGCCAATGGCCTTCTTGTTTACCATATGTAACAGCTGTCAAATAAAAAAAAATGTCCAATAAAGTTCTGGCTATTACATCAAAGGAAGACATCAATATCAGTTTTGAGAGTTCCAGTTGCTCTAATGCACAATACAAAACAGTGACTGTACAATGTTTGCCTCCCTGCTGTGGATAGCTTTAAAAAAAAACTTCAAAAAAGAAAATCGGTCATTTTTCCGCAAAATTTTAGAATTGATAGCTTCATTGCATGAAAGTTTGCAAGTTTATGTTATGGCCCTATGTTTCTTGTGTGTTTGTTATGATGACCAAAGGGGAAAAAAAACTCATGTTTTTATGACAATTTTGTTACCATTTTTCTCTTTCATGATCAGTATTACATTATGATATGATTGGTAGTGTATGTTCAATTTTTTTTTTTGATAGAAAAAGATTATTTTTCATTCATACTTACTTTATTGTTTAAGGTTATGCTGAATGTTGAATATTCAGTATGAAGCAAGGTTTGTGTAATTGGAGTTCTTGTCCCAAAATTTAACCTTTTTTTTACACTTTGGAGTTCACTGCAAATTGGCATAAAGGATTCTTCTGAAGAGCTCTTTCAGATATCTTGATGTACTTCTGATCCATCTGAGAACATGGCTGCTATAAAAGCATGGCAAAGGGAAATAACTTCCTTTAGCCTAAAAGAATTAAGGAAAATACCTCATCTTTTTTTGTGACAGATATTTGTTACCATTTATCTCCCTTTATTGTAACATGGTTGGCACTATATTTTTAAAATGTTCTGTGTAGAAATTGTTCTGTTTTCAGTTAAAATAATTTATTGTGATACATAAAGTTTTGCTCTGATGTGTTAACTATTTGATATGAGTAAGGTTTGTTCCATTCTATCTTTTGTTCCAAAACTACCTAGTACTACTTATGGTAAGAAAAAATGTATGTCTGCAACCAAAAAGTGTTTTTTTTTAAATTGTCTTGTTATATACTTACTATCCAAAAAAAGTCAAAATGATTTAACCCCAATTACGTGACTCGCTGTTGATACATTGCAAGACAAGGACAGTTTCAACCTGGAGTCACTGGACTACAGGTATGTGTCAAATTCTGATGACCCTTGTCATGTTTGATCAAGTCACAATAACAAGTCTTTGCAAGAGAGTTTAGTTTTGTAAGACAATCACCTTTCATTCAAAGATGAAAAAAGCTTTTTTGTCTCCTAAATATTTCTTATGGCATCAACTGATTTCTGTTAGTGTCACAATATTGTGTTATTGACAATGAAGAATAAAATCACTTTAGTAAGAAATTTGTCAATCTGATTTGTATTCTGCTTTGAATATTTACAGAGGTTTGGAACTTTTGTATATGAAGGAAAGTGTTAAGCATATGGTTGATTGGGAGTTTGCTGCAGATTGCATAAAACTAATTATAATCTACCTGATCTGGAACGATTAGCAAGCTCTGTTTACCTGTGTCTGTCAAATACCTTAATTCATCACCAGCAGGTGCTTTTCTACAACTTCCTTTTCACTGATGAAAGCTGATAGAAGTTAAAGATACATCTATACTGGTTTTCAGCCAGTTTTTAACCCATTTCATCTTTATTTTGTCAAACTATAATCATTCTTATATCTTCATGCCAAATGTTGCCCCGGATGGTTGCAAGGTTGCATACAGTATATTACAACCAATGGAAATTACATTTCATTTTCTGGGGGCCATCAAAGAAAACAGTGTTTTGATGTTTACAGTTTTAAATCAAAGATTTCTGATATATCATATGTATTAATCCCTTACACGGTATATGTCAGTAATTTATCTAATAGTATGTTTACACAGCTGACTAAATTCTGATCCAGTCTCAAATTTTATCAGCATTTTTTTCTCTTTGGCTGTAAGGATATATCTTTACGTGTGAAATATGTTTTCTTATAATTAGGCAGGAATAAGTGTAGAAAAAGCTATTCCAAGGACCAATCAGATGGTCATGCTTATCGATATTTCATGAAGATTCAGATTCCATGAAGATGGCCATATTGTTTTTTGACTCAATAATCAGGAGCCCGAGTTGAAAATATTACTTATGTGCATGACATACTTCTATACCAATAAATATATGAGTTTTGCTGTGTGAAAAGGTGGCTTAATGCATCTGCAAAAAGTCTTGACCTAGGTCAGCCTGTGCAGTTTGCACAGGCTGACCTGTGTTGATACTTTTTGCTGTTGGTCAATATTCTGCTTGTCAAAGGACTAGTCTAGACTAAATGGATTTTATAAATCCATAATTACGGGTATGTAATGCCATGCTAAGTATAATGGATCTTACAGATGCATTAAACCTACTTTTTCCAGAGTATAGCTCATGATGCAAGTACGAAAAATATGCCCAGACGCTTTTAGGATAATAATTGTTAGGTTGTTAACAGAAAGGCATATTAATGACATTTCATATTTGGCCTATATGATACAGATGTAATATGAACATTGCCTTTAACCCTTTACTACACAACAACATTTTAGACTCATCTGTATTGAAAGCATTTGTAAAGGAGAGACCAAACATAGCTCAAGTAATGAGATTTGTGTATGAAATTTGGGAAAACATTGGTGGAAAAGGAGAAAAATGCTGGTTACCAGCATTTTCTACTTTTCCAACTTTGTTTTCAAAAGCCTCCTCCATCAGGGTTGTTAAAAGTTGGGATTGGGTGGTAAAGGGTTAATTGCAAAACTTGGGCTATGCAACAAAGCACTTAAATGCTCAGTAGTGGCCAAATGTAAACAATGCCGGTGTGAAATACATTTAAATTTAAATCACACCATTCAAAAATATTGAAATTATAATGATGACAGTCTGTTATTTTATGGTCTGTTCAAGTGTCAGGCACTGGCAGAAAAAAATAATTATAAAACTACATGTAGGTTAAAAGTTGTCAGGCCGCGCTATCTTTTGTTGACTTTTTACCTGATTTTAAAGTTTATTTTCCTACTAGAGAGTTACACTTTGACCTGACTGTACAATAATAGATTGTCATCTTCACAATATTTTCCATACTTTTAAAAGGTATGATTTAAATTTAAATGCATTTTAACACCCGCTTTGGTTACTTTTGGCTGCTATTGGGACTTTAAAACTTTAAAAATGAGATTCCATACATTTTACTCTTTACCAGATTGTGAAAAAACTAGATTGGCCATAGTGAAAGTATTTGCAATGGAAAAATTAGACATGACTCGTAT
Source organism: Hippopus hippopus (assembly GCA_946811185.2). Taxonomy (NCBI): domain Eukaryota; kingdom Metazoa; phylum Mollusca; class Bivalvia; order Cardiida; family Cardiidae; genus Hippopus; species Hippopus hippopus. The sequence goes on from OX328103.1 coordinate 23,391,974, forward strand.
GGTGGAAATTGAAAGAAAAATGTTTTGAAAAAGGAGGAGATGAAGCAAGTAATATAATTATATACATGTAGATTTTTTTTTTTTTTTAATCTCGATAATAATTATAAGACGCAAAGGATTAGACAGAATTGAACATGCAGCTTTCAGATATTCTGGGAGCAAGAAACTCCAGGATGCGAATTATTTGCATTTTGTTACTGAATGTGGATCTTCCTTTACAGTTAGTTACTTAACTCTTTTCCACACAATCCCAAGTTTTAGCGACCTTGAGGAAGAGGCCTCTTGAAAACATTGTGGGAAAAGGAGAAAATGCTGGTAACCAGCATTTTCTCCTTTTCCCACAATGTTGTACTACCCTATCAATGACAAAAATCATTATGTGAGCTAAATTTATTTTGTCGTACACAAATGCATTGAATTTGCCAATTCCAAAGTTGGCAGAGTTAACCCTCTACTCTTTACCTGACAACAAAATTTTAGACTTGTCTAAATTGAAAGCATTTACAACCACAAACTTTACACAGAATGATGGTGCATTGTCTCTGAATGGGTAGATGACTCTGTTATAAATATGTTCATAGAAGCTATCCTCCTCAGGGTTATTCAAACAGGTTTTGGTACAAGGTTAATGGGCACTCTCAGCTAGGGTTGACCTGCCACCATCTGTAGACTTTAAACTTTTGTATAGTAGCAGACCACTCATATAGATCATTTTTATGCCCCTCCCCTTCTGCCATCAAATGGGGGGGGTCATATAGTGCTACCCCTATCCGTTTGTGTGTGTTAAGTAAATAGTGATGTTGGTGTTCGGCCAGTAACTTTCAGGTGCATCGTGCAATTCTAAAATAATTTCGCACAAATGATCACCATGGAGAGACTTGTCATGTGCAAAAACTGTGTTGCCAGGTCAAAGGTCAAGGTCATAGTGCTTGGTTGAACATAGTTGATACGATGACAAAATAAATGTGACCCATAATGTGAAATTTATTTCTTGAAGGATAGAAAACATTGTGGGAAAAGGATTTCGCACAATGTTTTGAAGAATCTTCTTCTATGAGGTTGTTAAAACTCTGGGATGTTTGGTTAAGAGTTAAAACAGGATTAGGGATGTCAAATAAAACAGATCCAGAGAAGTGATAGTGTTTATGTAAGGTCTGTTTTTTGTTTCATTAAATCCTTCAAAATATAAACATCTGTGTAAACTTATTGAAGAGGTTTTGATGAAATAAGTTGAATATTTGATTCCTTGGTTTTGTTAACAAGTTTTGTCATTTAGAATGCTCTGTAAAAAAATTTGGAGATTTTTGAGAGTTTGTGAGTCTGTGAGTTAAAATCAGACTGCACAAAATGTACAGTTTGATCTGGGATTTACCCTGTCCTCTATAATACAAGTTATTTTTGGCTTAACCTTGCATCTTACAGTCCTGAGTTTTAATGACCCTATAAAAGAAGACCTTTGAAAGCATCACTGAAAAAAGAGATAATGCTGGTAATGGACATTCTTCTCCTTTTTCAACAATGTTTTCTACCAATCCCAACACAAATTACAATTTTTGAGCCACATTTATTTTGGTGCCTGCAAATGCTTTAAATTTTGACTAGTTTAGAATTTTATCCGGTAAAAGGTTAAACGGTTTTAATTCTTTACCAAATGACAAAATTTTTTAGACTGGTCCAAATTTGACAGCATTTGCAGATGACAAATAAATTGTTCACCAAAAAACTAAAATTTGCCTATGGAAGAGTAGAAAACATTGTGGGGAAAGGAGAAAACGCTGGTTACCAGCATTTTCTCCTTTTCCCACAATGTTTTCAAAGGCCCTTTTCTTCAAGGTTGTTAAAACTTGGGAATGTGTGGGAAAGGGTTTAGACTGCAGTGAAACCGATTTTAAATCTCACATTAAATGTTTTTAACCATAAGGTTATATTCAATGTCATGTACATGTAGAAAAAACAGGAGTTCATTAAATGAGGCACTGCACGTTCTGTGTAGTTTGATCTTGATTTGAATTCTCCTTTTGCAACTGCCGAGCCCCTGTAGTTCAGTCGGTAGCGTGCAGGACTTGAGAACACGGGATCCAGGGTTCGATCCCTGGCTAAGACCCCTGGCTCGGCCAATTTCTTTCCGAGGATTGATGATAGTCACTGCGACAGGATTCATTCCTCTCCCACCGCTGACCATTGTTTCAGCGATGATTATGTGGGAAAGCAGCCAGTGGCTTGGAAAGAAAATTGTGCGAAGTACTGGTAAAGAGACTCCAGGAACGCATGGATAGGTGCACTGGCCGCCGCGATATAACTGAAATAATGTTGAAAACGGCGTTAAACACCATACAATCAATCAATCAATCAATCCTTTTGCAACAATGTTTTCTCTTGTTTTCACATAATTGTAAAGAAGCTTAACTCATGTTTTCATTCATATTTCACAAAGATTTTTCTGTTTTTTTCCTGGACGTAATGAGTGAATCTAGGCTTGAACCTTGTAAATGTAATTTTGATCTGCACCTAAACTTTTTTCAGCTGTTGTTATTTAGTATTGTAAATATAAATAGGCTAACTAAATTTTCAATGTTCAATGACTTAATGAAGGGTTCATTGGCTCTGTGGATGTAGATGAATATCTAGTTCGATCCTATTCTGTCATTTACCAAATTTTGCTCATCCTAACCTGTTTTCCATACACATTCTTCATCCCTACAGAAGATATTTGTCACAAGCAATAATTATTCTTTTTCCTTAACCGTTTACCAGACAACAAAATTTTAGCCTTGTCTGAATTGAAAGCATTTGCAGATGACAACTTCAATGTGGCTCATATGGTGCAATCTTTCTTTGGTTGGGTAGAAAACATTGTGGGAAAAGGAGAAAATGCTGGTTACCAGCATTTTCTCCTTTTCCTACAATGTTTTCAAAAGGCTTCCTAGTAAAGGGTTAACTTTTCCTTTACAAGAGTTTTTTTTCCTTTAGCCCTTTACAAGATGACTAAACCAGTCTCAAAACTGCAGTAGGTCTTTATCCCGATTTAAAGCAGATACTTTTCATTCATTTAGGCTTTTAGCCCTTTGCCAAACAATACTTAATTTTAACCTACCGAAAAAAGCTTTTCAAAACATTGTGGAAAAAGTAGGAAGTGCTGGTAACCAGTATTTTTTGCCATTTTCCAGAAATGCATGTATTATTGTACTCTTTCAAAGACAAATTTTATAATTTGAACTGCATTGCATTTGTCATCGACAAATGTTTTACAATGTGGACAAGTCTTTAATTTTGTCATCCTTGGTCTTTGGACTATAGTGTCATACAATTGTCTAAAAAATTCATACCAGGCAAGTCTCAAGAAATAGCAATTTTGGGTTTTTGTCCCCCCAAAAAAACTATTGTTCACAAATGGTTTCAAAGGTTAACTCTTTACCAGACAACAGAAAACATATCTTGTCCAAATTGAAAGAATTTGCATATGACAAAGTTGATGTGGCTAAAATGGTGAGATTTATGTTTGGATGGATAGGAAACAATCTGGGTAAAGCCTTCCCTCAAGATCACTGAAACTTGAGATTGTGTGGTAAAGGACCGAGTTCTTTCCTATCATACATTACCATTGATGTTTTTTGTGAATAGACTAAAATCAGCCTGCTCATAGGTACTGATTTTATCTAATTAGTCTCCACGAGCTGCTTCTCTGTTAATGATTTAACTCTTTACCACAGGACAAAATTATAGACTTGTACAAACTGAAAGTGTTTGCAGATGACAATTTAAGGTCTACAGCCCCTAACTCGCATATTAAAAGACAGAACCTGCCGAGATTGGGCAAACAGCCTTTACGAAAACGTCTATGTTACACGATATTTACCGATGAGTTCGTGAGTCTACGGCCCCTAACTCTTATATTAAAAGACAGAAACTGCTGAGATTGGCCGAACTGCCTTTACGAAAACATTGATGTTTACCGATAAGTTAGGGGTCGTAATCCTTAAATGTGGTTCAAATGATATAACTTTGTTTTTTGATAGGGTAGAAAACATTGTGGGAAAAGGAGAAAATGCTGGTTACCAGCATTTTCTCCTTTAAATCCCACGTTTTCAAAAGGCTTCTTTTTCAGGGTCGTTAAAACTCAGGGTTCTGTGGTGAAGGGTGAGACATGTACTAACAATTGTAATAACAATAAAATGCAAATGAACCTCAAAGTACCAAAAATTTAGCAAGATTAATTGGAGTTATTTTCATTGATTTTTGCTGACTCCTTACCCAAAACAAAAAAAATTTTAGAGTTGTCCCATTTGAAAGCATTGATAGATGACAAATTATATGTGTGTCAATTGATGGGATTTGTCTTTGAAAGGGTAGAAAAGAATGGGGGAAGGAGAAATGCTGGTTGTCAGCAATAATTTTTCTTCTTTTCCCACAATGTTTTCAATAGTTCTTTCTCAGGGTCATTAAAACTTTGGGACTGTATGGTAACAGGCTAAACTAATGAATTAATAAATTGTACATACAATATCTCAAAATACCCATGTAATGGATTAATCAAAGTACCGCAAAGGGTTAACATTAATAAAAACCTTAATCTATAAAACACATAATCTGAGTGCTATAGAGCAAGCATGCTGCTTAGGTAATGACCCTTGACCCTTGAATCAATGATATCAACTTTTTCATTTTCGGAAAAAAAAAACAGCTTTAATATTGTTGTTTCAAGGTTGCCTTGGCCGGAATATATAACAAAATAGTGGACAGTGTTGATCCAAGATCAGACTGCACATTCTGTGCAGTCTGATCTTGGATCTACACTGTCCACAAAAGCAACTTAAACCAATTCCAGCTCTAGAAGGGTAAATCAACAAAACGTGTGGATTCATTATGTTTGATAAGGTATAACATGACATCCATTATAAGCCCAATTTAACAAAACCTCAACTTAGGAGGGTTATTGGGGGCGGAATTCTTTCCTGTAACAGAATGACTTCTTGTACTGAGTTTTTTTTTTTGACATGTTACCTTGGGCCATAGGTAATTCACCAGCCATTTATAAATGGTGTTCTAAAAGAGGGCAAAAGTTAGGACTTGTCGAAATTAAAAGCATCTGCAGACAGCAAGTAAATTTTTAGTCGAAATGATGAGATTTGTCTTGTGATAGATGGAAAACAATGACTTCTTGTAGCTTTTCTGTTATAATACGTAACCATGGTCCCCTGGGTGCATATTTACCATGCATTTGTAAATGTTGTTTTACAAGCTGACAAACTTAGACTTGTTCAAATTCAAAGCATTTGCAGATGGTCAATAAAATTTGGCCCAGGTGATGAGATTTATTCTGAAATGTGTACAAGAAAATTACTTCTTGCAACCGAATTCTTTTATGACATGTAACTTTGGTCAGTGGGTACTTATTCTCCAAGCATTTATAAATTATGTTGTACAAGTGGAAAAAAATGTTAGACTTGTCCAAATTCAAAGAATTCAAGACAACAAATAAGTTATAGCCAAAATTACGGGATATGTCTTGTAATGGATAGAAACAATGACTTCGTGCAACTGAATTCTTTTATAACATTAACCTTGGGCACTTATTCCCCAGCCAATTACAACAATAAAGGTGTTTTACCCCAAACTAGAAGACAAAATAGAATACGAATGTCCAACTTGAAAGCATTTGCAGACAACAGGAAAATGTGGCGTGAATGATGGAATTTTAACATTAATGGAATAGGTGAAAATGTAGCTTGATGAGCATTTTTTTCCCTTTTTTCACTGTGTTTTCAAATGCCTTCTTCCTCAGGATCATGAAGTACTACCTACTTCATAGTGAGAGCACACTCTTTACCAAACAACGAATTTTGGACTCATGCAGGGTTTTCCCTCGGCTTTAAAAATTGGGGGTCATTGTGACCCCCTTCCTCATTAGTTGAGGGTCATTTCGTTAAATTAGGGGGTCAAAATAAATGGATCTCTTCGTCATCAGCTTCAAGCACGATTTACAATGCATTTCACCTTTAAACTCCAAGACAGAAAAGTCGGTCAGTCATTTCTGACGGAAAGGTCGATTTCACTTTTTGACAGACCAAACATTTTCGTCTGAATCTCTGCTTGATGTGGCTTGATCGGCAGTTGTAAGAAGCAGACAATAGAAGAATGCTACAGTTTTCTTCGTCGTGACATTATTTTCCGCGAACAGCACAGACTGGTAATGTGTACTGTTATATACCAGAAGTCGTATAAAATATGCTATGAAATACAGAGAACCCAACCAAGACTTTGACTGAGCCCATATTTACGACACATGTCCAATATACTTTATGGCAATAATGCATAAACCAGTCTTATTCTATAAATAAATTATTGGAAAACCACTTTCATCTAAAATAAAGCCTGTAGTTAAATAAAGAATGGTGTTCGTCTGACATTGAAGCAAGAACAGACTTGGGTTTATGATGCTCAATTCAATTTCGTACATGATTTAGATTTTGGAAAGTTGCGTCACCGATGACGCACTGTCATTTATTTTGGGGGTCATTTGAATTAAAATCGCATCTATGAACGCAGGATTTGTGGGCATGGAAAACCCTGGACTCATGTAATCTAAAAGCGTTAATTTACAGACAAAAAGTTAAGCGTAGTTCAAATAAAGACATCTGTCTACTGTAAGGTAGAAAACATTGTGGGAAAAGATTACCAGCATTGTCTCCCCTTTCCACTATGTTTTCCAAAGCCTTCATTTTCAACGTCGTTAAGCCTCAGGATTGTGTGGTAAAGAGTTAAGGTTTTCTCGAGGAAAGTAAAGGAAATTATCATTAGAGTGATAAATGGCTCGCAACACGCGAAAAGGGGCATTTGGACATTTGCGTAAAGTGTCGTCTCAGATCAGCCTGTGCAGTCCGCGCAGGCTAATCTGAGATGGCACTTTACGTCTACATTAGATTTAGCTCTTCAGTAGACTTGTGCAAAACAGAAAATTACATAAAAACGGAAAGTGTTGCAAGCCAAATATAAGTTACAAGAACTTTTTTCATAAGCAATGTAAAAGAAGCATTTTCAAACTGAAACAGGCCAAGATGTTCATATCGAACTCGATTTCTATAGCAACAGATTAGCACGTTGGAAGATTTCTATTAGAACCATGATAATGTAATATTTACAGAAGATCCAAGATGGAAATTATGTCCAACCTTAAAGCACATACACACAGTTCAAGTTATTTTTGAGGACTCTGTAGATTAAGATCAGACTGCGTGTAAATTACTTCAATTGTCGGTCATTTTCCTTGACTGAGACAGCCCATTTCAGTTATTTAGACTTTATTGGATTTAACAAATCTTCTTTTACCCTGTACCAGACAATGCAAACAATTTTCATGACTGGGGGAAAGAAGCCTTTTGGAAACATTGTGGGAAAAGAAGAAAATGCCCTGGTTACCAGCATTTTCTCCTTTTCCCACAATATTTTCTATTTAATCAAATAAATAATGCACCATTTAAGCCACACTGAAATTGACGTATGCAAATACTTTCAGTTTGGACAAGGCTAAAATTTTGTCGTCTGGTAAAGACCTTATACCTTTAATTCCCATGGTTTTACAGCTCTGAGGTAACAACTCTGTGAGAAAAGGAGAAATGCTGGTAAACAGCATTTTATCCTTTTCCAACAATCTTTTCCAACCTATCGAACATAACCACCATCATTTGCGCCTTCTTTTGATTTGGTTTGTGGACTTCTATTACTCCCAGTACAAGCAGAATGTACATGTTTGTCCTTTTATTAAGCATTTTGGGATATCCTGTAAATTATCATAACCTTATTTCTTTCAGCGCCAAATATATAACCTCGATCCTTTTCGATGCCTGTAAATAGAATCCAATGAGACTCGGAAGGATTTTTGCCTCATAGGCTTGACTAAACAAACGGACGGAATTGATCCAAGATCAGACTGCATGTTCTGTGCAGTCTGATCTTGATCTATACTGTCCGCCAAAGTCACTGTTTTCGCCTATGGCGTCGAAAGGGTTAAAAGTGCAAGAAACAACTTTTCCTTTCTTATTACATACTTATTACGGTAGATTTTAAATATATCCATTTCTGTTTAAAGCAGTGAAAGGTTTTGTGATAGCCTTTTCTTTAGAAAAAGACCAATCTTTTGAAAATGTAGGAAACATCATAAAAAAGGAGAAATTGCTGGTTACCAATATTTTCTCCTTTTCCCTCAGTGTTTTCAAAAAGCCTTTTTCCTTAGGTTTGGAATAGTTAAGTGAAAGGAAAAAGAAGACAGTAAATACATAGAAAAGCATTAATGCCAAAGAAAACAGCAATAAATTGGTGGATTAGAACAAAGCTGTTTCAAGTCCATTTAACTCATTACTTGAGCATAGGTAATAAAAAAAGATCTGTACACAAAAGCAGAGGATAGCTTGCAAAACGTTGTGTGATCCATGAATGAGAAAATCAACTGTCATGCATTATGTTCCAACTTGCGATGTTTACTATGTACAGAAATCACAATAAAACTGGACATGATGATCTTTTCCCGGCAACATCACATTGTCTGCTCACAGTGTTCCCACCAAATGTAGCGTCGTCTGCTATACATTCCCACCAAATGTAATGTGTCTACATGACACACAAAAAATTCTGTACACAAAGGTTGTGGATAGGCATCACCAGAGATGCAAAGGGATAAGGGAAATATTCCTCGCAATGGAATGGGGGCAACCTTGGGTTTCCCCAGGAAGGTACCAAAAAAATGCAGTAACAGTTTGGTAACCCTTGCAGAGGATTTGTTTTTGCTCATTCCATGTGCACTGGGCCAGGCCTCGGTAGTGCAGTGGGTAGTGCACCAGACTCGAGAACAGGGGAAGCTGGTTCAAATCCCCAGCTTCACAAATTTTTTTCTGAGGATTTATGATAGTCATTTCAACAAGATTCATTCCTCTCTCATCTCTGATCATTGTTTCAATGACTGTTATGTGGAAAGCAGGTAGTGGCTTGGAAAGAATTTTGTGCATAGTACTGATGAAAGAAACTTCAGGAAAACATTGATAGGTGCACTGGCCATATACTAAAATAATGTTGGAAATGGCGTACAATGAATTAATAAATTCTTTTGCATTGAGGAAAAGACCAAAAGTATGAACAGCTAAAATTTCAAGACTCTTTTTAGTTTAAGTTTCTCATAAACATACAGTCTATGAAGACTGATCATGGATGTACGTTATCTAAATTAGCACTTACGAATAGCCTTTGTCTGCAGAGTTAACTCTTTACCAGATGACAAAATTTTAGACTGGTCCAGATTGAAAGCATTAGCAGACGACAAAATTAAAGTGACTCAAAAACTGAAATTTGTTTTGGGAAGGATAGAAAACATTGTGGGAAAAGGAGAAAATGCTGGTTACCAGCATTTTCTCCTTTTCCCACAATGTTTTCAAAAGGCCTACTTCTCGGGGTCATTAAAACTTGGGATTGTGTGGTAAAGGTTAAAGGAATTCAATGTTATAGAGAAAGTGTAATGTTTAACTGATTACCAGGAGAGCTACTGATCTTCAAAACAATGTGGCCACAGGAGAAATTGGTTGGAACACGAAATTTCTCTCTCGGCCAAAATGTTAACATGTGCATTATATATGACAAACGTTGAATGAATTTGTTTATCCTTTTACGCAGACCATTTTCAAAGAAAGAGCTGATTTGTCAGCCCTTTATTACAGTCCTGAGTTTTAACAAAGATGAAGGCTTCTGAAAACATTGTGGGAAAAGGAGAAAATGCTGGTAACCAGCGTTTTCTCCTTTTTCCACTGTGTTTTTTACCCTATCAAAAACAGCAATCATCATTTCAGTTACATTCAGCATTTGTCATCTGCAATGCTTTGAATTTGGTTGAGTACAAAATTATGTTGCTTGGTGAAGGTTAGTCACAGATGTAACTACATAAGCAAAATAAAAAAAAAACCTTGATAATAATTGGATGTTACTTTTACTTGCTTATAACGATGTTCAAATGCTGATGTATTCTACTCTTCACTTCAGGTGTGGCCTTTGGGGAACATCCTCAAGTTCAGCACTCCTCAGTTTACCAACCTTTGAAAATTGTTTACTTTGTCTAATCTTTGAGGATGATATAAATTTTAAAGTAACACAGTTTCTGGTTGGCTAAATAAGAATGTTTAACCAATCAGAAAGTGTGTTTCTTTCTAAATTTAGACTAACTCATAATCCCCAGTTTTATCAACCCTAGGAAAAAGCCTTTTGAAACCTTTTAGGAAAAGGAAAAAAATGCTGATACCAGCATTTTTTTCCTTTTCCCATTAGGTTTTTCTGCACTATCACAGACGATGACCATCATTTCAGCTAGATTTGAATTGTCGTTAACAAAAGTGAATGCTTTCAAGTTGGACAAGTTTAACTTTTTTTTTTGTTAGGTAAAGAGTTAAAGGGGTCATTGAAAACAGACTCTGATGAGCTCATCACTTAATTCTCCATTCTTTAACTCTCTACCAAACAATTCCCGAGTTTTCACAACTCTCAGAAAGAAGCATCTTGAAAACATTGTGGGAAAAGGAGAAAATGCTGGTAACCAGCATTTTCTCCTTTTCCCACAATGTTTCACACCCTTTCTAGAACAAATTTCAATTTTTGAGTCACATTAATTTTGTCGTCTGCAAATGCTTTTAAATTGGACCATTCTAAAATTTTGTTGTTTGTTAAAGAGTTAACAGTAAACATGATTTTTAGACTTGATCAAAGTGAAAGAAGTTGCAGAGGACAAAATTTAATGAATAACGGCTTAATTGATGGAATTTGTCTTTGAAAAGATAGAAACCATTTAGAGAAAAGGAGAAAAGCTGGTTACCAGCAATTTCTGTTTTTACCACAATGATTTTATAACCCCTTTCTTGGGATTGTAAGTTTTATGAAAGCGATAAAGCATTTAAATTTGATGAGCATCTTTTCCCTATTCAAGACTTGCATGATGCTTTTGTCATGTTTTAATCCTTTACCACACAGTTTTGAGTTTTTACTGCCCTGAAAGAGAAGACTTTTGAAAACATTGGGAGAAAAGCAGAGTAGGTTACTAGCATTTTCTCCTTTTTCCACAAGATTTTCTATCCTGTCAAAGACAAATGCCTTGATATGAGCCTCATTTGATATGTTGTATACAAATGCTTCCAATTTGGACAGGTCCAAAATTTTGTCTTTGAGTTAAAGTGCCTTTCACAACTATTTTTATGCTCCCCTTCAACGAAGTGGGGGGTATATTGCTTTGCTAATGTCGGTCTGTCCGTCGGTCGGTTGGTCGGTAGACCTTACCTTGTCTGGATGATAACTAGATACAGAATTGACCTAGATTTGTCAAATTTGGCACAGACATGCGTCTCGGAGTGTAGATGATCCCTATTCATTTTGAGGTCAATCAGTCAAAGGTCAAGGTCACAGTGACCATCAACATGTTGATAAATAGACCAAACCTTGTCCGGATGATAACTAGACACAGAATTGACCTAGGTTCGTCAAATTTGGTACAGACATGCGTCTCGGAGTGTAGATGATCCCTATTGATTTTGAGGTCAATCAGTCAAAGGTCAAGGTCACAGTGAACCGTCAACATTTTGATATATAGACCAAACCTTGTCCAGATGATAACTAGACAGAATTGACCTAGGTTCGTCAAATTTGGCACAGACATTTGTCTCGGAGTGTAGATGAACCCTATCGATTTTGAGATTAATCCATCAAAGGTCAAGGTCACAGTGGCCTTCAACTTAATGATATTTAGACCTAACCTTGTCCAGATGATAACTAGACACAGAATTGACCTAGGTCCTTCAAATTCTGTACAGATATTCATCTTGGAGTGTAAATGATCCCTATAGATTTTAAGGTTAATCCGTGAAAGGTCAAGGTCACAGTGACCTCCAGATGATTCAAGGCCCACGCTGCCATTTGCCACTTGAGCCATTTGCTCAAAAAAAAATTAAAGTGTCTCAAAAATCATCATATGTGGCTCAACTTGTGGCTCCAACATTTTATTCGCGTATCATCGGGGACTTAGTAAGCATCGAAGTTGACTGGGAAAAAGCAGAAGTCGAACGCGCGTGCCGAAAAGAAAATCGATAACCCAGTCTGTGTATCGGCGACTGTTTACAATCTTGTATGTATACACACGGCGGTGTGTATAATTATGTGAACTGTTGACAGATTATCACGTTTAACAATTGAAGTGGGCTATAAATCAAAAAGATGACATCGATATTTCCCAATCAATTCTTTTGATATCAGTTTATGAACTGTGCCACTTCCTGTATCAATGTGGCAGTAGGGGGGCATGACTGTTTTACAAACAGACATCTTGTTGCTTTTGCAGCTACAGTAGATTAAGATCAGGGTGCACAAAACTCATAACATGCAGCTTGCTCTTTGATCTATAGTGTCCACTTTGTGGAAATTTTGTAGCCAAAGCAACCCTTAAATTGCAACTGTTTGGGTAATATTCCTTGGATGAAAATTTCTCTCGGTTAATGAAATGTTCTACTTTACTGCTTCGTATGGATGGTTAGACATGGAAGTTTTCTGTCTGTAAAATGGACTAAACTATTATAATCCCAAGGTTGTTTTGGTGAGAATATCCCACTAAATGGAGCACAGTGTAGCTCCAAAATCAGACTGCATTTCTTTTGCAGTCTCTGGGATCCCCTGATGTATACTTTTTCCAACAAAGTTAATCTCGGTTGGTTTCTTTGAAGAAACGAAGGGAAAAACATCCAGGGGAAATAACTATGAAAAGTAAGATTGGATAAGGAAAGAGAGTAGCTATTCCTATTTGACATACAAGGATAATTATTATAAGGAAAGTATTGTGATAGAAGGACAAATTGTTCAGGTTACAACTTATCAGTGTCAGAATGAAATAAATGGTTCAAAACCCGTCCATGAAGCATTGTTTTACTCCTGTAAACATTATGATTATGTTTGCAGGGGTAAGATAATGCTTCATAGACAATTATTTATTTGTAAATCCTCTCATTTAATTTGTCATCTGCTGGTGCTTTCATTCTGGGCAAGCCTAAACTTTTGTCATCTGGTAAAGACCTAATATAAGATTTTCCATTTCTTTGCAGATAATATAGAGCCACTATGTCGTTGCATCACGGCAGCTTTCTTCTCCAATGCAGCCCGCCTCCACTACACTGGGGAATACAGAACTATAAGAGATGACCACATACTGTCCATACATCCAACCTCGGTGCTATTTACGGAGAAACCACCTGAATGGTAAAATTTTGTTTTATAATAAGTTTTCATTGCCATATCAATAGATTCAACTTTTTTTTAAATGCCAAAAGATTAAGATGTGTTTTTATCAAAGTTGAAGATCCAAGATTAGGCTGCATGTTCAGTGCCGTTTTATCTTGATCTATGCCATTCACAAAAGTATGTCCATTTAATATTTCTAAATCCAATTTCAACAATATAAACACTTGAAAATGACTTATATTGTCTATCTCTCTCCCTATTCCCTGCCATTTCTTAACCCTTTACCAAAAGAGAAAATTTTAGACTGTCCAAATTGAAAGCATTTGAAGACCACAAATTAGATGTGATTCAAAAATTGAAATTTGTTAATGAAAATTAATAAAACATTGTTGGAAAAGGAGAAAATACTGGTTACCAGCATTTTCTCGCAATGTTTTCAAACAACTTTTTCCCCAGGTTTATTAAAACCCGGGATTACTTCGTAAAGAGTAAAAGGTAGATGTACATCCTGGGTTATAAGTGCACAGTGTATAAGTACAGGTGTAGGGAGGGTCCCTGAATTCTTAAAAGAAGGTAAAAATACCAATCTGCATTTGTAACTTATGTCAACACTGTTACAGTCTGTGTAATTGCAACCCGTTATTTGTCATAAAATGAAAGCAAGAATTTGGGAGTCCTGTGTGACTCACTGGTAAAGTATAGGACTTGTAACCTAGGCTCATATTCACCAACCACTCTTAAGAATGCTCTTTGTCTTATTCTCCAGAATTTTCTATATTTGAAAGTAACACAACTTCTGATTGGCTAAACCGAATGTTATGTTACTTACAAATTTAGAAAATCTTGGAGATTAAGACTAAGAATATTCTCAAGAATGGTTGGTGAATACAGGCCCTAGAGGCTGTGGATTTGAGACCCACTGGAAGCACTGGGCTTTTCATCGGAGTGTAAGTCAGAGCCTTAGCCTAGTACTGTTGAAACCCAGAGCATACATAATTATGTAAGTTGTTGCCATGATAATACTGTCTGAAATAATGTTGAAAGCGGCTGAAAACACCATTCAGTCAATCAATCAATAAAGTCAATGCTTGTAAGATTGTCTTATTTTGCTTAAAAATCATGTGAAACCCTAATTGTTTTCAAACCTGTGACTACTCGCATTTCCATGTTTGATAGGGTGGTATTCAATGAGGTCGTCCAGACAACAAAAGATTACATGAGAGATGTGACCGTCATCAACCCAGACTGGTTGTGTGAACTGGCTCCAGAATTTTACCAGTTTGGCACAGTAAGTTTGACT